>JALGBA010000476.1:0-1230143 GCA_023970755.1 Azemiops feae | reverse complement strand
AACACAGTTCCCACAATACGGTCAAATCTATAACAGGGAAACTGGATTATGGCAGCAAAACTTCAGCCAACAAGATGTGGACAATCTGAATGTAGCCTATAGACATGGAGGAGGTGGTTCGCTGATGGACAGGTTTTCATTTATGGCAACAGACGGAATAAATCAAGGATTTCTTGTAAATAACAAGCTGCAAGTAGACCCCTTGCCATTTATTATTCAGGCAAGTTCTACATAAACGTCTACATTCATGTATACAAACTTAATTCAATATACAGAAAGTGTGCAAACGTAAGATTTTTGCATCTATTTATTTAATAATGCTACAATGCAGCCCGCAGCAGTCAAGAGATACTAAGACTGAATATGTTTATGTTTAAAATAGAACAAGATTCATTTCAGTATGTTTTTTTTCTTCGGTGCATTCAGACATTTTCAGAACCTTCAAATATAATTTGTATTACATGTGCTCGATTCCCTATATAGTATTAAGTCTAGTTCACAGCGTGGATGTTGATTTTGATTATACAAGCGCTCAGTTTCACAAAGTAGTGTTTGCACATTACTTTTATTACAATCTAACCTTCGAACAGTAATAGAAATTATTTTTTCCTACAGGTGGATAGCCCAGCAAACACAGCACCAGAAATTGTTCATCTTCATACAGCTTCGGATGTGGAACTTTTGCACAATGGCAGCTATGGAATTTACATTACAATGCGGTCCTTGAAAGCAGCAGATTGTGACACTGAAGATGATCGAATTATTTTTAAAATTTTACGAGGACCTCAGTATGGTTACTTGCAAAATATAACAACAGGTATTGTATCCTAATAACCTGTCTTATATCATCTCTCTTGTGGGTATTACAGCTTATGTTTCATAAGGATGTAAGATTTTTTAAAATATTTTTTATTTCACATTTTTTAATATAAATAACTCAAGGTGGCAAACACACGCAGTGCTCCTTTCTCATCCTATTGTATTGTCCCCACAGCAACAATCCTGTGAGGTAAGTAGGGCTACGAGAGAGTGACTGGCCTGATACGCAGGTTCTGAGGTTTTCCTTGATAAAGAATACAGGAAACCAGAAGTTACCTATAAGCTTTTACGTTTTTATTCAGCTGAACAAAGACAGACTCCTCTAAATGAGAGAAGCCCTGAATGACAAGAAATCCTTGTATTTATTCTTTCTGATTACATAAGCAACCCATCCAGCAAAGCTGACACACATAAGATAAAGATTTCACCCAGTAAGTCTGGCACACTGTAGATAAGAAGGGAGAAAGCAGAAGTAGCTAAACAGGTTCCCTTTTGGGTGTTTCCCTAAAGATATCGTATGTTCTCAGGTGGGTTAGGACATTGGGAGTTTTCCTTGCTGTCCTTTCATGACCCTGCATCCAGGACTTTGCAAGTGACCAGAGAGAGAGAGGGGCCATTTGCACATATTCACAATTAATACTGTCCCCTAAGTTCTGGTCATCAGGCCCAGCTATCATTCATGCCTAAAATGGGACTAGAAATCACGGTCTCCTGGTTTCTAGCCTAGTACCTTATCCTCTGGACCAAACTGGCTGTCTTATTCCTTCCCGGAATGTTAATATTATTTCCCTTCCCAGAAGGATAGTCTTACTGTGACTAATTAAAAACCATTTCACCATTCTTCCAATTCTTTTTACATAACTGATGTATTGTGAGGAGAAGAATGATAGAAGAAGCCTGGGAAAAATTAGAATGTGAGGATTGCTTCTGGATGCCAATTACATTCTTTGAATGAGTAGTAATATCACCACAAAAGCCAAGTCTGGGCATGCTTATTGTAGATTTATTATGGAATATGAAAGAAATAGATATCTTTGTCAGTAAAATATAGTTAAGATTCTACAGAAACATACAGCTCCAAGTTGTATATCTATTTAGATTTTTTAAAATAATTGGTGGGTTTTTTCCCCTATGGTTCTGTTATTTTCCCCATAGGGGAAAAAATTAAATTAGAGCTATTTTCCCCTACATACTTGCTTTTCCCCATTAATTCTCCTGGTCCCTTTGTCCATTCCATATTTGTTGTTCATGTTTACTGGAAAGAATCTCCTTCAACAGCAGCGGTGGTAGCACTCGCAATGGGATAGGTGGAGATAGAGTAGAACCAAAGAGGCAAATCTGGGAAGGCAGGACAGATTTGATCATAACAGTTCCTACTTCTGCCAGGATTCCTGCCTCTCTGGGCTCTGTACAGAAGTGGCTTTGGGAAAACCTTGGTCAATTCCTAGGAAAGTATTTTGAGAGGTCTTGCAAGAGTCCATCTACAGGTAGTCCTCAGTTAAAGACCGTTCATTCAGCAACAATTCAAAGTTATGACAATGGCAAACATTGTCCTGGTCCTCAAACATCTGCCCATCCCAGCACCCCTGCAATTACATGATCATGATCCGATGGTTGGCAACCAGATTGCACTTATGATGGTTGCAGTGTCCCGTGATCATGTGATTGCCATTTGTAACTTTCTCTGCCAGCCTCTCACAAGCAAAGTTAATGGAGAAGCCAGCAGAGAAGGCTGCACGTCAGTCTTGTAAGTTGCTCCTGTTCCCATCATTTGTGCACCCTCCCACCTACAGCAGCAACCACCACCTACAGCAGCCACCCAGTCTAGCTCTGCTTGTCCTGCAGCAGCCTTTTACACACCCTACCACCCCTGGCAGCAGCCACTCCAGCTCTGGCAGTGGTCTTGCTAGCCTGAGACAGCTGTTTTCATGCCCTCCTGCCCTTCAGAGCACCTTGTGCGGGGTTATGGCAACAGCTTGCATGCCCTCTCATCCTCTGGAGCACCGACCGTGCATCTGACACACTTGCAGCTCACCATAGCAGCCACTTACCTGCCCGCCAGCCTGCTTGCAAGTTGCCTGGGACTTGCAACTTCCTCCTGGCTTCCCTGTTGAGGTCCATGCTTAACGACCCAGCATCCTCACTTAATGACAACAACAGGGACTGCTGGGGCTGCTGTTACTGAGCAATGTAGTCACGTGATATTATGCTTTTCGACTGCATAGCAATGGAAATTCCAGTTACCATCATTAACTGAGGACTACCCATATTTCCAATGTTATTAAATATCTATAGTATATGAATTTGCTGGAATGGATCATTCATAAATTTGAATTACTTACCACAAAGTTTATGATGGCTGTACAGGAGTAAATGTGCTACCATTGCTCTCTGTGCTGGAGGAAAGAAAGTGTGAACTTTAGATACTGGGAGAAATTCCAGAAGTCCGGAACCCCGAAGATGGTTGTGGCGCTTTGAAAGCTACTTGCATTGCAGTCCTGCAGATGCCGTCTCAAATGTATGTAGCCTGGAGTCCAGCGGCCTCTACTCCTAGGAAATGAACCTATGCCTCAACTGGAGGGCTAGAGATCGTCTCCACACACACATCAAAACATTATTTC
The DNA here is from genome assembly GCA_023970755.1 of Azemiops feae. Lineage (NCBI taxonomy): Eukaryota > Metazoa > Chordata > Lepidosauria > Squamata > Viperidae > Azemiops > Azemiops feae. The sequence goes on along the minus strand of JALGBA010000476.1, from coordinate 1,226,703 downwards.
ATGACAAAAGAAGGACGGCAGCTCCGATCACGCTTTGCTCGCACTAGCACGAAGCCGAAGACACCAGCCTGAAGATGGCAAGTGGGACCTCGTCGAAACATCGCCAAGATACTCTCAATCTTACACGGGAAAAGACCCGAATACGCCAAGACCTGCATACCTGTACCCGTGAAAATCTACGAAAACTTCCAGGCTAACTCCTTCCAGTTTGAAAGAAGTAATTGAAAAATGGATCAAACCCTTTAAGCCATTCTTTTCTGCTATTGACATTAATTCTTTCCTGATACATTGGCAGCCACGCCACATTTTTCAGTGATTTTTCAATTGCCTGACCAAGTAACAATTGTCATCTCTAACAATTGACTGCACCAGGGTTGTTCAAACTGTGTTCTGTGGAAGCCTACAGTATGTTCCATAAGTGACTGGGGTGGGTGGGGGGGAAGCAATTTTCTATCAGCACACTTTAGTCTTTTGATCATGGTTTCTGGGGTTTGTTTTGACTTTTGTCTTTTAACTAGCAATTTCCACGGCTTGAAAATATTTGAAAACGCCTGGTCTAGACAAGCATGGCCACAACTATTTTAAAAGAATAATTTTGATTTTTCTATATCTTCTTTATTTTATCAGGAGAAATTATTCAAGAACAATTCAGCCAGAAAGATTTAAATAGCAAAATAATATTTTATGTCATTGATCCTTACTGGGAGGAAAATTCAGATGATCTGGAATTTCAGGTTGCGGATCCTGAAGGACATTCTTCTCTCCCCCAAATGTAAGCTAAGATTTCCTTTCTCTAAACACTTACATCATTCCCAATAATTGCTGCTTGCTTTCTTAAGTCAGATCCCGTAGGATCAGCTTTGAAACCGAACTAATGGAACTGCTGGGCCTTACAGGTTTATACTGCAAAATCCACCACTAAAGCAGTGTTGTTGTTTTTTAAAATATCTGTTGTTGTTTCATTGAAAGAAAACTTTTAGTCCAGGAAATTGCTGCCATGTTGACTCTTAAATGATAGTAATACTTCAAATCCATTTAGATTTCACAGTGCACCCATATGCTTTGCCTGGGTTTACCCACTGCATTAAGGCATAATGTTGTTAACTTGGTTTGGCTTAATGCAATATGAACCTAGCTGTTGGGTTTATGCCTTAATGTGATGTATGAACTTAGTCATTATCCTTAGGCATAAAGTTAGCCAAAGCTAAGAAATTACCCTGTTCAAGATCTCCTGGCCGAGGTGAAATTCAGGCTGAGAAGTTCCTATTGCACAGATAAGGGTGCATCTGCCCTGCTAGATGGCCCCAAATGATGAGTACGGACCACCAATAGCTTCTGGGTTGGCAGGAATAAATATTGCTTTCTATTCACTTCCTGCCTACTGTGAATGAGACCTCCACCTCTACTTTCATGGTCTGTTGAAAGCAGAGTTTTCCAGCTTATGCCAGTCAAGTATTGTTCTTCAATTTTTCTCCTGTGTTTTGCTGTAGACAACCCTCTGCATTTTGATTGGCTACTGCACAGAGACAGGATTGCACTTGACCCTTATTTTCCCAGCTTTTCTTCAGGAAATTCTGCTGCAGCTTCTGTTGCAAGTTCTTCTGAGTGGCATAGGGCCTCCTCGTTCTTCAATATGTAGCGTTGAAAGCGTATGGGAGGAGGAGTGTCTATTTCTCCCCAATCTTAGGAGCTCTGAGGACAATTCATCTCCTGAACTCAAGGCAATCATCTCTTTCTCTTATAAATATGCATTGAATTGGGGAAAAGTACCCACATTTTTTTTCATTATGTTTTCTTAGTGAAGGATTGACAAGCATTATGCTCACTGTAACGCAGGACAGCACAATTTTAATGATGACACTATAACACTGATAAACAGCGTTTCTATTTGTGAGGGGAACTTTTGCTCAAATCACTCCTCAAAGGAAACTTCCACTTGGAAATGGGGGAAAACTACCTTTTGATGTACTCTCTGACAGCTAGAGGTCACTATAGTTCTGGGATTTTAACATGTCGCAAATCTATGCAACAATCCTTAGTAAGATTTTTCAAAATTGACAAGAGTGTAATTATATTTTGAAAGCTTCCCCCAAACCTGACCTTTTTCTCAACAGTGTTTCAATAACAGCTGTCAGCACATGCTCTGTCTTTTATCTAGCACTCAAATCTGCCTACTGCACAAAATGATGTCTCTGAAGGTAGAAACAGTATTTTTTGGGAAATGTACCAGTGTCATTTACAGATACCCCAGTTGCATTCTTCTATTCACATCAGCTGTGATGGACAATAGGTAGCCCTCTAATGTTGTTTGAATCAATAGCTCACTTCATCAAATGCACAGAGTGACTAAACAGATGTAGCTCAATTTTAGCCGCTCCATGCATTTGATAAAGCAGGCAGTAGTATATCAGAAAGCCCATACTTTTCAATAAAAAGTAACAGACTCTTTTTAAAATCCTGCCTGGTGTGACTAGCTTTCCTTCATTATTCTTTTTTTGGCTTGTTAAAGTTTAAAATAATATGGGAAAAGCTCTGTAGGGTGTTACTTTTAATATAAATGGATCAGATTCCCTGGAGGGACAAAATAGGTGAGTTTAACTGAAACCTCTTTGCTATTTTGGTTTTGAGTGTAAAAAAGAACACCGTGGAATGGTAACAGTTGCTTCAGTGCCATTATACCTCTTTTCCAGCATTAATTATATTTATTTTTAAATAGAAAGTACTGTTGTACTTTCCCACTGAATTTCTGAAATCCTCCGATATGCTAGATGTAGAATGGACAAGTGGTTCAAGTTGCAGCCTTAATATGAGGTTTAAAATGACCTAGAACTCTCTCTCTCTCTCTCTCTCTCTCTCTCTCTCTCTCTCTCTCGGCATCACCGCTAACCTCTCTCTCTCTCTCTATCTCTTGCCTCTCCCTCTCCCTCTCCCTCTCCCTCTCCCTCTCTCTCTCTCTCTCTCTCTCTAGCATTCTTGTATTAGGGCATGAAGACCTGTTGGCTTTTCCTTGGCTGTTCTGCAGCCTGCTGAATACTTCATTAGAGAGAAGGCAATGTCACTTTGGGAAGGGAGGCTGATGACACTGGGTCTTTGCCCAAGGGCTGATTGTTGCTGCCATAAAGTCTACAGCATGTGGATTTCACTTTAATTATATTTAATGAGGGTACTTATATATGACATGTATCTCCATCATCTGTATTCTGTCCTTAGTCAAAAAAGTAAAATCCAATAAAAATGAGACATTCATTTTTTTTGCTGTTTTCTTCTTATGATCCTATTGTACGATAGATTAGACTTAAACCACAGTGACAGTTGTCCTGTGTACTTCATGACTCACAAGGATTTGGCCATACTGAGAGGAATTGCAGACCACGAACATCTACAGGAAATCAGGCCATGGAACACTTAAGCTACACATTCGGTTCTGCAAAAACGTAGTTACTTGCATTATACTCAAAATGTCTAGCAAGAGTCCTAAAGTTCCCCCTTTGTTCTTGCAGAATTGTAGGCATTATGAAATGAAATTATAGATGGGAACAGAAGGAGAATTATTCTGTAACTTTAAAAAAGAAAAATGAAACTCACCGAGCATATCCTATTCCTCTGCCCCTTTATATTGTATCTCCATCTTACTGGATTTTTACCCCACCTTTATTACTTTATAAGTAACTCAAGGCAGTAAACATACATAATGCTCCTTCTTCCTACTTTTCTCCATGACAACAACCCTGTGTGGTGGGTTGGGCTGAAAGTGAGTGACTAGCCCAAAATCACCTAGCTGGCTTTCATGCCTAGGGTGGGACTAAAACTCACAGTCTCCTAGTTTCTAGACCAGCACCTTTAGCACTATACCAAACTGGCTTTTGATTTACTCTTACTGAACCTTTGCCTGTTTGTCATTTTCCATATCTGTCAAACTAACACCAGATTAGGGGATGCCTTCCAGCTTGTTCCCATGTCTTGCTATATAAGCCTGCAAGCCAGAGAGTAAATCATTTCTATTTGCACGTGCATCAAACCACTAATGCTAAAATCATAGAAATAGCTGTCATTCGTCCATGCAAAAGCACTTTTGTTTTCTGCATGATGTAAAACAGCTAAAAACACCAACAAAGCTTAATTTTGATCAGTTCAACTGCTTACCTCTCTTAAGACCATTCTTCTCTTTAAAACAGTGACACACAGCTAGAAAAATAAATAAATTTGCATTAACAACAGAGACAAACAGCAGGGATTTTTGGGGGGATTTTTATGAGATTTCCTTGTTATGTTTTCTTCCTCTCTTTTCCAATAGGTTGGAACTAAAATGGTGTAAAATTGCACTGCTGCAGGATGTGTATGAAGTGTGCGAAAATGAGGAGATGCTGTCTTTAAAAATTACACGATCAGGATACAAAGGAGATTCTGCTTTTGTGGCAATGAAGGTAAATTCATCACAAAGGATAATCATATTTAGGTTCAAAAGGACATGCAAATTAAGAATATGGCTACTGGCTGGGATATTCTGGGAGCGGAAGTCCACAAATCTTAAAGTTGTAAAAGTTGAACACTCCTGGTCTAAATATTTTCACAGGGGTGATTTTTTTTCCCCAGAAAAAGAGCTGGAAGCCTAACGTATCCCATTTGCCCCAACCTATCCCCTATTTCCCTGGTTCTCAACCTGTGGTCTGAAGACCCCTGGAGGGGGGCGCAATGTCATCACAGAGGGTCTGCGAAGGCTTGAGGAAATGTTGTGATCTAAATCTTGAGTTAAATCTTGGGGGTCTGTGGCCATGGACCATGGCTACAAAAGATATTGAAAGGGGGTCCACGGTGAAGAAAAGCTTGAGAAGCACTGCCCTATTTTAACAAAGAAACATAAAAGAAGACTGAAAAGTTCAGCCCCCATCTTCCCCAATGACATCATCACCGTTCCTTTGGTGTCCCATTATATTTTTTAAAAAAATATGAAATAGACTGCCACTTCCTCCCCCCCCCGCATCTCTCCCCTTGCTGATTATTGTCATGTGTCCTATCTTAAACAGGACAAAGGCTGATATTTGAAGACTTCATACATTTGAAGGGCTGTCCAAACTAAGAGATTGCTTGCTTGCTTATTTGTTTGTTTGTGTTTATTCATTCATTCATTCAATTTATTTGCTACTCATCCCACTATCAAGCGACTCTGGGAGGCAGACTGCCATATCCACACTGTGTACTGTTCAGCTGCTCCTATCCTGAGTTCATGCCAATTGACAAAAGATAATTGAAGAAAATTTTATCCAGACCGAGATGAGGGCAAGCACTTGCATGATATTCAGTGTAGGCTACAGGCTATTTCATCCTCTTGGTAAAACCGAAAGGAAGACTTTGCTCTCAGTAGGAATCAGCGCCGTATCACTGATTTGCACATCTTCTTGCATCTCTTTCTTCAGCACAGGGGTATATACTGTTCTCTTCCAGTTTCTAAATTGTACAAATTTGTGTCCCATATTGATATGAGACTGCAAGCATTTTCACTGTACTGCACAAGCAGCTTTCAACAGTCACATGTGTATTTCACCTGCATTTGGTGCTTTTATGTTTGGTAGCTGATCTATTGCCTGTTGTACCTTATTCTCTTATTCTACTTAATCAGTGGAGTGGCTTGCCTCCAGAGGTTGTGAGTGCTCCAGCACTGGAGGTTTTTAAGAAGAGATTGGACAACCATTTGTCTGAAATACTGTAGGGTTTCCTGCCTGAATAAGGGGTTGGACTAGATAGAAGATCTCCAAGGTTCCTTCCAGCTCTATTATTCTGCTACAATTCTAATGGAGTAGATTCCACTAGAACAGGGGTCTTCAAACTTGGCCCTTTTATGACTTGTGGACTTCAACTCCCAGAATTCCTCAGCCAGGCACGCTGGCTGAGGAATTCTGGGAGTTGAAATCCACAAGTCATAAAAGGGCCAAGTTTGAAGACCCCTGCACTAGAAAGTAATTGGAACAGAATTCTCTCTCTTCAAGCTTTCTATCATTATGTTATTCTACTTGAGAAAAGTTATAGTATTTGTTTTCTTCTTTCTTAAGAACATTTATTTTTTCTATTACGTTTTACTGTACTCTTGAGTATACTTAGGCTATTAAGATTTCTCTGATCCTCTTAAAAGTGTCTGTCCTTTGCTTATTGTTTTCTTCTATTAACATTCTTAATATTTCATCATCCTTTGCTGCTTAGTGTTGGAAGTCTAAATTCAGGCATCATGTCTTTCTGGTTATCTTCATTCTTTATTTGCATCTGAAAGCTTCTTAAATATTTTCCTCTTTGGATTTTTTTTTCTACTTTAGTTTTCCCTTAGCTCGTCTGCTTCTTTCACATAGGTTAAATATACTGACTTTATTTCTTATATGGGATTTCATTTTCTGACTGTAACTCTTTTTGATCACATCTATTTCTTTTATTTTTTATTTTTACCAGACTGTTTAATAGCAGAAATTTATAATCTGATGCACATGAAAATATCCTGGCTAGTTGGATTATGTATCTCCATTTGTTTCCTATTATATAGTTGATTTGATTCTGATGTTGCACATCCAGGTGTAGATTCTGCATTTATGTTGGATAAAGAAGGTGTTTGCAATAATGAAAGAATTCTATTTGCAAAATTATGTGATTCCAGGTTCTTCAGTTTACCAACTTTTACATTCAAGCCATTGGTTATTAGTGCTATATTCTTTTTCCTATTTTGCTTCTAACATCTATTGAATTTGCCATAGAATTCCTCAATACCTTTTTCCATTGCATTGGAATAGCTACATTTATTTGTATAACATAGATGCTCATGAAAATCTACTCATTCTATTATACATTATCATGACTGGATTACAGCCAAGCACATACCTAGCAATGCCCTTTTGTAGTATCAATATCACTACCACATGTACAAGGTAAGATCTGATTTAAAGTGCTCATTCTGAAGCACTAATTCCTAAAACATCCAATATATTACATTTCAGATGCATGTTGATGATTTTAATACTGCTACCATCAGTGACCAGATTTCCCTTTTGTGTGTTCATTTCATCTCCTCCTTTAACCTAAGACTCTCATCTTCAGTCATACCCATACAGTTCAGATCTATTTTTGCATAATGCAGAAGTGCTTGGCCATTGCCTTCATCTGCATTTAAGTTTCATGTTCTTTGTTTCAGGAAGTTTGGTGCCCCACATCTGCCTTTATCCCCTTGTGTATTACTCTTAGATTCTTTTTTAACATTGGAAAGAGTAACCCTACCACAACCTACTACTTCCCTACCACAACCTACCCTACCACAATCTACTACTTCCACTTGCATTTGTTTTAGGATCATCTGGTGTGCTCCCACCACACCAGATTGGTTATTTCTTGGGAAAGTATAGTCTAGTAACCAAATTGCATACAAATCCTACATCTTTTTGTATGTGCATCAACATCATCACATGCATGTACAGAGGAACACGGCTTTGATTGCATGGCCACAATTGCCCTTTGGACTTTTTTGAATTCCACCGCACACACAACCGTTTCTCAGTCTCTTATATTTATATGCGGGAATCCCTGGTGTGTTAACATAACTGTTAACTTGCAGCAAATATTGTCCTATGCAGATTTCAGCCTAGAGCAAATATCTTCAAGGGCAGAAATTAGGCGGAAGGTTTTTTGATAGAAACTTTTATGACAAAAGGTCTAGTTCATGCTATTAAATGGAATAACCTCATTTTATACACAGTATAACTGTATTTTGTGGTCGGCTTTAATAATTCCCTATGAATCATCCCTCCATGCATATTCTCTTGTACAGAACCGTAGCAGCACAATCGCTATGGGAATTGACGATATTTACCAAAGCTGTCTTTTTTTTTAAAATCATGCACTTAAAGCAAAGGCTTCGTTAAGTAAAATGCATTTTTGTCTCTCTGAAGAAATTTAAATACACTGGGGATAGTTCTTTACAAATAGAATTCTCAATACTTTAAATTCCCATTTGTTTATTTGTTTGTTTATTTTGGCTCTACTCTATTCTTTCATTTGACTGCAGTTCATTTGACTCTCTGTAGTGAAAGATAACTGTTCCTTTTTCTTTCACTTGTGTCCCTATTCAAGGATTTAAACTAGAAATATCATGCTCAGACCTTGTGTCCTAGCTTGGTTGGTTGCTGAGGGCTAGCTACAAGTTCAGGCACAGAAAGCTGATAATTAGTTAAACCCTAATGGCAGATATCTTGGAATGGCTATCGGACTTAGAGCTTCTATTTTACAGCTGTGTTTTTCTGTCTTAGGTTAATGAACTGACTGCTTTATCAGGAAAGGATTTCATCCTGCCTCCTTCCAGACTTATTCAGTTTGATCCAGGTGAGATTTCATCACTGATTAAGGTGGTGGCCTAAAACCAAAGGCTGTAAATCAGGGGTCTTCAAACTTGGCCCTTTTACGACTTGTGGACTTGCCTGGCTGAGTAATTCTGGGAGTTGAAGTCCACAAGTCGTAAAAGGGCCAAGTTTGAAGACCCCTGCTGTAAATTCTAGTCCTGTCTCAGGCATGAAAGACAGCTTAGTGACTTTGGGCCAATCGCTCTCTCTCTCAGCCCAACTTACATCACAAGGTTGTTGTTGTGGGGAAAATTGGAGGAGGAAGGAGCATTAGGTTATGTTTATTACCTTGAGTTATGTATAAAATTAAGAAAGGCGGGATAAAAATCTAATTAAAAATAAAAAAAAGAAGGCAATGGGTTGAGAGGTGTAAATCAAAACCAAAACAGACAGAGGAGACAATCCATGGTTGGTTGGTGTCCTTGTCTGAATTGAGAAGTAAATTTCCAAGTCACAATGATGTCAAAATTATAACATGGGCATCATGAAATCATTGTACAAATTACAGAGTTTGTTCTTGGGCAAGAAATCTGATACAAGAGCATTGTTTGATGTCATGATGCGCAGGTCCTCTCCTCTCCTCTTACCCCTACTGCACATGCTGTGATGACACTCATATACTTGATGTCATGGTTCCGACAGATGAACTCTTCAAAAGAACTTCGAAGGCATTGTTTTCCTTAAAGAATCTTTATTTTGAGTAGCCTAATATCGGCATGGCATAATCGAAGCCAAAAACTGAATTCCCCTCCCCTGAGCACATAGTATCAAAGCACAAGTCCCTCCTCCAATTAATAGTCATAAGTCACATTCCCCAATTAGCTCGAAGCGCGGGCTTCCTCTCCAGTTCTCCAGCCCGCTAATTCCTTATCAGCTCTGGTTACAATAACCTTGTTTCTCACGCTAGGTTCAGTGTTGTTATGCCTAGCTGAACTCTCGCTCACATCCCCTCTCCCAGCATCGTCTAACTCTAAAAGCAAAAGGTAAAAGATGGCTACATTTCCATCTGCTGTCAATGCAAAAACACCCGATGTTAGCAGCGTTGACACTTGAGCCCTTGGGCAGTTATTCTGTGACTCAAGCTTAGATTGATAGGTCATCTGTGATGTTTGTCAGACAAAGACAGTCTGTCCATGGTGATCCATGTTCCGATAATATTTCATGTGAATAATGATAGTAGACAGAAAACCGCTCAGAAGTGCCGCAGTTACAAAAAGGCTGTGGTTAGTTTATCTGATAAGATTCTGGTCAAGAATACACATACGGTTAGAGAAAAGGACTAAAAAACATATAGATTTTAAATCAGAATTATTTTTGTTAGGCATAATTGTAGGCAATTATGAGAAAGAGAGTATATATTAAATTTTATATGTATTAACTGCAGCGAGAATTGTATTTGCTCAACATTGGAAAAATGAAGATTTACCAACGGAAAAAGAGTTAATTAAAAAAATGTTAGATTGTGCAGAACTGGATAGATTGACACTGAAAATGAAAGAGAAAGAAGATTCAGTATACTTTAGAACATGGGACACCTTTTATCAATGGCTAGAAAAACGAGGTAGAGAGAAAGGAATTTAACATGTATTAGTAAGTTAAATGTTGGAACCCAGACAATATGTGGCTGATAAAATATTAAGCATTTGTGATTATAAAAAATTAATAAAAAAAAAGATTCAAATATTTGGACTATGACTGCGCAACAATTAAGCTGGCTTCTGTTTTAGAATCCAAGGATCAGGGCATAGCCTTTCAAAGACCCACAGTAAGGGGACCGGCGTATTTTAAGGAGCATTTGCTCCCATATGAACTTATCTAATGTTTTGGATCTTCTTTAGAACTTTATTTGGAACTCACTAATATCTGAGTGAGGCAGGTGATAACTGCCCATCTCTGAGAAGCTGATTGTTATCATTTCAGTGCTAGATAAAACCTTTCTATTTGTCCTGCCTTGTTGCTTTTTCAAACATTGTAGCTGTGCACTTGTCCAAACAACTTATATCACGTGACTGATATATTAGTGCTTCTCTTTCTTCATTTTAATATTCCAGATTTTTTTTTAATGACTGTTGCTATTAGCAAGAGCACTTAGACTTATATACCACTTTATAGTGCTTTACAGCCCTCTCTAAGCAGTTTGCAGAATCAGCCTATTGCTCCCAACAATCTGGGTCCTCATTTTACTGATCTTGGAAGGATGGAAGGCTGAATCATCCTTGAGCTGGTGAGAATCAAACTCCTGGCAGTGAGCAGAGTCAGCCTGCAATACTGCATTCTAACCATTGTGCCACCACGGCTCTATTTGTATAACTTTAATTTTTAAGAAGTATAAATAGATGGATAGATAGATAGATAGATAGATAGATAGATAGATAGATAGATAGATAGATAGATAGATAGATAGATAGATAGATAGATAGATAGATAGATAGATAGATAGATAGATGATAGATAGATAGATAGATAATTTTCATTTAGGTTCATTTAAAAATATCTCATCCTGACCATAGAACCGAAACCCCAAATAAAAGGAACTGATGTGAAAAGAAATATAGGCGCACTTCTTTGCTTTCTTTTTTCCTGTGTGCAAAAATGGTTACAGAGTGGCTGAAAAATCACTTCTCTCATGACTGCTCTATTAGAGATAAGTGTTGGACTACGTCAGTCAACCCTGTGACAAGGAAATTGTCACTTTACGACGCTCTTTTCTGGAGGGCTGCTACTGGCATGCGGGCTTTCCATACAAGAGGGGCATTTTGATTCAATAATGGCAGCCTTGGGAAACTGCAGCTCAAGTACTTACATCCCAATAGAAGAGGGAGATCTTAAAGATCTTAAGAAGGAAGCATTGTTCTTGCTCCTTGGGCCAAAACTGTTGCCACTATCGTCAATCCTAAGAAGCACAGATGTGGAAAAGAGCCATTTAGGCTATCCAGTCCAACCACTTAAGCACTGCAAGAGCTCAACGCCCTGGACAAATGTTTGAACAAATCCAGTCAGTGAGAATCCAAACTTTTTCTGCTACTTTGGTTCACTATTAAGCTGCTCTTACTCTTAGGAAGTTATTTTAAAAGGCATCGACCAGAATTTGCCTTCCATATTCTTATCCTATCCTGTTGGCAAATCCACTGTTCTTTTCCTAGATGAGAATCTGCAAATATATTTTGAGTGTTTGCATGAAACCAAACTCAGTAGCAATTAAGAGATGGCAATACAGATTTCTTCTTTTCAAGATTTCTTAGACTTCCTGACCAAGTCTTTGATAGAAGTAGCAACTCTTTGTATGTTTTAGTTTTTCTCAGACATTCTTTGGAGGGTATATGTGTGTGTGTGTGTATGCATTGTACGGGATACTTATTGCTACTTACAGCTGAACAGATTACTTGGACTTTGCAATCAAGATACTGGCTTTGGTTCAAGGTGTTGACAGACATACCTGGAACTTGGAACAGAGCTCCTTGTGATGGGTGATTGAAAATGACAATATTTCAAAACACGACTTGGTTCCTGGCAATTAAGTTTTCAAAATGAAGAGTTCTCTTAATTTCTTTTTTAAAAATTTACATGAAGAGCCAATCCTTCCCTCCTGAACTACATGCTATTATCCCCCCATCCATTTACCCTGTAGGAAACCAATCTTTGTTACTATTTGAATGGAATCATCAGCACTTAGGAACAAATTTGATCTCTAGTTAGTGTTATTTCGGGAAGCCACAGGAGTCCAATCAATGGGCAGAAGCACAATAGAATTATACAAGCCAGTCTGTTATAGCTGTAGACATGTTAATTAATATATTTCTTCGACACCTAGGTTGATTGAAAAAGCAATTAAAGTGTAATTAAAATGTTTACTTCTGGTAGGAATGTCAACCAAGATGTGGAATATAGCAATTACCTATGATGGATTAGAGGAAGAGGATGAGGTCTTTGAAGTGGCTCTGATCTCCCCTGTGAATGCTGCTCTTGGCACTCGGACAAAAGCTGTAGTGAGAATTTTGGACTCGGAAGGAGGTATTTTCTTTTGATCTTCCTAATGAAATCTGGGACAATCTTGGCTGAGTGAGCTGCTTATTTTTCAACACACAAATGTTGCTGCTAGCACCTTTGGATCAAAATGCTTCATTTTTTTTCCTTAAAAGAAAGACAATAGCTTTGACAGTTACAGACCCCTTCTCTTCTGCTGAGGGAGCACAGCATGGAGGAATCAACAAACAACCAGAAAGAGCAGACACCACTATCATCCACCGAAAGATCTGGAATCTGACTGATAAACAGACGAAGTTGTGGCTTATGGCTCCTTTCGTGGGACTTGCAATACCCTTTCCTCTCTTTCCCCTGCTAATCATAGGGCAGTTATGAGGGTGCAGTTTTGGAAGGAAATGGCTAAATACCATTAAATAAATTGATGGATTGATTGATTGATGTATCAATCATATTTGGAACCACCCAGCATATAAACCACCCAGCAAATAAATTTTAAAAGGGGCAAGCAATTTTAAGAAGTAATTAAAAAAGCAGGGAAGAGCTTTCAGGGTGTTAACCAGCCCCATGGCTGCGTGTTCCTCTGGGTGCCTCAGAACCATTTTTTCACACCTTTCTGGAAGGCCAGGAGAGTTAGGGTCCGCCTCACTTCAGGGGGGAGAGCGTTTCACAGGGCAGAGGCAACGGCAAAGAAGGCTCTCTTCCTGCAGCCCACCATTCAGAATTCTTTGGCTGATGGGGGGTGGGTGGGTTTCCACAACATTCCTTCTCTGCCTGACTGGGTAGGACAGGCTGATGTAATGGGACAAAGATGGTTCTGTAGATAACATGCCATGTAGGGCTTTAAAGGTTTAACCAATACCTTGAATTGGACCCAGAAGCAGCCTGGCACCCAATGGAGCTACACAGTAGAGGTGCCACATGCACCATTCTTTGGGCACCCAAAATTGCTCCTATTTGGACTATTGCAATTTGTACATGGAGCTACTTTTGAAAAGTGTCCAGAAACTTCAGCTGGTACAAATTGCTGCATTTTTGTACCAGCTAAAGCTTCTGGATACATTTCAAAGGTAGCCCCAGGTAGAGCACATTGCAATAGTTCAAACGGGAGATGGGTGGAGCACAAATGACTGAGTGGAGAACTTCCCTCCCCAGGAAAGGGCGTCACTGGCTCAGAATATCAGTTGAGCAAAGGTCCTGGCAACAAAGTTTTAAACAATGTTGAGTTTAGATGTACTGCTGCATCACAGTATGTATCTTGATATCATACATCCACTGAGATTAATTTTTGAACCACTCTGCATGGCTGCATAGCTAGAGAAGCATGCCTACCCTTCTATCTTCAAAAGCATTAATAAGCACTATCAAAAAAAAAAGAGCAAATGCAGCATTTAAAACTAATACAGATAGGTTCTTCCAATTCAAATAAATATATATTGTCTGTATAGAGGTGCGTTTAGAAATGATAAACATTTCAGCACAGTGGGGGAGCCTGTAACATTTAGTTGGGTAGCCTGATACGGGTGCCTGTTTTCCCCAATCTTTTCATTCCTTTTATCTTCACTTCTCAATATAGTTTAACTAGTTTTAATTTTGTACACTGCCTCAGGCTGTTTATGGCTTGAAAGCAATCTAAAATATTTAGATAAATAAAATCAAAACATAGTCCAGCAATGATTTGGCAAGCCAATGTGAACAAGCACAGCTGACATCAAGAGTCAAGCTTTCAAAGTTGTGAAGTTCTGTGACTCAAACAGATGGGAAGAGTAGAACTGAGACTCCAGGAGGAAAGGCAAGATTAAAAAAGAAATTAAAAAGAGGTACAGTATTTGTGTGATTATACTGTTGCTAAAGTAGGATAAGTTTCAATGTGGAGTTTATGTGCACCAGCAGTTTTATCACTTTTTTTTAATTTTGAGAAATTATATTTTCATCTCTCACATCAAACTTCTAAAATTGTTTTTCAGTTTTCAAATTGAGTAGAGAAATAAGGATTATTTAAAAGAACTAAATGAATATCAGATGAACTATCGTCCCATTTTTAATGACAAGCTGTTTCATCATCCATATCAATGTGACCACTCTCTGCTTTTATTTTTTTTAAAAAAGAAAGACTAACCATCTGCCATCTTGTTTTAGGTCAGTGCAATTCATTCCGTTCCACACGCCAAAATCTTCAGAACTTATGGATGAAAGAAAGACTGCTTCCAGGTTCCCCTTCATCTTCCAGGCACGGCACTGTTACTTTGGAAGGAGTCCTGCTGCCCTCTTCCAAAGCGATGATAGCACAGAGACGGGACAAGCCACCCAAATTCAGCTCAGTGAACTTTGCGAGGAACCGGCTACGGGTCATCGGAAATGGCAAAATAGTAAGTGTGGCCTCATGAACAGAGGGAAAAGAAGCATTGATCCAAAGTTATATGCATGTTTTCATGAAAATCTCACCTGACTTAATAAAAATGAGACTGACTGCTGATCAGGCTGGAAAAAAAGGCATTTAAATATGATATAAGGTTTAAGTTACAGTTATAATGGACTCAACTGTAAGGACTTTGAATATGGTTCATAAGTACTCTTTTTTTGGGTCAGTTGTAACTTCAGATGCTTGCCAAGTGACCAGTGGTAAGTCAAGGACTATCTCTATTGTCACTAGTGTGCAGGACCAGCTATAGACATTTTGATGTCCTGGCACCTCCTATGTTTTAGCTCATTGCCTGATTTTGCCCTCTTGTTTCTTTTTTTTCTTTGACTTAGGAGCCTTACACTTAAGATTTTCCAGTCCCAGTTTGTTTCTCAGATATTTTTACTCTATTTACAAGTATTTTCAATTACATCACCACCCATTTTTGTCATATGACAGCAATTCTGCAAAATTATATTTAACTCTTGAGTGAGTGCATTATCTAAACAGTGTGTGCTGTTTCTGCTTTTTCCTTTTTTATTGTATTTTTCAGACCACAATTTGGGCACACCCTAAAAATTTGGCATACTCTTAGGTCACTGACTATTTAGTCTAAAGCCAGCTCTGCTGTATGTACTTCCTTAAAATACTCTATTAGTCAAACAGATCTCACTGTTTTCTGAAGCGTGACAAAATCTGAAATAATTTAATCAGAAATGGTAATGCACATTTTAGAGAAGGATTCCCCTGCCATGGCAGCTTAAATTCTCCATCTTCATTATGTGTTTTTTCCCCCCTATAGAATCAAGAGAGAAATATTCTCCCTAGGGGTCAAAAATTCAGAGAATGATAATGCTCAGATAAACTAAAGAAATCTTTTTTTAAAAAATGTTCCATTCTGTTCGGATTGCAAAATATTTTCACTTTTATATATCGGTGTATTATGGCAAGAAAACATTCTTCAGATATAGGTTATAAAGCTTTTTATTGCTTCCTTTGTTTGCTTTTTATTGCTTCCTTTGGAATGGGAAATTGCTCCAACAATTGTAGAATGTAAAGCCAAGAGTACAAAAGAGATAAATTAGAATCAGGGAAAGAAAGTTAAGTAAAGTTGACTAATGTCAATTTGTTTATAATAAAAGATTCTTAACTTTTCTGAATGGATTTTGTATTTGTAATTCAAAAGATCTCTCCCTTTCCCCCAATTATTCAGATGATAGGTATAGACTAAAGTTTTTTCTTATGTTCTAACTATGGTCAATGCCACTAACTACCTTGGGAAAATATACAAATTACATTTTGCTTCTGTTATTCAGCTATATTTCTCCCTTTCCTTTCAGATTCATCCCTCTTTTATCTTTCGAAATGACACAGATGAGTTTTTTAAAGTAAGAGGATTATTGAGTAATAAGTTCCTTATTTGTAATATTTATTTATAGCGCTGTTACATAGAATACTTGATGAATTCAGGAGACACATCATTTTCTGTGATGTAAAAAGTGTTTAGTACAGATTTAATTCCATTTATTTTCAGGTTAGTTGGGTTAGAATTGGCGATGGCGACTATTTGAACTGCGTTAGTCAATGTTAGGTGTGAAATAGGGTGGAGTTGAACATGTAGGCCAGGGGTCTTCAAACTTGGCCCTTTTATGACTTGTGGACTTCAACTCCCAGAATTCCTCAGCCAGCGTGCTGAGGGGGCCAAGTTTGAAGACCCCTGATGTAGGCTGAATCTTAAGAGCAAAAGTAAACAGAACTAAGTAAACAGAACTGCTGTTTTAGTGCAAAATATGTTTGTGGGTGATGAGTGCAAGAATGCTTTCCATGCTCATTTTTCCATTTACCCTCATACATATAAACCTAACTCCCCAATAGGTTTCTCTAGCCAGAATATATTATTGGAAACAAATTATGTAAAAATAGAGAAAAAGAGACTGTGAGAATAGGAGGATCTATCAATTCACTTCGAATGCCTTGTTCTCAAAAATTACTGCCCATTTTATATAGGATTGGAGCAGCTCTACTTTAAATATTATTCCCACAGATATTGGGTCCTTTATGTCTTTGACATTTGTATATCAAAACCATCTCTCTCTCTCTTTTTAGTTCTGTGAATTAAATGCCTTTGGAATTAACTGATGTGAGACTCTCTTTTCTATCTCTTACAAAGTATCATGGGATGACAGGGCTGAAAATAGATGAAGGCAATTCATTGCCTAGAAAAGCCAAGATGGAAACTGTATCTTTAAGAAGCCAAAGAGAGCCAAGAAAAAATGTACCTTCCTCCAAGAAAATGGAAGTTCTGCAAGCAGACTCCAGTATTCTGGTATGTTCCTGTTGAATTTGCACTTCCAGTGGGGAAGATGTCACCGTCCAGAATTAAAGTTCCCAGCAGCTTTAGGTTAGACCAGGGGTCTCCAAACCTGGCTGCTTTAAGACTTGTGGACTTCAACTTGCAGAATTCCTCAGCCAGCATGGCTGGCTGAAGAATTCTGGGAATTGAAGTCCACAAGACTTAAAGCAGCCAAGTTTGAAGAACCCTGGATTAGACTATCCAATGGTGAGGGATGGTGATAGAGCCAGAGGAAGGTAGGGTTCCATCTCTAGCTTAAAGTTTAATTTCAGGTGAATTTTGAAACATTTTTAAAACCAGAAATTTGAGCAATTCCGATTTATTGGATGTTTATTATTATTAGTTACTTTATGACAACAATAAAGATAGTAAAGCTATAGGAAATATGATGGAATGTAGTAAGCAAGTGGATCCCAGGAGGGAGGAGGTGTATTCCTAAGAGTAAGAGGCAACTCAGCCCAGATCTTATGTGTGAAAGAAAGAGGGTGAAGACAGCCCTTCCCTAATAATTCCCAGAGTATATGGTATAGGCAGATAGTAGAGTACTTCAGTCTGGCAAAATTCTGTCTGCAGTTGTGAAAGCAATAAAGAACTCGGCTTGGAGAAACCACCATGTGCTATTCTTGGTTTGGAGCCTGACAATAATGTGCACTTAATTCTGAAAGAGGTTTTAAAGTGATGGATTTCTTCAATGACGTCACTGATTTAACATCTGTCAACAAAAATACCTAAACAATAAGCAATAAACAATATAGAATGTTAATATTTTCAAGTGTTTATTTTCAGGATGACAGCCTTTCCTTTCCAAATGGATGCACTCCAAATTTGAAGGGTCTCTTGTATTTTGAAGAAAACATACAGAAGATGTTTCTGTGCAATGGTACTGCCTGGACATCATGGAACTACTCAAACAAGGTAGGGATCTCTTTTTCCTGTGTGTGTATGGTGGGGTTTTTTTTTAATTCACCACTGGCAAAAAAAAATTGGTTTATAGCTGATAAGGAATACAGAAAAGGGCAGAAAGGAATCTGGTTGTCCCTACGTCTGGAAAGGGAACACCTTGTACTCAGGCTGCTTAACTTTTGAGAAATGTAAATACCAGCGAAGCCAAATGGTATTGTAACAATTTGATCCCCACATCTGACTTTGAAGGGAGAAAAATGTACACACACTCATTATCCGCATGCTTGAGAATGCTGCAATTTATGGAAACATACAGTTTGTGGATCGAAGGCCGTTCATTGATACAACAAAAGTTATAACTCCAGGAAGATATATGTCATGAGGGAGCAGTTGTGGCACGCTATGAGGAAGATGGTCTAGCACAGGGATAGGCAACCTTGGCTCTTTTATGACTCGTGGACTTCAACTCCCAGAATTCCTGAGCCAGCTATGCTGGCTATGCTGGCTCAGGAATTCTGGGAGTTGAAGTCCACGAGTCATAAAAGAGCCAAGGTTGCCTACCCCTGGTCTAGCAAGTAAGGTTATTGTGGTAAGATATATTGAATGTACATTACGAGAACAAGCAAAGGCAGAAACAGTCGGGTATCTTCAGTGACTTAGTTCTGAGCAGGTAGAAGGCATACATTGTAATAAAAAAATCCTTCCCCACATGGTACAGGAAGGAAAATAAAAATTGAGCTTTTGAGTGGTAGTGTACTGTATTCAGGAATACTTATTACTGCCAAGCAATAGACAATATCCTGATGCCCTCAGAAATGCAACAGTAGCCAAATTGATAATTTAGAGCAGAAATGACCCAATTTACCAACGTTCTTATCTTTCCCAAGCCCAATTCTGAAAGGAGTCAAACACTTCTTCCTTCAAGGTGGACAATTTAGCAAGTCATTCTGAACTTTAAAAAATGCTTTATTCCAGGATATTAAAACGAAAACTTGTCAGTCAGGATGGACCTATCATGATGGAAGATGCTATATCCTAATCACTGACCCAAAAGCCACATGGGCAATTGCTGCCCAAACTTGCAAGAAAAGGTAAGAACCGCCTCATTTGTACATAGCTTTATTTATTTATTTGACATTTATCCCGCCTTTATTATTTTATTAGTAACTCAAGGCGGTGAACGTACCTAATACTCCTTCCTCCTCCTATTTTCCCCACAACAACAAACTGTGAGGTGGGTTGGGCTGAGAGAGAATGACTGGCCCAAGGTTACCCAACTGGTTATTCATGGCTAAGGCAGGACTAGAACTCATAGGTGCCTGGCTTCTAGACTTTTCATAATGACTAAAAGCAGTTGTCCGAGACAGCCCACTTTTTAAACTAACCATGGTTCAGCTCATCACCATTGGAAGACAGGATAAAACAATGGGGCATTTGGCAGGAGGATGTTTCAGAAGTATGTCTGAATCATCCAGGTCAGGGTTGAATTGAAGAAGTTTCTTGGATGGGAAGCAAAATATTTTCAAAGAAAAAACAAGAAAGTTCAGTTGCCTTTTAGGATTTCAGAAGTATGTCAAATCTAAGTCTTCTAGCTAGAAGAAATGTTCTTGGGAGACTAGCTCAATAAACTCGGTTTTCTTCGTGTATTAGACAAATAAGAAGAATCATTCCAGTTCAAAGTAAATGGATTTATGATGAGATATTTTAAGGCAATAAACTTTAGTCTTATCTATAAACTTTTCCTATAGAAGAGGCATTTGTATACATATTACACACACACACACACACACACTTATACCTGCAAACAAAAATATTTTTCTTTTTAAATAATTACTGAAGAGTTGAAAAAACATAACCAAGCAAGAAAAATATGTATTCTAATCACCTGAAAGTATTCAGCCAACTTGTGCTGAATTTATGAAAATTAAGTTTGAAACAGTTAGAACATCTTTGTACATGATTAAGACACCATACAGTTAATCTTCACTTAACAACTGCTTGAAGTTACAACGGACTCCCCAAAAGGTATTTATGACCTGGGTTTGAAGTTCTGATGGCCACACCCCTCCTTCACTCCTTCACACATGCTTGGGTCTTTGGCAACTGGTCCATCTGTACAGCTGTTTTCAGTGACCTGTGAACACACGATTACGATTTTTTATTTTTGCTGATTTCTGACATTTACTTCTGGTTTTTTGGGGAAAAAAAACATCTATTGGATAAAACATATTGACTTAATGACTGCTGCATCTGCTTAACAATTACCAAGAAAAGGTCATAAAATTGGGCATGGTCACATGCTGGCCTGCTTAACCAGTGCAATGACTTATGGCCATAATTCCAGGCTCAACTATGGTCATAAGTCGAAGACTATCTGTAGAGCATGTTAAAATTTCAGCATGCTTAGATGAAATAAACTGTTGCTGCTTATATATAAATGTATTTGTAGAGAGAGAGGCATGCAGAAAATGTTTTCAAGATGCCCTTTCGAAAAGAGTTCCTAAAACTCTTTTTAATGACTCCCAGTCTTGGTGTCTATTGTTAAACTGCAAGTAATTAGTGCATTTATTATATCTTGATGTGTGAATGGTGTCAGGGCATAGTGTTGAAGATGCTCTCCTCCTACTTGGAAGGTTGAGAGTTCAATCCTAGGTAGCGACAGATGTTTCTCTATCAGGGTGCAAAGAGAAAATATCTGTTCTGAACTCCTCATAGGTATCAGGACGGGCATCTGGCTAGTAAAAGCTTAGCTCCATTCGGTTCTATCCCAAATTAAGGGATTACAGGATTGTATTAAAAAAAAAAAAGATGAGTAGCAGGTACTGTATCTCCCCTGAGTCTAAAAAAATTGTCTTATTTCTAGGTACCATGGCCATTTAATTAGTGTGGCTTCCAAATCACACATGCGCTGGCTCTGGAACTTCAGTGGAAAAAGACCTTTTTGGATAGGTATGTATTCTTACAACTGTCCGAAATTTCTCTATGAAAGATGCAGAATTCTACAATACAAGGAATCCACCAGAGATAGTCCTTACCTTACAACCATTCATTTAGTGACCCTCACAAAGTTAAAAGTCCCCAAAAGGGACGTACAACTGGTCCTTGCACTTTACGACCATTGCAGAATTGCTCATGATTATGTGATCAACTCCCTTGCTTAGCCACAGATATTTTGGTGTCAGTTGTGGCCATAAATCGAGGACTACCTGTAAGCATCCCTAACAGATGGCCATTTAGCGTCTAGCAAAGGAGAATGCACTACCTCCCTAGGCAATCTGTCCCATTGTGGGATAGCTCTTACCATTAGGGTTTTTTCATGAAGTTCAAGGAAAATCCGCTTCCCAGTCACTTAAAATCCATTGTTTCTCTGTATCAACTCTGAACAATTTTGCCCATCTTCTAAACCAGAGGTCACTAACCTTTCTCAGTTGGCGGACCGGAGGGAAAGGGAGGGGGAAGCATTTTACACACGCGCGTGCAGGCGCGGGGCCGTGAGCACACGCGTGATATAGCGCCCGCATGATACTTACTAACCCTGCCCCATTCTTGTGCGGTGCAGCGCCCTGTTTCCATGCCCTGGTGGCGTCCCATTTTTGCCCGGTGCGGCAGCATCCTGTTTTCGCACCCTGTGGCAGCATCCTGTTTTCACGCCCCAAGGCACAGCAGCAGCCCATTTTTGCGCCCCGTAGCCGCGGCGCTAGCACGAGTGGGGGGGATGTGCACACACAAATGCATGCACTGGCCAGCCTGTCCCGTGTCCCGGTGGCCAGCAGGCCATGGTCCACTACCAGGCCACCGCCCACAGGTTGGGGACCCCTGTTCTCTCTCTCTAACCTTTTTTTCAAGCTACAGATATCCAATACACTAACCATTATTGGTATGTTTTTCCTTTCACGACTCTTTATCATCTTGGTTGTTTTGCTTTGAATGTGCTCCAGTTTCCCAATATCCTTCCTAAAAGCAGTGTGCAGAATTTGGTACAGCATTCTAGGTGTGGTCTGACCAATGGACATTAATCGTGACTAAATTCTATTGATACAAGGATTAACAAGGATTAAATATTATTGCAGTGTTTAGGTGTATGATACTGCACATGCAAGTACACTTACAATAAAGCAATACCTCTTAGTCCATCTAAGTCTTCCTGAGAGGTTGGGGAATGTAGGTTTTCTGACTTACACTTCTATCCTTGGGACACTTGGTAATTTGACCAAATCTACCAACTACTTCCATACTCCCACCAACACTGACAGGGCAAATCACTAGTATATAAAATGAGAGCAAATTCCCACTCCCTTCTAGCACTGATGATGTTACCTATTTTGGTAATGAAACATATGCAAGAAAACAACCAAGGATCCCATACATCAATTTTTCTGGTGTTTTTCCTTTGTGTCCTAAAACAAGGGTCCCCAACCCTTGGTCCGTGGACCAGTACTGGGCTGCGGCATGCCAGCAACCAGTCCACACAAACAAACAAAGCCCCATCCGTGGGATGCAGGCAGCTCACAAACCCACGCATTCTCCAGTCCACAGAAAAACTGTTCTCCACGGAACCAGTCCCTGGTGCCCAAAAGATTGGGGACTTCTGTCCTAAAAGCTAACGGAAAGATGGCTCTCAGTTAGATGGTAGAAAAACACCAACCAGAAAATAGGTACGATCAGTTGCAGCAGTTCCTTGCAATTAAATCTTCAGACATTTCTCTAGTCTAAATACCAGCAGAATCTATTTTCACCACAAAATGTAATCTTCCTTGTTCATGGAACAAATTTATTGTCGGAGAGAAAAAAAAACCTGGAAATTATTAGAAAATCTGTGACATGGAAGATCAGATAGAACTCCCCCCCCCCCAAAAAAAAACTTGGTTAAAATGCTTGAATCAGTTGTTCTCAGACGGTCTGCTTATACATGTAATGCATTATAGGTTTGAATGATCAACGAAACCCAGGTCAGCTGGAATGGATCAACAGGGAACGTGTTGCCTTCACAAACTGGAGAAGAGGCCCGCCCCGTCTTTCGAAGCAAAGGAGGAGCTGCATTTTAGTACAACAGCAAGGAAAATGGCAAAGAAAGGAGTGCAGGAAGGGCAAAGCATACAGTTACATATGTTCCACAAAACCAGTGCTTTTTTTGTAAAAAAAAAAAAGGTGCCGGAACTCACGCATGTCATACAACCCACCTTGCCTACCCTACAAGGTTCCATCCAAAAAAGGTGCCGGAACTCCGTTCTGAGCGTTGCACAAAACTGTAAACAAAACTGATAGCTAGACCCCTACTTGGCTTTCTATACGATAAAACTTTTATTTTCAGTCAGTTGGAAGTATTGATGGAACTTATAAATGGGCAGTTGCTTGGCCCATTTGCAAAAATCCCTATTGAGAAAAGGGTTCAAATGAGAGGCAGAATTCCCCCCCCCCTGCTTGCCGTCCTATCTTCTCTTGCTCTGCCATGGTTTGTGATACAAGAATCAAATTTATTAGTTCCAGAACTCATTTCTGTCTCTTTCAAGAGATCCTGTATATGAAGAGGCTAAAAGGTTCATTGGAAAAAGCTCTGAATTGAGCATAGACATTATATCATGTGCTATTCACCATCTTTCTCGGATAAGACATTTCATCCCCCCACAACTGTTACGGTTCTTTAGGAATTCAGGGAAAATCCTGCTCTTCGCTTGGTCAAAGGAGGCTGGTTGCAGATACACTGAGCAAAAAAGTGAACATTGTGCCACTCCATAATGCTCATGCCCATTTTATAATATACCCGGATGTAAACTTCCAACAAATGTCAAACATTCCCTTAACAAAATTGCATTACATTATTCTGTGATAAATTTCTATATGTCTATATTTGGGGCAAATGTAGGAGCCATTGTGGCACAGTGCTTAGAATGCAGTATTGCAGGCGAACTCTGCCCACAACCAGGAGTTTGTTCCTGACCAGCTCAAGGTTTCTCAGCCTTCCATCCTTCCGAGGTGGGTAAAATGAGGATCCAGATGGCTGAGGGGAACATGCTGACATTTGTAAACCACTCAGGGAGTGCTGTAAAGCACTGTGGAATACAAGTCTTAAGTGCTATTGCTAAATGTCAAGTGAACTTTCCAATTCTCATGGTAAGAAATTCAAATGTGTTCCCTTCAAAATTGACTATGAGTTATGAATATAAATTCTGAAGCATTATAGGATTTCCCTAGCCATCATTGCTAGTTGATTTCCCAACAGAAGCATTTTAACTTTTGCTACCATCCCTGATAAGCTCTAAGCTTTGTTTGCATGTAAATTTCTCTGGCCTCTCTTTGATAATTTTCTTTCCTTCTCTCCATTAACGATGGAGACATTCTGAATGTCCATTCAACTTTTTGCGACTTTGTGATGTGTTGAGACTACAACCAACCTAGACAGGAATTCTGGATGTTGCAATCCAACACCTTTTGAAGGTGCTAGACTGGGCCAGACAAACCTGAGAATTTATACACATTTCCCAATCCTCTTGTGTGGATGCTTGCTGGGAAGAATTGTACTGCAAATGGGAGGTAGAATTTGAAAACAAAATCCACTTGCACACAAAAAATATATAGGAAGAATAGATGTGAAATACAGTACAGACTGGAATGTGCAAAGTACACTGGGTAATCTTTTTCAGTTATTATAAAAGCCTGGAATTGAATAAATATTCTGACAAATTCTGAAAGGGGAAGAAGAGATGTACTAACAAAAACAATTTTAAAAAACTCACTGCAGTTCACTTTGACACGCCAATAATCTCCTAATACACACTTGTATGTAAATCTGAGACGGCTCGTTGGAAAAATAATGTCATTTTTCAAAGTCAAGTTTTACCTTCCATTATTCCATATTGATAAATAGGTGAAAATATTTATAAGTATACCGATCCTTTATGGGCACATAGTTCCCCCCCTTTTTTTTAGTGGCACTGAAAATAGATTTTTCCCCCCTGCAATGTGTATTTGGAGGGATAGAATGAATCTAGATAAAATAATACTTTTATTGCTGTAGGTTTAGTTTTATTTGAACTTAAAGGATGCCAAACTACTTTTGTACCTTAAATGGCATGCATTATGTGCTATTTTCTACTGTAATATCTAAATAGAATGTATTAATAAAAATAGCATTGGAGATTGCTGAGAATGTATAATCAATTTTCCAGAAAAAACTTGGTGCTCTGATAATTGATCCAAGTATATCGCATCAAAACCTCAAGCTACCCATAGAAAAAAAAAGGGGGGGAGGCAATTTGCAACATAGGCATCATTGCTCCTATCTCTGCCTGGTCTCCTCCCACACATAAATACACACACACACCATGTGGCTTTTCCAGCATTGATTGTCCAGGTGCATGATTGCCATATTCAGTGACCCAAACAATTGCATAGAGTTGTTCTGTTTGTTTAAAAAAAAGGAGAAAAGGAAGTGTGGGGGCGCAGGGAGGGAGGAATGAGAAGAAAGAAGACTGAGGACATTTCAAGTCATTACCATTTTTCTTCTGTAAATCAGTCCCAACATATTTACAAGAGAGAACCAACAGAAGAGTTCTCTGCCCTAAGTTTACAACAATGCTTTTTCTTCCAGAATCCCGAAAATGCCTCCTTTCTGGGGCAGTGCAAGTCTCTTTTTGTTTTGCTGCTTGATTGTTTTGGGCTACAAGGGAACTTATTTACCTCTTTAATTCTGAAGACAAGAAAAACAGTCTCTTCAACCATTACACCATCTCCTTGCAACGGGACAGAGGCTCTCCTGAGTGACAGAGCAGTAAGCCTTACAGGATGGGTTTTTTGAAGGGATGAGAGTAGCAACATTTGTAAAACTCTTCATCCTTTGCATCCTGAGTCTCAATGCAGGTCAGTCTCCTCCCTCTCAGGATGGCTATTCAACAA
This sequence comes from Azemiops feae, assembly GCA_023970755.1. Classification (NCBI taxonomy): domain Eukaryota; kingdom Metazoa; phylum Chordata; class Lepidosauria; order Squamata; family Viperidae; genus Azemiops; species Azemiops feae. The sequence goes on along the minus strand of JALGBA010000476.1, from coordinate 1,200,806 downwards.
AGAAAACAACTATGCAAATATATGTTATGTTGGTTTATGTCTCCCAAAGATGTTTATTCATTTCAGTCCACATCCAGCAGGACCAGTTGCAGCAACTTAAATATCCAGATTGAAATCTATAACAAAGACTGAGACAGACTCTTAAAACAATGCAATAGCTTTCTTTGGACTCACTGCTTACCAAGTTTGTTATTATCTCTGTTTCCATCCCTGTATGTTTTATGTGTCCATGAGAATGGAGGCAATCTCTTCTTGCATCCAGCTGTTGAAAAATATATATCATAATAAAATGAAGCATTTAAAGTGACTTTTTTTTCTAGCTTGTTAAAACCATGTGGTATCTCAGATGGAAACTTACCTTCCCACTTTTAGAAAAAGCAGTTATATTTTTTACTTGCCATTATAGAACATGATTTTTAAAGACGTAGGTTATAGGTCAGGCAACTAGGGAACTGATGGCCAATGCTGTTTTCAAAGTTTTAAATTGAGAAGAGTTATGAAATGATTAAAAATTACACCATAATATGGAAAGACATAGGATCCAATCCCTTCTGGTGAGGTTGTGATTTCAGCTTGAACAGCAATAACTTACAGCCAAACAATCATTGAAAGTTCATATATGAAGACACCGTTGAGGCAGTGGTGGGATTCAAATATGTGAACAACCGGTTCTCTGTGTGGATGCCGCTTCCGGAAGTCCATTCTGGGCCTGGGCAACAAAAAACTAGCTACCGATTCTGCCGAACTGGTGCGAACTGGCTGAATCCCACCACTGCATTGAGGTCTATAAACATTCTGGATGCTGTCGGTGCAGCATGAGTAAGATTATAAGCTCTTTTGGCTTATAAACTGTAAGTGAGATTTGAAAGGCACTCCTGCCAGATAGTTAACTTTCCTATTATACATTTCCAGTTTTTAACTTTGGCTTTCTAGAAAAGATGGAATACGAATACTCAGATTTTATTTTACAGAACCTTCATGGCAAACCCATTTCTACAGAAATGGATAAAATGAATTACTACAACTATGGTACACATGGAGTGCCATAGTAGTAGTTCCAAGTAGTAGTACCAAGAGTTGACATGGATCTTTCTCTTTTAAACACTGTAAGATGACCCAAACCAATGGGAACATTTTTTGGGGTGTTATCCATGATTTACAAACAGTTCATGTGGAAACAAAGTTGAGAATAATACCTACTTATCAGAAGGAAGACAATACTTAAAGTCTACACTCTGGGGACCTGCATGGATTAATATTTTCCCAATTTTTGTTACCTATTGTAAGACTTAAAAAGATCTACATATTAAAGAGTCTTCCAATAAGTACAGGTTGAACTAGAACATTTCCAAAATCCTAAGTGTTTTAATCATCTGAGTAGTGAGAAACTGGCTCATTATTTTATTTAATATTTGCACTTTTCAAAAGGTGCATCCTCTATTAGTTTTCACACTGTGTAATTTTTTTTTAAAAAAAAATCTAATTGGATCCATTCAAAATGGCATATAACTTGACCAGATATAATCCAGCTGTTATTTTCAAATGATAAACTTTCATCTTAACTAAGACATGAAATTTAATTCAAAGCTGTAATGTGTACCTACAAATACAGCATTCTCCATGTTATTGTATTGAATCCTTAATGCCCTATGGTGACTTGGGACCAAATGCATTAGCTAAATTAATATCGATGAACTTTCCCCAATACTTAGACAACAGCTAAACTTCTAATCCAAAAAATTCAGAATGATTCCTACTAGGGAAAACAGATGTAACTAGAAATACACACACAGCAGGACAAGTTAACTTTATCATTGTTAGAGGCTGTAGTTAATGAATGTTAATGGGTGTCACTGATTAGCCTTCCCCTCTGTCTCTTCCCCCCTCCCCTACTCAACAGCTGGAAACGAGTACTTTAGGCTTCCTTTATAAATACAACAATCTTCCTGCTGCCTTTTTTTTTTTTAACAGAAGGGAATTGAAGGAGAAAGGCAACAACAATGTTTTTACTATTGTTTCAGATATTGTTGATTTCATGGCTTGGAAAAGCAGAGCAAAGAGAAGAAATGCAGCAGAAAAACTCCCTACATATGCTCACTAAGTATTTAGGGGAATTTGAAAGAATTGTGAGGAAACCTGAGAGGCCAGTGGTATCATTGGCAGAAATGAAAATCAAACAAGACTTGCCACAAGGACCTCATTTTATTTCCCCAGATACAGTTAAGCAAGAAGTGGCTGACGATTTGGGAGGCTGGGCTTCTGCAAACATAACCCCATCCTCTGTGTATCCAAAACATCCACCTTTTCACCCACAGACTAAGAGAGACGCAGCAGCAGCCTTCAGAAAAGATGCCAAAAAATTCTGGGACCTTTTTAAATTGAAGACCAAGTCAAGATCTGAAGAGGTGATCCTTCCAATCAAGATAAGTGAGATTTACCAGGAGGTTTGCAACATGCTTCCTTTCTCTCAGGTAAATGTCGCAAATATAATACTTTCCTACATTTTAATTAGAAACAGGCCCTGCTATACTGCTCAGGAGTTCAAGCTTAGAATAGCCCTGCAAGATGAGCTATTTCCCCCAATTTATAGAAGAAAAGGTAAAAATAAGGGCTGTAAAAATTTACACATGTGAATTTTAAAAATATATATTTGTTGGTATCTGATAGCAAATGGATTTTTGCAGCCAAAACCTTGGAGTTTAATTGCAGTGAAAGAAGTGGTTTGCTGGTGTTCTTAGAAATTGTCTGATATTTGTATAAAAAAAACAATATAGATAACTTTGGGCTGGAAATTTCTGTTACAGTAGACTTCAGGTTTGTTCTATTGAAATTGCAAAAAGCTGAAAATGGGTGTTTGACTCGCATTCTGCTGGGGAAAATTTTCGGGGAATTCTTAGGCAATAACTTTGAGTAATTTGTAGAAATGTCTATATGTCAAAGAGCCGGCAAACAGATTTCCCCTTTAAATTTTTCTGCATTTCTCATAATGGTTAAGGCAGTAAAGTTGCGATTTATTAGTATCTAAAACAATTCTCACCCCTGTATTAATATTACTGGCTTGCACCTAAAGGCTGCAGGGACACATTAGTTTTTATATATCTGGCTATCTTATTCTAACACAGTACTATGGCAATTGTTTTAATAACAATGTGTTTCCTTTAGAGCATTACACATGAAAATTGTGACAAAGTGGTGATACAAAACAACCTGTGCTTTGGAAAATGCAGTTCTTTCCATGTTCCTGGTGCTGATGATCGCATTTATAGCTTTTGTTCCCACTGCTTGCCCACCAAATTCTCCATGAAGCAACTGAAGATGAACTGCACTATGGTTAACCCAGTAACCAAGAGGGTTATGATCATTGAAGAATGCAGGTGTGAAGTTCAGAATACAGAAGAAATGGAAGCAGGGTTTCTACACCCAGCCCTGCATTCGAATGAGCCTTAGCACATATGAACCATCTGAAATAACTTGACTTTCAATTGAATCTATACTTGCTCAGAGCCAAGAATACTGATAAATCCTTTTGTAATAGTTTGCATCTGCCTTGATAAAAGACTGTTGTAGCTTATAGGAAACGGCACACTCCAAACATAATTGCAGCTTGAGATGTCCATTAGCAACAATAGTTTTAATAGGCTTCATCTTTTTTTAGGGGTATATTTGGATATGTGTTTTATCTACATTTTAAAACAAAAGTATGATTCTGATAAATGTGGAACACAAGACAGGACAGTAATAGTAGACCTATTGGAGTGAACATTGAGTAGCAAAGCAAAGCTTGCTTCTGCACTGTAGGATTAAATGCATAATGTGAGTACTGTGTTTATCATCCACAATAAAACTATGGAATTACTGCCTTCCTTATATACTTTGAATAAAAATGTTTTCCAATTTATGGACTGAAATTAGTGATCTCTTACAAAATATGCAAAACATGTTTAGCTTCAAGGCTCTTAACATTTATTTTTCAAAGTCAGAGTTTCACTAAATTATGTGCCTTTCTCATTTTTTAAGCCTTTTGGATATATCCTCACCTGCATTTTTTCTATAATAGGGAAATAGGGATGCCACAAGCAGTACAGTATGTCCTATAAAGCTTAAATTGCCTTTACCTCTCCATCTTTGTGTATGCTGCCTCATATTTGAATTTCAAAGAGGCAAAAAAAAAAAAATCCTGAATAGGAATGAAAGGAAAATCAGGCTACCAGTTTTGGGCTGCAGACTTCCATATTTTGTAGCCCAGCACTGATGGTTTCAAATGTGACATCAAGTTGATTAGAGATCAGAACAGCTCATTTAAAACAAACAAAAAACACAATGACACTATTCTAGTATGTGGTGGTATTATAACCAAAAGAAAGTATGATATAATTGTTAAATTTATATGCTGCCCAACTCTCAATAGTATTAAATATATTGGAACTCAAGACCTATTATAATTAAACTTTAAATTTCCCCCCCATATATTCACATGTAGGTATACCTATACCACTATTTAGTTCAGTAGAACTTTGAGCACAAAACTCTACAGTATTGTTGTATATCAATTTCAGTTCTAAGGAGAACTGTGAGTTTAAGGTTGCTGCCGATGCTTCTTAATGATTACTGTAAAATTGCTACAATGTTCAAACTTCAAGAGTTAAAGGGGTATATCAAATAAGAAAATATAAACATATTTTAGTTTGGTCTTTAGCAAACACCATACATGTTCAAGAATATCAAATTATTTCTTGGGTATTCAGTTCTCTGAGTACTGACCACAATTTCTAACCTCTTTCTGCCATCCACCTCAAAGGGAATTCTTTAGAGGAAGAATTTGCTGGATTAGGACTGACGTGTGAATATGCACCATTTAGAAAGCAAGTGTAAAGAGAAAACAGCAGCTGTAGTAATTGTTAATTAGATTAATGCCTTAGCTGGGGGGGGTGAGTGTTTAATTAACCCAGCAATGATCAGCTGCATGTAATTAACACTGTATTCTGTTATATCAAGGATGTGTTAATTGGATCTGATTTTAAGAGTCAACTCCCATATTCAGAGCAAGTTGAGCCCAGGTGCTAACAAACCAAAAAAAAAAAAAAAAAGGAAAGGCAAAAGATTGCCGCCCAGAGATAGCGGCCAAAGGCTTCAGTAAAATCACATTTCACTGTACATAAGACATGGGCTGTTCTCAAAAGTAGCTTATGTATTTTGAGTTTTTAAAATTCAATTTAAATATTCTGGATTTTCAAAGGTATTTCCAGCTGGAGGGGAAGTAATTAACAGTTATTGCTATACTTATCTTACTTAAATATAAGTAATTGTCAGTCTCCAGAGTACTTTTTTTTTTCTGTTTTAAAAATCAGGTTAATTAACATAAATAGCTGTTCTGGATCACAAATATCCCAGTAATGCCTCTAACAATTAACAAAGGATTGCATATTTATTGTTAGCACAGATTTTAGGGAGGGGGGATGCAAAAACCTGAAAATACTGTGAGCAATATTTAAAATATCTGAAATGTTAATAAATACTAAAACATATTCTTGTAAGAAAATAAGAACGGACTGCCAATGGTTACAAAATACTCCATAGTATGACAATGGAAGATCAGTTTTTAGCATCCAGGACAATTATGTAGGCTGTTTGTGTAAGGTCAAAATATTTACCTAATATTTAAAGTCCACGTTGAATTGGGTTAATTGGTGAGGATTTCATGTGTGATGTGAACATGCTTTTTTTTTTTGTCAAACTATTCATTTTATGCTTTAGTCCCTTTATTAGTTGTAAGTTATTCATATATATGTGTGTATTCAGAAGTAACCCTTACTAGCTCAACAGTGTTTTTTCAAAGTTGGGAATTGAATTATAGCTTGACCACGGTCCTATAGATACCTTCTTCAAAGTACTTCATCTTTAAATAAACAGAATTCATTTCTAAATAGACATGTACCGTCATACAACTGCAATATAACACCCAGTTTAGTGTAGGAGTTAAGGTGCTGAACTAGAGACCACGAAATCATGAGTTGTAGTCCTTGTTTAGATGTGAAAACCAACTGGATGACGTTGGCTTAGTTATTTCCTCACAGCTCAGCCCCACAAAGTTGTCATGAGGAAAACAGGGGAGGTGAGCATTATGTTCACTTTTGTGTTGCACAAATCACAGGTAGAAGTAAAATAAAGATTCTAAAATACTTGCTGTCAAACTTCCTACAGTATATAAGAAGCTAGCCAATTCAGAGCTAGTAGTTTTCATTGAATGAATGAGTGAATGAATACATAGATATATTATCCTTTGTGAAGATTTGTATTTCTCATATATCTTATTACCTAATAACCCAGGCTTGCTCTCCAAACTGGTAAACCTGTATCAAGCCTATATTGCTAGAGATTGTGAGACCATGTAGCACAATGCTTTTTTTCCATTAATAGGGTCCTGAAAGCAATGAAAACCAGCAGGAAGAAATTTAAGATGGAACTGTTTTCCCTTGTTTGTGTGTGTTTGTTTTACCTACAGTACATGCAATATTCCATTTGTATCAATGAGCCCTACCTACCTACAAATTGCAATGGTATAATTAAGTTACCATCTTACTATTCTGAGTACAAACTAGGCCTTTCAAGGAGGCTTAAACACTACTGTTGGGCTGTTCAAAAGTAGTTTATTCTAAATTCAGAGGAACAAAATGTAAGCTCAAGCACCATCAGTGTGTGTGTGTGTTTTAAAATATGAGGGTGTAGATCTGTGCCTTTTCCACTCATTTAACATTGAAAACGAGGTTCAGTTCTCATCTCTGGAGCAGGAAGCTCATATATTTAGCCAAGATAATCCATTGCTGTTAATCTTAAAACATTTGTGATGGATGCGAAGGAAAGGTGCAGCTTCTGGTTCAAGATGATGCTTATAGGGTGACCTTGCCAGAATTTCTCATGAAGAACCAGGCTTGTAGACAACACCGTGTATCCTGTTCTCTGGTTGGCTGCATCCACAAGAGAGCATCAGCTGCTCAGGCACATGGCATGATTTTAGCCTGCTGATTTAATATTTACAGAGTGCCAATAAAATTTTTATGATGACAGCTGGTGATTCCTGTGGTAATTTATAAACAACATAACACAGACATCGGGGAGCCCCAAGAAAGATTCTGCATGGCTGTGCAATATTTAGAACCTCAGATGCAAGGATATTTATTTGCTGGTAAGATTTTTGAGGAAACAGTACAGAACCACTGCTGAAAGACAGCCCTTTGGTACAATTCAAATTAAGGTTATAGAAATCAATTCCAGTTATTCATATTCTCACATTTTCAGGATGATGTTCCAGATGGCTTGCAAATTATATAAACTGTAAATAAAATAGCCAAAATATTGAAAACAAAGACTTTTCTAGGATTCATCTCAAAACAGCAGGCAGATGACAGAAGATGGAAAGTTTGGGTTGAGTAAGCTTTGAGGATTGTCTGCAAGGGCTTGGTAGAATTTGTATAGCTGATATATCTTGAAAAACCAGCTTTCTCAGCATTACTACTGTACTCAATTTTACGACCTTTTTTGCTGGATGAACATGGCAGTCATTAAGCAAATGCTGCAATCATTAAGCAAACGCATTGTTTTCTATTGTTTCTTCCTGTAAACTGGAAGTAAATGCAGGTTTCAGCAAAACTATTGTAAATTGCGGTCATGTGACCACAGGGAGCTGCAAATGGCTGTAAATGTGTGATTGCGGAGTGCCCAAAATATGGTCACCTGACTGCATGCGGGAGGCTCAGATATTATAACTTAGGAATAAGATTGTAAATTGCTTTGGGAAAGGAGGTCCATCATAATTTCAAACAGTGACTAGTCGTTAGTCAAGGACTACATGCATAGGAGAAAGAAGCTAGGAATAAAACAGCTGATTAGTTGGAAAGGACAGGTCAACACTAATAATCCTTAACATCTTGGAGGCTATTTAATTTGAATAAAAAAAAAACCCAACCTATAACAATTGTGTTACAGGTAGTCCTCGACTTATAACCATTTATTTAGTGACCAAATTTACAATGGCACTGAAAAAAGTGATTTATGCCTGCTTTTCATACTTACAACCATTGCAGCATCTCCATGGTCACATGATCAAAATTTGGACACTTGGCAACTGGCATGTATTTATGACGGTTGCAGTGTCCTGGAATCATGTGATCACCTTTTGGCAATCTTCTGACAAGCAGTCAATGGGAACCCAGATTTACTTAACAACCATGTTACTAACAGCTGTGGTGATTCACTTGGCAAGAAAGGTCATAAAATGGGGCAAAACTCACCTAACAACTGTCTTGCTTAGCAATGGAAATTGCTAAGCAAACTGGATATACGTGTTATCCCTTTAGACTTTATCTCTTTAAAAATAGTTAATATTTCATAGTTGTATAATTCTTTTCCAAATATGATGCAAGCTGATAATCTTTAAGCTGTCTGTTTCACCTATAACTTTTAGAATGTTAATGCAGAGCAGAAAAATCAGACTAGCTCAGAATGGGCATCCTGCCACTCTTGACAGATGGGGGGTGTCTTCACAGCCAGGAGACTGAGTATGTGCATCAGTTGTGGGTGCTCAAGGCAGAATTCCCAGCTGGTAGCGATGAAGCTGCCATCCATCCTGATCTGCCTATGGCAATTAGCCATAATTGATTTTGCTCTGGGCAGAATTTGCTTAAAATATTTCTTTTTATAAAATCCAAACAAGATAATTTTTATAGAAGCCATACAAGATAATTCATTGGACTTGGACAATGTGCTAGAAATTATACTTGATGTAATTTTTACTTGAATGAAGTCAAAATTAAGTCAAAAGTAATCAAACGTTTGCCAAGAAAACAAGGAAACTCAGAGAGCACCAAGGACCCCCCAATTTTGACTTTTGCTGTTTTTTGATACATTTTGATTTTGGTGTATGTACTTGTGTGTGTGTGTATATACAGTACATACCAGCTCTATGTATGTATCTATCATTATCATGTACACACGCACACATAATTTTCTGAAGGTAGGCAATTTTCTTCCATTCTTTCAGCATCTCTGTGCACATGTGAATGGAGAAGAGTTGTAGGTTGTATTCATTGTGACTATTCCCAGAAGCATCTGTAGTAAACTGCAATAACAGCAAAATGGCCACATATACAGCGTCACCACAATGACACACAGTGCCTCAATTACATACTTACATTCCAATGCCTAATGTATGCATGCAAATTGCAACATTGCTTGATGATGTTGTCACACATTACCATAATTTCACCCCACCTACCACTTCTCTTGTATGCCCATGACTTTCCAGGTAAAGACTCTCTAGAGTTAAATCTCGTTCAGTCTTCAAGGAAAAATCTATGTAGTTTCCTTAGCAACAATATGGCTTGTCATTGCCTATGCTCTGGGAATATCTGTTAGGTAAATTTGTCTGAACCCTGCTTGGCTTTTTCTAGTTTAGATAAGATCATAGCTAAGTGCTATGACTTACTTTGAATAAATAATAACCTACCTACCTTGCCTTTATTGCTGACATCCTGTTGCACCCATAATCAAAGTTATCAGTTTCTTCATTATTCAAATGGATTCTTAATTGGTGACTCAACCTTAAGTATGTTTACTCAGAAATAAGTCTTACTCACTTCACAAAAGCATATTACCTGGTCATTTTGTTTGTGATTGAAGTGAGGATTTCATCTAGTGGTCATCTGGATTTTTTCGAGCCCAAATGTGGTAACTCTAATGAAGTAGATTTCTACTTTACAATAACACCCTTGTCTAAAATTTTGAAATAGATCTTATTTAAATTTAATGTAATACTGTAGCTAAAATTCCACATAAAAGTACCAATGCTTCTGCAGGAATTTTTCCTAGATTTGCAACCTAAGAAGTGACAGCAAGTTCCATGCATAGCTTACTGACACCTTTATATCAGGGCTTTTCAACCTTTTCACCCATTGTACCACTTTTAGGATATGGCAACATCCGAGTACCACCAGTCGCCTAGCAAGGTGTCAAAACGTGATGACCAAAAAGAAAAAAAGTGATAAAGTACAGGTAGTCTTCGACTTACAACAGTTCACTTAGTGACTGTTGGAAGTTACAAGCCACAGCCGAGCAAGACACCTGCCTGCCTGCCCGGCGGTGCTCTTCCTCCTGTCCGAGGTTTTCATTGTTGTGAGCATTTCTGTTGAGGATTGGCAGTGGGGGTGGGGTGTTTGGTTTTTATTCCCCCCGTCTGCTGGGTGGTTGCGGCAAGTTTTGGTCACTTCACAAGACCCTGGGACATGGTGACCGTCATAAATATGAATCAGTTGCCAAGCATCTGAATGTAAATCACAAGACCCTGGAGATGCTGCAACATTCCAGCTGATCGGCACTTCTTCTGGGCTCAGCCGAAGCACCAGGATCAGCGCCAAGCTCCAGCTGGAGCCTGGCGCTGATCCTGGCACTTCCGCTGAGCCCTGACAGCCCTGCAGCTCCAGCCATCTCTCGCTCAGGCTTGTGCGGTGCTGCCATTGGTTCAACTTATTCCCCTCCCCCACTACCACTTTTCTAGGATGGTCGCATACCACCTGCCAGGTGCCAATGTACCACAGGTTGTACCACAGGTTGAAAAGCCCTGCTTTATATCATTTAACAGAGTAATGTATGGCCCCAAACATTCTGTATGTCTAGGACATCATCTTACTAAAACAGGTAAATAATAAGGAACCCAATTTCTGCACCACAAAGTTAATTCTAGTTTATGACTTATGACAACTCAAAGGTACAGCATGGAAGTATGTTCAACTTTTCATACCAAGAATTTATTTTACCGTTCCATATGATATTTTCCTTGAAGGCCATTCAGAAGCTTCAACTGGGCCAGAATGCAGTGGCATAAGTAGAGATGGGCATGCTTAAGCATGCTTCAGCATGCTTCTATGACAACTCGGCTTTGTGAGTTGCACTAGCTGCCAGTTTGCTTCCAGATGCAATTCAGGATGCTGTTGGTTGGTTGGTTGGCTATTTATTTATATAAACCTTTATTATGTTTACAAATAACTCAAGGCAGCAAATGTACTTAATACCCCTTCCTCATCCTATTTCCCCCACAACAACCTGAAGAGATGGATTGGGCTGAAAGAGTGACCATCCAAAATCACCCAGCTGGCTTTCATGGCTAAGGGGATTTGAACTCAGGGTCTCCAAGGTTTCTAACCTGGTGCCTTAACCACTAGATCAAACTGGCTGTCACCTATAAAGCTCTTCAGAACATGGGATCTGACTATTTGAAAGATTATGTATCTCCAGTGGTACAGGTAGTCTTCAGTTTACAACAGTTCATTTATTGACTGTTCAAAGTTACAATGGCACTGGAAAAAGTGAATTATGACCGTTTTTCACACTTATGACTGTTATAGTATCCCCATGGTCATGTGATTAAAATTCAGATATCAACTGACTCATACAATATTTATGATGGTTGTAATGTCCTGGAGTCATGTGATCATTTTCTGCGGCCTTTTGACAAGCAAAGTCAATGGGGAAGCCAGATTCACTTAACTGTGTTACAACTACAGTGATTCACTTAGCAACTGTGGCAAGGTTGTAAAATGGATGGTTCAAGACCAACAGGGTTGATGTGCTCTGGTTCCCTCCAATTAAACACTGTCATCTTTCAGGATCTATATAGCTTTCCTTCTCTGCTGCAGCACCTGATCTCCAGAATGAGGTTCCCCCTGAAATCTGAGTGGCTTTGTTCCAGATGATATATCTGGATGGCCATAAAGACATGACTCTTCTCCTGGACTCTGGAAACCCCTGCTGGATGCAGATACTAGGTTTGTGTGTTGATCAGATCTTTTTTTATGCAGTTCAGACCAGCCTGTTTTACTCAGATTATTTTGGTATTGTCATGTTATGTTGAGCCACCCTCAGTCAGTCTGGGATTGGGTAATGCCCAAATTGAATACATTATTATTTCACAGATTTACTACTTTGGAATTGTACTGATGGCCACTGAGCAAAATTAATAAAGTACATCTATTCTGTTTGTTCTACCTTGAAAGGCAAAACATCGCAATTACATAGACGTATATGATACAAGGCAGCCCTATGCTGAATTTGTCAAAGTGTTATATAAACTTGAGACTCCTGTTCAATTTTACTAAGCTGAGTGCTATTTGAACCCATACTGAAAGAATTGGTACCCAAATTCCGAAGTTCATATTCTATATATCTTTTGCCTATTCAACTACTGGATGGCTGCCAGCAGAAAATCATATTTCCTCTTTTTATTTTATGCAATGCTTTTTGTTTAATACTGTATTGTAAAACCTGTATTTTGTGGCAATCACTATATTAGGTAAAAAAAAGGATTTAGGTACATTATTCTTTGATAGTACAGGTAGTCCTCGACTTACAACAGTTCATTTAATGACCGTTCAGTTACACTGAAAAAAGTGACTTGTCTGTTTTCACACTTATGACCACTGCAGCACTCCCACGGTCACGTGATCAAAATACAGATGCTTGGCAACTGGCATGTATTTATGACAGTTGCAGTGTCCCAGGGTCGTGTGATCAGGTTTTGTGACCTTATGACAATCAAAACCAATGGGGAAGCCAGATTCACTTAATAACCGTTACCAACAACTGCCGTGATTCACTTAACAACTGTGGCAAGAAAGGTCGTAAAATGGGGCAACACTCACTTAAGAAATGTTTCACTTATAACAACAGACATTTTGGGCTCAACTGTGGTCGCGAGTCTAGGACTACCTTGTAGAGACTTTAGCTCTACTATCAACGCTCACACGCCTTTGCCACGAAGCGGCGCTTCCTTCCTCCTTTAGGCTCTAGACCGCGACTAAGAAAGGCGCAAGGTGTTCCACCCAACTCGCTCTCGCCTGGGCGGAAGTTAAGCGAAAGCGACAGGAAGCCGCCGGCTTTTTTTATATAAAAAAAAGCACGGAAAAGCGAGCCGGGTAGAAAGAGTCGAGCCGGGCTTTTTTTTTCAGCCTCCCGGCGCGAGGGCGCGCGAGCCGTTGGCCGGACCTCTTGTTGCGCGTGCGCAGGACGGTAGCGGAAGCCGGCGGTGCGGCGCTGAATCTCGCGCGCGGGGTCCGCGGGGTCTCCCGTCGGTGAGTAAGCGACGCGAGAGTGACGCCAAGCGCCGGGAGGCAGCGCTGTCGCTCGGATGGGGGCTCGTGGGCAGCGGGAGGGACGGTTGGCGGCGGTGTGGAAAAAGAGGGAGCCGAATGAGCCAGGACCCTGCCTGCTTGCCTGCCTTGTCCGTTTCCCTTCCGCCTTTCCTGGCAGGAACGCTCCGCGCCTACTTTCCCTTGTCGCGAGGTGCTTCGGCGCAGCTCCTTGCAAAAAGCTTGGGGTTGCGGAGTGCTTGAGGAACAGCGGCTCCCTTCTATGGCCTGGCTTGCCTGCCAAGACTTTTCTTGCTTAGAAATGAGCAAGCGGGGCGTTCAAGAGGATGGTCCAGTGCTTCATTTGGAAGAGGTTCTTCGCAAAATGTGTGTGGGGGTGTGTATGTGTTTGAATGTACTGTGGTATTTGCCTGTGGCTCCTTAAAATGCCCCTATCCAGAATCGCAGGGATATGACGGAAGCCTTGCCCTGGTAGCTGTGAGATCTTGTCCAACGGCATAGCTGCTTTAATGAGACAGTCCACGTCCCCACACATGCATTGCCATTCTCTTCTCCTCCTGTCCTTGAGCCAACCAAGAAATCAATCTGTTTGTGATAGTGGAGAATATCTGTAGCTGGGGTGGAGGATGAAGGTGGAGGTTTGTTCTCCGACCCACGAGCTCGGAGAAGAACCTCCACTTTCAAATCAATCTGTCCTAAATTATGCAGATTGCCCCCCCCCAAAGCACCCAGAAAGGGTCAGTGTTGCTGTCAATACAGTTTACATGCATAAATTCCTAAGGGCTGTAAATGGGTTGCTTGACTTGACTGGAATTCCAGTCATGAACATCATTCACCACATGAAAAGCCTCTGCAGACAGGCATACACAATGTTCTGCTTGTTCCATTAGTTTAATTTGATTTTCCCCATAGACCAATTAAATTTTTATCTCTTGAAATGATGGGACAACCAGTTCAACCTGTCAACCATTTAAGAAGAAGCAAAAAGAGTATCTTAATTTGGTGTTTAAGAAAGGATTTACCTGAGAAAGCCGTAAACTACCCAAGAACATTAAGTGAGGAACCATGGTTCTTCCCAGCGGTGGCCACTAGGAAAGCTTCCCTGCCAGACAGGGTATGGATGTACCATGGACAAATCCTTTCAGCTTTACTTCCAGTTATATATCTAAAGCCAGTATCAGCCCTTTAAGGTAGCCCAGCTTAGGAAACAGATTCCACAAGGGCTACTAGAACCTTACTTTATTGTTGCAGGATATAATAACAGAATCTTGACAGCCTGATGAATATTCTCTGTCCCTGCTCTTATACCAAAGTAAGGCAAGGCGATCTTGAAGGTTTTTTTTCTCACTCCTTCCAGAGGGCTAAGCTGGTGTTTGCGTAACTGCTGTTGAATTTCTTCTTCAAGGGCAACTCCATGTTCCTCTTCACCAATGGCTACTCAATTGGGCTTTGCACTCTATGTCAACTGGTGGATCTATGGCATGATTTTAAAAAGTGACTATGAAAATCAGGATCTGGTCTCCTTCATAGCCCAAAGAGGATCAAGAGGGCAAGAGAATAAGTCAGGAGCTGGATGAAAAGGGGTATTCTAACAGGAAACTGGCAGGATCAGTTGGAGCCACAATTTTGCCTACTCATCATTTCAAATCTCCTCCTCCATGCATATCAACATAACCAGCATTGCTGACATGCCATATCTGGAGGGAAGAGGGAAAACGCAGCTTCCAGAGCAGAACACCTAAAGCTGTCTTCAGGCTGCCTGGCTTGTGAGTGGAGAAAAAGGCAATGGCCTGTAGATTTCTAGTTTGGAAAGAGTTAGTGAACCTTCTTCATAGCGGGCATATTAAGCCAAAATTAATAGACATTTTGTCATGCAATCTTTAACCTTTTTCTTCTGTTTCAGATCTTAACAAAAGTTTATCATTTGTATATAATTCAATGCCAATTTCTGTTTGGTTTTTCAATTCCAATTATCTTTTTATCCATATCAAACCTTTCTTTTAACTGAGTATATGAAAACGGTTGAAAACAATATCCTTCTTCAGTCAATTGTTGTCTTGACTTTATATAAAATTATCCCTCCTCCTGTATTAATAAGTCTTGATATGGTAGGTGGTTTTCCTATCTGCTGTTTCAGATCTGGACGCTTCTAATAGAACCTTTGTGTCAAAGAGGAGTTCTGCAAAGTCTAATTATATAAATTCCTAGATAGATATTGATTAGAATTATGGATCAGATAATGCCAGCCTGGCTTATTCTATAGCTTCCAAGAGCCAAGGATGTTAGTGGCTGATAGTTACATATATTAATCTTCCCATGTTTACTCCTCTAGGTCTTTACTGATCATTTTATTGCAGAAAACTTGCTCCAGTTCTTAGCTATTGCGTCTCTAATAGCAAAGTGAAACCTTTGATAATTAAGTACAAAAATGCTGTATGACCACTAGATATGGCTAGATACACCCTCAGTGAAGTAATCTTTCTTCTCTTGTATGTTTTCAGAATGTTACTTTTTATGCAATTTCTGATTTGTTTGCTGAACTTTTCTTGGCAAAGAAAAACTTGCATTATCTTTTTTGAATTTGAACATTTCCCATAGAGTGTTCTGTATGTGTACATGGAAATCAGAGCTTCACTTAACACATTTTCTGTAACTATGCATTTTTTGTTGGAGCAGATTCTGTAAAAATAACTATACTCTGCAGGATTTGAGAATAAATATTTTGTACTACAGTTAATGTTTACAATTTAACTAAGCTTCTGAGCTGCTAAGAATCTCAGGCAAGAAGTGAAAAGCAAAAGGGGGAGAAACAGAGGAGAAAAATAACTGATGATCAAGTTAGTTAGCATATAATTTCAATTTTTAATACAATATGGAGCAAACTGCTGACAAGCAGTGAGTCCTGTGACGTGCAGAGTATCACTGTGAAAATATTTTCAATTCAAATAAGAAATTATAAACATTCCTACATTATTTTGTTCTGATTACCTTGACAAATTATGTGGAAATCAAGATAGTTACTCTCCTACAGAATGTTGCATTAGCTAAATTCTCTGCAAGTCATTTCTATAATACCAGGAATTCCCAGCCAGCAAGTTTAATATTTTTCTGGTTGAGAGTTATGGGAGATGTCATTTCAGCACATCCAGAACTCTACAGTAGTTTTGTTATAGAATGATTAGAATTACAACTGCACAGTAATTGTAATCAGTTATTTTCTGTTACCGATGAAAAATGGAAGAGTTCAGAGGAGTAAAAACAACATTTTGAAGGACTCTTATCTCAAGGCTTTGAATACGTTTCAGCTGTTATTCAGCATGTACATCAGACCATTGAGTAAAATTATCAAAGATTAATTATTACTATTTTTCTTTCAAAATTGTTTCTTTTTTACATGTCACTTAGATGAGTCTGTAAAAGTGCTGAATCAGTACCTGGAACCAGTAATGGGCTGGATGAGAGCCAGAAGATTAAAGTTTAGTTTCGACACATTGAAGATTCTGTAGGTATGTGGCTTCTCTAAGAATTGAATTGAAGAATTGAAATTTAACCTATTCTTTGTTGGGATCCATTTCATAGTTTTCAGGGAGACACACTGTTCCAGTTTTGACCAATATTGTCTTATGACATTGTGTCATGTGCCTCTTAGGATAGTGGACTAATTACATTCTCTTTTGGCTGGAAATGGGTTGACTGTGGTTATCCACAGCTTCAAAATAAACAGGATATGTCTTATGCGATATACAAAGCATGTGAAGCTAGCTCTCTTTGAAGATTTTGAAATTACACTTTATAGCTGAGCTGTTCCATTGTCTAGTAAAATGTTGATTTCTGCATATAATTTAAGAGTCCTTGTGTGGTTTTGAATTTGTTAATTTGAAAGACCGTGCATTGAAGTAACAGATGAAATCTTATCAAAGAGAGATCCAATGGAATTAAGGAGAAATTTCCTGTCAGAGAGAACGATCAGAGAAATGACTTGCCTCCACAAGTTGTAGATGCTCCATCATCTACAAGTTTTTAAGAAGAGTCTGGACAGCCATTTGTTTGGAATGGCTGGCTCAGGAATTCTGGGAGTTGAAGTCCACGAGTCATAAAAGAGCCAAGGTTGCCTACCCCTGGTATAGGGTCTCCTGCTTAAGCAGGGAGTTAGTTGCTCAAGGTCCCTTCCAACTGTGTTCTGTAATTCTGAAGTCATATTGGAGGAAGCCACAGCATTAATGGCAGGACTGGGGATTTTAAAGACTTGGTCTTCTTGATAGAAATGCCCCATCTTTGAAATTGTTGTCTGAGGAAGGTTTGCCTGCATCTACCCTGTTGTCTTTCTGGGAACAAGACATCATTCTTCCCTACTTCTACCTGCTGCTTTTTTAATTATTTTATATAATTATATTGTTTTCATTTTTGTGGAAGCAAATCTGGGTTGAAAGGTTGTATAGATTTCCCTAAATATAAAAAGAAAAATCAAAAGAAGTATAAAGTTAGGGTAAACTAGAAGTGGAGACTTGAAAATCATTTAAATAAAGAATAAGAATTACAGATAGTCCTCGACTTACAACTGGTTGCTTAACTATTTGAATTTATGACAGATATGGAAAAAAAAAGTTACAACCTATACTCAAATATATGACTGCTATACCACATGATTGCATTTCAGCTGCTTGGCAACTGGCTTGCATTTATGACTGGTTGCAACGTCCCACAGAACATGTGATCAGCAAAAAATGCCCATTGGATAAGCTGGAATTGGACTTAAGACCACATGATTTGCTTAATGACAGTGGTGACTTGCTTTACAACCAGTCTCAGTTGTGATTGTAAGTCGAGGACTACCTGTATTTCAGTCCAACATAACTCCAGATTGGAGGCACTTCAAAAAATTCATAAATTTGCAGATATTATGATTAGGTGTTTTGATTATTCACATTGCTAATCTAATTCTAATTGCAATTCTTTTCTCCTTTAGGCTGATTTTCCCCTTCCAGTGTGGGACAAACTCATCAGATTATGTACAATGGGACTACGAATTCATTTTGTTGTTGACCCTCAGGGCTGGTTCTGTATGGGCCTAATAATCTTTGTCTGGCTTTACAATATTCTCTTCATTCCAAAAGTTATCCTTTTTCCACATTATGAAGAAGGACATATATCTGCAGCTGCTATACTATGTAAGTCAAGTTTGTCATTTTCTTCATTCTATCCAATTCTTATGTGGAAATAGAGTAGGTACCTAGATACGTTCCGTGCGATTCTGCTTGATGGTTTGGTATTGCTTCTTCTTTAATATTTGTCTTTTATATGACAAGCATGAGGTAGAGTGCCTTTGAACTTTCAAAAATGTATATACAATTCTTCTCTGTAAATTCCATAATACTGTTAATTAAAATTTTCTGAATGGAAATGTATCTGTTTTTCAGGCTACTATCTATTTTCATTGTTCTGTATTGCCTCATTGTTAAGAGCTTCAGTAGCAGATCCAGGGAGATTACCTGAAAGCCCAGAGATACCAATTACAGGTACAGCTTATATCAACATGACTGAAGTTGTATGCTTTAAATTAGTCACATGCCCAAAATCTTGATCCATGTTTTGATCTGTTTCATGGTTGGAAACTGTCTTGGTTGCCTAAGTCTATAAGGAATTGATACCATTGATCCTCTGAATCTCTCAGCATCTTTTCATATCCTCAGTCATTTTATGCATTTTGACTTATATGCAGGTAGCCCTTGACTTACAACCATTCCTTTAGTGACTGTTCAAAGTTACAACAGCACTGAAAAAAGATGGCTGGTTTTGACATGACTGTTGCAGCATCCCCATCATCACATGATCAAAATTCGGGCACCTGGAAACTGCGTGTATTTATATTAGGTGCCCTGTCCTGGGATCATGTGATCACTATTCGTAACCTTCCCAGCGGGTTTTGGACAAGCAAAATCAATGGGGGGAAGCCAGATTTGCTTAATGATGGCATGATTCACTTAACGACTACAGTGATTTGCTCAACAACTCTGGCAAAAAAAAAGATTGTAAACTGGGACAAAGCTCACTTAAAAAACTGCCTTGCTTAGCAACAGAAATTTGGGGTTCAATTGTGGTCGTACGTCAAGGACTACTATACACACCATCCAGCGAATTACTGGCTGCTTTCAAGAAAGAGCTGAGTGAAGAGCTTGATGGGATTCTAGAAAAGACCTTGAAATGATATTGCTGAAATTGGAGCTTGCAAATGAGGCTGGGGGTACTGGGGTGGGCAGGGCAGTTGCATGACGGCCAAGAATTCCCCAGCCCTGATTCCTATTTAGGGGATTGTCAAAAGATTTGGAGTGCAATGCAACTGTAATGTTTATCAATAATTTCCTTTGTTTATCTGTCTCCTGGTTTTTCTGTCAATGTTGATATTCAAGAAAGTAAGATAACCTTATGAAATAGTTCTAAAAATGAGGTTTTTTAAAAATTAGAACATCCTAATAGTCTCAAAGCCCTTGTAACAATTGGCCTAGAGAACAGCCATCTAAAGGGCCAATGTCCTCCTGTCATGCAAGAGCCAGCTTCCAACTACAAAGAGAAGAAGGCGTCTTTAAAACGTAATCGCCAATACTATATTATAAAGTTGACTAGATGTCCCAGCACATGGGAATGAGAAAGCTAACCATTCCTTCTTGCCTTTCTCCATGCAGTGGAAGTTTCATTGCTGGATGATTGGGAAGTGGGGAAAAAAATGAGGAAAAGATGGTTAATTCTTTCTTCTATTGGCAACAGTGGACACTCGTAACTATGGACAATATATTTGATGTGAGAAGGAGAGAGAGAGAGAGAGAGAGAATTAGGACTGAGATCCCTAGAGATATTTGAATCAAGTGTTGAAGCAACATTAAACAGAAGAGGCAGTATGTTATAATTAAGATAAGTGTCTAGAGAGATTCCATGTGTTTATTGCATGCAAATGGAAGAAGCTTAGATTATATTGTTGATTTTGTTGAATTATATTAATGTAATCTGGGGAAGGTTCTTTTTTTGGGGCGGGGGGGGGGAGTGCAAATATACCCAATATTCCAGAAGCAAATATATCTCTTTGCTTCTTTGGAATTATACATACTTGTATGGTCAGATGCATTTATTCCCTGCTTTTAAATTACATTGTGGAACTCGCCTTCTGTTAATGGTAGCTCTCTTATTAAAGAGTAACACCTTTGTGACATTGGCTTTATGAGAACAGACTGAAAATCAGTTTCCCATCTGGCATTATTGCTAGTTTAATGATCTTGAATATTAGATTTCCAAACTGCCAATGTGCAAGTATGTCATTTTTCACCAAGTTGAGAAATATGGCAACTCACAGAAAACTTAAAATCAATCTGTATAAATAAAATTTAAAAAATGGATTATTCACTATAATTCATTATAGTGGATTATTCATTATAATTTTATGGAAGTACTAGGTATAACATACATATAAGAAATATTTGGCCATGTCAGTGTCATTTTGTTTAAGTTTCTGTTTCAAAAATAGCTATAGCATTATTTTAGTGTGCTCAGATATAAAAATAAAACCATGCTGTTTTTTTCATAAAGCAAATATGAATATCATAGCTTGCATCTAAAGTTTTTTTGGTGCGGAATTAAATGCATCCTTAAAAATAAAATTAATTTTAAAATATCTGCACAGATAAATATTGGGAGCAGTTAGACATACCTAAATATATTTGAATTTGAATGGGCTGTGTACAAGTTCTAAAGATTTAATTTAAATTCTGAGGTTTATTTGGATATTATTTTCAGTGTACTTTTATTATGACTCGTGATTCCAGTTTCACTCTCTAGATGGGAAAATCCAATGGTTTTGATTTATTGCAATAAGGGACATTTTTATATGCTTTCTTCTAAAATCCTGAACATTAGTCCCCACAAGTACCACAAGTCTGTGGTTGTTCTTGAGGAGAAACAAGAACTTAGCAACAATTCTGTATTTCTGTTAATGTTATCTTTGTGTCTCTCTTTAGAAAAAGACTCCTGGGAATTATGTAACAAGTGTAATATGATGAGACCAAAGCGTTCCCATCACTGCAGTCGATGTCGGCACTGTGTTAGGAGAATGGATCATCACTGTCCATGGTAAGATGACTCGTCAAATATGTCATCTAATTTCATCTTTTTTTAACTTCTAATTTAATTACAGTGACTCTGTAAGCTTTTCTAATAATTACAGACTTCTTAATTCTATAGCAGTGGTGGCGAACCTATGGCACTCAGAGCCCTCTCTGTGGGCCCGTGCGCCGTCGCCCCAGCCCCGCCTCCTCCTGCGGCCCTCTCCTCACCAACAGCCCCCTGGAGGAGAGTCGCCCCCAGGCTCGACCTGTGCGGAGTAGCGCAGCCAAGAACATGGCAGCCGGGCAGCAGGGACAAGACTCCGCCCTCATGCCTCTTCACGTGCAGATGCTGCTGTGGGGTGTGGGCAGAGGGCGTGGCCGCCATGGCACTGCAGGGCCGCCTGGGTGATCTGCTGTGATGGGCAGTGGAGGCGGTGGGTGGCCCTGCGGGCAGGCAGGGTGTGAGCAAGGCGGGGCGGTTTTGGGGCACTCGGCCTCTAAAAGGTTCGCCATCACTGTTCTATAGCATTATGATGTTTCAGGAACCAAAATGATATTAAAGTGAACGCTTAGTGACAGTTCAAAGTTACAACGCAACTGGAAAAAAGTGACTTATGACCATTTTTCACACTTATGACCTTTGCAGCATCCCCATGGTCACGTTATTTATATTTGGATGCTTGACAATCGTGTTTATGACGATTGCAGTGTCCCGAGGTCACGTGAGCACCTTTTGCGACCTTCTGACAAGCAAAGTCAACGGGGAAGCCAGATTCACTTAACAACCAAGTTACTAATTTAACAACTGCCGTGATTCATTTAAGGCATGTGGCAAGAATAGTCATAAAATGGGGCAAAAATCACTTTAACAAATTTCTCACTTAGCAACATAAATGTTGGGCTCAATTGGGGTCATAAGTTGAGGGCTACCTGTACTAATTTTGTTTTTAAAAACATGAAATATTAAGGTAGCACTGTAAAACCAAGGAACATTCCTATTATATTTCAAAAACAGTTCAGAAGCAAAAGAGTTCTTAACCTTACAAATGCAACATTGGGACTTCGGAGAAAGAACCGGTGAACTGACTGAAGTTACGACAGTCGGAAAAAAATGATTTACGATCAGTCCTGGCACTTAGGATTGTCCCAGCATCCATATGGTCATGGGTTCAGAATTTGGGTGCTTGGCAACTAGCATGTATTTACAATGATTGCAGCATCCTGAGATCATGTGATCAACATTTACAATCTTCTCTTCCAAGAGGCAAACTCAGTTGGGGAAGCTGTGATTTGCTTAAAAGGTCTTGGCAAAAAAGATTGGAAAGTGAGGCATGACTTATTTAACAACAGCATTGCTTAGCACTAGAGTAGTTCCAATTGTGGTTGTAAGTCAAGGAGTACTGGCATATGCTATATAATCATCCTCTGACCTTATTACAAGAAAGATATTCATTCACGAGCAAAAAGATGCAACTTCATAAAAATTCCCTGTGTAGTAAACTACTTTATCTTTGTGAAAGGTTATAGCTGGTAGAACTAGACCAGTACAAATGATAAAGGCAAAGAGGAAAAATGCAAAGGAAAGTGATGGTAAATGTTTTTCTGTTGCCCCAGTTCTTTTAGTCACCATGGGAAACACGCTTCTCTCCTTAGAGGCCGCCAGGTTTTTTGACTCGAACAGCTTTAGTGTTGAATGTTACAAACCTTTGACATTCCTATACTCTGTGTTTACACTGTTTTCTGCAGGATTAACAATTGTGTAGGTGAAGATAATCATTGGCTGTTTTTGCAGTTGTGCTTCTACACACAACTCCTGAGTTCTTACACACTGCTACTTGCTTTCTGCCACTATTACTACTTTGAACCACTAAGAAAAGTTAATGCGGTAAGAGAATCTTCTGCTTGTCAGAGTAGGGTAAAAATTGTGTGTTAACATATTTTGATAATTGAAATAATTGCTTTTGGAGCAGGGAGCCCACTATCTTACTTCCCTCCACAGACAGAACACTATTGCTACACTCTCAAATCTGGTGAGCATTTGGGAGGACAGGATAAGAGTCTATGGCAGTGATGGCGAACCTTTTAGAGACCGAGTGCCCAAACTGCAACCCAAAACCCACTTACGTATCGTCGGGTGCCGGTGGGCATGGCCCATTGGGTGGGTGTGGCCCATTGGGTGGGACTAAAAAGTTCAATCAATCAATTCCAACTTTGCGAGATCTTTTTTATTCCCACAAGAAGTTGAGATTGATTGAACCTTTTTTTTTTTGTACACGGCGGCGGAGGCCTAAACCGAAAATGTTTTATAAAACCCAGCTGAAGACCTAGGACTGGGGCGACGGTGCGTGTGCCCACAGAGAGGGCTCTGCGTGCCACCTGTGGCACGCGTGCCATAGGTTCGCCACCATGGGTCTATGGGAATTATAGGATGGTTTAAGCAGGACTTGTCAAATTGTGGCCTTTAGGCCACACCCTGCCTGCCATCTGTATAAAAACAGGAATGGGTGGGTGGTAGGTGGCAGATTGCCAGATCTGAGTCTCAGCTGAGCTTCCAGGTTAATCCTGGGCAACAGTAGCAGCCTATCAGCAGCCTCCTTGCTCTGGAGCCAGTGCTCTCCTGTGGCTGCTCCTTGACCTGCAGATCTTCCAACAGCACCCAGAGAGGTGGGACAGCATCTGACCCTTTACAAAAATAATCCCCTGCTGACCCCTGGAAAGTCTGCACAGAAGATGGTAGGAGGAAATGGGGAGGGAGCAGGCCAAGAGAGAAAAAAGTGAGTGAGTGGAGAAGAAAGGAGGCCTTGAGAAAGCTGCAAGAGAGGAAGAGAGGCAGTGAAAGGGTAGAAGAAAAGAGAAAATAAACTTTAGGAATTCAGCTTCAAAAATACTAGGTAGTCCTCATTTAGTGATTGCCTCATTTAGCAACTGTTTGCAGTTATAACAGTGATGAAAAAGTAACTCGTTTAGTGACCACTTTGCTTAATGATCAAGTTGCCAGTCCCAGTTGAAGTCACTAAACAAGGTCAGCTGTAATGTCAGCTAAATTTGGGGATGATCATTAATGTACGGAGTTGAGATTTTGATGTTCGGCATAACTGCACCATCTCATTCTTTACTCTGTCCTTTGATAACAAGGAACACAAATAGTGAGGAAAACCTGTTTTATCAAGACAGAAATTCAGTATAGTCAATATTTCATCTTACACAATGTCAACTGCAGTAATAAATGCCTTGTCACGTTTCATTCTTTCTCATTCTCTTTACATTAAGTGGTCTGAAGCATTATTACCTTCCTGATTGATTACAGGACTAGTTCAGCTTTTCTGTGATGCATCATAGCCACAACATCTCCATCATGCAACAATTGTCACAACTCTTGTTCGTTAGGCTGCACTGCAGATAGAATCAAACTATTGATTACTTGGTTTTTTTTTCCAGATTTTAAAATCTAAATAAAAGTAATATCTACCAGGTGGTGACTCAGAAGATTTGTTTATGACAAACTTCAGCAGGATCCAGCCTGTAAAAACATTTAATGTTTTTTAATGTATAAATATTAAAAATGAACTTCAATATGCCCACATTACATTCAAAAGCTTGAATACTATAAAAGCTTTTCTTACTTATGAACTAAGAAATATTAGCTTAGTAGAATTGATTATAATTTGCACATTCTGCTGGAATGACTGCAGCAAAGAAGCATTTGGTAAAGGAGTAAAATAATATACATTTCATTTGAAAGTGCAGATACTGCAGTTTTTTGTCCAGTAGGAGGAGTGTTATCGCAAGATCTCTCTGGAAAGTAATTGTGTACAACATACAGATCTCTTGGTAACTGTCGGAAGTCATTGCAAATGTCAACATTTCATAAGCTTTCATAGGGAAACAAGAGTTGTTGCAAGACTTAGTTTTTGCAATTATTTTTGCTCAATTTGTATTTTTAAAGCGTATCAGTAGGAGAGGTTCAGGGTATACATTGCTGTCTCCTGTAGTAAACAATCTGCAGTGGTAAAAAATATGAGCAGCAAAAAAAAAAAGTGTGAGAGAACAATCCACAATTGGCCAAAGAACCTGCAATTTTGAGTTTTGGAGATTTTGTGTTTCCTGCTTATCAGAATAACAAGATTAAACTGTTATGTTTTCTTTTACAGGATGTCTTTGTCTTTAGACATGAGCTTGCCCTAACAAGAATATCAACATTCATGGGTTTAATTATGTTAGTTGGAATTACTGGACTCTTTTATACTCAGCTAATTGGTGTATTTAATGTAAGTGTTTAATTCCTTTGAAATATTTTAATGCATATATTTATGCAGTGCTGAAAGTATAATCTGTTCTTGTTCTTCAGCTGTTCAGTTGTTTTCAAAACTTTGTAACCCAAAGCTTATCAGTTTGCCAGATTTGTCTGTCAATAGCACCTTCTTTTGAGTTCTTGTAAGCTCCTACTTGTGTTGTTATTACGCAACAGTATTATTCTAAAACATCTTGTTCTGGCCTTTAACTTTTCTAAGTATCAGGGTCTTCTCTAATAACTCTTGCCTACAATAAGTACTTCATTGTAAGTGCTTCCTGGAAACAGTTTAGCTGAATTTCATTTTGTTAGATAGCGCCCAATGTTCAAGTCTGTCAAGATCCTTCTGTATCTTAAGGCTATCTTCTGGAGTGTTGGCTATTCCTGCCAGCTTGGTGTCATCCGCAAATTTGATGAGTTCCCCATCTATCCCCTCATCCAAATCAACAAATGCTTATAAAAATAAAAACAATTGCTGAAACTAGTTGGATGGCCATATCTCTGAGCTCATACTGCGTAATTGGGTGGTAGTATTAAAAATCTCCTTCACTTGCAACTATCATATGTCTCTTGATACAGGCACCAAAAGAAGAACTCAGGGATGTATGTAGTAAATACACGTTTGAAGATTTCATCTGTTAGTACCTTGGGCCCAAATTAGGTTGATGTTAAAGGGTCAAAACAGAGTTGGAAACCAAATAACAGCCATTTTGTTGGCAATAATACGTTCATAGTGCTGAGTTCCAGTTACCAATCTCAGAACTTTATTATCATTTGAAGTGTCTGGACCATTTTCAGAGGCAGCCCTGCATTAATAGTAATTCAAATGTGAGTTTCCCAGAGGATGTATCATTGAAGCAGGATGATCCTCATCTAATTAAGATTGTGGCTGGCACAGAAGCTTATGCTAGAAGAAGCCATCCTAATCTATACGGGCATTTTTGCTCCTAATGATAATTATGGATCATGAGCACTTTTAAATTAAGAACCCAGTCTTTGAGGAAGATGTTTTTCCTTGCAGGACAGGATGGACCATCTCAGTTCAGAATTAACTACCTAATAATACTGTGTTGTCATAATTTAGTTTCAATTTATTAATTTAGTTTCAATTTATTTATTATGTAGTCCATTATATGTGACAAAAAAAAATCAGTGTAGCTCATCCAGTGCTTTTTAGGAGTTTGATGCAAAGGATAAATAGTTGGCTATGCTGAAGGCATAATCTTAAGTCCCTAGATCAGAAGATATCAACTTTGGTGGCCATTAACTTGTGCGCACCCTCCAGCCAAATAAAACTTTTTCACTATGCTCTGATACGGTTCCCTCTCTTTTTTTCCAGTCAGAATGGGAGTGTGATTTGGCAGTATTCCTGCTATCTTTCTCAAGCCAGACTAGTGTACCCAAAACTGGACGGTTTCTAGAAGTACTGTAGTGTCTGGGATTCTGGCCTAACCCTAGTCCTAACACTTTTATATTTCCGGCAGCTGTTCCTGAAATATCCCCAACCTATTCTTGATTGTCACCCAAGTGACTTAATCAGGATTAAAGCTATCCTGTCTAGTTTAACATTCTTTCCCATCCCAGGGTAGTGTGGCTGATTTGGTTTTCTTTTGGGGGGCCCACCATCACACTACAGTAGATTATGGCCCTGAGGCTGAGCTCCAGGTAACCTAAGCACTGCACCTTTTTCTTTTTCTTTTTTCTTTTCTTTTTGGTTAATCTGTGCTCATTGAGATGCCCCTGCCAAGTTTTAAGTGAAATGTTTGGGGAAGCACTGATGCAGAATCTAAGGATAGACATTTGTGTTGAAAATTTGGTTGAGTAAAGTAATTTAACTCAAAGATCATATAATAATACAACTAAAAGATCAATTAGCAGATTAACTATCAGGGTAATCAGACTAGTACCAATACCAGTGTTTTAGTTCATAAACACACTATTTCCTTATTGATCTTTTATCTTGTGTTTCCTTGAACTTTTAATTACTATGTCATATCTGTTGAAGTTCCTTAATCTCTGTAACCATTTTTAGTCCTAATAAAAAAGTATTTGTGCAAGATTTTTGGCCAGTGATAACTCCAAATCTATGAAGTTCTATTTAAAATGGAATTTGTTCCCTAATAGAGAGAATTATAATTGGCTATCTAAGGATTACCTAGTTCAGCAGGAGTTGTTGAAAAAAGTAGAAGAATCTACAATATGTAATCTGAATTTCATGTCTTGGTCCTTTCCAAAGAAATCTTGTTTGGAAACTGGCCAGAACCAGTGGATGGAAGATGAAAGTATCTACAGCACTCATGATTGTTATGACTGGGCAATATTTCAAATTCAGAGGGGCATAGGTCTTTGGAATAGACCAGAGGTAGGCAACCTTGGCTCTTTTATGACTCGTGGACTTCAACTCCCAGAATTCTGGGAGTTGAAGTCCACAAGTCATAAAAGAGCCAAGGTTGCCTACCCCTGGAATAGACTATGCAAAGACATTCAGACATCATCTCCTCAAATGAACTTGGTCCTTCCCAGGACCATACAGCTGTCCTTTGCAAGTGTAAAGATTTCTGAGAAAAGACATTTTCGGTTGAAGGTGTTGCTAACAGGTCCTTCATATGCACACAGAAGCCCTAGAGGATAAAGGAAGTTTAGCAAAAGAAGAAATCCTGACCTTGTTATGGGGACATTTTGCTGTTTTTCTAGAAGGAACAAAGGGAGTTTGGGCTATCTGATCCATCCCTCTCACTGATAAGGTGATTCTGGGCAGATAACAAGCAGTAAAAAGATAACTATAGAAACAATTACAATTACGCTATATAAAAATTAGAACGAAGGAGACGAATGGCATGGGATAATATCTTCTTACCCTGTCAATCACTTCCAGTGGTGAATGCCCCCCTCGGAGCCCCAAGCCAATTAGCAAAACCAAGTTTTGATTCCCTTCCAGAAAGCCAGAAGGGTAGCAGCAGTTCTCGTTTCTGGTGGTAGAATGTTCCGCAGGTCTGGGGTCACAGCGGAAAATGCTCTTCTTGACCCCACTAGCTGGAATTCCTTGGCCGACAAAGTCTGCAGCTGAAGTAGCCTTATGGCTAAATTAATACCACCTACCATTAGCCTGCATCCAAAGTTTAAAAATGCTGTATTCCTGATTTTTTTAAGTGTATTAGAAAGAAAATTAAGTCTTTAACATTTTAAAGCATTAACTAAAAAAGGCCCCCCTTCTTTGCCTCCATAACTGTTGCTAAAAAAAAATTTTTTTTTCACTATTTGCCAGTGAGGAGACACTGTATATTTTCATGGAAAAAAAATAACGTGCTTCATTGCTACATGCAAGGAGGCTTTTATTATTATTTTTTGCTATTTCTGATTTATATTAAAAGACTTGTATGGAAGGGGGGGGAAACCACATGTTGTATTTGAAAGGAATCAGCCTTTCCTTAATAATCAGGGGAAAACTTGTAGGAAACTTGTAACTTGTAGGAAACTGTTCTCACCTTGTTTATAAAACAGTAATCATTTTCCCACCCAGACAGTACTTGTGATCCCTAGTTGTGATCTGAACTTGGTTCCGGCAGTGTATACATGTATAGTACATGTATATTTCCTATGATTGGGGTTAGTATTGTTAACCTCCTGTGACCTGTATTGTATGTATGCAGTGTCTTGTTGAAGGAGTGGTGGATTATTTTTCAGTTGTTATAGCAGTGAGAAATTTGAAATGAGCTCATTTGCTTTTACATGACTTAAACAGCTGTTACTGCAATGGTAATTTCTTGATATACTTATTTCCACAATTCCTGTACAAAGCTTATCAGCATGGTTCTAATCACTTAGCTGCCAAATTAATTCTAATCACTTATCTGCTGCAATTTTTTTTTAATACAAATCAGTATTTTTAGCTTCTGTTGTTCTTTCACCCGCTTTCAGAGCTTAAGTTATCCGAAGTCAACAATAATAAATTAATCTGAATTTAATGATAATTTAACATGCTAAACATGTATTTAATGTATTGTGCAATCAATTTGTATGGTTTATACAATATACTTTTTTTTAGTTAAAATGAATAAAATATTTAGTATTTTTCCTTTCCTTTTTATTTTCTGGCAATTTTGGAGGCAGAAACATTTTGGGTCGATTTATTTTTTTGACTAAATTTTACATTAGATTTTCATTTGGTAAGCCACTTATCTGGAGTGTTTTGTATAAATGAAAAATCCAGGTTATCAGTAACTGCTGAAAATAACAGGATAATCGCTTAAGCAGTGATTCTCTGATGTCATTGTGGGAGGTTAGTAAAAGAGGATTACCATGACCCAGATAAAATAATTAGAAATTACTTGGACACTTACAAATGAATGATTTACTGTTCTAATCTCATTTCCAAAGTTAGAAAAGATCTGTCTCTCAATATAATACTGCCAGATGTTTTTAGTTGAAATGCATCCTTTGAAGAGACTAATCTGAAGCCTAATTTTAAGGATTATCTTTGATTATTTTTATTTAAAATCTTAAACAGGATGTGTTTTTATTTTCCATATGTTATTGCAAATGATTAACAGAGTTAACAGATTTTTTTTTTAAAGAATGATCGTCTGGAGTGTACTGTATTTCAGATGTAGATCGTGATGTCTAGTTTGGTATTGTTTTTGGGTGCCTTTGAATTAGTCTTTTGGAATTCTTGAATGGCTCAACCAAAGCAACTTGATTTCTTTACACATTTTTATTAAAATAATGGTCAGTTGTACAAGTGTTCTATCCACTATTATACTTTCAAAATAGAAGGGTAGATCTGCATATGGGACATTTGCAGGCGCTGCTGTAATTAGTGAATCCAATCTCCCTGTTATCCTTGGAAAAAGGAAAAGAATATTGTATTGCCTGACACCAGCCATTTTACAGCTGAATTTTGACAAGGCGAACTTGAAGTATGGGCTGGGGGGGGGGGTTGCATTTGCAGTCCACAGGTGGCCGATCTGTGAATGGTTACAATTGTATGTCATTTGTACTGTGATTACACTCTGGCTATAATTTTTCAGATATCCTAAAAATAAATACAATTTGTACTCTGAGGCTATCGGCGAACCTCATTTATGCTCTATTAATCCTCTAAGAATAAAAGAGGGCCTAGTAGAGGAGGCTTCTGAGAGGCAAATTAAATAGGCCTCCAGGAAACTATTTTGTCACTGAATGGCAGCAACATGATTTCCTCCTGTTTAGGGAGAGAAGGATTAAACAGGCCTAAAATAGATTTGGGAGCAGCCCCAGAAGTCTTCCATTTTCATTTCTTCTCTTAAACTCAGCCCCTGTAAGCCCAACTTGGGCCGAAGAAGTGAGCTTTCCAGCTGATAAGGAGCAAATGGTAGTCTAGAGCAGAGATCCCCAACCTTTTGGGCACCAAGGACCGGTTCTGTGGAGAGAGGTTTTCTGCGGACCGGAGGGTGCTTGGTTTTGTGTGCTGCCTGTATCCCGTGGATGGGGCTTTGCTTGTATGTGTGGACCGGTTGCTGGCATGCCGCGGCCCGGTACTGGTCCACAGACCGGGGGCTGGCGACCCCTGGTCTAGAGGCCAATAAAACATTCCCCAACCTGTACCAGTAGCTATACAGTTTTCTCATATTGCAAAATTTAGTCTGTCCATGCACGTGAATTGGTTGGTTGATTACTTTCACCTGCTCCAATTGAGAGACCCATCAGGTGACGGTCATGCCATTAAAAAGCCAAAAGTAAGCAATCAGAAAAAGCCGTAAGTATAGAATAGCCATCATAGAAATGAGAAAAGGCAAAGGGGGTCATTTAAGAATGAAGGACCTCTTAATTCTATTTCATCTTATTTTCTGGAACCTAATAAAGTAGGAACTGAATGGATGTCAAGGGGCAAAGAATTCCCTAATATTGGTCCTGCAACAGAAAAACATTGTTGGGACTCCAACCACCTTCCCTACAGCTTCTCCTGCACATGAGATGGGTTAAAATTGATCAGGGAAGCTGGTCCTAGACTGATTTTTCTGCCTGTATGTGTTATAAATTTGAAACTGTTGGTAAAATTTTTCAGATGTCTCCTTTTTTTTCTGACCTGAAGATACTATGGATTTGTTAGCATTCTTGTTATTTCATATGAGCTATTTTTATGAGTTATTTAAGATGCCACTGAGCTACGGTGTCTCCAGCTGTGATCTCCTTAGATGTACTGAGCTAAGTAGGGTCATTCCCGGTCAGTGGCTAGATGTACAGCTATGGGAGGAAGCTTAAACACTACAGGAAATGTTGGCAATTCAGAAAGTGAAACATTTCTTCTGAAGTGTTATTGAATCAATCAATGCCCCGAATAAGGCCTGCTGTTGCTTCCTGAGGTCAGGTCAGGGTGGCAAATGTATGCATTTGTCCCTTCTTACAAGAACAGCTTTGACATCTAGATCTAGTCTGAAGGCAATTTTACAATAATGTTCTTTTCTTACTGGGTCAATTAATTTTTGTACAATTCTGAAGAATTGTATTTTTTCCTAAAGTTTGTATTTTTTTAATTGATTCACTTGATGCCTTGTTCTTCCCATAGGTTATGTCATACATGTTGAAAAAGCTACTCCTTTCTTAAGAATCTAGACATCCTTATCATAAGTAGAAGTTATTTTCATTTTTTTTTGAGAATTTTTCCTTACCATTCATGATCAGCATGATGTTATATATTCATTCTAGAATTCTCACAATCCAGTGAAGGATGTAAACTGAAGAGGTAGTAAAAAAAACATCTGATGTTTGTGAGGTGTTCTTTGGGTGAATTTGGATGTTAAATGTTTGATATTGAAAACTTTGACTTCAGGCTAGATGTCTTAAGATATTTACGTTTGTTACACAAATATTTGAATATGCCCATGTTTGAATTGTAAGTCCAGTAAAAGATGCCTTATGATTACATTTCTTGTGATTATGTGGACACAACCGAGTAGTTTACTTGGCAGTTTTAGAGAAGTGCTTTGCCATTGCCTTAATCTGAGGTATGTCTTTTAATTTTCTAGTCTAGATTATAATCATACTGGTTCCCATTCAAATACAAAGTAATCCTATCCTGCTTAGTTTCCAAGTTAAGACACAGACAACCAGATGGCCATGGTTAAAAGACAGGATTTAAAAAAAAAAAAATAAGATAATGAAAATTCTTCAAATAGGAACCAGAGAAAACAACCTTGGTTGTTAATGCTGTATTAATATGGTTATAGCACTCTGTATAAAGGAATATTTATACTGAAAGAGAGTCAACAATATCTGCAGTTTGCTTAAATTTTGTTTCTTTAAATAACTACTTCATTTTTATAAAGATGAAAATAAAATAAGAATATCATTGTAAGTTTATTCATATTTTTTTTACCGTAGACATTTTTTGCGTTGTTTCTAAATTTATTTTCTCTTTAGTCTTCAGGTTATTTGAACTTAAATTATTATTTAAATTAATAAAATAATGTAACTTTCATGACTTTGTATGCTGAATCTTTAGCAAAGCCCACTTCAAAATAAATGTTAAATTTCCCTTCTGCCTGGTAGGATATTTTGAAGGTACTCTGACGTAACCTTGACTTGGGGAGGTCATCCACCAGTCCAGTTTCATTACCTAAGATACAAAGACAAGTATCTTGTTTCCTTGCTGTGGCTGTATTGCTCAGGTTGAGGTTGCTGAACTGCATTCTTTCATATTGGAGAGATTTTTAATTTAATTTAATGGTCCAGTTCAAATAGTTAAATGAAGAAAGGATGAGACTAAATGGGTTTGCTCTTATTTCGGTCTGACTTACAGTCCCCCCAAAGGCATATATGCTATACGATGTAAATTGTTCTTTAAAAAAAATAAGAAATTATTTCTTTATTTAAAGTTTAAATTTAGGATATTTTTAAATTACAGAAAATATCTGAACTAACCCAGTCAAGGAGTCACTATTCTCAATATAATATTTGCTAAAATAATACATGGCACACTATTTTGATAAAGTACAATAAATGAAAGAAATTATTTTGGCCACAGCTCTAAAGATCCTTTATATTCAGACATTTGGAATATTGGATTTCATCATCTGACTGAGTAAGAAACTCACATGGAAACAGAAAACATTTGTATTTCTCTTGGGGGGGTAAGATTACAGTAAAATTGTAGAAAAAATGTCAGCTTTGTTATCTATATATATTTGTATCTGTGTCTGTATGAGTATGGATTACAGTTAAACTGTAGAAAGAGTGTTACCTTTGTTATCTTTGTTTATGTCTGTCTGTGTGTGTATGCACAGATTGAGAAATAGAGTACCTCACTGTCAATGATACATCAAAAAATTTTTTTGTAACATATATGCTCCTTCTATAGACTTTTGAAAAATAACAGCCTTTGTATTTTCATGATAAGAAATATTTAAGCTATTTTTTCTTAAAATAGGACATTACAAGTATAGAAAAACTGGCCAACTGTTGTGAAGAAATGTGAGTATCATTTTGTTTTGTTAAATTCTTTATGGAGCTTGGCAATAAAATGCATGTCTGAGAAACACTTGAGGCACTAATGAAAGCTTAGCTTACCTTTTCCACAATGATTCACATGGTGCTTTAATTTAAAAAAAAAAAAAAAAAAAAAGTTCTATCTGGTTCAGTCAAAACAATGCTTTCCAAGCATGGCCCAGAAAGGGGATTTGTTTTGTTTTGCTCTCTTTTGTTGGCAAACAGTCTGTTGACTATGAGGAACGTCTTAGTTCTACAAGTGCAAATGCAGTTTGTGTTCCTTAAAAGTCTCAGCTGCTGCTGCTGCTGCTGCTGAAGGGAAAGAAAAGCTTTGCTTATGGCGGCTCAGATGCAATTCATCAGAGTCAAGTAATGAATCCCCAGCCAACCTGTATTGTTCTAGCTGACTGAAGTGCACCATGGGAGTGCTGTCTTTCACTAATAATGCTGTCGTCTGTAGATCAAGACCTCGAAAGCCATGGCAGCAGACCTTCTCAGAAGTTTTTGGCACTCGCTGGAAGATCCTGTGGTTTATTCCTTTCAGGCAGAGGCGTCCACTGCGCATTCCCTACCACTTTGCCAATCACGTCTAAACAGATGGAGGGTAGGCACAGATGGGTTCTCCATGCTGGATGTGTGTTGCAGGTTTTGTGATAATAGAACTATGGCACTCCTAAAGTCAATTAAAATCTACCCACCAATCTTAGACGTCACAACGTGCCCCAGGCTTTTTTTTTTTTTTTCCCTTTTTTTTTTAATAATGAAGATTTTCATTCTGCCTAGGGATTAAGGCACACTTCTCTGTTTATGTTCAAAGTGTACTTACATTCAGATTAGCATCGCAGAGAAATCGCTGCAGGTTCATAATAAAAGCAATGACTGATGTACAAATATTACTTTTGTTTTGATAATACAGTTGATTTTGATAGAAATTCTGTCACCTACACAGATCAACAGGTTTGGAAGTATATTGACTGGTTTGAATTTTTCTTATTTTTTTTATCAGTCATACTAGCTGGATTATGTAGAAATGTCTTGTTTTCCTATTCATCGGTTTTAATGCCTCCAATGCCTTTTTATTTATGGATGCATGATATTAAAATGCAGCTTATCTCTAGAGAAGACTGGCATTTTAACAGTGTATTTTTAAAAGGAAGAAT
The DNA here is from genome assembly GCA_023970755.1 of Azemiops feae. Classification (NCBI taxonomy): domain Eukaryota; kingdom Metazoa; phylum Chordata; class Lepidosauria; order Squamata; family Viperidae; genus Azemiops; species Azemiops feae. The sequence continues at coordinate 1,165,666 of JALGBA010000476.1, read as the reverse complement.
AATGTTTGTTTCTGTGTCCTCGTGTTTAAAATATACGTTGTGTAAAAACAAAACATAAAATCCATTGCTTTTTGAAAGAAAAATAGGTTATAAAATGTGCAGTTTCTCTCTTTTTTGTACATGCAATAATTAGCCTTAAGTGCTAGCTAGATGTGTCTTAGAAGTATATACTGAGTTTTAAAAAAGCAAAGTTTATGCCATGATCCAGCCAAAGTTAAGCACCTTTTAAATCCTACTTATATTAGTGATACATTTAGTATTTTTTTCATTCTCTCCCAAAAGAACAGGCAAGCTGTTGTGTTGCAATTGGAATAATTGGCAGATCTGTTTTTCTGGGCTTAAGCTGCAGTCCTATACCTATATGTGATTTATTTTGAATAGATATGCATAGGATTCTACTAAGTGCCTAATTTTGGTGCGATTGTGCCTATAAAATTTATCAACATTTACTATATCATATCTACTGAAAACATATACAGTACTGTGTTGTTGTTTCTGTGTGTACTATGTTTCTTGTTTTGTACTGTCACCACTAGAAGGATTTAAAATTTAAATTTCATGCATTCATAGATCAGGTAATATATGTTGGAGATATTTTAACAATAGTATTTATATAGTAAATGTAGTTGTTACATTTAGCATTATCTACTCTGTATTACATTTGCTTGTCAGAAGGTTGCAAAAGATGATCACATGAACCCGGGACCCTGAAACTGTCAGAAATATGAACCAGTTGTCAAACATCCAAATGTAAATCACATGAGCATGGGGATGCTGCAACGGTCCTAAGTGTGAAAAATGGTCATAAGTCACTTTTTTCAGTGCCATTGTAACTTTGAATTATCACTAAATGAACTGTTGTAAATCGAGGACTACCTGTATTTGGGGCAGATACATACTGGCTAGTGAGGCAGCCTCAGGAATAGATGCAGTTTCTTTTGAGTTGCTAAGGAGTGTGTCCAGGTATGCTTCAAATCACCTTTTCCCTACAGATCTGGACTGGTGCACAGTTCTGTTCTAGAGCAGGGGTCTCCAACCCCCGGTCTGTGGACTGGTACCGGGCCACGGCATGCCAGCAACCGGTCTGCACAAACAAGCAAAGCCCCATCAGCAGGATGCAGGCAGCACATAAAACCACGCCTCCTCGGAAAAAGCTCCGCGGAAAAAGCTCTCTCCATATAACTGGTCCCTGGTGCCCAAAAGGTTGGGAACCTCTGTTCTAGAGCATCAATATCAGTTTATGAGTAATAACAGAATAATTACTGATGACAGATGTTAGTTCACTTCATATATAAAAACAACAAATTATACTAAACCATTTCTGACAGATGTTTACACTGATTATACATGCATCTGTTAATATAACATTCTGTTCACTTGTTTCGAACAGCTTCCATATCCTCTTTGCTTATGTCTACTTTCCATTCATTCTGATTGGAGATTATCTTGTCTTCTAACACTTTTTCATAAAAGATAGGTCATCTTTCTGAAATTGGCTAACTTTTATATTTCTTTCTGAAGATCCATTCTTGACAGTATCAAAAATGGTTTGTTCCACATTCAGAGCCTCTCTTATCATGCCTCTATCCCTCTCAAGCTTTCATCATAAACAATCAAGTCAATCAAGCGTTTAAATTTATGTGTTTGCTATATGTACAAATGAACTAAATTATGCTTATGAATTTGAAAAAAAATGCAGCTTTTTCTAAACAGATCCTCAACAGATATTCACCATTCTCATTCATTTTGGGCTGTCTAAATAGTCCAGTCCTTTTTCTTTATTTTCTTTTACTTCATTCAAATGACCTAACAGACTAGTGTTTTCACCTGGATTGCATTCATTCATTATATTGAATATTTTCCATTAATCTCCTTCCTGCTTCTTCCGCCATTTACATACGTTGGAACGTAAATGGGCATCTATCATCAACTTACAGATTCATACATTTATATGCACAAATAATACCGATTCATATTTTCTGACATATATTTTGGCTCATTCATTATTGGAATTACATCTTCATTTTTATTTTTTTTAACATATTCTTTAACTCAACAAGTATAAACCTACATTCCCATCTATTACCTCTTCTTCAGTGTTTCACAGACATACAACATATTTACTTTTCTTTCTTACGTTTCAGTTGTTAATCCATGCATTTGGGCTTTTATTTCTTTAATGCTCCACATTGTGCTCCTCATCTTCTATTTGTCAAGATTGTCCCCTGATGGGCCTAATAGGTAATAATCTCTGTTGTCCAACTTCGCTTTGCTTAACTACTCTTTCACCCATCACCTTTTAGTAAGAGAAGGCGTAAACTGTATTACTAGCTGTAGTTTACCTATGCCACATGCAGCATTCCCTGCTAATGGAGTGTACAATACCAGTCATGACCAGCCTGACCCAAGTCCAGCCAAAGTATTGTCTATGTATTCTGCGCAAGTTTCAATCTCTAATATAGAGACTTCCTTGGAACCAAGCACCCTGTTGCTTCACCCTGTCAGATAGGAGTCATGTATTATATAGTGAGACATACCAAGGATGTTATTAATTATAATAGCTGTGAAATATGTTTATTAACAAATAATTCACAGAGGGAACATGAAGTTCATTAATCTGACACCCATCTCCTCTTATAAATACTGTACGTGTTGGCTGGTATAATTATTTTGATGAAACTATTACAGCCCTCTTGGTCTAGACAACCAGTTTTGTCAGGAGACTGTGAGTTCTAGTCCTGCCCTAGGCACAAAAGCCGCCTGGGTGACCTTGGGCCAGTCTTTCTCTCTCAGCCTTGAATTATTTATAAAAATAATAAAGATGGGATATAAATAAATAAATATCACTTTATGTTTCACATAAACTCTGGAGCAATCTTTGGTAAATTTCACCTTGAGAACTTTGGCACATAGTCGGATATTGACTGAACTGAGTTTTAGGAAAATGTAAATAATTTATAGATAGAACCTTTCAGATTCATTCAAGGTGACTACATTGTCTCCCAAATGTCTTAAAAGTCACTCAGACATCTGGATCCATTTACAGCTTTTTAGTTTAATGACTCTTGAATGCATTCTTTTATAAACTCTTTCTGCAGCTCCAATAAAATTTAACTCAAGAGAAGCTAGTCTGTGGAGAATGTTCACTGATAACATTTATCTCGAAACTAAAATTGAGAAAGAAAGCATTGAAAGCTTGTTGTTGTTAGTTGCGAAGTCGTGTCCGACCCATCGCGACCCCATGGACAACGTTCCTCCAGGCCTTCCTGTCCTCTACCATCTTCTGGAGTCCATTTAAGCTCACGCCTACTGCTTCAGTGACTCCATTCAGCCACCTCATTCTCTGTCGTCCCCTTCTATTGCCCTCAATCTTTCCCAGCATCAGGCTCTTCTCCAGTGAGTCCTTCCTTCTCATTAGGTGGCCAAATTACTTGAGTTTCAACTTCAGGATCTGGCCTTCTAAAGAGCAGTCGGGGTTGATCTCCTCTAGGACTGACCGGTTTGAACGCCTTGCAGTCCAAGGGACATTGAAAGCTAAACATATATTAAACAGACTATTAATACTCTCTCATGCATTCCATACTGCATTGTTGTTTAAATGAGGCAAGAAAGGGTTACGAATATGTGTCTTTTTGCAAAATCTAAAATTAATGCTATCTAGAATAAAATAAAGCTTTGTCCCATATTGTTTGTGCAGTACTTGAGATATCTACCCTTATTTTGTTCTTGAAGTGCCCTCTCTTGGTTGATTTGTGCAATTTCATTACTATTAAGAAAAGTAGGTAGTTGTATGCCTTATCTTTTCATACACACATAATGAGATTTGTAGGAGAAAAAAGTCAGTAGATCATGTTGTGTGAGGGATGCAGCAAAATTATATACCACATTCTTTCCATATAGAAAAAGAGAAGATAATACAATAAGATTCTGTACTCTTAATCTGCCAGTTAGCTGCTTGACTGCTCATATTAAAATGGATCATAAAAAATAATTATGTTCCTGTCTCCAAAAAAGCCTACAAACTAAGGTGTATCAGGGAAATAGATTTTTGTGCCTCTTAGGACAAACATCTAATGGTTGAATGGTTATATATTGTTTAAAAAGTTCAATAAAATATTTTCATTGTAAACATTCTACATACTCTTTGAAATATTGACTGTCATATAATGCATGTAATGTTGGTTTAAAAAGAGTGTCAAAAATATCTTTTGATATATTGGCTTTTTTTTTAATATCGATAGTACTGGGGATTTTCATAAACATTAAAATCCAGATTTAGGAAAATGTTTTCCCTGTGTATATAAAACATAACGTTAGGATAATAAATTGAGAGATTAGTTGGGACTAAATATGTTTTAATATGAGTAGGACAGCTGCTTAATTTTCTTTCTTATTTTGCATCTGTTATATTTGTTCATAATCTCTTGATTTTGATGCATGAATTTAAACAACTGTTCAGAGAGATGTTGTTCACAAAATGCTAAGTATTATCTGAGCAAATTATACAGTGTTTGGACATGTATTTTACACCTAAATTATTTATAGATATTTTAGACTGCATTATTTGCTTAGTTATATATTTTAGCATCTTTATTTAGGATCCCATCAAAATAGTTTGGAATAATTAGCAATAGTTTTGTTTCCTAAGGACCTAACTTGTAACTGCAATTCATCTCTTCATAAAAAGCTCTTAACCAGTGTTCTTATAAGATAATCATATAGCTATCAATATCTATAGTAAGTACAGTATGTTAGAATCTCCATTGTTCAGGACTATTGTTAAAAATCACAATTTTAATTCACTGTTGCCCTTTCAAAAGATGGATTATAATTCTGCCTCTTGTGTGCTAAGTGGAGTATATTACCAAGATGTCAGTGAATAATCCACAAATAAAAGAATGCTTAGGGGCTTTTTAATAACAACTGAATAATTATGAAGGCAAATTGGTAGGCTGATGGCAAAGTTCCCAGTGATCAGAGTGATATGGTTGGGTTTTATTGACTGATGGAGGTTTTAAGGACTAGCATACCGTTCTCCTCCTCCATTCCCAGGTATATGGCTTACAATGTTCAGTCAACAATGGGGGTCAAAAGCATTCCAATCCTTAATGGGACCCACAGCCCATCTTTGCTGAACCTTCTGTGCATTCTGGCAGCCATCTGTGCAGCACAGGTGACTTGGCTCATTTAGTCTACCGCCACTTCTGCCTGAACTTCAGTGGGTGTTGGGCGTATGTGAAGCCTCCGTACTGTGCCATCTGCAAAGCTTCTTGGGATAAGTAGTTCCATTGTAATCCATCCATTGAATTTTTTTTCTGAGATTCCAATGACAAAAAGTATTTGTTGAGCTATAATATTATTAATGTAAAATTTAGGAAAAAATGGTTGTGAGTGAAATGGGCAAGAAGTTTGGACTTAAAATTCACACTGATACAGCTGTCGTTTTTCCTAAATCATGGAACATATTTGTAAATAATAGAATCCTATTCTAACTTTGAAGGTTTAATGCTCTGTGCCAAGTGTAATTCTTATAAATAAAAGTCACTTGTTTATAGACATATTTCCATATTTGTTCCTGCCATTCAATAGACATCTTACCGTTAAAATTGAGAATTTTGCAAATTGACTTTGACCAAAAAAAATTAACCATTTATTTTTATCAACTAGGGAGCTTTGATATTAGGGTAACTTTAACAACACCTCTGCATAATGACTAGTATAACTTTACAAAGCCTCTATAGCAGGGGTCCTCAGACTTGGCCACTTGAAGACTTGTGGACATGGCTGGCTGGCAATTCTGGGAGTTGAAATCCACAAGTCTTCCAAGTGGCCAAGTTTGAGGACCCCTGCTCTATAGGTTACCATCAATTCAGCTGATAGGATTTGAATTCTGTTAGCATACAACCTTTCCTTAATAATGTCTTCAATCTGGTTTGGGCTGTTCAAAAGCCAAATTATCAATTTTATGGGGAGCTACTATTGACCACCTAATGATGACATGTTTATTGAACATGCAATTCGATGCTGCAATTCGATGCCTTTATCCTTAGGTTGCTACCCCATTTAAACAGCTTCCATCCAGGAGCTCTGGAGCAGACTTTTTCAAACTGTATTCCATGGAAACTTAATGAATTCCATGAGAGACTAAAAAAACCCCACACTTGTACAAGGCCAATTTTCTATCACTAGAGATTTGCCTAAGCCTACCAGAGGCATCTTTTTTGGGGGGTGGGTAATGATATCGGGAGTGAAAAGGTGATGTAATTATGCATTTCCCGCAATAATTAGAAGTGGAAAATAGAGGTTGTGAACAGGATGCTTTATTTGCATTGTACTTCCGACGTTTGCCTTAGTTGCTGATCCCTTGTAACAGTAAAGCAAGAATAGTGTCCTTCAGCCTGATAAAGTAAAATTTATAGGAGTTTCCTGAAATGTCATAGTTTAAAGGAAATGTGGGTAGCAATAATTAAGATGATGAATGATTATTTTCAAAATAAATGTCTTTTTTAAAATCTGGTAAGAATAATTATATATTAAAAAATAAAAATAAAAAATCCACCACCACCAGAACGTTCAACTGGCATATGCTGCATCTGTGGAAGCAGGTACATTAACAGCTTTCCACTGTTAATATGGTAATGTGTGATAGTATCCATTCCTTGAGTTCTAGGAGCTTTTAGACCTAGATATATTTCAGAAGACACATTTTCTTATATGATCACTGCAAGTCGAATGTAATCTACCAAATAAATTGCTTTTTATAATCACCATTCAGTTAACCTTAATAAATGCATGTTTCTTTAGAACAGTTTCCTAAAACATGAAATAGAGTAGTTTTACCATATATATATATATATGGTAATAGGCAGTAGAAAACTGCCTAAAAATACTGAGGTAAGGATATCCTTCCAATCACAACTCAGGTCTATAAAGTCCAGCTCCCTGGTATTTATTTTTACACAATCCCTTGGACTTCTATTTAATAGTTTCTGAACATTAGAATATGGAGAACTACTGACAGCTGTATATTTGGAAATGGAGGGGCATCAGTTGCACCATTACTTGAAGTATATTTTTTTATTTGCTATTCTAAAAAGCTTAACGGTTCTTCTGAACAATTTGCAGCCTAAATGCCATGATAACTATTGTTCTATGATGACACATAAAGGGTAACGTTTTGTAACAGGAAATTCAAATTTTTACTCCACATCTAACTCCTCTATTATTTGATTTACACCTGTTGTATTTAGACTGTTTCTGAAATCATCAAAACTGTTTATATTCAGCATTGTAAGGAAATTTGCTGCTTTCATTTAACTGTTGGACTATTGTGCGCAGATATGATTAGGAGAAGGGAAATTGTGGATAATATCAGATTATAAGGTTACTGTAATTATTATACAGTAATATCCTGAACAAAAATGTGTTTATAGATCTTATTTTTGTATTGGTGTATATTGGTGGTTATATTTGGGTTACATTTATGATTTTTTTTTAAAAAAATGGGTGATTTAATTTACTTCTGTACTGTATTTTTGGAAATCTTATTTATAAATAAAGTATTATGTGCTTGTATTCCCTTTAAGAGGTATAATGCTGCTTACAAAAATGTGTATATTTGAACAGTTTTCTAATATTTGAATTCAAATCTTAAATTCCTTACAAAATTCCTTCTATAGTAAAACATGTTATACATTGGTTTTTATAGTTTAAATTTAAAAACCTTCTAAACGAAGTTGTAGTTCCATATGCAGAATATCATGAAATAAATCATTAGAACAATGATTTGTCACTTTTGTTTTTCATTATTGTTATAATTTTATTGGATGTAATAGATACTTCATAGATAATTAATATAAGTTTTTCCCCCTCAATAACGTGTGACTAACCAGTTTTGGGATCAAGTACTAAAATAGAAGAATCTGCTGTGATCCAGCAAGGTTCATATACATTTTTTACTATATGTGGTATATTGTCAAGTGAGATAGCTAATAGCAAAGGTTTACATAAGAAGTGTGCACATCACAATAATGAAAAGTGGTTTCTTATGGAAGAGATTAAGTTAGAATATCTGATCTCTATTAATGGACATATCTTATTTTTATTATTTTTAGGTATTAAACAAGTGTGGATATATTCACCATTCCCATTTGTCTTTCTGAACCACATTTATGATTACTTGATCCTTCTTTTCATGTACAGTAGTTAACAGAATTGGGAGTTGCCTGATACCACATATGAGCAAAAGCATGATAACAGCACGGTAGGTTAGCCAGTTACGTACTTATATGAATGGCAATTATATGAGCATTCAAGGACCAATGCGAAGAAAATTGGACCCTGTGGGCATCCAGCTGAGTAAACAGGCTTGAGGAGAGAAAGAGGATAGATAGAGATAGAGATTTGAATTAAATACAAGGTGAATTTTAAAACACACAGTTTTGATGATAATAAAAGCAATACATTTTCTGAGGTCTTGTGTCCATTTTTATTTCTTTAAATAACTCCTTTGCTAAAATTTGGTCTGTAATTGGATGTGACCTTAGGTTCAAGTCACACATACAATTCCACATATATATATGTCAGGAGATGATACAAAATCTCAGAGGCAACTATCTAATATCCTTTGATCTTTAGATTTTTGAAATGAAAATAAAGAAGCATTTGCTTTATTTATTTGTGAATTCAGTCATATACCCACAGAGAAGAATCATGTCAATACCTTTGGCATGACAGCCTATGAAACTTTCTGTATTAGAAACATAGAACTTGGCAAATAATGAACAGAAGCGTCCATTTAATTTAAGTAGCAATAACATAACATTGTAGAATGCTATGCCAATAAAGTAAAATGTTTATTCCAGCTCATATTCAATTTATTTTTGCTATGGACTTGAGTAAATATGTTTAGAATTGTGTAGAAAATTTCCAATCCTATGTATACTTTTGAGTATACCGTACTGGGGGTTAAATTGTTAGCATCTATAAATTGTTCTCGCATAGAACTTGGTCTATTAATGGGACCTCAATGAATCTTCTGTATAGATTTTGAAATGAACATAAATTGGTTTTTAGTATTTGTTTTTTAATCTTGCTATTATTCTACAGACTGACATACACCCATTGTGCTGTAATACTACTTACATAGCACTACTGACATAGAACTGTAAGTGTTTATAAAGAAGAACTCATGAAAACTATTAGGGCATTTTTATTGATTTGTTAGTTGCATGCTTTGGATTCACACCAACTCGGTATGTAACAATAATACAACAGAGAAGTAAACAACAACAGAGTAATACAACAGAGAAGTAAAGAGAAGCAACCTAGAACTAAGGAGAAACTTCCTGACAGTTAGAACAATTAACCAGTGGAACAACCTGCCTCCAGAAGCGGTGAATGCTCCAACACTGAAAGTTTTTAAGAAGAGACTGGACAGCCATTTGTCTGAAATGGTATAGGGTTTCCTGCCTGAGCAGGGGGTTGTACTAGATGACCTCCAACGTCCCTTCCAACTTTATTATTATTATTATTATTATTATTAATTTCCAATCCAGTTCATTGAAGTCAAAATTCACCAATTGTTAGGTCTCTACATTATATCAGAGAAATGTTGTAAGTTAACTCTTGATCCAAGTTTGTTACCTCTGAAATTACTGATGAGAAATTTGTTTACAGTAGACATTGTAGGAGGACAGCCATGCTTGTCTGTGGTAGAAGCCCATAGTGGAGAATGACACTGCATTTCCTCAGGTCATGTATGGGAAGCCCATATCTGCATACAAATAACACCCAATCTTATTTACCCAAGCAACAAAAAAATTACAGGGACAATGATATTTAATGGGAACAGACCTTACAACAAACCTATTTTGCCACCACATCTATACCAACAGCACCATCACAGGTCCCAACACATACATTAAACGATGACATATGGCATCATTGCCAGCAATATCCCTCTGAATTTTGGGTACTGTAAGAGATAAACTTTGTGCAAAGATAAGTATGGTAATGGACACAAGTTAGATGTAAAACTTTGACCAAAGAATTAAAAGACAAAAGTAAAATCTGAGCATTTCAACCTTCTAAATCATAACTGAATACAACTATTGTGGATCTTAAAAATGACCATTTTGGGAAAGTAAACTTTCATCAGCACCGCTGAGTGGGAAACTGCTGAACTTGCATACATCAGATTTCAGGCTCCCACGAAAGATCTCAATGGGCTATGAACACATTACAATTGCTAATTGTGAGGTGCCTTTAATCTGCTTTACATGTTATCTGCATAAATAAACACTGCTATCCTTTCCTGCCCTATACCAATTTAAATCCTACATTAGTCCAGCTATGTGCATTGATCATGTGAGCTGCAGCTCATGAAAGCTTACGTCTTTTATTTTAATAAAATTTGTTAGATGGAAAAGTTGCTACCAAACTCTTGATATTTAGTACACGCTAAATCCCTTTGAGCTGCATACATCTTAAACCTGCTGTACATTTAAAGAGAACTCACCAACATATGAGAAAATTGGAGACTTTTTTTAAAAATAAAAATAGTTAACCTAATTAATATTTGTAAAGTGAAAGGATTTAGATTATAAGGTTTGGAAATGGCTATGTGAATAGTTAAAAGGTGCAAAGATAAGTATGGTAATGGACACAAGTTTGCAACTAATGATAAAAGACTTGCAACTAATGATAAAAGACTTGCAACTAATGATAAAAGCTTGAAATAATCTCAGTCATTATAGTGGAGTTGTATCAAATAAAGTTTAAAAAAACCTGCTCCTAATGGGAAGCCCTATTCTATTTCTTTTAAACTTATACTGCTGAAAAATAATAGGATCCTCTTCTGAGATATGTAATGATAGGTGGTTTGCCTAAACTTGCTTGAACAATGTAAGAGCAAGCTATGTAATGAAGTTAAAACTGAGAAACCCTTAATGAATTTTATTACTTCCAGCTTAACTGGCTGGCCATATGTTTGAATACATCTTGAGGCCAATTACCTCCCCGAGTATAGAAAATAACATGTTAGGGGAAATTTTCTTTGTCTCTAAGTGCTCCCCTTAACATCAAAAAATAGTGTTCCAATTTGTGTCTTTCTCATATATGAAATATGGCATAATTATATGAACTGTATGTAATGCAATCCTGTGCATAATTACTGGGAATAAACATTGCATGGGATTGCATTGTAAATTAGAAAATAGTTTTATTGTTCAAAGAAGTTTCAAAGAACTTTAGACTATTGACTAATTATTACTACATTTTTCAACTTGCTTCTATTGCTAACATCACTGTTTGGTATCCCGTCCATCATGGCAGAGAAATAGAAGAACTCCTTCTTGGTAGTAATGATAATAATGCTAGTTACAGGTACGACTATATGATATATCTACTCTGTGAGCTGCATTGGTTTCCTACAGGCTTCTGTGTGCCATTCAAGGTACTGGTTATCATTTATAAAGCCCTGCATAGCACAGGGAAGATAATCTATGGGACTGCCTTTCTCCAATGCTATCTGCATGTCCTAGATGTTCCAATAAGTGGGTATGCTTTGGGTCCCTTCCTTGAAGCAATGTCATTCCTGTGTTCCCTGCTTCTGACATATAGTAGCCCTTAAATAGGATCTTGGCTGCTTGCTTTGGTGTTTGGGCCAGGATGATTGGAGTTTCCATCCAGAATAACAAAATATGAGTTCCTGATTGCTGATCGGTTACTGTTTTTCACTTTTTGCAGGAATTATTTGGTTCTTTTACTTAGTAAGCTGCCCATAATCACAATGTTTGAACTGGAGAGTAATATAAATGTGATAGAAGATGATGTTAGATAGATAGATAGATAGATAGATAGATAGATAGATAGATAGATAGATAGATAGATAGATAGATAGATAGATAGATAGATAGATAGATAGATAGATAGATAGATAGATAGATAGATAGATAGATAGATAGATAGATAGATAATCAACTTGCTCTCCTTTAAAGCAATATCTAGCAATTTTGGATCTGATTAGGTTATTCAGGTTGCCTCAATCAGCATTACAATATTAACAACAATGACCTTTTCCAAAATGTTAATGTTCTTTTGCTGGTCAGAGCTGCCTTTAGAAAACTCAGAAAAGAGAACTTGACTATTTTTGTCAAGTTGCCTCACAATCCCCCGTGCTTTACAGGATTGCCAATCTTAATCATAAAACCTTCCAGAGATGTGGACTGAGAGATGGGATCAGCTGCAGAAAATTACATTTCCCTGTCATAATTAAAAATAAAAGACAGGTTTGGAACCCTTAAACATTCTTTAAAAACGGAAATGGGAGGGTTTGTGTTTTCTACTTTTTAGATGTCCATGTAAATCATAGTTAGCGCCCTCGGTCACTGGAGAATTTATGATTATTTGTTTTTCAAAGAAGAAAAGCACATGCAGACCCATAGCACATGCCGAATGATGTCCATTGCATAGGAAAGGAGGAAAATACCGATGAGGGGGAAAGATAAATGCTACTTTGATGAAGAGAAAGACAAGACTTTTATCTTAAGAAGGGGCATTGTGTTCTTCCAAACACAGGAACAATGGAGGCCTTATTCCCTTCACCCCATGCACTGCCCTAACACTAAAGGTTCTGTAAAAGGAGTAGAGGAAGAGAGCTTTTGTGCAGGAGAAATAAAGAACAATTCATAAGCACAGGGGACAGGAAGAGTTGTTGGTTGACTGGAATTTGCATTTCATTAAGGAAATGCAACCTGTTGGATTGGAGGGGATGAGGCACTAGGGTTGACTTTTGATGTAGAATAGTTATAGAAAGTAGTATTGTACATAGACGTTAGCTTTAACAGCCTACAGTTCTATAGAAAAGGTTGCCTATATTTGCATAAAGGATAGAGTGAACAATTCCTTAGGGCATGATTTCTTGTATGTTCAGGCATGAACTTTATGAAATTGGTTGTTCCGTGCATAGAATAGTTAATGCACGGAACTCTGCCTATAAAAATGAAGAGAGAGAAAAGCAAAGAATCATTTCATTTGCAGATATTTCTGTAATTCAAGGAAAAAGAAGAGATGATTTCTTCTAGTTGCCTCTTCCTGGGAGTTTCTCCAACATTATCTCTTTTACAAGTCTGAAGCACTGGTAATCCTCTGGACCAAATTTCTAAGAATCAGAGAATCATAGGACTGGAAGAAGCTTGGAAGTCTTCTAGTTCAACACCCCGGGCAGGGCACGACTTTATTCCATCCTGGACAATCTTTTCTTGAAAACCTCCAGCGATGGAGCACCCACAACTTTTGGAGGCAAGCTGTTCCACTGACTAATTGTCCTTACTGTCAGGAAATTTCTCTTTAGTCCCAGGTTGGATTGTCCTCTGATGAACTTCCATCCATTGCTGCCCTCGGGTACTTCGGAGAATAAATTGACTCCCTCTTCCCTGTGACAGCCCTCCAAGTGTTGGAAGATGGTTATCATGTCTCTCCTAAGCCTTCTCCTTGTTGGGCTAAACATACTTAGTTTTATGGTTTAGTCTTCAGTCCCCTTATCATCTTTGTTGCTCTTCTCTGCATTCTTTTTAGGGCTTTAGCATCTTTTGTGTATTGTGGTGACCGGAACTGGATGTAGTATTCCAAGTGTGGCCTTATTAGTGCAATATAGAGAAGTACTATTGCTTCGTGTGAACTTGATGCTATACTTCTTTTGATGCAGCCTAGGCCAGTGTTGGCTTTTTGGCAGCTGCAGCACATTGCTGATTCATACCTAAGCAATTGCCTACCAGGACACCTAATCCCTCTCACAAGTACTACTGTTGAGCCACAGACTGCAAAGAAAAAGAGGAATCCACAAAATTTCTTTCTCTTTTGACTAGGCAAAAGCCAACAGCTTTTGAATGCATTTGTGTCAAAAAAAGCATGAGAACAGCAATACATAGGCAAATCAGTGAGATAAAAACTAACAGTTAAAATAAGATAATGAATTTCTAGATTCACAGGAAAAGATTAAATTTCGTGTAATACATTTCTGAATAAACACTATGTCTAGACACTGAAGATATATAATATAAAACCATGTTATATTTAAGGACAATAATATCACGACACATTTACATACAATCTTCCTTAAACTGAGCTTAATTCTTGGTAACTACATGAACATGATAATTTTATTTTTGTTTTCCTGGCAACAACTTCAGATTTTCTGATGGTGTCTTGTCAAAAAAATATCAAGAACATTCCTGTCTAGATTTTTTGAGGTCATCGACAGCCAGCTCACAAAATATTATAAACTCATTCTATTAGCAACAACCAAAAAGGACCCAACAATTTTTAAGAAACAAAAGATAATACCAGATAGTCCTCAACATACAACAGTTCATTTAGTGACTGTTTGAAGTTGCAAAGGCACTGAAAAAAGTGACTTATTGTCGTTTTTCACACTTATAACGTCCCCATAGTCATGTGATCAAAATTCAGTCACTTGGCAACTGGCATGTATTTATGACAGTTGCAGTGTCCCCCGGGGCATGTGACCTTTCGTGACCTTCTGACAAATCAATGGGAAAGCCAGATTCACTTAACAACTGTGGCAAAAAAGATCATAAAATGGGGTAAAATTCACTTAATAACTGTTTCACTTAGAAACAGTTTCAACAGAAATTTTGGGCTTAGTTGTGATTGTAAGTTGAGGGCTACCTGTCTCTCTTCAGCATGGCTTATAAAAAAAGTAAAGCAAGCTGAACTATAAAAGAGGTTCTACTCCCCAAAACTATTTAGAAGGCTCACTATGTAACTTAAGAACACAGAATTTAAAATGTTTCTCGATAGCAATAATTGTACCAAAGATAGAATGTGGATCATATCCTATAGAAGTGTTTGTGTATTTGTGTGTATGTACGCACGTGTGTGTATGTATGTATATGCCGTTAGTCCTTGACTTTTTTTAGTGACCATTCAACATTACAAGAGCGCTGAAAAAAGTGATTTAACAAATGGTCCTTTCATTAACAGCCATCGTAACATCTCCATAACGGTTGCAGCATCCTAGGTTCATGTAATTGCCATTTGCAACCTTTCCAGCTGGCTTCTGACAAGCAAAGTCAGTGGGGGGACCTGGATTTGCTTAACAGATGTGCGATTCACTTAATTGCAGTGATTTATTTAACAATTTTGTCAAAAAAAAAAACCATTATAAAATTGGACACAATTGACTTAACCACAGCCTTGCTTAGCAATGGAAATTCTGGTCCCAATTGTCATCATAAATCGAAGTGTTTGTGTGTGTCTGTGTTTTGCATACCTAGATATGTCGTGATGGGTATATGCATATGTAAAATCTCTCTTGTTGATCTTGACTCCTGGCGACTACATGGATACGCTGGTTTTAGTGTCTTCATAACAACATAGAAATGGTTTGCCACTGTCCCTTTCTTAGCAATTTTTTTCATCTTCCCACTGTAGTTCATAGCCCTGGGATTTCCAGGCCAGTTTGACATCGAAATAGGAACTAGGCCAGGCTCGGTTTAGCTTTTCTGAGATCAGCCATGGTTGCCATCTATGGTGACAAGCTCTTGAAAAAGAGGGAAAGAAGTTACGCTTCAGCCAGTTGGTTGGATCAGAAGAAGGAAAAAAAGGAACTAAGGAAGAAAACCTTAGGAGTGACATTCAGAGATATACATTTAGAGTGGACATTTGAAAAATACACTCCAGTAGCTGAATTAGAAACCCAGTTACCTCCTGTAATGCAATCCACTTCTAGGTATCTATTCCCTAAGCATTCTTATTTCTGAACATCAAAAATATTTGACCCTCAGTTTGGTTTAGATATTTTAATTTTATATTATGATAACTGGAAGGATTATATATTTCATTACATTTCCACCTTTGCCACTGTCTTAATACGGTAAGTAATACTTTAAAGGGTTGCCTATTATTTAATTAATTTGGAAGGATGCCAACCATTATAAAGCACCTGCGATATTCAATCCTGCAGTGCACAGACACCATTTAGGAGTGATGTATGGTTTCTATATCCAGGGTTTCCTGTTACGGAAATCATATTTCAGTTTGTAGGATGTTTTGGCATTTCAGCCCTGTGTTGTGATGACCTGTGTTGGTGTGTTGGCATAATCTGAGGTGGCAGAAGGGATTTAGCATGCAGTAATACCGGAAGGCTTGAGAAAAGTTCTTTTCTATATTGCTTGTCAGCAGTGTTGAAAAACTACATAATTGTCATTTTGTACTCAGAAGACTTACCATAAAAAAAAAGAACAAAGTGGCATTCATTTAGTCCCACTTCCTTCCCCCGTCTCCCGACATAACTGCTTCGAAATATTTATGAAATGAGGCTTGCAAAATAAGCTGAGCTTTGTACTGCTTCCACTTAGAAGAATGTCCTTTTTTAACCAAGAAAACAAATAAATTCTCATTCAAATAACTTGCCAAGAAGAACAGCACTTATAACTCACCTCATATCATGGCTCTTGGTTTCCAACAGAGTTTATTGCCATTCAGTTGAATGGATTGAGATGTTAATATGCAAATCTCAGCTTTGGTTGAAGCAGAGCAGAATAGAAAGCATAGTAACACCACTCATATTATTATATACTGTACATATAAGGTGCAACCCAACCTTAGTGAAGATTCAAGGTTACGATGGACCTGGGGTTACTTTTGACCTGGATTTTAAGTTAGTTGGTCCCCCTCCCTGTGATCATGTGACCGAACTTCTGGTGCGCAACAGCACGACTGCATTTACAGCAATTTGCAGTGTTTTGTGGTCATCTGATCGTGTTTTTACAATGGTTTTGCCCAAATCCAACACTTCCTTTTTCAGCAAAAGCATGCCCAAAGTGAACCATTGGTTCGCTTAACAACCACTACAAAAAACCAGATTGGTCACATAACCGACCCATTATACAACGGTCACCACTTATGATTGTGATGGGCAGATTCCATTAGGGTCGTAACCCAAGAACGACCTGTACTTCAAGTGGGGCTGTCCCTGATATTAATCTAAAAAATATTGACTAATAAAGAATGCAGCGGCTAACTACTTAATGGAACTCCTTACAAACCCACCTTAGATATGTGTAAAAGATGTCCACGGTCTACAGGGTGAAATTCCTCTGAAGAGGTCCCCAGTGGCATCAACACGCCAAACACCAATGATCTTTGGGGCAGTCCTGCTTTGTATTTGCAATTGATGCTTACATAGATGGACTTTCCATCTGGTGGCATGTATTGAGGAAAGACATCTCCCACATGCTAGTCAAGCCCCACAACTAATGTATTTTAAATTAAATTAAAACCACTGCAAGACTCCTTCTTCCAATAATGTTTAATAGATGATAGTTACAGTAGGCTGCAATCTCTCTGACAGAATTTCCTAAGAGACCACTAGTCTGTTCAGCTGTGACCATCTAGGGCAGGGGCAGGCAACCTTGGCTACCCCTGGTCTAGAGAAGATTCAATAGGAAGTTTTTATGGATCTTCCTACCCAGGTTCAGAACTTAATAAAACGAATATCCCAGAGATACCAAGAAGTCTATAGCCATGCAGTTCTGATGGTGGGAAAATTGTTAAAGAGAAATTCCCTTTTTAAATTACAGGTAGTCCTCGACTTACAACAGTTTATTTAGTGACCGTTCGAAGTTACAACGGCACTGAAAAAAATGACTTATGACCATTTTTCACACTTACGACCCTTGTAGCATCTTCATGGTCGTGTGATCCTAATTCAGACACTTGGGAACTGACTCACATTTATGACCACTGCAGTGTCTAGGGGTCATGTGATCCCCTTTTGCAACCTTCTGACAAGCAAAGTCAATGGGCTAGCCAGATTCACTTAACAACTGTGTTACTAAATTAACAATTGCAGAGATTCACTTAACAACTGCGGCAAGAAAGGGCGTAAAAGGGCAAAATTCACTGAACAACTGTTTCACTTAGCAACAAAAATTTTTGGGCTGAACTGTGGCCGTAGGTCAAGGACTCCCTATAGTGATGCCAAATTATATAAAAGGAGAAGTTCACATATTGAAAATAAGGACTTACATTTGTTACATATAATCTACCTTGGAACAGTAAATTGCCTAGAGGTGGTTTGAAACAGATTATCTGGGCCAATTACTTCATTTTATAAAAAGGATTACATGGCCTATTACATGGTTGTAGGGGTGCTGTGGTGTCTTACCAGCAAATAGAAGATTGTCATATGTCTCTTTTAAAAATCTACCCTTTTATGTTGACTTTCCTGAGCTATTAACATTCCTTAATATTTTTATTTTAATCTTTTTTTTTATTTTTTTCTAAATCTGAATGAATGTACGTTATTGTAAACTGTTTTGGAAATTTATCTAAGGATGGCAGTAAATTAATTCACGGCATTTAAAGTTAAAAAAAAAAAAGCAGGCCACTATTGTGACTAACCCCGTGATTCTATCATTAAAATTGAGGCTGGAAGCAAAGAGGCTGTGAGTTGAAGTCCTGGGTTAGGGACAAAGTTAGTTGGGTAATCTTGGGCCAGACACACTCTCTCAGCCCCAGGGAACAGGCAATGACAAACCATTTCTGAAATCTTGTCAAGAAAACTGCAAGGACTTGTCCAGGTAGTTCCCAGGACTCGGTGCAGCTTGAAGAGATGCAAAGAAAAAGAAAAGAAAATGTTTGGCACACATTCTTTCTTTCCTTGCCTATTCATGTTCCGTTACTTATTTATGACTCCAGCAAGCCATCATTTCTTGTTGCTTGTAATAGGTAAACAGGAGTCACAATTAGGTTCAAATTGATTTGGAAGGTTAGTTCATACAGTGATGGAATATGGTTTTCTTGAACCCTGAGATAACCGAATCTCAGTTCTTAGGGAGAAAAGAAACATGCAACTCTATGCGTTGGATGGAAACTTGGACAAAATCATGACTGAACTGGCCCATTATCTCTAAGTCCCTTAAATTTCCATTGTTAATTGTAATTGTCTTGCCTATCCCTCTTTCTCTGATTCCAATTACAATTTTGCCATATGAAGATATCAGACATTTTCCATAAGTGGCCATTTGTGGAAAAGAAGGTGTAATTAAATAACACCACAACTTAATTTATATTAACTGTTCCAGTTTGGAGGCTATTTGTGAATGTGGAGAAGATCCCTTATATTGTTATTACATTATATAAATATTTAAATACTTCAGTTTTCTAAATGACAGAGGATGAAAAAAATGTGCATATTTTTAGGCAGTTCGTATATTTAAATATAAACGCACATCTGTCTAGAAAATGATTTAGAAATTGGACCAGGTGTTACAATAATAAATATCCCAAGGCACATTCCTTGCCTGTTTTAATTTCACATACACCCCTCCCCCAAGTCTTATTGCTTTCTTTGTGTAGTTCCTGTCAAGCCCCACAGGCTCGAGACACATTGGTGGGGGCTATAGGGCACAGTGAACCCATTGCCGACCCCGTGACGCCTGTGAACCATGCCGAACGTCTTACCGCTGCAGGATGCCGCATGTCGCCCAGGTTGCCTGCCGGACCCGGTGGCGGATTGCCGGTTGGGACTCCCGCGTGTTATGCGCGCAGTGGGGTGTTGGCTGAGGGTGGGGTTGAAGGTGTGTATATTAGGCGTTGGGTAGTGGTTACACCCAGCGCCGACGTTAACTAGCTTTAATAAAGTTTGTCACTTTGTTCCTGCGTCGGCCTTTTGTTTGTCTGCTCAGCGGAGGACTCTGACAGTTCCTCTCCTTTTTTTTTTTTATACCTAGACGAGGGATGCCCAACTTTACAACCTTTAAGACAGTGGTGGAATTCAAATATGTGAACAACTGGTTCTCTTGTGGATGCCGCTTCCGAAAGTCCATTCTGGGCCTGGGCAACAAAAAATTAGCTACCGGTTCTGCCGAACTGGTGCGAACTGGCTGAATCCCACCACTGCTTTAAGACCTGTGGACTCCATGCTGGAAAGTTCTGGGAGTTGAATTCCACAGGTCTTAAAGTTCCCAAGGCTGGACAGCCCTGGTATAGCCCTTTCTCAGCTTCTTTTAACTTAATCATAACTTTCTTTTAGTGTAGAACTTACTACTTGTACCCGGAATTAGGGATCTTTGAAAGAGCAGTAGACCTGGTTTTAAGCACAGCTTTAGTATTCTTCCAAAAGAAGAACTACAGAAGTTTAATTTAAACTGGGAAAGTCTTGTTCCTCAGGAAGAAAAAACAAAACAAAACTCTGACTAGCTGTAGGTTGCTTCCTCTGTTACCAATGAGGGGATTATAAGCTTTCCAAAGGAAATGGGGTTTCACCCAGTTGTATTTTTTTTACGGTTTTTATTCTTTGGGAAATCGTTGCATCGTTTTGCCTACTGCATAGGCTACTTCTGGGTGTTGCTGGGCAAGACCACTCATTGTCAGCTTTGCATTCTATTGTGGCACTAATTGAGGATCAGACTCCCTTATTATCAGGGGTTCCCGCCTACTTTATCCCATCTTTCTCCTCCATCCGTGTTGGTGTGGCTAAGGGGAGGAGAGTGCAGTGAGCTCTCTGCAGTTGATCTCCTCAG
The DNA here is from genome assembly GCA_023970755.1 of Azemiops feae. Lineage (NCBI taxonomy): Eukaryota > Metazoa > Chordata > Lepidosauria > Squamata > Viperidae > Azemiops > Azemiops feae. The sequence goes on along the minus strand of JALGBA010000476.1, from coordinate 1,145,114 downwards.
AGGAGCATCAGGACAGCTCCCTCCCACTACAACTTGTATGGTGTCTCACCCTGTGCTCCTCCTCTCAACTTGTCAGTCACACTATTTCAGGATGCCAGTTTAGCACTCTTTCAAAGAGTGTTATTCTCTGGAGATCTCTTTCTCACAGCTGTATTAATGTATTAATTGTGCAACTTGACAGATGGCTAAACTCGCCGTTCCAAGTTCTCATCTATAGACTTTCAGCAATGCCCCCATTACATGCTTAGGAGAGTAACTGGTGACAGTTGTATCTGTAAGTGTATTGGACAAAGCATCTAGGTTCACTAGAGTCATTCTTTCCCCCATTTTCTATAAGTATTTTTTAATCACAGGTAGTCCTTGACTTACAACAGTTCATTTAGTGACTGTTCATAGTTGCAACAGCCCTGAAAAAAGTGACTCGTGACCGTTTTTCACACTTACGACCTTTGCAGCATCCCCATGATCATGTGATTAAAATTCAGATGCTTGGCAACTGGTTCATATTTAGGATACCTGCAGTGTCCCAGGGTCATGTGATCACTTTTTGTGACAATCGAAGTCAATGGGGAAGCCAGATTCACTTAACAGCCGGGTTACTAACTGATCAACTGCATTGATTCACTTAACAACTGAGACAAGAAAGGTTGTAAAATGAGGCAAAACTCACTTGACAAATGTCTCACTTAATGACATAAATTTGGGGGTCAATTGTGGTCATAAGTCGAGGACTACCTGTATTAACATGCTTAGTGTAAAAAAACTTGGCACTAATAGGCTAAACCAATTGACTAACATTCAAGTCACCATATGTGAAAACTATAGAGCCCCTTATATAGTATGACTGTAAGTCATTTATGGTCTTATAAGGGTAATGGTAAGGCTGAATAGTTCTGTTAATTATCATATGACTTATATATTTATAATTTAGAAGACCATTCAACTCTCTCTGGGTGGTACAGAAATCCTTGACTTATGACCAATCACTCAGTGACCATTTGAAGTTATAATGGACCTCCCAGAGGTGGTTCTGAACTTCTGACGACCAACCTGCCAATCATGTGATCACATTTTGAGCGCTTGGCAACCAGCCTGCATTTTTGGCTGTTTTCCGTGTCCCACAGTCACATAACCATGGCTTACAATGTTTTTTACCAGAAACTGGTGTCTGCTTTTGGGTCCCATCAAAAAATGCCTATTGGGTACGATGGGTTCACTTTACAACACCGGTGTTCACTTAATGTCCACAGTGCTTGCTTAATTGTGATGTTCGCTTAACAACCAGAACAAAAAGGGTCAAAAAATTGGGTGGCACCACTTATGACTGTAATTCCAGGCTCAATTATGATTATAAGTCTAGGGCTTACCTGCATACAATGGAACACCAATATAATATCTAGAAAAAGAGAAAACAACCATAAAAATTGAGGGGAACAACATGCCTTTATTCAGGCAAAAAGAGTCAGTTTGCTCTCTCAGGGGTAGGCAACCTTGGCTCTTTTATGACTCGTGGACTTCAACTCCCAGAATTCCTGAAATTCTGGGAGTTGAAGTCCACGAGTCATAAAAGAGCCAAGGTTGCCTACCCCTGCATCTAGTGGTTAAGATGACAAGCTAAAAAGTAAGAGATTGTGAGTTCAAGTCCTGCCTTAGCTATGAAAGCCAGCTCGGTGACTTTGGGCCAGTCACTCTCTCAGCCCAACTCAACTCACAGGGTTGTTGTTGTGGGGAAAATCGGAGGAGGAAGGTATGTTGGATATGTTTGCTGCCTTGAGTTATTTGTAAAAAATAATAAAGGCGGGATATAAATAAATAAATGCCAAATGGGTACATCAGCAATCTATACAAGAGTTTGGGGGAAGAGATGGGTTTTTCAAGATTGTCTAAAGGTTTGCAGAGTTGAGGCAGTCTGACGGTCTGGGTAGGTACCACAGTGGAGAAGGTGCACTTTCTAGTTCCTGTTAGATGACACTGCACAACAGAGAGGATACCCAGTGGATTTGGGACACATTCTGTAAGTTAGCCCATCTGAGGTACCTTGGTTCAAAAATTGTTGCCCTATGATGCACACTTCCCTCCCGGTTAAAGGTCAGGACAACAAGAGTTTTAGTAACATATTAGAAAAGCATTAATCAGCATTTTCTTAACTAAATCTTACTTTAGCTCATTATGAAAGAGACAAAAAGATTCTATCACAATAACATAGATCTGCGATATATATATATATATATATATATATATAAAACGTGAATAGTGCTGACTAATTAACAATAATTTAAGTATTATCTATTATAAGCTTCCTTGTGTCTCTCTGTTTTTATTTCTGTTTGGAAAACAGTCTTTGAATGGGTGCATTGGGTTGATCTGATGTAATCAGTACATGCTTACTTTTCATTTAATTTACTATTATTGAATATAGCGAGGCAAGTCATAACAAATCTTGGAAATAATTCATGCGTGTTAGAAAAGGGAGATTATATAATTTCCTCTTATTATGTCTTCCACCAAAATAAGATACCTTTAGAACGAATTTGGGAAACCTTTTTGGAAAAAAATGGACACAAATGACCTACAGCCGTTTTCTGCCCTGTTCCTTCTTTACCTCAATATACCGGCCACACCTCCATTGTTCATGCCAATTTATTTCCTTCTATCCTATTTTTCCTGTCAGACAGTATGTGTTAAATTGTTCCCATATGTCCGGTATGTTAGCAAGGCTTGTAATCCTTGGCATCTTTATCTACAGCTGCTACCTATGTGTTTCTGTCTGTCCATATATTTTTATGTGTTGTGCCTGTGGGTGTCTGTAAGAGAGAGAGAGGGCATATGTACACGGAGTGACATTTGAATGGTGAGGTCTAAAATTGTGTAAATTAAACATTTGCACCTATTCTGGAGTAGATCTTAATTCGGATCATTTTATAATGCCCCCTCCCTGTTTCTTCTGCTCTCTGAACTAATCACAGAGCATGTCAAACAATATACAAAGGAAAAGAAGGGCTGCATAGCCCAGCAAAGCATTTAGCCACCCACTTGAAAAATGCTTAACTCTTGTACACATGATACGGAAAGAATGCTAGGGAGTTGTACCAGTCCCTTCGGCTTCGTCTGCATCCTCCACCGTCAACACACACAACCTGAGCCTTGTCTTTGTAGCTGTGAGGATGGAGTTCTTACTAATAAAGGAGCTTTTCCCATGATGCTGTGTAATAAGGATTGGTAGGCCAGCAAGCTACTAGGATGTTTTCTTGATTAGGTGTCTTATCTTGCATTGAGCTGCATCAGATGAAGGTCGCTGACAGCGTAATGGCAGGGAAAGCGTCGGACAGCTCCATAAAATGGCAGCTATGTTATGACATGTCAGCCAGGACGTGGTGGATGGTAAGTTGGCGCAATAACAGGGGTTTTTTTTCTTTCTTTCTCCCAAGATTTTTTTTTAACTCCTCCTTCACTGCCGAAGTACACGTGCTATGAAGTTCACAGCCGGGCAAAAACTTTGAAGTGGCAGTTCAGCAACTCTGTGACTCGTTAAGCATCACAACATGTTAGATAAGGTTTCTCTTGTAGGGTAGAGGGGTCACAGACAGTCATATTAGACCTGCCACAACGACCGGGTTTAGACTCTTTTTGTTTTATTTAAACAAATTAGCATAAATTGTCGGTTTTACCCGATGCACAGGCCATTGAGAAATTAGACCTAGAAGCAATCATGGAAAGTAGTGGCGTTCTCATAATAATTTTGACTGATTGTTCTTGAATTGATCCTAAAACAATCTACTTATTTCAATTTTCTCTGAATATATATATATATGATCACATTGCAAACAGCCTATTAATCAGTTTTCCATACTCCCCTATGCTTCCTTTCATTTGGAACCATTCTTCTTTTCAATGAATACAGTAACTGGAACAACTACTGATTAATATGCTGCTTGGCATAATTAAATTTAGTTAATGAGGGCTGTGCATGTTAAGTCCAATTCTTTGTTTAGGCAAGTATGAGGGTTTTTTTTAATATATATATATATATATATATATATCTGCAGCTGAAAACTGAGAACAAAAATGTAGACAAGGCTGAACCTAGATAAGCAGAACTTTTATAACGTTGTTGAGATGCAAGTTTTCTTGAACAAAATCCTACAATTAAGAACCAGCTGCTGAAGAAGAGAAGCTTGTTGTCTGTTTCTTCAGGGTTTTCGTGAAATTTTATTCATGCGTTCATTTTATTATCCAGACAATAGCCCCTCGTATGAAATAATTTTGCTTTAAATGAGGACATTTGGCTGGCAAATCTTCCATTGCAAATATTAATTTCATTTCTGGTCTGCTTTCTCTGTTCGTTTATTTTTAACTCCTTTCATTTGTTCCTTGATTGCCTTTGCTTGTTTGTCTGGATAATTATTATGCTTGGTGCACAGGCTGCTTTTTTTTTTTTTCCAGAATTAGTACAGGGCAGAGACAATAGGGACTTTATTCGTGGCCGGTGGGTATGAGGAACACCACTGGATAGCGCGTCCCATTGCCGGTACGGAGGCAGCTCCCTAATTCTTGGGGGTCTTCCTACACCACCCCACTTTCCAAGGACTTTATTCTTGTTTTATTTATTTTTCTTCCCAACGTTGATGTGACTCTGTGCTCTCAGAGTAGGTCATGTCTTAAGGGAGTATTTTCCTCCAAAGGATGCTGGGGTCATTTGTGTTGTGAATCTTTCATGCAAGGAGAGAAACTATTTCTACTTGTTGAACACTTGTTGGCTGAGTGATCTCATTAGTCGAGTTACACAAAGAGAGTCGGTGATTAAAAAGTGGCTTGGTTGAATCTGGGTTTTCAATTTGGCATTAGTGTTTGGTGAGAACAGATTGCTGTTTAACGCTTGCAACAAAATTTGGTGCTTGGGGTGTGCATGGCTGCTAGTTAAATGAGCTGTTAAAGTAAGGAAACATTGTATAGAGGCTAGTTTAGAAAATGTATGTTGTGACAGATTTAATTAAATTATTGCATCTTTATAGGGTTTTTTTTTTCCTTTTGAAGTAATATGCCTGAGTTTTACCAAAGGTTTTTAAGGACAGCTTTCCTGTAAGCTGGCATTGTTAAAAGAAAATCAATACTTTCACTCATGAGTGTTTTATTGAGAAGCATTCTTTAAAATACAGGCAATTAATGTCATCATACTACCATATTAAAATGATATTGAACAAAAGTGTTACTGACAGCTACAGCTTTTGTCTTTTCTTGGTAAAAGATAGTGGTAAAATGCATAACAAATAAGTAATAAAGTGTATTTCAGAGATTTATTTGCTAATTTCAGAAAAAAAATGTACGTATGCTGAGTTCTTCCTTCAGGAGCTATTATTAATGTACTAGATTTTAGGTACTAAATATTTACTGTTTGGGGAATATAAATTAATGCCGTAGATTTTTTTCAAAACAAACTCAAAAGTGCCCTAATTTTGTTTAGTATGTTTGATAGTTTGATTATTTATCTTTCAGGTAATGAACACTTTTATAAAAACTGAAATATTAAGCATACTATGTTGAAAGTAAATCTCATTTATTACTTCTGAGCATGGTGAAAATTAGATTGTAAAGCTGTGATTGTAATTTTAATTAAGTTCCATTCCATTTTAACTTATGTTAGATATTTAGAAACTCGAAATATGTTTAAAATAAGATGATGGAAGAGATTTACTGTTTTGGTGTAATCCAATTGTAAGGAAGAAAATTATAATTTAAATGTCTCTTAAGAGATGTTATGTATATTTTGGAATGTTGTATTAATAGATGTTTTAGTCATGTTCATTGTGTACTAATTGCACTTGATTAGCATTTAAGATTTTTAATGTTTTCATTCTTCTAATATGTTATGCACATTTACGTATTTTCCAAGAGTTGTAAAGATTACTAGGCATTTTTAGATAAGAACTGTGTAATTTGGAAATATAGATTTCCTGTTTCTGTCTTTCCCCAGGCAGTCTTATTTCTCATATTAGTCTTAATTTAAAAAGTTTATTGAAAAATTAAAATGAGCATTTACATAGAAAAGTTGCCTTCTGCGTAATTTCAGATTCATTAATTTATTTTCAGAATTCCAGTTTTACTAAACCTTTTTACTAAACTTTTGTTTACAATCATTTCATATTTATTTATAAAATAAAATTTATCTATGATAAATACAATTAGAAATAAGTGTATATGTGTATAACAATAGATGGGTTGAATAAATGATTTTTGTTCATGCTTTCTTCATACACGGAATTGATGGCATTATATTTGCATTTTTGAACCATTTTTAGCAACCCAGGATTTAAATGGTTTGGACAAACGATTTGTTATCCATTTAGTATGGTAGTCATTGGGTTGATGTACATTGTAATATAGGAAATTTTGAAGTTGCTTCTCCCTTAACTAGTGTGACAAATACGCTGATTCAAATGAAAGGTAAATGCTTGATAATTATAGTTGTTTAAATACATAGCCTTTGGATGAAATCATGCTATTGTCTATAATAGCTGAGATCAACTTTAATACTCTTTGATTTTATAGACATATGCCTTTTACTTTGTTTTGCCCTGCTAATGCTACGTTGTGATTTGATATGGTTGTTTGACTAATCAATAAACAATAAATAAACAATTGACTTGCTTTTGCCCATGCTTTCTAAATAGCTCTTTCTAAATGGCAGAGTAACTTGTTTTGGCTTTATTTCTTCTTTGCTTCAAGTAACGGAGTATAAAATTATGTTGGGATATTTGTATAACTTTAATATTGTATTCCAAATCTTAAAGATATGGATATAATACTTCCAAAGATCATTCTTGTTTGTCAGCAGTATAAATTAGAGAAGAAAGTAATAATACACCCGAATGTTCATTGCAGAATGCCTAAATCATGCTTCGTGATTTCAAAAATGGAGGTAAATCTTCTCTTCTTTATCAGAGAAGATAAATTTATGATGCTACTCTTTGCAATTGTAACGAAGTTTTGCTTTGTTTTTCATTGTTTGTTGATCACCTCAATTATTAAATATATCTTCAACTTTGTCTTCAAGTTATTTGTGGATATTTGATATAAAATATTATTCTTAATTAAAAAAAATATTTCCTTCTAGTTTCAAGGCATTTGGTGGGATGCAAAAGGTTGCATTGGATATGCATGTTCTTTTCTGCAGAAAATTATAAATTCCTGCCAGAATTTCTTGGGATATATTACTGCCAGGACAACCAAATTCAAGCCAGGATCATTTGTTGTCATGTAGTTCAAATACAGCTAAAGGACATATAGCATGTGACTCTAGCATTATAATTTACTGCTAATAACAATGAATATGAATTTTTCTTACATTAATTACTGAAGAATTCCTGTATTTGGTCTTCTTGGGGTTCAGTACAAATTGTCCATTCAAAAGGTAATTTATAGCCTGAAGAGTACATGTATAAATATGTTTACAAGCTCCTTGAACATGTTCTCTTAGGCATCCTCATTTTGTAAGCAAAATGTTGTGTCACAAGGGAAACAATTCCTGCTTTTAAGATCATTGCACTATAGCCGTGCTGCATTTGCATGCTACTATCAGAGTAGAAATAGACAACATTTGGGGGATAATAGCTACGTTGGAATATCAAGATCATGATGCCTAATAGCCAGGATGGACTGTCCAGAGAAGGGGGAACACCGAAAGGTGGTTTGTCCATTCCTGGTCAGTCCAAAACACCAATTCTCTCAAAGGCAAGTTGGTGACGTTACTTCCTGCCATCTTCTCCAGCTTCAGGAGAGCTACCACCCACTTCAGCTTATATTTTTATTGCTCAGGTGAGTACACGTGTAAACCCATAGTGAACTCTAGACACAGACCATTTTTATTCTTTAACAAAGACAGTGGGGTTTAGGTGAGGCCCAGAAGTATTCTTGTTGATAAAGGACATATAGACAATTGGTTTGTTTTTGCGGTATCTCAGTATCAAGTTCATTTTTAAAAAAAAGGAACCCAAGGTTTTTAAACAAATTCTTGTTAGGCAGAACAGGGTGCCTATTGGGGCATAGAAAGATCTGTCCTGTTACTGCTAGAAAGTATTGCATGACCTTTCCTACTTTAAACACAACTTTATACTCGGTAGTAGCTCTAAAATCACACTAGTGACGGTTAGACTGAGATGAAGTTGGGATTGGTTTCATAAAAATGTTGTGCACTTTGGTGCTTTATTGTGCAGCAGGTATCTATTGAATCAATAGTGTCAATGAAGATGTTAGCATGCTAGCATTGGGTGAAATGAAATGCCTTTGATGTTCATTATAAGGGTAATATGAAACCATGACTTTGAATTGAACTACTGTGAATTCGAGAGAAGATTGTGTTGGTGTGCAAACAAGCACTCTAAATGTTTCTTTTTAGAGAATATCCTGGGGGGAAATGACTGAGAGATTACATATTATCACATAGACCAATGATTTTTTTTTAAGGTTTAAAGGTAATGCTCTTTGTGGATATTTTACGGTGAAATTATTTTGCCATCGCATTATATTAGTTGCATATTAAATATTTGTAAAGTTTTTCAGAGCAATGAATATATTTTTCAGGCCTGAATAAAAGCAGCTTAATAATGAACCTTTTAAAAACCATGTAATTAATAAGATAATAGTAATTTGCTCCCATTAGATACCACGTAATTTAGACACAATCCAGTGAGTGACTCCATATTTTAAACTTTGCATTGCTTTCAAACGGCTCAAGTGCCGTCACTGCACAACAGCCACCATCTTTGTTAATGAGATCTTTTTACTCCCACCATTACAAAGAAGGTTGCACGTGGTATTCCATGTGCATCTTGTGGCCTTTCTCTCAAGACGGTTTCAGATGTCATCTCTGTGGTTTGCTTCTGAGGATCCTTTCTGCAGAGATTATGTATAACAGAGTTGGTCAAATGGAAATCTTTTCTATTCTAAGTTGTGGTGCTATCAGTCATTTGGGATAATGCCCCAGATATCAGCAAACATGACCAATTCTATGCCATATAGATTTTTATACAGTATAGAATGCAATAATGGCCTAAAATCTAGACTTTTCATACTTATTTCATCTGAATGAAAAATATTAGGTGAAAATATTCAGGTAATTTAATAACCAAATTAAGTTATCTTTCTAAAAACACATTTTATTGCAACTTGGTGATAAGAAAGATCTCTCTGGCACTACCCCAAAGTTACTAATACATAGTAAGATATACAGTGCCAACAAGAGGCAACAACTTCCCTCTGTCGAAATCTGATCTGTACTAACCTTTCTCCATGCTGTTTAGACTCCTCTATTTTCTTATTTGCAAGGAAACAGTTTTTTTTATATCCTAAATATTTTTATTATTTGAGTTATAAATTTCAGTAGGCTGTCACTAATATCTGCTATACTGTATGTACCTTAGAACTGATTCACATTGTTAATTTTAACTCTAGAATTCTAGAGTTCTAGAGCTATCATCCAGAAGGAAGAAAGTTGAGAATAAGCACATTGGATTTGCTGTTGTCTCCGATTTTGCCACTTTTTTTGGGGGGGGGGGAAATGCAAAACATTTTTTTGGAACGTGGAGGATGTTCACGTTCTAAAGTGTGTCTACACAATTTCAAAAAGCAAGGTTTTGTGAAACAAGCAGAACATCAAAGAATAGAGTACCCTTTTTAAAAAATGTATTTTGTTCACAAGAAAAGTGACAATAATAATGCCCGGAACTCATTAGCTACATTGCTACGGCCAATAGTTTATAAATTAATATATAATTTATAATGACCAATAAGAAATTGACATACATTTTTTGTGATTTCACATTTTTATTTTGCAATCATTGGGAAGGATACCAGCTCTCTGAATTTATAGTCAGATTTTGACCACATAGTGAGGCACATACAATGTATACATGAATGTGTAATGGAATCTGATGGAATGTATTACATTTTAATGTCTTGCTGTATTCACTTATGGAATATATTGCAGCTGAATCATTAAAACAAATTCTGCTCCATTTTTTTCCTAATATTTTAGTTGTTTCCAATTTGATAGCAAAATTAGGTCAGATGCCCTGCATTTGTAATTGTACAATTTTTGTCCACAGTGGTTTTAATTTTAAAGAAAGGATTTAAAATATAAATAGCACTTTACTTTTGAATATGCAGCCTTCATTCTTTCTTTTTTCTGAAACTTTCAAGGAAGTTCAATAGAAAATATTTTGTACAAGAAAACTTTAATGTGTCTACAACCTAAGATATTTCTCACATTTGAACATCTTCATACATATATAATAGCCAAGGGAACTGTTTTGCCTGAAATTGATTGTTTGGTTTATTAGCATAATAATCTATATAGAAAATAACTACTGGAACATTTATCCTTAGAGCTTAGATCATTTAAACATGCTACTAACGGCCATGCATTGTTGCAAATTATGTTTTAGAAATACTGACTATATATTCATACATGTCTTAAAACCACAGGTTAACTTTGTGTTGCCAATTAAAATTATACATGCTAGGAATATCAATGATATAAATGATGAGGATATATGTTAGTTGTTCATGTATGTAAACTCCAAAGGGAATTTATTATTCCACAGATTTTTGAACTCCAGATTAGACATGAGGGATATAATCCTTCTTTGTGCTGGCTTATTAACAAAAAAGTAGATTAGTATATATCATTATGAGTTCTGCAAATAAATAGATGCTCGACTTTTAAATAGCACCACCTTTATTCTCAGCATGCAGAACGCAGTCCAAAAATTGGAAAGAAATCAGGAATAAACTGCTGTTTAATTGAGACTGACCAACTGTGAAGTAGCAGCAAACATCTGTTTTCTTCCTTCATAAACAATATTATAAGAATGCTTGTCAAAACCTGAGAAAGTGGTATTTTTTTCCCAGTAGCTTGAATTGTAACGGCACCCTGAAGTTGGTGCGCATGACCTATTGCTTTTTCTACACTGTATTTGTTATTAAATTTTGCAGGACTCATATTTCTTTATGCCCCCACCAGGCAAGATTCCTGTTTCATGGGAGAATTTTGAGTGAATGATACATTCAAGAGCAACGGGATTGCTTTTTTAATAGAAGTTGGCGCACAAAAATATGTCCTAATGTTCCATTCTCATTTTCCTTACTGCGCTTAATATGTGGTTGATAATTTAGCAGCCTTTTATGATAATACACAGTACAGATTGATTTGCAATTTCAGTTTTCACTTGGACCTTGTAAGTCTGGACATACAATTCAGATGTATCTAGATGCACAATGGCTGCCTATTGGGTTGGGAGAGCATTTCATGTGCTATTAGTGTCCTACATTTTCCCTCATAATAATGAGCTGTCACAGTGTGGATTCTGGAGATGAGATTAGTGCATAGATGAATAAATAAACCTGTCCAGAAGAAAAATAATTAAATCAAGCAGAAAAATATTAACAAGTATGTTAATGAGCATCTAACATGAAACCAGGTCAGGATTCAACCAAGCTGTTGCACTGGCAAACAGCAGGTGAAATTATATTTAAATAAATTGCCAGACATTTAAAATGACTATTCACTGAGATTACCTAAAGAATTATACTCACATGTGACTACAAACATACACACACATACACACACAAACACACACACCTCATATGGTTATAGAGAATGGAAGAGAAATAATATTTTATCTAATGCTGTTTTATACAAGATGCTTTTCAAAGAGCCAGTCTGATCTAGTGGTTAAAGCAACAGGCTAGAAAGCCTGTGAGATTTGGTTCTGCCTTAGCCATGAAAGCCAGCTGGGTGATCTTGGCCAGCCACTCTCTCTCAGCCCAACCCACCTTGCTGTTGTGGGGAAAATAGGAGGAGGAAGGTGTGTTAGGTATTTTATTTATTTGTAAGAATGTGTTACATTTATTGTTTGTCCATCTTGCCATAGGATAATTCTGTGTGGCTTATAATATTAAAAGGATAAAATTATACAAATACAATATTACAAAAATACAATACATAACACTAGCTAAAAGATGGGGAGGCAGTAGGATGAACAGGGAGGGAGGGAGGATCTGTTATTATCAACCACCCCCAATGTGAAGCCCCCCCCCCCTTTGGAGCCCCAGGCCAACTGGTAGAGATCTTTACAGTCTTGTGGAAAGTCAGGAGAATTGGAGCTGACCTCCCTCTGGGAGGGGGAGGGGAAGATGTTCCAAAGGGCAGGCACAATGGCAGTGATGGCTCTTCTCTTGGACCCCCACCAGCTGGAATAGCCTGGCCGGAGGGGCCCGCAGCAGGCCTCCTCTGCCGGCATGGGTGGGGCGAGTCAATCCAGGGGGATGAGACAGTGCTTAAAGTAAACCTGGACCCATGCCATGAAAGGTTTTAAAGGTGATCACCAACATTCTTGAACTGCACCCAGAAGCAGACTGGCAGCCAGTGCAGCTCACAAAGCAGTGGTGTTACATGGATCATTGCCTTGGGGCCACAAAAACTGCCAGTACCATCTCTAGCTTCTGAATGCTCTTCAAGGCTATCCCCATGTAGAGCACTTTGCAATAGTCCAAACATGAGATGACCAAGACTTGAATGACTGAGCGCAGGGATTCTAGGAGAGTTGCAACTGGCACACAACCTGAAGTTGTGAAAAGGCTCTCCAAGCCACAACTGCCACCTGCTCTTTGAGCAGGAGTCGCGAGTCCAGGAGAACCTCCAAGTTGTGGACTGGATCTGTCTGGGGTAGTGCCACCTCATCCAGAACTAAAGATGTCAAAGTCTCAGATCTAGGGGGCCTAAAGTCATTTGGTCTTGCCGGAATTCAGTCGAAGCCTGTTGTCCCCCATCCAGGAACTGTGAGAGGGTAGCTACAGCATCACTTAGGTCACCAGGAGTGGAAATATAGAGTTGAGTACCATCTATGTACCGCAGTTACCTTAACCCATGGTGATGGATGATCTCACCTTGCGGTTTCATGGAGATGTTAAAAAGGAGTGGAGAGAATACCAAGCTCTGCGACATGCCACAAACTAGCGGCTGTGAGCTGGATCCTATTAACCAGGGCTCTTCAAACTTGGCCCTTTTATGACTTGTGGACTTCAACTCCCAGAATTCCTCAGCCTGCTATTAACATTGATGGGGACTGGAGAAAAGAGAAAGGAGAAAGGAACCAACCAGTGCAAAACCATACTGCTCAGCCAGATGTGTTCTCCGCCTCAAGTTATTTATAAAAATAATGAAGGCCGGATACAAATAAATAACATAAAAAATAAAAATAGATCCTTAATGGGAGTCGGATGTATCCTGTATAATCTATAATTACTGACAAATATGAGGATTCTCATGAGCGTGGGTGAATGGTCAATACTGTAGATATGGGGCTAAGCTGTGTGATTTCTTTCCATGCAATAAGAGGAAATCAGTGTGCCTTTCCTAAAATGTTGACTACTACAACCTCTGCATTCCACAGAACAGTTGTAGGAAGAAATTTAAGATTTAGTAGTGGACCATTGAGTGATTATTGCTTTGTAACGGAAACAAAATTCAATTACATGAAATATTACACCCTCCCCTCATTGCCTCAGCCCACTTCAATCTATTTGTGGAAGTTATAAAAAGAAGAAGAAGCCTATTAGCAGATGACCGACTCCCTTAGTAGGGGGAAGAAAAGCATAATTTGTCTTAAATCCCTAATGCAAGCCATAATTCATAAAAAAACCAAAACTAATGTAATCTTGATTATTTGGTTTCCATGCTCTGTCATGCAATTTTGTACAGCTGGCACCTAAGAAACATCAGCGATCTGAATCTCAGGCCACTTCATGCAGATTTAGGTACATTCAGAAGTCAGATTGGCATAATATTAACTGATCATGAATACCACTTGCATTATCACTTGCTGGGATGGTGCAGTGATAAGAATACAATATTGCAAGTTAACTCTGTTCACTGCAAGGAGTTCGATCCTGACGGGTCAAGGTTGAATCAGCCTTTCATCCTTCCGAGATTAGTAAAATGAGGACTCAACTTGTTGGGGGCAAAATGCTGACTCTGTAAACTTAGAGAGAGCTGTAAAGCACTATGAAATGGTATATAAATCCAAGTGCTATTGCTATTAATTAGAATATTGGGGCAAAATTGTTTTTCATACGGAAGAAAATTGAAAGAGTAAGGATACAAGTTCATAAATCTAGTTTTCTGAATGAAGGTATCTAATAATATTGAAATAATAGAAAATGCTTGTAGCTCGGGTTTTAGATTTTGGCAGTGGTTTACTCTCCAAACTTGTTTCAATTTAGTTTCTGAACGTTTCATTACCAGACTAGGTAACATCATCAGCAGTATTTTCTTGTCCCATTTTCTTTAGCTTATAAAAGTCTATTTATTATATTTACATTTATAAGCTAAGGAAAATAGGACAAGAAAATCTTGCTGATGGTGTTACCTAGTCTGGTAACGAAACATTCAGAAACTAAATTGAAACAAACTTGGAGCCAACCACTGCATGAAGTATCTAATAATAATCCATTTTCAATTATTTGGGGGGGGGGGACTGAAAAATTGCACAGTAGCTGATTGAAAAGAACTGTTGAGACTACTCAAAGAATACCCTTATGAAAAACAGGAAAAATTGAACTGGTCCTAATGATGGCTGTGATCTCCATGTGCATCTCCCACTACTTCCTCTGAGAATTCTTGGCTGCTTTCCTAAATTCCTTTGCAGACTTAATTATTGGGGTAAAGACAGTGCATCACCTGTTCGCTTACAGTAGCTTGGCAACACAAATAGGAAGGGGGGGGATATTTATTCTGCTTGTGGTGAATCAAAGCTGTCCTTCATTTTACCCATCCTGTGAATCTAAGACAGATGTTAACTCTCAAGTGTGAAAAAAAAAATCTTCAAAATTCTCTCCCCTCTGATGTTGGGATGATAAAAGGCATGTGTGTATTTGTATTATTATTTACAGTCACCTCACCAATCTCTATGTAAATATATGCCGCCATTCTTTGCCTTATTAGTGAGCTTAATTTATAAGCTTCTAACAAAGCATTGTATGGGAGGTTTTATCCATCCATTTCTATAACAGGATCAGGAAATCCACAACGTTTGTGTACCCATTAGTTCCATTCTTCAAACCAACATATCCAGAAAAAAGCCTCTTATATCTTAATTTATTCCCAGTTGTCCAGCTGTAAGCCTTGCTATATGCAGAGATGTTCCTGTTAGGCGCCCACACACACACACATACACAACCTCCCCCACCTGCTTTGTTACCAACTCCACTAGCAAACCACCGCCTCCTTTTAAAGAGTCTCCCATCAGCAGAATCTCCAAAAATGATCTAATCTCCAAATAAGTGATGGTTGGTTTATGGTGAATCAGATTCAGGGTTTAAGGAGTAAGGAGTGCATGGATGCACTCTTGTTGATGTTGAACTATGAAAAGAATAGGAAAGTTGTATGATAGGGAAAGTACAGCACATGAAAATAGTTTTATTTCTGCTCACTTTCCATAATGGAAATGGATGAGCGGGCAGGATAAAGAAGAAATCAGGCCAGGTCCAAAAATAGTTTAACAAATTTATAAATAAATATATTTAAATAGAGGGAAGTAAATATGTTTGCAGCTCATGCATTTAATATTTTTCTTCAGTCATGTTAACAACTTGGTAGGAACCTTCAGAGGTTGTCTGAGCTGTGCATTTCTGGTTAGTAAGAAATGTTTTATCACTGTGGACCATATGAAAAGTGGTGCTTGTAATCCAAAATTTACAGACTAGATTGTTCTTGCTTTACTTTGTCTAGAATTCCCTGACAGAAGATGGATTGGCCAAGGTGGGGATTAAGGCAATCTCTGTTTCTCTTCCACAAAAGCAATTTCTGTTGCTACAAGAGAGTTTAGCACAGGGGTGTTCTGTTCCAGCCTACGTCCGTCCTTGTTGCGTCACAAGAACAACCCCTCTTTAACAGTAGGCTGGAAAAACCAACTTCTTTTTATTTCAAAAACAGTCCTGATAAGTTTTTCTCCAAAACAAAAACACAAAAGATTTTCCCAACAGATAAGTGGTTACAAAAGCAAAACAGAGCAAGAATTAAACAAGAAATTCATCGGTAAAACAAACAGACCATGATTCCTGGAAGTTCTTTACAAACGGTTGCCTTCAGCAACCAGCACACCCACACCTTCCCTTTTTATAAAGCATTCCCAAGGCGTGGCTTCTCAAAGCCTTCTCCTCCTCCCCTGGAGTTGTCGTATTGACTGCTGCTGACCTGCTCTAGATAATTGCCTGCGTCTACGAGCATCAATAATGTCTGCCAGCTGTGAATCCTCAAGGTCTGACTCATCCTCTCCACACAGCTGAGTTTCATCCGGAACACGATTGGAGGGGCCAGGCTCTTCATCAGATTGTGAGTCTTGTAACTCATCAGAGTCTCTCTGTGACTCTGCTGGCTCTTCCAACCCCTCCCCCTCTGATTCCCCAGACTCAGCTGCCGGGTCCACTGGCTGGCACGGACTCACAACAAGGGGTGTCAAACTGCCGGCCTGCAGGCGGGATGCGTCATGCCAAAACCGCGCCCACCCCAGCTCTGGCAATGGGGAAAAAGTTGCAATACATCGCGACACGTCACGTGATGTGGCGAGTTTGACCCCCCTGGTTTAGCAGATGTCCTGTCTGGCCAGGAACTCTCCTTAGGTAAGTAAAAGGATGATATCAGGAAACCCGGATCTAAAGCCTAGGGTTCTTAGTTTGATCATGACCATTTCAGGGAGCAGAGGATTGTAACAGAGCTAACTTTTATCATAGTCACAAACTTCATGGTTCAGCATCTGATCCTGATTCATACCTTCTCAGCCTGACATCATCCTATTGTCTCTGACAATTGCTGATTGCCAGAGTACCTGATTATAAATTTTGCTCCCTGGGAGATACTGTCTCTTACGAAATCAGAACTTCAATGAGCATAGCTGAGTCTTGGAAGGTCTCGCTATTGGGAATTGTACTGACCAATAACAGTGACTGAGACAGTTGCAGAAAACAACATACATTTCAGTTCAAGTTGCACTTTTTATTTGTGAATGACCTACCCAGGGCTCTTGCCTCCTTCTGAACTTTCCTCATTTTCAATTTGTTTCTGAACCTGGCTAGGAGATCACCTCTCTCTTACTCCTGGCAAAATCTGGCTCAATAGCAATAACTTTGAGAGGCATCTTGGAGTCCTATGGACAATCACTTAAATATGAGCCAGCAGTGTGAGGCAGCAGCCAAAAAAGCCAATGCAATCCTAGGTTGCATTAATAGAGTGATAGAATCAAGAACACATGAACTATTGGTACCACTTTATAAAGCCTTAGAATATTGCATCCAGTATTCACCATGTTATAAAAAAGATGTTGAGACTCTGGAAAGAGTGGAGAAAAGACAAACAAAAATGATTAGAGGCTGGAGGCTAAAACATATGAAGAATGGTTGCAGGAATTGGGTATGTCTCGTCTAGAGAAAAGAAGGACTAGGGGTGACATGATAGCTGTGTTCCAATATTTGAGGGGCTGCCACGAAGAAGAAGTGGTTCACCTATTTTCCAAAGCACCAGAAGGCAAAAGTAATCAAGGAGACAGGCAATCTAGAACTAAGGAGAAATTTCCTAACAGTGAGAACAATTAACCAGTGGAATGGCTTGCCTTCAGAAGTTGTGGGTGCTCCAACACTGGAGATTTTTAAAAAGACACTAGACAGCTACTTGTCTGGAATGGTATAGGGGTTGGAATAGAAGACCTCCAAGGTCCCTTCCCACTCTATGGAACAGAAACAGCTAACAACTTCATATTTGGATTTTTGGCTTTTATGATATGTTATATCTGTTGTTTTCACCTACTTTTTTTGCATCACCCAGAGTCGTTTTTAGAGAGATGGTTGAGCATAAAAATTTGATAAGACAGACAGACAGACAGACATAGTACAGATGTTGTAGAAAACGTTCGGTGATCTCAACCATAAAACTTTCCTCAGCGTCTGGCAATATGTGCATCAACCTTTACTTCAGTTTTACATGCCCAAAGCTTCTTTGCATGGGCAACGTTGTAGTACTGCCATAATTTTGTTATGTTTATTTTTGGGTACCGACAAATGATAAAGTATTCAATATGCTCCAGAGACTTTGAATCAAGCACTAATGATATCCTTGCAGCCTCACTTGTAAGCATCACACTGGCCATATAAATCTATTAAATTATCTTATAATGGCTTGGTCCCTGGGCTGTTAGTTCTTGAAGCATGGCTTGATGTTTCCTAGCATGCTTCTTAGAAGTCAGCCTGAGATACTTCTGGACATCATGCAGTGACTTGGGGCTTAAGGTGACTAGGAGATGATTGTAACATCTTGAAACCAGGGTGGTTTAGATAGGTAGGTTTGTTTAGTGGTTTAGGAACAAGCAGTAAAGTCTACCTTGCTAGCATTAGTACCATCTTTTTCTCTCATTGTTAATGTTGATATTTCTAAACAGCTCCAAGATCTTCTATAAATTGATGGTCTCCTTCCTTTGTCTAGAAACCTCTGAGATATGTCTTTTACGTGGTAGATAAAAGTTATTAGTGGAAAAAGGAAAAAGGACAAAATTTGAAATCTTGTTTCAAATTGAGAGAATTGTCCTTCCTTCCTTCCTTCCTTCCTTCCTTCCTTCCTTCCTTCCTTCCTTCCTTCCTTCCTTCCTTCCTTCCTTCCTTCCTTCCGCTCAAAACAGGTTAATGTTTCTTGGATATGGATTTTCTTCAACATATAACATTATTCCTGTGCTGAGGAATTACCTGCCTTGGGAAAAGAGCATAAGAACACAGAGAGAGTAATAGGTTTTTTAATCATAAGTAAGTAAGCACTTCTTAAGAGCAGAAATGGGGGGAAGTGCTGAAGTTATTTACCTTGAATTATGAGGGTAAAGCCAAAAAGTGTTTTGCACCTCCCATATATGCTGCACATAGGCAAATTTAGACATTGGAACATAGTTTTCAGGAAGGAAATTATGAGATCAATTCAAAATAATAGATGAAAGAATTTAAATAGATACTAGCAAATATCTATACTGTGGCTACAGGTTGGGGAAATAAACAAAAGGGGAATTGCTAGAGAGTTTTTCCATTATACTTTTATTTATGCTGTTCAGATATTCTTTTTTTGTGTTAATTCAACTGCTCCCATTCAAAGCAGATCTTTTATTTCATTATTTTAACATAAATATCTTTTAGAATAAATGTTTTGCATGCCAGCCTTGGTTACATTTCAAAGATCTTGCAGAGATCCGTTTAACATCTCCACAAAAGCAAGATGGCCTAATCTGCAGAGGTCACCCAGGACAGAAACCCACCGCTAGGCAGATTGCTGAGGGAGGGAAAGTTCTAGGAAAGCCCCAAAAGTGAGTTAAGCTGGGAAGCAATTTCATTTTATAGCTTTTTTTTTTTTTGCTGTAGTCTCAGTTGTCCTTAACAGCCATTGTTTTCATCTGAATGACAAAAGCAAAGTTAGCGTAGCCTTACAAGTTTTGCATCTGTTCTCCTCTTTCTTCCTTTGCCCACTTTTTTTCAAGCATTTAGTTTAAAGGTTTTTTTTTTAATACTTTGGTTTCAGTTTCTCAATGTGTTTTGTAGTAAAAAAAACAACAATACCAATATATATATATTTAAATAGCACAAAATATTTACTTGGATCTTTAGTTATTAAAGCAGACAAAAAATTTCCAAGACTAGAAATGAATCACTTAAAAATGATGGTGATAAATGATAATGATAAGAAAACTCCTTTTAAAATTCTTTTTAAAAATTTAGATATAGGTGAATAATTTGAAAACCTAAAATGATGCTATGTTGTTCCACTTCTAGCCTTTTACTTTTCAATAAACATTAACAAAACTTTCTTTCCAGGTAGAAAATATTTTTATGGCGTCCTTGCTGTTTTTTGTTTGCTTGCAGATGTTTTATTACCCAACTAGGTAACATCCTCAGTGCAAGTGAGTGTGGGGTTTTCTCCCTGTTTATATACAGTAGCTTGCCTTGCCAATATAGTTTTCTCCTTGGTTGTTTCTTTTAGCTTTTAGTTTTAGTGCTAAAATACCTTTAGTGGAAGCCCAATGTAATTACTCCTCTAATTAATATGAAACATGGACTAGCATCAGGTAAGCAGAGTAAAAACCTGCACAGTCAATTCTTCTCAGATTCCAATTCATATAGAGGTCAGTCACAGTAATCAAATACTACAGTATATTTTACCCTTCCATTCTCTCTAAAATGCTATTGATAATGCTTAATATTGTCCATAATACTCAAATGTTAAACATGATGAATTTTAAAAACTGGTTTTTAAAATATTTATCTTCTTTTCAATGAACAGACCACTACACCTGGATCATTAATTGAGCTTGAGAATAAATAAAAATTTAGAAAATCATGTAGATCAGGGGTCTTCAAACTTGGCCCTTTTATGACTTGTGGACTTCAACTCCCCTGATCTAGAGGATAAATACATTTTGAAAATATGCTTGTTCCTTGGGTATAGTTCTTTACACCAAAACCTCACATTTAAACTGAGAAGATCTTGAGAAAGATTTTGCACAGTTATTTTTAATATGATAGCAGGACTGTTGGCAAGAACTATATTCCTTCCATCTTAAGATTTCCCCACTGTTTGATCATGGAGGTGGCGCCTTTAGCAAAGTAAAACAGTTTTTCAGGAGTTAAGTACAGAATTACAGTTCTGTGTATTCACCATTTTTAATAAAAAAAATATGCGTGCAGATGAAAAATACAAGATTATACGTGGACCCAGGAAGTAAGTGGCAAATAAGAAATCTTAAATATGGTTATTTAGGGAAGAAACTAATAATTGGAAACAATGGGATTTCATTTCACAGAAATCTGTTTAGGATTATACTGTAAAGAATGCTGGTCTGGATTCATCCTTATTAAACCTATTTCTTATAGGATAAGATGATAATCTTCATCTTGTCTTTTTTTTTTTTTAAAGAGAACAATTAGATCTTGCAGTTAGCGTTATTCTATATCTGGTATTTAAATACTTAAGTAAATCTTAATGTTACGAGACTGGGTTTAATGAACTTTAAGGTCCTGTGGCTTAAATCTCAGGAATCTGAATCTGCATGAAAAAAATGATTTATATTGATGGATTATACTTTTCAATGTCCATAGTTCCCAATGTATTAACTTTTTATTTATGATAGGTCTTGACACCATGGCTACATTTTTTTGAATGGGCAACTCTTGTTCACTACGGTACTCCATAGCCAGAATGCCTACAACATGCTCTCAAAATTATAAATATGCCTCCTGACCAAACATATTAATAATCTCTTGCCTATATCAATCAACTATTTAACAGAATCTCAGAAACAAGAGATGATTCAAAGTTTGCAGAATCAGATATAGATTAAACCTAGTTTCTCAGTTATGATATGAATTCAACCGTTGTTTTATGCAATTGCTGAACAACTTGATGAAACTATTCTATCAAAAATGGTTGAAAAGGTTTCTTGTCAAATGCTTTAGATAAAGATCCTCTCTTATGAAATGCCATCATTGTGACATCTCATCAAAGAAGTTCAATAGGCTTTTATTGGGAAATTGTTAGGGAGTTTGATAATGAACATTGCAGGTAGTATTTGCATACAAAAATATAAATAATTAATTATATACATAATACATATACACTTCCATAATTCAAGGATAGGAGGAAATACATACTTATTAAAAGTATGCAAGAACCCATCTTACATCTGAAGTGAATTTAGATCTTCAGGGCCAGACATAACACATACCATGGTGTTGAAGAACTAGTAGGAGTAATATCAGAATTACCATAATTCTTTGAAAATGCCTGGAAAACCGATGAGGTGCCAGAAGGCTGTTGGAGAGCAAATATATATCCCAATATTAAAAAAGGAACTGATGATAGGTCCAGGAAACTACAGACCAGTTAGTTTAATGTCTCCATCAAATAAATATTCAAACAGAGGACATCATGTTTGCAAGCACTTACTAATCTGCCATTATTAAGATTCAGATGCATTTTTAAAGAATAATATGTCAGTCTAACCACATCTCTTTTTATGACTGAGTGATTGGTTTGGTAGACCAAGAAAATGCTTTGGAATGCATAATACTTTGAGCTCAGTAAAACACATAGTAGAATTCTCATTATATCTTTGTCAACAAGATGGAGGTACGTGGACAGTAACATAATCTTTAGATTTGCAACTGAACATACAGCTGCATGTTAGTATGTCACTCTGCAACATTCAGCAACAAGTATCAAGCAAACTCCCATCGGATTCTATACTTTTAGAGCTATTCATCTCCTTATACGATTGAGACAATGATTGTATCAGATCTGCAGATCTAAAACCAAGCGAGGGAGATTGGCGAATGTTTCAGAGAAGAAAACAATAATTCAAAATTATGTCTGCAGAACATTGGGCCAAATCCAACGAGACGATAACATTCTACATCTGGACAGGAAAAATGTCACTTGTTTGCGGTTGGCAGCTGTAGAAATAAAATAAAATAAATAAATAAAATGCTGAAATTGGAAAGTGTTGACGATAAAAGGAAAGAAATGATGACTAGAAAGTAAGTCATAGGTCAAGGAGCTAGGCATGCTTAGCTTTCAGAAGAAAAGAATAAGGTGAAAAATGCTAGTTTACAAGTGTCCAAATGGTCATCATGTATATGTAAGAGAGGAATGAAATTCTCTGTTGAAACATTGAAGGACGGGACTAATGAGATGAAGTTACAAGAAAGGGATTTTAGAAGATCTTCCCTGATGCTCAGAGCTGCTAAATAATAGAAGAGTCTGCTTAGGACAAAGGGGGAAGTTTCCCCCTCACTGGAAGTTTTAAACAGGGAGGGATGACCAGTATCCAGGTCCCTGTTAACTATACATTTTATGATTCTATAATATAATCGGTTCATAAATGCAGCATCAACAATTGTCACTCATGGCTTTCTAAGGTACGTTTTACCCTTCTTTCCAAAACTTAATAAAGTGATTTGTAATGTTGGTAACATATACTGTTGGTTTACCTTTGATTCCACCAATAGACTCAGCATAAAATCTATACATTAAACCAGGGGTCTTCAAACTTGGCCCTTTTATGACCTGTGGACTTCAACTCCCAGAATTCCTCAGGCAGCGTGCCTGGCTGAGGAATTCTGGGAGTTGAAGTCCATAAGTCATAAAAGGGCCAAGTTTGAAGACCCCTGCGTTAAACCTTTTATACCTATGTGTTTCTAAACGTTTTAATTTTATAATAAATCTTTAGTCTGTCGTTTCCTTTTTATTTCTATTCTAAAGCAATTAGTACAGTAGTTAGCTACTCCTAGTGTTATTTATGGTAACAATAATGTTGTAACCATCGAGACAACTGCAGTGAACGCATATATGGATTTTTCACTCTGTGAGAGTGGGTAAGCATGGGTATGTGTCAAGTGTAAAATCTGTTCCATAGTTTGCTAGTCTATCTGTTGTCTTTCTGCACTGGGAAATCTTTTTGGAATCAAGGAGCTACAAGGGAACTTTTGATAGTCATCTCATTACTAATTTAGTCAACCCTGCTTACATTTTAGTTGGGAAAATCATGTTGATCAGTGATGCGTACTTTTAATTAGTTGTCTGGAACTGAGAAATGTACTAAAGGAGCGACTATAGACAAGCTGTGATTCAATAAAGCTACACAATTGTTGTATTCTGTCCTGTTGCCTTCTGTCATGATCCTGCCCAGAGGGAAACATTCTCTCTGCCCCCCCTCCCTCAAGAGTATAACGTTTATAAAAGCTTAGGACGTCATATAATAAAAATAATCTTCATCAGGGACATTAAACAGGGAACAATTATCTCTGCTTTGGAAACTTAAAACATCTCATCCTTTCTGAAATTTCTAGTGTTCATTGTTAAAGCAATTCAGGGCTTTCTTTGGAGATCAGTATCTCCCTTGAGAAAAAGCTATTCATACAGCAAGAGAAAAGGAACTGCAAGAAACAAAGGTATTAGTCATTACTGCTGATATATCACATGTCTTCTAGTTCAGATATCAGTCGATTTCGTAAGCAAGTTGTTCTGTGGTAAAAATTGAAAGGGGTTCTTATTATTTGCCACAATGCTTTCTTATCAACATACTAGACAGCATGTAATTATCTTGTCCCTTCTTTATAATACAACAGGGCAAATGTGTAGTCATTGTCTGCATATATATTCATATTTATGCACACAATATAAACTGAAATATAGGTGTGAATTGTGACCTATTCTTCTAACAGGAAGTGGCTAAGCTTACCCTCCATGGATTCGTAGCATTGGCCAGCTAGACCTGAAGTAGAATTTATGGAAAGGAGCATTTAACCTCTTCATTTTGGGGGATGCAGTTGTTCTGTTCGCACAGTAGACATGGAGGCGAGGCAGTGTGTCCAAAAGATGTTTCTTTATTGGTACATTCACTGAACAGAAGCAAGCGAACAATGGCAACAAGCCCTTTTATACTCCCCTTGCAAAGGGGATGCTCAACCAATGAATGCAGGCTATTCTCCCGCCTCGCGCATGCGCGCGAGGCTGGAGACAGCCTGTCTGGGTCCCGGGCAGACCACTGCAACCATCTGCAGAGTTCCTGAGCCTTGCTGAATGACTCAGCAAGGCCCAGGACACAACAGCAGTAGTGTGTCTTTCTAATTCCTGCAGAAGGGAAGACATAAGCAGCTATGATACCATGAGTGAGGAAATTCAGGCAGAATTTCTTTTGCACCCCAAAGTTTGCACATATATTTTTGTTGCTTCTTCACAGATGAGGTAAATGCAACCCTTGGGTGTTATTTATGGAGGTTTCTAGTCTGGTATTATCTATTTTTTCTTTCTTTCTTTCTTTCTTTCTTTCTTTCTTTCTTTCTTTCTTTCTTTCTTTCTTTCTTTCTTTCTTTCTTTCTTTCTTTCTTTCTTTCATCTATCATCTGTCTACCTATCTATCTTCTGTCATCTGTCATCTATCACCTTTCTATGTAATCTGTCTTTCATAATTCTGAGCATTTATTTTTTCTTAGGTAGTTTTCCAACAACTTGGAAGATATGAGTCATAATGAACAAGTATTTGAAACTAGTATTCACCTCTGAAGTATTTTGTGTATTTATAAAGCAGAATATATTTTCCATAATGAAGCCCAAATACTGAATTCTCATCTTTGGTTGATTCAATTTGCATCGACATTACAATTTTTGTGATGCAGTTTAAGAACTTCCTTGGCATTTTTAAACAAATTTCATTCTATTTTGATACGGGTGGATGAAAATCTGAGATTGAAGAAGTACTGCAAATGGTGACAACCAGATTCTCTGTGCCCTGTTTCCTCCCCTGATTTACTTTCCTAATATAGAATAGGATGCTGAGCTTTATAATAATTTACTAAATTTGATAAGTCAATTTTCTAACTATTAAAATCTAATTTAAAAACCATACAAAAACCCTTATCCAGTCTGATTTTTAAATGCATACTACATGATTGAAAAAGTGACATTGAAAAAAAATCTGCTCTTTGGGATATTCTCCCAGAGGTTAGAGAATGGCGGCCAGGGAGAAACCAGATATTTTAATTCCAAACAGGAATTTAGTAGTGTACAGCTCCTTCTGATATTACAGTTTAAACCAGAGTTTGAACAAGATGTTCTCCTGCACCTTCAAGATACTAGGTAGGATCTGGTCACATACGCAAAATGGATTAATTGGTCTAGTTAATTCATCCAATCGGAATGTTTTTCTGACAGATCTAGTTTCTAGTCCTGCACATTTATTCTATTTATTCTGCCTTGGAAATCTGCCCTTCATTTCACCTAAATTGAAGAGGTGGTAAATGCAACATTTAGCAAGGTCGTAGTGCTGTTAATGAGGGCTTGTAATACAAAAGTTAGGAAAATAAAAGAACACGGAATTACAATAACATTTGGTCTGGAAAATGCAGAAATTCATAGTAGGCCCATCAATGTTGGTGAGGAGAAATGTTTTTTTATTGCTACCACCTGCTTTATGAAACAGGAATAGAGATTATACACATAATGTATATCACAGAATATACAATATTGGAAACAAACTTACTACCTAATAAGAAAAAGATGATAGAGAAATGCACTCAGCCAGGACATTTTTAGCTGCAGATTATATACAACTAATTAAAATTTATAGTTGTCAATTATACAGATTAAAATTAAAGAAAGACGATTGATGCGAATAAATCCAGAGTGGTTAACTTATGGAAATACAACTGAGTAGTTATGGGAAGAAAGAAGAAAGATTGTGAAAACCAAAATGGGGGGACAATCCCAAATTTTTGAACAGGAAAAAAAAATCAATTAAATTTCAGAATACAGAAACATGATAGAAAAACTAGGTGAAACGATGGCAAATGCAGACTTCCAGCTTCAAACAAGAAAGGACATAGAACAATATCTCAAATAAAAATGTTAACAAATAGAATTAGATTAAAATGTGTATATCAGTGACAATAATATATAAATAACATTATATTAGGAAAATTGCATGAACAATTGTTCCTATTAGCCACTTTTATATCCTAAAAGCCATATGAATTCAGATTTTTTAAAAAGCTAGTAACAGATACAGAAATAAGTCAAACCTAAGATGAAAAACATTAAAAACAAGAAAGCATAATTAATTGGTTCATCTGTTTCTTTATTAGGGGAAACCACAGTATCACCAATTAACAAGCCAGCTTTCAAAGTCTAAATTTATCGTTATTACTTTCCAGGCTCAATTTGTTTGTCTTGATCTTTAAAGTGGTAATACGTTCAGGTCATATCTGAGGGATTAGCATGTATGGGGTTGAATTTCTTTGGATGCTAAGATCTCAAAGAAGGAAAAATTATTTTCCTATGTCACATCTGAATGATAAAATGAATTTCCTTTAGAGCTGTGATTTGTATCATTCTCTCTGTTGTCAAAAATGAGAGCAAGTTAGAATTTAGAATTTTAATTGTTTTATTTAAAAACGAGTAATATGATTAACAGTATTACTGTAAGAGAAGAACAAGGAGAGCTGGGGGGTGGAGTTAAGCATGTCATCAGCTTAGACACATTACCTTAGGTCCAAATCTAACCACTCTTGAATTCCGTTGACCCCTATCTGGTGCCAATTTACTGTTGAACTTTAGTTAACTAGATTCGTGTATATATGAACAGGATTGTACCCTGTATGTTTTGTCTTATTAGAATTTCACTGCTAATCTGGAGATAGGTGGCAGAAATAAACATGAAATGTACTGGCTTTCAATACAGACCATCTTTGACACCTAATGGCCTCCATTAGACAACCTTGAGAAAGAGGTTTTGTGACCTAAAGATCAGCCAATTTAAGCTGTTTGAGGCTATGCTGTGAGTCTTCCTCAATAGACTTTGCTTTTCTAAAACTAAGTCAAGGAAGGTAAAATGCAGAGTAGTCAGGGCTGTGTTGTTGTTTTTTAAAGTTTTGTCACAAGTACACAGATTATTTTATAAGAAATGAAAGATAGTGGTAAAGCTTTTGTGGGACCTGTGCACTTTGTTTGTGTGTATTCAACCTCTATTGTATACACAGCAAACCCTTCAGAAGATGGGGGGAATGCCACAAAAGGGAGATACCTTTGTTTACTAAGTGAAAGATTAACAAGCAAATGCTTTGGCTGAGATCACTCTTCTGAATTCACTTAGAATAACTCCAGACAGTTTTATTTCATATTAGGAACACAGTTATTATGTAGCAGCTTAGGAACAGCAGCTTGTTTCCAGAACTTAAGTAATAAGGAAAAAAGAAAGACATTTGATGATGATGACACTGCAATTTATGTAAAGTTATCTTCTATTTTCTAAATATAGAAAGTGGTGAAGTCTTCCTACTTAATATGTCTACTCTTCGTTATCCATGTACCATGGATGGATGGATGGATGGATGGACAGAGAGAGAGAGAGAGAGAGAGAGAGAGAGAGAGAGAGAGAGAGAGAGGGATCCAATAATTCCCTGCAAAGAAAGAACTGGAAAAAAACCCACAAAATACAAACATCTGCAAATAGAAGTAGAATGATTGTGACAAAAGAAAGCAAAAATAATACCAGTAGTAAGAGGTGCCTGGGCATAATCCCAAAACATCTGGAGCACCACTTGAACAC
This sequence comes from Azemiops feae, assembly GCA_023970755.1. NCBI lineage: Eukaryota > Metazoa > Chordata > Lepidosauria > Squamata > Viperidae > Azemiops > Azemiops feae. The sequence continues at coordinate 1,116,939 of JALGBA010000476.1, read as the reverse complement.
TATCAACATTGACAAACACACCACCAGTCAATTGTAAAAGGCAGCTTTACTTTGAATAGTTTACATCCTGCAAAGACACTATTGAACATCAACATCTGCCTATCCCTGGGCCTTGGGAAGAAATTGATATCGATAGTTAAAAATGCCAGATCCAGTCTCAACATCCGGCTGCCTGTGCAACGAACAATAAAAATAAGTCATAATAAAAAGTAGTCACTATACCAATTAGATCTAACTTCTTACTTCTCTGAACATTGGGCAAAAAAGACATTGAGTCTGTAGGCTCTTTGGAAGTTACCAGCTGCTAGTGAATAGAGAGAGTGATCGTATCAGTAAAAGATTTTGCTACTATATAGTCCTCAGTTTGCTCTGTTTACTTGACCAGATTCTTTGAGGCAAACTGAAATTGCTGAGACCAAGATAATGAGGCATATTTGAAAAGACCAAAGGAATTTTGCTTTCCCAGAAAAAAAATAAGGGTATTACCAGAGTTTGATGAATTCCATATATAATTTTTAGAGAAAGTAATTCAGAAATTGGGGAACCAGACATATTTTGGTCACCAAACTATTGAGCAAGACCAAATTAGAGATTGAGTATGGTTTGCATACAGTGCTGAATAAAAGAGGATTTAAATGAGGCCTTTCAGAATCAGGAGAGGAGCCATCTGTTTGTTACCTATCATCCACATGCTACTGATGGAGAACAACAAAACAGTAGAACGCTGTGGTCTTCTCAGATTATTTCCTAAAAAGATCTGGCTGCCTATTTTTTTCCAACAGGGTGCTGAATTAGAATGACCTTTGACCCGATGCAACAAAGATCTCTTTATACTCTTACCTTTACACTGTTTCCTAGTCTGCGTTGAGGATTTTAGGTCAGAGATTCACAATATCTGGGGTCTGGTAGGCATAAATGAAATGTTGAGAACATGGAATTTTATCTCCTCTTCTCAAATGGGAGATTTGCAAACTTTTGAACTGGTGGCTAAGGGTTGACATAGCCTGGGACAAAGTTGTATGGGGCAGGAAGCTATCAAGGCTGGTAGTCCTAGTGGCATTGGAAAAGCAGCTTTAAGAGAAAGATAGGTGGATTGAACTGCTGGGCCTTTGGCTGAAATAAAGTTTCTCTCCCTATTTCTTTGGATAGTATGATTTTTCTGTGGAAACTAGAGTTTACTACTACTCACACCCCACAGCTTGTTCTAACACTGCCAATTAGTCCTTGAAGCTTCTTTTCTTTGCAAAGAGTTCAAAATATAAGTTGACCTTGCACATTCCAGGAGTGAAGCATGAAGCACCTTCATCTGGTGTCCTTTCATCAAATTATCTTTCGGTATGAGAAGCAAAGGACAGAAGCAGCTGAGGTGCCCTCAGGTGGTATCTTTTAGTATTGCAAAAGATTCCAACCTGAATATACAGTGGATTTATTGAAACATAACAAAGCAAAGTTATGCTAACCTACATTCTATATTAAAACTATTCTTTTACAGAGTATAAAAAAGAGCAGTTGTATTATGGGCTTCATTTTAGATTTCTCTACCATGGCAAAATACAGACAGCTCAAATACATAAAAATGAAATGTTCTTTTGATAGTTCTCTTATGCTACTGAAATATTACCTCCTCTTAATTTTTAAAAGATGCAGCCTAAATGTATAGCCCTGTGCATCCTTCCAAAAAGTATTCACAGAATTGTTCCTTCAAAAACTTTTTATTAAGGCTGTTTCTTGTACAATTAAACAGGAATACAGGAGGCATTTTTTCTTCTAATATGTTGTTTTAAAGAGGAAAAAAAACCCTCTTACTGATTTGCTTATTATTGTAGAAATTTCCAAAGTCTTCATTTTACACATAACATGTATCCTTGACTTCTCCCATGTCCTTGACACTAAAGTAAAATCAACAGTATTCAAAGTACAATTTTAAATATATATATATATATACTTTAGATTTTGGTGGTATTACCTATACTTATGCAAATTAATGAATAGATTAAAACCTGCTGTATGATACATTTAATGCAGTTGTTAAAATAATGGAGCCTTTTTTCAAACAGCCTATTTTCCATGTGCGATTTCCATGGTTCATTATATTACTAGTCCCATCCTAGTATCATTGTTCCTTTGTTTCATCTGGCACATTCTCACCACTACAACAACTCATACGTAGAATGTGATAAAAAAATGTTTATTTAGATATAAAAATCATACACCAAAATGGAAAATGAAATCTATGACAAAGAAATAGTTACAGTTGTCCAAATAAACTAAAAAAGATCTTATTCTCCATTGTATGCTTTACAAATACATGAGTAAACTAATAATAGTGTTTCCACGGGAGGTGGCTCAGAAGAGAGCTTTTATAATTAAGTCTCGGGACCATATGTTTCTGTTGACATTAAAGTGCTTAGTTCCAAATGAGTCAGCTTCATTCAAGCATCTTAGTTCAAGAGTAGGTGATTAGATCTTAAGCTGAAAACCTATTAGTAGGTAAGCATTTACATGGCAGTATTAAAGGGATACTGCAATTATAGTGCAATTGCGGACAGATACTTTATATCTGGGCCTAGAAACCTAATTATTGTTTCATATTTTGGACACTGAAAATCTAAGATAACTTTTCAGGCCTGATCACATTCTTAATCATTTGAATTGGATTATCACTCTGATCATAAATCATTCTGATAATAAGAACCAAGGGTCAAACTGTATATTACAGAGTAATATGAGAGATATAACAACATGTTTTTCAAGGAAGGCATTATTCTGCACCCCTTAGTCACCTAACATGGGTACTACTTCCAGAGGAAGACAATTACCTGCAACCATTAAGTTGGATTTAGAGGGTCCTGATTTCTTCTAACAATTAGGTAAGATTACATCTTTGGAGTTAATGGCTTTTAGATGCATTGCTCCATCTAAAACCTATTCCCAGTTTGGTTACAAAAACTCCAACAGAGTTTTCTTTATTTTAATTTCCTGCTAGGCCAGAAGTCTGCTTTTATCACAGTAGAAGCAAATTGGAAAGTCGGCCTTTGCATTTTCAGAACTGAGGAAAGATGGGAGGGCTACATATGAGGTCTTTCCTTGAAGTATCTGATACTTCAAAATCTACTGGGCATTAACACAGCCTGTAATCTGTGTCTTGCCGCATATTGTAATTTACAAATTGCATAGCCATGCAAGACCTAATTTTGGGATTCTTTCCAAGTCCCCTTCTGTTTGTACCACTTTGGCATATAAATAGTTTTAAAAAAATTAATGGCTTCCGTGAATTTTTATGTTATTTTGTTTAATCTTATTAAAGAGTCTAGCTATGAATCATCTTAACAAAGATAGGCAGACAACCCAGCCAAGTCGGTGGATGATGCTAAATTATTCAGGGTGGTTGAAGCCAAAAGTCACTGTGAAATGTTCTAGGAGGACCTCCCTAAATTGGATGAATGATCAACCAAATTTAAATAGGGGTAAAGTGAGTGCATTGGGGCAAAAGCCTTCATGTATACTCCAATGGGGCCTAAGCCGCCTGTAACTAAGCAAGAAAAAGAACTTGACATCGTAATGGATCACTCAATTAAGATGTGAACTCACTGCGCATTAGCTGTGAAGAGGGAAATTCCATGCTAAGGATCATTAGCAAAGGGAATGAAAGCGACAACACTAACACAGTAATGCCCTTATAAAACTTTGTTATTTGTCCACATCAGGAATACTGTGTGAAGTTTTAGTTGTTGTATAATAGAAGTGTAAAAAGAGCAGAAAAAGAACAACCAAAATGACCAGGAGCTTAAACACTTTTCTTATGAGACAAGATGAAATTTGGAATTCTTTAGATTAGAAAAAAAAATGTTTAAGAAAACCATGATAAAGGTGTATTATTTCATGCATAGCAGGGAGAATGTAGATAGAAAAAATGTTTTCTTCTCAAACATGAATGGAAGGAGATTTAGAACAGAAAAAATAAAACACTTCTTCACAGAGTGCAACTTGGATAGCTTTAAAAGGAGACTGAATCTATTTATGGAGGGCAAGTCTGTTAAGGGCTACAGGTCTTGAATATCAATGTTATTTCAAGTGAGGGGTCCTTGGTGCTCTCTGAGCTTGGTTGTTTTCTTGCAGATGTTTCATTACCCAAACTAGGTAACATCATCAGTGCTACTAACTTTTGAATGCTACTAGCACTGATGATGTTATCAGGATTGGCTAATGAAACATCTGTAAGAAAATAACCAAGCTCAGAGAGCACCAAGGACCACTCATTTCAACCCTGAGCTATACGTATTCTCCTTTATTGGTTATTTCAAGCCTCAAGGCGGTGTGCCTCCATATTACAAAGAACAGTGGTGGAAGCCATGCAGTATCTCCATCTCTTGCTTCCAAGCACCCCATATACATCACAGATTTTTAGTTGTTCTTAAACTTTTAAATTATGTGGGTACGTCCTTCTTTTTTGATGGACTGATATAACTATTTGGATTTCTTATATATGTATGTGGTTTTTTTAAATTAAATTAGTCTAGCCAGCATATTATAATCAGGCTTAAGTTTTGGTCCAAAACCACCAGTACATATGCATTCAATTTAATGTATATTCACATAATCAGAAAATACATTAGATCAGTGTTTCTTAAGGTTGGCAATTTTAAAAGAGATGGACTTTAACTCCCAGAATTCCCCGGCCTGTTAAGCTGGCTGGGGAATTCGGGTAGATGAAGTCCGCCTCTCTTAAAGTTGCCAAGGTTGAGAAACACTGCATCTGATTATTCATTAAAGGTCCTAGATCAGCAACCCTATTATATTTCAAAGCAGCATTCAGGGCTCTCTGACAAACTAAATGTTCTATAGCTTTAAGTGTATGCAAGAGTTACTGTACTTAAAGGCAGGGCTGGTTCTACTATCTTATATCATTAATACAGCAGATACCATACTAAATAAAGGTTACTAATATGGTAATGGAAAAAAGCATACAGTGCTCTGTGTTGTTTTAAATAATTCAGTAAAATCGAATATTCCAAGATAAACATTATGTTGGGAAAGCAGGATTTTCACACTTTCAGGCCCATCAAATATTTTGATTATTTTGCTGAGGATGTCTGAAAATGGATTCTTAAGAGTAAGAGTTGAGCAAGGCTGCCGCATTTAATAGTTGAATGCTGCATAATGGATCAGATGTGTTTAAGAGACGCTCTCTGTAAATACAACTTGATGTAACATATGTATTATTAATGGGCTTTTGAAAAGCGCTGCCAAGGCACAGTAGGTCTGATGACACAAAGGAAGAGTTAAAAAACCATGACTCTTTGCTTCCTCTGTACTTCGTGATAGCAATAGTCCAACACTTATGTGGTATCCAACACTTGTGTGGTATAACCGAGTCCTGTCTTCCTAGTCTGTCATTCAGTGTCATCTTAAGTGTCTTAATTTCTGTCATCCTGTCGTACAGCATCACAGTCTGGTTTAAAAGCATCACTGCTTCAGACAGGAAGGCAGTGCAGAGAGTGGTGAGGATGGCAGAAAAGATTATTGGCAGTTCCCTCCCTTCCATCCAGGTACATAGCACATAAGTGTTGCTTGAGCAGGGTCCATAAGATTGTCTGGGTGTCCAACCTTGGCAACTTTAAGACTTGTGGACTTCAATCTCCAGAATTCCTCAGCCAGCCATGCTGGCTGGGGAATTCTGGGAACTGAAATCAAGTCTTAAAACTGCCAAAGTTGGACATCCCTGAGATAGACCATTGTGGGGTCTTACAGCATAAATGCCCATAAATCAACCAGAAATCTCCTAACAGTATTATGAAAACACTTATAGAGAGATGAAATTAGATACAGAGGTCATGTAATAAAATCATTGTTATTGTCGCCATGACAGTAGACTACTGTCAGATCACCTGTTGGTCTTCAAAGTAAACCAAAGAGTTTTAGCGTCACCTAAGAAGAAGAAGAGACTGGCATGATTGTCTAAGCACCCTAACAGATGCTTCTCACTCCGTAAGAAGAGGAAGGCATTGAATCCAGGGGAGCCATTGTGGTCCTTTTGTGTGGCCTCTGCAAAGCAACATTGGAAGTGTTTATATTTATATTTTTTTCAGGTTTTGTTTTGTGGATCCCTCAGAAAAAGATATTGGGTTTTTTTGTTTGTTTGTTTATGAGATTTTTCACCTGCTACAATCTCAGTTTGGTGTAGTGGTTAAGGTATCAGGCAAGAAACTAGGAGATTGTGAGTTCTAGTCCCTTCTTAGGCACAAAGCTAGCTGGATGACATTGGTCCAGTCACTCTCTCTTGGGGTGGGGGAAGGAACGGCAAACCATTTCTGAAAAATATTGCCAAAAAAGCTACAGGGACTAGTCCAGGCATTCAGCAAGAGTCACCACTGACTCTATGGCATTCCACACATCCAACATACAGTCTCAAGGGTCTTGGAAGTTATATGAATTATGCTACATCTACTCATAAAGCAGAAAAAAATGAACAAGTAAGAATATAAGAAGAGAAGAGAACAGCGGCTGACGTCTTCACACCGCCTCCATCAGATTCTTCAATAAGGAATGATCATTATTTTCTGAATTAATTTGCTAAACCCGTATCTATTTATTAAATTTGTTTGCTGTCCATCTCACTGGAAGTTGATCCTGGGCAGCTTACAACATTAAACTTAACTTCAACAAGGTTGTTCCTTCGACCAATAGACACCCAATTAATGTAGTGTTTCCCCATTTTGGCAAACTGAAGTTGAGTAAACTTCAAATCTCAGAATTGTTAGCCGTGGCTGTGCTAGCTATGAAACAGAGTTGAAGTCCAGATATCTGGAAAATTGCCAAGGTTGGGAAACCTTAAACTAATAGCTCAAATTCCCTTTACCACATATAGAAGACTCCAAAATCCAAGGTCATCAGGAATCAATTCCCTCTGCCTTGTTCTCACAAGAAATTTTAACCAACCTGATGAACCTTTATGTCTTTTTAGCAATCATAATTGAGTATGCAACCACTTTCATTACCCTATATATTAATTTTAAACCCAGGCTTTCCAAAAAGTCTCATTTTATTGGAAAAAGTGTGCTGTAGTCTAAATCCTTTTGTCTCTGTGAAGTGACACCCCTACCTCTACAATATACTTTACTCTGGACCAGTGCTTTTTTTGTAAAAAAAAAAAAAAGGTGCCAGAACTCACACACAGCTCCGGCTCCAGTCGAAAGCCCTTTACGGAGCGGGGGGGAGGGAGAAACCGCTTTAGGGAGCTTCCGAGGTGCAGATCACGTGAGCAGCATCAGCTGACGGACGCCATTGCCACGGCTTTTGAGAGGGTGCTTGTTCGGAACCGGGATGTCTTCTACCACCTCATCCTCCTCCGCCTCTGATGACACAGAGGCTTCCTCTGGAGCCAGAGTGACCAAGGCAGTGACGGTGCTGCTGCTTTGGGAGCGCCCCTGGTCTCTCAAAGAGATTCACTCCAGGAGTCAGTCCTGGTCCCTGGTGGCCAACACGGGGGTGAGGACAGGCAGCGGCAGCGGGGGGAGCCCCGTGAACCAAGGCAGAGAAGAGGGTCTGTTTTCAGGGCCATGGAAGTGTTTCCAGGTCGACCTTTGATGCCCCCAATTTTCCCGGGCAGCTTCCTTTCACCGAGGCAGAGCTTTACTCGCACTGGAAGCTTAAAGGAGCCGGTTCTTCCATTCAAAAAAAGGTGCCGGAACACCGTTCCATGCGTTCTATGACAAAAAAAAGCACTGCTCTGGATTATAATCGTCTTGGGCCAATGCATTGTAAAGGCCAACTGTCAGATTTGTACTCTTGGCTGTGATATCAAGTTACAGCAGTTTTCAAAATAGCCCATAATTGTTGCAGGCCTGTTTGAAACTTGCATGATTGATGCTACACTAAATTAAATTGAAGGGCATTATTTGTTTTAATAAAATGGTATGGTTTCACTTCATTATAATTGGCTATTATTGCAAATCAATTTTGTTATACCCCAAATCATCTCTGTTGGAATCTTTGTGAAACATTTAGCATGTTTCCTGGTTCAATTTGACATTTATTCTTGCTACGTCTTTATTTTACAATGGCCCATTTTCTTCTCTGAAACATATGTAGAATTCTCATTAGCAAAACTGACACATTCCTATCAAAACTTCTAAAAGGGAAACAGTGATTGCTGTAATTGTGAAATGTGTGAGACTCATGTAGCATAATTAAGAGAGTGCACTGTTATTATCTAGTCTCTATCTGTGAAGTGTTTCTCTGGGTTAAAACCATTTCTAGTTTTAAATAAAGCATCGTTTGATATACTGTATAGCAGCAAGAGAGCATTTCCTTCAGTCCCTACATCTTAATTAGAACAGTTGTGTTGGTTGATCATCTTTTTGCTGCTGTTGTTAAAAAGATGTTTTAACAAGCACTTTATTGGATCAGCTGACACTACAGTGCACTGGTGGCAGGCTGTTATGGTAACCTGCATCTCCAAGGCTCTTGGCTGGCTGAGGAATTCTGGGAGTTGAAGTCCACAAGTCATAAAGTGGCCAAGGTTGGGAACCTCTGGCTTAGCATATCCCTAGGTCAGGGGTAGGCAACCTTGGCTCTTTTATGACTCGTGGACTTCAACTCCCAGAATTCCTGAGCCAGCCATGCTGAGGGGAAAGGGAGAGGTTTCCAAGCTGAGCCATGCTGGCTGAGGAATTCTGGGAGTTGAAGTCCACAAGTCATAAAGTGGCCAAGGTTGGGAACCTCTGGCTTAGCATATCTCCTAGGTTTAGAAAACAATGGATCAAAACATGCTCAATTCCTAAGAGTGGACCTCGATCATCCCAAAGTGGCTCAACATTTTGTGGATGTTTAAAGTTGTTCTTCTCATAACTGGGAAGAAGGATGTTTTCTGGAGCCCCTTCAGCTAACGGAAAGGGACGTTTTCACTTCAAGATTTGAGGAAAAGTTGCGAAGGCAGCATTGACTTGGCTGAAAGCAGAGTCACCTTAAGGTGCAAGGAGAGTTTGGATACCAAATAAAAGCAATAAGAGAGCAGCTCTATATTTTGTCTGAATAATTATAATTATATATAATCTAATTATGCCTATATAATTATTATTAGACACCAAGCTTTCTCATCCTAAGGAAACCAAATGCTCCTGTGATATGTTTACCGTATCTCACTGATCACTTAAGACTGTTAATGCTCCATGTGTGACAGAGTATTACTGTTACTGTTACTCTTTAGCAGGAATGTCAAATGTCCATACAATTTTATTTATTTTTGTTAACTTTATATGCCATCCATCTCACTGTCAAGCTACTCTTTACTAAGAGTTAGAGTTGTCTTTATAATGTCAAAAAGAACAAAAGGTTAGAACAGGGATCTTCAAACTTGGCCCTTTTATGACTTGTGGACTTCAACTCCCAGAATTCCTCAGCCAGCGTGCCTGGTTGAGGAACTCTGGGAGTTGAAGTCCACAAGTCATAAAAGGGCCAAGTTTGAAGACCCCTGGGCTAGAACAAAATGATCATAACTTAATTTGCTTCCACTAAAGGAGAATTTTGTAGCTCAGGGTTGAAATGAGTGTGTGTGGTGTTTTGTTGCAGAGGTTTCATTTTTCCAAACTAGGTAGCATCGACACTGCTCTCATTAATTTGCTTCCTTGTTTCCCATGGGTTTTCCTCCAAATCTATTTTTGTATTTTTGCCCTTTTTATTTCATGCAAAGGTTTTATTTATTTTTATACAATTGTCCACCTTGGATGGCAATTAAAGGAACAAATGCCAAATAATCAAAATAATTAATTGTTGATAGGTTTAATATTAATATATTATTATATATTCGTATAATAATATTAATTTATTAGCGTGTTCAACATGCGACCTATTATTTAAAATAGTTTTAAAATAGCCAAAAGAATAACATTCCTTACCTACTTCTTTCTATTGAGAGTTGTTAGTACTAAACAGTTATTAAACAGTTATTCTCAATCATCAATGTTATGTTTTTCTTAAAACTATAAAAGTCCCAAAGACTGTGTTTCAGTTTCATATTTTTCTTAGTCTACTCATGGAGTCAAACCTGTTCTTAGCATAATGTCTGCATATTTTTGTATCCTTGGGAAACCTTAACAATTTTGCTCCCTTCCTTGTTGCTCATTGGTTCCTCTAAAATTAAAAACAAAAAACAAAAAAAACCAACCCAGGGAAATGAAGTCAATCTCATTTGGAGCTGAGAAGATATTCAAAGACAAATTTGCATCTGCTTTCGCCAGTAGGTGGCACTAACAGCATAGACGTCATCATTTAGTCTACATGAGAAAAAAAGCAATGGGGTTCTCAGCTCCGGCATAGCTCGCCGTGATCGTATAGTGGTTAGTACTCTGCGTTGTGGCCGCAGCAACCTCGGTTCGAATCCGAGTCACGGCAGACGACGAGGGGGGGGGAGGAGCAAGTTTTTAATCTCTCTGTTAGCTTGTTTAAGAGTTTCCTAATTTTAAAAAGTTATTAAAAAAGAACGTTACAGAAACTATTTCAGAGAATGGGGAGAAGGGTGAGACCTGCATATTTGTAACTATCTCTAGTTACAAAATAGCAACCGTTCTGCAAATATTCAGTCAAGTTGTTTATTATTCACGTGTAAAATAATTGCTGATTTCAAAAAAATACTTTGACCATGTGCATTATGGTCTACTTCTAATATGCCTATGAACTCCCAAGTGTTTCTGAAGAGATCAACGGAGCACATGGGTTTTGAAATACACAAAATAAACCTTTTGAATTTCACCGGTTTTTGCTTTAACCGCTTTGAGATAGTTGGAGATAGTTTCATGGACCAATCTCTTCATAGGCTATTTTGTAACTAGAGATAGTAACTTTTAAGTACGCAGGAAGGGGATGGTATGACTCACCCTTCTCCGAACCCCATTCTCTGAAATAGTTTTTGTACCTTTCTTTTTTAATAACTTTTTAAAATTAGGAAACTCTTAAACAAGCTATGGAAAGGCAGATGTGTGTGGCATACAACATCTCTGTGTGTGTGTGTGTGTGTGAGAGAGAGAGATTTGCAAACTTAGAGGTGAAATTATTTGCTCCAGAAGATAGTTTAGAAAAACAAAGGCAAGAAAAATAAAATTTCTTATTTTTTTAAAAAGACAAAAATAAAAGCTCTCCTTTTGGTGCTTTTTGCCGTGACTCGGATTCGAACCGAGGTTGCTGCGGCCACAACGCAGAGTACTAACCACTATACGATCACGGCAAGCTATTGGAGAAGCTGCTTGCACGTGCTTGATTTGTAACCCCCCTCTAGCAGAACTGTGAGACTACTGCCCTCTAGTGTCAACCACTATGACTGAAACATTGTCCCAATTGTTCACTTATTTTATTTTATTTCATTTTTTATTACTTTTATTACTTTTATCTTATTATAAGGATTTTTTTGCCCCTATGTTGACACATATTACAGTGCACACGAATGTAACTTTGTTGTTATTATTTTTAATAACATGCATTACATTATAATTCTATATGATTTTCATTTGCCCTTTCAGAGGGAGATTGGGAATAGGGCTTTAAAATACGAATTCCATAACATCAGACATCTACAAATGGATTTTTTAAAAAATCAGGGAGCATACAATGCAAATAAAAATAAAGGAAGAACAGGGACGCTCCTTTAGGTCTCGGAGACATTAAGAAAGGTTCAATTTCAGTAGTTCAGGAAGGTTTCAAAAGACCAGGTTCTGGTTTTTAAATCTGGTGAGGCAAGTTTACTAGTAAACTTACATTTAGAAAGAAATGTAAGGCTAGAAAGTTAAATACAAAAAAAGTTCAATTCAAATCATGATCACATCAAGTGTGCTTATCTATGTAATAATTTTCTTCCCTACCCAAATCAGAGAATGCCTGGACAAGTCCTGCAGTTTTCTTGGCAAGGTGTTTCAGAAGCCTTTTTGCCATTGCCTCCTTCCCAGGGCTGTGAGAAAGTGACTGGCCCAAGGTCACCCAACTCGCTATGTGCCTAAGATAGGACAAGAACTCACTATCTCCCAATTACTAGCCTGGTGCAATTTCTAGCCTCCAGCCTAAATATAATTTAATATATCATCGTTGTATTATATACATTATATTATATATTATATAGAAGAACTGATGGCAGGTGAACCAAGGCAGTCCTAAAATGGATGCCATTTGATTAAAAAGCGTCCACAAAAGAGACCTAAAACAAGATGGACCGACGACATCAGCAAGTATTGTGGGCCCAATTGGCAAAAGAAAACTCAGGACCGTACTTGTTGGAAATATGCAGAAGAGGCCTTCATCCTGCAGTGGATAGACAATGGCTAGAATGATGATGATGATACACACACACACACACAGACAGAGGGAGCAAATCCAGACTCTGGGTGTCAGACTCAGCTGCAGATTTAATATCTGGAACATGGTCACTTATGGAGACTTAGCACCTTAGCATCGTTTTATTCTTCATGTCAAGGAGACTGGGAAGCACTGGATGATGCTGATAAAAGATTTCAGAACTTTCTTCCCTACATCTCCTTTTACACTCACTTCTAAAATTGGTAGGGCGAAGGAGATGTTCTCCATACTAGAGATGATCAAATCAACTGGGCCAAATGGATTAGCAGCCTCGTCATACAATTATTCGGGAACTGCAGGAAAACTAAAAGATTCAGAGAGCTTTATTTCTGAGGATCTGTTCATGGCTAGGAAAAAAGAAAAAAAAAAAAGGAATAAGTGGAGAGTGGAAATAGAAACCACAAGCAGGCTAAGTCACCGTGTTTTTCAGCAAAAAGAAAGGGAAGATGAAAATATTGTCGCTGTTTTGATTTCAATCAAGAAAATACTGACAAGTAGATGAAGAGGGAAAAGGGGGTGGAAGAGTTTAAAGGCCTATCAAAAACCGCAGCCGAGAAAATAAAGAATAAGTGGAACGCAGAAAGAAAGGAGGCCAGGTAGAAAATATCAGGATCAGAAAAGGAAGGTGATCCTGAAGGAAAACATACGCAAAGGGAAGGAAGGGCAAAGAATGTAATTTCCTGCATTTTTCAGCAAACCAAAGATCACCATCTGTCTGTATTCAGGTTGCCAGAAAGTGTAATGTGTGGGGAAAAGGTTAAAGTTTAAGGGGCTTAATGTCATAATCGGTACAAAATACACGTAGTCCTCAATTTACAACCATTTGTTTAGTGACCAAAGTTACAACAGCACTGGGGAAAAGTGACTTACGACTATTTTATACACTCATGATCATTGCAGTACCCTATGGTCACGTGATCAGAATTCGGACACTTGGCAACTGGCATGTATTTATGAGGGTTGCAGAGTCCCAGGGTCACGTGATCACCTTTTGTGACCTTCTGACAAGCAAAGGCAGTGGGGGAAGCCAGGTTCACTTAACAATCGTGTTACTAATTTAACAGATGCACTGATTCACTTAACAACTCTGACAAGAAAGGCTGTGAAATGGGCAAAATTCATTTAACAAGTGTCTTGCTTAGTAATGGAAATTTTGGCCTCAACTGGGGTTATTAGTCAAGGACTATCTGTATATCCTTATATGCATAGGCCCACTGTGAGTAGCAAAATGCTTCATGAATGCCACTGCTTACCTAAAATTCAGATTCCTGTACTCTGCCTTCGGGTGAATTTGTAGACCAGTGGTGGCAAACCTATGGTACGTGTGCCAGAGGCGGCACGCAGAGCCCTCTCTATGGGCACGCGCGCCATTGCCCCAACCCCGCCTCCCCCCATGGCCACCTCCTCACCAGCAGGCCCCCTGGAGGAGAGTCGCCCCCCCGGCGCGGCCTGCACAGAGCAGCATAGCCAAGGACATGGCAGCTGGGCAGCAGGGACAAGACTCTGCTCTCACGTCCCGTTGCATGCAGATGATGCTGCGGGGTGTGGGCGGAGGGCGTAGCCGCCATGGCACTACAGGGCCACCTGGGCGATCTGCTACGGTGAGCTGTGGAGGCGGTAGGTGGCCCTGTGGGCAGGCGGAGCGGGGGCAGGGGCGGAGCGGGGGCGGGCGAGGGGAGGGGCAGTTTTTGGGCACTCAGTGTCTAAAAGGTTCGCCATCAATGTTATAGACCCATGAGATTTTTTTTTTTTTGGCAGAAATCAAAATCAAATCCATGACTTTCATTTTTCAAATCCAGCTCAAAACCAACTGCTAACATGCCAGCTTTGTTTATTCTTTCCATAGATGGAGCAACTGTAGTGGTATACCCTTTTGAATGTTCAATATTTCTGCATAAATATGATGCAAACATGATCTGTTCTCCACACACATCCTAAAAAAATAAAGACAGCCCCACTTAAGCTTTGGATCATTTTCTTCAATAAATAAACGAACAAGCATAATGTTTTTGGCTTATTTGCTTAATTGGGCTCTCTTCATTTAGTTTTAGGACCTGAGTGGAGAATAGATCACGGTTAGCTTGTATTTGTGCAGAATTACTGAAAATTTAAAAGGGCTCACAAACTTTTAAGCATCCATCCATCCATCTGCTAGACTGCGACAGTTTTAAAACTTTTGGTAGCATGCAAAACATCAGTACAATACAGTAAACATATGGAGAAGATATGTAATCAAAACATCCACGGTAATAATCATAATGGTAGTTCAAAATCCATTCTAAAAACAACTGCAACTGACATAAAATCATCATAATAGCCTCCACCCATTAAACTACAAAAGGTGTCTGGAATAGTTCCATCTTTAACATATCCTTAAATCCATCAATCCATGGGCAAGCCTAATCTCTCTGAGGAGACTGTTTGGGGCACAAAACCCAAGCAGTACAGTCTCCCTTTATAAAGCAATTAGGAATGAGCACTACCAGGATTAACATGGCTGTCATCGTGTTTATGGGAAAGGGAAAAGTGTCTTTTCATAGGCCCAAAAGTAGCTGGCCTAAACTTGTCACTAGGCATTATCCATTTTAGCAGTTCCTTTACACAACAATAAACTCACAACTTGGGAGCTCTCTGAGAGATCATTTGGAGTAGTCCTTTCCAAATCTCAATATAGGTAGTCCTCTATTTAAGACTACAATTGAGGCAAACATTTCCGTCGATAAGCAAATTTTGCCTTATTTTATTACCTTTCTTTTGCCACAATTGTTAAGCATCTTGTAAGCATCTTGTCTGCTGGGATTCTAATTTCTTTTGCATTTTATAAGTAACTGATCTGGTCAAATCTATATTTTCCTCCAACATTGTTTTTTTTTTTTTCATTTTACAATTTATAGTGTCTTTTTTTTTTTTAAAGGAAAGTTTGATTTTGTTGACCTCTCGTGAGATTGGGGAAGAAAAGCTGGAACCTCTAAATGCATGCATGTGTGCTATCTGATCAAAATATTATAGTATTGAAAATATTTCCACTTTTTCTTTGCATTTTGATATTTTAACCGCCAACAGGCAATACAATGTGTGAGAACTATACAGTATCTCTTTCGTACATCAGGCTTCTAGAAAACTGTCAGGTGGGCCACTTCCTGGAACATAGATTATAGCAGCAGGAATTAAGTAGTCATTACTTCACAATAGGATAGAGCAGGGCTTTTCAACTGGTGGTACATTGGCACCTGGCAGGTGGTACGCGGCCCTGCCCAGCCCAGCCAAGTGTAGCAAGGGAGGGAACAAGCCAAAGTGGTGCAGCGCAGGACTTGCCATGAGAGAGTCCTCAGGAGCTGCAGGCGGCTGGGGCGAGGCAAAGTCCCCAGGATCGGCACTTCCGGTTCATCCAGAAGAGAAAGGAGGAGGAGGGGAGCAGAGACAGGAGAGGCTATAAAATGAGGCAGTTTGGGCGGGAGAGGGAGGGGAAAAAAAGACACAGCCTTGGGAAGATGTCAGCTGGAGCTGCATCGAAGGGAAAAGAAGGAGGAGGGGGGGAGAGAGGAGAGGAGACCAAACAGGCCGGCCAGGAGCCGATCTACAACTTATGTGGCAGCCATTCATGCTAGGCACTCACACAGGTGGCAGCAACAAACAGGCAAGAAACGCAGCAAGGGAGGGGTCACCCTCCACGAGGAATGAAGAAAGGCAGCATCGGCTGGAGGTGAGGCACAGAGGAAGGAAGGAGATGGCAATGAGAAAGAGGGAGGTAGAGAGCAGGAGGGAGGGAGAGAAACGGAAAGGAAGGAAGTGTTGGAAGAAAAACCTGGGGGCTTGCTTTCCAGCTGGGAGGCTATACCTTTAAGAAAAAAAAAATGAAGCGCCGCCATTTGAAATAGGCGAGAGGAAGCCGGCTGCTCCGGCAGCTCGAGAGGAGATTATTGGCAGAAGCGAAGTGCCGTTTCAGCAGTTCGGTTCTGGAACAGCTGAACAACAAACCAGGAGAGTGGAAGGATTCTTATGTGATTTTGTGACTTTAACGTTCTGGGATTTGTGCAATGTGGGCTTTTTGTTCTTAAGGAGTATTTGGCAATTTGTGGCTGATGTCTGATCTCCCGTGTTGGATTTTGGGTTCTAATTCTATTGCTCTGCTATTGTTAGCTGTACGTTTTGCGGCAAGGGATTTTGAAGTATTTTTGTCCTGAATGGATTTTGCCTGTAGCGTTTGTTTGCTTATGAATGGAGCCATTTGGGGAGGCTGCCTTAGCCAGCAGCCAGTACTTGCTACATTTTTTCCCCTTAAGTGCAGCTGCCTGCTCCTTAACTTTCTAGCCAGTAGCTAATTCTTAAAGGGGAATGCGCCTTTTTAAGTTAGTTCCCTCAGCAGCTTGTCTTTTCTGTCTCTGGAGGTTTTTCCTTGTTTGATAAATATATGGAAGAGGGAAAATATGGGGGGGTGTCAAATTCTTCCTTCAGAAAGAAGGAGATAGGAATGAGAAAGAGGGAGGCAGGGAAGGAGGGAGGGAAGGAAACAGGAAGGTAGAGAGGAGGGAGGGAGATTGGAATGAAAGGGAGGGAGGGTCTGAAGGAAGTCCCGCCTTAGCACTTGGCCACCAGCAGCCCTTTTGCTTGTCAAAAGGTCGCAAAAGGGGATCACATGACCCTGGGACACTGTGACCATCATAAATATGAATCAGTTGCCAAGCATCCAGATATAAATCACATGACCCTGGGCATGCTGTAATGGTCATAAGTGTGAAAAATGGTCATAAGTCACTTCAGTGCCATTGTAACTTTGAACAGTCACTAAGCGAATTGTTGTAAGTCGAGGATTACCTGTACTTTATCACTTTTTTCCTTTTTTTTTTTTTTTTGGTCACCAAGTTTTTGACACCTTGCTAGGTGGTACTCGAATATTGCCATATCCTAAAAGTGGTACGATCGGTGAAAAGGTTGAAAAGCCCTGGGACAGAGGATCTGCATGTGAAGACTCAGAGGACTTTAGAGGGAAGAGGTTTGATTCCAGTTTTCCAGCTACATGGGCTTAACTGTCTGCTGTGTTATGCTGGTTGTGACCTGTGAAGTTTACTAGCCCTAGATACCAAGATAGAAAAAGCTATCCTCGAAGCTAATCCTGATGGGAGATGTTACCATTTTCAAGATAGCATTGTGAACTTACCCTAAAGAGGGCAATGACATTTGAAAAGAACGATCGTACCATCAGTGTAAAACATTTTTACACTAATCAGACTAATTTCATTTCCTCTTTTTAATAAGGATTTTTAAAATATAGCATGCAGATGCTATAAATTAGTGCCTCCCAAACCTGGGTAAAAGTGGTCCTTCTTTGGGTAATGACACATGAACCCATTACCCAATCACAACAGGGATATTTAAATCAGGTTTTTTTCTGATAAACAGTAAAAAGGGGTTTCTGATAAGCTGTTTGGGATAATGAAGGAAAACGTTGGGGAAAGCACTGCTATAAATAATGGCTGTTTTCATTAGCACTTAAATAGTTTTCCTTTTTAACAGTGAAAATTGAAAAGGTGATAAAACTTGAGAATATATTATGTGATACATTATGTGATAAATTTGAGAGTATATTATGTGAATATAATTCAAGGAGCAAGCTGTATAAATAACGCAGTTCTCTCGTTTTATATTATACCCAAATTAACTGCATCTCAAATATACATGAATTGGAAAGCCTCCAAAACTGATTTTGGTTTCTTTGTCTCTTGATTTTTGGGGAAGTGTGGGCTGGGTGTCTTTTGATGCTCACCAAGCTGCAAAAAAGTCTCTTTCTGCTATTTAATGCAACTGGGAGTAGAGATTTGAATGCCAATTTTTTATTCTGTCATTTTTTGTGCATCAATTTTCTTAGTATAAAAAATAAATAGCATGATTTCTTCATGATGGTGGAAGTTGTCAGTGGAAAAATAAATCAGCTCGAAACTGGATTAGAGGTGGCACATCCTTCAACAACAGGCATGTAGGATTAAAGCAGACAGCCATTCTACTCCGGCTGGAAATCTTGTACTTTATACATAGATCTGATTCATATCACGGTTGGCCAAAATCACAGGCATCTGTTTCAAATTAAAAACAGTTAAGCCATCTTAAGTTAATCATACCTTGAAGAAACATGGTAGAATAAGTGAATCAAATGAGCTTGGGTTTTGTTTGGCCTTATACATTTTTCTTTGGAAACTTAAAACTCACATTTGAACAATGCTGAGGGTTCTTTTTTCACTATATCTGAATAAAAATTATAAGTGCATTTAATAAAACAGGAGAGGATTGAACTTAGGTTATTAGATCTGGTTCGAAGAGTTCAAGATAATATTAGGATGTTTTATTGCTAGGCCACATGAAGAGGTTTGGATTTAGCATTTTTATGGCGGGGTCCTTCAACAGTTAAAGACGCTGAGCTTGTCACTTGGAGAGCTGACAGCCTGGGTTTGGGGCCATGCACCCCGCGCGATGGGGTGAGCTCCCGTTCCTTGCCCCAGCTCCTGCCCACCTAGCAGTTTGAAAGCATGCAAATGCAAGTAGATTAATAGGTACCACTTTCGTGGGAAGATAACAGCGTTCCATGCACCTTTGCCGTATAGCCACCCTGGCCACATAACCATGGAAATTGTCTTTGGACAACTCTGGCTCCCTCAGCCAAAAAACAGAGAGGAGCACCGTGCCCTATAATTGGACATGACGGACAGGGAAACCTTTCCCTTTACACTTCAGATGACCCATTTTGACATGGCTAGTTTTCTGACGATTATATTTCACAACACTATACACTGTGTTAATGCTCATGTGCACAAATGGCAGATCCAAAATATGTGTTTCAATCCCAATAAAAGAGTGCTGGGAATCATAGACCCATAAGCTTTCCTCTGCTGTTTTAACTGAGCGTGCACTGGCTGTACTATGAACACAATTGCTGGGACGAGGTCCGTTTTCATACGAAGAGAGAAAATATCAAATAAATAACTGACATGTATTGAAATAAAAGCAAGCAGCATCACCACTGATTCTGCTCCAAATATCCAATGGCCACACTACATCTTTGGAGTTGCAGCACAGTTCTAGTTTACATAGTTACTGCTTATTCTCCCTCTTCCTATGGTCATATTCCCATGATCTTCTCCGTAGTGATTATAGCATTTCACGTATTGACCACCTAAAGATCATTAAGTTCTTGTCTACTTCAGATAAGAAGCAACAATAACAAAATGTCTTAGAAGTTATTCCTATTTACAAGAAAACTAGAAACAGATGATAAATTAGATTAGCATTCTACTCGTTACCAAGTCTGAAGGCTACAGCAATTTATGGAATATTTATTAAATATGACAACAGAAGCAGAATCACTAAAAGTTCTAACTAAACTATGTCAGCAAATTTGGAGAACTGACATAGTGGCCAACTGACTGGAAAAAACTTTATTTATATATCAGTACCTAAGAAAGAGGAACTCATAGACTGTGCAAACTATCCCCCAATATTCTGAATTTCACATGCTGGTAAAATAAATAATGCTTAGGATCATCCCACAGAAATTAGATCCCTACAAGAAAGGGAAATACCAGATGCTCAAGCTGATTTTAGGGAAAAAAGGGGAGTATTGTTGATATACTGTGGAGAATTAAGACAAGCCAAGGAATGCCAAAAAGAGGTCAACATTGGCTATAGGAAGGTCTTAAATTGTAGTGACCATGTCAAGTTATGGAACATCCATAAACTGATGTCAATCCCAGAATATCTCATTGTCCTCATGCAAAATCTAAACAGAGGATTGGAAGTCAGAGATCCCATTATAATGAGAATATGACAATAACTTTGGAAGGGGGTGGGTGGGAAGAGATGCTGCCTAAGGAACAACCAGACAGAAGGGGAAGAAGCCCACACCTGAGTAATAGGCAGAAAAAGAAACTTAAACAAGGATCCACCCTAACGTATCAGGTGATTAAAAAGAGACAGTGGGAGATTTGTATTTTCAGACTGTGTTTCCTGTCTGGTCTATTTTGGAGACTGACACACAAAGAACATGGCTAAAACAGTCTGGCTCCAGGTTGACAAAGGCCTAAGGCAATACTCTATACTCTCTCCATACTGATTCAATCTGTATGCTTAATATAAAATGAAGGAAGCTAGACTGGAAAAAGATGAACATGGTTTTAAATTGGAGGAAGAAATATCAATAATGCGCATTGCGCCAGTAACGCTAATCTGATATCTGAAAATGCAAATAATATAGGCATGAAAATCAAGGAGCACTGTGCAAAAAAAATTGGAAGATTAAATATAAAGAAAACCAACCTAAGGACAACAGATATAGGAACCAGATTTGGAAATGTAATGAAGATATTGAACTGATAGGTAGCTTCTGCCTTTTAGGATCGATAATCAACTCCAAAGAAACCAGCAGTCAAAAAAATGCACCATCGAGCAGCACTTGATAGGCGAGCAATGAAGATCTTAGAAAAGATGTAGTGATGTGTCTATGCCTACAAAAATCAGAATTGTGCAGGCAGTTATTTTCCCTGTGACACCCTTATGGATATGAACACCAGACTGGTGCTTCTCTGTTCTGAGACAAACTTTTCTATCTGGGAAAGAGTTTTGTTTCAAGCTGGGAACAAATCAAATCCAAACGATGAATATTCCATCAGAATATTCTAAGTTGATGGCATTCTGACAGAATAAAACTTGATCCAATGATAGGAAACTGTAGGATTTCCATATGTGTTCCTTGATTTCTCCCCCCCCCCACGCCAAAAAAAAATTCTACAAGAGTAAATGAAGTAGCTGCCCAAGTGGACTGCTGTCAGCTTGTCAACGTGGAGAAAAATCAGGCAAACAGCTTATTTTGAACACATATTTGATGTTTTTTTAACAAAAGCAAAACATCAAATTGAAGCATACTGAACCAGAATAACCCTTCCCACTCCTTTTCAGCAGAGAACATCAGTCCTCATTGAAGTAAACTCCTTGCAGATTCATCCAACACACAAAGGATGCAAGAGAGTTAATCATACCCACCTATGTTTAGCATGCATAGCTAATTTAAGAGCAACAGACACCATAAGGGTAGTTCTTGACTTACAACCACAATTAGGACCAGAATTTCTGTTGCTAAGCAGTGCAGTTGTTAAGTGAGTCACACTTGATTTTATGTCCTTTTTTGTCACAGTTAAGCAAATCACAGCAGTTAAGTGAACTATTCAGTCATTAAGCAAATCCAGCTTCCCCCCATTGATTTTGCTTTGTTGGAAGCGGGCTGGGAAGATTGCAAATGGTGATCATGTGATCCAGGATTCTGCAATCATCCTAATGATGCCAGTTGTCAAGTGTCTGAATTTTAATTATATGACCTTGGGGATCCTGTGATGGTCATAAGCAGGGATCTTCAAACATGGCCCTTTTATGACTTGTGGACTTCAACTCCCAGAATTCCTCAGCCAGGCATGCTGGCTGAGGAATTCTGGGAGTTGAAGTCCACAAGTCATGAAAGGGCCACGTTTGAAGACCCCTGGTCATAAGTGAAAGAATGGGTTGTAAGTCTTTTTTTTCAGAACTGTTGTAACTTTGAACAATCACTAAATGAATGTTTGTAAGTCAAGGACAACCTGTATATCCAAAAAGAACAAGAGAAGTACAAACTATTTTCTTTTCTTTTTTTCTTTTCTTTTCTTTTCTTTTCTTTTCTTTTCTTTTCTTTTCTTTTCTTTTCTTTTCTTAATGATAACACATTTGGAAGCCAAAACTGAAGAATATGCACCAATGGCAAAACTGATAGTATATCTCCATAATAGGAGTTTAACCAAATTTAAGCAGGATTGACTCTCTTACATGCAGCACATTACACACCAAGGCAAACTTAGACATTTGGAACAAGGTTTCTAGAAGAAAAATTCTGAGACCAATTAAAAATAACAGCTGAAAACAGTTAAATGGTAACTAGCAACAATCCTTAATGTTCAGTATAAAAGTATAAATATATAAATTGTGGTTAGTGGTTGGGGACACAAATGGAAGGGAAAGAGAAAAAATATGTCATTTAAAAGTTTTCCCACAATACTTTTTATTCACACTTAGTAGTAAATTTATTTTTGTTCATTTTCTTCTTTTGGCTTTATATTTAATTATCTTAATAATTAAAAACTTTTTAAAAAACCCTAAAGACATGTGAGAATCATGGCATGGTGTACACTACCGCCACAAACCCCAGTACAAACAAATTGTCCAACAGAGCAACAAACCTAAGAGGAATCACGCAGAAAGACTCAAGAGAATAAAATGTCATGGCCCCCATCCGAACCCAGTTTGAAGGAGGAAGAGTTGGAGCCAGGGCCGTCTGACAGAGATGGCACATCTCCCTTGGCATGTTTGGAGAGGTCAGGGGCTGAGGACAATGCTGTCCCAGGCCCCCCAGGCATTGGGGGAGGCGGAAAGCTGCCTGCCTTCACAGACACAGGGGAGGATCCGCTGCTGACAGGCAGTGGTGCTGATAGGCAGCAGATCCCCTCTGATGAGGAACAGCTGCCTCCTCCACTTGATCCAAAGGCATGGAGAGCAGAGCGTAGGTAAGCCCAGAGAAGGGCTGCAAGGCTACTTGGGAGAAAGTTGCCCCACCCCTCCTCATAAGGAACACCTGGAGTGGAATGAGTTAAGGAGAAACCGTGGGGAGTTAGTCTTTGCCAGGAACAATTGTTTGTTTTGGCTTACACTCCCCCAGCTTTGACTTATGCCTTTTCCTTGCCTTTGCCTTTGCCTTTGCCTTTGCCTTGCCGACTGCTTTTCGCCTTTTGCTTTGCCTAGCCATGAGGACTGCCTTTTGTCTTGGACCTTGCCCTTGTCTTATGGACTGCTCTTTGCCCTTGGCTTTGCCTTTAGAACTGCCTTCTGCCGTGCACCTTGTCTTTGCCTTGAGGACTGCCATTTGTCTTGTGCCTGAACTTTACCTTGTGAACTACAGTTTGCCCTGTGGACTCGCTTAGCCGGGTGGACTGAACTTGGAACCCTGGACCTTGCCTTGAGAGCATGCCCTGAGAGCATGCTTCTTTGTAATATAGGGGCTGTTTGGGGAACTGAGGGTGGCTGCTTCCAGGGTAGCATGGGGTGGAGTCTTACAGATTGTTGGAGGGCTGTTAAGAGCAATAAAGCTCTTCCACCTGTTTCCCAAGGTCATTCCAATGTACATCAAAACCTGGTCATATTGCTTAACTGCTCATATTCTCTGCTCAACATTTCCTCCTCATTCCACCTAGTATCAAGCAATATAATTAGGATCAGATGCTAGACTGAATAAGCTGGTGGGGGGGAAACTTTTCTAAAAGCAACTCAGCCATAAGCTAGACAAGAACAACCCGATGTTAAGATCCAGAATAGTCAAATAGGTCAGTTTGGATCCAAGGCTGGAAGAAAAGTGTTTCCTTTCTCACCTAGGACCCTGGGAAACAGCAGGTTGTAAGTAGATCTTCTGCTTTCATAGATTTATTCTTGATTTCGTGTATTTACAAAGTTAATCCATTTCTTTCATATGTAACTATTTCATGCATTGTTTAATGTCAGCATACCAAGAGATATTTTATAACCTTTTTTCACATTTTTTTTTTTTTTTTTGAGAAAAACTAGTTTGGGAAACCACAGAAATATTTTCTTTTTATTTCTTTTCTCTCTCTCTCTCTCTCTCGGCCTTTTCCTCTTCAGGCACATAGATTTTATGAAAGTAGAATGTAAGCATGAATCTAACACTGGCACTACCTTTTTCTACCACAAGGAGAAGAAAAGTCGGCCTCAGGGAAAGTCTCTCTTGATGTTAGATATTGCACATAGAAGCCACTAGGTGGCTGGCTCTACAAATGTTGGAATATTGTACTGGCAGCTTTCAAGCTACAGAATGAAACTGAGAATGCCCTATAGAATTGTGCCAGCAGTTGCCTTCAGAGGCTTTAATCCTTCAGAAAATCTTCCTTATGAACATCATCAGGTCAATAAAGATCTTCATTTAGCGTGATATTTAAAATACATGAGCAGTTTGATCCTCATCTATCATTCCCTTAATAACATCTTTTGGACAAAGCCATTCCATAGAGTCAAACATCATTATTAACACTATTGATATTGTAGCTACTAATTTCTGGCTGTATTCTTCAAAGGGGTTCTTTAATATTTTCAAAGTTGTTATGTTTTATGTAATTTTGTAAGTCCCAATACTAACTGACGTTAAAAGCAAGTTTTATCTCTATCCTGCTACTTGAATCTTTAGTTCCCTCTAGTGTCCAGCTTCTAGAATTATAAAGTCACTTATCTTTGTTAAGATTTAGAGTAGCCAAGCTAGCCAAAATAAATCTGGTTCCTAGGAGAAACTCTTTATTCTTTATAATTAATTCCAAAATCTTACAACAAAAGTCAATATTCAAAATTTATCTGGATTCTTATTCCATTTATAACTTTCTCAGATCAAAATCTGATTTAGCTTTTTGCTGTTTATTCAAATTGCTTTAAATTCTTAAACTTATCATTAATATTGCTTTTGTTCAGAGTTGGAGGTAAACTCATCTGGCGACTTTTCCAACTTGTCATTCCAAAGGTCTCTAAAAAGATGGTTTAAGATGGTTAATAAGCAATTTTTTAAAGTGATTAAAATGAAGTTCATGAACATAGTGTCGTTTAAAAGGTCCTACTGCTTTTACATACAACTTGGCTAATCTTTTCATCTTCAAATCTGTAAAAAAACTGTTCTGCGGTTTTCTTGTGAGGAACAGTGTCTGGAGCACATGTGGGCAATCTCCCACCTTCTCCTTCTCCTTATCAGCTTTTACCCAGTGCAGAACGCTGGATGGCAGTTGGATAGCAACAAAAAGATGCAGAGATCTCTAACTCTATGCTGCCATTTAGTGATTACCAGGATTTTGACTACTGAGATCTAATAGACCTAGCTGCTATCTAATTTTTGTTAGATCAATTTGTAGAAATTAGATCACGGATGTTGAATTTCAAATGATCTGTAGATATTATATTTCAATGTTTATAGGGCAGGAAATATCTCTTTTGCAAGTCACTTGAAATCAAAGAACATAGTGTACCTCTTACAACAGAGATTTCTCACCTTAAAATAATATTTTATCAAATGTAATTAATTAAAGGGTCTTTTCCTTCTACCAACCTTTATTTGCTTTTGATAACAGAGTGCCCAGTACTTCCAAATTCATATCTAATTGCTTGCTGCTAAAGATTGAGCACATTTTCACCATCCTGCAGTACATAACCCAAGCTAAACAACTACAACAGCTTCATGAGAGTTACTCCATCCAGTCATCACCACTCAAGTAGTAACTAATATTCAAGTAGAGCTTCCGCTTGAATTGAAAGTCAAGACATAA
Source organism: Azemiops feae (assembly GCA_023970755.1). NCBI lineage: Eukaryota > Metazoa > Chordata > Lepidosauria > Squamata > Viperidae > Azemiops > Azemiops feae. The sequence goes on along the minus strand of JALGBA010000476.1, from coordinate 1,091,227 downwards.
TTTATGTTGGGGGTTTCCATAGCATATTACTGCCATATTACTGCCCCAATTAAGAGGGAGACAGAGCATGCGTGTGTATGTGATAATGCAAAACTCAAAATTCCATGATGTTTTCTCAAAATAATAAAATTCCCGTAAAAAATAATAAAATTACTTGTCACAAATAATCTTGCTGTTCTCTTTGTAGCAAAATTCTACATTATTGTTACATCTCTAATTTTTCAACAGTGCTGTAGGATGCTTAGAAATAATAATTGCATTTTTTTCCTTACATCTCCAGAATGCAAGAAACATGGTCTCCAACATCACCACCTTTGCTGCCCTCACACTTATCTTCTAATGGAATTTTGTGTGTTTGTACTTTCAGCAATAACATGATACCTGCCAGCTGTAGCACGTTATTGCTCATGCTCACTGCTAGAAAATCCTGCTCAAAAACCTTGACTGTCTGCCAGAAGGCAGTATTGCTTCCATGTGGTGCTTAAAATACACAAGAAATGTGATGGTTGCAGAAAGAGATTGTTCCTGCCTGCAACACAGCCTTTCTTTTACTGCCACAAATGTTGAGTGTAAAGCTACACGGTCATCCTAAGATCTCCGATTATTTGCCTTTAGCAACTATTTCTGCATAAATGTTTAGTTATTATCTTTCCATTCAATATTTTTTCCTGTATTCCCAGGCTTTACGCCATATTCTTAGGAATAGGGGGGAGTATAAATAATTTTATAATCATGTGGCAACAGAAGAGAACAGCACAAAGAAAAGAAAGTTTGTCTTATGTTTGCCTACTACAGATATTTTATAAATTATTTAGAGCAATGTTGGCTGGGGAATTCTGAGAGTTGATGCCCACACCTCTTATTGTTGCCAAGTTTGAAAAACCCTGATTTAGACCAGGTTCAGTCAAGATGCAGGACTGGGTACAAAATGGAACTGGTATTGTAGGTGCTGCTGGATAATCTTTGTTGAGACCTACATAGGAATAGTGTATCCCTACTGGTCTTACTTGAGTTCTCAGTGGTCTTTGTTACTCAGCTCTGGTAACCTTCTGGACTGTCTACAAGAAATGATTGTTGGGAGGCAAATGTTTTACAGAAGTTCTACCTGAGTAGTAATTTCAGATGAGATGAGTGAGGAAGAGAAGTCAGTTCCGTAAATGAAGTGTCTCAGAAATTAGTTCTCTTGCTTAATTGTTAAATGTATACAATATGTTATGTGCATGAGTGGGTGTATGTGTCTATCCATCTATAGTGAACAAGCATAATTGTGTACTTTAATGCCTAATTTAATATTTAACTACATAATTTCAATTTCTACCGCTTTCTTTATAAAACAAAAATGCTTTGCTGCTCGTATCTTCCTCATCCCACGTTTCCTCATCCACAGGCTTCAAAAGGCTAACAGCTTCCCCTCTGAATGCTCTCTTGCCCAGAGTTCCAGCAGTTGAACCATGTGCCATTTTCTAGAATTCAGGACTGCATTTTCTTTTTGCTGGAACTTTCTGGTGGGTTCTTCTTCAGCTTCAGTAGGCTTAGGTTCTTCTCCCTGGTTGTGGATCTTCTGGCTTCTGGTTCTGCCAGTTGACGCTTCCTCTGCTCCACACCTGTCCAGGTGCTTCTCCCTCCAGGGGCATCTCCTGCCAAACCTAGAAGAACCTCTTCCTTTCTTCACCCTCTACCGCCTGTGGCTTCTTTTCTAGTTCTTTCTTTTGAAACCTATGTGCAAGCTTGCAAATGATACTTAGGAGTTTTAAATTGGGGCCTCTTTCTTTCCAAGCACCCACATGCCTAAGCTGGGTACCTATCAGTCAGATCAATGCAGAGAGAAAAAAAGCTTGACAGTCACAGATAACATTTTTCAGATTCAGGTAAGTTCTTCCTTCCACAACACAACACATGGGAGTGTATTAGAGTAGAGGTGTTGTTAATGCTGACATAAATCCCTTCTTCAATTGGTTGCAGAGTATAAATCTGATATAAAGGGATAAATAAAGCTTCACCCCAGGAAAGTTTGCTTCAAAGCTGCAAGCTGATATGAACCTAGTCATGTTAAAAATAAAATTCACCATCATATACCAGGAGGAATATTTGCACCACCATTAGATGTAGCTACCTGAGACTCCTAGGCAATTTAATAACTTACTTTAACACGGAACATTTCAGAACATATATTGCAACCTACCAAAAATTCATAAACCTTTCATTTGTAGAAATCTAAATATGAATAAAGAGAAAAAAAGGATTTGTCTTACGAAAAAAACTGGCCAGGTGTAGTTCCTGAAACTGTGAGACTTGAGACCAAATCATATCCCTCAAATTGCAACCATAAACCATAGAATGGTTTTCTCCTAATACCAGGCTTCTCCACCACGGAAACCAAAATGACCATCAGTAAACCAGCATTATTTGAAAATGGAAACCAGTTTAAATTGTAGCAATGAATTAGACAGCACTGTTTGTGCTAGCACGAGGCAAAAAAACTCTACTTCTGATGCACAGCAGAGAAAGCCATTTAGAAGTCCCAATGGCTGAAGGCAATAGAACGGGGGTCCCCAACCTTTCTGGCTCCATGGACTGGCAGCAGCAATGGCGGTGTTGGTGGCAGGGGGAAGCAGATGATTTTGTGTGTGCAACCTAGCCCCCGTGCATGTGCAAATGAAGCTTCGCGCGCTCATCCGCCGCTTGTGTGGCCTGGTTCCCAACGGGCCGTGGACCAGTACTAGTCTGCAGCCCGGGGTTGGGGACCCCTGCCGTAGAGGATGACATTGTCCACTTCAGCCTTCAAGCAATCATCACTAGCCACAATTGCTCTAGTCTAGGGCATGTTGCCCCTGCAGATCAGCTCTAACTTCCCCTTTCTGGAGCGAGGAGTTTAAGAACCTATACAACATAATTTTTTTTCTTTCATTGCTTTACTGAAAAAAACATTTGGGAAGAATAGTTTATTTCACAAAGCCCCTCTTGCCAGTTTGCAGTTAGATACAGATAGTGAATGATGGGGGGGGGGGTTGGTTCATAAAGCAATCAAAGCCCTAATGCAGAGGTCCCCAACCTTTTGGGCACCAGGGACCAGTTCCGTGGAGAGAGGTTTTTCCACGGACTGGAGGGTGCGTGGTTTTGTGTGCTGCCTGCATGTTGCGGATGGGGCTTTGCTTGTTTGGGCGGACCAGTTGCTGGCATGCTGCGGCCTGGTACTGGTCCACGGACCAGAGGTTGGGGACCCTTGCCCTAATGCAAAGTCACATAAGAGACATCAGAAGTAAAGCACCTACAATGATTAATACCATCTAATTCAAAATTGAACTGAAATTAATCTACAGTACAGTTTGGAATCAGAAGATTGGAAAGAGCAACCTGGAGGAAAGGAGAATCAATGATTACACTCTTACCTGATGAGGCTAAACAGGGAGAATTATTGTTTTATTTATGTCTGTCAGGAAGATTAAGCAATAATCACACCCTTCAGTTAGGTCTCAATCAGCAAATTGAAGTTATGAATAATTATAATCATAATTATAATAATTAGCATAAGAATAAAAAAATACAAATATTATGAAATCCTAGGAAGAGTCTTATGCCTTATTAAGAAAGAACAGTAGGATGTCAAGGTAATACTTGTGCTCTGTGATTAGTTTCCATGTGCACATGCTAAGTCTTTCAATTCCACCCAGTGTCATTGCCTATAATGGAAAAAGAAATGACGTGTTAACATTTTAAAGCAATTTCCATTTTCAAATATCTGTTTAACTGATGGTCATGTTGGGGTCCTGTGGTTGAAAAACACCATATGGATATCATTCAGTCCCAATCTCACAGATATTGACCAATCTTTTTAGACTCTAGAGCACGGGTGTCCAACCTTGGCAACTTTAAGAGCTGTGCACTTCAACCCCCAGAATTCCTCAGCCAGCATGGCTGGCTAGGGAATTCCTGGAGTTGAAATCCAAAGGTTGGACACCTCTGCTTTAAACCAAATTCTAGAGCCAGATTCTTTTGTTGCCTTTTATACGTATTTAAATTTCTACAAGCAAGAGGTTTATGAACTTTCTGGCAGGTTGCAATCTATATTGTGACGTGCTACATGTTAAAATATATTATTAACTTGCCTAGAAGTCTCAGGTAGTGATGTCTAGTCTAATGATGGTATAAATATTCTTTTTGGTATATGACAGGGAATTCTCTCTATCTACTTGCAGCTTTAAAGCAAACTTTTCTGGGGTAAAGCTTTATCTATTTCTTTATTTTAGATGTATATTCTGCCTTTCCCTCCCAAAATACAAATGAAAGCAGTGAATTAAAATAAGGAATACAGAACCACATTAAGCAGAAATGTGAACATTTAATATAAGCCATTTTATGGAGCTGCAGTAGAAGTAAAAACAAGCACACTTGACGCATAGGAGGAAGGAAAAGCTCTGTATAAAATTGATCATATGTGTGTCTGATATCCACACTAAGAAAAGCAGAATGTGGAGGAAAAGTGACTGTGACTCCATTTTAATATATATTTACATGCAGTTAAACACATATTAAGAGCAGAAGCTCAGAAGACTTTTATCTTATATTATTTTAAGATGTCCAAATGGAAGAAGATAACCCATCTGATTAAGCAAAGAGTCAGAATCTCGTTGTGTAGTTTATCCTTTCTTGGCCCAATTAGGGCAGTCTATATGTGTATCAAAAAGCTTCATGTTCATGGCTACTAGCTTGATTTTTTGGGGGGTGGTTCTGATGAATGGTCATGCCCACCATCCCAACTTTGAGCTTCCCACAGATGCCCCTGGCCCCAATTCCTCATGGGTCTCACACTGGATCATGACACGCAGAACAAGACCAGCAGCAAAATCAAAGATTAAAACTTGCCTATATATCTTGCCTATAACAAGGAAAACTTTTACAAAACAGGACACTACAGGTAGTCCTTGACTTACAACTGCAATCGGGACCAGAATAGGTAGCCAGTTGGGAAGGTCGCAAATGGTGATCACAAGACACCAAGACACTGCAACTATTGTAAATACATGCTGGGTGCCAAGCGCTTGAATTTTGAGCATGTGACCCTGGGGACGCTGCCATAGTTGTAAACCATCTACACAGTTTATGGGAAATATTATGTTTTGTCTTTATGATTGTTCAAAATGCAGCGGCCTGCTTGGTTTTGTGCAGACCTCGTTGTGCACATATGTTACTCTCTCCTGTGGGAGCAGCATTGGTTGACAATTTGCTTCCAGTGCAATTCAAGATGCTGGTTGTCACCTTTATATCCCTTCCTGGTTTGGGACCAGGTTAACTGAGGGACATCTCTTGCTGGTCAGATCCACCTGACCCACTAGAGCGGGGAGGCAAGGAATGTTGCGGGTCCCGTCTCCTAAGAAAGAACATCTGGCGGGACCTAGAAGAAGGGCCTTCTCTGTAATGGCTCCCTCCCTCTGGAGCATTATCCCTCCAGAAATTAGACTGCCCCCCACTCTGACACCACCCTGAAGATGTGGTTTTGCCAGCAGGCCTGGGGAACTCAGAGTGGGATGGAGCCCATTAAATGGTTGATTTGAGTGTGTGTTGTCACCGAGGAGTGTAGGGGGTTATTCTTTTATTATTATTCTTTACTTTTTATTATTTTTATTTTTTTCTATATTGTGCTTTTATTATCTGTAAGCCACCTAGAATTCCTGTGAGCGACTAGCCGGCTATACAAATGATCTAAAATAAATTATCTAAATAAATAAACACAAGGCCAGCACTGTTTTCAGTGGGTGTTGAAGGGTTGTTAAATGAAATGATGTATGTCAAGGACCATTTGTCCATAACTAGGAATAGGCCAGCCAAGGTATTGCCAGTGGGAAGAATCATTTTTCGCCAGACCTTGTGCTGCTTCTTGGATGGGTAGATAACATTACCCATAATCCACTACTGGGGAGGGGTCCTCTGAAGATGGCACTGAGGAGCATGCCTGACGTCTCCCTCTTTCTTCCTTATTGGTTTAACTCTCTGTTAATGTTAAGAATCTCATTTTTCCTCCCTTAGGAATCCTTCTGTGTGAACAGTCTAAATCCTGAATGGTGACCTTGTGACACGATTGCAAAATTAAATTGGCCTGAATATTTTGTTATTGGAAGTCTGATGATGTAGCTCTGGCTGGAACTTTCTGTTAAAGCTTTTAAATTAAAAACAAACAAAGGCTTCTCCCCAGGGGCCTTTTAGGAGCAGTAACTACAGAGCGATTTGCTTTTCTGCTGCTGTTTAACGACACTTCTGAACCACAAATTCTCATAGCAAGCCACAATTTTCTATTCGAGATTATTCCTATGGGGTGCACACGACAAGAGCACTGGGGAAGCAGGCCTTGTTTCTTTGGTATTTTTATACGGCATACTAGAAACTTATCAATACATTTTGGCAGTAAAGGCGAAGCTAGCTTAAATTGTTCATAGCCAGCAAAAATTCGTTTTGAAAAACCCAGGTGTAGGGAAAACATAAAAACACCAGAAAATTGCAGCCAAGCATGCTTTTTAGCCTGCAAAGTCAGGCAAATGACAATTTAAGGCTGTTTATCTTTGGATACCTGATATACCTGGTATACTTCACAACCCCATGTTCTGCTTATTTGACAAACTTGCATTTGAGAATGAATATGAACTATTTCCAAAAGGCCTCTCTTCAGGAAGGAATAAGGCATTTTTATTCGTGTTCATGTGCGAGTGCTGAAGAGAAAAGGAGCAATGGTATCAAGAAGTGACATAGAACATATATGGATTTCCTACATTTTAAATGTGAATCGATTAACAAAGTGTTATTTTTATTTTCAAGCATGTGTGTTATTTCTGTGTGTTTTCTTATTGAACCAATTGTACATTTAGATACTCATCGTTTTTTTTTATAACAAGTTTTATTGAATTTTTTTGTTTTACAACCAAGTGCTTAAGACTCATCGTGGAGATAGGGCACTCCATAGAACAAAGTAAAAAATACAATCATACATGAACAATTTAAATTACTTCTTTAAAGGTTCCCTCTCTATTTTAGCAATCAAGAAAAAAAAAACTATCAATAATATTTCCACCCGTTTTCAGGCTTAACTAACTTACAATTAACATATTCCAATTTGGCCTTACCTAAACATATAGTATACAATTCGGGTATCCATATAATATAAATTGTTTCTAACATATACATATTATTCCAATTATTCAATTTATACTTCTTAATTAAATTCTATCTCTTATTCTATTCTATTTCACATACATATTTTATAAATGAACATGACTTTAAGTATTTTAAAACCATTTTACATTTTAGCCTAAAATAATAAAACAATACTTATTTCTAAAATAGACATATAACTATTATATTTTAATATTTCTCAACTATATTCTATTTTGTACTCTATCAAATATTTTTATAAATCAATCCAAATCTCTAAAAGTTCCTCAATTGTTTTAATTTAGATACTCATCATTTTAACTATTTCCTCCTCACCCTGTTGTCAGTCAAAAAACCCCATCATTTTACTCCTGTATGGTGTAGATCAGGAGTGTCAAAATGCCGGCCCGTGGGCCGGTTGCATCATATGGAGGCCACGCCCACCCCAGCTCCAGCAATGCAAAAAAAGTCGCGACATGTCGGCACACGTCACGTGACGCAGCGAGTTTGACACCCGTGGTGTAGATCATAAATGTTGCAGTATGGAAGTTGTAAGAACACACCTAAAGGTTAAAGAGAGTCACTTTGAGAGTTGGAAGGGTGATACCTAAACATGACAAATAAATAAATTAAAAGGTAACCATAATGGACTCTTGCAAACAATGTTTTATATTTTTGAAGTTACAAAACTGTGGTGTTCAATGCTACCATTTTTAATAATTACTAAATATTTTTTCAGATATATATATAAAATATAATACAAAGAGGCATGGGCTTAAAACACTTAGATATAGGAAACTGTCAGTCTGAGGTGGAGGTTACAAAGTAAATCTTGGATCTCCTTAAAGATTAAATATTTGTGTGCTACAAACCATGCAAGCTATAAAAATTAGCCTTTAAAGAGACTAAGAGTTTTTAGGATACTGTCAGAAAGATTTTTTTCCCCTCCTTCCTTTTGCTTCTTTGTCCATCCTCGCTCACCTCTGAGGTTTGTCCCCTTTGAAAAGAGAGAACATGACTGGTTTTTCCCAATGCAGGTCTTTGAAGCCAACACAAATAAATGGCCAAGAGGTCTTCTTCATGCTGGAATGAGAGATCTTCTGCCTAAGCTGGCACTCCATTGGCTCACAAGAAAACCCAATGAAGTTGATGGACTTCTTACGTTCAGCCAATGCAATTTCTCCTGTTCACATTTTTTAAAGCAGCGGTCCCCAACCTTTGTGGTTTGGCGGCCCGGCTGGGGCGAGGAGAGGGAAACTGGCCCAAACATGTGTGCATGCGTGCATCTGGCCCTTGCGCAAGTGGCGGGCCAGTGTGCATGCGCGCAGCTCGACTTGCACAAGTAGTGGGCTAGCGTGCACGCATGCACGCGATTGCCTGCCAGCCTGCCGCTAGCGCAAGTTGAGCTGTGCACGTGCCATGCTCCAGCCAGCCACTTGCGTGGCCCAATTCCAAATAGGCCACGACCTGGTAGCGGGCCACGGCCCAGAGGCTGGGGACCCCTGTTTTAAAACATAAATAGAAAAAACATTTTGCAGCTTAAAGGATCCTATAAAGCACGGGTATCAAACTCATCACGTCACGTGACGTGTCGCGACGTATCGTGACTCTTTTTGCATTGCCGGCAATGGGGTGGGCCCGGTTTTGGTATGATGAAGCCGGCCCGTGGGCCGGCATTTTGACACCCCTGCTATAAAGAGAAGCAGGCTCTTAGGATAAATGCTTAAATTCAAGCCGCCTCCAGGAGCAATGATTTGTCTTTCATTGGACTCCAGCTTGAAGTAACTACCTTCAGTGGCTGCCTGGTGAGTTTAGTTGTGTACTTCTTGTGTATTGCCTGCTTTTAATTCCCAAGGTTCACACTCGAAACTATTACTCTTAGGACTTGAAGGGTTATTAAAGTCAAGTTGCTAAAAGCCACTCCGAAACTAAAAAAAAGGGAGGACCGCTATTTTAGAAGTGAACAATGTTACCATAAAGGAAAGGTCATGTGGAGGTCAGCTTTACAAGTTTTTAAGGCTGGCATTTGGGAGGACTAAAGTCACAGGATGCATTTAATAGTATCAGCTTTACCAAGTTTCTCAGCTGTATGTTGAGTCTGAAAGCTCCATTCATACTTAAAAAGTTTTTCTCCCTTTCCTTGTGCCTGATGCATGGGGGGTGGGGGGGAAGATAGAAAGTATTTTGTTTCACTAAAGTTGTCATCATTACCATGAGTGTCGTCATGCTACTTTTATTAATTGTTTTGGCAGGGGAAATTTTTGAATGGGTGCATTTTATTTCCATTTCATATCCATGAACATATTTTCACATGAAGGCACCCTGCAGTGCACAGTCTGATGCTTTACTCCCTAAAGATGTCAAGATACGTTTTTAATTGCTGACAGCAGTTTTTCCAGCGTAGATACTTAATCTGAAGAACGATAAATAGGAGAGGGTGTAGCACAGGAAATGAGAAAACAAAATCTTCAATGCTGTATTTAGTAAAGGGGTCAAGAGGAGGTGTATTAGGCAGCAATTTTAGAAATAAATGTAGGGTCAAGAGTTCTCCCAATTTTCATCTGTAAATGTCAAAATATGTAACAGTCTGTTGAACCTTCTATGATATATTAATATAAAAGAAGAATCCCATTTTTTTCTGGAGAGTTGTATATTTAGCTACATGCAGAATTGTACAAAACAATGTCAAACTTATTTTTGGGTGAAACATTTATAAATAACTATCTCCATCCATCCATCCATCCATCCATCCATCCATCCATCCATCCATCCATCCATCCATCCATCCATCCATCCATCCATCCATCCATCCATCCATCCATCCATCCATCCATTTCTCTATATCACCTGTCCATCTATCCATTATTTCATTGTTATGGAAAAAAAATTAGAAGAATAAAATCATGGTAAAATAATTCTGTCCTAAAGCACTATTCAAAGTGACATTCTGTGAGTGGCATAGGTAATTTCTAAATTTGATAAATAAATATATATATCAAATATATCAAAACTATATCACTGTTGCGTCTTTCAATCTCCAGGGGAAATTGTTGAGAAAAAGGATGGAGTGGCAATCTGCCACCCTGACACTACTATCAGTGGCTTCTCTTGTTGTTCTTTTCAGGAATTCCTGAAAAACTAAAGATATGGCAGTAAAGTTCATTCAGCAGGTAGAAGCATAATTTGAAGATAGGTCCAGCTGAAAGGGGTAGATTTTTATAATTGACTAGTACACTCTAATAATGGAATATTATATAACTCCTTTGAAAAAGCTGCATGGAATTCAAATGGCTAAATATCTTAGCCTGGTTACAAATCAGTGATTCATATCCAAAAAAAATATCACAGAATTTAGGTTTGGAAGGGACCTAGTCCAATTGTCAGCCCTCTGCAAGAATTCATTATTAAAGCTTATTGTTTGGGCAAGCATTCAACCAATCAGAAATATTTTCCTCTCTGATCCGAATTTGTTAAAAAGGAGAGAAGCTTGGGGGGGGGGGAATAAGAGACAGATTCTTAATTCTCTATTGGTGTCTCAGGCAACACCATTGTTTTTTTTTAAGCAAATCACTGAATAAAATATTTAAAAGGAAGTGCCAAAGACACGTGTCCAGGTTACATGCACCATGTGTTGGATTTTGCTTTGCTGTTGGTACCACCCGCTCTGTTTCTTGCTGATTAACGCCCTGCCATTTTTTCCCTTTGACTAAGTCCCTGACAAAACCCCTTTAGGTTGTCAGAGCATCTGCTGCGACTCTCCTCTAGGGAGGGATTGGAATTAAATTATGATAAACTAACTAATCAGAATACATTATGGAATTTGAGCAAAACACATCTTGCTGCATCATCACTAAGCTTTAAGATCATAATATTATGGCACAATAATTATGTAAACTAGTTTTTATTTTGGAGGGAAAGGACATGAAGATTACAAAGCAGGCGTTCCAGACTACCCATATGGAGCTGCCAAGAAAGGCTGGGCCAGATGGATTCTTCTGTTCATTGCCCCTGGATTGATCTGGCTGCTTTTCTTTTCCTGTACATGCAGGAAGACAGAGGAAACACAGAAAAAAAATAAAGCTGCCTGGAAAAAAAAAAAGAGAGAGAGAGAGAGAGTAAAGTACAATAAAATAGATAAATCTATTCAGTACAACAGTGTTTCTTAACTTCAGCAACTTTACGATGTGTGAACTTCAAGTCCCCAGAATTCCCCAGCCAGTCCTTCTTCAAGTTTGTGTGGCTAGAAATTGAAGTCCAAACATTGTAAAGTTACTGAGGTAGGGAAACACTGCATAGAAAACACGAGGACGTTGTTGTTCTGATTCTTTTGTCAGAAGAACAACAGGCTGCACAACTGACACATTTCCTTGCCACAGATCAGAAAAATGGAGGTGGAAGGGAAGGGACCAGCTATCCTTCATATGCTGGCTTTTTTTTAGGATTTATGACTATTTATGACTATGACTATGTTCTCCTTAATCTGTTACTGCATTTCAAGAAATCTTTCCTCAGCTTTGTTCAAAAAAGCGTTTTCCCCCTCCTGCTACCCTCTTTTTAATTTTTAAAATCTTATTTTTAATAATGGAATACAAATAATGTCCTCTCTCAACCCTCTTTAATTCTTCCTCATGTTACATGTTTATTTATTGAGGATTTATTTATTTATAGAGTTATACTGGTGATTTCAGAAACTCAAGGTGGTTGTCTCCAAAAATAATAAAACAGCAGTAGGACCACCCTTCCCCATCAACCCTCATTAAAACAGCACCCATTCCTCCTAAAAGTTGATCCCCCCAAAAAAGGATGTTTATGTTATCATAAACTCTGACATGATTAGCCCCCTGCTTCTCGTTTTTATCCTTAGAACAGACAATGGAACCAATCCGCATAAGTATCAAGTTTGAGCAATACAAGTTTGAACCTCAAGTGACTAAAAAGCTGAACCTGTTTCATGGAGATCATATGCAACTCAGCAAAACTTCTGCCATCAAATGTTGGTCAATAATTTAGAGTTAAACCTCTGACTTGATAAAAAGAAAAGAAGGATCAATGTATGAGAAAGCCTGATGGGAAAATATTATTTGTGTCCTGGACCCACACACTTTTTGCTTTGACCTCACTCAGTTTTCCCTTTATCCTGCTTCATTCCACACACATTATGATGTCTTCAACCCAGTACTAACCACGCTGGTTCTGTTACTGAATTGTGTGGTTAAAAATAAGAGGAATATGAACAAGGAACAAGCCAAAACCATCTAATATTAAGTTTTCAAGAGATTGAAAAAACATTTTTCTTTGATACCACTATGCTCTTTTCCAGAATACAGACTTTTCATTTTTCCTTCATTCACAGTTAAATGGTTAAGCCAGGGCCTCAGATCTGGTATTATCTTTTCTGGTATGTAATACACAACTGCAACTAAATTTTGGATGAATGCCCAGATTTAGGTGACTAAAACCTCTGCTAAAAGCTATGGAAGTTGTATGCTACCACCTAGGTTTTCTCTAGGCAACTGCAGATTGATTAACTAGTGACAGTTTTAGACTTTGATCACAAGCATTTGAAGAGAAACATTGCAGTAGACTTCCCTCCATCTTTTCACCCACAATTGGAAAATGTTTATATAGTGATTCCCTTGTGCTTGCTAATGGTAGTGAAACATTCCCTCTTTTATTGTGTGAGAGAAGAGTTGCTGGAGAATTTGGATGGAAAAATGCTCATGTGTTATCTATTATTTTTCTTGCTGGGTTTAAGGAACATAATTTTCATTCCTGATCTCTGTTTGCTACAGTTCAGTTTGCTTTGCGTGTCTGCAGAAAGGAGCAGAAAGTTCTTAATGGAGTTGATGCATATGCATTCAAAATACAAGACTGGGCAAGGGACAACTTTCTGGATCCCCCGGTGTGGGTTTATAGGCAGGGAAGGATAGTCATATTATAATTCTGTGCCTATATGTAGAGCAACAGATTGTTATAAAGGCATGCCATTTTAGTTTCCCTTCTCCAAGTTTTTGTTCTGACGAACAAATTCATGCATCATTTATGAAAATGAACAAGCTGAAGATAAAATCTAGCTCTCCAGCTGGATCTCTGAATATTATGAAAGTTGGAAAAGATTTCAGACTGATCTGGGCTGCACTAATAACTAAGACGAATTCCTGGACTGTGTTTTAGTGTTTGACTTTTGTTTCAGATTTTTGTAGACTTGGTTTGTAATTACAGAGGGAGAGAGAAAAATAGATTTGGAAAGCCTAAGCACAAGTAGTGACAAATGAGCTCCTTGTTATGTGTCTACAATTTGCAAAAGATGATTTAAACGCTTGCAAACTATTCCTTGAGCAAAGATGAACATTGGCATTACCTTATGCATGTGGAAGGCCTCGTCAGCATTATGACATATTATTTCTTCAGTGCAAATTTTAGTCCGGTTGCCTGATGAATTTTTCATTTTAAAAAGAGCATCAAATCCTGGCATTAAAATTACAAAACAAAAATATTTTTCACACGGTTATAGGAAATACTGTGGGAGGTTATGCAATAAGTTACAACTAGTCATGCAGGATCAGCATAGAATGTTTAAGGCCTTTAGAGTCTTAATTTCTTGGTTTATATATGTATATTGTGCTAGTGGGCTATTTTTAAATAATTAAGCTTTGATTTATTGCAGTATATATATGAATCATTTATAACAATACCGAATACTCATAATTTGGTAATTGTGTAAAGGAACACTGTAATATGAAAATCCGAAACATGTTAATAATAGGATATTTATGTTTTGATATATTTTGATATGATTCAACACATCATGTAAAATAAAAAAAGGTGACGGTTTATCAGATCTGAATTACATAAAAATATGGACAACTACTCGATGATAAAAAAAAAAGATATAGTAAAGTCTAACTCTTGGCTTTGATCTAGTGGTTGTTTATGTCCATTATTATTAAAGTTGCCTAATGAACATATCCTTAGAAAAAAATTATGTATTTAGCGAACTATAAAGTGATAGGGGAATACATTTTATACATCACCTTAAATATAATCAGTAAAATAGTATAAATTAAATTAGCACTGATGGTACTAAGAAGCAGAAAGGGATAACTATTCCTTTCGTTGAATTTATATGCTCTCAAGTCAAGAACAAAAATGAATTTGTAAGCTTTATCTTCTGATTATCAGCTCTGTTTCAAGGAGAGATTAAAACTTTTATACTAGCAGTAGAAGTAAAAAAAACAACAGATGAGCCCCTTTATGTTCACCCGTGCCAAAGTTATACTCATTCAGTAACCTATCACAATATAGCCAGTGTACTGTAATGTTGCAATGGAGTATCATGGTATTATTCTACAAGTATAGATGCAAAAACTGGGATTTTTGAAAATTGGAGCTTGGTGGGTTTAGTCCTATCTTTGCTAATGATGTAGCATACAGTAGCTGATGGGTTTTCATATGGTCCTTGTCTGGATCAGGCCATCGGTTCTTTCCTTTCTATTTACAAAAGCTGGTTAATGGGCAGTATAGGTAGTATACTTGCCTCCAAGTCAGGGGTCTTCAAACTCGGCCCTTTTATGACTCATGGACTTCAACTCCCAGAATTCCTCAGCCAGCATGCCTGGCTGAGGAATTCTGGGAGTTGAAGTCCATGAGTCATAAAAGGGCCGAGTGTGAAGACCCCTGCTCCAAGTCAACAGGCTGATTTAGAAAGTATAAGACCAACATTCTGTTATATTCACTTTGCCACTCAGCTGATAGGGATTGCTAATAGAAGATCAGAGAACCAATCCTTCTCCTCACCTCATCCAGGCCCAGCATTTACATTTGCTTAGTGGTGAGATTGGCCCTGCGTTTTATTCACTACAGGGCGTTCACCCTTTTGCCGAGAAGCAAATAGATCTCAACATTTACTAATTCCCAAGCAATCTTAGAGCTCACGGATTGTCTACTACTCTTTCCTATTTGTTTCCTGGTAAAACAGTGGTGGTTTGTGGACTCTGGTTGCTTCCAATATTTGGACCTCTTTCTACAGAGGTTTTGGAAAAAATTGAAGCAGCATAAACACTATGGTGCATTGACAAGCAGGCTTTGTGTGGAAGGTTGAGTGGATGTTGTCCCCAGTCTTTGCCACAACATTCCTTCTGAGATTAGATTAGCTCCAACCGGCTGGCCTTTCATAAAGCCCTGAAACCTTGGTTTTGTGTTTGGGTCCGTGGACCCTGTCTGTTGACTTTGTGGGTGGTCAATTTACGATGCTCGGAAGACTTTGTGTTTTTATTTTGAGATGTGTTTCATAATATCTTATCTATTTTATTGCTAAGTTATCTAGAGTTACATATGCAAGATATAAATGGAACAAATAAACAAACAAACAAACAAGGAATTACCCCACTAATGTGTGGTTTGGTTATTACGATGCACCATTACTGAATTAACGATTGCTCAGAATCCACAGTGCTAGCATACACACTAGAAGAGTTCCTACGTCACCTATACTTTAAATTTCTATTAATTTGAAATTGGCTCTGTTTAAAGGTCAGCAGACTGTGACAGCATTATGCTAATGTTACATCGGCATCAGAGATTATTGGTTTAGGGGAGGGTGAACTAGGATGGAGGCTATAGGTATTTTCCAGATTCAGAACAGCTTGCTAAAGCATGATATGATGACAACACTGAATTAAAAAAAAAAGAATGAGGAAACATTATGTCATGGTTCCGACAGATGAAACTCTTCAAAAGAACTTCGAGGCATTGTTTACCTTTACCTTTTGCATTGACACATTACAGTTCTTTAAAATGCAGAATGTATATCAAAGGCCAACTATACCCTCAGCTTGGGGGGGGGGGAAATAGCAATATATGGCTTGGGGAAGCCATAACTTTGACTGTTGCAGCTGTTCTTGCTGGAATACATTAAAGCAAGGCTGCTTATTAAGCAATAAAAAAGGAATAAATGTCTTCTCCAACCCCTCCACACTCCCCCTTAGCTAGGCCCAGTAATATTGTTTCATAATCTGTGACAGATTATTCATAATCTAGAAGCATTCAGGGGTGCACTTGAGCAAACCATTTTGAATTTGGAAGCAAGTCTGAGCTATCCTTGGTTTTTTTTTTAAGCTATTCACTAAATTCTGCAAATGTGTCCTACAATCCACAAACACTGAAATCCTGCAATTTAAATACATTGTGAAATTGGTGCAAGTTTAAACAGAATGTTTGCTTACCATCCGCCATTTACTATTCATACTTTCCAGAGTATATATATATGCGAAAAATGTTTAATTTTATGCTTAGCTCATTGAATCCGGGGACAGAGAACAGTTGGGCCTTGCAGATAGGAAAAAGTTGGATTAAAAATGTTTTTATAAAGTGAAAAACCCCATTTGTTTTTAAGTATTTCCATCAAAGCCAGATGCATTAGTATCTGGAAAGATGTGCTCTCAGTTTCTTGAACAAATTGCTAAAGGGACCGCTACATTAATATCTTTCAGCTTTAGATCGTCTAAAATTTGGCCGCTCCAACCATTCTGGATCTTATTATAGGCCGAGTGTAATAACGTCAACATATTAAAATTCTTAAAAGTGGCTTGGAAGCTATTTGGTTATTTAGATTTTAATTTCTATTGTTTAATAACTTTCAGTTGTCCCCCATATTAGTTAAATTATGAAATGGTAACTCCCCCTCCTCCTCCAATTCCTAAACAAGTTCTAAAAGTGCCAGCCTGAGCACTTTTCCGCAAGGCAGGGGAACTGAGAAAGTTTTATTATAATACCTCGGCTACACTGTTTGCACAGCTGAGTGCAGAGGCTTGCATTGCCCAGGCTCTTTTAGGATGGGGTACAGACAAACTTGCTTTGCAAAGAGACTGTAGAGCGAAGGCCGAGAGCAGAAGCGAAGCTCTTGACGATTTTCATCTGAACTTGCTTCCAGATAGAAACTGGATAAAAGAGGTCTAGCGCGACTCTCCCTCGCTTTCTTTGGGACAGAATTGGGCCCACGGCTTTGTGTTAACCAAGTTTCCTGCCGTGCACTTGTCTGCACTTGCATTTCCCTGACAGCAGGGGGCGCAGGTCCCTTAGTCTAAAGCTAACCACAGAAAGGCTTGCAAGAGATTACTTTAGCCTTGACCTTCGCGAGTCCCCGAGATCCGCCCCTTCTTACTCTGCCTACCCACTATCTGCCCCTTGCTACGATGCCCGCCTTCCCCCCCTCCCAACGTCTGCTTAGCAGATTCTGCTGGGAAAAGCAGCCAAGGGGGCGCTAGGGGAAAAAAGAAATGCCAGAAGAAAAGGATCGGTACCCGCGCGAAGACCTAAGAATTTAGCTGCTGAGGAAACGAGGACTACTGGGAACGGGGCGCGGGGGGGGGAGGGGTGGAAATCGGACGATCTCTTCTGACGCCTTAGTCTTTGGCAGCTCTGTTGCCGGAGCTTGTGGTGCTGGATCAAGGTTTGCAGCGAGTGGCCCTCCTGGGAAGTCCGATCGCTCGTGAAGTAGAGCAGAAGGGGGCCTTTTTGGACTGCTAGCGCGGCCCGCCAATTTTTGACTGAACCTTTTTGGCCCCGATTCAGGGACGAGTTTTGCGACTGTTTGTGTAATACACAAACTTCGAGGTCCTCCTTCGCCAAGCCAGTTTGTGTGGCTGTGGAAGCCCTGGATAGGAAAGATGCCCACAGGTGTCGTTTTTTTTTTTTTTTAAACTCAATTCAGAAACTGGACAGAGAGCAGGTCTCGGTGAACGTCTAATATCTGTGTGAAACTCTGCCCTTACGATTTGGTAGAGGAATTCCTTGCCCGAGAAAAGAGGATTTTTCTGAATTGATAAAGCCTGCGGAAGCCTTCCCGGTTGGCTCCGTTAGCTGTAAACATTTGAAGAACAGCTGAAAGTATTAACCAGCAGCTGTAGGTTGTGTGTGTGTGTGTGGGGGGGGGGTTAGGGTCTGGTTGAAAGGGTGAAACAGCAGCCACAAAATAGAAGGTTGCAATTGGTAGTTAAACAAACTCAAGAGTGGTTAGTGCCAATGCTGGGTGAATAGCTTCCTGCAGAGTGGTGTGGGCGAAATTTGGGATGAACTGATGAACTCAGTGCCAGATGCTGGTGGTGGCCTTGTGAGGAAATGTGCAGAGGATTGCTCTTTTTATTGACCAGGAAACATGCTTCTTCTATTTATCCCTCGGCTCTTCTGTGGCCCTTTCCCATGTGCAGTTTCAGGTGCTTCAGTATGCCTTGGTGATCAGTGAATTCCTCCTGGATATTTCCCCCTAATTATAATACACTGCCTTTATCTAGTTCCTAGCCCTGAATTTAGGCCAGGGGTCTTCAAACCTGGCCCTTTTATGACTCGTGGACTTCAACTCCCAGAGTTCCTCAGCCAGGCACACTGGCTGAGGAATTCTGGGAATTGAAGTCCACGAGTCATAAAAGGGCCAAGTTTGAAGACCCCTGGTTTAGAAAATCATTACTCTGCATTCCAAGTTCCAAGTACAGGTAGTCCTCACTTTATGCCTGTAATTGAGCCTGGCAATTATGGTCATAAGTCATATGACTGGACCCAATTTTATGACCTTTTTCATGGTGGTCATTAACCAGATGTAGCAGTTGTAAAGCAAAGCCCATAGTTGTTAAGTGAATGCCAATTTCCAGCAAAAGCCTTCAAAAATCATAGTTGCATGACCATGTGGCGGTGTAATGGCTATAAACGCAGACCAGCTGCTGAGCACCCAAATGTGGTCACATGACGGACGAGGGCGATGTCAGAACTTCAAAACCATACATCGGGAGTCACTAAGTGAGCAGTCATAAGTTAAGGGACTACCTGTATTATTTCCCTATTTAAAAAACAGGGTTCCCCTACAACAGGGGTGTCAAACTGCCGCCCCTTGGGCCGGATGCGTCATCCGGAAGCCGCCCCCACCCCATTGCCGGCAATGGCAAAACAGTCCTGATATGTCTCGCGATGTCATGTGACGTCGCGAGTTTGACATGTCTGCCCTACAAGAAGATCTGTAAAAGGATGCAACTTCATAATCTCCTTTAATGATAGTCTGGCTTGATGTCCTGCTTTGAGGTGTTGCACTGAAATGGGTGTGTTTCCTGCCAGGAGTTCGATCCTGACTGGCTCAAGGTTGACTCAGCCCTCAATCCTTCCGAAGTCGGTAAAATGAGGACCCAGATTGTTGGGGGCAATATGCTGACTCTGGAAACCACTTACGAGAGGGCTGTAAAGCACTGTGAAGAGGTATATAAGTCTAAATGCGATTGCTATTGCCTATCCTTTCCCTCCTTCCCTTGATCTTTGATTTAAATTAAATGCTTAGGAATATTTAGTTATATATAAGCCCTGTCAACACAGTTAGCTGGTTGCGCCTAGCTGACCTTGGCCGATCTCAAAAAGCTAAGCAGAGTGAAATCAAGTAGTAGTTGAGCGGGAGATCTTCATGAACTTCTAGGGCTGCAGAGAAGATTGGGAGGATCTTGGCCACAGCTAGGAAGAAGGCAGTGGTACTCAACCATGAAGCCACAAGAAGCCACCCTTGACTCAAAGGAAAATTTATATATAGCATATAAGTCCTGTTGTTTCTCCATACTTGCATCTCCTTCTGTTTCCTCTGTCATCCACTCATCCACGACACAGAAGCATATTCCACTGAAACATATCTCAGTAAAAGGATGGTTTTATAGAGTAAAGAAACGTGGCACAGAGGAACCCAGAAAGGAGAACTGAATATTTTCAATGGAGGTACAACCATTTATTTGGTGACCGTTCAAAGTTACAATGGCATTGAAAACGTGACTTACTATTCCTCACTCTTAACAACCGTTGTAGCATCCCCATGGTCGTATGATCAAAATTTGCGTGCTTGGCTACCAGCATGTATTTACAATGCTTGCAGCATCCCAGAGTCGTGTGATTGCGATCTGGCTTCCAACAAGCAAAGTCAGTGAGAGAAGTCAAATCCACTTAACAACTACATGATTCACTTAACAACTGCAGTGATTCGTTGAACTGTGACAAAAAGAAATGTGGGCAAAATCGGGTGTGATTTGCTTAGCAACAGAAATTCTGGTCCCAATTGTAGCCGTAAGTCAAAGATTACCTGTACTCAAAGCCTCCTTATCGATTTCACTGACTTTTGGCCCCACTATGACAGATGTTGCATATCTTAAAACTGGTGTGATACAATTATACAGCTGAAAGGGACCATACAACTCCCTATCCATCTGCTCTTACTTCCATTCAGTGCAAGGCCTGTTAGATCTTTGGCAAATAACTATCTAGACTCTGTTTGAGAAGTCTTAGTGAAGTAGAACTCACATATCATGTGGCAACTGGCTGACAGCTAATACAGTCAGGATGTTCCTTTTGCTGTTTAGTCTGAACCTCCATCTTAGTAGTTTTATCCCATTGGTTTTGGTCTTTTCAAAGACTTCTCCCAGCACAATAGACTATAGTCAGTGGTGGGATTCAGCCGGTTCGCACCACTTCGGCAGAACCAGTAGCTAATTTTTTATTGCCCAGGCCCAGAATGGACTTCCGGAAGCGGCATCCACACAGAGAACCGGTTATTCACATGTTTGAATCCCACCACTGATTATAGTATAGTATAGACTAACAGATCTGTCTTTTCTGGGTCTTTCTTCTTCCCCTTTTTGAAGTTAAGGATAAGGTTAGCTCACCAACAGTCTTCCATCAGTTTTCCGAGAGTCAAACTTTATCAAGAAGATTTCTGTAATTATTAATCCCTTTAATAACCTAGGTCCTAGGATGTAATCCATCAGGCACCAGAGACTGAATTAATTTAAATTAGCTAAATTCCCTATTATCCTCTCATTGTCTGCCCTAAACTCCAGACCCTCTTTCTGTCATTAGCCCAACCATCGGGATCCAGAGCTTCATTCCCCTTTCAAGAAACCACAGATGCACAATAGAAGTTAAGAATTATGGTTTTCTAATTATTACCAATTACAGGTAGTCCTCAACTTACAACCACAACTGAGCCCAGCATTTCTGCTGCTAAGTGAGACATTTGTTAAGTGAACTTTGCCCCATTTTACGACCTATCTTGCCACAGTTGTTAAGTGAATCATAGCAGTTGTTAAATTAGTAATAAAATTGTTAAGTGAATCTGGCTTCCCCATTGACTTTGCTTGTCAGAAGGGATCACATGACCCCTGGACACTGCAACGATCATAAATATAAGTCAGTTGCCAAGAATCTGAATTTTGATCACATGACCCTGGGGATGCTGCAATGGCCGTAAGTGTGAAAAATGGTCATAACTCACTTTTTCCAGTGCCGTTGTAACTTTGAACAGTCACTAAATGAACTGTTGTACAGTCACTAAATGAACTGTTGTAAGTCAAGGACTACCTGTACTGTTCCACCACAGTTTCCTTGGTATATAGACTTATACTCTCTTTGGCTTTCATTTTATTCTGAACAAACCTCCAAAACATATTTCCCCCTTATTTTTATATCTCTTACAAGCCTTAGCTCTTTCTGAATGTTAGCTTTTAGAGAAAATTCTTACGTTTCTGGAAACCAGTTTATATTTTTCTTTGGTTATATTCTCTTCCTTTTATTTCCTAAGCATACCATTTTTTTTCTTCATGTTTTTGATTATGTGCCATCAGGTTGTTTCCAACTCCTAGCAACCACAGAGATGCACCCCCCCCCCCCAGTGATCTGTTCCTAATCCGTTTTTTCAAGTCTCTCAATGGTGGGTACACTCATTGCCACTGTAACTGAATCCATCCATCCATCCATCTTGCTGCTGGTCTTTCTCTTCTTCTCTTTCCTTCCACCTTTCCCAGCATTAGAATATATTGTCCATCGTTTTGTATTTTTGATTCATCTGATGGTAAAAACATAGTAGTGGTTTACTATTGCCTTCTCCAGCATAGTCTGATTAGATAACTTTGCCATTGTAACTGCAGTAACTGTTCGCCTTTGACATTTTCCTATATCGCTGTTGCCCTATAAAGGTGTCTGCTTGCTTTATCTGGGCAGTTGGGATGAGCTTGGGTGCCCTGGGTGACCCTGATGAGTATATATACTTTTGGCATACACTTCTGTCATTCTTTGTTCATCCCCCCCCCCCCCAGGAACACTCCCATCACCAGTACAGTAGGACCTGAGGATGAGGTCTTCAGAATGTTAGAGGATTCTTAATATATCTACCCTGGCTTCAATATTTCTTCATTTTCCCTTCTTGTGAAAATTATGATTTTGCTTTCAATATCCAATTTTGCAGGATTTCCCAACCTTCCTCGATACTTTTCTCCTTTGGGATTTGAAGCCATTATTTTCAATCTACCTTTCCTAAGAGTTCATCAAAATTAGATCTTCTGAATCTAAGTCGGATGTACAGGTCCAACTGTTCTCAATTCCTCCACCTCATGACCTCTTTACAAACTCCTACAGTAGCATTATTTTTGTGTTTCTTTCAACAGGATTTCCATCCTCTGATTCTTCTATTTTTGTGCAAGAATATTTTTCTCACTACATACAATACACCATACCGAGGATTCCCAGGATCTGGAAACTATAGCTTTCCAGTGTTGTGGACCAATCATGAGTGATATCTCACACTTGTGACACCTATCATGTTTCTCAATTAGATTAGGAAATCTAGTTCTCCTTGTTTAGTGTTGGCTTGAATATTACATTCATACAAACACAATAGCAACCTATGCCAAATTGAGGCTGTTTCATGCATGGGACAACCTGAGGCTCATCCAGATTGTATTAGCTCTATGGTAGCGGTAGTGCAACACTTTTTATTTTTTACTCTGGTACTTCTGGGAGAAAGCTGAGTTTTGTCTACCTCTATGTTTCAAATCTCTTTATAATCTATGGTGAGTTTGTGTCCGTTGTATGGTCACTTTTCAAGTTGGTGTATGGGTTCACCAATACTTGGCTGCAACAACCCATCACCCGATGAGGCCTAACCATTATTATATTTCATTCAGTCCTTTTGCAAACTCTATGGTGGCCCAGCCCTGTCAGTACCCATTCAGTAGCCTTGGGTCCTCCAAAGATTAACTTGAGTATAGACTCCTTTCCTGTGTGACAGTAGCAGCCACCTGTGAGGTAGAAATTAAGTAGCCAATACATGCTACTGAATGCGTATGTAGAGCTGCCAAATCGGGCCTGTAAAAATCAGGAATAGCATTAGATGGCAGTCCAGAGTTGGAATGTTAGGTTTTTTTTGCAGGGTGATATGGAATTTGTAGTCTACTTAAGGACTTGGAGAGGAAGAAATGTTGGACTCCTAATACACTTGTTGGGTGTTGTGGGCTACATGTGTGAATAAAGTTAAGCTGATTCATGTTTCCCCACCTCTGTTTTCATGCCTTCTTGTGTTTCTCAGATATTTAAGAGACTAAACTAGTATCCTAGGGAAAGAGCAGGAACAACTGTCTCTTCTTGTTCACCAGCCATTTCCCCTTAGCTGTAAGAGAGAGAGAGAGAAGGTTAATCATTTGATTGGCCCAGTGGCTCAAACTCCTTTCATACCATCCACCCAAAAGAAGCCAAAGAGCATAAAAAAGAACAGGAAGCTGCTGCTAACGTCTTGGCATCTTTTGGAATAGCTAAGCCCAGGTAGTGCATTCCAGTGGGAGTGATTAGGTTATCTGATCTGGGCATCATTGCTGTGTGGGACTTCCTATCAGAAGAAGTTGGTTGAAGGTGTGAAGGTTGTAGCTGCCCCTCCCTCTCCCTGCATCCATTTCTTTGGAAGCAGTGCCTAGGTGAGAAAGAGGAGGAAGCTGCAATTCTCTTTTGCTCTCTTCTTTCTTTGGCTGGGAAGGGGGCTGGGGAGGAGGGGGGGCTGGAAAGTCCTCAATTTTCCCATTAAACTGCCAGGGGATCACCCTGCACTGGACCAGGCAATCATTAGGTTAAGATCGCAGCCGCCTTCGCTTGTCAGCTCTGTGGAGGCCAGAGGATTCAGACTGTTCTGCTTCCTTAGGAACAGTTGAGCCATCCAGAGCCAAAGGGATGGTGCTCTACAGTCTGCTGAGAGTAGAAGCAGGAAGGAAAGTACCAAGGAAACCAATTCTTCCTGGACAGGGTGGAGCCTTGGAGGAGATGGACCCTCCCTTGCCCTTTCCCTGCCTTGCAGTGTGCAAGGCTGATGGGATGGTACCACCTTCCTCAGTTACCCCTCTGTTGCGACTGTGGCTGCTTCCTTGTCCATTTCAAGGGCAGCAGGCAGGCTTGGAAGCCCCCCCCCCGGAGCGCGGGTGGGAAGCTCTGTAGGTTTTTTTTGTGGCTTGCCCCCTCTTCCTTGCAGGAAAAAGGAAAGAGAAGGCCAGACGTACAGGTGGCATTGCTTCTCCCTTAGGAAAGGAGTGCAGCGCAAAATGCGATTCTGTGCCGGGGGAGGGGGAATGGCACGCGTGAAGAGGCCGCTCATATTACGAAGAAACATAGTTAACGCTGGGTAACTGTCCGAGTAGCCACCAGGCATCCAGGTTCAAATTAACCCTTATTGAATGAGCCACTCTTGAGGAGAGAAAAGTGTCAAGACGACCTGGGCGTTTGTAAATAGAGAATGCTTCGAGAGACCCTGGCTTGTGGAAAAGCCCAAGCGAAAGTGTCTCCAGGAAAAGAAGGGGGTGGTCCCATCAAAGGGGGGGGGATTTCACCCCCCCCGGGTGCAGCTTGAGAGCCGCCTTAGGCTTTAGTGCTTCTTCGGTTCCCCCGCCTGGCCTAGATTCGCCAGCTGCGGTTGGCGCGTTTGCTGGCCGGCTCTGGTTACGCCATAATCCGAATAGCTCCGCCGTAGGTTGGGGTCCTCCTTTTCCTCCCTGGGACGCGGGGGGCTTTGCTGCTGATCTCCCGCCTCTTCTTTTCTGACGCAGAAAGAGGATGGCGCCCACCTCCCGGCCGAGAGCCCCTCCGTTTGCCCGGTTATCTTTCTGGCCCAACCGGAGCTTCGGCGCCTTCCCCACGTGGCGAAGCTGGCGAACGTGGGCCGAAGAAAGCGCCGCCGCCTAGGTGAAGCGGCTCGAGTTGTGCCTCTGGCACTTGGCCACGCTTCGGATCGACCCAACGAGACCCCTTTGCACACAGATTCAGCTGGAACCCTGGCCTGAACTTCAGGGCTGTCCTGAAGGGACTTGACGAGTTACCTGCAAACTTCCGTCGCGCTGCTGAGGATCTTAAAAGTTTCGCCCCCCGGAGGACGTGCAGAGCGCATCTTCAGCTTCCCCGAGAAACTGCTCCGTCCCTGCGCGCACAATCAAGGGCTCCGGTTATGTAAACACAAGGGCAAACAGGTTCGGCTAAACCGATGCGTTGTGAAGCCCAGCCGAGACAGTTTCTCCCAGGATTTCTCCCCACGGCTTGGGGCTTTAAGTGTAGCTCTAGCCCCCCGGCCCAAGGCTAGGGTCTTCCGCTGCCAAGTCCCGGGGCCTGAAACTTAGTGACTTAGAAGAAACCCACCAAGACTCGCATAGTCTCGCTGCCTTCTAAGCCAAGGGGGGGGGGGGCACTGAAAAAAGTGCTTTCTCTCCAGGGGTAACTGTAAAGTCGTAGGTGAGATTGCTTGAGCTGATCCACCCCCTCCCCCACACACACAGAGAAACAAACATCTCGGATAGGAAAAGAAGCAAGTCCCGTCCCTTTTCGGAACTTGGTCGCGGCCCGGAAGTCCCAGGTAGTGATTGGAATGAGTTTCAGGGCAGCGGTCTGGGGTCGCCGATCACCTCGCAGTGAAACTCCCGCTGGAGTTTCGCAACCGCGAGTCTAATCAAACTGGAGCGAGTTCCTAGTAGTGACTCCAAATCCCCGCCGTCTTCCTGGACCGGTCAAACTGCGCTTCCCTGAAGGAATCATAGGCTGACGAGCTCCATTCGACAGAGACGTCCAGCCACTGTGCCAATCACCTTGACTTCGGTTTTTCTGAAAAAAAGGACAGGCTGCTATGTCTGCCGGAGGGCGCCGAGGAGCCCCCTCCCCTTGGCGATGTTCGGCGACTGCCCGTCACCCAATCGGGCCGGGGTGCCTTTTTCGGCTGCAGCGAAGGCTCCGCAGATGTCCGGGATACTTGGGAGTCGGGCGTCCGTCTGAGTCCAGGAGACGAAGCAAAAGAATCGTACCGATCACCAAGTTAAATTGATGCGTGCTAAACTCAATCTCTAAGCAAATTCTGGCTTCGCGCGGAATGAATTTATTCACTGAGGTAGCACCAGTGGAAGAATTAAGATGGAATTCGGTAAATACCGTAAAAATCAGCAAGATATCCCCACCACCACCACCACTCCAGAATCATGGCTCTTTAGCTTTCCAAACTTCTCCGTTCAGGGATAAATTACACGGAAGGGGAAAATGGCTAGAATTTAATTTTAGAACAGTAAGGGTAAAGATTAATACGTTGCAGGCATATTTTTCGGGTGTTTTGGAGTAATACAACACAAAACCTTCACTGGGAAGTACTTCTGATTAGTTACATCTATAACCAGTTTCTAGTATTCAAACGTAACAGCATTTACCCGCATTCCCTCTTTTGAAGACGTTCTTTGAACAGGAAAGAAGTTGTTCGGCTGAGATCTGAATTATTTGAGCTTGAAAGATGTTAAGATCTGCGCGCTTTCTCGGAAGCATACTAGCCATGCAGCAGGGTTAAGCAGCTTTCTGGATTAAAGCATTTTCTGGATCCCCACAATAAACTGAATAATAAAGTACCCAAGTAGTTAAAAATAACATTCTAACCTCCCACCCATCTAAAAGATAATCATCTATTATGTTTTATCGTATCGTCAGAATAGATCTACTAGGACTTTAACAGACCTAGTTAACTATATAGTGTGAGCAGAGTGTATGCAAATGCCTTTCTGACACAGGAATCTGACTTAATTGGGGAGGGGGTGCGGCTGAAGAAATATTCTGCGTCGGGAACTTCGCCGCTAAATATCAAGGGCCCATAACTAATCTTGTGTTTTGAGTACAGCCGGTACATAACTCCTATCTATTTATCCATCAGTCTACCGTACATTGTTTTTATATTATAATAAAGGCAGAAAACATCAACAGATTTTATAGTACAGAACTGCGCGGGTCGGCTGGCTTCGAGAGGTCCGGCTGGGTCCTGCATGAAAGAAAAAAGGGCGGGGGATCAGTTTATTGGAAGGAGTTAATATTCACGGGGGGGGGGAGAGGAGGACTCCGCCGGGAGACTGAAATAGCTTTGCGTTTTAACTTCCAACCGAAAAAAAAGTCTATCGAAGCGCGTTCTTCCGTCAAAAAAGCAACAGCATTGAGAGCCCCAGACTTTTCTTGGCCAATGCCCCGCTCCGATCGGGTTTGGTTCGGCGAAGGGGGGGGGGCTGAGTGGCCGAACCTGCCAGGGCTGTCAGGAAGTAGGGAATACTTTGTCCCGACCGAGAAGAAGCGCCGCTTTCCTCCCGCGCCAGCCCGAGCGAAGGCGAGTCGCAGAACGCGCCTTTCCCTGGATTCGCCTCGGGAGTTGTTGGGATGCAGGGAAGGAGGAGGCGGGCGGGCGAGTAGAGCTGCCTCCCGCGCACCTCCGAGAGCCCAGGGGCAGCTGTTAGGGCGTTGAGGTGGGGCCTGTCCCGCCTAAGCCCGCCTGGGCACAGGTGATACCAACCGCGAGGAAAGGAGGAACAGCGGGCCAAATCCCACTTCAAACTAGGATCTAAGGTCTCTCTCTCTCTCTCTCACACACACACACACGTTTTAAGCGCCAGTTTTAAGCCTCCCTTTCTACTAAGGAAAAGGCGCGGAAATTCACATACACACGTGTGTATCTGTATGTCTGTTTCCGCGCCTTTTGCTTGGTAGAAAGGGAGACTTAATACTGGGACTTAAAACTTTCTAGCTAGGCTCCCAGGCTCTTGGGATTGGAGAAGCTGCCTGCTTCATGTCTGGGTAGGCCGGGAATGTTCTTCCTCGGAATCTGGGCTGTAGCTGGCGTTCAGACGACGCTCCGCTCCGGACATTCTAGTGAAAGGAGCTCGTGGAAACCAACAGAGCTCAACAGGGTCCAGAGCTTTAATAGGGAGACCCCCAAATCCGTTTCCCTGGACAAATTTCCTTCCAGGCAACGGGGGTGGGGGGGGGGCAGGTGAGATGTCTGTGTAGACAAAGCCCAAAACGGCCACCACAGAAGCTGCAAGAGCCGGGAAGTCAGCGGGCCGGAGCTCCCATCTAAAGCCAAGTGAAGAATCCGATGCCAGCTGAAGCGCCCCTCCCATTTCTCTCATTCACGCGGGAATTTGGGACCTGAGGGAGGCGGGTGTGTGAGTGTGGATTCAAACCGGCCTGGGCAGCCTCTCTGTTAAGTCAGTCCAAAGCAGAAGCCCCCAGCCCCGTTTCCTTGGCAGCGAGTAGAAGTTTTGAATGGCTCCATTATTGTTCCTCTTCTCCACCTTCTGAGGGGGCACCTTCAAACCACCCACAATGAGCCGAGCCCGCGGAGCCACCTCTCGCTCTCGCGAAAAAGTATAGAAACTTGCTTCCTGCTCCCGCGCCTGCTCCGTTGCTTTCCTCGGCGCTCCTGTCTCAGACTTCAGGCCCGCCCCCGCTACGCTCAGAGCTGACCCTGCCGCCCAAGTGGCCTGTCTGGGCCGGCGGCTCCCTCGCACTTCGCTCCCGAAAACAGTGGGAGACGTCCCGGGTGGCTCGCGCCGCCGCCTCCAGACTCAGCCTTTCCCTGGTGGGCTTAGCAACCTCTCCCTCCTCCGCCCAGGACTCCCCTGAATCTCTGGAGAGGCGGCGGGCGAGCGAGCGGCCTCTTTCCCCCCCCCCCCGCACTGGCCGGCAGAACCGGGAGCGGGCGGTAGCGCTGCTCTTTCTGAACTTGGGCGAGCGAAAGAGGGCCGGGAGTCAGGCTGAGGCGGCTCTTGAGCAGTGCCTCTCTCGTCTGCTACGGTAGATGGGTCTGTGCCAAATGCTCTCCCGGGGGCTCTGAAAGCGTTGGGGGGGCCCCCCGGCTGCTGACAGTGGCTGACTCAACATCCGGGTTTTTTTTCGTTTTGAGGGCGAGAGGAACCCCGCTCCGCCCGGGCTGCTTGGGAAACCGAGGTCTAGTTCTTTCAAGCTGCTTCCTCGCAGCCCCAGAATTCTGGGTCTCATTAAAAAGGAGAGCTTCAGAGAAGCATTCCTCCTCTTCCATTGCTCTCTGGGTCTGAAGTCAGATCCAGCTGCAGAGGCCCTTAATTTCATTGAGCCTTCAATGGAGATGGAGACTCGAGTCTGGGTATATCTACCTGAGAGTAAGGGCCACCAGTTGCCATGGGAGAAAGCTTACAAAAACGTATGGTCATGTTAGGAAAGAAAGAAATCTTAGTTGATTTGTTGAGCTTGGAAATGAATTGGCCAGGATGAGATTCGTTGGCTTTGCAATTGCTGAGCAAAGAAGTTGGGTTTTCCCCTAAGCTGAGTCTTTCCCCCTTATTAGCAAATGAAATAGCACTGAACAGTTGAAGGATCAAGGGCAGTGTTGGGTTGGATCTGTCTTCTGGAAAGTATTTTCTAGCCCAGGCAGTAGATAGAAGTTGAAAGCTGTGGCCTTGGCAAATTGAAAGAATCATCAGACTAGGAGTTAGAATCTAGATATGGGAGAAGAGCAAAAGGTGCTACTTGTTCCTCTCTTATTTCAATTGATCCTGTTGCTGTGTCTCTTTGAAATTCTGCTTGGATGTAGAAATTCCTGATGGGAAAGTTTCTTAAAAAGTCAAAAGTATCTTATTCTCTGCAGGTTTGTCAATCTCCCCAATCTGCTAAATCCCTTCTTATTGAACCTGACACCTTACAAAACCTCCCCCATCAAAATCTGTCCTTTTGGTCCACCCACAGAATAGAGTAAGATCTTCATTCTAACACAGGGGTCCCTAACCCCCGGTCCATGGACCAGTACCGGGCCTCGGCATGCCAGCAACCGGGGGTCTGCACAAACAAGTAAAGCCCCATCCGCGAGATGCAGGCAGCACACAAAACCATGCACCCTCTCTTCATGGAACCGGTCCCTGGTGCTCAAAAGGTTGGGGACCTCTGTTCTAACCCATGCCTTGTTGCAAGTTTGTTGGATGTTCCTCTAGATTCCTTTTGGGTGGGATTAGGTTCCCTGCTTGAGTCACACATTCATGGAATGGGAGATTTCTGCTTTTCCATTGTTTAGCCTCATCAATGGGTTAGAACTGGTTTGGCCAGACAATAGGAAAGAATGGTGTTGAAGAGGGCACACTGCAGCCAAATCAAGATGGCCTGCCCACCACCTATCAATAGTATAATAGCATCACTTAGAGAATTCATCTCCCATCCAATGATTTAACCTCTCCTTAGCTGCTATGCCTTCCCCTTCCCCTTCTTTCTTTCTCTTTTCCCTGCACAGGCCCCTGTTCTGCTACAGTTCTGATGAAACATATCTGGCAACTGAAAGCCAAGTTCTGGGAGATTAATCAAATAACAAAACTAAATTAAAAATACCAGAAACAAAAACCTAGCAGTCTCAGCTCTTGTTTGTATTTTATTAGTATATCAGGGTGAGAACTTGGAGGCTTGACCTATTTTTGGAAAATATTTTAAGAAACTGAACGGTTACATTTTAGAGTTTCATAAAACTAAATGTACACATTTACATTTTGCAGGAAGACTTCACACAAACAAGGAAGAAGGCAAGTCTTATTTTAACTATCCTTGCTCCCTGTATAGCATTATTTGGAAAGTACAATGAGCAGAAGGCAAAATACATGAGAGACTTCAAAATAACTGCAGGAAACCAATTCCTTTTCTCTTTCCTTCTAATGGAAGCTAGTCTAGTCTATAATGGAACCTAGTCTAGATTAAGTAAAACTAGGCTCCTTATATGAAGCTGATTTTTTTCTTAGGGAGGCATATCTGCCAACAGGTCATGCCAGTTTAAAGACATTGGAACAACAGAATTTGTTGGTATGTAACAAAAGTTATGCTTTTAGTAACAAAGGATTATGAGCTTTTATTGGCATAATCTGGTTTAGACAGAGAGGATAGGAAGAACAAAACAGCAATAGTGAGCAGGGTAGTGATTTATTGGCATAATTCTGGAAATTTGCAAGTAATTGCCATGGATTTCTAACTATGCAATAGACCTATGCATCTATTGTCTCCCCAATATACTGCAAGACTGAAATTATTCAACACATTTGTGATTAATAGTATTTTTTTTCTATGGAATATTGTGGACATTTTTCAGTTCTGGTATTCTTTCACTCAGAGTTCCTTAAATCAGGGCTTTTCAACCTTTTCACCCATTGTACCACTTTTAGGATATGGCAATATCTGAGTACCACCAGTCGCCTAGCAAGGTGTCAAAAACTTGACCAAAAAAAAAAAAAGGAAAAAAGTGATAAAAGTACAGGTAGTCCTCGACTTACAACAGTTTGCTTAGTGACTGTTCGAAGTTACAATGGCACTGAAAAAAGTGCCCCCCAAGGCCCAGCCGAGCAAGACACCTGCCTGCCCGCCCGGCGGTGCTCTCATTCCCCTCCCCTGCTACTTTTCTAGGATGGTCGCGTACCACCTGCCAGGTGCCAATGTACCACAGGTGGTACCCGTACCACTGGTTGAAAAGCCCTGCCTTAAATTCCAAGCATATATATCCAACTCCAGTTGTTGGAGTTGTGCAGAAATTACAGCCTGCCTCATGAGGAAAAAGAGAAAGTGATGGGGTTCAGGGTAAGCAGTTATTAAGAAAACACCAAGATCTGAAGAATGCATATTCAATAATTTGTCATATTTGCTGTTAATGTGCTTTTTGTTGAGACCTCTTGTCCCACCTGTATCTGTTCCGATACACTGGCATATTTCAAAAATTGAATGCAACTCTTGTCAGGCTGTAAAAGAAAAAAATTCAGAAAATATTTAACATTGTACCTAACGCCCAAGCCTAGAAAATCATGAAGGCCTTTTCATCTGTGAAAACTCTAATAAGGGCAGACCAGGAGGACATTATCTTCTTCATCCAAAAGCTGGAGATATTTGGTTTTCTAAGAACAAGAGAGAAATACTGATTTGGAAGCTGTGTTTTGCTTCCACAATTTGGTGGGATACTGGATAACTAAAATTAGTCTAGATAGATAGATAGATAGATAGATAGATGGATGGATGGATGGATGGATGGATGGATGGATGGATGGATGGATGGATGGATGGATGGATGGATGGATAGATGGATAGATAGATAGATTGATAGATTGATGATAGATTGATAGATTGATAGATTAGATAGATAGATTAGATAGATAGATAGATAGATAGATAGATGATAGAGATAGATAGATAGATAGAGATATATATAGATAGAGATATAGAGATATAGATATAAAAAAACCTTGTATTCATGGCAGTTTATGGAAAATGAGGATTGCTAACAGATTAGCCCAATTGTAGGAAATTAAAACAACTTATTTTGATCTGTTTATTCTTCTCGTAAATGTGGTCTTTAGATCAGAGGTCCCCAACCTTTTGGGCACCAGGGACGTTTGGTGGAGAGAGGTTTTTCCACCGCCTGGAGGGTGCGTGGTTTTGTGTGCTGCCTGTATCTCGCGGATGGGGCTTTGCTTGTTTGTGCGGCACGGTTGCTGGCGTGCTGCGGCCCGGTACTGGTTCACGGATCGGGGGTTGGGGACCCCTGCTTCAGGTGACATATCTTATGCCAGATGGACTTTTTCAATCTACAAAATAATTAAACCACATAATGTAAAGTTGTAGATAACTTTAAGAAGAACATGCATAGTGAATACTGCATAGTGAGAACTCATTAGAAATATTTTATCCTTAAGAAATAGGAAATGTGACTGCAAACATATATATATTTACCCAAGAGTAATGGCCACTTAACTCAGTGGGACTTTCTATGTAAACATGCAAAGGATTGAACTATAATTACATCTGATTCAAGAGAGATTCATTCTGAGGTTGTTATATACAAATTACCTACTGACATCCAGGAATATTATCTCAAACTGTCTATTGTGATATAAATATCATTCGCTTGGAAATCTGACTGAAGTTATAACATCTTCTGCTATAAAAGAAAACAATAAAAATTGTCAACTATGATTTTAAATTCAAGATATCAGGATTTGTAATATTGAACAGTAAATAATCACTATTATCATAATGATGTCATCCATTTAACTTGGTAAACATTGCTAGATAGAGGCAATATTTTTAGGCACTATTCTGCATCACAGAGAAGACAGAATAATTCCTGTAAATAACCTCTATGTATTTATTTCATCATACAGTACTTCTTTGAATAATATTTGCATTAGTACATCAAATAAAAGTTATGCTAGGAAATCCTTTTAATCCTCCTATTTATCAAAGACTGTAGCATGGTAAGAAAAAAGGGAAAAAAAAGGAAAATTACAACTATTAGAAAGTTTAATTAAACAATAATTTATGATGCTGTTCTTTGTTAACATTCCCCCATATCAGAGACAAAACTTAGTTCTTGACACTTGTATGAAGAATATTTTTGTAGACTGCATATTAAAATTGTTATGTCCTGGGCCTTGCGCAAGGCGGGAGAATGACCTGCAATGATTGGCTGTGCATCCCCTTGCAAGGGGAGTATAAAAAGGCCAGTTGCCATTGTATTCTTGCTTCTGTTCGGTGAATGTACTTAATAAAGAGATCCTTTGTTGTGAACCTGCCTCGTCTCGATGTCTGCTTTGCAAGAACAGAACATTGGCGACGAAGGTGGGATCCGCCGCATAGGAAGCCAAAGGAAGCTAGGGCCAACTCACCTGAAGGCCTGAAGCGAAGAGAAGCGCGGCGTCCAGGAGAAGCAACCGCCTGCCAATACGAAGACGCTGGAGATGGGCTTGGCTTCGTGGGACCCCTTCTCCTTCCTTGCGGCAAGAGACGTCAACGAGGCTATCGGTCACAATGATGTCCAAGCTGGGCCGTCTTGTCGAGTTTGATACTGCGCACCCAGAACGATGGAGCTCTTACGCAGCTCGCATCGAGAATTACTTCAGGGTGAACAAGATCCAAGAAAATGAACTGAAAGCTGCTACTTTGCTGTGTGTCTGTGGGCAAGAGACTTTTGACATTGCTGAGAACCTTGTAGCCCCAGCACCTCTGGAATCGATCGCCTATTCCGATCTAAAGAAAATGCTGCGCGAGCATAGCTTGGAGGCACCAATTCGAGCAGCGGGATCAGCGGCCGGGAGAATCAGCTGCGGATTTTGTTGCGGCTCTGAGGCAGGCTGCTAGGCCATGTGCGTTCCAAGACTTGGAAGAGAGGCTCCGAGATCGACTCATCTGAGGATTGCGAAGCCGTGAGATGCAACAAAAGTTGCTTGCTAGAGCTGATGTTTCCTTCCAAGATGCACTGAGAGAAGTTGCAGCTGAAGAAGCAGCCGGTGGCGCGGTGAAGGCTTTGCGGTCGACCAAGAACCCTGCAGCAGCAATTCCTGTCCATCAGGAGGTCGTGCGAGAGGCATCCGGAGAAAAATCCGAGGAAGAAGAGGTGGACAAACTTCAACAGTCGGCGGAGAGAAGACTGCAAGAACGCAGAGGACAGACGCCTGCATCCCTTCAGTGTTTCGGCTGTGGGGGTCGCCACAGGAGAGCCGACTGCCGTTTTCGTTCTGCTGTTTGCCGGGCATGTGGCAGGCAAGGCCACATCGCATCAGCCTGCATGGGTCGCCAGAAAAACAGGTCCCCCAAAGAATTGCCTCTGAAAGGTACCAAGGTCCCCAGCCAACACAGGGTGGGTTTCTGCGCGTTCCGTAGGGGGGTATTCAAAACTGGGGTTCACCGGCCCCTTAAGAAAAAGCTTTGCGTTGATGTAAGAGTGCAGGGAGTTCCCCTGGCTATGGAGCTGGACGCTCTTTCTATTATTTCTGCAGACACCTTTAAAAAGGTTTGTTCCAGGAGTGGCTCACGAATCAAACTCAGGCCCCTCAATCTCATCCTCACTGACTTCCAAAATTCACGAGTCAGTGTGAAGGGGGAGGCCATGCTTAGAGTACAGCGTAAGGAATTTGATGGGTTGTTAGAATTGGTGGTAGTTGGGGGTGATCGCACGAGTCTTATCGGACTCGATTGGTTCGAGGCACTTGGGATCCAAGTGACTGGTCTTAATCATCTACAAACTGCCAGCCTTGCAGAAGTCTGTAAGGAGTTTGCAGATGTGTTCAGCCCAGAGCTTGGCTCATACAAGGGGCCTCCCATTGCTTTAAGGTTACTGTATATCCAGCCATCACACCCATCAGGGTTAAACCAAGGAGGGTGCCTTTTGCTCTCAAAAGTAAAATAGATGCTAAGTTGGACAAACTGCTCCAACAAGGCATTCTAGAACCTGTGGATTCTAGTCCATGGGAAACCCCCATAGTGACACCATTAAAAGCCAATGGTGAAGTCCGAATTTGTGCAGACTATAAATGCACTCTAAACAAAGCCTTGCAGCAGCATGCATATCCAGTGCATGCATATACAGGCCTCACTGAAAGGGGGAAAAGTCTTTGCTAAGTTTGACTTAGCTCAGGCCTACCAACAGTTACCTGTTGATGAGGCAACAGCTGAGGCCCAAACGATAGTTACTCACAGAGGGGCTTTTAAGTAAAAAGACTGCAGTTTGGGGTCAATGTAGCCCCTGGCATTTTCCAAGGGGTGATGGAGCGAACGCTCCGTGGTATTCCTGGGATCTGCCCCTATTTCGATGATGTCCTCATTGCAGGAGAGTCATCTGGGAACTTGGCTGAAAGGCTGAGAGCTGTCTTGCTGCGTTTCCGCCAAGCTGGGCTGAAGTTGCAGCAAGACAAATGTAAAATTGGTGTAACATCCGCCGAATTTCTAGGGTTTCGTATTGATGCTGAAGGCATCCACCCTGCAGTGTCTAAATTCCAGGCCATTCAACTGGCCCCTAGTCCCCAGTCAAAAACTGAACTCCAGGCTTTTCTGGGCCTACTTAATTTTTATCATTCATTTCTCCCCCACAAGGCTGCAGTGGCTGAGCCGTTACACCGGCTCTTGGACAAGCAGACTCTATGGAAATGGACAAAGGTCCATGAAAGGGCTTTCAAAGAAGTCAAGGCCTTGCTATCTTCTAATGCGGTACTGGCGCATTTCAATGAGCAATTGCCTGTGTGCATCGCATGTGATGCCTCCCCTTATGGGGTAGGAGCAGTGTTAAGTCATCTCAAGGCTGATGGGACTCAGGTCCCTGTGGCCTACTACTCTAGAACTCTCTCATCTGCAGAGCGTAATTACGCGCAGATTGACAGAGAAGCCTTGGCAATAATCTGAGGCATCAAGAAATTTCATGAATTCTTGTATGGCCGCCATTTCACGGTCTACACTGACCACAAGCCTTTGCTGGGTTTGTTTACAACAAACAAGCAAACCCCACACATCATCTCCCCCAGAATGCTGAGATGGTCAATTTTCTTGTCAGCTTATGACTACACCCTGGTTCACAAACCAGAGACAGAGATGGGCCACGCTGATGGCCTTAGTAGGTTACCTCTAAAGCAAATAGAGGCAGACTCTGCTCCTGCTGTACACATTCTTTCCATTCAGGAATTGCCTGAATCTCCCCTCAATGCTAGGGATGTGGCTGCTGAAACTGCCACTGATCACACGCTTGCACGCGTGCTGACATGGGTGTTGTCAGGAGGGCCTGACACGTGTCCTGGTACAGAGTTCCAAAGTTTCTGGTGTAGGAAACATGAATTTTCTACATTCAAAGGGTGTATCCTGTGGGGAAGCAGAGTAGTCATCCCGGCCTCATTGAGGCCTAGAGTCTTGCTCTCTCTGCATGAGGGACATCCGGGAATTGTGAGGATGAAGGCGCTTGCGTGTAGCCATCTGTGGTGGCCTGGA
Organism: Azemiops feae; assembly: GCA_023970755.1. Taxonomy (NCBI): domain Eukaryota; kingdom Metazoa; phylum Chordata; class Lepidosauria; order Squamata; family Viperidae; genus Azemiops; species Azemiops feae. Next base: position 1,054,237 of record JALGBA010000476.1, on the reverse strand, counting down.
CTCGATAAGGACATCAAGGCCCAGGTTCAGGGGTGCCAAGTGTGCCAACAGTCATGGCCTGAGATGCCCCAGGCCCCTGTACATAGGTGGGAGGAGACACTCACTCCATGGTCACGCGTACACATTGACTATGCTGGGCCCTTTCAGGGGCAATTCTTCCTTCTCCTCGTGGATAGCCATTCCAAGTGGCTAGAGGTCGTTCCTGTATCCTCCACTACTATTGCCAGGACCATCCAGGTGCTCAGAGGAATCTTCGCTTCCCATGGTCTTTCTGATGTCCTTGTTTCAGAGAATGGCCCCCAATTTACCTCTTTTGAGTTTCAGGCTTTTCTTCAAGCCAACATGATCCGGCATGCTACGTCTGCTCCTTTTCACCCTGCCACCAACGGTCAGGCTGAACGCATGGTGCGTACCACCAAGGAAGCATTAAAGAGAATCACTCAAGGACCCTGGCATCACAGGTTAGCCGATTTTCTCCTTGCACACTGCACCACACCTTGCACAGCTACAGGAAAGAGCCCAGCTGAACTCCGCTGGGGTCGCAGACTCATCACGAAGCTGGACAGGCTGCACCCAGACCGGGTGGCTTCACAGGTGTCACAACTGCGGGCACCTAGGAGACTCCAAGTGGGTGATCCGGTATGGGCCAGAAACTATGGGCACGGACATATCTGGATACCTGCTATGGTATGCAAGGTCTCTGGGCCACTGTCCTACGAAGTGGCCTTGGAGGATGGTCGTGTGCTTAGACGCCATATTGACCAAGTGCGCTGGAGGTTTCCTGGCCATGTTTCCGCTCCTGGCTCTGCTCTCGGGGGGGAGGGGGACCCCAATTACGATTGTGGACCACAGTCTCTCCACGAGGGCGCTTATCCAAATGTTCCTACACATGTTCCAGGTGGGGGTCTTGCCATGGAGGAGGCTCCTGACTCTGGCATAGGCTTCGGGGGTCTTGCCATGGAGGTGGCTCCTGACTTTGGCAGAGGTCCCTGGCTAGGGGCAAATGGCCGTAAATCGGCTACTCAGGGTACTCCTGCTGCTGGTCTTGGGCTCGAGGGACAGTGCTCCCAAGAGGAGTCCAATGGAATTTTGGGGAACTCCACCCCACCAAGGGACTCGGGGAACTCAACCCCACCAAGGAACTCTGGTTTGGGTTTGGTGGATCCAGCCAGTCAGCAGTCAGGGAGAACCCCTGAGTCTTCTGGGCGACAAAGTCCTGGTTTGTTTTGCGCAAATCGGGAGCAGGCACTCCAGGCACCTATTCCTAATCCCACACCTACAATCGCACCTGCACCTAATCTGGCTCCACGAAGATCAGAGCGGGTCAAGGGTCCTCCTAAGCATTTAGGGGAATATGCAAGATCCCTGTTCACTATACAGGAGGGGTATCAGTCCTCGCCATCTGAGGGGGTAAACAAAAACAATTGTAGGTTGCGGTGCGAATATTTTCAAAGAGTGAAAGTCCGTGGACTCCATTGGGACCTGAAGGTAATATGTTGCAAGGAGTAAGGTGCCCGGGACCCAGACAGGCTGTCTCCGGCCTTGCGCGCATGCACGAGGCGGGAGAACGGCCTGCAATGATTGGCTGTGCATCCCCTTGCAAGGGGAGTATAAAAAGGCCAGTTGCCATTGTGTTCTTGCTTCTGTTCGGTGAATGTACTTAATAAAGAGATCCTTTGTTGTGAACCTGCCTCGTGTCGATGTCTGCTTTGCAAGAACAGAACAAAAATATTTTTATGCAAATGTTATATTTTATTGTAATTTATTCAAAATGAAATATTATAAGAGTTACAATGGAGTAAATCTATTATAGTTACTAGGAAGATTTGGTAGTTGAGATAGCAAACCACATATTTATGTAACTTGGAATAAAAATAATTTCATGACTTTAAGATGAAACCCAAATCCAGAATGTAATGATCATTTAATTATATTCATTACTTCTATGTCACTGTATATTAAGAGTTCTAATGATTGAGTTGCAGTTTGTTTTCAAAACAGTACCAGTAATAAAAAATAATAACATTAATATCACAGTTAAAATTGAATAATTGAAAACAACAAGGATTGTTCAATTACCCTAAATTGGTAAGAAACAAAAGCAATTTTAGTTATTTAGTTCAATACATGTTTGCAATGGCGATAATAATATCCATTGTGGATACCATGTCTTAACAAATTAAATTTCTTTTATATACTTTTATATATTTTTCTTACAGTAAATGCCAATTAACGCCCTTTGTACTTCCTCTCAATGGTTGCTGGGAGGTGGCAGTTCTATGACTGAGAATGGAATCCACCAATTTTTGTAGATCATTGCTTTATAAAGTATAGTATGGAGGTGATAGTTAAATACATTTAAGTGAATTGCAATTTCAATGGAATTTATACGTTAGTGAAATGCATAAAGATTACAAAATAAGCAACAAACTCAATTTAGGCCCATAAAGGTAATAAACCTTTTGAACACATAAGGTGTCATATAATTAATACAACTACCCATTAATTAAGAAAATGATGTATTATGGTGCACACTAAAGTTCATTTTTAAAGAAGCAAAATGAATACCAATAAAACGTGTTGACCATATTATTTATTCTAAAATTTTGTTTCACTCTGCATTCACTCGCTACAGAATGTTTAGGCTTCTGGCACAAGGATGCTATGATATTATTTACCAAGGATGCCAGTTAAAATATGTCATTAGATTGAGATTATATTTCTTTTAAAAAAGCTTTGTAAAATGATACACATCATAATTAAATCAGGTTTATCAGCTTATGTAGTTATTATGGGCTTGTGAATAGAAAAGTGACTTTGTTTAAAAGGATGCCTTTTAATTTCCTTTTAATTCATACAAATTAGCATTTTGTTCATCATGTTGCTCATCTCAACTCTTACTATGTATTACATTCACTGCTATTTTTCTTTTAGTTTAGAAGGTTCTTGGTTCCTATTACTGATGAGGTTTCAGACTTTCAAATTAACAAACTCTGGAATTATTATCAGGTCTGCATACATTTTAATATCTCTATCTCTATCTCTATCTCTCTATCTCTCTATCTATCTTGTTAACTCCTACCAGTAGTAACCAAAAACAACTATAGATTCTCCTGACATGGAAAGAAGCCTGATAACCAGATACTTTACCTGACTGGATTTCCATGAAAAAAATGCATAAGCATAATCAGTGTTACTAAACTAAATGAACATTGTTCGGTTCCTCTTTTTCTTAATGCACATATTCTAAAATTATGAAATAGACGTAACAAAATTGAACCAAGCTCTGTTCCTAGTTTTTAAGCAGCTTTTCATTTCTTGATTTTAATAAGTTGTTCGTCTGAATATGAATACAGTTTTAGAAGTTTAATTTTAATAAAGATAACAATTACTGTAATATTTCATCCTGCACATATGGAATATTGGCACATATCTTTGTGTTACATTTTATACATTGTAACAAAATATTTCAATGTATTCATCTATTTCGAGTTAAAAAGCCAACTTTTCTGAAGTCAACTCAACTGAATTATTCTATATAGTTTAGATGCTATGCTACACACTGTAATTTGGAAATTTGAGTGTTCTGAAAAAGCTACTTAAAGCTATGCATATTAATACAATATGCATTAATATTGCAGTTCCAAATTTAAAGTCAAAACATGTGCAACAAGAATGGAAATAATTGAATGATTTTTAAAATCTCTTGTATAATGGTGATGACTGTAAACATTAAATTGATATTTGTATCTTTGTAAAAAATTTTCTCCTCTTATCTTTCTCTTTATGTCAAGATGATTTTCTTCCCAAATATATTTATTTAACTCCATTAATAATGTTGGACACTAAGATAAACTTTTACACCTATTAAATGGTATTTGACTACTAGAAGGGAAGGGAGGAAGTATACAATACAATTGCTTGTTCAAACTGGATCCTTTCAGAAGCTTCCCTCTGTTTCCAAATTTAACTACACAAATGAAGTAGTCTTTTTCAAAAGGTCTAGTCAGCAGCTCATTGAAATCAGTGCATTTATACAAGGAAACTGATTCTGTATTCCTTGCACATCTGACATTTTCATTAACTGGAAGAGCTGATAGTTCAGACTCTCATGAATGCTACTTCCATGAATATTAACTTTGTGATTTATGTATGCACAATTTCTAGATATGCTGTACATTTTACATTTATCCAAATATTAGTTTGAGTGCTTTTTAAAAACAAAATTCTTGTAGCTACACTTATGATTCTGCCATTAACCAAAGAACATTTTCTATGATCAAATCGTTGCTGCATTTCTAAAAATGTTTATCTAAGAGTGACTAACAGTAAAATCATTGGGACTTTTGAAGTCACGTATAGAAATTAGATTTCTGTAAATTAGATTTCCGTTAATCCCATTAAAAACATTTCCCTTCCCAAAGCAATATTTGGATTCTCTTTTTCTCCCCCTTTAACCGCCGAAATCTCGGCATCTCTCTCATACTCACGCACACACACTTTTGTGTAAGAAACTCCACAAACTACTTTGACATGCGCTGATTTCAGGGTCTTTGACCTGTCTGGAATTACACACTTTATAGCGGGTGCCCTCTCGTTCTACTCGCGCTCATTGGCTACTTGAAAATGAATATGCAAATAGCCCCCTAGCCTCCCTTTCTTCTCTTTTGGTGTTTCAAGCAGCCGCCAGGCGGAAACGAAGAGCCGCGCTTCCCACGGGTGCGGAGGGGAGGGGAAGGGAAAGGGGGGAAGGGCAAAGCAAAGTGGTTGGTGGTTAAGGGAAGCCACTGCTGAGGTTCTGGCCAATGGCGGCGAGGTGGAAAAAGGCCAAGAACGCATCTCAGCCTTAACACCGCCAGCTCTTTCTGCAGAGCCAGACGCGCGGTGGGGGGGGGGGGGCAGTGGGAGGGGAGAGAAAGAGAGAGAGAGAGAGAGACCAGCGAACGCGCGCACCCCAGCCAGCCAGGGGGAGGGGGTGGGGAAAGGGTTCAGCCTCTCTTGGACCACGTCCAAGACAGCAACCACAACCCACTCTTCAGTATTGCAACTCAAAGAGGAAGGAAGATTGAAAACGAGGGAGAGCGAGAGGCGGGGTGGGGGGACGCTCTGTAGACAGACTTTTTACCTTCGCTGATTTCTCTCAACTCCTTCTCTAGCCAAGACTTCTGATTGCCTAAAAATAAGCTGAACCAGTAACTCTTTCGGGTGCACACAAACCTATGTATAAGAGCGAAGGTTGCCCTTGGAAATCCAAACAAAGCTTAAAAACCACACCGGCTCCTTGAGAAATGCATACATTTGTTCACTGAAAAATTTGAAGCCAACGGTTCCGTGTTGTGTTACAGAATTCAGGAGTCCACAGGTTTAAATACAATACAGTTCAATGGTATGTGGCATTGAAAAAAAGATGTATTTTTAACTTGCTTGTTGGCTGTTTTCTGTCCCTGGTAGATCGCCTTGGGTTTACAAAGTGAAGGCTGTTTACAACACTTTCCCCCCCCACCCACCCATCCCCAGTCATTTTCTGATTTTGTAGGATTTAAGAAATGGATCTGTTTATGTTCTTGTCTTTCTTTTGGCAGCTTTGTCTACGGGTCACACACTCATGCCAGGAAACAGTTAATTGAAGCTTGTGTCCAAAAGTGCTGAACTTGGTATATTTCCTGCTTCCAACTTTCTCTCCTCTCGTTTGCTGGCAAGTGCCCGTTAAGCATTGAAAAAGATTAATATAACATGTTGGTTGATTAATTTGCAGCTATGTAGTTAGGGTTGCTTTCCCTTCTTAACAGCTGTCATAGATATACCCTAGTTCCTTCTGCTAAGCTGTATGGGAGGGGAGTGTTGCTGTAGTAACACGGCTATTACTCTTTACATGCTAGTTAACTTATAGGAGTAGTTTACTATCCTACACTACGGACGTTTCTTTTGTACTTCAGAATTGCTAAGCATTCTCTCCTTGGGTATGCTTTTTGTGGCTTGCTTATGTTTTCCTCTGTCAAGTGGCTGTGTAGGTCTTACTGTCTTGCATGTTTTCAGACCTATTCCCTGGGTAGGTGTCTGCTCTCACACTTGTCCTCGCTTTGCCTGTGTCTGGGCCATATTTTAATGCACAATATCCCATCTATTGTGGTTGAATGTGGAGTGTGTGAGGACTTGGCCGCTCTCCGGTTGAAGGGGGCGGGGAAGCCCGTTCGACTTTGACACAAGATGCCGATGTGGCGTGATCTGAATTATTATTAGGGCTGTGAACATGGCTATCTTTTTTGCTGCTGCTGGAAAGGGCTGCCACTGAACTTGAGAAGGGACAAACAACATCTCCAAGTCCTCTTCGCTCCCAGTACAGTAGCTGGCAGAGAAAAGGCGCCAAAATACACAAGATTAACTTCCCTTTAAATGATGCCGAGGCTCTACTCATGTAATCCTAATGAATAGTCACAGGAATAAAATTAAAGCGTTGAAATACATTTTGTACCTATTTAAATATATATTAATAAGTCAAGAAAAAGTTTTAAACTTTCTACCTTAAGTAATTTAGTCTGATTCTTTATAAATATTTGATTAATATATTCATGTTTTCCAAAAGGCTTTCTATTGTTCTGGGAAAATGGAGGGCTGAGCAAATTGGACATTTATGTAGGCAGGGTGAAAAAAGTTAACTTGAGTAACATAAAACGTTGTGGTTTTCAGTTTTATATTGAGGCCTGATGTTTGCATTTTTTGGTTGGCGAATGGAGAAAGCTTGGTTAATAGAGACACCAACAAACCATATGTGGACAGAGGTCAAGCCCACATACGCTGTGAAAAAGATATGCATGCACACCACAGATATTTAAATAATTGAATACTCAAAAATATGCATGCATTATGAGCATAAACATCCTAATTCCTTAACTAGAAGCAATATTTATTATACGTATACATTTTTTCAAAAATATAGAATTAAGCAAAAGGAATATGTTGTAATGTAGTTAAAAATAATAAAGTGAAATATAGATGAATGTTAGATATACATTTATAAAAGAATCATATACTGTAAACTCAGATATAAGTCCAATTCAACAGTAATTGAGTAGTTGTAGTCTAACTAGTGTAAAAATTTCAATTATTTTTCAAAAGTGTAGAAAGAAAAAATATTTTTATATAATAGGATTTTCTGAGACTATAAATGAATATGGGACATAACATGGGTTTCAGAGTAATATTTTAACTAAAGTTATCAATATCTTGCATAATGGAGAGCACTTTTTCTCAGATGTTGTCAATGATTTAAATGCAGACCTTTCAGCTTTCACTATCCTTTAAAAATATTACTGGTAAAATATTTTCTAATGTGTTCGTGAACATTGTGAAATGTTCAGTGTTGTACATAAAGCCAGAAAGAATAAGACGGTTTATGAGACCTAGAAAATGAAACGCTGAGTCCTTGTCTATGGAGAATGGGAGGGGGAGAAGGGGGCGGAGGGGGAGAGTCAGACCCTTCTAGATTTTGATAAAACATACATGCAGTAAAGCCAGCTAACTTTCTATGTTTGCAGTAAAATCGCTGCTGTTGCTTGGTGAGTTTCAAACTATACATATGCATGAAATCTAGGGGGGGAAAAGGTGACTATACCATTCCTTTAATTGGTCTGCATATGTATATAGGTATAAAACAATTAAAAATATAATTTCTTTACTTAATTTTGTCCCCACTATACACACACACACACACACACTGTGCCTGCGATACTTGAAATGAGGTTGAAATGTGAGTCTTACTGTTCCTTCAAACTCTGATATAAAAGCTTAGAATCAAATTGTCATCCACTAATGGATTATTCAATTATTTGTTTAGTATTCTTTGCTCTTTCCTTGTTTTATAGTTTTTAAAATATCTGCCTAAATTCCTAATCCTAAGAATATTCTTTGGTAAACCATACATATCCAATTGCAGAGCTAGCAATACACGGTTTTGTTCCATTTTAGTGTTTTGGTCTTGTTTTGGTATTGCAGAATACATCTTTTAAAATTAAATGTTTATAGGTTGCAGGTTGTAAGAGAATTGAATATTCACATAATGTTGTAACAGAGTAGAGACAATTTGAGAATGCAGACTTAAAAAAAATTGTTGCAGAAATTATTAGTGTTTTTTCTTTGCTGTCTACCAGTCAAAACTTAAGTGAGTTTTCTTTCATTTAGAAATATTTTGCTCCTTACCAGGTTTGGAATAATTGTTAATTATTGCACCGGTATATTTATAGTTGAGTTGGAATCGTTGTGATAGCATGGGAAGTATATACAAACACATATTCAAAATTATATTTTCATTAAAAAGTGTTCTAAAACTAAAAGTGGATTAATTTACAAGAGAATTTTGGAGATACAATTTTGTACCTTCCAGTGTAAAATGTTTTAAAATGAACAGTATATTGTGTTAATTTTTATGCATTCTTTTCATATCAAAGCACTGCTTAAGCTAAATCTTGTTTTCTCTTGAAAAATTTCTTATTATTACAAGAGACAACCGAAAATATCTTCCAGGTAAAAGTTTTAGTTTGGCATGTGCACATTATCTGTTTATGCTTCTGTACACGCTTAAGTAATTACTGTACTTTATGTCCTCAGGAGAAAGTTTCTAAAGCTAGTGGATGCTGTTAGCATGTGGTTATTATGCTTGGATTATTAAAGATGGGCATTTATTTAGATGAATCACAAAACAATTTCCACTCCCTTCTGAAAGATGCCTTTATGGAATGAGCTTGGTTAGTCTTGGCTTTCAATCCTGTTCCTGGAAAAATCTGCAGTTACAGTGCTGTTTGTGAAGCTCGTGGTGCTGGTTTATTGGTATGTCAGTGAGTGAAAGGGCAGGCTGGGCTGGGCTGGGCTTTATGTCTGTGGGGCACCTAAGGATACAGAGAAGCACAATTATACTGTAGTTTTACAAGAGTTTTTCCACCCCCTTGCCACACTGTAGTCAGACACAGATCTGTCATGTTTACCCCCCCCCCCCACTTAGTGGAAAGGAATAGGGTTTGCCTATGTTTTCCCAGCTTCCTGTCATTATGAACATGTAAACTATGTATAGACATGTAAAGTCAGCTGGTTAAGCTCTTTTTGGAATTGTGATAAAACTAGCTATAATTCATCAGCTATCTACTTCGTTCAGGAGTTAGCAGTAGTTAACACTTTGTGTTTCAGATCATATTATTTAAAACAAGCATGTCAAACTTGCGATGTCATGTGACGTCGCGCGACGTATTTTTCCCCATTGCCGGCAATGGGGTGGGCGCAGTTTCGGAGTGATGCATCCGGCCCGCGGGCAGGCAGTGTGACATGCCTGATTTAAAGTGTTTGTTTATCTCTCCAAGCAAGGCAAGAGTACTACGTAGAGCCAGTTACCCATGAAATGAGCTCCATTGCCTTTGAATAGTATTAATATAGGTAGTTCTCGACTTACAACCATTCGTTTAGTGATTGAAGTTACAATGGCACTGAAAAAATGTTTTACAATTGGTCCTCACATTTACAACCATGATAGGTGCTTCTTTGGTAAAATCCAATTGAGTGCCATTACTGAGAAGCATTTTCACTTCTAGCCTATCACATTTTAAAAGGCTTAACCTTCCAAGTTGTGAAACTCTGTATCCTCTCCTAATAGTCCCCAAAATGTGGAGCAAAGGCATTTAAGCTATTAGTTGAATTCACATATTGCCATAAGTCAGAATGTGGCTTACTTTGGTTTTGGATTAGTGTTTTCTTAAGTCAAGCACTGTAGTTTGTAAATCATCGTTCATGACTTAGTATGTTGTATTAACCTAGCTAAATGTTCATTAAGTTAATCAAACTACAGTTTATAGGGATTTGTGAACCCAGCCATTATAACAATGGCTTAGTTTGCATGGCACTCATCACAGTTGCCCGGGGGACGCCCAGTTGGGGAGTCCTTTCACGTCCCTGGCAGGAGCTGGAGCAAAAGATGAGAGCTCCCACATGGGTCTCGAACATGGGCTTGCTAACCTCCAACCCAGCAATCTAACTACGCAAGCCATCGTGCTCCTTAGTGGCTTATTTTATAATGTGGTTTGTTTGGTTTTGGCTTGCTTCCTATGACGAGGGCTTTCATTATTTTTTCTGTTTCAAATAGTCAGAAACTCCACTTTCATTTTTGAATAATAGAGATCTGAGGGAACAAAAAAAAGAAAGGTTTCAAGATCTGAAGATTGCCCAGCCCTGTCTTGGAAGACAGAATGGTACATTCAGAACGGTTCACTCTGTAAGTTAACCTTCTCTTCTCAGATGAGAAAAATGATCTGACCATTATCAAAGCTGAAATGTGCCTCACTATTGGACTGGATAGCTATCCCATCACCCTTGACTCAGCACAAAAGAATGCCAGGAGAACATCTGCTTGTTCCCGTTATTAATCCCTATCCCGACTTTACTGCATCTGTTCTGAGTCACTACTGAACAATTTGTTGGAACTTTGGAGAGACGCTGGTATCAAAAATAAGGACGGGGACAGATGACAAGCACTTAGGAAACAAAGTACTACTCTAGTTAAGCTCAAAATAGCTCACCTGACCTTTTTCTAAGATAATGCATGGTGGAATAATATGAGTTGAAGAGAGAAGATATTACGTTAAACTAATGCACTTATTTATTTAGTAATTTTAAAAAGTTACAGAACCAGCTACCTTACAAAGTGAACCTAGGTGGCTTAACACCAATAAAAGCAGGAATAAAACAATTACGACCTAAGGTTGTTTCATTCATGTTTGGAGGCAGAGTAAGGATAATGTCATAGGGCCAAGGGGAGACCAGGTTTGTAAGGGCCTGGTGCTCCTGTGTTAAGCTGCAAATGAGGACAGAACGTGACGGCTGGTCAGTTTATTTCTGAAGTGATAATAGAAAAAAAAAGTCATATTTTGTCACAGAGTAAAATGAGTTGAACAAACTGCATCTAAAGCATAGACATCCAACCGTTTGGCTTGCCTGGACCACACTGAGCAAAGAGGAATTGTCTTTGGACATATATAAAATATATAATATAGTTAATCCATATAAATAACAAACTTCCTTTTTTAATATTTATTATTTTGTAGGGCTGCGTTACTAGCTGTCTAGGGCCGCATGTGGCTGTGGGCTGCAGGTTGAACATGCCTGATCTAAAGGCTATATGAATGTAGACCCAATTGTGACAAACTGATCCTTTTTAGTTCATATGTATGAACATAACATGTGTGTTATGTAAAACTAGTCAATGCAATTAATTTACTATTCAGTGTATTGTACAAGTCCAGAGAACTTGGTTAATTCAATAAAATATAACTTAGTAAACATGGGTAGATGACTATTGTTATATTTATTACTAACAATATTAAATGTGAATGTCTGAAAAGATGATCCATTGGTAGACATGCATAAAAATCTGGGTCATTAGTGTGAATACTGGGGAAGGTGGCTTGAATCTGTGACAAGCCTGAAGGGTCTTGCTGTTCTATGATTTTAGGAAAGTCTCAAATGAGAAATATGTAGAGACTTTTAATATCAAGACTCGAACTAACATTTGCATAATACTTCAAAACTCAAGATTTTTTCAAACTCATCACACCCACTGTTGTAAGCTTTTATGATAACTTCACAGCATTATCCCTGAATTAAAGATGGGAAATGAAGACCTACTGCTTGAAAGGTATCAGTGAAACCTCATGCAGTAATAGAAATTATATTTTGGGCAACAATCACACTTAGGGATTACAAATATATTTAACTTGAAAAAAATCTGAAATTAGTTGACTACATTACCAAAGAAAAATAAGAAGGGTTGAAATGCCATGAATGCATGGGAAAAAATGCATCTTATCTATTCTCACGTTTTCATTTAAAATGTATCTATTACAATTATTGTGATTCAGCAGATTAAATGCAGGTTATTAAAATTGCAGTTTTGTCTTTTTAAAAAATCCATTGCATAACTTTATATATATAGTATTAGCCCTTGTAATCTCAGGCTTCACTGAGTTTATAAGCAGTGGCTTGCTTAACCATGGTTTATTCAGTAACCCATAATTTGTAGGTTTCAACTACACAGTCATAATTTATAGTAACAAACCAGTATGGTTTGCATTACATGGTTGAACACTCCTAGTATGCTGAGCCCAAACCAACCTAACCAAACTATGGCTTAAAATGGATTATGTAAACTCAGCCACAATGCAAGTCATTTGATCTCGCCTTATTGTGTTGTATGAATCCAGCTACTCATGGTTATGGCTTAGTGTGCTGTCCAAACCAAGCTAAATGTGGTTTTCTTTTCTTAAAAAAACCTCCACTGCTAAATAAACAATGCCTTATTGCGAGATGCCTTGTGCAAGTGTCAAAACAATTGAAATAAAGAATTTTGAACAAAGAAATTTAGTGAAAATACAATGAGTATACGAAGGCCATAAAAAACTAGGCTCATGGCATTTTTAATGTGATTTTGAAAATTGTGTGGTAAATTCTGAAATAAATCTGCTACTTCTTGTACTATGGTATTTTAGAGTTTTGTTCCCAATACCATTTTTTAATGAAAGAATTTATCTATTTCCCCCCTCAGCTTTAGAATTGCACCTACATTAAGGTGGGCTACTTTTGAAGGCTTAATAGGTTGAACTTCGTTACTTGCTTTGACATTTACCTGCTTTGTCTGAGCCCCCTTCACTTCCTCTCCCGGCCTTCAGTTTGTAAATTTATGAGAATTGCAGCTGGTCGCTTTGGCAAGTCACCCTCATTAAGAGCCCCTTTTGAGAACAGGCTGTGTTTGAATATTTCCCTAATGAGGACAGGACGGGGTTAAAAAGTGACCATTTCATGGTTGACTTAAACCTGCCTCCCGTCGATGTTTCGTGGTGAAATGCCTGACCCGGAGAAATGTACTTTTGCAAATGCGAGTCAGCTGGCCCTTTGCAAATAGTTCACACGATGGGGAGGGAAAAGGGGCTGAAGGAGGACGCGCCAGGGACCAGTTTACCTGAGGCAGGCAAGTGCTGGTTGCGGAGGAAGCTTGGCTTGGGCAATCGCCTTCCCTCATGCTTGGGGCGGTTTCTCATGGCCGGGCGGGGCGGGGGGCGAGACGGAAGTGTTACACAATGCCTTTGGGCTGGTGGCCTCGAAGCCGTTCGTCTACAAGGGCTTCGGTGGAAAAGCTCGGGTTTGTTTTGCCTGGGCGTTCCTCGGATCAAAGTCCGCAGGTGTCAAGGCGGTGAAGAAAAACTTGGGTTGTTTTTCCTAAGCCCACAAGGCCTTAGGAAGATGTAATGTAGGTGCAGTTGAAAATGAAAGGCCAGTAGACACCCTGGTCATGCTTTACTCCTGGACTTGGCTTTCCGTCCCGTTTGTCTTTCTTGTGGCCACTTAGCTCTTCGAAGCGCGGGAGACTACGCCAGGCAGTCTGACGAAGCAAAGTTAAAGCAGAGATTGGAGCAATTTCGGACCTTGGCGTCCAAAATGATAACTTTTCCTAGTCTCGAATCCACTTTTAGTTAAATTCATCAATGAATTTAAGCATACACACGGGCGCAAAGGGGAAAAGTAGAATGTTCTTCAAACTGACTTTTGCCGCCTTAGGGCGAGTGTGAGAACGTCGTTAGTGAGTGCGCGTGTGTTTTAATATGCTGCATTCTTGGGAAAACAAAAAACCCGCGGGCGCGAACTTCTTGGCGCGAGCTGGTGGGTGAGATTGAAAGCAGACGAGTCTATTGCTCCAGCAGCGGGCTTTTTTGGTTTTTGCTTCCCTCAGGGGGGCCGCCACCCATTTCCTTCTCGCACCCTGATGGAAAAGGCTGCCCGAAACGGACCCCACAAATCAGATACAGGCAGGACTGAACGTCTCGGGCGGGGATGGAAGCCACGTGGAAGGGGTTCCCTGCGAGCATGGCGCCTTTCCACCACGGGGTCTGCAAAGAGCAGGCTGGCTTTCACTTTTCAGCGTGGAGTGAGGAGGAAATCTGAGCGAGTCTTCAGTTCGGTGACCTTGCTCCACATGTAGGCGACGGGGTCGCGGGTTTCCAGACGCTGTCTATGCTGCAAACGTATGCAGAGGAAGAGCCGCCAACGCACATTTCCCCCCCCCCCCCCCGTTCCTGTTGTCTATTCGGTAGCGAAGAGGCAAACTTTCCCGCTTTGTAGCCCCCTCCCCGCGATCGGCGAGATTCTTTGTCCCCCCCCCCCTCCTGTGAAGGAATTTTCCACCGGGCGGTGTTGCTGCGTTCTTCTCGCTCTTGCAGAACTTGAACTACGAAAGCGCTTCCCAGTTCCCCCAAACGGGCCCGCTTTTCAGTCCCCTCTGGAAGGGGAAGGAAAGTGAGAGTGTGTGCAAAAGCAGGCGCGTTCGGAAAATGTGTGGCCAAGCTCTAGTACTGTACAGCGGTGATTAAAGAGGAAAGACAGGGAGAGGGGAAAGGAGGGGGCTCGGAAGAGGGAAGGAATGCGTTTGCAGCAGCAGCAGCAACGGGGGGAGGGATGTATGCGTCGATTGTGTAATTAAATAATAAACCGAAATCCTGAAGTGTTTGGGGAGAAAGCTACAACGAAGGAAGGGCCAGTGAAAGGCGCTCTCGGTAAAATACCCTCCCCCTCTGCTGAACTTCCAGGTCTTGCAGAAACCAGTACACCGAAGAAAGGGGAAAGAGTGTAAGGGAGGAGGAGGAGGAGGAGGGGAGGAAACCAGAGATTGATCGTTTTGAATTTTCAAGAGATCATTTTTATTACAGTGGGCGTTTGAAAAGCAGGCTCTGAACATTATCCACAGAGAAAGGGGGTGGAGAGAGAGAGAGAGAAAGAGAGAGGCACAGGCTGCTGCTGCGAAAGAAGCCCAGCGTTTGCGCGCTGCTGCGAACTGTTTTTGCAGCCTTGGGGGACGCGCGCGCACAAACACACACACTCCCGGGTTGGCGCTCTACTGCACAGGGCTGTTGCAAAGTTTCGCCTGCCAGGATACGCCAGGATTTTCCTGCTCCGCCGCTGCAACCTTGAACTTTGGCAACGTGGTTGATAGTACCGTGGTGTATCGCGCTAGCTGCTTTTCCAAAGCACTTGGAAATCCGGGAGAAAAGAAAAAAGCAACGCGAGGAAGGAAAAAATATCCCGAACCCCCCCTTAACTCCCTGCATTCCATTCAACCCCCACCCCCATTCCGCCTCCTCCTGTCCCAATTCACCAGCAGCCACTGCAAACAGCAGCAAGAGTGAACCGCCGCCGAGAACAAGAGGGTTAAAAGTGTAGATTGGATTTCACCCCGGGAAATCTAGCGCTCGGAGTGAACTTGAATCTTTGGCTATTTAAGGAGGACTAGGGCTGGCTGCGAAGTTGTGGCGATTCAAAGCAGAGCTTGCTCCTGATCCATCTTTTCCTTTTGGAAGCGTTAGATGGTTGTAAAATGAATAGATGAAGCCGTTGCGCTTTTGATACTTTTCCTCTCAGCAGAAGTGCTATCTTAGAGCGAAGTCATGATGTATTCTCCCATCTGTCTCACTCAGGTATAGCCGCCTTTTTTCTTTTCCTTTATTTTTTTTTTTTAAGGGGGGAAGTAAACTTGTATCGAGTTGCACCGAGTACCTATAGTTAGAACTGTTCAAAGGAATATTTCTTCCTTTCTTGATTTTTATAGGGGGGGGGACTAAAAATGTATGTACTTGTGATATAAGCCTATTTCAAGGTGTGTGTGTGTGGGGGGGGACAGGGACGAAATAATACAAATATTTCGGAATGTCAATGATAAACGAGTATTATTAAGTTACTCTTGCAGGAAAAAAAGTGATTGGAACTAGCAGCCACGTCGTGTAGATTTACATGAATTCGCAACAAAATAACGATGCGTTTTGCAGACTATACGTAACCTGAAAAAGGAAAGTGTTCCTTTATTTTTAATTAAGCAATGACTGGTAATATAATACCATCCCATGCTGAATTAATCATATATACTTGAGGCTGGTTTGAGGAAAGGTGACTTAGCTGAAGGTTTTCTGTCTTGATTATCCTATACATTTTTTCTTGATAAATTCCGGTACTTGAAACTTTTTGAAGTCAACACCCAAGGAAGGTCATAAGGAAAACTGAACCTTTCCTGCTGTATTAGGCCTGCAGACACTTGTGTCCTTTTAAAACTGAGTAATTTTGTACACTGCACATACATGGTTTTACTTTGAAGAACATACAGACAAACCATACGTTATTTTAACAGGTAACAGTTTCCATTCCCATAAGATAGTTAGAATTGCAACACATGGTGTGATTGAAGTAAAGATTGGTGGCATAGAAGTTTCAAAAGGGGAAAAAAATGGAGCACAGAGTCGGATCCAATATAAATTATAGCACAAAAAATGCCTTTGAGATGTTCAGTATCTAAAGAATGTGACATTTGTACCATTTTTTCACCCATTAAATATTCCAGGTAGCATGTAAAATAATCAGGTCTGGTTGAAATCTTAGGGTATAATTTGGACAAAATGTATACTGATATAGCTAATATTTATGCAAAGTAGGTCTTCGTTATGTAATATTTTGGTTGGTATTGTGATCAAAATAATAAAACTTTTCTTTGACAATTGGAAACCATTGTAATTCTATTGGACTGCAGCATTCACAAATTATGAATGAAGATTTAAACAATGATAAGGATTATTCAGTGATTGGATACAGTCCTGTAGCTTTTTGGCTGACACGTTTTTATTGTTTATATTTTGTTTGGCATCAAAGTGTGATTAACTTTGGAATCTTTTTAGCAAGTAAATGGGAACTTTACAGATGCAAAACAGGTGTAAAAAGTGTTCTGAGGTATTTGAGAAATTATAAAAAGTCAGCACTTACACATCTGTGCGCACATACACGTTTTATGTGTCTTGATAAATTGGCAGAGGCATGAACATTGTAAAATTCAACATACTGTTTTTTCTTTGTGTATAATATTTAATATTTGAGGGGGCTTCTATCAGCCACATAAAAATATTAGTTAGCTTTTTCCCTTGAAAAGCCATGGTTAGTGGTCTAGCATTATATATTTGAATTTCTGTGGTGATAGTAGGTGTTGGTGAAAATTTAGCTTAAGTTTTTAATGTAATATGCTTTAATTGTAACAAAGTATAATCCATTCTTGTTTCTGGCCTAATGCCTCAGTTCACAGAAGTGTTTTAGAATAAGGTATTTGTGCCTGAACATATTACAGGAAAGTATTAACATTTTCCTTGGCTTATTAAGTAAGTTTTATCACTTGCTTATTTACCATAAGCATAGTATTAAATGTCACTTTGTCTTTTCCAAAACAAAATAAATTATTTAGGCGTGGTTTGCATGCAATCTACAAGTCTGAAACAGTTTTACGGCAAACCTAGTATCGACCAATTTAAAATAAGTCAAGTATTTCAACAAATTGCCCAGTAGTTTTGAAATGAAATGTATACTGTTTTTCCCAAATGATTTCTAAGCTGGTTTTGCATTTAGTTTGTGAATTTATAATTCACAGACTTGAAGAATGAATAGATATAAGAACAGTTGGGACAAAATCCAGACCCCCCTCAAGTTTTGAATACATACCCTTTGTCCCATGTTTGTACAGCAGGTTTATGGGGAATATAATATTGTACTATTTTATAATATATTTGTTGTTAGAAATCTTAGAAACAAGAGGAAAAGAAATATTTGATTGGCTAAAAACTGTATGGAATATGCATTTGATAAATCCTTTTTAAAAAAGAACCTATATAAAAATAGTAGCTGGATGTTTGTTGGGAGCGGTTACTTTATTGTATGGTTGTGGTTACCTTGGAGTCAAATTAAGCTGCATTAAAATCTGTAAGATATAAGAATAAATGAGTTGTCAATAGACATTTTATATCTTGGAAACCTAACCTGATTAAATAAAACAGAGGTTTATCTGAACACATTCCTCCTTTTGTGTGATTAATATGAAGTTAGTTTTTAGGTCCATGAATAGTTCCCTATGTTTGTTAGTACTCACAGCTGAGGAGTCTTTTTTTTTTAGAAGTAGTCCAGCAGTAAACACAGATTTACGGTATTTTATATCTAAGCTAGAGTTGCTAAATTGAACAATACACATAAGTATGTGTATCTTTGGCTATATCTTTGCAGTGTTAACTTTATTTTGTGGAATAATTTTCTGAATTCATATAACAAACTAATAGGAAGGTAAGATAGAAATGGGAAATCATTTTTTTCCTTGAAAAAAAATGTTTTTTTTATAGAAGGGAAATAACATGAAGATATTGTGGAAATTGACCCTGACTGTTGATCCATCAGTATTGTGCCTTAAAATAACTAAGAAGCTTGATTTAACTGTTACAAAGCTTGCTCTTTGTTTTTACTGCAGTCTATGCAATTGCCATATACAACTTTTTTTCTTATATTGTGCATCTTTCAAAATATCAGATTTCATAGTGAGTGCATTTTTGAAGAGAATCTATGTAACATAAGTTTTACTTCAGAAACGGTTCTTAGTTGAACAATGTTTTGGATTGTTTGAGATATCAGTGACTGTAATTTTACTTAAATATGAATTTTATTCCACTATCTGTTTAATGCAGGAGTTTTAAAAACATGAATGTATTTTTTTTTATCAGATAACTTGGAGTTTTATAACTCCATTTTTATTGCAGTAAATATATTCTGGAAACTTTATATGTAAAATTGGAATTTGTAACCAGTGTGCGTAATTTTAAAAACATTAAGTAGCAATAGTAATCACAGAGACCATGCATTTATCCTGTTGCATTCAGGTGGGTCTATACTTGCCTAAATGTGATTAAAATAAAGTAAAATTAAAATCCAAAACTTAATAGTTTTTTGTTAAAATGTCCAATACCAAGATCTGAATTGTCAATATCACAGGATCTTTGATTGCAATTTATGGGGGTATATATGTATATATATTGTGAAATAATTTTTATACAATACTGGACATAGTTTCTAACCATTCAATTCCTAGGCTTTTTAATATTTTCTTATATAAGTTAGAAGTAATGAAGGAAGTTTGTCTTATTAAAATACATGTTTTACTAAGAATTCTATAGAACTCAGTTTCTGAGAAAAAAAGAAACTGTGGTAGTAAAAAAATGGCACCAAAGTGCACTGAGATAGGGAAGTCTTATCGAGGGCTGTGGTTGCTCTAAGCTGTGCTCTCTTCCCACACAAAGAGCAGATTGTGGTTTAACTCTTTCTTTAATGTAGTTTGTGCCCTTAAAGTAACAGAAAACTTAAAAGTCTCTGTATAGAATGGCTTATCACTTTAGTAATTGCTTGATACCTTGTTTTAATTGTATTATAATTATTTTTATGCCTTGTATTTCTATTCTAGTTTGATTAATATCTGCCCTGAAAAGAAAAGAGGTATATATAAAACCAAAATTGAAATAACATTGCAGGTCTTACAGTACTTCTTGAGAAGTCTTACTATAAAGTGTTATTATAAAATCTTGCTGCTATTACCTATAAAAAGGCAGGATTAAGTTTAAAGAAGATTTCAGTAATTCAGTGTGAATGTTTGCATGAACTTTTGTTGAGTATTGTATGAACTGTTTGATAAAACTACAGGAATTTTGAATTGAATAAATACATTTTATGTTCTCAATCTCAAATATGTATTTTTAATAGGATTCTTAAAATTAATGACTTTTTTCCAATTAAGTATTTTAGTATTAATACATATGCTACATTTTGTTTGAAAAGTACAATTTAATTATATCAGGACTAATTTTATTAGCATCAATATTTTACAGTATTACGATTTAAATTCAGTTTGAATTAACTATGGTCTAAAAAAATAATAGGTCAAACAAATGAATGAGCCCTTTTGTCACAATTTTCTTTCAAATCTTATGATAGGTGCCAGGACTATAGAGATAATTTTCCTTTGAAGTAAATTATATACTGTATGTGACAAAGACGGAAATTGAGGCAAAACACCTTAGTAGTTCTTATTGATCAAAATAAAGTAATTGCTAAAGTTTAGTTTAGTCAATTGAAAAAATAATAAAATATAGAAACTCTATATGACTAGTTAGGTAAAACTTGTAAAAGGAAAAGTTTTCATGTCCAATACTTTTGTGTGTATTTTAGAAAATACGTTTACGCAATAATGCGTATAAATGTCACTGCTACAGAGTGTTAGATCACAAAGAAGGCAAAGTTTGTTTCAAATTATACTTTTTTCTTTGTGTACTTAAAAAGTTTTTTTTTTTTTTTGAGTGGGGTCAAATAATTATTACATACTTGAGAACCATCCTTGAGTTAATAGCTAATTAATTCAGTGAGGTTTTGTACCACACAGTGGAATGGAACAAATCAATCCCATGTAATTTTCAGTATTTTTTTTAAAAGATTGGTAAAGTTAAGCAGAGAAACATGGCCAGCTGGTGAACGTTATAAGTACTCTAATTTTATTAGAATGGTATCTTTCCTTTGGCCTTTCTTGCCTTATTTCTTGATTTCTGTGGTTATTCCTGCTAGAATAATAATGTGATAATTGGAATGTTGGGTGATTGATAAGGGATTGGGTTATATTTCATTGTTCATGGTTTTTGTGTGTGTCGTCAGTCTCTTGTTGATGACAAAAGTGGAAACTACATAGTACAACATTGAACATGTATACCATAATGTTTCTGAATACGGAAGGTGAATGATTTGCAATATTAACTTCTACATTTATAATATTTTTACTCATTCGTCTTAAAATTTGTTGTGCCAATCTTTATCGTGTTTGGTGAACTATTAAATCACAGTCAAAATATTAAAAATCCCAGAGCCATTTTGTTTTATTTTAAACTAATATAATTGTATGTCAGTTTGGAACCAAGCCCAAGTATTTGGTGTATTATAAAATGTTATTGTGCTTCCATAAATGAAATATAGACATACATTTTTATAATATGTATGTATCTTTTCTAGGAATTGTAAGCGCTGCTAAAAATGCTTAGGAATGCCCATGGCATAAGTTTGCATTTTACTCATTTTTTTCAAAAAATAATTGTTCGTGATTGTATAAGTAAAACTGGTCCCTCAACTTTTGTTTTTCTTTTTATTTCTTCCAACAGGATGAATTTCACCCATTCATTGAGGCACTTCTTCCACATGTCCGTGCAATTGCCTATACGTGGTTCAACCTTCAGGCTCGAAAACGCAAGTACTTTAAAAAACACGAAAAGCGAATGTCAAAAGATGAAGAAAGAGCAGTCAAGGATGAGTTACTTAGTGAAAAGCCAGAAATTAAACAGAAGTGGGCATCCAGGCTTCTCGCCAAATTGCGCAAAGATATCCGCCAAGAATATCGAGAGGATTTTGTGCTTACTGTTACTGGGAAGAAGCACCCATGCTGTGTATTATCCAATCCTGACCAGAAGGGCAAGATTAGGAGAATCGACTGCCTTAGGCAAGCAGACAAAGTCTGGCGCCTGGATCTAGTCATGGTGATCCTTTTTAAAGGTATCCCCCTGGAAAGTACCGATGGAGAACGGCTCATGAAATCCCCCCATTGCACAAATCCAGCACTTTGCGTTCAGCCACATCACATAACAGTATCAGTCAAGGAGCTTGATTTGTTTCTGGCATACTATGTGCAGGATCAAGGTAGGCCTTTTAAAATATTTATTTATTTAGATATTTATACACACATGCACATGAATATGCTAAACCACCTTTTTGTTTTTTAAAAAAATTGTAAACATTTCATATATCTTTATAGATATTGATAGGTGCTTGCTAATATATACATTAGATTCAGGAGTATCCAAAACACATATTAACATTTGTTATAAAAGTTGAAAATACTAGGAATGATTTTGGTGCACATTACACAATAGACTCATATTCATAGTATATACAGTCATAACAATTGTATTCAACTTTTTAAATTCATAGCCACTTCTTTGCCATTGTTCCGTCTTCATTATGCAAATAAAACTATTAAATATAAAAGAATGAAAAAAGAAATGGCATGTTATTTTATATATTAATATATATCGTTATGCAGTAAATATAAATATGTGATACAGTTGCCTTATCAGTGTTCATGGTAAATAATAACTTCTGCACGCATTTTAAAACATTGCTTCGATATGGTTATTTTAAATTATAATGTAGTGAAAAACTTCTGTAGTTAACTTTATGGTTGTATATTTGCTTAGATGATTTGCGTTCATTGATGATATTTGATCTAATGTAGAAATTATTATGTGTTTCTTTATGTACATTTTTTACATTAAAGCCCGTAACCATTATGGTAGATTGTTTCTAGAACCATATAATAAATAGTAAGTTATAACCATGGAGTATTTGCAGATGGCAGCTTTTTACATAAATTGGCCTGGTCCTGGAAACTGCCAAAAGAAAGATGGATGGGGAATGTTAATACAAATATAAAACGTAAAATCATTTTTCATGTTTCTGGTGATGCTACCAAAAGACTTTGCTTTTTCTTGGTATTCTTAGTGTTGATTTTGTATAATTCAGTCCAATATTGTCATTGCTGACTTCTAACTTTATATACTATATGGTATCTTTACTGTGAAAAACAAACATTTACCATAAAAAAAAAGACAGTTCTGTTTTTCAACAATGAGAACAGTTATAAAATGTAGACTGGATTCCAGTTTAGAGCAAGTGAATACTATTTACGTTCCATTGGTTTCAGTGTGAGTTTAGCATGACTAACTTTCTAAGCTTTGCTGTGATATGCATTTGAAAATTCTTGTAATCTAAATCTGCAATCCTTGAATGGGATTGAAGGAGACCTTCATTTAGGATTATATGAATTTAAACACCCTACAAATTAATCTTGAAAAAAAAAAATTGATAATGAAAATTTCAACCTGATTATATAAACTATATATTTCCTTTATCTCAAAGAATATTTAAAAACGTAATGTTTAGTAACTGAAGCAAGTGTTAAATATTATTAACATGGTTATGTTAAACTATATGTGAAATTATACATAGTCAGTGACTTTATGATGGAATATTTCACTTGGTTGCATATTATCTCCATTAGAAAGTCACCTGTATCTGAAAATAAAACGGATACAGCATTTTTATATCTGTGCATATGTATTTCTTCAGATGCTGTGTCTGCTTGCATTGAGAGAAGGATTCGTGTAAAACACTGGTGATATCAGATGATTCCATGGATTGTGTATAATTGTCAAAATAACTTCTGTTAATGTTTTCTATTATGATTGGATTTTTCCAATATTTTTTCAATTAGTGATAATTGTGGATGAAAAATTGGTATCTCTATATTAGGTCACCTGCAGAAGGACACTATCACAAGTGATATATATTCAGCTAATAATCTGCTAAATGCTGTTTGGAGTTATGGTTTTTGTAGTAGAAATATACTTTCAGCCTTTTTTGTTTTGTATAGAAAAAGATTCTAGGTTTAAATTATTCTCATGGTAGCTTCCTCTAAAATCCTTTGGCAGGTAGGGAATGAATGCTGGTTACATTTCCAAACTGTATACACATGAGGGTATATCAAACTAAAAATATTTTAAAGAGAGTTGGTTTTCTACCGAAGTATATGAACATCTACTTGGTAATGTTTTATGAGCGGGTGGAATGATAAGAAAAATTCATGGCCAGAGAGTTGAAAAAGGATAAAATTCTTGAATGAATGAAAGAATAAAATAGAGCTATATTGAAACATTGGCAAAAACATGAAGAATAGTTTGAGAGCCAAAAATGGTTGCCAGTGGCACCAAGGTTGGCATTGGACCTTCTTTGTTTAGACTAGAATGCCTGTGATTTGTTGGTTGGTATCCGCATTGCAGAGCAGAGTAATGCTACAATATATTGAGAATTTCTTGATATAGAAATATAAGTCATTTTAATGATTTGCTGAAGAGTATTTTTCAGTTTTTCCAAATCTGCATTGAAGAAAGAAATATAGACCAGTTTACCAAGTTATGATATTCACAGTATATAATTCTTTTTCTTAAAAAACTGCCCTCTCTCTTTTGACATCTTTTTTTTTTCAGAATTCCTACCTTAAAGTTTCAAAACACAAGAGAATTAAAATCTTATTTGATTGATGTTGATTCCTTTTGCTAGCTGGGGGCAGAAAATAGTCTTAAAATAATTTGTGGTCTACAGGTGTTCAGATGAAGCAAGAAGCCCGTTTTAATAATATTTATTTAAATGTTAACATATTCTAGTTTAATTCATTTCAAAATTAAGAATTAGGATTACAGTATCTTGCTTAACTAAAAAAGGATATATTTATTAGTTTCTTTCATTTGGAACAGGCTGTTTCAATCTATAAAATCAGTTGGTAATATTTGATTCAATCAGTACAGCTTTTATGCTGTATTCCGTTTCTACAAGAACCGCCATTTTGTTTGTCAAGTGCCAGCAGAGTGGGGGAGGAAAAGCAGACAATGTGCTTGATGCCAATAATGGTTGCCAGTGGCACCGAGGTTGGCATCAAACCCTCTTTGTCTAGTTTCTGAATGCCTTTGATTCGTTGGTTGGCATCTGCATTGCAGTGGGCACATTGGAAAGTTTTTTGACAATCACTGAATGAAAGCTGTTGTATTTATTTGCTGCAGTAGAACTTCAGATAAAAGAAATCCGTCCTCTAATAGATAACTTTTTTATTCTATAGCAGCACATTTTTAAAGTTCCTCTTTTTTTATTGAAATGAACTATTTTTGGTGTGTATTTCTTTTCTAAATAATTTAATCCTCCTGGTGTTTGCTGTTCTTCTGGAGTTATAAAGAAATACATGCTTTTATTTTAGGCTGCCTAATGCATCTTGGGATATATTATGTGTCCTTAAAATAATTATGATAACACATAACACACATAACACACAATGTTTCTGAGTCTTTATTTATATGTCATGGAATTGTACCATCTTTCTTATTTCAATAAAGTTACATAACTAATTCTAATTTAGCACATTGATAAAAATATTAGGAGTCTAATACTGCTTCCATTTATCAATCAAATAGAGATATATTTTGTTTTCAGCAAAAAGATATAGTTTATCCTGGTTTGCTTAGTTTGCATGCACTTGGATTTTCAGATTGTAAAACATCACATATTTTTGTAAGTAGCTGCATGAGTTGGCATCCAAGGCCACTGCAAAGGCTAAGGCATTGCTGCTGTTTCCTAGATAGTATTTATATTGTTTTCATGCTAACCTCCATTATTCTCTTAATTAATAGGCTAGCAGTTTTACCTAAAAAGCCACGTGAAGGAAATCTGGCCTACATGGGGGCTGAAATGTGTCATGTCTGTAGAAAAAAAAGGGGAACAGATCAGGTGACTGCTAATTTGATCTTAGAGTAAGAGAAAAGAGAAAAGTTGATTATAAGAATATAATAAAAATGTATATATATCTCATTGAAACACCCACATTTTCTTCCTTGGCATTATATTCAATTCACATGCCTTCTGTGTTTGCAACTTACACGAAGCTTATACCTAGAAGGTGAATTATCTTGGAGGAGTGGTAATAGTTTATATTATGCATATCATCTTGGGAGAATCTTTTTAAGTGTACACAATTTGCAGCTGTATTGTATTCATTGGGGACATTGATATTAGGTCTTGGATATTCTTCCCTCCCTCCTGGTATGTATTAATGCAGTAATAGATACTAAGATAAAGGTAACTTTTTTTAAAGTAGCTTTAAAAAGAGAAACTTAAGTTGATTTGTTAAGTTTTTTTAAAGTTATTTCAAAAATTTTGCGTGTGTTATACGTTTTGACTATATGTCGATTGATGTTAATAAATGTAAATCAAATGAAAATTTTATCCGTTAAAATAATGTTGAAAACAATCATCTGGATATGTCAATTTACCAATCACAAAGGCTAAGTTAAGATACAGGTTTATTGCTTTTAGAAGGGAAGTATTACAGTATACCAGAACTTAAAACATAATTTGCTACTGCTTACTGAAACAGTTGCAATATTAACTAATTAAATGAACTTTTATATATATATATCTCACACATAATATATATATCATATATATCACACATACTATATATATATATCACACACACTATATATATCCTTGGAAACGGCCCCTTTAAGAACGGTGCGCCCGGCGCTGATGAGCGGACCGACGACTAGGTTGAGAGCCCGGGCGCAGAAACAGCCAGTCATATAAGAACGGACTCCCAAATCTCACGTTATATGCTCTGATGATGTCGGCAGTGTGGCCGACGAAAGCTCAGCTTTGTAAATTAAACAATCTTTGTTTTAAGATTTTTATCCCAGTGATCGTTTTTATTTATTTGCTTTACGACATGTGTCTACCCGGGATTCGGATTTTTAGTATAATTAAGAATATATATATATATATGAAATGAGCATAGCCATTATGGTTTATAAACCACATTAGAACCTATTGTGTGAATTCAGCCATTTTGTTTATTATACAAACCATGGTTTAATGCAGTGCTTCCCAAACTTTTAATTGCATTACCCATGCAGGATACAATCTGGATCAGTTACCGGACCAGAGCTATTCTGGTAGAGAGAGGTTCCCTGAGGATGGGCTCTGACACAAGTCCAAAAGCTCGGAAGACTAAACCTCTGGTCCCGTGACTGATCCAGATTGAATCCTGCAACATTATCCTGGGACACGTATATTTGCTTTCATTCATTCATTCATTACCCATACTGCTTGTCAGTGTTAAATATTTTAAAGTCAAGTTTAAATGTCCCTAGTGTGATTGAGTAATGAGTTTGTGTATTGTTACTCACAGGAAAAGCACTTTTACCCAAGTTTGGGTAATTTACCCAAGGTTGGGAAGTACTGGTTTAATGTGATGTGTACACCCAGCCATTTAAGATGTTTGCACAAAAATGACTGCTGCCAAACTTGAATGTATCTGGTGACTCATTGTTTCTCTTACATGTAAAAATGTTATGTTTGTATTGATATCGCTCTTCAGTATTGTATTAAAATATTCATTACAGTATTGCATATTCCAGCATGGTTCACTTTTCATTAGGATTTGGCATAAAATTTGGTATTGAGCAAATGAGTGTTTTTGTGTGGTCTTGGAATTTTCTTAGCATTTTCCAAAAATCACAAGAGCAGAGATATTGGTGCAATAATTTATATATTTTTATATACATACATACATATAATATTTTAATATTTTTTTTAAAATAGTACAGTGTTTAAATTATATAATATGTTAGGTATAAAGCATATCCATAATATTAAAGGTATTAATATGTTAAGGGTAATAGTGTTTGAAAGTGGGCTGAATATTTAACATACTATTTCTTGAAAATCTAACAGCATTCCTAATACCTTGCATACCAAAGTAAGCATGATTTTTGCCTAGTCATTTTAATGATTGCAATAACTAATTCATGTTCTGGACTGGATTTTTTTTTTAAATCCAATCTTTGGAAAAGAAGCACTTAATTTTACTTAGACATGTAGGAGTTGAATTAATCAATTGGATCAGAGAAGAGTAAATGGGTAAGTTTCTCAGCTACCGGTATTATAATTTCTTGTTTTACTTAGTGCTATTTCTGAGGGTCTCTGGATTGTTTGGAATTATAAGATGGAGGGGACCCAGCAGCAAGGCAGATTAGTTGAAAGAATGTTGCAGAACTAGCTTTAGCGAGAAGTAATGCCTTTCTGCTCCTATAAACGGACCTCTAGAAAAAACGCTTATTGCCTCTTAGTTTGTATTTGGGTAGGAAGACAAGTGTTTAATGTTTTGAATCAGTTAATTTAGTAAAAAAATGTGTTTTCTAATATTCTGAGGTAAAATTAGAAGAGGGTAATAAAATCTTTATTTAAAGGAAAGTTCTTTAGAATAATTTCTGCTATGTAGTGTTGAACAAATCTATGTAGAAATAAAAGCTAATACATAATTGCTACTTAGGTTAAAGATTTTAATTTGATAAGTTAAAAGTTCAATTTCTGACAATATCTTCTGGAAAGGATGTGTCTTTATAATATATTTTTATGACATGATTGTACTATAATATACTCTTATGACCTGATTGTACAGAATTTTGAAAGAACAGCTCTTCTTAAGATACAATAGTCCTTTTATTTTTGTGAGAAGAATCCAGATGGATGTTTGTATTTATAAGCAGAACTATTTTCTCTTTTGATCTGTGTCCCTCAATCTGCTGTAACAAGTAGTGGGCCACTCTAGTGTTAGTTTAAGAGGATTCTGGAAGAAGGGAGAAAACTGTTGCACAAGCAGAAGCCCATTCATGCAATATTAAATGTCAATAATAGATGGAGAACATTCTTAAATTAGCCTAATTTTATAAAACCTGAATACATTAAGCTTCATTTAGATGGTTGATATAATCATGCTTGGTAAATTTCACAAGTTTTTGCAAAGGATGACATAAAATCCAATTACTGGATGTATTTAGTGCGTATTCAAGGTAATTGGGTCTTGTGGATATAAGCTAAATGCATATTTGTAATTAAAGAATGGTTTTAAAGATGCAAATAACAGTAGTTGCTCGAACTAATAATTAAGGGATTAGAAAAGAAATGTAGCAGTTGTTATTTTTACTCTGATCCTGAGGAAAATCCATCTTCTAAAACTGGTACTTGCTTTTATGAGACGGTTCACATATTAGTGTCATGAAGATTTCTTTCTCACTTGAAGTAGTAGATTCAGAGTATGGTTTCCCCCCCCCCCTGAAATAGGGGAGAAAGGGATTAAATTATTTTTGTCATCTCTGTTCTGATTAATTATCACACATACTCACTTCTGGCTATGTGCGTTTTAAACTTACATATTTAACATCAGATACAGTTTGACCCTGAGTTTTGAATTTTCAGTGATTAAATAATGCTTGTGTCCTATATGGCCCTTCAAATGTTGCTGGACCATAGCATATTGGCCATGCTGTTTGGGAATCCTGAGAGTGGGTTTATTGTAGAATCTGGAGGTCCATGTGTTGCCATCTCCCACATTATACTGTGGTGGTCTGCAGAATAATTCATGAAATAGGATAGATCTTAGTTATTTTACACAGAAAGATTGCTTATTCTATGAAATTAATCATTGTCACATTTTCTTATTTAATAATTTGAAAAATGAAAAATATTGGCTGTGTCTTCCAAGGATGAGGACGCACACATTGCATGCTGGCAAACAGGAAGGCAGGGAGTCGTTGCCAATTTTGATTTGCTTGCATATGTATAATTCATACTTGTAAACATGTGTATTTAAGACATGTAATATAAATTAGTTTCAAATCATTGTGAAGAAAGTTCTTGATATTCTAAGGATGTTCCATCTCTTCCTTAGACCTTGTAAAGACATTTGTTAAGGATTCATGGGGCTCACATTCTACTGGTTTTCACCTCATAAAGTGCTAAATAAAATGGGCCGAATGCCTTGGGTTGTTTTACATGATGTCATGAATTCTTGTGCTTCGCAGTTCTTAATATTTAGTGGCTATTATTTTAGGGATATCTATTTTATATTTCTTACTCAATCTAAGGAGTAACTTGTGGAAGCCTTCCATCATTTAAAATAGTTATCTGCTATTTCTAATAGGGGTCTAAATTCAACCCATGATGCTTTGAGAAAGAATAATGTAGATAGATTCATTTTGAATATGATGAAGATTGAGCATGAAGAGCTTTCTGCTCTTAAAGTAGAAATTATACAATCATATGCATCTCTGTATGTGTGAAGATCAGTTTCCAGAAACTGTACTGTTTGGGAATTCTGGGAGTTGAAGTTTATATGTTTAGAGGTCACCAAAGTTGAAGAAGACTGCTATAAGCATTTAGGAGAAAGTTGCTAAGGCACTAACAATAATGTTACATTAAAGTGTATCTCACATAATGAGATTTACATCAGAATAAATTTCTAGAATTGTGCTGAAAATTTAGCATTTAAAAAAAACCTAATAATTTTTTGTTTCATACATGGATATATTTTTGTTAACGTAGTGTTCTGAGATGAAAAGATGTGAAAATTACTCTTGGTAAAGGCAGCTTGCATTTTATTCTGCTGATGTCTGAGGTTTCTAGATGGATTACCTTAAATTTGTTATGCCACGTTAAAAGCCTTGTTTTATGAGGCCAGCCTCAGCTCCTGGCCTCAGTGTCAGGAACCCTGCTATGTGATGCAACATGTCTTGTTAGGTTTAATTGACCAAAGCTGATTTGTTAAAACAATTCATTTGAACAAGTAACTTATGCCCAGGCCAAGTTGCTACCTGAATCTTTTGACCTTGACTTGTTGGGGTCATGAAAAGGCTATGAACTCCTTGACCTTTTTGTTATATAGAAGTGTCACTGTTTCTTCTGGTTCTTTTATGGAAATAGCTGACAAGCAAGCTTCAGTTTTGACTTTACACCCCAGTGGGCTTCTAGGCAGCCTCTGGAATTACTATGTCTTTTATTTAATGTGGTCTGGCTGCAGTCTTGGTTTGCTTTTGTCTGCTGACAATGATGGGGACAAATTGGCAGCCCTTGTTTATGTAGAAAGGATAAGGAAAGGATTTCTTGTTTCTAGAAGGCTAATTTTAGCTCTGTGTTTCCCTAAGGCTGTCCCACATTAAAAATGTACATTTTAAAAAAGAAGCACACAGTCATTTTGAATTCTTTTTCTGAACTTTTATGACAACCACACTAAAACTTTTAGCAGTTCTGGATAAATCTCTTGGTATAGACTTTGAAACCTATTTTTAACTGTGTTTGGTTTCTTAATATTTAGTATTTATATTATTCCAGTGTTAGTTGGGAAGTACTGAGGTAATATATTTGTACACAGCTTCTAAACAATATACAAATACTACTATGGATATTCAGGCATTTTGTGTTTTCAGTATTGTAATAATACAAGTTCAAACAAAATTAGTGGGCTGCTTTTGAATAATAGGTCAGTTTGAATAAATAACTTGAATAGCCTGATAATTTCAATATTCTAATGCTGGACTACATATCAGTTTCTATTATTGATATGTTGAAGTTCTCAAATAACGATTCCATAGGTGATATAGCCTCTTCCTCATTTTAAAAGCTCTTGCTAGCCTACCTGCCACACAAATTCTTAAGGCTTTTTCTGTGTGGTAGAGGCATGGTATTTAGATCAGTTTTTTCATCATATTGACAAGTTCCAGAGAATTCAATGAAAGCATTCTGCATAAAATAGAGGATCCATGTGGTAGATGTAGACTTGAGAAAAGTAGATGTTACATGTCTTATGCAAAGCATGTTAGTGTCAGTGAAAAAGGAAGCATCTCTTCTTGAAGGATTAAAACTGCTGCATCTTTTAGAAGATTGGTAGCTGGTTTAAAGGCTATCCTCAGTTGTCTACATGCGAACATGTTTGCACTTCTGCTGGGATCTTCAGCAGAGAAGCTGCGCCAAAACTGTTTTGAAGCAGTTTTGCAAGCTTTCTAAAAGATGCAGTTGATTTTATGTGTTAGAGAGACATACCCAACGTGCTAATATGCTTTTGAATGCTTTACAGAGTTTCACTGCAAGGTCCAGGTGTGGAGTCCATTTGCATAGATTAGAAACAGTAAATTAGAACAGGCCAATTTTAGTCTATCTCATCCCCTAGTAGGCTAGGTGTATTTAAGAAAATGGAACTTTATGTGAGTGTCGTTTCTCACATGGGCAAAGAAAAACAATATGACAACAGATTTGCCTGTGACTAAAACAAGAGACAGATGGCAAATAGGCCTTCTGCTTCAAAGGGGTGTGTGTGTAAGATGGACAAGAGAAAATGACACAATAAGGTTTGATTTTTGCTTCTGTAAATAAGGCCTGCTTTTGAAATACAGCAGTTACAAAAATATTTCATGATAGTTTCTTACAATTTTTAAAAAAATCTTAGAATTAAAAAAAATTAATTCTTGTTCAGGTTATTTGGAGAGAAACTTGTCAGTCTGCTTCATGGATTAAAGCCATACCATTGATAATTTGCAGGAAGAAGTGAGGAAAATGCATCTTTGGAAGTGGTTAGTGGAACTTATATAGGTCAGATGTTAAAATCTCATGGCATAAATTCTTAACCTTTGGAACAGATGATGATGTTGATGGAAGGATCCATTGATGGATTTACCATCAATTTGTTTTTGATCACTAACGACAACATAAAATGACTGTCCTCTGACAATCTACCCCTAACATGTTCTTTCAAATCTCCCAAAGGTTCACTCATCACCACTGCAACTGAGTAATCTACGTTGATGCTGGTCATCCTCTTCTCTTTTCTTCCATTTTTCCAGAGCCTTTTCCCAGAGAACTGGGTCTTTGCATAAAGTATCCAAAGTAGGATA
Organism: Azemiops feae; assembly: GCA_023970755.1. Classification (NCBI taxonomy): domain Eukaryota; kingdom Metazoa; phylum Chordata; class Lepidosauria; order Squamata; family Viperidae; genus Azemiops; species Azemiops feae. The sequence continues at coordinate 1,021,958 of JALGBA010000476.1, read as the reverse complement.
ATTTGAGTTTGGTCATTTCTGCTTGGAGTGAGAACTCTGGGTTGATGTGTTCAGTGATCCATTGGTTTGTTTCTTTGGCTATCCATAGTATTTTCAGAAGTCTTCTTCAAGTTCAAAGGGGTCATGTCTTTCTTTAAAGTCCAACTTTTACTTTGATAGAGTGTCACGGGGAATACTATGGCTTGCGTGTTTCTGATCCTTATAGGAGTTAACACATCATGGCATTTGAATATCTTTTATAGCTTCCTTTAATATATATTCAGCATATAGTTGAATAAATAAAGGGACAAAATAGAAAGATCTGGGTGTATATTTTAATATACAGATAGTCCTTGAGTAACAATGGCAATTGGGAGCTGAATTTCCATCACTAAGCAATGCAGTCATAAAGCATCGCTTATCAGTGGGAATACTGGCACTTAATGTAGCTGTTATTGACTGAATCCCACTGCTTGTTAGCTAAGGACCAATTCCAATTCAAGCCATTCTCAGCATGGTCCCTCCCAGTCCCAAGACTTGGCTCTTTCAAGAAAGGGATTACCTCCCTTCAATTCTCCCCAACTGCCTATCCTCGCCCTTTTGGCTGCCATACACCTTGCCTTGCAGGGTGGCAAACATTCATAAAATTGCATGACTCTGGGGTTGCTTGCTATCATGCAGCTCAGGGGCTTCTTGGCACACCATAACTCTGCAAGGAGCCCCTCAGATTCAGTATGAAGCTGCAGCCACCAAGCCTGCAGGACGAGGCCTTAGCCTAGTCCAGCAGGATAGTCCAACAGCAGCTGCCCTTATCATCCTGCACTCGAGATCCCTGTTTCTCTGTGCTCTCCTTTTCCGGCTGACTTTTACCATGCTCTTGCTCCTCCTACTGACAGGGCATGCCCAGCCTGGCCCTTGGTGAGGCAGCTGCTGGTCCTCAGAGGTCTTCTGAGGAAACTGCCACATACAACCTTGAAAAGAAGCCCTTATGCAGCCTGCAGCTAGCCTTGCAAAGGGCTGTGCTTAGTCAGTAGTAGGAACGAGATGGCAGAGTGAGGTTGGCCAAAAGGGCAGAAATGGAGGGAAATAGATTGCTGGGGGAAGTTGAGACACCCCTGTGATTATTTGGGTGGGCTGACAAGTGCCCAGATTTTAAATACAAGACCATGAAGGTGTTGCAATTGCCATAATTTTGGGACTAGACATAAGTACTATTTATCGCTGCCATAACTTTGAACGGTCTCTAAATGAATGTTCGTAACTTGAGGACTATCTGTATAATTAACTACTACTTATATTCAGTCACACTTATTGCTGTCACCTGTTGGATATACAACAGCAAAAATTACTTTAATGTTAACCTCAGTCAGAATGTCTAAGACCTTTTCTTTTTTAAAAGTTTGAAGAGAGAAAATACCAAATATTTACTTGTGCAGGTATTAAATTTAATTAAAACTTTCATTAGCCAGGACAATTAAATGTAAAGAATAAGACTGGCCCAGCTCATAGCATTGCAGCATAAAAGACACAGAATAACTACAAAAGCAGATGAGAAAGATAAGAGCAAGGGGGAATAAGCACAGGCACTCATTGTTAAAGTTGTATAGTAGCTTTTATGACTCACTAGAGTGGAAAAAAGTTCAGAGGGAGAAGTGATGTAATTTGTCTTCCAGGAAATCTAACATGGCCCTGCTTCTGTGTCAGACTCCTGCAGCTTTTCTAATCCTGTATGGAATCTAGCCTATGTTTGCATTAATTGTTAGTGAAAAACCTATGTGGACAGTTGGTGGTTGCTTCAGGTGTTATATGTATTAAACTTGTGCAACTATATTTTCTACAAAGACAACTGTATATTTTATAGAATTATGTCTGAATATTCTTCTCCACATACAATTTTGTATCCCACCTTTATTTTCTACAAATAACTCAAGGTGGCAAACATATCCAACACCCCTTCCTCTTCCCATTTTCCCACAACAACAACCCTGTGAGGTGAGCTGAGCTGAGAGAGAGTGACTGACCCAAGATTACCCAGCTGGCTTTCATGGCTAAGGCAGGACTAGAACTCGGCCTCCTACTTTCTAGCCTGCTGCCTTAAACACTAGTCCAAACTGGAATGCTAGTTATTATGTAATGTTATGGTATAGAACAATAGTGGGTAGTTTTATGCCATATGTTTGTGTCAGTATGAAAGATGGAATAAGTGAGAAACTTTTGGAGCAGCTCAAAAAGGCAGAAAGGTTTGTTTAGGCAGATCTAAATTTATGCAACACATGGAAGAATACTTGAATGATATCTTTGAAGATGCCACAAGTTATAATTCTTCATATGAAAGATAGTTCCATGTAAACTGGATCATGTAGTACCGTTTTGGAAAAGTACTAAGATGTGTGGCAAAAATGCCACGTTAGGACTGGCCAAGTTTTCGACAGTCCAGACTTTTAAAAGTTGTGGTGAAAAAAAACATATGGGAACTGTAGTGTTTGGAATCCATCATACAGAAGTTCTACCTCAATTCTTCTGGAACTGAAATTTACCTGAAGAGCTAGATTTTGAATTGGGAGGGGTATGCATGGATGTATAAATGGAGTTTTTAGTTCAGAAAGTGAAAAGTAACAGTTTGTCAATGATAATTCATTCTATTTTATGTTTTCTTAAAACACAGCAATGTAGTGTATGTGGTCCAGTGCAGCCAGTAGCGTTCAGAGCTCTACAGTGAAGAAGCTAACCAGCCTTTAGACGAGAGGATTGCTCAGCACAGGAGAAACAGCACCATAGGACCTTTAAAAAAAAGGACATTTTTTTTAGAAGAATAATGTTCACATTTTGGACATAGACCAGGGGTAGGCAACCTTGGCTCTTTTATGACTCGTGGACCAGCTCCCAGAATTCCTGAGCCAGCCATGCTGAGGGAAAAGGGAGAGGTTTCCAAGCTGAGCCATGCTGGCTCAGGAATTCTGGGAGTTGAAGTCCACGAGTCATAAAAGAGCCAAGGTTGCCTACCCCTGACATAGACGATAGATGGTTTGAGAGAGGTGTGAAGGAATCCATTTACGTCAAAGTGAAAAATCATTCCTGCAATAGAGGCCTCAGACACAACCTGTTCCCCCCCCCCCATTTTTATGCTGCACTCTTTCAGTCCCCATGAAAATTAAGACCACTTCACAGGTTCACCAGGGAGGCAACACTTAATGACCCCTAAGAATTTTAGGATATTCCAACGACTCTTTGCCTACTCATATTCCCTCTAACCGACTTGCTCAGACTGAAGAAGCTGCTTGGAGAAGCAGCGAAATGTTTCAAACCAACAAAAATAAGTCCAGTTGCCATGAGTCAACTTCCGAACAGTAAAAGTTGTTAATCTGCATTTGCTTCCACATGTCTGCATTTCTGGATTAACAAGAATAAATAACACTAGAGGTGCTGATACAGATGAAGTAGCAAATTGAAAAGCTGAGGTAAAATGTAGCTGAAGGTAGACTTTATGGCTGAGAGGTATGCAACCCTATTGTTGGCACTATTCTTGAAAGAGGTCCAGCTGCTTCTCTGTGTGTAATTTGGTGCCTGAAGGAAAGCTAGATTGGTTCATTTGCCCTTTTTCTTGACATTTTGTAAATTACTGGTCTTTGGTGGTATCAGAAATTTGCTCCCTGAGGTATTCTGCCTTATCCTATATTTTTAAAGTATTACTTTATACAAAGCAATACAGAAATGAAATATAACCCAGGCATATCTGACACAAATCAACCATCCACCTCATAAACATACAAAAAGCTAAAATGCAGTAAGTTTCATTTAATGAATACCACAAGTCAATTTTTAATGAATTTAAACTTTGAGCTCTATTGTCCTCTTTTTGTTTCTGCCACTAAAGAGCCAGTTTGATGGCAGTGTGGCTCTTGATTTTATAGTAAATGTAGTAAATGAATAAATACTACAGAATATCTAGGAAGAATACGGATGAGCTGTACAATTATCTTATTTCATGGTTTTCCTTGTTCTACATTATTAGATTTCTGTATTTTTTAATTGCAAGGCTGTTCCAGCTTTATTTTTGAAAGATTACCTTCAGCTAGAGATATCCAAAATGCTGATCGCCTAGATCTGATCGGATGGCTTTGATCTTGTATTTATTAGACCGTAGCCACCAAATCACAAAGAAACTTTCTAATTTGAAAGAAAAAATGTTTAATATTAGATTATGTCACAGACTTTGGGCATGCTTAAACTTGCATCATGGCCTTATTGCTAGAATTCCGAAGTAAAAATTATTCCCAAGTAAAAAAAATAACACTGTGAAATTTAGTTTTCTTGTAAATTGTAAATACTGTACTTTGTTGACTTCTTTATATTTTCTTCCTGATTTTTCAAGGGAAATTACTAAAATACTATGAAATTAAACCCAGAATATCTGATTTGTAACCTTATCTCTGTATAGTTAATTGTGTTATTTATGTTCCTTTCCTTCCTATCAAGTATCAGCATTAGAACCTTTTTAAGAAACTGAGAGGCCTTAGGGGCAGAATGTTAATTTCAAATAGCGAACCATAATTCAGATGATGCTGCCTCTACTAAAATGTTTTGAGGTTGCTAACTGACTAATGTACAAAAGCTAAAAAAAATGCTAATGTGTTTTTTTGAAAATTACTACAATGAGCTTATTCTTTTTGTTGTGTTTAATGATAAAAACATTTCATTTGTTCATTTTGTTTTGATCAGAGTTGATACTAAAAAGTGTGCTGCTGTTTTTCTACTGGCTAATGAATAACAGGACAGTGTTATAAAATAGAATTATAAAAATGATTTGTTTGTCTTAGTACAGTTTAGTACAGTTTCAGACTTCTAAAGTTTGTATACTGTTTTTCCACACAATGCTTTCCTATTTTCCCACAAAATGTTGTCAGAAATGTGTTTTTATCCTACAGTCCAATTAGTTATATTTGTCCGTTTATGTTTCTGGGATTAAGTTATATATTCTAGAAAGTGGTAAGTATAGAAAACAGTTATTAGTATTGTTGTCATTGTAACCAATCCTGCATTCCTTTGATCTCCTTAAATCACTAAGAGTTAATTATGTTCTGGCTTCTAGTTTAAATTGTAAGGAATAAATTGAAACTAAGAAATAATTCTTCCAGAAGGCTTATATGTATGTATAACAGTAATCAATTCCTAAAGAAATGCATATTCTATTACTTGTTACGTATTCATATAATTATTTTAAGATAATGAATTTTCTTGTTTTTTATAATAATGCCATAATGGGTATTTTTTCATTATTTGTAATTATTCAATAACAATTACTGCTCCATTTATAAATACCATAATAAAGGGAAAAGTGGCTTACAGAAATACAAGGAATATTAGTCTCTCAATGATTAAATAGTCTCATTATATAATATCAACCCTTTTTTAAAAAAACATTTGGAATAATTTTTAATTCTAAGAACCATTGTATCAGAATCTAATCTGTTTCTCCCTTCTATATTTATCTAATATGAAAGGGACATACTTGAAAATAAGATCAAAATTCTATGGATAAACATTTGAACTGTTAACACAGAACAATGAAATAATGTGAAAATGTAGATGAGAATAGGCAGATAATACTTACAATGAATTATGAAGACTGTAAAAATGTATCTGTCTGATTAATATGGATAAATATTATTTGCATTGTTTATAGAAGTATATTCTAAATATATCTTAATGCTTTGGGATAAGTATTATAGTAGAGTACATTGATAACTGTATTTGTGAAGTAGTAAAGAGGCAAAAGGCATACAGGTATCCTCGACTTACGACCATAATTGAGCCCCAAATTTTTGTTGCTAAGTGAAACATTTGTTAAGTGAATTTTACCCATTTTACGACCTTTCTTGCCACAGTTGTTAAGTGAATCAGTGCAGTTATTAAGTTAGTAATATGGTTGTTAAATGAATCTGGCTTTCCCATTGACTGCTTGTCAAAAGGTCACAAAAGGTGATCATGTGACCCTGGGACACTGCAACTGTCATAAATATGAGTTGCCAACATCTGAATTTTGATCATGTGACTATTGGGATACTGCAACGGTCATAAGTGTGAAAAATGGTCATAAATAACCTTTTTTTTTTAGTGCCTTTGTAACTTTGAACGGTCAGTAAATGAACTGTTCTAAATCAAGGACTACCTGTAGTGTTCTCTTCCTAAATCATCAGATTGGCAATGGAGATGTCATTTAAGAAGGATGCTAAACAAAAGAAGAAGAGTTTTCACATGTGAATAGAGATATCAAGAAGACCTATGTACAACTATATTATGGTCTAAATCAGGGGTAGGCAACCCAAAACACTCAAAGAGCCACTTGGACCCGTTTCCCACCGAAAACAAAACACTGGGAGCCGCAAAACCCTTTTGATATCTAAAATGAAGATAACACTGCATATATCCTTTTTTACCTTTATTATAGGTATGTATGTGTGTGTGTGTGTATATGTGTGTGTGTGTGTGTGTGTGTGTATGTATATATATATATGTGTGTATATGTATATATAGTGTGTGTGTGTGTTGTATATATATATATACATATACACATATACATACACACACACACATATATATACACACATGTGTGTATATGTGTGTGTGTGGTGTATATATATGTGTGTGTGTGTGTATAAAGGTAAAGGATATATGCAGTGTTATCTTCATTTTAGATGTGAAAAGGGTCTCTCTCTGTCTCTCTCTTCTCTCTCTCTCCCCCCCTCCCTCTCTCCGATCTTCTGCTCACCTGGCAAGCTGGCTTCAAGCTGTTCTGCAACAAGCTCAGGGATAGGCAACCTCAGCTTTTTTATGACTCATGGACTTCAACTCCCAGAAATCCTGAGTCAGCATAGCTGGGCTAGCTAGCGCTCTCCTGCCCTTCCTGCTTCCTGTTTCCTGCTTCCTGCAGAGGCGCAGCAAAGGGAGAAGCCCCGCCCACTAAGCTTGTCGGCTCTTCGGAACAGGGTGAGGCTACTCTCTTTTTTACACACACACACACAGAGAGACACAGACACACACACACACACACACACAGAAGCAAGCTCTGTCTCTGTCTCTCTCTGCAAATGGCAGAGGAGGCTGGGAGCCGCAGGGGAAGGCTCAAAGAGCCACATGCGGCTCCGGAGCCGCAGGTTGCCGACCTGTGGTCTAAATAGTATTATGCAGAAAAATCATAAGAAATAGTAAGCTAAAATATGAAAGGCATGAGAGGAGGAAAGAAACATAAGTTAATATAGTTTATACCAATATATTCACTATGATTCCTCATATCTTCTATTCTTGGAAACTGTCCTTATTTTCATTGTATACATAAACTAATTCATACCTGCACTGTTTCTTTTTAAAAACTTCTCAGTGCTCTGTTTTTAAGATCACATTAACTACATCCAGATATAATTTCCTTGGTCATCCTTTTTTTTTAATCCATTCACACTGAAAAACTGATGTAACTGATGCAATTTACTTTATGTACATTTGCAACTGTAATAATTAGTGTAATTATTAATTTAATTATTGATGTAGTTACATCACTTCTATCAATTGATCTAGTTTGCATAATTATACAAACAATTCAAATTATGTCAGAACATGAATTCAGATTTAATGGGCCTTTGGATTTAACAGATGCTGTTTTCATACTAACTGAAAGAAGTGAAAGAAGCTTGAATGTGAGTCAGGCAATTCCAAATAATTCTGGTTCCTAATAGTTCAAACTCTTTTACCTAGTGTGCAAATAGGTTCTAAAAATTAGTTTTCCTATCTCTTTCTATCAGGTTTCCTGTATCCCAGAACCCTAATAACCTGATATGAGTTGCCAGGTTTATGGAAGCCTCTACATGTTGTGTATGAGAATGTCTTCTCTCTGTATATCTGTACTGTATATGCAGATACGAAGGGAAGGACTGCATCAGGGTAGAGTTACTTGCCATGACCCCACTTTCATGTTTAGAATTTGACACGTACCCGCTTATATGATTATGACTTGGATTGTTTTTTGGTGGATGGGACTCATGAGTGGATGCGTACACTTAAGAATATGTCTGTGCAGAGTTTTGGGAAAGGAGAATTTAGAGCCAAAGGAACTTTCCCCTTAAATAACAGAGGTTTAGCATTGTCATCCAAACAAATACACTAACTATGGGAATAACAGAGCGCTATATGGGATGCTGGTTGGTTTTTGGGGAGAGTCTGATCTATCCTATTATTGTTCTTTTTTAATGTAGTGTTGGATTAATGCCTGAATTTACTAATACTTGAGTGCAAAGCTGTGGGCTTCATACAAATTTACAAGAATCCTGAATTCTTGTTTAGAAGTTGACTGATGGTGAGCTAAGGATCTTACAGAACATGGAGAAGTGGATTTTATTTTGACAGTTTAGTTCCGTGGTGGCGAACCTATGGCACACGTGCCACAGGTGGCACACAGAGCCCTCTCTGTGGGCACACGCACCGTCGCCCCAGTCCTAGGCCTTCAGCTGGGTTTTATAAAACATTTTCTGTTTAGGCCTCCGCCGCCGTGTACAAAAAAAAAAGGTTCAATCAATCAATTTCAACTTCTTGTGGGAAAAAAAAAGATCTTGCAAAGTTGGAATTGATTGATTGAACTTTTTAGTCCCACCCAATTGGCCACACCCACCCAATTGGCCACACCCACCCAATGGGCCACACCCACCCAATGGGCCATGCCCACCCGGCACCCAACGATACATAAGTGGGTTTTGGGTTGCAGTTTGGGCACTCAGTCTCTAAAAGATTTGCCATCACTGGTTTAGTTTGAATACCATAGTTTAGCAAAACATACTCCTTTCCTGATCTTTCTAAAGTAAGAAATCTTGTACTGGTTTGCAAATGAGAAATATCCTGGAGTCTGCAAAGCTGGCTAATGTCAAGCCAAGCCTGTAGAGATTCCAATAATCTTTTATAAATGATATTGCAACTTTACACAAGCCAGATCCTTTTGTCTTCAATAGGCTAAGTTGCAATCTGAGATACTGTGCTTTTAGCTCTTACGTTTTCAGACTTTGAATAGGTCTTGCAACCATCTAAAATCCTCTCATTTCAAATAGGAGAAGACTTCAGAAAATTTGCCTGCTTTGATTTGCTTATTGAATGAAATGTACTTTTTGAACACCTCTGTTTAAATGCTTCTCCCACCACTAGAATCATAATCTTCTCCAGCATGATGAATGGAGAATCCACAGATGGGTTGATCTAGCCTTTCTGCCCTAGAGACTAAGTCAATCAAACTTTGCCACGCCTCTCTTCCTCCGGCTAGGAATCCCCAGTCACGACTTAGTCTTAGCCCAAGAGAGACGTGGTGAAGATTGGCTCTTCGTCTTTAGCAGAAAGGCTAAACAACCAGGTTGTACATTTCCCTTCCCTTCCCTTCTCAGCGCTGATAGCAGCGCTGTGTGTTAAACAGCTGTTTCAGAGCGGGTTTTTTGCAGGCTTCGGCTGAAGCCTCCAGTCTTCTAAGATTTTTGAGCTCTCAGGCAGACCGGATCGATCGCGGTCGCCATTTTGAGCGCCGCACGGTCGTTTCCTGGGGGGGGGGCTTCCTTACAGCTAGCCAGCTAACCAGCTAGCCTATTTGACCTTAAATACGGTCATTTCGGAGAGGATTCAGTCGGCGATTTCGTTAGCCGACATAGAAGAGGCTACCGTTACAGTTAAATTCAGCGCAAACGACGGTTTGGGAGACCATCTCCAGCGGTTGCCATTTTGTAAGCCCGCACGTCGCACAGAAGGCCAAGTTCAAAGAGGCTTTTTACGAGTGCTGCTTGCCTAATTCAGCAGCTTGCTGCATATCAGTACGCTGGCTATTTCATCTCCAAGGCTTTTTCAATCAGAGGATTTCTACAGCCTCCCAGCCATTTCAATCAGTCTGAGCACTACAGCACTTCAGGGCGTGGCTTAGGCCCGCTTCAACGGCCGCCATTAAACGCTAACCATTCACTTGGTATTGCCGCCACCAACCGGATCACAAGTGAGCTGGCCGTACCATTAAGTTGGTCTTGCCGCCACCAACCGGATTGCAAGTGAGCTGGCCGTACCATTAAGTTGGTCTTGCCGCCACTAAGTGGATTGCAAGTGTGCTGGCCGTACCATTAAGTTGGTCTTGCCGCCACTCAGAAGATTACAGTGTGCTGGCCATACCATTAAGTTGGTCTTGCCTCCACTAAGTGGATCACACGTGTGCTGGCTACACCATTAAATTGGTCTTGCTGCCACTAACAACATTATAAGTGCGCTGGCTATTCCATTAAGTTGGTCCGCCGCCACTATCAGGATTGTGAGTGTGCCGGCGATTACTGCCACCACCACTAGCCACAGCTGGGCTCCTCATTGCTGATTCAATTCTTTGTTACATTATTGTGATATCTCTTGTTTGCAATGGCAGACGACACTGCAGCTCAGATGTCTCAAAGTGCCTCCAGCAGTTCCTCAGGCACAATAAATCCAAGTCAGCCAAACAAGGGGCTGCTGGGAAACTCAGGGCCAGAGCGATCTCTGGCGGAAGGGCGTCTAAAGCTGCTGAGAAAGAAGCAAGCAGAAGGCACCAGGCATTGGAAAAACAATTCTCCAAAGCTGCAAAGCAAAAGGATGTTGCAAGCGTGGGTCAGAGTACCCCTGTTCCCATGGAGGCATCGGTCTTTGGCCCTCAACAGGCTCCGTCATCTTCTGCTGCTGTAAGTGCCTGGTCCCCAGAAGGGGAAACAGGTCAGTTCGATTTTCCCATGGCAGAACAGGTGGAGATGGCTCCCCTTTCCAGCGAGGAGCTTGGCCCTCAGACCACCGCTCCTACAAAAACAGCTAGACCTCTGGGACCAGAGGCCACATTCACTCCTACAGCGGCAGGGCTTCGCCCTCCAGAAACTCAGGGGATAGAATTAACAGAACAACTGCAGGTCCTGATTTCTCAGGCTATTGCCCAAGGAGTGGCTTCAACACCACATCAGAGAGCTCAACCTGAGTCAATTGTATCAGGGAGTCATTCTTATCTCTTCCAGGCGGAAGCTAACGCATACCAAGGGTCGGTTTCTCCCTCCCATTCCTTCAGGAGCCGAATGTCATTCATAGGAGACGAGGAACAGACAGGACAGGGGATGTCAGAAGATGAGGACTTATCCCCTGATCCTCCTCCATTCATAGGCCTGTTTAATCCGGCCCTCTTTAAGTCCCTGCTCCACAAGGCCAGGAGCACTGCTCAAATTGGTACTGAGGGGGTCCCTCAGGCTGAACCTTCCACCAGCCAGGGACCTACCAGTGGGTTTTTTTCAGAACCTACTTTCATTCAGCAGGACATTCCCTGTCCTCCACTTTTCCTTAACACAGTCCAAAGACAATGGGGGACACCTGGTACTTTCCATCCCCAGGGGGGACTGATAAAAAGCTGTCCAACGTGGCACCAGCACTGTCAGAGTTGCTAGCAGTCCCTACGGCAGATGAGCCACTAGCACCATTGGTTTCTTCTTTCACTGTCTCCGGAGATATAGCAGAGGCCTTGAAATCTGAGGATAAGAAAGCGGAGCTTAATTTCCGCAGGACCCATCAAGCCTTAGCATGGGTGGTAAAGGCAGCTGCATCTACTTCCTTTTTCGCCAGAAATTTGCTTCTCTGGCTCCGCCAATTACAAGCTAGGGTCCCGCCAGAAGAACTACAGATGCATCAAGATTTAAATAAATTAGTGGCTGCATCAGAGTACATGGCGGACTCATCCTTGCACCCGGCCAGATTTTCCTCTCGGGCATTAGCGTCTAATGTTACCTCTCGGAGACTTTTGTGGCTCAGACAGTGGCGAGCAGATGCTAGGTCCAAATGGCAGTTGGCAGCAGCCCCCTACATGGGAGGCCATTTTTTTGGAGAGGCATTAAACCCTTATCTAGTTGACAACAAGGATAAGCGTAATGTCATGTCCCATCTTGTTAGGAGGGCAGACAGGAGAGTTACTCCCTATGCCCACAGGCAGTCCTTTTGTTCGGACACAGGGTCGGAGTTCACTCATTACTCCCGCTCTTATCCTCCCAGACCAGAACGTCAATTTGACAGACCGGGTAATAGGGACAGGCCCAGACAGCAATTCCAGGCCAAGCGGCCCTTTTGAGGCTCGGGAGGCCGTCCCTTTAGAAGGTCCAAGTGACTGCACAGGGGTCCCTCCCATAGGGGGCAGGTTGGCTCTCTTTCCACACAAATGGGAGACCACCACTACAGATCTTTGGGTCCTCAACACCATCAGATTCGGACTGGCTCTAGAGTTCCACTCCACACACCCCGAGGCATTTCGTCCCTTGCCCATCATCCAAAAATCCGGTCAAAAGAGGCCTCATGAAAGAGGCCATTCGACATCTCCTAGAGATCAAGGCCATAGAACCGGTACCGGCAGGGCAGAAGGGGCGGGGATTTTATTCCATTCTGTTCATCGTTCCGAAGGCCTCGGGGTGGTGGTGGAGAGCAATCCTAGATTTAAAGAAATTAAATACACACTTGACATACAAAAAGTTCAAGATGCAAACGCTCCAATCCATATTGGCAAGCATCAGAAAGGGGGACTTCCTGACGTCCATTGACTTGACAGAGGCCTACCTTCACATTCCCATCCTTCCAGGACACCGGAAATTCCTCAGGTTCTGCTACGCAGGCCACCATTTTCAATACAGGGCTCTACCATTCGGCCTGTCATCGGCTCCCAGAGCATTCAAAAAGGTCCTGGCGGCGCTGGCAGCGCATCTAAGGGCCATTCCAGTGCGTGTCCAGTGTTATCTGGATGACATCCTCATTCAATCATCGTCAGTCCAATTGGCTCACTCAGACCTGGCATTGTCCATCAAGACCCTCCAGGACCACGGGTTTTCAGTAAATTTTCAAAAAAGCCAGATAGTTCCCTCTACCCGCATCCTTCACCTAGGCACGGTGATAGATACAAGGAAGTGTGAGGTTTACCTGTCTCAGGAATGTCGGGACAGCATCCGATCTCTAGTTGCCCAGGTTCAAAGGGAACGGGTAGTCTCCTTAGCAGTTCTTTCTCAACTGCTAGGAAAGATGATTTCTTGTATAGCGGTAGTTCCTTGGGCCCGACTCCATTCCAGAACCCTACAATGGTTCTTACTTCCGTTCCAGAGACTAGGCACCAGTTCCTCCAACCACAGGGTACGGGTCCCGTCACAGACCCTGAAATCCCTCTAGTGGTGGGTCTCCCCAGCGATGACCAAGGGAACCTTATTCAAGGAGCCCAACCAATTCATCCTCACATTGGATGCCAGCTTGTTCGGCTGGGGAGCGCACCTACAATCCCAGTTGGCACAGGGTCGGTGGTCCCGATCAGATCTCAAGCACAACATAAATTGGTTGGAGCTCAGGGCTATACATCTGGCTCTACGCCACTTTGGCCCAGAGTGGCAAGACAACACGGACAATGTGGCGGCAAAAGCCCATGTCAACAGGAAGGGGGTACCCACTCCAGGTCCCTCATGGCCGAGGCTCAATTATTGGGAACCTGGGCAGAGACCAACCTCTCGTCCCTCAAGGCCAAACACATCTCGGGAGAGACGAATCGGCAAGCGGACTTCTTGAGCAGGACAACAGTGGACCACTCCAAGTGGCGCCTGCATCTGGATCTCTTCAAAGAGATACCGGAAAGGTTCGGTCATCCAGCGCCGGACTTGTTCGCTACCCCGGCGAATTCCCAGCTCCCGAGATTCTTTTCCCGGTTCCCATCTCCAGGGGCGGAAAGGGTAGATGCCCTACGCAGCCCGTGGCCCAGAGAGCTCCTGTATGCATTCCCTCCTCTCCCTCTGATACAAGCAGTCATCCGGAAGTTGCTGCAGGAACGGGCAGAGGTGATACTCGTTGCTCCACACTAGCCAAGACAGCCGTGGTTTGCCGACCTCATGAGTCTGTCGATCTCTCCTCCATGGAGGTTACCTCAGGATCGAATCTCCCTCAGCCAGGGGACTCTACAACATCCAGAGTCCCAGTGGCTCCAGTTAACCGCCTGGCATTTGAAAGGAGACTCCTAACGAAGGAATCCTACTCATCAGATGTGATTGCCATGATTCAGGCTTCAAGGAGGCCGACAACGAATAGAATTTATGATTCCACTTGGAAGAATTTCTGCAACTGGTGTGGAAGGCAACAGTTAGACCCAGCTACAATTACTATTCCAAGAATTTTGGATTATTTACTGGAGGGACTTAAGAAGGGTTTAGCACCCAACACAATCCGCAGGCAGGTAGCTGCTCTATCCACGTTGCTCACATATGGCAACTCAGAGCCCTTGGCTCAACACCCCATGGTACGTTCTTTTGTCAAGGGGGCAGTCAACAGCAAACTGCCCATGGTTCACAGATATCCCTCTTGGGACCTGTCCAAGGTCTTACAGGCTCTCACTTTATCTCCATTTGAGCCCGTCAGAACCTCTATTCTGCGGTTCTTGACACTGAAGGTCGCCTTCTTAGTAGCCATCACATCGGCTAGGCGCATTTCGGAATTGGCAGCTCTCTCGGTTAGAGATGACATGCATTTTCCATAGCGATAGGGTGGTCTTACGCTTAGAGCCCTCTTTCATTCCCAAGGTCAATTCATTGTTTCACAGGACACAGGAGCTTGTACTGCCAGATTTTTGTCCTAAGCCGTCGCACGATTTGGAACGTAAATGGCACACCTTGGACGTTCGTAGAGCCTTACGTCACTATATTAAGCGAACTGCCTCCTTTCGCAAATCTGAAGCCCTATTCGTTTCATTCCACCCTTCTTCGCTGGGTCAGAAGGTGACTGCCTCTACTGTTGGCAGATGGATTAAGGCTTGCATAGCAGGGGCGTACCAAACGCATTCCTTACCAGTTCCAAGACAAATCACCGCACACTCCACTCGCAGTGTGGCTACTTCTGCGGGGTGGGCGACGCAGGCGTCCATCGAAGAGATATGTAAGGCAGTGACTTGGTCGTCTCCTTCCCCATTTGTGAGACATTATAAATTAGATAAGTTTGCCTCCGCTGACGCCTCTTTTGGCAGGAGGGTTCTCCAAAAGGTAGTGACAGATAGTGGGACACAGGCCCAGACTTCTTCTCGCCCATAGGGACAGTGAAGCTTTGGTATGTCCCATCTGTGGATTCTCCATTCGTCATGCTGGAGAAGGGGCGTTGTCTTACCTGAACGCCTTTTCTCAGCATCCACTCCCCCCCTTGGATCCATCCGGTCCTGTGTCAGGGGTTTTTGAGCCAACACCATTTTGTAAAATCATCAACCGCTGCGCCTTCGTCGTGACTGGGGATTCCTAGCCGGAGGAAGAGAGGCATGGCAAAGGTTGATTGACTTAGTCTCTAGGGCAGAAAGGCTAGATCAACCCATCTGTGGATTCTCCATCGTCATGCTGAGAAAAGGCGTTCAGGTAAGACAACACCCCTTTACAGAAGTTTTAAAGAATGGTTAGTGGAGAGAAGCCACTTATTTTACATTGGCCCTTCATTTCCCATAACATTTATTTAATTAAAAAAATTATTTGCTACCAATTCAATTCATGATTTTGGGAAGCTTGCAATGTTCTGTTGCTTTTTATAGTTATATTATTCAGATTTGCAAAGAATTGTGTTGGATGGCAATTTGCCAAAAAACATTAGGGAGTTGGCTGAAAAGGAAAATAAGGTGGTAGTTCACAAGAACTCTACCCTATTATTTCAAGTGGTTGATGTGAATTCTCCATCTGGTGACATATCTATGAGCAGTGTCTCTAGCTTGTGGTTCAAAATAGATCCCTTTCTAGCCAACTGATTTACATATCATAGCAGGCTTTCTTTTATGCCAGGGGACCTGTCCTGGGAATGGATATTGACTCATCAAGTCCTAGAAAGCATATTCATGAACACTCTACTCTTTAATGAAAATTTTGCTACCTGTCCTAGAAATGGACAATTAACCAAAGTATGGAATTTCTTTTACTTCTAAAATATACATGTAGTGAAATTTCTTTGAGGGTGAAGCCTTTTTTTTTTACTTGCATAGAATGAAATTGGGGAGGGTGGCTACACAAAACAGAAAATATACTTTGTTTCAAATCCAGAACAAATATCATCCCCTCCTCCCTTGTAAGGCATTGTTGCCAGTGTTTCAGCACAGAACATCCTACCTACCCGTTGATTTTCTTAAAGCTGTCTCTCTTCCTACTCAGTTGCCACCAGCATTGCTGTTTTTTTGGATTGTAAATCTGTTCCTTGTTGTCAGGGTTTTAGTGCTCTGAAGTTCAGGAGCTTGCCCACTTCCAAACCTTCTGCTTTATCCTCTGTCTGCCTTCAGCCATTGTCACCATCAGAATTTTATTGTTGTGCCTTTGAGTCAGTTTTTTAGTCCTGGTAACTGCTTGGAGTAATCCTAGTCCCTGCAATTTTCTTGGCAACTTTTTTCAGAAGTAGTTTGCTATTGCTCCTTCTGAGAGAGGGAGAGAAAGCTGAGAGAGACCGAGAGAGAGCCCAAGGTCACTCATCTGGCTTTATGCCTAATGCAGGACTAGAACTCACAGTCTTTTGGTGTCCAGCCTGATGCCTTAACTGCTGTACCAAATTAGCTCTCACTACAACATGCTTTACAGCAAAACAAATCCATGTATTTCCTTTTTCTTGCTTTCACCATCCTGGCACATTAGTTCTGCAGAAATCCATAACAATTGTCCACCCTCGGTATTGAATAAAAAATAGCCAGTGATGGTTGCTAATCTCATAATTAAAGTAATTTCTAGTATTTAATTTAAATATAAAAGAATGTGCAGTTTAATTTGATGGCTCTAATGAGAGTTTCCATTTAAAAATAGATTCCCCCCCACTATATATGTAGTGTTTATTACCTAGAAGTGATAGATAGACACAATTATGTTGTGACCGTGCCATTCTTCTATATTCTGTTACAGGGAATAGCAGCATGTTTCTTTTCCCTAATCTGTTGTAATGCTGCCTTGTTTTTTGAACCATTTGACACTTTTAGGTCATGTGCCTGGGACCACTTAGCACAGCCAAAAAGAACGCTACGAGGCAATTGTTTTGGATCATGCAAATGAGACTACTGAATACAGAAAGTTATGGGCAATATTTTGGAAAATACCGATTTACTGACAGATTTATTGAGTCAACTGTATATATGAGGTCCCTTGATTTCATTGTAATGCACTGAAAACAGATGTTGAAGTGTCCCAAACTGAATTTAATAGTTAATCTACATGCCACATGGAAGCTACAAACAAACCATTTAGAATTTTGTTGTTAATCCTGTTAGAGATTCTGAAAGTACACCCTGCAGAGTAAATTCATTTTCTACTTTCTCTTGGTTTTTATGAGAATAGAGATAAGATGCTTGTGATAAATTGTAATTTAATTTATAAGTCTTTTGGACAGAGACAATTTAGTCCTTTCTCATTTTCTATTTCACTGCAGGCAGACCTCTAGGCTGATTCACACATCAGTTACAAGGCTAAGCAGTCCTTCCTTTTTTAGATAAAAAAACCTGAAAAAGCATAGGTCAGGGAAGCTTGTATTTGTAGTTTCTGTTTTGAGACAAGGATGGATTCAATCTTTCATTGGGTGGACTTTTTATCTTTTGTTATTAGTGGGACAACTATTAGGAAAAATACATTTAGTTTAGTTTAGTTTTTACTGCTACTACCTTTATCTCGTGTACTTTTTATTCATTAAAACTAAGGACTAGTAACTTCAATGCTGGGAGATTTGTGTTTTCTTTTTAGTCAAGATAGCTACATACCTGTCAGATTACAGGGAATTCTCGCTTAATGACTGATTGAGATTACATTGGACCCCCCAAAAAGTTACAACTTTTCCTCAGTGTTACGATTGACACGCTCACACAAGTACACACTGCAGTCAGGTCACATGGTAACCCACTGAACAGCTACAATGACTTATGACCAAAATTCCTGGCTCAATTGTGATCATTAAGTGAGGACTACCTGTATCTGTAGAAATAATTAGTAAAAAGACAAGCTGGAGTTTCAAGCTAATCCCTAGTCCATCAGGCTATAAGTCTAGTTTTCATTTATTGAAGAAGCATATGTGTAAACTTGTCATAAGCTATTATTTATGGTACTTGAAGTAGACTAGGGGGTGCAGTTTTTGTGAAAGTACTTCTACTGTGCAGAGAAGTCTTGATTGAGATGTGTTGAATATTAGTAGTTTTGGTTGGTAACTGGGCTGTTGGTTTGATCTCCAAGCTTGGCAATTTGGCTGCAAACATTTCGTCTTGATTCGGGGGGATCATCTTCAGTAATGAATTGTGCTTGTCTTTCTGACCACTGGCCTTTAAATACCTTTTTGTGTGATATAAATTGGTGTGGGTGTTGTTTGTCTGGATGTTACTGAGTCATGGTCTGGTTTTGGACTGTTTGATTGGCTGGTTGTTTTTGCTGGGCCATTGTCTTTGGTGTTTAAGTATCATCTGTGTGATGCAAATGGTGTTTGTTCGTTTGGTGGCCTCTAAGTCATGGTCTGGTTTCGGGTTGTTTGGCTGGCTGGCTGTTGTTGAGATGTGGTCCGGTTTCTTGTGGGGAGGGGTTGTGATTTTTGTTGCTCTGTGGTCGGGTACCTGTTTGTTCATTTTAAGTGCTGCCTTCGGAATTGCGGTTGAAGTAGTTCTTTCATTCTCAGTGGTTGGTAGATGCCAATGTGTCTGTTTATTGACTTGGTGGATAACTAGGCTTCGAGGAATTCTCTTTCTCTTCTTGATTCCACTTGGGTTACAACTGTGGTCCCGGTTAGATCAAACTTGTGTCCTTCTGAGTCTTCGTGGACGGACATGAGGGATAGTGGCTTGTGTCTTTTGATAGCCAGGAAATGTTCGTGCTGTCTGGTAGATAGCTTTCTTTCTGTTTGGCCCACATAGTTCTTTTCACAGTTGCTGCACTGGATTCGGTATATGATGCCTGATCTTTGGTTTGTTTCTGTCTGCTCCTTAGGTTTTGACAGGGTCCGACTGGGAGTTGAGGCTGGTTTGTGGGCTACAGAAAGGTCATGTTGGCATAATAGTCTTGCTGTCATCTCTGAAACATTCTGTAGATAGGGAATTGTGATTCATCTGGTCATCGTTCCTGTTGTATTGCTTTGGGTGTCTGTATTGTTTGTGTGTAGCAATCTCTGGATGAAGTTTCGTCGGTATCCGTTTCTCTTGAAGACTTTGTATAAGTATTTTTTGTTCTGCTGATCTGTCTTCCGTGGTGTTGCAATGGGATTCCGCTCTCCAAAAGAGTGTTCTGAAGCAGCTTTGTTTGTGGCATTTGGGGTGGTTGGTGTGGAAGTTGAGGATTTGATCTATATGTGTTACCTTCATGTACACGGATATTAGAAGTTGGCCATTGGTGGTTCTGGTTACAAGGATGTCCAGGAATTCATTCATTGTTATTCTCAGTTTCTATTGTAAATTGGATGTCTGCGAAGACATTGATTCTTTGGTAGGTTTGGTCAACCTGGTTGTGCTTGATTATCATGAAGGTATCATCCACGTAACAAACCCATAGCTTGGGGTTTATTTGTGGAAGTACAATTTCTTCGATTTGCTGCATGATGACTTCTGTGACTAGGCCAGATATAGGAGATCCCCTTCAGTTGTTCATAGATCTCTCCATCAAATTTGAAATAGGTGGTTAAGCATAGCTGGAGGAGTTCACATGTGTTTGCTGTTGTGAGTGGTCCTCTTGGTGGTTGTGGGTTTTCCATAGTTCTTTGATGAGATCAATTGCTAGTTTCAGATCTATTGATGTGAATGATGTGGTAACATCGAATGATATCATTGTTTCGTCTTCAATGTGTAGGTGTTTGAGCTTGTCCAGGAATTGTGTGGCGTTGTTTATGGAATATTGGGAATTGCCATTAGATGCTTTAGGCGTTTCCACATTTCTTTCGTAAGGTTGTAAGTGGGTGTGCCAAGGAGTGAGACAATTGGTCTAAGTGGGGTGTTTTCTTTGTGCACTTTCAGTGCTATGTTTGAATCGGTTGCTTTCATTCTTCGATATTTGTGCTATGTTTGAATCGGTTGCTTTCATTCTCCAATATTGCTCTTTGGTGATTTGATTAAATTCCTGCAACTTTTTTAGGGTTTTGTTGATCTTGTTGGTTTCGTCGTTGGGTCTGTGTTGACATGCCTATAGGTGGATGTATTCTGTAGGAGCTACTTGGCCTTTTGTATGTAGTCAGCCTTGTCTAATATGAATGTCATTTGGCCTTTGTTGGCTGGTTGGATGATAATATTATTGTCTGTTTTGAGAGACTTCATTGCTTGTAGTTCCTGTTTTGTAGCCCACAAACCAGCCTCAACTCTCAGATGGACCCTGTCAAAACCTAAGGAGCAGACAGAAACAAACCAAAGATCAGGCGTCATATACTGAATCCAGTGCAGCAACTGTGAAAAAGACTATGTAGGCCAAATAGGAAGAAAGCTATTTACCAGACTGCATGAACACTTCCTGGCTATCAAAAGACACAACTCACTATCCCTCACGTCCGTCCATGAAGACTCAGAAGGACACAAGTTTGATCTAACCGGGACCACGTTGTAACCCAAGCAAAATTAAGGGGAGAAAGAGAATTCCTTGAAACCTGGTTCTCCACCAATAAGTCAATAAACAGACACATTGTTATCGACCCAATCTACCAACCACTGAGAACGAAAGAATTACTTCAACCACAATCCCGAAGGCAGCATTTAAAATGAACAAGAGGCATCCTGCCACACAGCAACAAAAATCACAATCCCCCACAAGAAACTAGACCACGTCTCAACAACAGCCAGCCAGCCAGCCAGCCAAGCAACCTGAAACCAGACCATGAGGAAATCAAATGAACAAACACCATTTGCATCACACAGACGATACTTAAACACCAAAGACTATGGCCCAGCAACAACAACCAGCCAATCAAACAGCCCGAAACCAGACCATGACTCAGAAACATCTGGACAAACAACACCCATACCAATTTACATCACACAAAAAGGTATTTAAAGGCCAGTGCTCTGACACACGAGCACAATTCAAAGCGTACTGAAGATGATCCCCCAAATGGAGACGAAACGTTTGCAGTCAAATCACCAAGCTCGGAGATCAAACCAACAGTCCGAAGAAGTCTTGGATTTGGGACAAGATCTTTTATCTTTTATTGTGTGTGTGTCTCTTTATTTTCTGCAGGACTAGTGAGGCAATGGAGCTTTTTTCTGTAATGAATCCACACGTTTCTGTTTCTTTCCTGCCCTATGCCATTCTAGGACTTGCCAAATGCCTCAGAGATTTGGAAAACATAAAACACTGCAATCAGTACAATATAAACAATTTTAGTGAATGCTTCAGTTTTGAGTATAGAAACAAAAACAGGGGTGACAGATTAAACCCTTTTTCTGAAGAAAAGTCCAGAAAAACAATACTGAGACCTGAATAATATATTCCTGCCTGAGAATGCCGAATTAAAGATCTCTGTGATTTTCCATAATTGTCACTATATTTATTGTCAATTTCGGGTTAGTCAAGAGATGTCAAAATTGTTTCCTTGCAATTCCTGCAATGATAATTGTGAAAGTGAAACCTGCATGGACTTAGAATAACTCTAAACTTCCCAATCTGTAGACACTATCCTGTTGATTCAAAGTTACTATGACCAACATGACTATTTCCCTAGGCAGCAGTAGTATGATATTAAAAGTTGCTGTTACTGAATAGGAAGTAAGAACATTGAAAATTAGTACTATAATGAAATCAATACGAAATATTTATTGATGCTATAGGAATTGATATTTCTAAATTTTCACATGAGTCTTAGCAATCTTCAACAAAATACTGTCTTTTACCTCTAATTATAAATTGAGCACATATTTCTTTCATGAATATATTAATATAGTAATAACATTGGAAATGTAATATTCTTTCTCTTAGCAATTGTCAAAACAGAGAGGGCTGCCTTTTTCACCATATTCATTGCATCTTTTTTAAACCACACGGGAAAGTATTTTCATGGCTGGGCTAGTTCTGGAGAAGATTTAGCTGAATTCTAAGTAGTTTACTGTGATAATTTGTGGTCCATTTTGAGAGTTTAAGTTACTTACATTTGTTCGTAATTAGCTGAGGGAGTGCTATTTGGTCAAGCTTATGGGATCAGTTTTAGTTATTGCGACCTAAAGAAACAGGCAAAATTCTGGTAGATGTTAGGCCAATAGTTTGTATTTTAGGGTAGATCATGACTAAAGCGGGACTAGAACTGATGGGATCCTGCATTCTAGGTTGGTGCTTTAACTACTAGATCAAACTGACTCTCAATTTAGCAGTTGTCGAACAGCATATGTTGAACTCCAAAAATACAAAAGCCATAATTTTCAGTCTCCTTTTTTCTCTTTTTTACACGTTTGTTGTGCAGAATAAGTGAATTATTTGATACTTATCTACATTGATGGCCCATGTAGTCTGTCCTCTGGAATTCACTTAAAATCCAGTGCACTTTGTCTGCTTACTAATACAGTTTGAATATGAGGTTTTCTCTTTTGGACAGACCTATTATAGAGGAACTTGTTTCTTGCTAAACATAAATTAGAGAATTATTGAATAGAGATTTCTGTTTTTCTGTGTTATAATATAGTACAACTTTTCTAATCAGATGATTTATAACATCAAAATGCATATTCTTGGTTCCTTCAAAATGCTGAAACTGAAGCTTTACATTCTTTGCTGCATAGCCTGGCAAAAAACTGTTCTAAATATTGTTGATAAATAAGAAACTGATTTATTAACATTGGTGGAAAATCAAACAGTACTTCTGACATGAATTACTTTTTAGAGAAAACTCGCTAGTCAAAATTTATAATAAGCAGTTTGGTAGAAAATGGAACTTACTAGAAAATAAATGAATATAAATGTCAGTTAAATTGGTGCTGACTTGTGAAAAGTGGGGAAAGTAAATTTTATATTAATTTTATTAAAGATTACAATTAAAAGACAAACTAATAGAAACTTTAAAAAGAATAAAAATAAAAAATATAGAAAAGAAAGAAAGGAAAATGAAAGAAAAATATTGTAGGGAAAAAGAAATAAATAAATAAATGACTTCTCCCTTTATTACAAGAAGTCTATAGATAGTCTGACTTGCAGCCATAATTAAAACCTGAATTTTGCTCATAAGCCCTTGAAGTCATAAGTCAAGGCACCCAGATGATGGACTTGATTTTTTTTACTGTTTTGCAGTTGTAAGTTCAAATCTCTTAGTTGTTAAGCAAGTTTTAGTAACTGTTAAAGTACAGCAAATGATCTCTTCTTCCTATATCCCAACTCTAACTTATCTGTAAACAAATCCTTAAAGCCTTGTTGTTCAATCTCGATCAGCAACGGTCCCATCAGCGATAACACAACTATTTTAACTTGATTAGATAAACCAACTTTATATTCCTTCTTTTCACTTTTAACAAATAATTTATAGCAAAAGCATTTTCGCATGGAAGGTATTCTTATAATTCATTCCAGAACCTTATTTCAAATCCATATGGATTTGTAACTTTCCAAAATCAAAGTGAATTTTGATCATGTATAGTTTGTTTAAAGTTTAATTTTTGTGGTTTTCCTAAGCATATTGCTTATAACTGTTGTCACTGGGTTTTCCTTCTTGTTATGTTGTATTTTTAAATTATAATATAAAACACAGTTTTTAGAAGTGGGTATGCTTACTAATAGTAGTTTATCTTGTCTACTTTGCAATCTGTTAAAAACCAACAGTTATAAGTATATCCATGTTTTTAACATAGTAGCAAACTAAGAAAAATTGTTATGATCAGTGGATGCTGCACATTGAATCTGAATTATAGGAAAGAATTATTACAACACATTCTTTTGGTTTTAGAATAATGGTTAACTTAAATTTGTATTTGAAGATTTTACTACTGCCTGTTTATGTGACTACATAAAGAGCAGTTAAAACCTATAATTCCTGACTGCTTTTCTTCTTTTTGTTTATACATGTATATAGTTATATGTATCCTCTCATCTTTAACAGTCTGTAAGTCAGCAAAGATACAAAATTCAAGTAAAAAGCTTATAAGTGATACAATCATATAATTTAAAAACCAACATCTGTGCATATATGCATAATTCAGGAAGATTCTGTAATATATGTGTTTTTATTTTATTACTAATGGCAACATGCAACTTGGCACTGGGAAAGTTTATACTGAGAAGAGCATCAGATTTTTTTATGATGGTAAATTGGTTTACTGATGAAACTATTATTCTGAGAGAAGGGTATATAATTAAAAATATAAGAGTAACTGTTCTGCAGTTTAAAGCTTATAAACAGTAAAAGAAACAAATATTTCATTAAGTTTTTTATATATTTTTGGAATTGTATTGGCATGAGCAGGAAATGAAAATTTGTTAATAGATCAATAATTTAAAAATAATGAATAGTTGGTGAACTGGGGTCTCATTTTCTATAAAGTCTGAATAATAAATAATAACGCATACTAATGAGTAAAAGAAAAAGATCTAATATACTAAATAGATTAATTTATAATGCATAGGTCATTTACATTATGTAAGAATGTAATAAGTGTTTTTCTGTGATTCCAATTTTTTTTTCTTTGCTACATGATATATTGAAAATCTGTTTCCCATTGGGAATCTTTCTGAATAGCATTCAGTGGAACACCTGGGATAATAGATATTAATTGAGAAGCAAATTTGACATAGGTTGTTTGGATCATAGACCTTGGATTTAATTTAATAATAATAAAGGAAATTTGTTTGCTTTCCTTTCTAGTTTTACAACTTAAAAAATCCTTTAGTTATGGCTGAAGACAGAATTAAATTAAGATCTGCTTTTGTAACTGTATTTTAAATATTTGTATTGTTGATGGAGATAATTGTCTATAGCTGCATGTGTTTAATAAATTAGTTTAATAAATTAGTATGTGTAATATATTTACAGTTCTTTCATCATTATTTATATAGCAGTTAATCTAGCATATTTTTGTAATTTAGATGGCAAACTTATGGTTCCCAATGGGAATGAAGGTGATAAAAATTATTCTTGCAACTATGTTAATGAAGGCATGAATTGGAGTACAACGAATACAGCAAGCTATGCTGATACTCGTACTCTTTGGTGTATTGTATTATCCACTCATAAGAAATCTTACAGATTGGAAATTATTTAGAAGGTTGTTTCAGTTTGAGAGGTCTCATAAGCAAAAAGGAAAATTGCTTGTGTTCATTTGTTTAATGGTGATTATGACTATTTCCAACCAAGAATGAATGATGCTCACAAACCTTCTATGATTTGAAGTACTTGGCTTACCATGAAGTACATAGGACTCTGGCTTCATGTGTTAAAAAAAATATCATTGAATCATGACTAGGTTTTGATTTGCTAATAGGTTAATTCTATTCCTGGTTCTGGTCATGCAATGCTTGAGTAACAGATGGCTTGTTACTGGCACTTCTTAATAATTGGAGCCTTTGAAGGTGTAAAAATGCATTCCTATTAAGATAAGATTATGGCATAGCATGATGTACAAATGGCCTACACCAGAGGTCTCCAACCTTTCTGGGCTCGCGGCCCGTAGGGAAGGAGAGCAGCTTCCAAATTGGTGCGTGCGTGTGTGTACGCAAATGGGACCATGCACACTGGCACAGCATTAGCGGTCCCGTTTGCACATGCAGCATGCGCTGGTGCCATGTGCATGCATGAATGGCCATGTAACCCCCACGGTGGCTAGCGGCCCCATTCATGCATGCGCAAATGGGCCATGCACGCCCGCCCAGGGCTACTGTCCTGTTCGCACCCGCGCACATGCACAAATGAGGCTGTGGGTGCTAGCGCAAGTTGGGAATGTGCACCCACGTGTTTGCGCACCAGCCAGCCATTTCCGCTGGCCAAGAGCCTGCTGCCCAGGACCGGGCTGCGGCCCATAGGTTGGAGACCCCTGGCCTACATTCTCCTGCCTTTAGTTGAACATAACCCTCTCCCCTCTCTCTCTTATTTTTTTATGTCTATATGCAGATAAAAGCTCATAGGTAGCATAGAATTAGGTAGCAAGAAACTGACCAATGAGTACCTGGAGACAAAGGTAATTGAGAGTTACAGAGGAACTATTTTAGGGTTATATTCAGGAGACATAACTACAAAAGAAAATAATAGGTGTGTCCTAAAAAGCTTAATTTGATATACTTTGTAGTTACTTTTATCAGAAGACAGCTTGATAGAGTAATAATTCATACCTCTAGTGATTCCTTGGCAAGTCCTACAAGACTAGTCATTTTTAATTGCAGGACTAAAATTTGATATCCTCATTGGATATAATTGTAGAGCAGTGGTCAACACAGAACACATTTGTCAGGACTTTAGGAATTTTTCACATCCTAACATAGAAGAATACTTAAGTCTAACCAGGATTAGAAAACTATCCCTAGTAATCATGGTTTTATGTTCCTGGCAGTTCTACAAATATTCTCATTTGGCAACTTGTATAATTTTGAGCCAAGGGATTTTGGGAATCAAAATGGCATGGCATGAAACTCATAAGACAAGAACTTCATAATAAGAGGGCCATACACCACATTTGTTTGTTTGTTTATGAAAATACTCTTTATAAATTTAAAGGAAGAAATGCTTTTTTGCTGTCCTCACATGCACACATGACAATGGTTTAGTGGTTTTATTAATATTCCCCAACAATTCCCTTCATCAGAAACCCAGAACTGTTCCAGTTGAGTCCAGCCAAAACCAAACCAACACTAGTCCACGGAATAATTGCCCAATGAGTCCATGAGGCTCTGCCAAATAAGATAAGTCCACCAGGCAAATAAAATCCACAATACAAAGAAGGTTCACGAGGCAAGAAGAGTCCAGAGTCCATGAGGCACGATCCAAAGTCAAGGCATGGTGTCAGTCCAAAACAAGGCAGGAAAACACATAGCTAGGAAACAAACACGTTGTTCTCAGTCATTTCCATCCTCTGGTATAGCCTATCGAGGGATAAGGCTGCTGCCTTACAAGTAGTCAGGCTGACCTTAGCTGCTCCTGCCTTTTCTCCACCCTATGTGGAGAAAGCAGTTGCTCTTCCTATCACTAACCAGCTGCAGCTACATGCTTTCCTCATCCAAAGCCTCAGGGCTGTCCTGCTGTGGCTGTGCTTCAGCCAGATCACTCCAGCTGGCTGCTGGTCAGGTCGCTCTCCCATTGATTGCTCCCCCTCACATGGACACGCAGCCCCCCCCCCCGCCTCGGAGCCATTTGCCACCTCCCTTCCTGATGTGCCTGGGACTGGCTCAATCTTCTCCTGACTACATCCCGGGAATTGTCTGAAGAAGTGTCTGGGGGAGTCATCACAGCTTTTCTGCTAGTAAAACTAATGATGACCACTTTGTGTAATATATCCCACTGAATATCATCTATAGCAGAACAATAATTCTGCTTATTGAAAATAAAGCAGAATCTAAAAGGGTTTTGTAATCCATGACTTCTTTCATAAGAATACAAGATACATAACTTACAGTATCACAATTCTATTTCTAGTCAAATTTTTCCTTGCATCAAGACTATGCATTTTTTGAGTTTTTGATGTTGCACTTTATGATCATGTTGCTTAGTGATGGAAATTCTGGTCCAACTTAATGTTGTTAAGTGAGGACTGCCTATATAGTGGTCAGGTTCTTTCCAGCCCATACTCTAACTGTATTTGGATACATTGAGCAGAGCATTGTGGCTAATACCATTTCTGTGATCCTCTGGAGCACCCTGAAATTGGGATACTGAACAAATCTACATGATACAATAGGTGGAATGCCCTTTTTTTCATCTCTCTGTTATAAGGCTGTTATAAACTCTTCTCAGGATCTCTTTGATAAAGAGAATTGTTGTTGCTGAATCAAAAACAGCTCCTAGCCTTGAAACTAGAGTTGGTTCATTATCTGTACTAACTGCCTCTCAAAATGATTCTGGGATTGGAGCAAGGCATTAGCAACTTGATCCACAGACAGCTGGGTTGAGAACAGTTCTGTACCCATCTCTTCAATTACTGTAGGGTACTGTTGAGACTTCTTACCAGGTGTTGTAATAAGCCTAGATACTCCAAACTCCATATTCAGGAACTTGCAGTAGAAATTTGACAAACATGACAGTAGCAGATACCAGTTCTGTTCTGGCCTGAGAATTCTTGGATCTCACCTTTCCAGCTTCAGTTTTTATTTTAGGGAGAAGTGCTTTTGGACTATGTGATTGATCTGCTGTTTATTAAAGCAACCTTTTTTTTTCAAATGTCTATGCAAATCTAAAAAGTGTTATTACAAACTTAAGTGTCTTAATTTTAATGAGTTGCTTTTCTAAAGCAGCTACAACTTTCTTTCAAACTTGTGCAGAAGCTTGAAAAAGGGCAGATTACTTTAATGAACTTAGTTAATAACTGGATTAACTTGCATCACAATTGAGGGAATGCTTGCCAAATTTGCTGGATTATACAAAGGGGTGGGTGGAGATGTGGCTAATACTTCAGAGTAGAGGGAAAACATTCAAAAAGACTTATAGCAGGCTACAACAGTAAATAGAAAGAAAGAATGACATTTAATAGGAAGAAGTATTAAAGTCATGCATCTAGGTAAGAAAAATAAAAGAAAGGATGGGGAAAAATCTGGCTCAAGAGCAGCACGTAAGAGAAGGAGTTGGGTGAGGATCACAAGCTCAGTGTGTTCCAACAAGTGTAATATAGATGCAAAGAAGGCCAACAACATCTTGAAGAGCATCAAGAAGAACATAGATGCTACTGAATCCTGGCTTGGGAGTTTTGAGAAATATGGTTATTGAAATCAGCCTTCCCCTGTTGATAACTACATCAATTTCACAGGAAATAATTAGAGATTTTATATATTAAAACTAATCAAAAATTGTGAACTTTTCTTTTCATTTTTGAGTAGTCATATGCAAAATGTTGGCGGGAATAAATATAATACTGTTAAAATCACTTACATTATCAGATAAGATAAACTTGGTTAGATCACAAGATAGAGTGTATCTGCCAGTAATATATGTAATTTATAGCAGAAAGATTCAAGAAGTATTAAGCATACTGTAATTGAGTTTGCGTAGAGAAATCAGAGGTCATAAATATGAATTAGATATACATAAATGACATTCTACTGTAGAGGTCTATCTAAACTTGTTTATGTGTATTGGAGGTAAATGAATTTCTTGAAGCATAGGCTTCATATTTGCTTTTCTGGTTTTTTCAGCTTCTGTAGAATTGCAACCCTTAGTCAGGGACTCAGGAGAAACATGATCCCCTTTTTCTTAGCTCTGGTAGATTACTTCTCACTTTCTTGATGGACAACTGACCATGGTTTTTCCCAAAGCATAATATCATTTCTACCTTTTTATTATGTGCTATTCAATCATGAAGATTAAAATCAGCAATACTTCAGAAAACCCATAAGTAAGATGCACCTTTATGGGATAAATCTATAGATATGGAGTGAGTTATTAATCTGGAGTGAAATGATCCAAGTATAAGATTATTTGGTGCAATGGAGCTGGGAATTCAACTCTGATCAGAGTATCTTCTACTTTCTCCCACTTGTCAGAACCCTGAATAACTCTTTCTTTTTAGCTAGATTAAGTTCATTTTGTTTACCACTTCCCTTCAATGTTTTATTGATGCCTGGTATCTGGTTATACTATGTAACACAGTTAAAGATGTATATTTATTTTATCGATATACCGATATGTTTGATTTTTAGGTTAAAGTTTTGGAAATTTTTATAATGTGCAGTATGCTTTTATATATGAAACATAGTAGTCAGTAGTCAGTTACTGTTTTTACTATTCCTCATGCACCAATTTAGAATAAATTCCAAGGATGATCAGGCATAAAAACCTGATGAGGCAACATATATGGGATCTCCCCTTATCAAAGAAAAATGAACAGCTGTACTTGTTAAGATTGTAATTGAAAAATGTCAGTGACTCTTTTACATCAGAAATATAAAACAGCCTTTTCCTTAATCATCTAACATTTGCCTAAAATGTTATTTAGCTTCATTTAAGATGTTCAGTCTGGTTAATCATCTGCTGATGAACAGATGTCATTTAGAATTTATTTAAAAAAACTAGCCCATTATTTGGCTATTGACTATTTCATGACTTGGTTTAGCTCATGTATGTTAATACAGTGAATATTGTCTTCAGTTTTGATTTTGCTTGCTTTGGGTACACAGTTGGATTCTTTTTCAACAGAAACATGTACACACATTTGGTGTTCAAAGCCCTTTATTTGTAGATAACATCTGGAATTTATAGTCTTATCTGCTAAATGTCATCAAAGGTGGAAAAAGACTGTTTCCCCTGTGGTTAATTGTGGTGAAGTGCCACATTATATTTTACTACAGTTAACAGCTTCAGGGCGCCAAGAGCATATAGCTCTCTCTCTCTCTCTCTCTCTCTTGGGAAGAAAACTTTTTTTCCTTTCAGCTTTAGCTCCAGGAAACTTGAACATTTGTGTTTTTAAGGCTGCATACTACTGGGAAGGAAGTAGGAGTGGAGATGTGTACTGAGATTAAGTGGATATGAGAATAAGTTTGCTGTGTGTGATCTACTTTCTGCAGATTTTATGAAACATTCTCTGGCACATTCTTTGATATTTTTTTTTTAAAGGATACAGACAATAAAAGCAGAGTGATTCATCTTGAGAGAGAAATTACTGTGCACTCAGTGCATTAAACTATGTCTTCGGTATTCTCCCTTATGGGTGTTCCAAAAAGGGTTAGTCCTTGTTGAGTCAACTCAAGTCTTAAAACCTCATGGCTACATCCATGTAGTTAGGTTGGCAACAGCTTCAAAGCAATGTTACATTTCCTTTTTGGATTTCTTTCCATCTTCCAAGAATATTTTGATATTTCCCTGGTGGTCATCCATTCAAGAACTAAATAGGCCCAATATCCAAGCCAAAACCAGATAATTTCAGAGACTTTCCATGCTTTCTTTTAGGTCTTGGTTTGGTGAAACCATTATCTATTGGAAACGTCTGGCATAACCAAAAAGGACAGAAATACACAGGATAAATATAAACTAAATAATGGTTTTAAGATTTCAGATGGAAGTGGCAACAGTGCTGTCTATGCCTTTTTGCTTTCTATAATCTCCCTAGAAGACTATGGAAGCATAGGTAATTGCTCTCTGTTTAAGGGAATTTTGATGAAATATGTTCGAGGCTGGAAGTAGAATCACGCACAATGGCTGTAAAATATTTTAAGTGTATTGGGGGAGAGCTTTATAATAAATCATATTTAAAAGAATTCTATATCTTGTGGGAACTAGGCATTACAATGTTTTAAAATATATTTTGAGCAACATCAATTGTCCATACATGATTATTCTTTCCCAACCGTACTTCCACTTCAAGTATTAAATCTTTCTTGTTGGTTAAGATCAAGATAAATACAGTCAAGCCTTTGTGCTTTTCTGTACCCTCTGAAAGAGAAAGTAGTTCAGCAAGTTGGGATGGTAATACCCTAGAAGGGCCATGCTTAACAAAGTTTGTCTCCTAACAGATGTTGATGTAATAAAAGTCTCCCATCACTGTTTATGCTTCTTTGACAGATCTGCAATTAGCTTTGGAAAGCATTACCTGCATTTTGATTGGACAGGCAGTTCAGTAGTAGATGACAACAGTATTGTAGAAGAAGATGAGGCAGAGCCTGGCTGCGGAGTCAAGGGAGGAATCAACCTGGAGTTGTTACATTCCCACAAGTGATCCAAGTCCAGGCCCCCCCTCCTTGAATTTCATTAACTCTTCTTAGTTTCAATTTAGCACTAACTGTTAGTTGATTAGATTCTTGTGTATAGGCATGAACATAAATCAGCTTAACTGGAACTTAATGTGTAGCCCTGATTCTTTGCACCTCACACATTGCTTTTATTAATGTTTCAGCTTTTAAAATCTCAAATATTCTATCCAGAATTGCCAAATTAATTCTCTTTACATC
The DNA here is from genome assembly GCA_023970755.1 of Azemiops feae. Lineage (NCBI taxonomy): Eukaryota > Metazoa > Chordata > Lepidosauria > Squamata > Viperidae > Azemiops > Azemiops feae. The sequence goes on along the minus strand of JALGBA010000476.1, from coordinate 989,970 downwards.
TGATCAGATGTGGTTATTTTTTAACATACACATACAAATGCTCTGCCCTTTTAAAATTAAATTGTTATATCTAGTCATGACATTAAATCATGTTTATGTTCCTGTGTTCAGAATTGAAACTCATCTTACTTATTTCCCATGATCTGAACATCAGAGTATAGACAGAAATGATGATACATCTTAATGAGTTAATATTCATTCTCCAGCATGATAGATGGAGAATCCACGAATGGGTTAACTCTTGTCTTCCTGCCCATTTAGACTAAGTCTGTCAAACTTGCCACGCCTCTCCTGAGCCAGGAGACCTCGCAGTCACGACTTAGTCTGTGCCCAGAAAGGACGTGTCAGTTTGGCTCCCAGTTTTCAGACTAGACTAAACTACAGAGCAGGTTGTATTTTTCCCCCATTCATGAATTCTCCAGTTCCCCTTGCAGCGCTGGGATCAGCGCAGCGCCTAACTCCTTGGCGTTTTCTCTCGCTAAGCTACAGACTGAGGAAGCCTCAGGCCTCCGTTCCTCCGTCCGCAGGGCCTTACGCTATTACATTAAGTGGACGGCGTCCTTTCGCAAGTCGGAAGCCCTCTTCGTCTCCTTTCAACCTTCTTCTATGGGGCAGAAGGTTTCTGCCTCCACTATAGGCAGGTGGATCAGGGCTTGCATTGCAGGGGCGTATCAATCACATTCCCTGTCAGTTCCAAGTCATATCACTGCTCACTCCACTCGCAGCGCTGCGACCTCCGCGGTGTGGGCGACACAGGCGTCCATTGAGGACATCTGTAGGGCGGCGACATGGTCCTCGCCTTCCCCTTTCGTGAGGCATTATAAGCTGGATAGGTTTGCCTCCGCGGACGCCTCATTCGGCTGGAGAGTGCTACAGCAAGTAGTGCCACAAGGTGGGACACAGGCCCAGACTGATTCCCTCCCATAGGGACAGGGCAGCTTTGGTATGTCCCATTCGTGGATTCTCCATCTATCATGCTGGAGAAGGGGCATTGTCTTACCTGAACGCCTTTTCTCAGCATGATGATGGAGAATCCACACCCACCCCTTAGTGTCCGTCAGGTCCTGTGTCAGGGGTATTGGAGCCAACACGTCGGACTGTCGTCAATAGCTTCGCCTTCGTCATGACTGGGAGGTCTCCTGGCCCAGGAGAGATGTGGCAAGTTTGACTGACTTAGTCTAAATGGGCAGGAAGACAGAGTTAACCCATTCGTGGCTTCTCCATCATCATGCTGAGAAAAGGTGTTCAGGTAAGACAACGCCCCTTCTATACTTTAATAGGTACTAAAGTAATTGCTCTCTTTTTCTCTTACAGTTCATGAATCTTTAACATGCTTTGTTTTACTTCTGAAATTTCTCCAGTTCTCACAGGATGCAGATTAAATCCCTTCTGATCATATTAATCAGTTCTTGAACCAAGTACATTCTTACCAGTCCTTAAGAAGTATAATCCATTTTAATCTAGGAATCTGCCATCAGCAAATATAGATCATGATTCCAGAAATAACAAATCCTGCCCCTTGTGCTGTATATGGAAGCTCTTCTCTTTCTCAAGTTGCACACCAACCCCCTGCTTCTCAAGGCTTCTTTCATTTCCTGTTCCTCCTGGTCTCCTTTACTTTGCTAAGCTTAGAAAACCTAAAAGATGTTTCTCTCATATGTAGAAAGAAAAATCTTCATCAGGGTCCAGTCCAAGCTGGGAATAAACAAAATGGATGCTTTAGAAAGAAGGTTGTTGTTTATTGAAGAGGAGAGCCAGACAGAAAGATGGCTCTGGGAAAGCTCACCACATGTAGTAGGGAGTGGTGGGTTGTTATACCTTCTTGAGCTTTTGTTTGGAGTTGTTCCTGTGGCGTGAACTGTGGCCTGAGTCTGAGTGTGCCTTTCTGTGGCCTGAGTTGAGTGTGCCTTTCTGGTATTGTGGTGGTGGGTTAATCCTATTATGTCCCAAAGGTCATATCCTGCTTCTTTGGGGCAGTGGCTGATGACTGTTGGATTTTTTGGTGTGAGGGATTGTTGATTCTAGGGATCTTTGTCTTTCTAATCCCAGCTTCCTGGCTCCAATCTTTCTGACAAGATTATCATATCTGCATTTCTGCAGACTTGGTTTCTGTTTGGGGCAGATTGACTTGAGGGGAGGGTGGTTTCTGCCTTTAAGATCCTTTGGGGAAATATATTCTGCCTTTTTAATATTTCCCAAAATATTTCTTTCTCTGGATTCTTCCCACACATGTATGGAATACCTTCTGATTCTGATGTTCCAGGTTGTCTTGTCCATTGGATGTAGTGTTCTATTCCTTGTGGAAAGTTACTTTCTGTATCAGTTTCTCTTATAGCTCCTCCTTCCTTTTTGTCCAATACATTTTCAACCCCTGCTATGTACTAAAAATATAATTTTCAAATGCTTTAAATATACTCAATATTGTTCCTGAAATAAAATTAGGGCTAGTGTCCAGAATACCCAATTGAATGCTTAAACCAGCAATTCCAGGATATTTTCAGTCATTTATGTATGGCTTTTTTCTTCTTATCTCAGATTACTGGTGTCTTCTGTGAATGACACATAGTTTTGTAAATACTAGAGCTACCAGATACATTTTTCATATATTTTGCTATACAGTAGATCTATACTGTTTACCATTACTCTTTTATAAGGAACTGTTGTAAGTATATAGCTTCTATAAATGGAAAGAATTAAATTTCATTTTTTCTGTCATTACACAATATGAAACAAAGTTTTGCTAAACTAATTTCTATATATGATTCTGAGGCTTGAACAAATAGCTTGGTTTTCTGTTCAGTAGAATAACTTCTATATTAAATAGGTAATTTATAAATATTTTGAAAAGTTGGTTATCTAGATCATGCTAGCAGGCATTCTGTATAGCAACAGTTGATGCTAATGTGGAGGTACTGTATATCCTGGGTACCTTCAAGCATGGTTGCATTTGTTGCTCTGTTTGAGACATTAAAGCAATCTGCAATAGAAGGAATTCCTATATGGTCTTTTCTTTGAATAATGTAGCTTCCTATGTTTCGTCTGAGAAGCTTCTCCTTAGAATTAGAGGATTTCCTCTACTGGCTTCCTTCAGCATCTTTATCATTCTCAAGGGTTTTCTGACACTTGAGTATTACCCTGAGTGAAGCAGGATTGTGTCCTTCAGCAAGGCTGCTTCAACTTGCATTAGGATTGGACACAACCATTTATGTACTATACGTGTAAGTCTTTCTTTTAACATATGGGTTGATAGTATTTACCTGTCTGCCTACATGTATACCTCATGTAATTATAAAATCTTTTTCGTCTATTATTATCTGTCTTTTAATCAAATAGACAAAAATTATTTTGCTTGATATGGCTTATCTTGCCTTAATTCTTTCTAGACATTTTCGCTCTCAGTTTGCTTAGCATCCTAAAATAGCTACCATAGGATTTGTCAGATTGCTAATGAAGAAAGCTTATTTCAAAAGGGATATACTTGCCTTTATACTATCTAGTTTTCCTGATATTTAGGTTTAAAACACTTCCTGTCCTGTCCTCTCTCCCTCTCTCTCCCTCTCTCCCTCTCTCTCCCTCTCTCTCTCTCTGTCTACTTCAGATCTGAATTAATACAAAAACTACTGTTGACTAAAACAAAAAAACTAAACAAACTTATAAGTGAATAAAGAATACAATTTTAAAATGCCCAAGAAAATTAAAAGGATCAGCGTGCTATTATTAACTGCAATTTTTTTTATGAGAATATGCTGCAATATTTTATTGGTAGTTTGCAGTTTGTTGATTGCAGTTTGCCAAATTTAGAATGTTTCAAAGCAGCCTTTCTTGATCTGTATCCCACAGTGTTGTCTCCAGCAGCAATCCCTACTGTAAGCCTGCTGTCTAGTCATCCTTCTAATCTTGCTGCCACATTAGCATACGAGGGAATATTATGTTATTTTTATTAGTTAAATTTATTTGTCACTATTTCGCACGGGGCTACTCTAGACAACTTACAATAATGTAAAGAAAATGAAAGGAGTGTAAACAGAACAGAAGTAAAATAATAGAATAATAAAGTAAACAATAAAAAATGAGCACAACAAGAATATATCAATATGATAACCAAATATATGGATGGGTGTAGAACAGAGAGCAACGAGGGGAAGTGGAGTCTGCCACAATCCAGCAGCCACCTCCAGTGTGGAACTCCCCTATTTGGCCCCCAGGCCAACCAGCTGAGCCAAATCTTCAGTCTCTTGTGGAAGGATAGGAGGTGGGGGGACAGATTTTACTTTAGAGGGTAAGATGTTCCAAAGGCTGTGTGTTGCAGCAGAGAAGGTTCTTCTTCCGGATCTCAATAGAATTCTTTCACTAACAGGATCCGAAAGAAGCCCTCTCTGCTACCACGAGTAGAACGGGCTTGTCCTAGTGGGACAAGGTGGTTCATCACCTGTGCCATTAAGGACTTTAAAGATCATAATCTTGAACTGTACAAGGAAGCAGATCAATAGCCAGTGAAGTTCATGGAGTAGAGGTGTATGGACCATTGTAGGGGCCAAAGGCTGCTCTTCCTGTTGCACTTTGCACCAGCTGAAGTTCCGAATGGAGTACAAGGGTAGCCCCATATACTGACTAGTGAAAGCTGCAGCAACATCATTCAGACCATAGATTGCTGGGAGATCTGACGCTCAGGAGAGCAGGAACTGTAGTAAATGGCAGCACCTGCTGCTTTAGCAATGTTGGCAACAGGAAACATGCTATTCCAAGTCTGCTTAGAAGAGAAAGGCAGATCTAGTTGTATGAAGGTAGCAAATATGTCTTGTTTCCTTGGTTGATTGTAATGCCCACTTTTGCTGCTAACAGCCAACACCTGATTTTTGCAGATTATTTTTCATTAATAGTACATAGGTATATGAGTGTACATACAGATACTAGGTTCTACATTTCCAGTAGAATTCAGTAGCTCTCTTCAATCCTGCTATATGTTGTTAGTTGCGAAGTCATGTCCGACCCATCGCGACCCCATGGACAACGTTCCTCCAGGCCTTCCTGTCCTCTACCATCTTCTGGAGTCCATTTAAGCTCATGCCTACTGCTTCAGTGACTCCATCCAGCCATCTCATTCTCTGTCGTCCCATTCTTCTATTGCCCTCAATCTTTCCCAGCATTAGGCTCTTCTCCAGTGAGTCCTTCCTTCTCCAGCATGATAGATGGAGAATCCACTATTGGGTTAACTCTTGTCTTCCTGCCCTATTAGACTAAGTCAGTCAAACTTGCCACGCCCCTCCTTGACCGGGCCACTCCCCAGTCTTGACTTAGTCTCAAGCCCTATGGACGCGCAAATTTGGCTCCCAGTCTAATAGCTGCAGGTTGTATCAAACTTTTATTCCATTAGTGGATTTTTCATTTGCTGCTGCTATCCGAACAGCGCTGGGCTCAGCGCTGTCTTGGATTGCATTGTTAAAGTATCAGAGAGATCAGTCTGAGTCTTTGCTTAGTCAGGGTTGTCGCGGCCGCCATTTTGGACGCCGCGTGGTGCGCGGCTTCCTAGAAGCCGTCTGATTGTTCATTTGCTTGCTGGCTTTTCTTTGTAAATCAGCATCAGCTGGCATTCGGAGCAGGATCGCTTTAGCAAAAACGGACTGCTCCGTTCTCTCTTTGCTTTGCAATTCAACCTTTTCGAGGCTGCGGCAGCTGCGGCCATCATTTTGCCTCTGCTTTTGGTTTTGGGCCGATCCCTCCGGACGGAGGGAGAAAGGGAGGGAACACTTGTTGACTGCCTTTACCATTTTCTGGCTCATCTGTTCCCAATTTCGGCCGCCCCCTGTTTCAAGCGGCAAGTTTCAAACGGACATTCATTTCTTCACTTGCTGGTTTGGCTGTTTAGGATCAGCAAACATTCCCCGATTGTGGGCTTTATAGGCCCAAAATAAAGGGGGGGGGCGCCCAGGCATTAACCGGCGCTGTGCGACTGTGCTTTTACCAGCACCTTCCTGGAGGCTTATTGTTTGGCCATTTTGCTTCATCTGCGCTCAGTGGGGCGTGAAGCTTTACAGGCGGACAATCATTTATATCAATTAAATCAAGCCTCAACCCTGGTGCCTCCCTTGCCTGCGCATCTACTGGTGCGCTGGCTTTGCCACCTCAGGCCTTGCCGCCACAGGATATTTAGCGTGCTGGTCATTACAACAAAGGCTTTACACACCTGGTCTTGTCACTGCCAAGTGATCTAAGTGTGTGTGCAGGCTGTCATTACTGAAGTGATCTGAAGCCCCCATAAGCCTGACCTATCACGCTAGCTTTGCCAACTGCTGGCTTTGTCGCAACTCACGCTCTACACACGAGCGAGCTGTTATCACCCAGGTGATTTTGCCGCTGCCGTAGATCTGACCATGCGTTAACAGCGCAATTATCTGCTCTAATAGCCATCTGGAGCATTGTTGTTTGCCTGAGTCCATTAAGTTGGTCCTGCAGCCACCATTACCAAAAGTACCTACCTGATCCCAGCAAGTGGCATTCAGCCACAGGTAGTGTTCTGCTCCCTGTTACTTGAGATCCCTTTCAGCACTCCACTGAGATATCTCGTTTATGATGGCAGACAACACGGTTCCTCAACCTTCACCAGGCACCGCATCTACTTCCACTGGCCAAAAGAAGCATAAGTCCTCCAAACAGGAGGCTGCAGAAAAAATCAAAACCAAGGCCAAAGCCATCTCTGGGAAGAAACCTTCCAAGACGGTGGACAAACAGGCCAGTAGGAGGCACCAGGCATTGGAGAAACAATTCTCCAAGGCACAGAAACAGGCCTTGATGGAAACGGTGGATGCTGAGGCTTTGGTCTTCGACCTTCCACTGGGCACCTCCACCTCTACCCAAAGGGTTTGGTCTCCACAAGGGGTTCCCGGCCACTTCCTCCCATCCATGGCCGAGCACCAACAAATATTTCCTCTCAGCGAGGAACCAATCTCACAGCAGACACCTCTGGTACCCAGGGCCCTTCAATCTGGCCCAGAGGCCACCTTCACGCCCACAGCAGCTGGGCTCAGGGCAGTTGAACCCCAAGGAGCACTTTCACCTGAACAAATTCAGGCGCTCATTGCTCATGCTGTCACCCAGGAATTCGCAGCCAGATCTTACCACAGGTCCGGGCCTGAATCGGTGGTCTCTAAGGCTCCATCTTATGTTTCCCAGTTGGGAGCACCAGAGTTCTATGGCTCAGCCTCACCCTCCCGGTCCTCCCACAGCAGAGCGTCATTCTTCGCAGAGTATGACCAAATGGAGATGCCGTTGTCGGAGGATGAGGAATCTTCACCTGACCCTCTGCCATTCGTGGGCCTCTTCAATCCAGCCTTTTTCAAATCTCTGCTGTACAAGGCCAGCATCACTGCCAATGTAGGTCCTGACCAAATTCCGCTACCTAGTCCGTCAACCGACTTGGTTCCAAACCCGGTCTTTTCTGAGCCTGTGGTGCCTCACCAACATGTTCCCTGTCCCCTTTGTTCTTGAACACCGTTCGGAAACAGTGGTCTTCTCCTGGCACTTTTCCCTCCCTGGCAGGGACGGACAAAAAATTATTCAGCGCAGCACCAGACTTGGCTGACGCTCTAGAGGTGCCAGTAGTAGATGAACCTTTAACCCCTCTGTTTTCCTCATCCACGGTGTCTGGGGATATGGCAGAAACCTTGAAGGCCGAGGACAGGAAGTCGGAGTTATCTTTTCGCAGGACCCACCAGGCAGCGGCTGGGCGGTGAGAGCGGCTACCTGCACATCATTCTTCGCAAGATCTTCTCTCCTTTGGCTACGCCAGATCCAGGCCAAAGTTCCTCCGGAAGAGGTACGCATGCACCAAGACCTGAGCAAATTGGTGGCAGCCTCGGAGTACATGGGTGACGCGTCCTTACACGCCGCCAGATTTTCTTCCAGAGCCATAGCTTCCAAAGTCATGGCACGAAGGCTTTTGTAGCTCAAACACTGGCGTGCTGATGCCAAATCTAAGTGGCGTTTGGCTGCGGCCCCGTATCAGGGTGGCCAGCTATTTGGAGAGGCCCTAGCTCCTTATTTGGTGGAAAATAAAGATAAGAGGAAGGTGATGGCTCACCTCACCAGAGACGGGCTGAAAGACGCTCTTATCCGTATGCTCGCCGGCAGTCCTTTCGGTCAGGGGCAGGATCAGATCCTGCACAGCCCTCCCGTTCCTTCACTGCCAGGCAGGATCGCCAGTCTGAGAGATCTGGCATCAGGGACAGACCCAGGCAGAGGTTTCAGGGCAAAAGACCCTTTTGAGGTGCGGGAGGTCGTCCCTTCAGAAGGTCCAAGTGACTGCAGGGAGGCTCCTCCCATAGGTGGCAGACTAGTTGTTTTTGCTCACCAATGGGAAGCCACCACCACAGATTCCTGGGTTCTCAACACCATCAGGTGCGGCCTGTCCCTGGAATTTGTTTCTCATCCACCAGGCCGTTTCATTTCTTGCCCTCTGTTAAAAAATCCGGTCAAGAAAAATCTCATGCACTGAGCCATTCGACACCTTTTGGACATAAGAGCCATAGAACCAGTACCGGCTGGTCAACTGGGCAGAGGATTTTATTCCATCCTCTTTGTGGTTCCGAAGGCCTCGGGAGGATGGAGGGCTATTCTCGACCTGAAGGATCTGAACTCCCATATTGCATACAGGAAATTTAAAATGCAAACGCTTCAGTCCATACTGGCCAGTGTCAGAAAGGGGGACTTCCTGACGTCCATAGACCTCACGGAAGCATACCTTCATATCCCCATCCTTCCCGATCATCGGCAGTTTCTCAGGTTCTGTTACATGAATCACCATTACCAATACAGAGCCCTGCCGTTCGGCCTCTCGTCGGCTCCAAGGGTGTTTACCAAAGTACTGGCGGTGCTCGCCGCACATTTGAGACTGGTGCCGGTACGCATTCAGTGCTATCTGGACGACATTCTCATCCAGTCACCCTCCATTCCGGCCGCCCAGTCGGACCTGGCCTTGTCCATCAAGACCCTTCAAGACCACAGGTCTTCAGTGAACTTTCAAAAGAGCCAGACGGTTCCCTCTATCCGCCTCATGCACCTGGGCGCGGTGATAGACACAGATCGTTGCCAAGTCTATCTGTCTCGGGACCGTCAAGAAAGTATCCGAGCCCTGGTCCTCAAGGTCCGCAGGGAGCGTGTAGTGACACTGGCTATGCTCTCCCAACTGTTGGGAAAGATGATATAGTGCATAGCGATAGTGCCTTGGGCCAGACTACACTCCAGAAACCTTCAATGGTTCTTGCTCCCATTTCAAAGACTGGGCACCAGCTCCTCCAACCAAAGGGTAAGGATTCCACATCAGACCCTACAATCCCTTCAGTGGTGGACCTTCCCAGCGGTAGCCAGAGGGTCATTGTTCAAGGAACCCGTCCGGCTCACCCTCACTACAGACGCCAGTCTGTTCGGCTGGGGAGCGCACCTTCAATCACAGTTGGCTCAGGGCCAGTGGTCCCGGTTAGACCTGAAGCACAACATCAACTGGTTGGAGCTCAGGGCCATACATCTGGTTTTCCGCCACTTCCGCAACAAGATTGCGAGGCAACACGTGCTGGTCCTCATGGACAACGTGGCGGCGAAAGCCTATGTGAACCGGCAAGGGGGTACCCATTCAAGGTCCCTTATGGCCGAGGCCCAGTTGCTGGGATCCTGGGCAGAGACCAACCTCTCCTCCCTCAGAGCCGAGCACATCTCGCGAGAGGCGAATCAACAGGTGGACTTTTTGAGCAGATCGACAGTGGATCATTCCGAATGGCGCCTGCACCCGGATCTCTTCACAGAGATATCGGAGAGGTTCGGTCATCCGGTTCTGGACTTGTTCGCGTCTCCAGCGAACTCCCAGCTCCCGAGATTTTTCTCCCGGTTCCCCTCTCCGGGGGCGGAGAGTGCGGACACCCTCCACAGTCACTGGCCATGGGGTCTGCTATATGCGTTTCCTCCTCTCCCTCTTATCCCGGCAGTCATCCGAAAGTTACTGCAGGAGTGGGCAGAGGTGATATTCATTGCTCCACATTGGCCAAGGCGGGCGTGGTTTGCAGACCTCATGAGCCTTTCCACGTCTCCTCCGTGGAGGATCCCTCCGGATCGCATTTCCCTCAGCCAGGGAGCTCTGCAACATCCAGAGCCCCAGTGGCTCCAGTTAACCACCTGGCACTTGAACGCCGGATACTGACTCAAGAGTCCTACTTGTCGGGTGTGATTTCAATGATTCAGGCCTCCCGACGGCCGGCAACAAATCGTATCTATGACTCAACTTGGAAAAACTTCAACCATTGGTGTGAAAAGAACCAACTGGCTCTCTCGGATGTGACTATTCCAAGAATCTTGGATTATTTATTGGAAGGCCTCAACAAGGGCTTGGCGCCCAATACTATCCGCAGACAGGTAGCGGCTCTTTCCACGGTGCTTACTTGTGACAACTCAAGAGTCATTGGCTCAGCATCCCATGGTCCGCTCCTTTATCAAGGGGGCCACCAACACCAAGCCGCCCGTTGTTCATCGATGACCCTCTTGGGAGTTGCCGCGGGTTTTATAGGCCCTCACCAAACTGCCATTCGAACCGATTAGAACCTGTACTCTGCGGTCCTTGTCTATCAAGGTCGCCTTCTTGATTGCCATCACATCGGCTAGACGTATTTCTGAACTGGCAGCTCTCTCTATCAGAGATGACCTGTGTGTCTTTCATCAAGACAGAGTGGTCCTTTGCTTGGATCCGTCCTTTATCCCCAAGGTTAACACCTTGTTCCACAGAACGCAGGAAATTGTTCTGCCAGATTTTTGCCCTAATCCATCTCATGACCTGGAACAGCAATGGCACGCGCTGGACGTCCGCAGGGCATTACACTATTACATTAAGCGGACGGCGGCCTTTCGCAGATCAGAAGCCCTTTTTGTTTCCTTTCAACCCTCTTCCATGGGGAAGAAGGTGTCTGCCTCTACCATAGGCAGGTGGATCAGGGCTTTCATTGCAGGGGTGTATCAGTCGCATTCCCTTTCAGTTCCACGTCATGTTACTGCTCATTCCACCCGCAGTGCTGCGACCTCAGCAGCATGGGCAACTCAGGCGTCCATCGTAGACATTTGCAGGGCGGCGACATGGTCTTCGCCTTCCCCTTTTGTGAGGCATTACAAACTGGACAAGTTTGCCTCTGCAGACGCCTCCTTTGGCCGGAGAGTGCTACAGCACGTAGTGCCACAGGCCGGGACACAGGCCCAAACTGCTTCCCTTTTATAGGGACAGTGCGGCTTTGGTATGTCCCATTAGTGGATTCTCCATCTATCATGCTGGAGAAGGGGCGTTGTCTTACCTGAACGCCTTTTCTCAGCATGATGATGGAGAATCCACACCCACCCCTTAGGATCAGTTAGGTCCAGTGTTAGGGGTCTGGGAGCCAACACGTCGGACTGTCGTCAATAACTTCGCCTACGTCAAGACTGGGGAGTGGCCCGGTCAGGGAGGGGCGTGGCAAGTTTGACTGACTTAGTCTAATAGGGCAGGAAGACAGAGTTAACCCATTAGTGGATTCTCCATCATCATGCTGAGAAAAGGCGTTCAGGTAAGACAACGCCCCTTCTCATTAGGTGGCCAAAGTACTTGAGTTTCAACTTCAGGATCTGGCCTTCTAAAGAGCAGTCAGGATTGATCTCCTCTAGGACTGACCGGTTTGATCGCCTTGCAGTCCAAGGGACTCACAGGAGTCTTCTCCAGCACCATAGTTCAAAGGCCTCAATTCTTTTGCGCTCAGCCTTTCTTATGGTCCAACTTTCACAGCCATACATTGCAACTGGGAAAACCTGCTATATAAGAGGACTTAAAAAACAAGCACCTGAAATGGCCTAGCTGCCAAATGAGACGTGTCATGGGATATTTAGTGATATCCAAAGCAAAACAAAACTTTTAAAAAGTGCTGGGTGCTCTGGTATTCTGCAATATTGGAAGTGTGTGTCCTAAGAAAGGGATTTGGGATATTAAAAAAAAAGGCAGAAAATCGATAAAAAAAGATAAAGGATGATAAAATCCTATATTGTCCTTTTGAACTGCGTTCAATCACTTTTCGAGGTGTTGGACTGGTATCCAAGATTCTACTGGTTAGTTCTTGACTTAACAAACATTCATTTAGTGACTGAAGTTGCAACAGCACTGAAAAGGACACTTACGACCAGTCCTCACACTTATGATCATCGCAGCATCCGCACAGTGACGTGGTCAAAATTTGTGCCCTTGGCAAAAGGCACATATTTACGACGGTTGCAATGTCCCGGGTCACATGATCACCATTTACAACTTTTCCAGCTGGCTTCCGGCCAGCAGAGTCAGGGGAAGCTGGATTTATTTGCCTAAAGTCCGTGTCATTCACATAACAACTACAATGATTTGCTTAACCACTGTGGTAAAAAAAGATTGTAAAATTGGGTTTGACTCCTTAACAGCCACCTTGCTTAACAATGGAAACTCTTGTCCCAATTGTTGTTGTAAGTCACAGATTACCTGTAGTCCATCTTGAGTTACAGAAGCTCATGGAGGACTTTGGACTAGTCATAGCTTACCGTCCCATAGCTTATTGTTGCAGGGAAAAAATAGGAAGAGAGGACCCTTAGCATGTTGTATTGAGCTTTTAAATGAAAGGCAGCATATAAATCTAATGTATCAACAAATAAAATAACTGCTGCTTTGTATAATTTTTTAATGTTCTCAAATGAGTCTTAGGATAAGAGCAGTTTGAGAACTCACTGTAGAACTAACAAGCAGTATCATAAAAGGTTTTTGAATTTATAATCAAATACATACTCATAATTTAGAATCCTTTAAAATAAAGTCCCTTGATTTTTATCAGCTATGATGGTGCATACAAAATCATTATTAATGTAGTCTGCCAATTTATTCATTGTTCCAATTTGAAATGAAACATTAGGATTTTTTTGAATTTAGATTTTCGAAGACAAACATATATATTTGATAGTGAAAATTGTAAAATATTCCCCCCCAAAAGTACCATAAACTATAACAAAGGTGTATTTGCTATAAAAACAAAGTGAACACCTTTAAATGTATTAACAATATACTATTTAATATCAGGTTTAACATTAACCCATATATCATGACACATATTTATATAGGGTGTTGAGTAATGCAGTCTGGTATTAATTCAGAGCTTTTTTCTTGTATTTTAATTTTTTTATATATATTTAACATTTTTGTGGGTGCCTTCCAATAGAAATTTAAGGGTCTAAAGTTTTCCCCCCATGAAATCAATGCATGTGCTGCCCTGATGAAAACAATTCTGGTTATAATTTCTTTACGTTTTCTTGTAGTTGTTCTGTATTATAGAACTTCAGCTTAGTTTTTTTTTTTTGTCTCATTGGAGAAGAAATGAATGATACATTTTTTTTAATAAGTGGAAGGTCATCCTCCCCTGCTGGTTCCATAGTCTGGTTTTAATTTCGTTTTTCATTCTAATGTACAATATGTTTGTTTCTACGTATGACAAGTCTGCAGTCGTGTGTTCTTTCTGAGTTTTAATGACTCAGATGTCATAATTAATTTGATGAGCAGGTGGGGGTTATTAGCCTTGTGCTTCACTTGCTAATAGCTCCACAGCTTTTCTAAAGTACTCTTTCAACTAAAGAGGCATTTCTTCACACAGAATAAACAGTGCAGCACAAAAGCCTGTTAGATAACTATCCATGGATTTGAAAAGCTGCCAAGCAGATGTTGTTGTTGGAGCTGGCCCAGACGAGATTGGGCAAGGCAAATTCTAGTGGGGGAAGAGGTTATATACAACCAAGATGCTTTCTCTGCATCGGTTGGATAGTGTTATGGAAGTAGGAGGTTCTTCTGCAAACAAAATCCATAGTTGTTGGCCTCGTGCTCATTCTTAAAGACAAACTCTTCAACTGTAAATAAATGAGGAGTGAAAAAAGTTCCTTCCTCTTACTATCCATATGGGAATGAATTTGAATGTTCATCCAGCCGCCAGAGACTTCTGGTTCATATTAAATTGGCTGTGTGTGATTTTTGAAAGGCCTACAGAGAATTTGCTTCATACCTATCAACATATGTAATGAGCGCTGCTGCTCTGACGTTTACCAGAACTTGTAGGTTCTGCTGTATTGCTATAAATTAGGTTGTGCAAATTTAAAACAAAATACTGTTTTGTTTCCTGTTGCCTTCTGATTTAATTTTTTCCTATCAAGACTTTTTTTCCTTATTAAGATATGACAAATACCAAGTGTTAGAGTAATTTGTTATGATTGGGGGTGAGGAGAACAACAGTAGAATTTCATGCAGGACACTAGTAGATTGGACTGAAACTAGAATGATCTGTTTTCTGATTTTGTTTTTTCTTCTGTGGAGGAAAAGCTTAGCTTTCTCTTTCTCTTATTATACTACTAGAATTTTTGAATCCAATAATTTGCTTTTTAAGAACAATTTAAGCTTTGTAATTGTCAAAAAGCATTTTAAAATCTATGTGTAGAATGCTGTTCTTTAGGATGGTGAATTAAATTGTTTTATATATGACATGAAATATTACATTTAACATGTTTATACTAAATATTGCTGAATACATTCCTACATGCAACACATGGCCACATAGACCATACAGTTGTCAGAAAACTGATCCTGTTGATCTTACATTGATAAGAAACACATATTGATTTATTCTTGTATTGTCTATGAAATGTGTAGTTTTATTGCTGCAAGAAGCTATTTCAGATATTAGAAATGTGTTTTTAAAAGCATGAGGAAAATCACCACCACTCACCACTATTGCGATTATCCTTTTCTCCTTTTTTGAAATTCATTGAAAGCGGTTTCCTCTTTGATGGCATTAAGCTATATTTTAATCTATATACTCCATGCAAGTTTTTTTTAAATTACAAGACATATCATTTATAAATTATAATAAATACTGTTTATAATAATGTTTATTATTGCTTTTTATATCAGCTTTTTACTTGAAAAGCTCAAGTCTATTCTTATGCAGAATAACTCATTATAGATATTGCCAAGTTCTATTTTGGTCAGAAATGTAAACTTCAATAGTCATTATTATTTTGCAAACATCGCAATGGATTTTAAGCTGACCTGAAGCAGAAATAATCTTTTCTTTGATTGTACCCTCCCATCTATTAGTTTGACTGATGCCCCTGTGATGGACTATGGTCGAAAAAGGAGAACATATAGCTTCTTCATTCTTTTGCCCCAATTTTCAACAGATTGTAATTATGGCAATAAACCTGACATCAAGATTCCTAATGTCTGCATCAGTCTTCTAGGTGCATTGCCAAGTATGGGAGATAGTAAGTAAAATTAGGTGTCTCCTACTCTCAGGAACATCGGCAAATACAACTGGGGCAAAGTATTTGGTATTAATAGGACATTAATAGATCCGTAAAGATAATCCAGACAGACTTGTTGTGGTTCAGGGATGACCTACTTACTATTCACTGTGGATAATACTCAATTATATAGTACATCTTTGCCTCTGTGGACCTCTTATCCCAGTGCCTGGAGGTTTTGAGATTCTGGATGGAGGACAGCAGTTTGTAGGTGAACCCTGGCAAGACTGAATGGCTTTGGGTTTTGGGCCCTCCAATTCCTGCCCCAGACAGACCTGGTGCACTATCTGAGATTACTCCTGCTTGAAGAACAAGTAGCAGTTGTGGCTAGGAGAGTCTTTGCACAGATTCTTATTGTATGTCAATTGCGCCTGGTCTTGGAGGGGGCTCTGGTCATTGTTACTCATGTCCTAGCCATCTCCTGTTTAGACTTCTCTAATGTGCTGTACGTGAGGCTGACCTTGAATAATATTCAAAAGCTTCAGCTGGTATAAAATACAGTGGCGTGGACAGTTATATGTGCCCCTAGAATGGAACATGTTACATATCTGCTCCATGAATTGCATTGGTTGCCAGTTTGTTTCTAGGTCCAATTCAAGGAGCTGGTTTTGACCTAGAAAAGCCCTTCGTGACATGCGACCAGGTTATCTGAGGGACTGCCTCTCCCTGATTATATTTCTTTGTCCCAGTAGATCTTCCAGAGAAGTCATGCTGTGGGTCCCATCTGTTAGGGAGGTGCACTTGGCTGGTGTCAGGACCTCTTTGTTTCCAATTTGTATTGTGATTACCTGAAAGACCGAACTCTTTATCTGTGCAATTGTTCTTTCCGTATATATGTGTGGTTTGGCCCAGAAATATTGACCAAAATGGGTTCTCTTCCATGACATCATTGATAAACATAAGCAAAAGGCTTATTTCAGTTTAATATTTCTCCCTTTTTCTCCTCCACATGGTCTTTTGCAGGGATAAATCCTCAGTTCATGAAACAGAAAGTGTGAAAAATTTATGCAGGGCCGTAGCAAACGGGTAGTTTGAGTGATCAGAATGAATTGGGGATGATTCTTTTATGTCATCCCAAGTTTGGGAGAGAGACAGTCTTCCGTTCTCTCTCGCACCATTTTCCTTGAGCTGCTTAGAATTGAAAAATGGAGGTGCAGTCATATCTGTTCCTTCTTCCCATGCTGACCCACTTTCCCACTTGCTCTTTGTACCACGGACACCCCAGTAGGAGACATAGAGATTCTGTACTGTTTTTTTGTACTGTAAAGCCAGCAGGAGAACTGGAGCAGACACTAGAAAGAAAGAATTAGCTACCTTTACAGGAAAATCAGTAACAGGAGATTATGGCAGCCACATGATTTTTCCTGGAATAAGTGTCCATGATTTTTGTATAAGCCTGGACAATTACACCATCTCTCCCCTCCCTTTCTGCTTTCTTCTCTTGAAAATATAAGTATTTTCAGGAGAAGAATACAAATATTCATTTAGTGACTATTTAAAGTTACAATGGCACTGAAAAAAGTGACTTACAATCAGTCCTCACACTTGCAACTGGCATAGCATCCCCATAGTCACGAGATCAGTGTTTGGGCAATTGGCAACCAGCATGTATTTATGCCGGTTGCAGAATCTTGGGGTCATGTGATCACTATTTGCAACTTTCCCAGTTGGCTCCTGATAAAGGCACTGGGGGGAGATGGATTCGCTTAATGACTGCATGTTTCATTTAATAACTGCAATGATTCGCTTAACTGTGGCAAAAAATGTTGTAAAATCAGGTGTAATTTGCCCAAGGAATGTTCAGTTCCTGTTGATTCCTCCTCTCCAAATAGACTAATTGTTACTTCTCCTGAATGTGATATCTTGAATGTGAGGGCAACAACAGTACTTTTGTTATTAGAGTGTAATAAAAGGCAGACATTGGGAACAGTAGTTTTTCAATGAAAATTCCTCTCATGAGAAGGACAGAACAAAACTACATTAGCATGAAGTATGTGGGTGAGCTCTTAGTCACATGAGGTTCATATCTGGCTCCAAGGTAACATAGATATTTCTTATAAAATTGTTTATCTGAATCGAGTTATAATTTGAGTGTATGCCGATCATTAGTTTCAAACAAGTACTTTTCAGAAATTGCAACTTCCTTCTGCATATTCAAGTTATGACTTCACTGTGCTGTGAAAATCTAGAAAATTGGTTTAATATAGTAAAGAAACTGTAATGATGAGCAAGCATTTTGCACTAATATAGCCTTCATATTTTATCATCAGTTATTAGATATGATAGGCCACCTAGCTTTTGAATAACATCAACCTTCCCAAGTCTGATACTTCCAGAATGTGTTGGATTTCATCCCAAAATGTTCATCTGGTATGATCATTATTCATGCTGATAGAACTTACAAGAGTTAAAAAAGACATATATCTGCCAGACATCAGACCAAAGAAGATTGATAAATTATTGGTTTCTTGTTTGGGTTTAAAAAGTTTACAATATGTGTTAATAGACATCATATACATATGGCAATTCTTTTAGGGATAAAAAGCTCATTTGAAGCATTTTTAAGCAAATATGTAAACTATAAAATGCAATGTGGATAAAAAGTAATTTCTTTTTAAAACTAATGTGCCATATGTTTTAGCAATATGGTCACATTCAGGTATGCACACTCCTGTAAGATTTTGGGGAAAAAGCTGTGCATGGACCCCATTGTTTAACAGTTTGTGAGACCCTTTGCTTACAAATAATTTTAGCACATGTTTAGTTGAACAAATGTATGTTGACATGCTAGTTCCCCCCCCCCTCTTTTCAAAATTCTTATTTAATAGCAGGAGAAGACTCCTTTCTTTCATTCTCACACTTAGTTAACCCACAACTATTGTAAGCATAATTGTGTATACTAACACAAATATAAAGTAGAAAGGGCATAGAATTTCAAACTTTCATCCAAGTCTTTGGGAAAATGTTGTACGTTCCATGAGGTGAAATGGGCAGTGAGCTCTCTCTCTAATATTTATATACTTAGTTACTACTAAAGATAAATACTTCGGTTTGGCTCAGTGTAAAAGAAGAACATGTTAGTTCTAATTTAGCTAGCTCTGAATCCTGGTTTTTTTTAACTTATCTAATGACTGTGCTATTCTGGGCTCAGTCCCTACAAGATCAACTCTCTCCCCCATCCGCTTTGATCCTGGTAACTAAAGTTCATTCCATAACTCAGGTCAGACAGAAATGATGCATTGCATCACAGCTGCTTTTATGAAAGTGTTTATTTCATATCTGAAATGTTTTTAATATACATGTGCTTTGCTATGACTTGCAGGAGGAGATACAAAGCAGTTTTACTGGAGGCAAAACAGCCACCTGTGAAAACTAATTGGAGAAATTGCATTGTGTTGGTATCTGTGGGAAGAATCCGGCAGGAAGAAAGTAAATGTTCTTAATCTGAAAGCCAATTACCTACATGACAAAATGTCCTCCTTCAGTAAGACAGTAATTCAAAATAGTAGGGGGGATGGAGGTTGGATTGGAATAGGTGAGAGTTGGGCAGAAGCAGGTTACCTCTGCCCTTGAATTAGCATCTATCTTCAAAAATTCAAAATGGGCAATACTAAATTATTTAATCAAAGATTATACTTGAGTACATTCGTGGTATTATTTTTGCCAATGGCCAGTCTTTCCTCCATTTCGGGGTTTTCTTCCATCATCAGACTAAGGAATACCATAATAGAAAAATAGTCACCAGTCTTGCACCTGGCATGGATGGGAATTAATACTTAAAAAATCTGGATATTGTCAGATATTACCCTGTGGTATATCAAGGACTAGTATTTTGTTAGCGTGAACAACCACTGCAAGTTCTGTTGTACTTTTACAGAAAAATGCTGTTGTGAGTATAAATCAATTACCCATCTGTAGTTTTGCATATGGGGAAAGAGTAAGAAGAAATTGTATCACATAAAAAGTAGTGGTAACTTTGCATGTAAACCAGCTCTTCATATTGTGAATATGATATTACTGGTAATGCAGTTTGATGTTTTCTCCCCAATATCAGCTCCATATTTTATTACGGTTTTTTAAAAATTAGCTTCCCAGCTGGTTATCTTCATGCTTCTGTTTATACATTTGCTTTCCCTTTTCTGTGTTTAGTATTTCACACATGTCTTTCATTTTATCATTTCATCTTTTGTTTCTGTGGAATTTGAGTTACTTGGATAGTTTGCACAGACGTGCTAACAGATTTTATGTCACATATTTTTTTCTTATAATTGTGACAAAGAAGTCACAAGTGGCTATGCTTCATGCTGTATGTTCCAAAAGGTGCTTTGCATGCTGCCTATCATAATGTTGTCTAGATACTTTGTAAGAATGTGTGGGTGGTATTGCTGTGTAAGTATTGCGCAGTAGTATAGTAAATGACCATGCAACAGAACAAATATATCCCACAATCTAGCTTTTTCATTCTTTCAAGATTATCTGAGATTCTTTCTCTGATTTGCTGTGCCTGAGGGAGTGACCAGTTTGAAATTTCATCCTATTGTATTTAACTAATTGAAAACAAGCAGTTTCATGATTTCTAATTTGAGCAGACTTGAGGAGCCTCATGATGTTTATACTTGGTTTTGTCCATTGCAAAATCAAGTTATGGAAAATAGATATGTAGAGGGCTATAGCAGTAATGCGATCATCCTGTGAACAAGAGGGGTTACAAATGGATTTATCCATAGGTAAACAATATGGTGCTCTTGAGAGCCAGTGTGCCCAATTTCATATTATTGGCACCCTTCTCCACAACATTTTTGTGTTAAAACATTTTAACATTGAGGTGAGATGGGTGGCAAATAAATCTAATAAATAAATAATTTAAAAATAATGTGCAATAGGAGGTAGCATTATATTGTATAGAGCAGTCTTTATAATCTGCTATTGATAAATGTTGGACATGTGAAATTCAATCTTATTTAGTGGCAATCATTTTATGGGACTTGCTCTTAAGTAATTAGTATTCAATCCTATGCCCACCTATTTTGGTTTTATTTTGATCTCCCAGTGATCCTTGTACCCAATGTTTGTTTGTTTGTTTATTTCTTTCTGTTATAATTTAAATTGCGCATCAGTAATAGTAATTTCCAGTAATGGAAATATAAGCCAGCTAACTCCAGAGGACTACTTCACCAGATAAAAAAATGTATTCAGCACCTTTTGTTTGTATAAACTCTTGAAGTTTAATGCAGGACTTGTTGAAGTGATAGTTTGTTTGCATATCATTTGCTGCAACCAGAATGACTGGTTATTCTGGTCAGAAGAAAATAGCACTGACATCATGTGATTCTGGAAGAATTAAAACCACATTGGAACTTGGCCTTTCACTACCCAAAGGTCTGGCAGCAGTTTCCGGGTTGGCTGGGAGCCCCATTGAGTTTGCTAGTATAATCAGTTGACTGCTAAGCTGGACAGGCTGCCCTGATTTTTGATAGTTGGGAGTGGGTGGAAATGCTGTGTCTAAAAGAATAATGGGCAATAAGCCACCAGTGTTCTTCATAGAATAGTTGTAAAGATTAATTAACCCTTTAATTAATCTTTTTGCTTCTTATTTAACGAACAGTAAATCTTAAATCATATTGTGAAATGGGAAATCCTTTTTTTATATATAGTTTCACTTATAGAAGTGCTATATTTTAAACAATTGCATCTGGTTAAAAAAAGCCAGTTGAAAATCTTTCTTTTTAAATCTTAAAATCTTTAAGAAATAACTTCTTAAAGAAACTCTCTAATAGAGAGTTTAAATGCATTTAATTGAATTACATACATACATTAATAATTATTCACAAAAATAAATTTATATAAATAAATAATAAGGACTCTTTATTCAAGTTGTCCACAGAAAAATAGCTCTTATGAAAGAATTTTTGTAAGAATAGTTCTCTTTTGGTAATGGAATTTTTTGTAAAAGAAGCAAAAAGTTAGGATTGAAGCTGTAGTGTATGTGTAGTATTCCTCGTTTTTCTTATATTAATATTTAGTTAATATAAGCTGTGAAACATTTGATTTCCCCTACTGACTGAGGAGGAGTCATTAAAACAGTTGACAGTTAGGAACTATTTGGAAATACTTTCCAGATTTGGATCAATTTATTTTCCTGATTTACCTTTGCATCCTATGAATATGGTAACAGTGCAGTAACTACTGAACTGAAAAAAGAATAAATCATACTTCAAAGTGAATGGTAGAATGGAATATAACTGGACTTGTTTCAGAGGTATTTCTAAGGCTTTTTAATGTGTGTGCATGCAGACACATGTGTGTGAGTCATTCTTTGCTGAACAGAAAGAGACTATCTTGCTATTTGCATGCAAATTATTTTTGGAGATTCTTCAGGGATGAAAGCAGCGGAAATTCTTGGATATCTTGGAGCAAATCCTGTTGGTTAGCTCTAGATCTTTTGCACCTGCAAAGCCAGCTAATAAACTGTTTGCTTACTAAAGCCATTATTACCTGTCTCCATTTCCATTTTTTATCTTAGATGTCACTGTCACATAAGTTGTATAGAATGAAATATGTTCATAAAATTCTTAGGGTTATAGAAAGTATATCTTTTCTTATAGAAAATTTAACAGAGTGTATTATATAAGGGTTGTGCAAGAAAGTAAGTTGTTTGATTTTAAACAAATATAGAAGACAATTTATGTGAATTTAAAAATATATTATTAATATATTGTGTTTACCTCCTGTCCCTCTCATGGCAGCATACACACATCTATTCTTTCATGTTTTATCTATACAATTGAAAACACGAATTTAATTATGATTGAGTAGAATTTTAAGTCTGGCCTGTTTAAAATCTCAAGAAGTTAATTATAATAAAGGTACTCCTTGCTTAATGTTGTAGTAGTCATGTGACATCACACCTTAGGACTGTGTCATGTAGCAACAATTCCCATTCTCAATTATTCTTGGTAAGTGAGGACCACATGTATCTAGGAGGAAATAACATAGTATCCCCAAATGCATGTGGAATACCTTTGTTTCACCGACAATAAATAGTGTCAATTTTAGTTATCCTATAGGAGTGCTAATTGAAGGCTATGAAGTCTAAGGAATTGTGGTTTCTAATATTTCTGCATTCATACAATCATCTACAGATTTCATGCAATGTTTTCTAATCTCTCTGCTTGCTTTCTGTCCTTTTTTATAGGATAGTAATGCAAAATAATATTTAATAGGTTTCAAAAATACTTGTTTTTCTTAATTCTGTAATATTCCATAGAAATTATAGTACGTTATTCTGCCTGTCAGTAATAGTGAAAAATGCTTTGTTACTTATATGTTAACATGTGCTTGACTAGAAATATGGTAGAGAAATAGAAATAATACTTTAAGTTAACAACTGTTATCTGCTTTAGCAGACAGTATTATTTTATTCCATCAAAAAAGTAGTATGTATTGGATAGCTTTGCTATGGGCTCTGTGAGACACAATTGGATTTTATTAAAATCTAATTAAAATATTCCTCCATAGTCTCTGTTGCCTCTTTTATTTGTTCATTGAAATATAGAACAGGAAGAAAGATCATGCAAGCTTCAGATCCATAAACATAGGTGATTTTTGTGAACAGTTTCCTGTTCAAAGTGCTGTTTCATAATACAATGTTAATTTTATACCATGCAAAATGAGTAGTTAAAACTAAGTCAGTAATTATTTTCCCCTGAAAGTGATGTTAAACAAACACAATTTCTCTATTTTTTAATTTTCATTAAGTTTGACTTATTAAAACTTTGTGATAGCTTCATGAGTTAATTTTTCACCATCTTTATGTATGAAATTATACAGTTTTTTTTTCTCAGCAGCTGTAAACTTGGTTTCACAATTTAGCCGAGACTATTTAATTAGTAAGTGGGTGTGGGTAGTGTGTTGGGTTCACACAGTAGATTGAGTGTGATACGTTTGATTTGGGGTTAGGTTATTGTGTGAACAAAGCCATTGTAG
Source organism: Azemiops feae (assembly GCA_023970755.1). Lineage (NCBI taxonomy): Eukaryota > Metazoa > Chordata > Lepidosauria > Squamata > Viperidae > Azemiops > Azemiops feae. The sequence goes on along the minus strand of JALGBA010000476.1, from coordinate 966,630 downwards.
TTTATAAGCTACACTTTATGGTGCAGTGTATAAACTCAGCCTGCTGTGGTTTATTTCAATACTTTCATGATTAAGTAACGGTCAACTCTGCAACGAACCTGGCTGAAGCCATCTTGCTCGTTTTCGGTTCGGAGTTCTACTTTGATTGGTCTCATCTATCAGAACCATGACAATAACTATGTTAGGTGTGGTATGTGAATTCAATCACTTTTAATTTCTGTCAGCCTCTCCATTTGGAAACTAGTTTCTCTCTTACAATAATCACCTAGGTTTTAAGAGGTATGTGTCATGGTTCCATAGCAGTAGGGGAACTTACTCAGCAATAAGGGAATTTACTCAGATTAGCATGTTATTTCTTAAAAAAAATTATTGATGAAGAGATGCACACAAAAATAAAGAAATTCAAATAATATTCCTGTGCATTCGCTTAAAACGTATACTCTGAATGAGGGGAGCCATTTTGGTCTAGTCTAGTGGGTAAGGGATCAGGCTAGAAACCAGGAGACTGAGTTCTAGTCCCAGCTTAGGCATGAAAAAAGATGGTAGGTCACTTTCTTTCACAAACAATGGATAAACAGTTGGCCTAAAAAGTAGAAGATCCCTGCTCTAAGAGATATTGAGAAGGAAAGGATTTATTGGAATGGAAGCTTTGAGATTATGCTACTCAAATGCATGGTTCAGTTAAGGCCTTAATTCTGGCTTAAAATGAGCAACTACAAGGACCTTGAGTGATATCTCTGTGTTCACAGAACCTATATATATATAGGCTTGATTTATTGAGTAAGTCTACGAGATGAAACCTGCTCATTTAGAAGCCTGAAGTGCAGTGTCATCAATATGCTCATAATCACTCTAACTTTGGCTACTGCAACATGCTGTACCTGTGGCTGTTCTTGAAGACTACCTGGAAAGTTCAGGTGATCCAGAATGCAGTAGATCACACAGTTTGAGGCACCTGTGGTTTCCCTGTTCTATTCCACTGCTGTGAAAATTGCATTGGTTTCTAGTTTCTTCCAAGATACTAGCTACTAACTTTATAGCCCTATGTGGCATGGGGTTAGGAAAAAATGCGGATTACTTACTGGAAAAAACATTAGGGAAAATGGAAGCATATGGTACTTCTTAAAAAAAACCTTTAAAGAGATATAAATAATAAATGGGCATTGTTGCCAATGTCTTGCCTGCATCGGTGTTTTAAAGTCAACTAGAAGATAGGAACAGAACATCAATTTCTAAATCTGGGGAACAGAATTGCATTGGCAGCTTGAATGTGGCTCTTATCTTTATTACACAATGCCTATTGAGATTGTCAAGCCAGGAAACGTTCTGTGCTTCTGTTCTACATCAGAAGTCAACAAGAAATTGCAAGCCCCAAAGCCAACAACTAAACCCTATTTCATTTTGTGAAAATAGTATTGTATAGTGTATCTCCTGTACAATTATTTGTGTAAAAAGTTCCGCATTTTCAGTTTTCTGAATCTTATCATTAATAGACTCATACATGCTTACTTTTCTGTGACTTCTTCCCATTGTCTGAAATCAACCATTGAATTCCTTATAATCTCTGAAGAATGTTAACCCAACAAATCTCTTTAGATGGTACACTTGGTTCTCAGCATAATTTCTCAATTGATTGACACTAGAAATCATGAATATGTCTTAGAGAATTTGTAGGAAAAGAAAAACTTTATTGTAATATCAACTTCCGATATATAAAGTGAGATAACCTTATGGGTGGTGGAACAATACCCTTTAGGAAAGTTGCTGGTCCTCATCAAATATATGTGGCATAAATTTCTGTTATGGATTTTGGAATATGGGTCTTTAGGTCTATTCTATGATAGCTAGATTGCAGTGGAAATAATGTAATAGAAGTAAACTATATATTTTATTTATTATTAACTAAACTTTTTCGTGCGGCTGCTGATAAAAACAGGATCACCAACATGATCGCCAACGTCCGATAACGGATATGGCACAACAAGAAGAAGAAGAAATGATTAAAGACCAAAAAATTAAGCCAGAGGTCCCCAACCTTTTGGGCACCAGGGACTGGTTCTGTGGAGAGAGGTTTTTCCGCAGATGGGAGGGGGTGTGGGTTTTGTGTGCTATCTACATCCCGTGGATGGGGCTTTGCTTGTTGGTGCAGACCGGTTGCTGGCATGCCGTGGCCCAGTACTAGTCCACGGACCGGGGGTTGGGGACTCCTGAATTAAATGATATATTTTCCTTTTTTTTTTTAAATAGAAGTTTGTACGTTCTGGCTTTAAGATACTAGACAATCCCATTGTATTATCATTTCAGAGATAGTTCCTTATGTAAATAAAGAGTAGGTAGGCAAAAAACAGTGGGAGCGGGACGGACTTCTGATTTCCTGTTGAGATTCCTTGTGGGAAGCTGGCAGAAAGCATTAGAAATTTCCCTCCTTCCTTCCTTTTCCTGCCAGCTTCCCTATTTACTTTGTTTGTGGAAAGATTGCCAGGAGAATGTCAGTGTGGAAGCCAGCAGGAACTTGCAAGGAACTTGCAAGGACCGCAAGCAGGTAACTGCCTACAGCCAAGTGGGAGGGCAAGGAGGTATACAGGAATGTGGGTCAAGGTGGTGTGAGAGCTGCCATGTGGGTTAGAGAGAGTGGTATGTGTCAGAGAGGGTGTCTGTGTGCTTTGTAATGCATGAGAGGTGCCGCACAGATAGTTCCAGTGTGCGAAGTAGCAGCATGGGTTGGAGAGGATGTGCAGGTGCTTCTCCCCTCCCTCCCTCCCTCTTCTTCCTTTCTCTTCCTTTTCCATTCCAACAGGCAAGCTAGGGTAGGGATCAAGGAGTTGTGGAGAATCGCTGATAAAATATCACTGAATGTTCAAAATAAGCTTCATATGACAGCAGCAGCAGCCTGGAAAAGCTGAAGCCACAACTTCCCAAACTTCATTCTCTTGGGTGTCATGGGTTTGGGACATATTCTGTAAGTTAGCCCATTTGAGGTACCTTGGTTCAAAAATTGTGGCCCTAAAGTGCACCATTTTGCCCAGTTAAAAGTTACAGGAATGATAGTTTTAGTAGTATAAAGATTCATTAGGAAATTGACAGTTTTACTTTTGTGAATTTTGGATGTCACAATATAATTTCATCTTAGTGTAGAGCGTCTGAGTGTTTAAAGTCATTGCCAAATGGGCTGCTGATGGCTAAAGAGCCGTGAAGTTGGAGGGTGTGTATGTGTTTTTGGCAGGTGGACAGTACATACTGTATCGGCATTTGACAATAGTGCTTTAGACGTACTGCCAAGTGTTTGTAACAAGATAGTGCTGTCAGTGTATTTAGTTTTCAGCTCTCCTTTTACATACCCTACATTTCTTTCTTATTCTATAAACAATGCATTGCATGCTTTTTATACTTCTGTAAACAATTCAGACTTGTAACTTGAGCTAGATTTGAAGTCTTCTATTAGCTGCTTGTACTTTTATTTTTTAAAATTCTATAGCATACTTGGCTGAGGAATCTTTGTAACCAAGTCATGACAATGTATTTTTATTTTTAAATTTATTTATTTATTTATAATACCATTTGTGACAAGCAAACATGTTGAAAGAACTCACGTTTCATTATTAAAAGTTTATGTTAATTAAGAAAGCAATCAGTTAGGGTCACAGAGTAGAAGAAAGGATGAAAGGTAAAAGGAATATGATATTTTACTTCCATTGGTAATTCCTATTGTTATCTAGAAAGGAAAGGAAGGAAGATTGCAAGAAAACATATAACTAGGTAAACCTCCTCTTGTCTTAGAATATACACCAACTGTTGACAGGAAATTCATTACTAATTATCCCAGGTGAATTTTCAGGATGTTACAAAATGGACATACCTGTAGTTTGAAAACAAGGACTTTTAATTGAAGGCACAGTAGTCTTTAAATCTTCAGTAGAATTTTGCCTGTACAGGGCACACTGCCCAGCAGACATGTTTTATTTCAAACAATTAGACAAAATCAGGTCTGGCAATGCAGCATAGCAACAACTGCTGCCATCATAAAGCAGTATTTTGACAGTGTTATCTCAGCCCTATGCAAAAAAAGTATGGAAACTATAGTGAAAATGTTTGCTTCCCTTTTTGCCAAGTTTTTTTTCTTACAGAGCCACAAAATAATTCTAAATAATGTTTTAGCACTTTCCATATTGATGATAGAATGTAAAACAATTGTGATGGATATGGAATGTATCTTCATATAGTCACATGTTTCAAATTTAGGCGCATTTAGAATATACCCATTGAATTCAAGGGTTTTAAGTAAATCATGCCTAAATTAAACAATTGAAATCAGTTTACTTTTAAGAATGTCAAAGTTTGGATATAACCCAATCATACTTAGAATGGGTAAAATTGCTATTCCTGATTTAGTAAAGAGGAAATTTTCCTCATATAATAAATAAAAAGACAGTACGGTGATCTGGATTCAAAAGGAGAAAAGTGTTTTATAATATGCATGGGGACACATACATTTCTTTAAATCAGAATCTTAGTCCAGGAAGAAGACATAGCATTTAAAACAATTTAACAATAGGTGTAATATATGTGCCAAATCACCTTTTCCCATTCAAATCTAGATCTTTGTATGGTTGTAAGTGCAATCCAAAGTACTCAATTGATTTCTTCCAGTTTCTTAGTTTATTTTTACCCAGTTCATTGATTGTATCTTTACATTCTACTCATGAGTTTTATTCCATCAGATCTCAGTAATGCCTAATACATCACATTTAAAAATATAAAGGTTTTCCCTGTCCAGTCGTGCCCAACTCTAGGGGGCAGTACTCATATCCATTTCTTAGCCGATGTAGTCAGCGTTGTCCAAAGACAACTATAACTATATGTTGGGACGCACGGAACGCTGTTACCTTCTCACCAAATGATATCTATTTATCTTCTTGCATTTGCATGCTTTCAAACTGTTAGGTTGACAGGAACTGGGGCAAGAACAGGAACTCACCTCGTCACACAGTACTTGGGTCTTGAACTGCTGATCTTTCAGTGGACAATCCCAGCATCATAACTGTTAGGCCACCCATGCTCCCTTAAATAATATTTATTTTGTTGCTTGTAGACTACTTCCTCTTTGTGCCCCATATTCTGTTTATTTGATAGAAGCATTGGAATCCTTGGATCATATAACTTGACCTATTCCATCTTGTATTTATATGCTCATTGTTGGATGTCTCAACATTCCTTTCAAATGCCATTCTGAGTACTTTCCATATCACCATTTTCTGGGCTCTCTTCTATTTCCCCCAAAGATTCAAAGATCTAAAAATAAGGATTGCAAGAAATACAAACACATTGCTTTCTGTTCTTTTGGGGTACAACCATTCTCCAGCATGAGGATGGAGAATCCACGAATGGGTTTAGACTGTCTTCCTGCCCAATTAGCCCGATTTCCGGCTTCCCTCTACCACCGAGGACGCTTCCCTCGCCATCGGCCCCAGCGCTCCCGGCAGTCGATCGAGCCGGCCAGCTGCTTGGCGGCCCTGCTTCCCTGCATCGGCCCCAGTTTTGGCGCGCAAGTCGCGGCCGCCATTTTGTGGACCACGAGGCTTGACAGGACAGCGCAATTTCTGTGGCCCGATTTAAATCACTGTAGTGGGGCCAGGGGGCCAATTGGACGGACTTTCAGCCATTACCAGGCCTCTACCCCCAAACCGGCGCTCTCAGCCCTACAGACCCAGTGAGCTCCCGGCAGACCACTTTCAGCGGCGGCCATTTTACGGCCCTGACAAAGCAGATATTTGGCCCTGAGGACCTCAAACCTGGATTTAGGACTGGACAACCCATCTTAGCGTGAGCTGGCATGCCTTTTGGCCCCGCCACCACCACCTAGGCTCTGTGTGCAGGCACATATCACTGAGGTGATCGCCGCTACTGATCGTTAAAAGTGTCTGCCGGCACTTAACCGATTGCGGTTTTACCGCCACTGAAAGGAACAAGCGTGTGCAGGCGCTCACCCATTGGGTCTTGCTGCCACCGTACGCCCGAACAGCACGCCACAGTGCGTCATCGGGCATTGTCAGTCAATCATCTGGCTTAGAGAGCTCCAGGCCATGATTCCCCCGGACCAGGTTCGTGCTCACCAGAATCTGGGTAAGTTAGTGGCCACATCAGAATACATGGCAGACGCATCACTACACGCCGCCAGATTTTCATCCCGGGCCATAGCCGCTAATGTCTCAGCCCACAGGCTACTATGGCTCAAACAATGGCGAGCGGACCTAAAGTCAAAGTGGCGCCTGGCAACCGCCCCCTATAGTGACGGGCACCTATTTGGAGAGGCACTCAACCCTTATCTGGTGGAAAATAGGGACAAGCATATGGTGTTGGCCCACCTTAACAGAAAGCCGGACAGACGGTCCACCCCGTACTCTCGGAGACTGTCCTTCCGCTCGTGGTCAGGAACAGAGTGGGCTCAGCCTCCTCGTCCCTTTTTCCCCAGGCCTGACCGCCAGTCGGAGCATTCAGCTCCCAGGCCTCAACAGCAATTTCAGGCCAGGCGGCCCTTTTCGGGGCGCGGGAGGCCGTCCTTTCAGAAAAAACAGATGACTCAAGGACGGCAAACTCACCTTCTTCATATGAGAATGGGAGGCCACCACCACAGACACCTGGGTTCTCAACACCATCAGGTGCGGCCTCCCCCTCGAGTTTTTGTCCCATCCACCGGAAGGGTTTGTCTCTTGTCCTACCCCCAGAAATCCGGTCAAAATAGGTCTCATGAGCGAGGCCATTCATCACTTATTGGAAATCAGGGCCATCGAACCGGTCCCGGCTGGCCAAATACATCAGGGCTTCTATTCCATCCTCTTCGTGGTCCCAAAGACCTCGGGAGGGTGGAGAGCAATTCTCGATTTGAAGGGACTAAACTCTCATCTTGTCTACAAGAGATTCAAGATGCAAACGCTTCAGTCCATTCTGGCCAGCATCAGAAGGCACGATTTCCTCACATCCATCGACCTCACGGAGGCGTACCTCCATGTTCCCATCTTTCCCGACCATCGGAGGTTCCTCAGATTTTGCTACGAGTCCCATCATTACCAATACAGGGCTCTACCATTCGGACTGTCATCCGCCCCGAGAGTATTTACCAAGATACTGGCGGCACTGGCTGTCCACTTGAGACTGATCCCTGTACGGGTCCAATGTTACCTGAACGACATCCTTATTCAGTCCATCTCCCTGCAGAAGGCTCGGTCAGAACTGGACTTAACCGTCCGGACCCTTCAGGATCACGGCTTTTCGGTCAATTTCCGGAAAAGCCAAACAGAGCCTTCAACCTGCATCCTCCACCTAGGTGCGATATAGATACCAACCTCTGTAAGGTCTATCTGTCACCAGAACGTCGGGACAGCATTCGGACCCTGGTCAGACCGGTGCGTGGGGAGCGCGCAGTCACACTGGCCTTACTTTCCCAACTGTTAGGAAAGATGGTCTCTTGTATGGGGATAGTGCCATGGTCCAGGCTACATACCAGGGCCCTCCAATGGTTCTTACTCCCGTATCAGAGACAGGGCACCAGTGCCTCCAACCAGAGGGTCAGGGTTCTGTCCCGAACCCTACAGTCTCTTTGGTGGTGGACATCACCAGGTCCTTATTCAGGGAGCCAGACAGAGTCACCCTAACGATGGATGCCAGCCTGTTTGGCTGGGGGGGCTCACCTAAACTCACAGTTAGCCCAGGGCCGATGGTCACATACGGACCTCAAACACAGTATAAATTGGCTAGAGCTCAGGGCCATACATCTGGCGTTGCGCTACTTCAGCGACAATGTGGCAGGACAACATATCCTAGTGCTCACGGACAATGTGGCAGCGAAGGCCCATTTGAACCGGCAGGGGGGCACCTGCTCCAAGTCCCTGATGACCGAGGCCCGGTTGCTGTGTACTTGGGCAGAGGCCAACCTCTCCTCCCTAAAAGCAGAGCACATCTCGGGAGAGGCAAACCAATAGGCGGAATCCCTGAGCCGGTCGACAATGGACCGCTCCGAGTGGCACCTGCACCCCGATCTATTCAGGGAAAGCTCGGAGAGGTTCGGACTCCCAGTGTTGGACTTGTTCGCCTCCCTGGCGAATGCCCAGCTCCCGAGGTTCTTCTCCAGGTTTCCGTCTCCAGGAGCGGAGCAGACGGACGCACTCCGCAGTCCATGGCCCAAAAGCCTGCTTTATGCCTTTCCCCCTCTTCCCTTACTCCTGGCTCTGATCCGGAAGATACTGCAGGAATGGGCAGAAGTGATAGTGGTTGCTCCACATTGGCTGAGACGGCCGTGTTTGCCGACCTCGTGGGTCTTTCTGTCTCACCACAGTGGAGAATTACCCCAGAGCAAGTTACACTCAGCCAGGGGGCTCTACAATACCCGGACCCCCAGCACCTCCAATTAGCTGTCTGGCATTTGAACGGCGGCTTCTAACCCGAGAGTCCTATTCTGTGGGTGTAATCTCCCTGATTCAGGCCTCCAGACGCCCCTCAACTAATAGGATCTACGACTCCTTGTGGAGGAGCTTTTGTCGCTGGTGCTCAAGGAACCACCTTGACCTCTCGGCGGTTACGGTCCCGAGAATCCTTGAGTATTTACTGGAGGGGCTCAACAAAGGCTTGTCGCCCAATACCATCCGCAGGCAGGTGGCAGCTCTATCCACGGTACTCACGTGTGATAATTCGACTCCATTGGCTCAGCACCCAATGGTGTGGTCTTTTATCAAGGGTGCGACTAACACCAAACCACCCGTGGTTCATCGTTATCCATCTTGGGACCTACCACGGGTCTTGCAAGCCCTCACCTTGTCACCGTTCGAGCCCATCAAGTCCTGTTCACTGCAGTTCTTAACCATGAAGGTGGCCTTTCTCATCGCCATCACGTCCGCTAGACGCATCTTGGAACTAGCTGCTCTCTCGGTCAGAGAGGACCTATGCGTCTTTCACAATGATAGAGTGGTCCTCCGACTGGACCCAGCCTTCATACCCAAAGTGAACTCCTTGTTCCACAGGTCACAGGAGGTGGTTCTACCAAATTTCTGTCCCCGGCCTTCTCACGAATTAGAACACCAATGGCACACATTGGACGTTCGAAGGGTGTTGCGCCACTATCTCAAACGAACTTCAGCCTTTCGCAAATCGGAAGCGCTCTTCGTCTCCTTCCAGCCTTCTTCTATGGGGCAGAAGGTCTCGTTGTCTACCATAGGCAGGTGGATCAGGGCTTGCATTGCCAGAGCGTACCAATCGCAGTCCCTGTCAATGCCAGGCCGTATCACCGCTCACTCTACCGCTACATCAGCAGTGTGGGCAACGCAGGCACCCATTGGGGATATTTGCAGGGCGGCGACCTGGTCCTCGCCTTCCCCGTTTGTGAGACATTACAGGCTAGACAAATTCGCCTCTGCAGAGGCATCATTTGGCCGGAGAGTACTCCAGCAAGTGGCATCATCGAGTGGGACACAGGTCCTGACTGATTCCCTCCCATAGGGATAGGACAGCTTTGGTATATCCCATTCGTGGATTCTCCATCCTCATGCTGGAGAAGGGGCGTCTTACCTGAACGCCTTTTCTCAGCATGAGGATGGAGAATCCACACCCGCCCCCTTTTGGATCTGTCAGGTCCTGTGTCGGGCAGGAGAGCCAACACATCGGACTAGCGTCAACAGCTTCGCCTTCGTCGTGTCTGGGAGGCATCAAGCCCAGCAGGAGGCGTGGCAAATTCGTCAGACTTAGTCTAATTGGGCAGGAAGACAGTCTAAACCCATTCGTGCATTCTCCATCCTCATGCTGAGAAAAGGCGTTCAGGTAAGACAACGCCCCATCTCATGTCACTTTAGAAATTAATCCCATATCAAAAATCCCAAACCATCCTCATTGGCACCATCTGTTTAACCAGTTTTACTTTAAATATACGTCTCTTCCTAGTCATCTTTTAACAGAAAGAAGTCAAGAAAATGTTCCCTCTGCTGTGCCTGCAGCTCTTTAACCTCCTTTCCAGCAGTTCATAGTCCCTTGAGGTATTTTCAAGGCTGGTTTTGACTGGTTTTGTTCCCACTTGATCAGAAGAAAGAGATAATTGACAGTGTACCTAAACAGTCTTAGAAGTGTTTTCCTCACATTCTGAACATAGTTCCAGAAAATCCCATTTCTCTTGATATACTTCCTCTCCACAGAAATCTTCAGTCATAACCATCCTTTGCTTCCTTCTCTTTTGGACAGAGGCAGGAATCCCTTTTGCCCAGGAAACTATGGAACAGCCTCCTTCTAAATAATCAAGCTGGCCTTTAATTTGACAGCCTACTAAAGAACATTATTAAAGGAATTACTCTGGAGGAACTTTTGCAGCTGAGTGTTGCTTTGCTATAATTGTTGATGTTTAATATTGAGATTTACCACGCTGAGATTAGAATTTTATTGGTTGATATTTGTTAATTTATTACTATGGACATTTATTGAAGATGTTTTAGATTTTATGGCAGATGTTTTATACGTGTTGTACTATGGGTGTTTTAATTTTTGTTATGAGCTACCATGAGCCTCTATGGGTTGGTAGCATATAAATTAAATTTAATAAAATATTCAGAATCATTTTTCATAATACTGGAGACTTGCATCAGATGCTTTTCCCTCAGTAGTTCTTGAAACATCATCAGTGAAGAAGATCTAGGATTTATGTTGAAACTCCATAGCATAAGGATGTGGTTGGACTTTTCTGTCATGTTCTTCCATCTTTTTGTCCTTTCAACAATGCCAGAATGGGTGCTTTACAGCCTGTAAAATTACTTCTAGTCATAAACTGTCATGTTGTAATCCTCATCCCCAAAAAGCTGTTACATGACTGCATTTCAGGTACTTGGTGTAGCCTTGTCCTGAGAGTCAGATTGGTGTAGCTTAGAATAGGTTAGTCATGAGACAGAAACAGCATTGATTGCTCTGCTGGATGACCTTTTTTGGCACTTAGAATGAGAGTAATGCACCTCTTCTGGTGCTGTTACAGTTTGTCATACCAAACCACTGATGATGGTAGCCTTTTCGACCACCTGCAAGTGATGGGAGTGGGAGATTCTGTTTTACAGCAATTCCTCTGTCTACCTTAGTGACCTGTTTCAGTCAATGGTGATTGGGAAACAGCAGCAGTTCTTTGCCTCCCTTGTATGTGAAGTGCCCCAGGAGCCAATAATAGGGTTTTTGCCTTATTATTTACATCTACATGTAACTACCAGGAGAAGTCATCTGTTGGTCTGAGACAAGTATCATTGGTTCTGTTTGGGTCACTACCATCGGCCATACCATGATGTGATGGAAACCTTGTTTCAGTTTCTGGAGGTGGTAGGAGCTTGGATGAAATGAAACAGATGGAATTGAATCCAAGCAAGTTAGAATTCCTGATTGTCCATCAAAATTCTTGATTAGTTCACTGATGTCTCTTGAAAAGATGATAGTGGATTTGGATGAGTAGATGGCTGCTATGGCCAGGAACACATTTGCCCAACTTTTGTTGGTGCATCAGTTGTGACTCCTGGATCATCTTCAGTGATGACTCATGTTCTTATCATGAGTCTGTCTTTGAAGACCACATGAAACTGCAGTTGGTGCAAAATGCAGTGGCAGGTTTACAGATGGATGTTATCAGTGTACAATTATTTTTGGGTTTTGTGTTGGTTACCAGTAGGATTCTGGATGCAATTAAATATGTGTTTTGGAACATGACTTGAGACCCTGTAGTTGCAGGACTATCTTCTACATTTGGTTATATTCTGTGTCAGTGAAATATGGTGCTGTTTCTCAGTTACACCTCTAAGCACAATTTTCAGCCCCAGAGCAGAGAGACATGTGCGGCTTATGCTGGGCCTGCCAAATCCTGCCCAACTCCCTAAAGCACTGCCATGGTCCTTTTCTTATTGAACTGACTCCACTTTCTGCTTGAATTTCCACTCCCTTTCATATCTGGGGCTGGCTACAAAATGCTGCCTGCTGAAGGATTTCAGTTCCCATCCATGTATGGAAGGGAACTCTGGTGGGATGCAGAAATGAAGCTAAAATCTTCAGGTTTTCAGGTTCATTTCTGCATCCCACCAAAGGAGTTCAGCTCCCCTTGGCAGGCAGCTTTTTCAGCTACCCCCAAAGGTGAGAGGGAGGTCTCTCAGAAGATGATGGTAGCTTGCAATCTTCCTTGCTTGTTTTTCCTTTGATTTTCAGGAAGTCAGGAGAGAAGATTACAAATAGCATGGAGTCCTTGGAAACTGGTTGTAAGAGCAAATAGGTTGCCAAGCACCCAGATTGCGATTATATAACTGTGAGGATGGTGGTGCAGTGTTCTGCTATTGCCGGAAGTTCTTTACAGGCTGTCATAATTCTGGATGGTGGTTAAACAACCGGTCATAAGTTGAGAACTAACTGTAGTTGCTTTTCACTTTCTTAAAGCTTTTGATTCTTTACCACAGCAAACCACTTCACCTTATAATACTAGTGACAGATTAGGGTTGAAAAGTACTTGGAGCTAAATCCGTATCTGAATAGTTGGTAGTGTTTATCAGCCATTTTTTATTTGAGTGGAGAATGGGATAAAGTTCCAAAGTATTGACTCATGTGGTCCTAGTAAAGTGCTAGGATACAGCCATTTCCTACTTTTGTTTGAAAATGTACTAACCCTGCCCGGCGGATGCATGTTCTTAACTTCAGGCCTTTGTGGAAGGAAATGCTTTGGGTCTTTATTGATTACCAAATACTATTTACTAACTGTTTTTTACTTATTGTATTTTACTTGTAAGTGGTAAACAATGTGTCACATCACTTTTAGTGTGCATTTAGAAAGATGAAAGTAACCTGATTTATAGCAGGACTCAAAATACAATGTCTTAAGAGAATAGCAGATTATTCTGGAACTCAGTAAGATTTATCATCTTTAAACACCAGTTTTAAAGCATGTTTTGTGACCCAATAGAAATTTGTAAACTAGATACATACATACATACATACATACCTGCAGTACATATATCTTGAATAATAAAAATTTTTAACTTTACTTTTGAAATTAACATTTTCAACATGTTTTTCACATTTAGAGCTTTCCGTCATCACGCCCTTTTGTTTTGTTCGTTCTGTGAAACCTCTTGCCAGAAGAGCAGTTCTGGAAGGATTGTGGATCTAGGTTTCTTTTTTTTTATTGGATTTAGTTAGTGAAACTAGTCTTTGAAAAATTTTTACCGGTTTTCAGAACCTGAAAAATAAATATTCTTATTTTTTTAGTTTTTTCATTTTTTTCTTTATTAGTTGTTTTGTTTATCCAAACACTTCTGTTGCCTCAATTTAATATTTTGGGTGTTTGTGTGTGTATTCATCTACACTGTAGACATTAAACGCTCTATGAATCAATATCATTGACATCCAATGTGGCTGGGATTAGTATCTTGGGTGCTTTGTTTTTGCTATCATCTGTGCTTCCTTCCTATATATCCATAAACAATTTTGGAGTTTATATTATTGAATACAAATGCATAAATATCTGTATATCTTCCTGCTAGCCCTGTGCAAAGCATTTGAAATGGCACATTCACTAAACCTAATGACATAAATAAAGTTGGCTCTTTGAAGATTTCTAGTAGTCATAAGATAGATTCCTTGACATATGCACTTTGAGGGATTTGCCTAGCAGAGGCTTGGAGTAGAAGACCTCCAAGTTCCCTTCCAACTCTTTGATTCTCTTATTTTAGCTGATTGTGAGCAGCTCTGGGACTACTAGAACAGCAAAGCAGCAATATGTGCACATTTATGTGGAGATGACTGTGGAAAGCTAATGCCTGCAAAGCAATTGGGCAAAACCTTCCGGGGGATGTGACTGCTTCAACATTTTAAGAAGTAATTCTTTGCACTAATACAATACAACCTGCCTTTTCAAATGCTTTACATAGCTGTACAAACTGCAGGTCCTAGTTTAAGAGCACAATATGTAGTTCTCTATTTCAGAAGCAATTCTGATTAGAAAGTGGTTGTAATAATGACTTCTATAAATCTGTCAAGATCTGAATGTTAAGAGCAAAGATACACGTTATTGCCTTGTGAAATATACTTGGTAACATTTTTTTATGACAAGATTTCAATCTGAGCTGGGATTTTTTTAAATTACTGGGCATAAAAAAATGTCTTTAAACCTATGCTTGGTTCTTTCAAATTTTAGGACAGTACAGTATTTGAAGATGTATCCTTTTGTAATTGTAGTCAACTAAATGATTTAAAGATGAAGAATCACAGAAAAGAACAGGGGCCTTGAAGTTATCATTGCCGTTTAGTGTTTAGTGCATCCTAATAGGATGAGATACTGTATTGCACTAGTTATTATAAATTTGCATCCATATATATTTAGCATATATTAAAACCTTTAATGTTTACTGCTAATAGATTTCCATTATGGTAATATGTAACAGAACTCCCCGTCCCAAATGAGGGCTAAGTACAGTTAAAATTTCTTTTTTTATATTTAGAATTTCAACTTAACCAAATTCTAGTTACTAACTGGGTTAAATAAAATAAAATAAACTCTTAGTGCTTCCTCTTCCATCCCATGCTTTTACTCTTTCTGTTTGCCCTTCTTTTCTAGAGCACTTGTACACTTTCTCCTTACACTGCCAAAAGTTACCCTTCTCTGTCTTATCAATTGTATTTCATCCACTCCATGTCTTTAACCCATACCACATAACATTCTTTATTTTTGTTCCTCATAGCTTTTTCTTTTTTTCTGTTCCCTTCTGCTTCTATTACTATTGTTTCCCCATCAACTTCTCTACACTGTCATATCTAAGATCTCCCTTTTTTAATTTGCTTAGTTTTATTTTTGTCTCTGTCACTTTTTTCTACTTTCCTTTTTTTTTTTATGTTTCTATTGCCTCTTTAGAGCAACAAAACATTCTTTGCAGCTGTGTATTCAGAAGTAAGATTCAGTTTCCTTAGCAGACTTGTTTAAAAATATGTTAAAGGTTTGCGGTTTTAAAACCTTTTTCTATTTTCTGGCACTTTAAACTAATGGAAATGTAATCAGCCTAAAGAAGATAAAAACTAAACAATATTATTTATTTATATACATGTACTTGTACATGTATACATATACGTATACGTATACGTATATGTATATGTATATGCATATATAATATTTATATGATTGGTTGTCTATTTTATGTAAATTAAAAATCTTCCATCCTTTAATATTTTACAAAATAATTAATCTTTGATTTTAAGTGAAAATAGAAAGAAATAAGAAAAAAATGTAGGTTTGGAAAGTTTCCAGGGAAGAATTCGGAAATTACTGAGAAGAAAAAACTCCTGCTTTAAATGCATAATGCCAAATTGTCTTTCTTCACCTACATCTTTGCTTTTTATCTGCTTTTCTCCTTTTAAGCCAAAACTAAACACAGTAGAGTTTACTGTTTGCTAATCATCATGTGTTTACTTTCTCTTCCAAAATTGAAGTTGCTAACCAGTATATTACCTACCCATGAAGGTATCCAAATAAACATGGGAAACAATAAAACAATGATACTATAAGAAAATACATCCTTATTCATGAAACTGTCCCTTTGGATTTTCATGGAATTTATTATGAAAATAGTATGATGTGGAGTTGTTCATAGGACTGTTCAAAATGATACCACCAGAAGTATTTAAAATTATACACTATTATTTCTATTCTTTTAACCTATTCTTTAGCCCATACTATACATATTATGTACAGGAGTTCTTTTTTAATGTCTTTCATAGAAGGGGCATTGTCTTACCTGAATGCCTTTTCTCAGCATGATGATGGAGAATCCACGAATGGGTTAACTCTGTCTTCCTGCCCATTAGACTAAGTCAGTCAAACTTTGCCATGCCTCTCCTGGGCCAGGAGACGTCCCAGTCACGACGAAGGTGAAGCTGTTGACGACAATCCGACGTGTTGGCTCCAATACACCTGACACAGGACCTGACTGACACTAAGGGGTGGGTGTGGATTCTCCATCATCATGCTGAGAAAAGGCGTTCAGGTAAGACAACGCCCCTTCTCCAGCATGATAGATGGAGAATCCACGAATGGGACATACCAAAGCCGCACTGTCCCTATGGGAGGGAAGCAGTCTGGGCCTGTGTCTAACCCTGTGGCACTACTTGCTGTAGCACTCTCCGGCCAAATGCGTCCGCGGAGGCAAACCTATCCAGCTTATAATGCCTCACGAAAGGGGAAGGTGAAGACCACGTCGCTGCCCTACAGATGTCCTCAATTGATGCCTGTGTCGCCCACACCACGGAGGTCACTGCACTGCGAGTGGAGTGGGCAGTGATACGACTTGGAACCAGCAGGGAATGCGACTGATACGCTCCTGCAATGCAAGCCCTGATCCACCTGCCTATAGTGGAGGCAGAAACTTTCTGCCCCATAGAAGAAGGTTGGAAGGAAATGAACAGGGCTTCCAACCTGCGAAAGAAAACCATCCTTTTAATGTAATGACGTACGGCCCTGCGGATGTCCAGTGCGTGCCATTGACGTTCCAAGTCATGAGATGGATGAGGGCAAAAATCTGGCAGAACTACCTCCTGCGCCCTGTGAAACAAAAGTATTGACTTTTGGAACAAATGATGAATCTAAGCGAAGGACCACCCTGTCAGCATGAAAAACGCATAAGTCATCTCTGATAGAGAGCTGCCAGTTCAGAGATGCGTCTAGCCGACGTGACGGCTACCAAGAAGGCGACCTTAATCGTCAAGAACCGAAGAGTACAGGTTCTGATGGGTTCAAATGGAGGTGAGGTAAGGGCCTGCAAGACCCGTGACAAATCCCAAGAGGGATACCGGTGAACCACGGGCGGTTTGGTGTTGGTCGCTCCCTTGACAAAGGAGCGCACCATGGGGTGCTGAGCCAATGGCTCTGAATTGCCACATGTAAGCACCGTGGAGAGAGCCGCCACTTGTCTGCGCATAGTGTTGGGCGCCAAGCCCTTCTTGAGCCCCTCCAATAAATTGTCCAAAATTCTCGGAATGGTAATAGCCGATAGATCTAACTGGTTCTTTGTACACCAGTGACAGAAATTCTTCCATGTGGAGTCATAAATCCTATTTGTGGTAGGCCTTCGGGAGGCCTGAATCACAGCAATTACTTCTGACGAGTAGGACTCATGTGTCAGGAATCGCCGTTCAAATGCCAGGCGGTTAACTGGAGCCACTGGGGTTCTGGATGTTGCAGAGCCCCCTGGCTGAGTGAGATGCGATCCAGAGGTATCCTCCATGGGGGAGAGATGGAAAGGCTCACGAGGTCGGCAAACCACGGCTGTCTTGGCCAGTGTGGAGCAATGAATATCACCTCTGCCCTTTCTTGCAGTATCTTCCTGATAACTGCCGGGATCAGAGGGAGGGGAGGAAACACATATAGCAGACCTCCGGGCCATGGGCTGCGGAGGGCATCCGCCCTTTCCGCCCCTGGAGATGGGAACTGGGAGAAGAAGCTGGGAAGCTGGGAATTCGCCAGAGAAGCGAACAAATCCAGTATCGGACGGCCGAACCTCTCCGATATCTCCCTGAAGAGATCCGGATGCAGGCGCCACTCTGAGTGATCCACTGTCGACCTGCTCAAAAAATCCGCCTGCTGATTTGCCTCCCGAGATGTGCTCGGCCCTGAGGGAGGAGAGGTTGATCTCTGCCCAGGTTCCCAACAACTGAGCCTCGGCCATAAGGGACCTGGAACGGGTACCCCCTTGCCGGTTCACATAGGCTTTTGCCGCCACGTTGTCTGTGAGGACTAGAACGTGTTGTCTCGCCACCTTGTTGCGGAAGTGGCGTGGAGCCAGATGTATAGCTCTGAGTTCCAACCAGTTTATGTTGTGCTGCAGGTCTGACTGGGACCACCGGTCCTGAGCCAACTGTGACCGTAGGTGCGCTCCCCAGCCAAACAAACTGGCGTCCGAAGTCAGGGTGAGCTGAACGGGCTCCTTGAACAATGACCCTCTGGCTACTGCTGGGGAGGTCCACCACTGAAGGGATTTTAGGGTCTGAGATGGAACCCTTACCCTTTGGTTGGAGGAGCTGTTGCCCAGTCTCTGAAATGGGAGCAAAAACCATTGCAGGTTTCTGGAGTGTAGTCTGGCCCATGGCACTATCACCATGCAGGAAATTATCTTCCCTAACAATTGGGAAAGCATGGCCAGTGTAGCTACACGTTCCCTTTGGACCTGGAGGACCAGGGCTCGGATACTGTCCTGACGTTCCCGAGATAGACCTCGCATCGTCTTGTGTCTATTACCGCGCCCAGGTGAAGGCGGGTTGAGGGAACTGTCTGACTCTTTTGGAAATTCACCGAGAACCCGTGATCTTGGAGGGTCTTGATGGACAAAGCCAGGTCCGACTGGGCCGCTTGAACCGAGGGGGATGGAATGAGGATGTCGTCCAGGTAACACTGGATGCGCACTGGGACTAACCTCAAATATGCGGCCAGCACCGCCAGGATCTTTGTGAATACTCTGGGGGCCGATGATAGGCCGAAAGGTAGGGCTCTGTATTGAAAGTGGTGGTTTGCGTAACAGAACCTGAGGAATTTCCGGTGACTGGGGAGGATGGGAATGTACAGGTATGCTTCCGTGAGGTCGATAGATGTCAGGAAGTCCCCCTTTCTGATGCTGGCCAAGATGGACTGGAGTGTTTGCATCTCGAATTCCTTGTATGTCAGATGAGAGTTCAATCCCTTTAGGTCGAGTATTGCCCTCCATCCTCCCGAAGTCTTCGGAACAACAAAAAGAATGGAATAAAACCCCCCTCCCAGTTGTCCAGCCGGTACTGGTGTCGAGGACCCAGAGGTCTGTGGTGGTGGCCTCCCATTTGTGTGCAAAGAGAGCCAATTTGCCACCTATGGGAGGAGCCTCCCTGTAGTCACTTGGATCTCCTGAAGGGACGGCCTCCCGTGCCTCGAAAGGGCCGCTTGGCCTGAAATTGCTGCCTGGGTCTGTCTCTGTTACCAGATCTGTCGAATTGATGGTCAGATCTGGGAGGAAGGGAGCAGGAGGGCTGAGCAAACTCCGGCCCTGACCCTGATCGAAAGGACTGCCTGCGGGTATACGGGGTAGGTCTCCTATCTGCCCGTCTGATAAGGTGGGACATTACTTTGCATTTGTCCTTGTTTTCAACCAAATAAGGATTCAGGGCCTCTCCAAACAGCTGGCCGCTGCGGTTCGGGACAACCGCTAAGCGCCACTTGGATCTAGCATCCGCTCTCCATTGTTTGAGCCACAAGAGCCTGCGAGCGGTGACATTGGAGGCTATGGCCCTAGATGAAAATCTGGCGGCTTGTAGTGACGCGTCCGCCATGTATTCCGAAGCAGCCACTAACTTGCCTAAGTCCTGGTGCATTCGTACCTCTTCCGGAGGAACTCTGGCCTGCAACTGGCGAAGCCAGAGAAGGGAGGTTCTGGCGAAGAAGGAGGTGGATGTAGCCGCCCTTACTGCCCATGCCGAGGCCTGATGTGTCCTGCGGAAAGAGAGTTCGGATTTCCTGTCTTCCGCCTTCAGGGCCTCTGCCATATCACCTGACACCATGGAAGGAGAAAACAGTGGAGTTAGAGGTTCATCCACAACAGGAACATCTAGCACTTCTGATAATGCTGGATTTATTGTTAAATAGCTTTTTGTCTGTCCCCCCCAGGGAGGGAAAAGTGCCAGGCATTTCCCATTGCCTCTGAACTGTGTTGGGAAAAAGAGGGGGACAGGGAATGTGCTGTTGAGTGATGGTGGGTTCGGAGAACACTGGACCTGTGTCCTGGCTTGTGGATGGGCCAGCCTGAGGGGCCCTGTCAGAACCAATCTTAGCAGTGGTACTGGCCTTGTGGAGCAGTGACTTAAAGAGAGCTGGATTAAATAGACCCACGAAGGGAGGAGGGTCCGGGGAAAGGTCCTCATCCTCTGATAACGGTAGGTCCATCTGTCCATACTCTTTCTAGAACGACACTCTGCTCCTGGAAGACCTGGAAGGTGAAATAGAACCCGGAAAGTCAGCTGCTCCCGCCTTGGAGAAATAAACCGGAATCACTGACGCCACAGACTCGGGTCTAGACCTCTGGTGGAGTGTCGAGGCTAAACCCTGGGCGACAGCTTGAGATATCAGGGCCTGTAATTGTTCTGGTGACAGCGCCCCCGAGGTTCTGAGGGCCAAAGACCCGCTGCTGTGGGTGTAAATGTGGCTTCCGGGCCCAGAGGTGCAACCCTGGTCGCAGAAGGAGCTCTTTGGAGGCTAGATCCCTTGCTGAAGGGAATCATTCTTCCTGTTCAGCCTTGGGAAAATAGAATTGCCCAGAATCCCCTTCTGGGGACCAAACCCCTTGGGCAGACGAGGTTGAAGGATCGAGTTGTGGGCCAAATACTGAAGCTTCTGTGGGGGTGGGGGAAGTATGCCCAGTTCCCACCATGCTCTGCTTCTGTGCTTTGGAGAACTGTTTCTCTAAGGCCTGGTGTCTCCTGGTGGCCTCTTTCTCTGCCGCCTTGGAGGACCATTTGACAGAGATGGCCTTGGCCTTGGCCTTGAGTTTCCCAGCAGCCTCCTGTTTGGAGGACTTGGACTTCTTTTGCCTGGGAGTGCTGGGGGCACCTTGAGAGAGATCTCAATAGTAAAGGAGCAGAGTACTGATTGTGGCTGTGTGCCACTTCACTGGGATCAACAAGTACTCTAAGGTAATGGTGGTTGCAAGACCAACTTAATGGTATGGCTAGCCACTTACAATGCTCCTGATGGCAACAATACCAGTAAAATGCATCCTCAGTGCACTGGTCAGGTCTACTGTGGCGGCAAGACCAGCACAGTGGTAACGGCCAGCGCACAAGTAGTTCACTTAGTGGCGGCAAGACCAACTCAATGGTAACGGCCAGCGCACTACTCCTAGTTGATGGCGGCAGGGCCAAGAATGGCACGGCCAGCACACTTTGTCTGTTCAAATATGAACGTAGGAAAGCCTAGGCTGGGACTTAGGGCTATCCTGTGTCCCCTTGGTGGGCGACACTCTGCTTCTGTGAGGCTTGAGTCCAGAGAAAAAAGGAATAATGGTAAGGCTATTAAAGTAGTAAATCTTGTATTGTGGTACAACAAGTTGCAAATTACTGTGGCGCTGTATAGCGCGTCAGTGTTCAAACTGCTGCCGCTGAAAAAGCACGCTGATTTTCAACGTTTATGTTGATACTAGGGAAGCTGTGAAAAATTGAATTGCAAAGGAGCAAGAAAAGGGTCCTCTTCCCTAGTTCGCTGAGCTAGCCTCCGAAAGAAATGCTCTCTCTCTCTCTCCCCCCTGCTGGAGGGAACGATAGCGGCGTCCAAGATGGCGCCCGCTACAGCCGAAAACGAAAGTGGCAGTTAAGGCTGCAGCCAAAGTAGACAAGAGCGAGAAAACAGCAAACGCAATGGTTTGAAAGGAACCTGACTGATCCGAGCGTTGCAATCACGCTGGAGCAGTCGAAAACAAACGTACCCAAAAGGCAAAAAGAATGAACGAGGAGAACCCCCCCCCTGCGGCTTGCAAAATGGCACCCGCAACAAACGCGCCGACAAAGAAACGGAGGCTTGAGGCTTCCTTGAAGCCAGCAAGCCAGCTAGCCAGCTAAAACGCCGAGCTGATGCCAGCGCAGCCAGGGGAATGGGGAATCCACGAATGGAACAATACAACTTGCTCAGAATAATCTCAGTCTACAAACTAGGAGCCAAACTTTTCATGTCTTTCCTGGGCACAGACTAAGTCGTGACTGGGAGGTCTCCTGGTCCAGGAGAGACGTGGCAAAGTTTGACTGACTTAGTCTAATGGGCAGGAAGACAGAGTTAACCCATTTGTGGATTCTCCATCTATCATGCTGGAGAAGTATAAGTTGCAACTTCATGAGAGAATGCAATCAACTAAGGGGTTAAAAATATCAGTAAGTACAGTCAGGTTTATTTCATTAGAGTTTTACCTTTTGATCAGGGATATTTTTTAAACAGTTTATGTAGTCTGAAAAAAACTTGAAAACCCCTGATATCCAGTACTCCCTATTAAACATGATTCTTATCCCATAGCTGACTTTTGTTATACTCAGATCCTGTAGTATTCGATAAATTTGTCCACAGTGTAAATAAGAGTAACATTAAAGAATTTGACTTGAAATAACCAGTTTTCTGTTTTGGTATTGGTACTGTTTAATGCAGATGGTAAAGAAAATATCTCATTTCCTGTTTCTTACGTTTCCTCAGGTAGCCAAAATTGTGCCATTACAATTGAGAGAAGGAATTTGGCTGCTTCCAGAAATGCAAAGCATCTTGGGAGGGGAATGTTCTGAGAATGGGAGGGGCAAAACTGCTCTGTGAGATGAAGCCTGCCCAATCTTTGGGGAAAGTTGTATCTTAGAAAAGAGCATAACTGATTGATTAGAACAGTAAACAATAATATTCTACTCTGCAAACTTTGGTTGATGGTTCTCTGTATATAAAACATTTCTTTTTATACTGAAAACATACACCCTACATTCCAAAATTAAAGGTAGTTCTCACTTAATGATGATTCAGCAACTGTTCAAAGTTCAGCAGTGCTAAACAAATAGCATTTACATTTTGTTCTTAAAGTTACTATCGTTGCAGAGCCCCCATAGTCAAGTGGTCATAATTTGGGCCCTTGACAGCCTACATACATTTATCATCTGCGTTTATGACTAAGGGAGTGCTTTAGTCCCCAACCACTTTATCTCTGCCTCTTTGGCTGCTTTCCCCACTGGGCTACCCTCCCCCAGGTTGCTTTGCGTAATGACTTCACTGCTTAGTGAAGGAAATTCTGGTCCCAATTAGGTCATTAAGTGAGGACTTCCTGTATATGTTCTTTACAAGGTAATACATGGATTTAAGTACTGGTTTATGATGTACTGCCTGCTCAGAATTGCAGCACCCTTAATCCTTAAGAAGATGCTTTGTTACAGACTCATTATATTTCGGAAGTGGCCCTTGTATAATAGAGTTCAGTCAAGCAGAAGTAGCCCAAACATTACTATCTTGACTTCAGTGTATATGAATGAGTTTCTGTTGTTAATTTAAATTCAGAATTGTGGTGTGTGTATGTGTGTGTGTGTTGGTGAATGTCCTCCTTAATATGAGCTACTTTTTAAAAAATTACACTCTAGAAATGGTGTCTCACTGGAGTGGCTCTTATAATTTTAGTTTCACAATTGACTGCCTGATTATGTTATGACATAGCTTTGCAAGCAAAATAAAATAAAATAAAGCTTGACACATTTGGTGTTCAAAAAGACATTACATTCCTGCAATACTATATTTAAAGATGAGGAAAAGAAAAAAAATAGCTTTTTGCTTTTGTTAACTCAGTTCTTTGTCTCAGTGGAAATAGAATAGTGTTTTGTTAACCAGAATGGAAGATCTGCCACCTTCTAAAGTACAGCTTCTTAATGTGCAAGAGATTAAGTTGTCAGTTTAGTTACCCTGCTTTTATACATATAATGCTCTAGTGTGCACCTTTACACCTCTTGTCATAAAGCATATAATTAACTGTATTCCATCATCATCAGTCATTCTTTAGATAACACCCTGATACAACTCTTTAAAAAAAGAAATATGGAAAACACTTTGGGCTAAAGTTTGTATTAATTTTTGTCTTTGTATAATAGGGTAAATCAATTTCTGCTTGATGAAGAAGTTTTGCAAACTATTGTATCTCTAACCTTCTTCAAGCATTACCTCTATTGTTTAATCTAACAGAGAGACAGTGGTGAGCTGTTCCTTTCTTTTCCTTGTTACATTGATGTCATAAGTGTGTCAGGTTAGAGATACTTACAGGGCAGTTATCAGCTGTGGGCAGCTAACTCTTTGCACACTTGGTACAAAATACTGCATAACCACAGGGAAATAAATCTGCATTCCATAATCATTGGAATTACATAGTGGAAGGTTGAAACTATTGTTCTATGTTATCTTTTGCCACTACATTTTGACAACTCCACCCATGAAAATTTGGATTCCAATCTGAATGTCTTCATCCATCTACACACCCAAAATGCAAAGATGAATAGTTTGCGTTCCTCCGAACAAGCAATTGTGTATCAACAAGAGATCAGCGTTGATAAAACTATAAACATGTTGCTCATCCTTTCCCAAGTGCCAGTGAATATCCGTATCATTTCACCAATTCTTTTAAATGATATAGTTGGTGAATATAGGCGGTTGGTGTTGCCCATAAAGATGCAGAAGACTTCAGTGTTGTAAGATACTCTGCTTCAACATGCAGCCATCAGGGTGTTAAGTATATTCTGTTCTTGAAGTGAACAGCAGTAATTTATACCAAAACAACACATTCCAAGCCAAGAAGGACTCTTGTAGATATTTTTTTTTAATTTTTTTGCAGCTGCAAGATGAGAATTTCAAAACTGATAGTGTATTTCCTGTCCTAGGTTCAGATCAGAAAGGATGAACACCCATGTTTAAAGTTTCATCTAGTAAGAATTACAAAGCTTAGTTCCGTTGAAAACATTAAACATAGAGACTACAGTATTCAACTAAGATTTTAATGGCTACCTGTCAACTCCAAAGAAAAAGATGGAGAGAGAGAAATAACTTTTTGATCCCAGTATGTTGCACCTTTCTAGAGCTATTGGGGGAATCACCTCTAGTATATATACAGTATATACTCCTAACTGGGATTCCCATCTTTTGGTTCAGTTCGTGTTGACTGATACTGCAAGGGCAAATTCAAATCTCCAGATTTCTTCCTTTGCGTTGTTGTATCCTATCCGGCCTTTTCTGTACACTGATTTGAGCTGTGATGATTTAATGTCACCAACTTAAGTCTAGGCTGTATCCATTACATTCTACTAATATTGATAGTTTTAAAATTTTACTCAATTGCAAAAGAGTGGCTTGTTCTTGAATTCAGTGGAACATGGAGGCCTTTTGGCAAAGCATGCCTGTATAGACCGCTATTGTTTGTCTCCATCCACTGACAAAACAATTCTTTAAAAGCCTCTTAATAGCCATCCTTAAATGAAGTATTATGGAGTCTATCTATGATGCTATCCTATTTTACAATGATACTGTTTGAATTTCAGTTTGCCATGCATGTGAAATATCTTGTTAACGTGGCAACCAGCCCCCTTTACCTTATCTTACTGATAGCCATACAATGAAGAAAAAAAGGTGATCCAAACCCACATTGCTGCATCCATGACACTTGTCTACATCTTCTTGAAGTAGCTGAGCCTTTTTCCAGGATAATGCACTGTGTAGGATCCCAGGGAAAAATGGATTTAGTTTAAAACATTCCTGATAGATGATGTATATGCAAGCATGTGGCTGTGACAAATTTTTCCTTTCAAATCCTAAATGCATAGTCCGTTTATTTAATGCCTCAATTCCACATACCATCTATCCTCCCTTCTATTTTCTAGAGTATTTTCTGCCTTTCCTTAAATGCCCATAGAGTGATTGCCTTTTATACAGGTGGCATTTCCATTGTGGTCTCATTTAATTTTGAGCTGGGAATAAGATAAAGATATGTAATGTCCTATTGATCGTTAATTATGTTTGTGGATAAATGTGTAAGAAAAGCTTGTGGTAATGTTAAAGGTATATTGTTTAAGAATAGATGCAGATAATATGGCTTGAAATGAAATGATTTCAAGTGCATGTTATATGGTGAATGATGCAATAAAAACCTGACTAAAAAACCTAAGGTAATTGTGTATGATAGAGTAAACAGTTACAAGTTTTATATACATTGAAAAAAATGCAGTAAATAGGTGAATGTGTCTCTCTTGATTTTGATACAATGATTTTATTAAACAGAAAAATGGTTGAATTTTTTTAAAAATGTTTATATATGAGTAAAAAGGTAATGTGAATATGTGATCTGTTGTGAAAATTAACACTATGATAATTTACGAATGAAGGTGAATATATGTGTCCCAGGATAATGCTGCAGGATTCAATCTGGGTCGGTCACCTGGACCAGAGATTTTGTCTTCCGAGCTTTTGGACTTGTGCTGGATCCCATCTTCAGGGAACTTCTCTCTTAGTCTAGAGTCTGAAAGCTCGGAAGACAAAACCTCTGGTCCCGGTGATCGACCCAGATTGGATCTATGATAACTTCATCCCCTATTACAGGATCCATAAGTTCCTCAGCTCCCCTCCCCCCAAAAAATGGAAAGAAAAGAGGAAAAATATTTTATATAATCCAGTGTTTCCGAGGATTGTAAAAAACTTGGTAGCAGACGGTACTTTTTGCATTCCTGCCTTATTGCAGTGGACTGATGTTTAATAATGACCTTGCACTGAGTTGCAGTGTGCCTGTTTTGAATGTTTTGAATGGTCCTGCAAAGGAACACCAATATTGAAGTAGGTGATACGTTACAAATTATGGAACATTTATTTGAAAATACAATTGTATTTATACGATTGACACAAATTATATAAATGTTATTTTTAAGTACGTAATAGGGACTTGCAGTGCCGGTTTTTATGTAATCAAGAGCACTGTCTATATGCAACAAATACAACAAATATTGACAATAGCAAGATCATCTCAAGATTTTCCGAAGTAAAAAATATTTTAAGAAAAAGTGAGAAGAAAATGATTAACTGCTAAGGACAAGGGGAAATTCATTTGTGTATGAAACACCAGAATACATTTGTGTCTAAGGTAATTGGTAATTTTGCAGAGCCGTTCTCCTGGTCCACTGTCACACACTGTCCATTTGATTTTCTTCCTGTACAACAAACCACTTTACATTTACATTCCTGCTTCTCAAAAAGGGCAAGTGGAGAGAACCATTGCAAAGAGAACAAGAGTTGGGCATTTTCTTTATATAAGGGTTAAATTTTTGTGTGAGTATTGAATTTGTTCTGATGAAACATCTTAAAACATTTATATTGGTTAACTGAATTATTTTTGCATCCAGATTATAAAAGGTAAATGATGAGCTGTTCTGATAAACAATAAACTTCTGGGATCTCTTAATTAATGTTATAAAATGTTATTTTTTTATTTTGAGTGATAAAACTTAACTATATTCCTATTTTGTTCTGGAGTGAATAAAAAGGAACATTATTTCAAGATTTAAATGGTTTTAAGCTATGTGAAGCATATAAAAAATAGCATATTATGACAAAGACTGCACTTCAAGGGAAATACACTTTTAATTCTTTTTTTAATACTTTGTATCACATTGGATATTAGTATGCAGTTTTTATGTACGGTATAGTTCGCCTTTTTGGTTAAAAGTTGCAAATACTAAATTAAGTTTCCAGAGGCAAGCATTTGTAACTTCATAAAACTAATAGGAGAAACCAGATTGCATTTACAGCTCAAGTGAAAATATGACACTTTAATTCAAATTGTTAGGCAAATGTAAGGCAGTCACTTACCAATTTTTGAAATTATTTATAACTTTATAAATTAGTACAATAATAAAAAAGTAGAATTGATTTCCTTTTTGATAAAAGATATTTTACATTTAGAATAGGCTTAGTGTAGGTTAAGCAGGTCTAATTCTGCAATTTATAGTAGCTGAAAATGTATAATTTTCACATTGAACCAAGTTAACCCAGAAGCACTGTGACAGGTTATTAGCAAAATAAGGAGGTCTTTATTACTTGGTATCTTTTGCTATTTACCTTCCACTTTTAACTAAATTAGTTTTGCAAGGCGTCAGGTTTTAAATTGTGATTCAGCGCATTAACTTATCCCCATACTGCTTTGATTGAGCAAAGCATCCATTACCAATGGCCTATCCAAAGTGACGTTTCCATACAGGCTGCCTGCTGTTTCATTCAAAACCACAAAGCAGCCTGAAATGACTTACTTCTTTTTACAACTTGCAAGGACTTAATGGGCTGGGCTGGCCCCCTGCCAAAGCTTTTAAGAAACTTTATTAATATATTATGAGACTGGGACACCATCATGTGGGATTTAATTTCATTATTCATTTTAATTGAATAAAAATATCTGTGTACAATTAAAGCCATATTGGTTCTACTAAATGTTTAGGCTTCTTAGTCACTGACATGTTTAATTTTCAGGTCAGCTTATGACTTTGTTTTTTTAAAGTTGAAAAAATATCACTTTAAGAGCCATACTTTGGCATAGTCTTTTAAATTTGTGTTTGAGATTTGTGTTTCAGGAGACCACTATACATGTATAAAGTAACTTTTTTTTTTTGCAATTACATTTAATTACAACAAGATGGTATAAGTGGCACCCAATGTGCATCTGACTTCAGCTTAATTATTGAAAATACAATAGAAATTCTCTTTTTCATCTGATAATGAGATGACAACGTCTGGAGGCTTTTGTCCATAATTTGTGATGTGTATGTTGAAATAACAGTTGAGATCAAGAAAATACTTTGATATAACTGTTGAGATTATCCCTTTTAATATGTGTGCAAGGTACACCAACTCATTTGTTTGTTTTGTTTTTGTAATATTTAAAGTTCCTTAAACTGTAAACAAATTCCTCTGAGAGCACTCTCTTTTTGTTGATGGAAGTACTCATGTTCTTAGAATGTGAGAAGAATGATTTTAGAATTGGGAAATATTTACTCTTACCAATGAAGAAAAAGCATATACTGTGTGTAAAGAACAAATTGGCTTCATTTAGAAGTAATATTAGACTGTAACAAATATATATAATAAAGCTTTTAAAAATGATTCTTCTTGAAAGTAGATAAACAATAATTTACTTGTGTAATATTGGCTCGTTGTCTTTTTTGCTTCCTCATGAATACTGCAATATTCAAAGAATTTTGAGCAGCCATGAATCACTACAATATCACTATAGTCACTTGAAATTGATCAATGTAGAAATAGGATGAGGAACAAACTGGTTCTATTCTTAGATTTTTGGCTAACAATCTCCTTGAGATTTGAAACATGTTTATTAGGGAGGCTTCTTTTCCAAACTTGAACCAGAGGAGAGAGGAATATAATCAGTTAGAAATTGTCAGAGAAAGTCAGATGATAACTATTCCAAAGAAAGTGGTAGATTTTATCAGAAATGTTCCTTGTTTGCATATCACGATTTGTTAAAAGTTCCTGAATTAAATTAATGAAGCTAAGGATGATGAAAGATTTAGTAAGCTTGAATATGTGTTCTGATAAATTTAATCTTCTATATATGAATCCTGCCCTTTCACCTATGAACGAATAAGCTCCAACATGGCAGATTTTATTTAAATCATTTCTTTGTTTCAGTGATTTAAATAACTGTTCGGAACATTCTATTTAAGTAACCTAAAAAAGAAAGTAAAAGAAACGATATTTTTCTTGTGTGAAATAATTTTGTTATATATCAAGTGCTTGACATGGAAATAAGTGCTAGTTCCACGTTAAGAAAGTGGGTACTTTCTCCAAACAATTTTTCTTAAAAATGGATGACAATATTTTTGGTACTAAAGCAGAAATATAACTATAAAATCATTTAGTTGTGATATGTTGTGATATGCTAGGAGGGTATCATCATTATCAGCAGGTTTTTAAACTTTACTTAAAAGCTTTTTTATTTTAAATAGCTTTTTCTTCAACAAATAGCCAAGTAAAATTTGAAATATAAAATTATAAATGCAACATTTTAAAAAACCAAATAGGTAAGTTTAGCCAACTTAGTATGTAAAACTTAAAATATTGGTACATCTAACAGAATCTTTCTTCCTCATTTTTTGTTCAGAGTCAGGAAATAAATATAAACTTTTTTCTCCATTTGTTGGACTTCTCAAAGTAGAATGAATTAGTACAGAAGAAGAAAACATATCTATAAACCTTCAGTATTATAAATTATATTATAAGTTTCTAAATTGGAAGTAATCATGTGAAATGCTCTGAATGCATCTAAAAAGATCTGATATTGAAATTGTTAATACTTTCATTAGCTGACAGATGAAGTTGTTAATACTTTGCACTAGCTGACAGATGAAGACTGATTGCAACCATATCGTTTTGATGGATGACAATGAGAAAGCAAAAGTTACTTAGCATATCTAGCTGATAAGGTTCTAGTAAAGCTAAACATTTGATTGGTTATATTTTAGGGTGGGGAAGAGGACGAAAGAGAAAGTTTATTAAAGATTAATGACAGAAGACTAGAAGGAATTTAGGGACATCCAAATTCTGAGTCTGTGGAATTTTAACTCCAGGTCATCAGTCATTTTATTTACAGTGTCACTGAAATGTGATCGCTCTGTGACTTTAAATTTGATTATTAACTAAATGGGGAGGGGGGGAGGTTAAAGTCCTTTTATATATAAAATTGTCTAAAATGCACAAGTATTCTGCTTTCAAATCTTTTAAGCACTTCTTTTTCTTTTCTTTTCTTTGGTCTACACAAGATTGGAAATAAACTATATGGCAGTAGAATCTTGAGAATCCCATTTTAAGAAGTCATATTAAAAATGAAGTTAATGCAGCTTAGCTATTTAAGTTCTGTCTTCTTGATACCAGAGTTTTCTAGGATTCAAAACAGGGATTTTTTTTTTTGCTGCATTTCTACCCTTAATATTGGTGTTTGCAAACCAGTGGCAACTTCCAGATTTCACATGATGGCTTAGAATAGGAAGCCATGAAGGAGAAGAAGTCTGCTGTACCTGAAAGTACTATGGTTGAAGAAATATCAATCCTGAAAGATGAAGTGCATTATAAAAATCATAGATAATTACCATTTATAGTAATACCATCCAATGTACATATACTATAGCAGCGCCCCCCCCCAACCTTTTAGGCGCCAGGCACTGGTTCCATGGAGAGAGGTTTTTCTGTGGACCAAAGGGGGCGTGGTTTTAAACGCTGCCTGCATTCGGCACGTGTGTGGATGGGGTTTTGCTCTTTTGCGCAGCCTGGTTTCTGGCACGCTGTGGACTGATGCCTGTCTGTGGACTGGGAGTTGGGGACTCTGTGCTATAAGTGATATATTCAAAACAGAAACTTTTCTTTTGAACCTAAAACATGGTGAATAAATCCCAATAAGCCACATTTCAGCTTTTGTTATTTCAGGTTTTAAGAATGTTAAATCCACAAGAATCTCAGGGTGTCTGTATAGGGTGACAATGGCAAGGCTGGCAGCCTATTTCTCTCTTCCTTTCCTTAACAGCTCACAGACCAGTGTGTCTTGCTAGGTACCAACTCCACGCTTCATAGCACCTTCCCTCACCTCTTCTCTTCTCCTCCTTTTCCCCATCTCCCCTCTCTCCCCTAAGTCCCTTTCCTTCCTTCATTCCCCTATGTCCCTATTCTGCATAACGCACCAGCCTTCTAATATTCCCTTCCTCCATGTCTCCACTTAAGCTATTGCCAGTGTCTTTGGCTTTTATTCCCACTCTAAGGCCCTCTCCCCACATTTCTGCCTGGAATGAATATTGGTCTTTGCTGTAAACAAAGCAGACTATTTTCATTCCATAATCTAAGGACATTTTCAGTTTGGATAAGAACCACCCCAACTAGCTGTTTTATCTATAGAATGATCCATGGGTGAACGTCCCTCGTAGGGAAGCATTTCTTGATGTCTATCCATTATTATACATTGAATATCAGGAGTGTTTTGTATCAGTCCATAAAAGCTGTTAGATAAGGATCCAAGTTCTGCATCCTAAAATATCAGGAAAGATTTGTCATGCTTTTTGCGAACATAGAAACATTCTAAAAATAATTGCTTGGAAGGTTGATCCATTTGTATTTTTTTAGGTATTATATGATTTCCACTTGAATCAAGTAATTTACTTTTATTTGGAAAGAAATTAGAACTATAAAATCTGATTTTCATATTTCCTTAAAATAAGAAGTGTATGTACATGTGATTAATTTCTTGATAAACTGGAATCTTATATATGTTTACTCAGCAATAAATCTCAGCAAGTTCTTTACTCCTAAAGGTGTGTGCTGAAAATCTGCAATTGTTATAAGTAAACTGCTGCTTCTATTAAATTAATGTTTTAACACTGAGATAATAGATTTCAGAAAATAAAGGGGACAAGGTAGTCTAGTTTATAACAATGCAGTTATAAAATTTCTTTAGGACATAATTCATATTTTGCTACTTTTGAATACATATTCACAATATGGTATAATATAGTACTCTTTTCCTTAGTAACCAAATTCTCTGATAGAGATTCAATACAACTAGACAGCTTTAAAAAAATAGCTTGGCTTTTGCCCTTCACCTAAGACGACATACCAGGTTGACGACATTTCAGGATAACTGCTTGGCAGCCATTTTAGATACAGACTATGCTGAGACCACACTGGCTGCCAAAAATTGCAGACGCTCTGTGCCAAAATACTCTTGGCAGTAGAGATAAACTTGTAGAGATACACAGTCCAGAAATATCTTATAATTACAAAGCACAGGGGGCAGAATGTTTTTACAATACAGCTGTGCTAATGTAAACATTTAATTTGGCAGTCTTCTCCACCCATTTTTCAATTAACTGGGTTTATGTAGATACTTTAGGTCTGTAATAAACTTTATTGCTACTTCTTGTGGTGTATAGTTTATGAAACACAAATTTGAAGGCGAGTGGGTGGGTAGGGGGCTTCCTCTCTGTTTTGCAAAGCAGGTTGAGCACTAAAGGGGAAATTGTGGTGACTGTTTGAAAATGCTGCAAGACTTGGCATTATTAAAAGGTTTTGCTCTAAAAGTCTTACTGACAATTGCATCTGTTTGGTTTCTTCAAAAGGCAATAAGTGGGTATTATTATTAGGAGATGAGATCACAAAATAGTGCTTGTTTTTAAAGTTGTTAAGATGCAATATTCTCAGTACTGCATATTGGTATTATAGTGTTACATGTCTTAATAATAGTTCTTTCTATAATTCTCTGATCCCTGTGATAATCTAAAAGAGACATAATTTTTTTATATCAAATTGTCCTTGAACTAGGTCTAAGGATAATATTTACCACTATTTTATCTGGAAAATTCTAAATTCATATACTTGTGAACAATGTTTATTTTTTAATGAACTCTTGGATTTTACTTAGTAAATTTATATGCCTGCAAATAAGGTTCAAAAACATGCACAACTATTTGTTTAGCCAAAGTTCAAAATTATCGTGGTACTAAAAAAATGACCTACAACTGGTCCTCATACTTAACAACTGTCATATCATTTCTGCAGTCACATGATTGTGATTTGGGCACTTGGCGTACGGCACACATTTACAACATTTGCGTTGTCCTGAGCACTCCACGATCCAAATGGAATATCACGTAATTTGTAGGACAGTACTCCTGAAAACTACAGTCTATTGGCTATATATTAGCTACAGGTAGAGTCCTTCAACTTACGACCACAATTGGGATGGGAATTTTTGTCACTAAGTGATGTAGTCATAAAGTGCAATGACCCAGACTGCATTGCTTAGCAAAGACAGCCCTGATTGCCATTGTAACTCAGACGTTTGAGTTGTTAAGTGGGAAGCGGAGGAAGACCAAAGCAAGCTGTTTGGAAGTGCCGCAGAAGGATGGGTGAAGCCCAATGCTGCGTGCAAGTTGGGAGGGTGCTGCAGTGCAGTGTAAACTCAGAGAAGCTGGGGAAAATGTATAGGGTGCATGGGTGCAAGTGCAGAGAGGTCAGAGAAAGAATACGTTGCAGCTCAGAGTTTATTGGTGCTGGGGCTCATGGGAGCCACTGTGAAGTCTGGTTCCACCCCGATACAACAGCAGAGTGCAAAGGGGCTTCTTGGCACACCACAGCTCTGGGACTGTAATAAGCCCTTCAGCTGCAATGCAAAGCCCAGCCCTAGCCTGGCTCAGCTACATGGTGCAGAGGGGCTTCTTAACACCTCGTGAAGCTGCAGCCAGCCTAGCCCAGCCCACCCAGCTGAGTCCCAGCTGCAGTCATCTTTGCCACTTGCATAGCAAGGCCCCTGCCAACCTAGGCTCTGCCACCCTAGCTGACTCTTAACACTTTTTTTTGCTATTGTTACTGTTGAGGTGTGCCTGGCTCGGTCCTTTGCAAGACAGCTGGTGGCCACGTGAGGCCGTTTTCCTCAAATCTCAAGACTGCCATGCAAAACCTAGGGAAGAAAGCCTTGTGTGTCCACAAATGCCTATAAAGGCCAGGTTGGGCATGCTTGGTTTGAGGCAGGAGAAAGAAGACAGTGAAGATTAGTTAGAACATCAGAGTGCAGTGAGCCAAAAAGGCATAGATGGAGGGAAAGCTAGGCAAGTGAAGTCCCCCCGTGTCATAAGTGCAGGCAGGTTTCCAAGTGCCCAAATGTTGATCACATGACTGGAGACACTGCAACAGCTACACCTTCATAGATTGGTCCTAAGTCCCTTCATTTGGAGCCACCATAACTTCGAACAGTTGCTAAACAAATAGTTATAAGTCTGTAACGATTTTATACAAATGCCTGTATATGATATTGGCCTCCCTGCTGGACACCTCCAAGCTGCTTCGGCTTGAGAGTGGCAGCCTTCGGTATCTATTAAGCTACTCACCAATTACTTCTCATTCACCTGCCACATGTTCAGAACTGTTCAGAAACTAAAAGTAACAGATCACATTTACGTTTATTGTAGTGAATATGTGTATGTTTATACTTTGCAGCACAGATTCAGATAAATTAAAAAGTTTTATAGTAAGAATGAAATTATATATCCTGCTGTAGCTTTCAGCCATACCTATAGAAATCTGTTCTTTACTATAACAGAAGAAAGAGGTGTATGTGGAAATGGATACCGAATGCTAAATTACAGCTTTGCATTGCAGTTGTGCATAAAGTCCTTTAAAAAGGTTTGGACAGAATGGACAGTGACTTAAATTAATTTTGCTCAGTGAGCAGCAGCTTCTTAAATCCTATCTTTAAAAGAACTGTTTCAAAGTAGTCTATATTCTAGTCTAATTCTAGACAGTATTATTGTATTACTTTATCTATAGTTTTGTTAAAATAGCTTTTACATATTGTGATAGAAGGGAATTTTAGACATCTGTTATATGTTCTGGTTTTTCACAAATCCCAAATAATGAATAGTTCTTTCATTTCTGAAGATAATATTTTACTGATTTATATTCTTAAAAATAGTACAGGTCGTCATCAACTTATAACCACAATTAGGATCAGAATTTCTATTGCTAAGCAAGTTGGTTGTTAAGTGAGTCACACTCAATTTTGCAAGCTTTTTTTGCCATGGTTGTTAAATGAATGACTGTAATTGTTAAGTGACTCGTGCAGTTGTTAAGACTTTGTGCAGTTGTTAAGACTTTGCTTGTCGGAAGCCAGCTGGGAAGGTTGCATATGGCGATCACATAATCCTGGGATGCTGCAACTGTTGTAAATACATGCTGGTTGTGAAGCACCTGAATTTTGATCGTGTGACTTGGGGTTGCTATGATGGTTGTTAAGTGCAGGAACTGGTTATAAACCACGTTTTTCAGTGCTGTTGTAACTTCAAACAAATGCTAAACGAATGGTTGTAAGTCAAGGACTACCTGTGAAATTTGTTATAGAGTTAGCAGTCAAAATAGTGGCAATAAAGTACAAACAATATATTGAAACAATGTATTTACATAGCTAAATAAGAATGTCATAGGTTGTCATTGAAATCAGTTGAGAGGAGGTGAACATTAAAAGGAAAATGGGATATTTGGAATAAAGAGAAAACTGCCCCTTTTTTCTTGCAGGTAGACCAGTGGTGGCGAACCTATGGCACAGGTGCCAGAGGCGGCACTCAGAGCCCTCTCTGTGGGCATGCACGCCGTCGCCCCAGTCTTAGGCCTTCAGCTGGGTTTTATAAAACCTTTTCACTTTAGGCCTCTGCCGCCGTGTGCAAAAAAAAAAAAAAGGTTCAATCAGTCAATTTCAACTTCTCGCGGGAAAAAAAAAAGATCTTGCAAAGTTGGAATTGATTGATTGAAATTTTTAGTCCCACCCAGTCTGCCATTACCACCGCAGCCACGCCCAGCCAATGGGCCACACCCACCCGGCACTCGACAATGCATAAGTGGGTTTTGGGTTGCATTTTGGGCACTCAGTCTCTAAAAGGTTCGCCATCACTGAGGTAGACGGTGAGCTCAACTGAGCCTACCAGCTTTGACAAAATCAGGTGGTTTTGCTCTAACACGTTTCAGAGTTCCGTTATCACACAAATAAAAAAATTCCCCATTCAGGTCTTCACAAGTGAAAACCTATCAGCCTGTGATCTTAACTAGCCTCAATTAGTTCTGATTCCTTCCATTAGCAGTGATACCATTTTTGAAAAGTAGTATAAACTTAATAAGATAGATCTTCTCCTATATAGGATTAATTGGATGTGGTTATGATGCCAGGATTATAGTGAAGTCAGTAAGGTAGTTTCTTGAGCTCTGTAACTGGACAAAGAAAAAAGCAGAATATTTTATTATTTTCAAATTGTGTGGGTAGGATTTAAGAAAACGGCAGGTGATAATTCTAGAATAAAGACAGATAAAATGCCTGTGCACTTTGCAATGCATCCAGAGCATAGACTTATCAAAGAAAAATTCAGAATAATATTCTTTGAAAAGGCAGGTAAGCTTAAGGTGTCTCTGCTTTGGTTTGGGTAGTGATATATTCGCTTAAGTAAAGTGAGTTTGCAGCTTTATAAGAGAAAAGTGAACAGTTGGTAATTATTGTGGGATACAGAATTTGGAAAAATATGTTGGTTCAATATGTCAAATAGCAGGTAGTAAATCTACAAAGCTAGATTGAGGATGGTCATTTATTTATTTATACAAATAAATTATATAAATCAAAGCTGCTACATTTTAACGTGATGCAATAAAACTCTATCTACCAACTTACGATGCAAACATCATGAATGAGAAAAGAATACAGACAATTTTATAACAAGGATTTGTTCTTATATTTTTATTTTTCTGTACATTTTATGATTCTTTTTTACCAAAGCAGTAATTATCTAGCCCAATCAAATAGTAAAACACTTTTGTGGCCAAAGACATCTAGTTTCAAAATGTATTTTATTTACAGTGAATGAATATAAAGAGTTGCTCTGTTGAAAATGAAATGTAATCTATACTTAAGACCACTATATCTATAAGCTGAGAAATGATGCCAGACATGCAATTTTTTTAAAAAAACTGTCCTTTATACTGTATAGAGTAGGGGTCCCCAACCCCGGTCTGTGGACTGGCGGTCCATGGCATGCCAAAAACCGCTCCGTGCAAACAAGCGAAGCC
Organism: Azemiops feae; assembly: GCA_023970755.1. Classification (NCBI taxonomy): domain Eukaryota; kingdom Metazoa; phylum Chordata; class Lepidosauria; order Squamata; family Viperidae; genus Azemiops; species Azemiops feae. The sequence continues at coordinate 929,468 of JALGBA010000476.1, read as the reverse complement.
CCATCCACAGGATGCAGGCAGCATGCAAATTCACACCCCCTCCGGTCCGTGAAAAAACCCTCTCTCCACGGAACCGGTCCCTGGTGTCCAAAAGGTTGGGGACCTCTGGTATAGAGGGATGCATGTTTAAGGATACATACAACATTAGTTTGACATGAAAAATGTGTGCCACTCTATTCAGTATTTGCCAGCAAAATCATCTATAATTAATTGATCTTATCTTTTCCAATTATAAGATAAACATTTATTATTAAACAACATGCAAATAAACTTGAGAGATATTATTATCACACTGAATTATTGTGACTTTATAATGTACAAAGGCTTAGCACATAAGGTTACAAATAAGCAATATTTTAAATTAAAGATTTGGCTTATGTTAACCTGTGTTAAGTTGTGTGAGTGAAGTGCTCTTTATTGCAAATTATTTTCTATACTTCCTGAGAGCTAATAGTAAACATGACGCAGTGTTCTTCCTTTTTAAAAATACTTCAGTGAGGCTGAATAAAGCTTTCTGCAGCGCAGTAGCATAGGTTTAAGCAGATTAAAGATTGGCATAGGATTCAGTTTTATCAGGCATTTAGTATTTAAGATGTACGATTCATCAGTCTTTTTCTTGGCAATTATATGGGCTTCCCCCACAGTTTTTGGTTTGGCAGAGAGATAGTTGGTTCACCCTGTTGCAGAGTTGTCTGCCAAGGAGACGTGGCCAGCTTTTGCTTCCTGTCTTCCTCTTTGTCCCAGGCTCGCCTTTGCTAAAACTGCCAAGTCATAAATGCCAAAAGCTTCTTCCAGAAAGGTCAAACTACTAGTTTAAAACCACCTGTGCCAATTTTTTATAGTCCTTTTTATCTTTCTTTGTTTTGTGTAATGAAAAAGTAAGTTGCCAGAACAGTATCTAGGACTTTTTGGATAGTGTTTATAGGCTGCATCATTGCCAACTGTTTTGAGCTTAGTCAGCATAAGGTGTCTGAAGTATAATTCTATTTATAACGGTGCCACACTCAGAAGAACTGAAAATATATCCAGTTTATCTTGTGCTTTCTCTTGAATTCAGTCATGTACATGTTATGTTGTCTGTTCTCTCTGCAAAAGTCTTCTAAAATAATAACATGACTTAAGACCATTTATTTTCAGTGTGGTGATTTACAGCAAAAGTGTATCATTCTGATAATGCAGGTATCTAGGTATGTGTTGTTTATATGTTGTTTACTATCACCAAAGTTTCTTTGCAGTTTGCAGTAAAAGATAAAACCATAAAAAGCAAAGGATATATTTTAAAAATTAAAACGATTAACCATTAGAAACTGGCTTAAGGAGACCTATTTTCAAATATTTTGAAAAACTAGCTACAGAAAAATCTTGACCCCGTTAGCATGAGATAACCTGAAGCAATTGTCGATTAACTGTAAGCAGGAATTCATGCAGAACATGAGAGGTCAGTGTTTTCCAAGTAGGAGATTGGAGGTGAGGCTTATGATTAGATGGTGAGTTGCAAGATAATGTTAACAGAATAGGCAGGACCAAAAATACTGACTTTCTGGTTTGTCTTTTGGGAAACACTCTAGACCAGGGGTGTCAAACTGCCGGCCCGCGGGCCGGTTGCATCATACGGAGGCCGCGCCCACCCCAGCTCCGGCAATGCAAAAAAAGTCACGATACGACCCATCACGTCATGCGGCGAGTTTGACATCCGTGCTCTAGATGTTCTAAGAGAGTTTCCCCACAAGAAAAATCTTATATACCTGTTTCAACTCTTATTTTGATATTTCACTTCTTAAGCCCCTCCCCCCTTCAGCAATTTGTTTTTACTATTGACAGTATGATTTCAGGGTGCTTTGACGCCACATCTGGAACGCTGGAAGTTCCAGACAAGTCTATGTGCAGAGTAGTGCAGGTAGGTGAAGGTTCTACAGCAGGGGTGTCAAACTGCCATCCCGCGGGCCGGATGCGTCATGGCGAAACCGCGCCCACCCCATTGCCGGCAATGGAAAAAAAAGTTACAATACGTCGTGACACGTCGTGACATTGCGAGTTTGACACCCCTGTTCTACAGAGTACGAGATCCCTGGATCTTATCTCTATAGTGGACTCCTCGGGAAAAAGTCATCTCAGCGATTTACTGGGGTGACTTGTAACATTCCCTGCCCGACATTCCCAGAGCTTCATATAGTTATTCAAAATTCCTGTAAAAACAGAATCCTGAGGCCTGTTGTATAATAACGGCAGCTATGCAGTTAAAAATTATTGAGAAGAAGTGTTTTGGAATGTGAACACAGTGTTTGTTTGTGAATTATTCAAACTCTGGTTGCTTTTCCTGGGTTTCATGGCTGCTGTGGAGAGACATGGTGAGGTTGCAAGGCATGTTCCATAGCACCTCTGAATCTGAAGCATAGTTTCCATTTTAGGGACCACCTGCCTCCAATAATATATCTGAAAACTTTCTACGTAGATCGCACCTCAGGATCATCTATCTGGCTTATCAAAGTAATTTCATAGCCCTCTTTGAATGCAGTTTTAACTGGATTCAAAATACCTATAAATAGGTCAATATAATTTCAGCTGCTGACAGTCCTGAAAGAAGCAGAAGCTGTTACCTTTTAATTTGAAAATATATAGGTTAGCAAATGTGTTACCTTTTTTTTGATGGTTGAATAAAGTAAACAATCTTTTTGTATAAGTAGCATTTGTGCTCAAAATAAGAGATGTATTAGAAGCAAATTGCTTTGAGAACATAGTGGTTTGTTTTCTTTTGTTTTAAATGTGGCAGACTCAATTCAGTGCAAGGCTTAAACGATTGATTAGTATTATGTGAATGAGCCTTTGAATTCTCATGTTCACTTCTCAGGCCCTGGAATAGTTGAAAGGAGGATACACATGTTGTGATAGAAACTGGTTTCATCTAAACTGGATTTGTATAAATTTTTTGGAATAGGGTAGATCAGGAAATTATCGATTCATTTATTTCAGGTAGTAATTATTTAAATCTGATGCCCTTATCAAACACAAAACCAAAATAATTTAAAATAATGGTTGTACAGCTGCATTGAAACAAGTGATCTTGTGATCCTAAGATTTAGCAAGGCTCTCTCGTCTAGCATTATGTTAAGATTTTAAAAGAGATGTGCTAGACAGCCCACATTTGAACCATATTAAATTTATACTGTGCTGTTCAAACTGGGCTGTTTTGACCATTTTTGAAATATTTTGAACTTATTTAGCATTTCAAATTACTAGCCCCCAAAGGAACATTTTGAACATGAAAGAACTGGAATTTGAAATACTTTGTCCATTAGCCACATTTAAATTTTGCCAATAGTAAGCACATATACTATTCTATAGGGTTTCTTCTGTCACCTTTGATTCTTGTAAGAACTGAAATAAAAAGTGAATAAGTTAAGTACAATTACAAGTATTCCAAAGTAATGTCAAGTTTAGTGCACATAATAGAAATATAATTGTGTGTATTTAATCAGACTGCCATGCACAACCTAGGGAGGAAAGCCTTTTGTGTCCAGCAAATGCCTATAAAGGCCAAGTTGGGCATGCTTAGTCAGCGGCAGGAGTAAGAAGACAGCGAAGATTAGCTAGAACAGGGATAGGCAACCTTGGCTCTTTGATGACGTGTGGACTTCAATTCCCAGAATTCCTGAGTCAGCATAGCTGGTTCAGGAATTCTGGGTATTGAAGTCCACAAGTCATCAAAGAGCCAAGATTGCCTACCCCTGAGCTAGAACATCAGGAGCTACAAAGTGCAGTGGGCCAAAAGGGCATAGACAGAGGGAAAGCTAGGCGGGTGAAGTGCCCCTGTGGTCATAAGTGCAGGCAGGTTTCCAAGCACCCAAATGTTGATCACATGACTGGGAAACCGCAACAGCTATATCTTCATAGATTGGTCCTTTCGTTTGGAGTCACCATAACTTTGAACAGTTGCTAAACAAATGGTTATAATCAGATTCTTTATTCTGTCTGAGTTAGACTTAAGTTATGCTGGCTGGGCAGTCTGAGAATACAATTCCAGCAGTTCTGGAGAACCTAAGTTTGAGGGAAGTTATGTTGTTTCAGGAAGTGTCAGTAGGCTTGTATATTTATTAGCAGGAAAGACATAGTTTTTCTTACACATACTGTGGTTATCAGAACCATGCAAAGCTTCCAAGGTGTCCTTTACTTTGAAAATTCAGGCAAAGAATCCTTTCATAACTGCGTTACAAAGCAAAGCCCCTGTAAAAGCAAAATGAAAAAATTGCATTTCTTTATTTCCTGTTTCTCTGAAGCCTTTTGTTGAATTTCTAGTACCTGGAAGTGTAGCCTCAGAGCAACACACTGTCTTCAGGGGAAATTGCATTGCTTCTTGATATAGTGCCTAGTGAAGCCCTGGACAGCCTCCAAATGTGGTCCCATTATTTATTTATTCAGTTTTGCTCTTGCATTTTCCCTAACTTGAGAACTGTACTCAAGACAGCTGAGAAAATTTAAAAATCAAAGCACAGAATGAAAAGCTTAACATAAATTAGAATAATGGTAAAGTTAATGAACAATTTATAAAGGCAGAGAAAGTGGAGGCTAAATATGGTTCCTTCACAAGCATAATTTGGGAGTGATGTAGAACACTGTTTCTCAAACTTGACAACTTTAAGATCTGTGCAACTCCTAGAATTCCCCAGTCAGCATGGCTGGCTGAGGAATTCTGGGAGCTGAAGTCCACACATTTTAAAGCCACCAGGTTTAAGAAACAGTACTCTTTTTGCATGTCACTTAAAGTTAAAGGACCTCTAACAGCAGGACCATCTTTGGACAGCCTCTCTGCACTTCAGACTTCCAGAAATTTTGTAACAAGAAAGGTTTACCTTGTTTTTTTGCCTTAAGCTATTTAGGGGTCTTCTTAACACTGATATTTTAATTGTCTCTAGTAAGCAGTAGCATTCAGTTCAGATATTTTGGTGCAGCTTTGATACCACTAACTTGTATTGGTTATCAATGTACTGCAGTTGCTATGCTTTTCAGTACTTGCAGGTTTAGGATAGTCACACAAAATGTGTAATAGGGAAGAATGCAGCCAAGACAGAAAGAACTCTTGCCAATTTTGGCTGGCTCAGGAAATGTTACAGCTGGCAAACTAACTGTAATCAAGATGCAGTATGCTTGCCACACCTACCACCTGTAAATCCTATGATGGATAAGGATTAAGAAGCATTCCATACTGAATCTTAGTCCCTGGAGTCCAGTTTCTTACTAGCTAACAGTTCCTCTGTCTTATTGGATTTAATTTTAACTGGGTGCTTCCAATACAGCTTTTGCCAGTTGTTTCCTATACACAATATAAGTTGGTTTTTGACTTTTAAGCTGATTATTGGAAGACCTGTTTATCTTAATATGAACGTGTTTGCTCATTAAAGTTGAAAGGAGAAATCCACTTAAAGAGGCCCTCACATTTTGAGGTATGATAGTTTGATGTACTGGAGAAGGTCTTCTTTTCTAAGTGATGAATTGTACATAGCCTGCACTCTTTCTGTTTTACAAAAGGATGCAAGAACTTCACAGGACTTTTTGCTTAAGTTTCTCAATTTTTAAAATATTTTAAATAAATTTTAAGTCTGTTTTTTCATTTTTAGTACTTTGAGTACCATCTCAGTAATAATGATAGTGATGGTATATGAGATTGATATATGAGATTGCTCCAGAATAACCTTGATTCTTTGTTAGCATTTTTAGCGTATGATTGCAGAGTTAATACTCTGTGTTTGCTGTAAGCAAATAAACATTTATTTGGTGTAGGCCAGGGGTGTCAAACTGCCGGTCCACGGGCCGGATGCGTCACCTGTGCCCACCCCATTGCCGGCAACGGAAAAAAAGTTGTGATATGTTGCGACATATCACATGATGTTGCGAGTTTGACACCCCTGGTGTAGACGAAGGTGAAGCCCCAAAACAATAGTTCATATCCCTTTACTGTATAGAAAATACATCCATGTACTATACTTCAGCTTATGCTTGTGTATGAACCTGGATAAGGTTTATGGGCCTCAAGACCTGATTGTGGGCTGAGCAGGTCCAATTTAATTTTATTTCCAAATGTGTTTATGTGTTTTAGTGTTTAGTTATATATTTTTCCTTTTATTTTTATTTATTAGATTTGTGTGTCTCCCATCTTGTCTACATTTTAATTAAAGTAAATTTGCATCAAAAGCAAAAATACGAAATAGTTTTCACTAGAATATATCAGATACTATATTCATATATATTCTTAAGTAATGGTACTGCACAATGAAATTATGCAAATAACTGGCAACATTATGTAAAGAATCTTACAATTGCAAGTTAGTTAATATTGATTTTAGTATTTCAAGTATTTCATTGTTAATATTTTAATATTATTTTTAATATTTGAATAAAATGTTAATATTTGAAATCAATTTATTTTAATATTGAGCTGTGATGATGTTACCTAGTCAGGTAATGAAACTTCTTTAAGCAGTCAATCTCATAGAGCACAAGGACTCCACAGTTCAACCCTACATATATTCTATTAATTCTAATTGTTTACTATTTACTAAATATGTCTATTTTTGAAATCACTGTTGTATCAGTTATAATACACTATAATATAATTAGCTGAGCACAATCCTGTTGGATTCTCTAACTCCAATTGATTTTAATAGAACAGATTTGAACAGAAAATGAATATACCAGCAAAATCAGTAGAGAAAATAGATTTTGTCTAGAATATGCTCAAAACCAGAGATTTTGTGCAGCCTAACCCTAAATCTGTCTATATGCCTAATAATAAACTATCTAATATAAAAAGTGTACATAGGAACTGAAGTTTCATTAATGCCAAACTATAATCTTTTATGCATTTATTTGGAAGTAACATCGAAAATGTGGGATTAAGTAAATATGCATAAGATTCGGTTATGATTTCCAAAGCAAATTAGAGGATAAGATGATCCTGGTGAGAAATTCCCACAGTAGGCCTTATAGTTTCCCATGTCTAGGCCGTATTATACAATATAAAGTATTCAATATATTATATTGTCTTAATAGTTGTTCATGCTGATCTCAAAACAGATTTACCATAGTTAAATAGGTTTGATAATTGGGAGTCAGTTTTAACACTGCAAAGGTTTGATCAGCTAATTTACAATCAATATTTGGCTTAAACCAGGGGTGTCAAACTGCCGGCCCACGGGCCGGATACGTCATGGCGAAACTGTGCCCACCCCATTGCCGGAAATGGAAAAAAAGTCACGATACGTCGCGACACGTCACGTGACGTTGTGAGTTTGACACCCCTGGCTTAAACTATGAAATATTCAAACAATTCCTTTAAATAAGTTGTGAACTTTAGCAAAACAGGATGCATTTTCATTTTGAGTTTATTTATAAAATAAATAAAATAACATCCCACAATTTCATTTTTTAACAACCTCAAAGCAGAATAATGCTTGTGCAAACTTTGGGGATGCCACTTCATTTCGATCCATAAAGCTTCAGATGGTCACTGTTACAAACATAATGCTGGATTCACTAGATTATTCTTCTATTTTGGCAACACATTCATATATTAACTTGGAAAAAAAAATGGAGCCAAGTTTAAAAGCAGGAAATCCAGTTTTTCAGTAGAAGGTCAAACAGAAATAATGAAAACTAGTATCTCAACTGTTGGCAGCTCCAAGTTGACCTTGGCTGACCTCAGAAGCTCTGAATCTTACTTGGATGGGGATCTTCTGAAAGTTCCATTATTATTAGCTTCAATAGAAAGTTGAAAAAAATCCTGGAAAAGGGATTCTGTAATGTTACAAAGCAAAAAGAATCAACTTGGTTACGGTGTCTTTACTTTTTCATATTTATTAACATTTGTAGAGGCCATGAAGTAATTGATAATCTTTTTCTTCTTACAGTGCAATGCATGACCAAAAGCTCTTAGAGGCTCTGATTGGCTTATGAATGTGTTAATATATTGTATTATAAACAGTGCAGTACATTGAGTGGCTGGGATGCTCTTCTAAAAATGCCTAATCTATAAGACAACTGAAAAAACTATACAAGTTTGATATTGCCAACATCATTTTATTGTATATTCAAGGAACAATTTTTGAAAACATTTCTAGTTTCTTTATTATTTCTTTCTTGTTTTATTTGCTGATACTTCTGCCTACAGACATTAATTCACTTTTAGAAGACCTCTGTGCAAATAATGTAATTTAGTTTGATGTAATTTTATTTCAAGGCAGTAATTTCAAATAATACATCTGAAAGTAATGTAGATTGAATCTGTATACAAAGATGCATAACCAATACACTGAATCTTTTAAAGAAATAGATAGTATTTAATTTAATCTTCGTGAAAATTGCCCCCACAGGGTATATCTCTTGAATTCTGTAAAATTTCAAGGTCTTAAAATATTAATTACTCGTAAAGGACTATTTTGTTTTATAGTACAGACGAAATTTAAAATTACTAACAGAAATTACTATTGTCAACACAAAGGACAGTGGTGGGAGCTTGTCAGTCCTGCTTCCTGTACCTATGTGCTGGCACTTCACAGTGGTATTTCAGACCAGAACTCTAAGGTGTCTTTGAAACATCAAGCAGAACTTTTGAGTTCAACCATGTCTGTTTGGAATGGATAAACAAGTCATTGTAAATAAGACAAGCAAGCAAGAAAGCAAGCAAAGTGGATTGAGATGCTTTCTTTTACTAATCTTGTACCTTGGGTACTGCTATCTGGGATGATGTGATTTCAGGAATTTTCCTATAACCATACCTGTTGTCAGGTAACTTATCTGTGTTACATTAACAAAAGAAATTGAATCAGTTATGATTCATTTGCTGTACAGGTAGTTTTCGACCTGCAATTATTTGTTTAGTGATTGTTTTAAGTTACAACGGCACTGAAGAAAAACCTTATGATCATTGTTCACATTTATGACCATTGTAGTAGTATCCCCATGCTCAGATTATCAAAATTCAGGTGTTGGCAACTGGCATGTATTTATGATGGTTGCAGTGTCCTGGAGTTGTGTGATCACCTTTTGTAACCTTCTGACAAGCAAAGTCAATGGGGAAGTCAGATTCATTTAGCAACCGTATTATTAATTTAACTGCAGTGATTCACTTAACAACTGTGTCAAGAAAGTTGGTAAAATGGGGCAAAACTCAACAGCTGTCTTGCTTAGCAACAGAAATTTTGGACTCAATTGTGGTCATAAGTCAAGGACTACCAGTATTATTTTGCATGACATTTTAAATGTGAATATATTTATATTATTGGCTCTTTGCTTTTTAATATTTTAAACTATATTTGAAGTAGATGCTTTATGTGATGTTATTTGTCTTTATATTTAGGATAACATTCCTATTAAACAGCATTAGGCAGATGCAGGCCAGATGTTCTGCATGCTCCATGCTTATGTTTTGTGATTCAGGATTGTATTCCTCTGTTTTGAAGAAAGAAATAGTTTTAAAATTAGTACACACGGCATACAATTTAGATAGGAGAGGTAGGGAGTCTCTTGACTATGATTCTGCTTTTATTCTCAATAATATTAGGCATTGAACAGACTAATGATAATTACGAACAGAGTTGATGAATTAGGCATATCTACATACCATCAAGTTTTGCAGAATGCATCTTTGCTTGTTTCATTTCATTCCCACTGCATTCAATTTATTTTATATTTTCTTCTGACATAGCCTATTTTCACTTCTGTGTAATAAAGTGAGCATAGGAAGGTTTTTATGCACAGCCATTGCGACTGATTTCAACAAACATTCATTCCAAGTAATAGACAAAATGCTACATAGTACCTTTATAGTAGAATTTGTATGTCTTAAAATTTCTACAACCATTTTTCCTGGTTTGGTAAACATTCTGATAGTTACTAGCACCTTATTTAGCTGAGAAGAAAAGATTTCTATTAAAAATATTTAACTTAAGCTGGATTTGAAGAACTTGATCTAACTGATTTACTATTAAAGCTAACTGATATTCTTTCTTTGTTGGTCCTGGGTTGTTTGAAAGAACAATGTTCTTATAGTAAACGAAATTTAAAGTATGTATTTTTCCCCCCTAAACAATTGTTCTGTTAGCAAGATAAGACTAGTACTGCCACTCCCCATTTTCCTAAAGGCTTCTTATTCTATAAGCTTAAATGTTTACACCTTCAGCCTGTTTCTTCCATATTTTTCTTGGCATCCTCAGAAAAGTCTTAGAAAGCAAAGGTACAATAACAAAACCAAATTCGAAAGAATTATTATTTCTCAATTTCTAGATCCTAAATCTTCAAATAGTTGCATAGAAAATATTTAAGAGGATGAATGAAAGTTGCAATTTTGTACACATGCTCTCAAGTTGAAACTACAGTATAGCTTAAATTGAGTTGTAAACATGGAACATTAATTTATATAGAAAGTAAGATATTAAATCTGTAAAAAAATTCAGAATGAAGTCTGAAAGTGTACTTCAAAGTAGATTTAGGTTTGAAAGTATATGAGTATATTATTTAACGAAGAAATACCTAGTACCACTATGGTACGTATGCTGATAGTTTACAAAAAGGCACTGCTATACCATAGTAAAAATGTTTTTGTATGACAGAATTTATTATAAAAAAATCAACCCTTTAATGAGAAAAAAATTGACAAGTATACACCTGCTTTGTTGGTGTTGAAATGATTAACCTATGGCCTATAGTTAGGAGTGCTGTATACCTTACATAATGATTGACATGGGAGCAGCATTCCATCAACATACTCCTCTCTCTCAAAAAATGGATGTAGGAAGGCAAAATAATTGGCTTTTATCCAAAGAAAGAAACACCAAGCCTCTGACATAGTCAGTTACTAAAAATCATAGTTTTAAATGTACATTCTTTGTTACCAATATGTAAAGGTGGAAACTGTCTATTATTGGATAGGAGCATAGAATGTGCCTCATTGACAGTTCATAGCTATTTTTTTCAAAACTTTGTCCACCATTTCATGGCATAAAACTTTATAATTCAGATGTTTATTGAGCTGTTTTCCTTTCCTACCATTAAACAAATGCTTTTTTATAACTGTGTTCCTGGAATAAAGAAAGGGAGTGTTGCATTATAGTTGATAGAAGGAAGATAAGAATTAAGTTTCTTTTTCTTCCTCAAGGGTTCTTAAGTCTAGTGTTTTTGTTTCTTCCACCTGTGGGGTGTGTCTGTAAGGAACACTATTGTGTGTCACACCCATTGGATTGAGAAACATTGCCTCTAGCTAGGTAGCTGTCATACAGTTTACTCTCATCTGCCTTTTTGCACTTAAATTTCAAATTATTTCCTTAGTTCATTTTCCCTTGAAGCAAATGTCAGAATCTTTCCCCCTTTCCCCACCTGCAAGATATATTTTCATTTTATTTTCAAAAATTATAATCTGTATGGCTATTGTTTAAATAAATAAGCTATAGGATCACATCTTGGTTATATTTTGTGCTTTTCTCCATAGGAACAGCTGAAAATTAATTTAGATTGTCCAGAAGTTTTATACTTGAGTAATTTAGAAATTAGGTTCCAGGCAAATATAAAGCAAATATAAAATTGAATATAGAACTTAATTTACTCTGCAAACACTAAATAGTTTTTAGCTATTACTTTACACTCCTGTCATTGTTACTCAAGCAATAAACCTGTACTGAATATGGATGTCTGTCAGAGGAAAACCTTCATGTATATGACTGGTGGGTACAGGCTTCCATACTAGCAAGGACATCATTGTTATGTTCTAATGTGTGAAAGCCAATAGACATGAAGACTTTTCATTTCCAGGCATACTCAGTGTGGAGTTTGTAGGAGATGGCAGTTGACAAGCCATTTCCAGTGAAAGTAATTAAGAGAGGAAATGGGCTCTGAATTGCGACTCTTCCATTGCTATGAAACCTGCTGGTGACCATTATTTTATGTTCTTGTCATGGGGAGCATCTGTGAGGAGCATTGTCAATCCCAGGTCCTCTTCTTAATCTGGAGTGGAATTTTGGGAGCTAGTTCATTCATAGCTCCTCTTCTGCCACAGTCATCTGCTCAGCTGTCTTCAGTTCTCTGTTGCTTCCTTGGAAGTCTTTGCAGATGTCCATCTTGATCAAGAGTCAAGTATTGGTGAAATACCTTATGGAAACAGTTTGCCCTTTTGTCTTAGTACATCATATATGGTGTAAGAAAAGCCGTGGCAGATTGGAAAAACAATCTTTAAGTCTATAGGAATAAATTAATTGCAAATAGGGTATATCATAAGAGATGAAATAATTCCAATGAAACTTGTATCATCATTTAAGAATTTCATTACTGAAAGGGAGTTACCTTTAAAATACACTCCTCTTTTATTTGTCATTATATTTTAATGCCTTTAACAATAGTAAAGTAAAATTGCAGATAACGCTGCTCATACGAAATAGCACAATTAAAATGTATACATATATGTTGTTAGTGCATCAATAAGTAATTCTAGTTACTATTCTATTTGGCAGATTAAAACATTGTTTTGTAGTAGGAAATGTTGACACATTCTAAAAATAAGAGAATGCAATTTGAGGTTATGTAGTGTGAAGAATTCTTATTACCTTAAGTATGAATGCTACTCCAATATTTCTTTGCCTTATTACATGTCCACCATAAATGATAAAAAGTCCCTTCTTTACATTTACATTTCCAACATTCATTTGAAATACCGTTATACATTCTAGATAACTTATCGGGTGTTAATGTTACATCATTTTGTAAAAATTTTATTTTAGGTTATTTAATGTGAATTTTAAGCATCACATTATAACCAAAATTCCTTGTCCACTGGATCGTACAGTGTTTTACATGTTCATTTTCCAAATTCAATTTTAATAACGTTTTTTAGACCTTATGTTCACCTCTTAACGATTGAACCAGAAACTTTCCTTCTGGGTGTAATGGAAAAAGAACTGGAAAAAAAATTTGGAACTCTGATTTTATATATGGTGACGGCAGCAAGATTGCTTTATGCATAAAAGTGGAAGGATGCCTCAATTCGTACCATGGACGAATAGTTATAAAAGCTGATGCAATTAGCAGAGATGGCTAAATTGACTGTGCTGATAAAAGAAAAGAACATAAGTACCTTTGTTTCTACTTGGAACCCACTTCTGGACTTGAGGTAGAAAAAAAATGATATTGTGATTTTGGGTTTTACCAATTAGACTGATTTGCCGATGCAGAAATGGCTAGTGCATACAACTATAGAAAAGTAAAAAGTTGAGATTTGATTTTAATGTGAGATTTTACTGCAACAGAGAGTCAATGCCTTTCGTTTCTTCCCCTCCCTTTCTTCACACTTTTTTTGGTTTTCCCTTTCTCTACTGTTGTCCCCTACTATTTGCTTTTGTATTTTCACATTTTATGTTATAAATGAATAAAACTAATAAAAAAAGAATTCTTATTGCTTAATGTTAGTCTTGTACTAAATATATAGGTTTTACTGGACTGCAATTAATTCTTAACAAATTAATTATATTATTTGTGTTACAACACAGAAAAAAAAATTGGAAATGTAATATGGTAATTTAATTCCAGCTATTAAACCTACTGCTAACTTTGGAACATTTAAAAATTAAGATACTCTTTTTCATCTTATTGCTGGGAGTGTTTATCTTACCTCAGTTACATAATTTACAATGTTTGGAAATAATGCTTGAAATAAACAATTGTGCTAGTGTTCTACTACTGTCTGTAACTTACTGTGGAGAACTTTCTGCTAAACAGTTGGCTGATTGACATGCTCTCTTTACTTTAGTTATTGCATAAGCAGGATTAACTTTTCAGTATGGTTTGAAAAGGACAAATAAGCAGTAATAATTTCACCTGACTTGGATGTTTCAGTTAAGATATTAAAAAGATATCCAGTTAAGATATTAAATATGTGAATAACATATTCTTATAAATGTGTAATATATCCAGTTAAGATAATGGACTTCAACTCTCAGAATTCCTCAGCCCCCATTCTGGCTGAGGAATTCTGGGAAGTGAAACTACTCATATCTTAAAGTTTCCAAGGCCACTGTGTAAAGTAAATGAATCAAGTGGAGAACAGTGATAAAGAATGTTCTGTTTTTATTCTTTCTTCTGTTCCTTAGAGCGATGCTGCAATTTAATTCCTATAGGATCCTTAGAAATTATGTAATGATATAGCTATATGAATATGCTTTGAACTCTTATCTAGTTTTCCCAGTTGCCAGAAGTCAGAAAATGAGTTTGGAAGATTTTGTTTTACAGTTTTTCATGTTGTTCTAAGTCTGATATCCACAATTGGAAGTTGTCTTGCTTGGAAGTAATCACAGGTAGGATTAATTATAGGTTGCCATATTTGGAGGAAATAGCAAGGATTCTTTTTTTTTTTTAGTACCATTTTCTTTTCACCAAGCAAAGAAAAAAAAGAAAAATATTAACTACATTAGATTAATGCATGCTTCACTGTATTTGTTCTACTGCATTCTTAAATTGTGGGTGTGCAGAAAAGAATAAAAGAGGGAACTAAAATCTCTAGATTTGCAGTGCAGTGGTGGGGAGATTGTAAAAAGAATAATTGAACTAGCATAGCCCACTGTAACACATAAGGAAATAACACACCAGTGGAACATTAGGTGCCTAATGCATAGCAATACGGTTTATTTGCTTGGTCAAGACTACCCAGGGTAGTGGCCATCTACATTTTGGAGGGGAGTAGGAGAAGATTGATCTAAACAGAAGGGAATTTTATTTCACATCTTGAAAGGCTTACAACTTACTTTACAGATCAAAATTATTATTAGCAGAAATGCATCCCATTAAAACAACTGAGAAAATCTGTTTTCCAACAAAGAAAATATGTTTCCACCCTTGCCATTGTATATATATTCAAACTTAACAAGAAAAATAATTAAGAAATTAACATTCGGCATAAAGAGAACAAAACTGAAAAGTTTGTTTTGTTGAGGTATCTATTGTAATGAGCTTTTTGTGTGTGAAAACTGAATCACATCCCACTGCATTTCTGGTTCAACAGGGCAGTTAAAAGATTAAGCAAAGGCCGAGTCATAATGTGAACAAGTTTAGAAATGAACTGATTATGTCATGTTTTAATTGCCACTATTGTTTATTTAATTAAAATTAAATAAAGTTAACTTTATTTAATTTATTTAGCGTATGGCATCTACAGAGGTCATGCAATCATTGATATACAAATTTAGATGAAGTGTCAGAATGTGTGTGTGTGTGTGTGTGTGTGTAAGGTATGTGGACAATACAATATAGGAGATAATATATTAAATTAAGATAAAACCATAATAAAATCACCATAATATGAAGCCATAGAACTGCAATGGGATAAATGTTATAATTCGATATCTAACCATCTAACTGCTTCTGGTGTGACTGAGATGAGATCATCCCAGGTGCCTTGAAATTTCCTGAGGAGACATTCTTGAACTATATGTGTTACAGTTTGCTCCGGTGTACCATATTCGCATTGCGGGCTCTCCACCATTCCCCACTTAAAGAGCTTTGCCTTAGATTGCATAAATGTCACTGAAAGATCAAGCAGTAATGATAGAAAATGGGTAATGTTATGGAGTTGGATATGTGACTATTGTATAATTGGATCTAGATAGTTGCTAGAAGTAATAAACTTGTAGGGAAGAAGTCTGTCACATTAAGTGGTGAAAATGAAACAGTTATCTGAAATGTCTTCTTAAAATAAATGCTTATTAAATATCCATGTTATAAAATAAGATTTTTGAGTGTCAGTAAAGCAAACAAGATAGTCAACAAATTATAGTATTTATTGTGTTATTAGAAAAGTAATATAAATAGCTAGTTGCCAGTGTAGAAAAAGATAAAAATACTATTTCTCAATTCTGTACCAAAGAAATTTCACAGTTTTCCAGTAGTATAGACATGTGTGATTTTTAAGGCATTAAAACAGGAAGATTAATATAAAATGGTATGTTAAAGATACAACAAATATTAGTCAAAGTAGAGATGAAAAATATGGTTCTAAATAGTGTCTATGAGGTCCACAGAGGCATAGTCTCAACTCATCTTTTTTTGTATTGTCCCTTCAAAACTGCTGTGCTAAAATTGAAGTGTGGTAAAATTAGTACTCTTTGGAATTTGGAAAGTTATGTGGTGTAAGTATCTCACTGATATATAAAAGGGATTTGACTGCACAGAAAATTATTCTTATGTGGACAAATTGGCCCTGTTGGGCTCTCAGGTCTTTGATAAGTTGTTTAAATGTGCTGAGTGCACTCATAACCCATGATTAGGAACACGTTCTGGAAAAGCTGAGATGTTGAGTTTTTGTAAGATTGTCCTGAACCATATTAATTTGTAACTATCCTTAATAAAGGACAGTCCTGTGAGAAATAACAATAACTTCATTCACTGTGCTATGACACAAGTTCGTGCACCCATTTTGACTTTAGGTAGTCCTTAATGCTACATTTAGAACACAAAAAGCTATCTGGAATATATTCCTTGGGAATTTTTTATGATCTCATGGTGCTGCAATACTAGCTGTTTGGGCCGCATATGACCCGTGACCATCAGTTGGACATGCCTGTTCTCCAGCATGAGGATGGAGAATCCACAAATGGGTTAACTTCATCCTCCTGCCCAATGAGACTAAGTCAAATGATTGCCACACCTCCTGCTGGGCCGGATCCTGACCCAGTTTACGACTTAGTCTCTAGCCCATCAGGACACTTTTCGTTTGGCTCCTCATTGCTACAGGCAGGTTGTATCCCCATTTGTGGATTTTCTGTCCTTGCTGTATTTACAGCATTTTTTAATTGTTAGCTTTCTGAGCTGTCAAGTCTATCTGACAGTCAGCCGGAAAAGCCGTGATCGTCTCCCGACGATCAGCTGGGCAGCGGGCTCCGCAGGGGGCCACCGCTTGCCTGCAGCGCGGCCGAAGCCCATGTAATTTACTTTCTTGATTAAAGCTTCCTTGAAGTGCTGCGAGCCTGACAGAACCGGCGGTATCGTCTCCCGACGATCAGCTGAGCTGCGGGCTCTGCAGGGGGCTGCCGCGGCTTCTCAGCGCAGCCAAAGTTTTAAAACGAAAAAGTTTTTCTCGCTGCCTGGAGCGCGCCGCTGCGAGCTCGGTATAGAGCTCTGAGGCTTCTGGAGACTGCTCCTTTTCTTCTTGCCTTTGCCGAGGCGTTTGGAAGCGGCTGGGCCTTACAGGCGTGCCGCGGATTTGGCAGGCTCGTCGCAGCCGCCATTTTGGCCGCCGCAACAGTTTCCTGGCCTTTTGAAAAGCTCCTTTAGAGAGCAATTCTCCTTCTGCCGCTTTTAGGCGGCTTGCAAAGCAAGTGTAGGTCAGACCTACAGCTTCTGGAGCACTGGCCCAGGCGGAACTAAACGGATCGTTTCCTTGGCAACCGGGCCTACCTTGCAAGGCTCCAATTGCCCCGGCCGCCATTTTGAATTGCCTCATCATTACAACTGCCGCCATTTTGTGCCTCAGGCAGGCCAAGCAATTTGCTTCAGGAACAATTGTCGGAGCAGTGACCAGCCTCGCTGGTAGCTCCCGGGTGTGCGCATGGCCAAACGCTGGTCCAGTGGCCACCACTAACAACTGCCACCATTTTCTGCCTCAGGCAGGCCAAGCAATTTGCCTCAGTGGTGCTTGAGCGGCAACAATTGTCGGAGCAGTGACCAGCCTTGCTGGTAGCTCCTGGGTGTGCGCGTGGCCAAATTCTGGTCCAGTGGCCACCACTAATCAGAGCCATAACCGGCCTCGCCGGTTCCTGGGCAACAGCCACCCCAGAGCTCTGTCTCATACCATCTGCATTCCTCCAGCTTCTGCTGAGAGATTTCATCAGTAATGGCAGACAACTCAACGCCTTTGACCACCCACGGTAGTGTGTCCTCTCCAGCCAAAAAGAGGCGCAAGTCCTCAAAACTGGAGGCAGCAGGCAAGCTGAAGGCCAAGGCCAAGGCTATTTCCAACAAGGCTCCTTCCAAAGCGGCTGAGAAGGAGGCCAACAGGTGGCATCTGGCCTTGGAGAGGCAGTTTTTTTCCAGAGCCCAACAACAGCAGCAGACAGACATTGTAGTCCCAGCTGTTTCTGCCTCGACTGTGGGGTCTCCGTTCGATACTCACATCGCCCCTTCTGTCCCTCCATTCCAGAGGGCATGGTCTCCCGAAGCTGAGGCCACTCAGGGGCAAGAAATGCTGAACCAGCCAGCATGCCCTCAATGGTCAGCTCAGCTGCCCAACGCACGGCCTGCACCAGAGGCCACGTTCACACCTACTGCAGCGGGAATCCGCTCAGTGGTCCCTCAGGAGTTCTCACCAGAACAATTCCAGGCCTTAATAGCGCAGGCTGTCTCCCAGGGATTGGCTTCAGCTCTCCACAGACCCAGAGCCGAATCCGCCACACCTGTTATTCCAACCTACTACCCATCAGAGCTGGCAAATTACGCCCATTCCACCATCTCTGACCATTCCTCCCAGGATATAGATACTTATCCAGAGGAATACGAGCCGGGTGAGATACACCTCTCTGAGGATGAGGAAACAGCACCTGATCCTACTCCGTTTGTTGGGTTGTTTGACCCATCATTATTTAAATCCCTTTTAAATAAGGCAACAGCCTCGGCAAACATTGAGCCTGCACAAGAGGTCCCACCTCCCTCTGCTAATCAGGTCTCAAATCCCTTATTCACGGAACCTTCTGATTCCTTGCCCTCCTCTTTTCCTCAATACAATCAAAAAGCAATGGTCTGCCCTGGGTGCACCGCCCTCATTGACTACTTCAGACAAGAGACTATTCAATGTAGCCTCCTCTCTGTCTGACTTACTTGAAGTCCCAGTGGTGGATGAGGCCATTACACCTCTGGTTTCTCCATCCACCATATCCGGTGACATGGCTGAGACTCTAAGGGCAGAGGACAAAAAGTCCGAGTTCTCCCTTCGCAGGTCTCACCAAGCCTCAGCGTGGTCGGTGAAGGCATCGACGGCTACTTTTTTTTTGCCAGAACCTCTGTAATGTGGTTGCGTGAACTCCAAGCCACGATACCCCAGGACCAGGTACGAGTCCACCAGACCCTGGGTAAGTTACTGGCTACATCCGAGTTCATGGCGGACAGTGGCGTCTGGCTACCACCCCTTACACTGGCGGACAGTTATTTGGTGAGTCCCTCACTCCATATCTAGTGGAGAACCGGGACAAGCGCAAAGTTATGTCCCACCTTAACAAACGTGGGGACAGACGCTCTACTTCAGACTATCGAAGGGCCCCTTTTCGTGCAAACACAGGCCCAGAATGGGCTCCGCACGCTCAGCCCTTTCCTCCCAGACCCGACCGATCATGGGAGCGCCCCGGCCCCAGACCCAAACAACAGGTCCAAAGTAAGCGGCCCTTTCAAGGGGGCGGAGGTCATCCATTCAGAAGGACTAGATGACTCCAGGGACAAGGTTCCCATAGGAGTCAGACTCTCTCTATTTACAAGTCAATGGGAGAGCACCACGACAGACTCTTGGGTGCTCCGAACTATCAGAGAGGGTCTCTCTCTCTAACCTTCCTCTCCACACCCCCGGGTCGCTTCATATCTTGTCCAACGCCACGGCGACTGGACAAGAAAAGACTCATGCAGCAGGCCATTCGTCATCTTCTAGACATCAGGGCCATAGAACCAGTCCCCACTGGGCAAAGCGGGCTGGGATTCTACTCTATCCTCTTTGTGGTGCCCAAAACCTCAGGAGAATGGAGAGCCATTCTAGACCTCAAAGATCTGAATTCCCATCTCAAATACGAGAGGTTCAAGATGCAGATGCTCCAGTCCATCCTGGCCAGCATCAGGCGGGGCAATCTCTTGACATCCATAGACCTCACGGAGGCCTATTTGCATGTCCCCATTATTCCCAGCCATCGCAGGTTCCTCAGATTTTGTTTTGCCGGGCACCGTTTTCAATACAGAGCCCTACCATTCGGCCTTTCCTCCGCCCCAAGAGTGTTCACGAAAATCTTGGCGGTGTTGACGGCCCACCTGAGGCTAATCCTGGTGCGAATACAGTGTTACCTGGACGACATTCTGATTCAGTCCTCGTCCATCCAGGCAGCTCAATGGGATTTCAACCACACTATTGGGTTTCTACAGGCCCACGGGTTTTCCATAAATTTCCCGAAGAGCCACACTGTTCCATCCACCCGTCTATTGCACCTGGGGGCGATCATAGACACGACGTAGTGCATGGTCTACCTGTCGCAGGAACGCCAGGACAGCATTCGGTCTCTGGTACTCCAGATTCAAAAGGATCGGGTAGTTTTCCTAGCCACACTCTCCCAACTGCTAGGCAAGATGGTTTCATGCATGACCATTGCCGCCTGCAATGGTTTCTACTACCATCCCAGAGGCTGGGCACGAGCTCCTCCACCCAGAAAGTCAGGGTCCCTCCTCAGGTTCTGAACTCCCTTCGCTGGTTAATATCTCCGGCACTGACAAAGGGCTCCTTATTCAAGGAACCGCCTCAGATCACTCTAACCACAGATGCCAGCCTCTTTGGTTGCGGAGCTCACCTCCAGTCTCAGTTGGCTCAGGGCCGGTGGTCTCCAACGGACCTGCAGCACAACATAAACTGGTTGGAACTCAGGGCCATACATCTTGCCCTCCGGCATTTCAGGAGCAGAGTAGCAGGGCAACACGTCCTGGTTCTTACGGACAATGTCGCAGCCAAGGTCCACGTAAACCAACAGGGGGGGCACTCGGTCCAGAGATCTCATGGCCGAGGCTCAGCTACTAGCATCTTGGGCAGAGTCCAAACTCTCCTACCCTCAGGGCGGAACACATCTCGGGAGAAGTGAACCGGCAGGCGGACTCCTTAAGCAGGTCGACGGTGGACCACTCCGATTGGCGTCTGGATCCCTCCATTTTCAGGGAGGTTTCGATCAGATTCGGATGACCGATAATGGACCTGTTCGCCTCACCGCTGAATGTTCAGCTCCTAAGGTTCTTCTCTCGGTTCCCTTCCCAGGGGGCGGAGAGGGTGGATGCGCTCCGCAGCCCTTGGCCCAGGGAACGGCTATACACTTTCCCTCCTCTTCCTCTGATCCAGGCAGTCATCCGCAAGGGTCTGCTGGAACAGGCAGAGGTAATTCTGATTGCCCCATACTGGCCCAGTCGTCCTTGGTTTGCAGACCTCGTGGATCTCTCCATCTCTTCCCCATGGAGAATCCCTCCCAACCGCATTGCCCTGAGTCAGGGAGCCCTGCAGCACCCAGACCCTCAGTGGCTTCAGTTAGCCGCCTGGCACTTGAGCGGCAACTGCTAACAATGGGATCCTATTCAACAAGGGTTATAGCGATAATTCAAGCCTCCAGGAGCCCCTCCACGAATAGGATATGTGATTCCACCTGGAGAAATTTTAGTCTCTGGTGTGCTAAAAGTCAGTTGGATTTCTCCTCACTTACTATCCCGAAGGTCTTGGAGTACCTGATGGATGGATTGGACAAGGGCCTATCGCCCAGCACCAACCGTAGACAGGTCGCAGCTCTGTCAACAGTATTGCAATGCGACAATTCGACCCCTCTGTCCCAGCATCCTATGGTGCATTCCTTTATCAAAGGGGCGACCAATACCAGACCACCAGTGGTACTCTGGTATCCCTCTTGGGATCTACCAAGGGTCCTACAGGCCCTTACATCAGACCCGTTTGAACCATCAGGGCGTGCACACTCCGCCTCTTGTCTATGAAAGTTGCCTTCCTGGTAGCCGTAACTTCAGCCAGGTGCATCTCGGAACTGGCAGCTCTCTTGGTAAGGGAAGACCTGTGCACCTTTCATAACGACAGGGTGATTCTTCGCCTAGACCCATCATTTGTTCCCAAGGTTAACACCAGGGAAGTAAGAAATGGGGTCCACAATTCTAAATTATGTGTAATATTTCTGGGTAAATAAAGCCACCACATATCTACCTCGTCTTGCTCCAAGAGCTGCTGTAAGTGAGAAAGATTTATACCCACTTATAAACAAGCTCTTAGCTAGCTTTGGATTTAACATTCCACCCTGCAATATCCAATAAAAGAATGATTAGGCTTTAGATATATCCATCTATCAATATGAGTTCCCATGTAAGAGGCAGATCCTCAAAATAGTGAAAACATAAATTGGTACATACCTTTTGGTGTTAATATCAACTGTTGGAGAAATGGGTATATTTTGGGTATGAGAAAAACAATATTAATAAAAGAAGTTTGGTAGTTTCATCTTTAGCATCCCGATCTAGCCCCCACAGGAGGGATACAATTGGAGGATTCCATTATGATATGGCATTGGTGTTAAAAGAATGTCTGGGTCCAATGAAGGCCAGAAATGAGCTTTTTCCCCCTCAAAAGTCTGTGTACATTTAGATGATGTAGCATTTGGTCAAGCTGCAGACTATCAGGGATGGGATTAGATATTAAAGGTTCTTCATTGGTGGTCTGTGGCTCTAGCAGCATTAGAAATTTGCTGATTAAATTTATAGACCCAGTCCTGAGTGCATGGTTGGACTACATTACTTAATGATTTCACTGTAGAGCAGGCATGACAAACTCGTGACATCACACAACGTATCGGGCCGGTTTTGCCATTGCCGGCAATGGGGTGGGCGCGGCTTCCACGTGATGCATCCGGCCCACGGGCCGGCAGTTTGACACCCCTGCTGTAGAGTGTATTGCCCCCAATGTTTCTCTTAATTCATCCATGGGATCTGTTTGCTCCAAATCTGGCAATGCATCATTAGTCTTTGACTTATGACCACAATTTGGGTCACTAAGCGATGCTATCATTAAGCAAGTCATCAAGTGGCCAGACATACTTTTATGACCATTTCTACCATGATTGTTAAGCAAATCACATAGTGATTATGTGAATCACACAGTTGTTAAACAATTTCAGCTTCCCTAATTGACTATGCTTATGTGAAGCTGGATAGGAAGGTTGCAAATTGTGATCACATGTCTGCAATATGCTGCAACCATCGTAAATGTGAGCTGGTTGCCAACCATCTGAATTGCAATCATGTGAACATTGGAATGGTGTAAAAATTATAGCTTCAAGGATGGGCCATAAATCACTTTTTCTGAGGCTGTCGTAACTTTGAACTCTTGTTCAACAAATGGTTTTAAGTCAAGAACTGTGACTTACAACCTCAGCACATTCTCTACCGAATTTAAGTTTGTTGATTAAAGCTTTTCTTAAATCATTGCTGGTGAAAAAGTTCTGAGGTTACCTAGATTCAAATTTTTACACTTAGATTTTAAAGTGGTGATACAAAACTGTTCCAAAAGCAGGCTAGATTTCTCTAAACTGAAGAAATGTACTGCGAATATAGAGAAGATGCTCAGGAAGAGCTTCATTTTGAAAAGTATGCAAGGGAGTGTTGATTGTTTAAATATTAGCAGAATTCATGTGCATCCTCTTCTAGATGGAAGCCTTTGGTGTGTAGTAAATTTATCAAGAGCTTCCACCATGGACAGCTTACTCAAGTACAGAATAATTGCCTTTTGCAGTCCCATTGCCTTCTGTTCACTCCATAGTTGGAAATATGTGGAGTGATCTGATTGGTCTGCAAGTAATAAATGCACTTATCTCATATCTGCCTTTTTTCTGCTTGAGAGTTAATTCCTTCACAGTTCTTTTTTTCTAGTAGATTCAGGAGTGGGGTCAGCTCTAAATTCTCTGTTAGCTGTCCCTTGCGTTTCGGTATGAGCAGCAGGTGTCTTAACAGCTTCTTCTGTTTTATTTGGTGACCCTCAGTTTACTTTACAAAGTAGTTCGTTTGTAACTACTTATTTTTGACTGAAAACAAAATTTGGAAGATCAAGGTAACCATTTGCGTTGCGAACAGGCATTGCCTAGTTATGAAGTCTGTTAGATTCTTCCCTTTTAAGTTCATATACAACCCATATTGTATAAGCAATGCAGATGCTGAACAAACAGCAAGTAGTCTGGGAGTGGGTAGTATCCTCTATCTGAATTGGAGGAAGAACGTTCTGTAAGCTGTTGATTCTCCATTTCTGTCTGTAGATCCCATTACAAAGAGTTAGGACCTCATGTCGATCTGGAGAGTAAGTAGGGTCAGAGTTACTTGCTAAAGTTGTAAAGTTTGTTTATATTCATCCATTTTCTGCTGCTTCAAAGGCTTGGGTGATGTCTGTTATTCAGTGTACACTTTGTCTCTTCTTTCTTTTTCTCATTCTTGCATCCTGTTTTATATCAGTCACCTCCCCCCGAACATTCTGCTCCCTCCCCCCCCTCTTTTAGTCATAATTTATTGTTTTATATATGTATTTTTCTGGTTTTATTGCTTTTAATGTTGCAAGCCATCTAGAGTTGCCTCACAACAAACAAACTAATTAATTAATTAAATATCCTTGCCACTTACATTAGAAAGTTGAAAAAAATTCTAGCAGTCCCTAGCTGCTTCTGAAGGCTTCCCTTTTACTTCCCTATTCCTTTCATCTTCTCAGGAGCTTCAGTCTCCTTAGCACCTCTTAATATTTCAACTGTATCATGATGCATCCTTCTACAAGCATTCTGCTAAGCATCTTTGTCAAGAAATCTCCCCCACTGCTTACTGGAGATCTGGCTCTCTATCAAATATCTCCCCTCTGCAGGATCATATACTGTAAGAAGTTGGATGTCAAGTTTATTGAACCATTTTGTATAATTTTACAGTTTAGTCTCATGACGTTTCACTTGCAGTTTTCAGTCACACTGAAAATACATCCAATCTTAGGAGACCATTTCTTCTTGGAGAATAGAACATTGCGTGCTCCTCCTTCCCTTTTTATATTACAGCTCCTCTGTCTCCTTCCCATTTGGTGGGGAGAAGCTAAATATATCTTGGACTTTTTAATGTCAGTAGAGCAGATTGGAATATTTGATTCATTGAGAGGCTATTCAGACATTGACAAATGAGAGATGAGAGATGACATTTGTTCGTTGTGAATGCTTTGATAGTTCTAATTGCAATAGCTTTCTACGTCCAGGTTGCATGACTGGCTGCACAATCAGGCTCTAGCAGTATTCTTTCAGAATTACTTGTTTGGAAAGCCCAAGAGAGATACATGTATGAATATCATCCTAGTGATAGAGATTGCCCAGCTGAAGATGAGAGAGATGGTTCCAGAATGGTGATAGTTCTTGAAGAAGTAGAAGAAATGGAAACACCTTCTTCTTCCTGCTGTGCTGTGTATTCTACTGATGAAGAAAGGGCAGGAGGCAGGAATTCTAGAAAATTATTTTTTCTTTCTAGTGGCCCAATCTGAGTTTTTACACCTTTTATTTGTGAGAGTTAAGTTTGTGTTTTAATAAAAGTAGTAAAAAAATAGTTGTGATCACTTTTTAGTGAATCTACTAGCCATGCTGTCTTTTCATTGCCATACTTGGAACAATTACTGTTATCTTCCATTAGATTCAATATCTATGATAAATTAAGATGGTCTCCATTATTAAAATTTCCAGTCTCATGACTCTGGCCAAACTACAGATGATAGAGCCTGAATTTGCTCTCTAATGTCAGTTGTCATAACAAGAAGGCAAATATGGATTTACATCCTGATGTAGATGTAACTTGATTAATTCATACATATTTACTGATTTAATATAAAGTATGCCGAAATCAGATATACTTAAAATGTTGCATATAATAGGTATTAAGATTCAAATATTTGGGTTCAACTTGTCATTTTCAATTGCAGAAATTAAATGCTATGATATATCTATGTATGTGTTGACAAAATAGAATCTAAAACTATAGTAATAATTATAACTCATGCTTAAATTATCAAATCTAAAATACTTGATATTCTTAAAAATCATGCTGCTGCTATAGAAAACAATACAGATATCAGTGGTTAATGATCATTGGTTCAGTTAATAACAGTACTGAATGAATGGTAATTACAACGGGTCCTTGAAATTATGGCTGTCCCCCACAATCACATTATCAAAATTTGGGCACTTAGTAGTCTGCCCATATTTATGATTGCAGTGCGTCCTTCAGCTCCCCATGCATATCTATCTTCCCCAGCCCAAATCTCTACCTTTTTGGTCACCCTTTTATGATTCCATTACAACATACATTCATATTATATCTGTATCCAATGATGCTAACTTGTGGCTAAGCTCAATAAATTTATAGACAGATAACATTTTAATGGGGGAGGTTTGGACGTTATCGTATATGTTTCCTGTGACTCTTAATTTATTTAAGCAATGTTTATAGCTCTTGAACCTCATAGGGGTTTCTAAATGTGTACCTGATATAGCGTTTGTTTATTTAACCATTTTTATACCTCACCATTTTGGGAATGATACGTTTTCCATTCTTCAGTTACAATGCAGTGTTTCCATTTGTGTATTCTACGAAATATAGGCCAGGCAGGCATAACTATTAAGCAAAATTTTCATAATGGGAACCAATCCATTCATGCCCCTCATTCTTCATTGATAGCAGTGAATTTTTCAAAATGTACATTATACAAACTGATTCATTCAAAACACTGTAAACTTTCTTACATGCTAAAAACAAATAATACATATTTCTTCATATTTTTTTTGTTTGGTAGAAGCTGGACAATCAGGAAGTCCAAGCCACAACGATCCTGCCAAGAACCCACCAGGTAAAAATGAATTTGTTGTTTGAGAGCAGATTGTGTTATTCATAAATACTTTATTTTCATAACACATTTATCTATGATAAACTTAAACATAATTGCACCCAATCTTCTTAGTTGTCATGACCTGGTAAACCAAAAACTAAAAGTGAACACAGCACCTGCTTTCACATATCATGCTAGCCCAAATATATAGTTAGCCACTGTATATGATCCATGCGATCTCCAACAATATATGTCATTGATTAGCAATGTATAGTGGGATTAGTTTAAACAATAGATTTATTAATTTTTATGAAGTGGAAATAAGGAGCTGACTCAATTTATAATATTAATAAGTAATTGTTCACCGATTGTCAAAAGTTATGGCAGCACTGAAAAACAGGATGTTTTTCATGGGATTGCAATGGCTGGAACTTCAGGGACTGCATCAATTTGTTTTTTATTCCTTGGAATATAATAGTTCCATTTTACCTTGCATTGGTCATCCTGAATATTGTGTCCAGTTCTGAGAATGCTTGACCAGTTCCCCCATGGTCACAGGATTGCAATTCAGGTAATACAGGTGCCCAGCTCATGATAATGTTGTAGGCAATTGTGATCATCATTTGTGGGATTATTTGCTGGTTTTCCACAAGCAAAGTCAATAGGGAAGCCAGCAGGTAAATTTGTAAGATGGTCCCATGCATAGCATCTCCCCGCCCATACTCTCCGGGCCCCTCTCATCCCCCCCCCCGGGGTACCTACATACTCCTTATCTTGGACTTCCACCACTTCCTGCATGGCAACCTGCATGTCTTAGGGCAGGGGTCCCAAACCCGATCCGTGGACCAGTACCTGTTCGTGGCATGCCAGCAACCAGTCCGCACAAACAAAGCCCCATCCATGGGATGCAGGCAGCACACAAAACTACACACTCTCCGGTCCGCGGAAAAACCTTTCTCCACGGAACCGGTCCCTGGTGCCCAAAAGGTTGGGACCTCTGTCTTAGGGTTAAGATAGCAACCAGGACTGCCAGGAGTGCTGTTGCTAAATGATGTAGTCACATGATGTCATACTTTACAATTGCATCATTTAGCAACGGCAATACCAGTCCCAACTGCTGTCGTAACCTGAGGACTACTTGTATAAAGATTTTATGGATATTTTTGGTTATCTTAGATTTCTAGAAAAGGATTTTGTATTCTACTTTTGACTTTTGCTATTTGAGTCATTAAAATTTTGATAAAGTAGAGCAAACTATAATGGACACATTCATAAAATTATTATTAACTGCTTATTTACAGAATAATTGCCAGAGTGGCCATAGTCAGTTGTAAAACACATTAGTATTACAGATGCTATCATTCTGCAAATGAATATATTAAAAGCTAACACATTGTTTTGCAGCTTGCCAAATAAAATAAGTTAGGTAGAACAAATTTCACAGTAGTGTCTTGGTGAACTTTGGCAGCCTCTGAGCTACCAATGCTTTTTTTAATTGCTCTAAAATTGTATTTCAGTTTTGATACATCCATTTCTTGTGAAATATGAAATTCTGAGATTTGTGTTGCCTGCAGAAGAAATGCATGAATATAAAACACTATATGCCCACTGGTCTTACATGAGATTTTAATAATAAAGATACTTTTATAGCAATCTTTAATCCAGACTCAGAATGTAGAGTCCAGGATGTTGCATGCAAAATTACGAGATTTTTGGAATGTCATCATTTTTGCAAGAGCTTTGCCAAGAAGGGGGAAAAATCCCTGCAAACTGCAATCTTTGGCAAAGCTACTGGCAGTGGAAATTAGTTCCTCTATATTTGGCTAGACAGTTGCATTCTTTAGGGTGTCTGGTAATTTGCCTTCTTAACTAGAGGAAAGGCAAGATGTTTTTGCCAAATAAAAAAACAACTGTTGCAAAAAAAACATAGTTTATTTTGAAAAGAAATTAATATGTTGGTAATACTAATGCAGACTTTCATAGCAAATTTGACAACTCAATTTATGAGCCTTATCATTTGGTTATCACTAACTTCAATACCATTGGCCTAAAATTGTGCTCTACTTTCAGTTAGTTATTTTAAATCCAGACTTAGTAATCTAACTTTACAATACTGAAAATTATACTATATAGTCTTAAGATGGTACAGAGTGCTGGATATAAAGTATCCATTTCAGTACATGTAAGATTTCCTTAGCATAAACATGTGGGGACTGTACAAGCTGAGGACAACTGATATTAGTTCAAATAAGTTGTATACCATGATTTTAAAAGGTTCCTGTTATTGTAGTAGTAAGGAATGTGATGGCTCAGCAGTTAAAGATGCTGAACTTGTCAGCTGGAAAGCTGACAGCCCAGGTTGAGACCTGAGCCCCATGCAATGGAATGAGTTCTCGTTCCTGCCCCAGCTCCTGCCCACCAAGCAGTTCAAAAGCATGCAAATGTGAGTAGATTAATAGGTACCACCTAGATGGCAAGATAACAGCATTCTGTGCACCTTTAATCTCTAGCCATGCTAGCCACATGACCACGAAAATGTCTTTAGACAACGCTGACTCCCTTGGCCAAAAAACAGAGATGAGCACTGCGCCCTAGAGTCAGATATGACTGGAAAGGGAAATCTTTTATTTTTTTTATTACTGTAGTAAAACCAAAAGCATGAAAAACATATATATATATATATATATATATATATATATATATTTGTTTTCTGAGGTTTTCACGGGTGTTTGTATGTAGGTCTTTGGTAATTCGGGTGTATATATATATATATATATACACCTGGTGTTTACCTATGTGTTTTAAGGATGTGAATTGCCTTTAGTTTATCAACTGACAGTGAAAATTATTTTATAGATAGTAACTCAGGATCACAATTGGGACTGGAATTTCCGTTACTAAGCAATATAGTTGATTGCTAAAAATGTTTAGTTAGGCTAAAACAAAAGTAAAGATGATATAAGCCCTATAAAACCAATATTCCCGACAAGAGCTTGCAGTCCTAAGGATTATTCAGGTTTATTCACCCATCTCTTAATGAGCAGGACCAGACCTGGAAGAAAGGTTTCTTTCCACAGTTGAAACTTGAGATCAGAGTGATTATCCCAAACTGTTCTTCATCTTCATAATTTGGTCGAATCCAATTATTTGTTTTATCTTTGAACATATTATATAGAAGTAGAAATCACAGCAAACTTTTGCCTCTTTCTTCAGTTGCCAGATTTGCAAAAAAGCACTGGAAGTCAATGGAACACTACTAACTCTTACTGATGTCCAACAGCAGTAGACTGTTGGGACTATGATTACCTACACTTGTATCCTAATTCTAATTCTATTAATTCTGAAATTAATAACTTGATATCATTGAATAAGGAAGAACATGCTAAGATATGACAAATAAAAGACAATGCTATTCACCTCCAAGAAAAAAAACTGACATGTTTTATAGGATTGGAAATTGGAATAAGACAAATTGCACTCTAGGACACTGAAAGAATCAACTGATGATTTGGTAAAATCCTGGGTTTTGAGAAATTTTGGAGAATTGATGATGGATCAGATGACTAGAAGAGAGGAAACACTTATTCAACACTTATTCTCTTCAAAATGTAGAGAAGAAACTTAGAGAAAAAAGATCCAGGAAACTACAGAACAGTTAGTGTAGCAGTTATACCTTGGCTATTCCAGAGCAGATTGTAAAGTGATTGGTCAGTAAGCACTTTGAAACAAAATTATAATTACCAGAAGTTGGCCAGTTAGGAACAAACCTTGCTTAGACTAATCTTGTTTCATCTTTTAATTGTATAACTTCTTTAATTGCTAATGGAAATCCTATATATACCTCTCTTGACTTAAACTACCCTACAACATGGTGATTAGCAATCTAATTATATCAGAGCTAGATAGCATGACAACTGTGCCACAAGAATCAGTCATGAATTCTCTACTATTTGATATTTTCATTCATTCATTGTGTGTATGAAGAAGTATAAGGAATCCTACCCATGTTTTTGCAAATGGTATAAAATTGAACAAAATAACTAAAACCTTAGACTGGATACAGATATTGGCTTTCTTTCTCTCTTGACCAAAGTGACAGCAATTTCACTAATGCTCTTGTAGGAGGCTGCAAAGGATAGATTTGTTTGTTTTTCTCTTTCTGACTCTGAGGAATGAGAAGCCTTTCCTCTGAAGCCATTGCTAAGAGCAATAGGTGCAATTGGAACCATCCTTGTCAGAGGAGAAAAGGGGGAGCTTTTATCTGAAGCCTACAACCAAGTGTTGGTGATTGGGTGACATTAACCTTAAAAGCCTTCTATCGCACATGGATAAGAAGCACATCTGCCATTTTGTGGGTGCACAAGGTGGAAATCACAGTTGCAGGAAGCTATAGATAAGAATTATCATCTGAATTTTTATATTTTGTTCCTTAAATACCCTCTTATTTCTATCTTGAATATGGATAAATAATTGAAAAAGTGTTTAGTAGATGTTTTTCTATGAAAGAGTGAAAAGTGCACTTTCTGCACGTGTCATAATTAAAACTTTGCATTGGTTTCATGTGATATTTCCCAAATAGTTGAGGCACCTTATCTGTTCGTAACTGACAAAAAGTTAGTACTTCTGCATTAAACATTATGAAATTCCAGATTTATGTAAGAAAACAAGCATATCAGTTGGGTCTTAAAAATCAGTGAAATACAGAATTGAATATATAGTGAAAAATATTAAGGAAACTCAGATATATCATACAGAATATCATTACAAGTAAATGAATGCATTTATGTAGAGGACATTGCCAAATAATATTTTGACCAACAATTACAACTACTGGTGAAATGTTTAAGCTAATGAATTATTGTATTATTCAAAATTATATTCACTGGAAATATATTGATCTCAGCAAATATGAGCAATGCAGTATTTCTCAGTGGGATTATCCCACCAGAGTGAGCAAAAGTGGCAGGATATTTATGGCTGATTTGTAGCATTTACAGATTTATCTTCAATCAAGATCAGAATCAGAATAGAGCTGGAAGGGACCTTGAAGGTCTTCTAGTCCAGCCCCCTGCTCAAGCAGGAGATCCTATACCATTTCAGACAAGTGATTGTCCAGTCTCTTCTTAAAACCTCTATAGTGATGAAGCACCCACAACATCTGAAGGCAAGCTGTTCCACTGGTTAATTGTCCTGCTGTTAGGAAGTTTCTTCTTAATTCCAGGTTGCTTCTCTCCTTGATTAGTTTCTATCCATTGTTTCTTGTCC
This sequence comes from Azemiops feae, assembly GCA_023970755.1. Taxonomy (NCBI): domain Eukaryota; kingdom Metazoa; phylum Chordata; class Lepidosauria; order Squamata; family Viperidae; genus Azemiops; species Azemiops feae. The sequence goes on along the minus strand of JALGBA010000476.1, from coordinate 897,580 downwards.
TGCCTTCTGGTTCTTTGGAAAATAAATTGACCCCCTCCTCTTTGTGGCAGCCTCTCAATTACTGGAATGCTGCTATCATGTCCCCCCTAGTCCTTCTTTTCTCTAGATTAGCCAAACCCAAATCCTGCAACCGTTCTTCATATATTTTAGTCTCCAGCCCTTTAATCATCTTAGTTGCTCTTTTTTGTACTTTTCCCATCATTTATGAGCAAGTTAGAAAAGGTGGTCTTAATAGAACTTGGAAAGATCTTATTTTCTTCTATTGCAGAAAAAAGGTTCATATGTACTTACTTTTTGTTTTCTGCTTTTTAAACCAGTTAATAATCTATAAAATGTCAAGTCCTCTTATCCAGCACTACTCAGTTTACTCAAGAATGCTTTATGAAAGATGGTTTTAAAGGCTTTTTATAAAACCAAATATACATGTTGATAGGATCCATTCCCATACCTCTTGACATTTTAAAAATATTGCAAAAGATTTGTAAAGCCAGAATTACTTTTGCAGAATCTATGAATTATCTTATTTCAGCAAGGTTTGATCTTCTACAAGTTACTTATTTTTATTTAATTACATTTTCCATCAGTTTGCCCTGAATCAATGTTAAGTCCAATTTTTCAGAATGAACATTAAACTGATTCTAACCAATAATTTTCGGATCTCTCCTGTGTCTTCTTAAAATTGTCACAGTACTTGACTTTTAATCTTTTGCTTTCGCAGCAATGTAAAAGATGTGCCATGGTTTTGCAAAGAATTCAGCAATCTCACCCTTGACTTTTTAAAGATCTCTCAGATGGGTGTCCTCAGAATCTGCTCCTTTTTATTATATAGTTTCTCTTTTTACTTCAGTTTACTTAATTTCTGATTTACTCCCTGAGAAAATACTTGCTCTGTATTAGGTATTTGATCTATATCTTCTGTACCAAAGGCAAATGCTAAATATTTGGTTTTTTCTACAATATCTTAATCTTTCTTGAGCATGTCTTTCCCTCTTTCCTATGTAATTTCAGGGTTATAATCCTATTTCTGCAGGAGAGGAAGAATTTAGAAAAACAGAATTAGTATTTACTTCAATATCATAGCAATTCAGTATTTTTTCAGCCAAAATAATATGTCAAGCCATTGATGATTTAAATATCTTTAAGTATTTAGAGGAAAATGAGAAAGTAATATGCATGGGCATAGTTTTATTTATAAATTTGCAAATACTAGACAATGAAAAGTAAGTATTTCACTAATAAACTATCTTTATACAAGCTACCATGCATTCTCTTTTTTAGTTGCAGAATGTGTATTATGTATTCAGGCTTTGGAGTTAAAATTTGGGATATAATCAGATGGAAAAATCAGGTTTTTAACCATTAGTTTGCGTTTTTTAATGCAAGTGTGGCCATCAGGTACTTCTATTCACAGGGTATGTTATGACAACTTGCTCCAAACCTGTCTCCTTAAAGATGGGTGCACACAGGACTTGGGTCTTTGCCCAGTATTCACAGTGACACCAGTCTTATAATTGTAGTATTAAAGTAGGGGTTTTCACACCTCCTTAAAAAAGAAGAATGCAATTAACCTCTCGTAGTTCTTTGCTGTATAGACACAGAAGCATCTTATTTGATTGACCCTCTGATTATAATAAATTATATTGTTCAGATTTTTGCAGGAAGCGTCTTTTCCAGGAGGATTCTGGTAGATTCTTAGGTTAGAAATGGCAATAATTAGTGAGTTATATTATTTCTCATGACATCATCTCTAGAATAAAACAAGGCTTTAGTCAGTTACACTGTATTATAGATTTAAATGCTGAAATACCTGACCATTTGAAATAATGTATGTAGGTTTTTCACATAGATATTTTAACAAGAGCATTATCTTCTATTGGAAGAACATGTCTTCCTTATCTTTTATGGTCTCCACACCAGATCACGCCAGGCAGTAAATATTGCCTGTTATCATCACAAAGATGGAAGTCAACTACTTTATATGTCACAGCAGATTTATTATCAGTTTGCATCACTAAATTCTTTCAGCAATAGAACAAATTGGGTTGAATTTCTATCTTAAAAATACTTTTGGAACCTAACTTATAGAATTGAATGTTTGGAATTATATACAAAATGCCAACTAATTAATATTGTATTTCAATTTAAGGCTTATACTCATTTAATTTTTCAAACAGTATTTTACATCTTTTGCATGTTTCATATGTAATTTTATTCTCAATATTTACCTTTTTAAGAAAAATTGGTTTAAGCTTTACTCTCAGCGTGCCTCTGTGTGATTAAACAACCCTGAGTTCACCAAATAAAAATAAGACTCTTTATTCTGTGGAGCTAACTGTGGAGCTGACTTTATAATGTGTAAAATCTATGTGAAACATGGACACTTCTTTTTCAATGCTTGGAAAGGTGTCTAAGGGAAAGGGAAGATTATAAATTAATTTATACTGCTAGAAGAAGTAAACAGCTACTTTCTTAATGGTATATTTTCCTTTTCTTCTACTGTTCTTCAAACTGTAATAGTTGAAGGTAACTACAGAATCAGGCATTTTCCTGCTATTCCACTTATAAATCCTGTACTGAAAAATAGTTCTGCTTTCTTATAGCTGTTGCTTAAACAGAAGAATCCTATGCTAAAAGAGCTTATTTTCACAGTTACCTCTTTCCTGGCTTATTTTTTGGCATAGGTTCATGAGATAACTTAAAAATAAAGAAAAACCTGTAACACAGTGTGATAATTTGCTCCACATTTTGTTCAGTTTGGCATTTCAATTCAACTAAATAAGATGGCATTTTGTTAGGACAAGAAGGATGTTACAATCTGAATTGTATTTGAACGCATTAAAGTCTGTATCATGGGATGACATACCAGTCACATTATATCTTATGTTTCATTGTCCAGGTTTTTGAACCCATTTCACATCCATTTAGATGGCTATAATCTTTTCAAATTGTACAAAAACTACAAATCAAGATTATAGAAAGTCCTATAAAATGTATATTTGGACAATTTTAATAGAATTTGAATGAAGTATTCAACCATGAATGGGTTATTTAAGAAAAATATTGTATTTGCTATTCCAAATGAACTAATCATTATTTTATTTTTGTTTTATTTTTTCATTCCAGTGTATCTTGAGGATAGTTTTGTAAAATCTGGAGTCTTTAATGTATCTGAACTTGTGCGGGTGTCTAGAAGTAAGTCTCCTTTTCATTTTCTGAAGTTTTATTTTATTTTTGGATTTGTATTACATTTGTATTTGTATATGTTGCTACATGATTCTTTCCAGAGTTGATTCTTTATGATAGCGCCTCCAGTTACATAACTGACAATACAGATAGTTCTTATTTACCAACTACTCATTCAGCAACCATTTGAAGTTACAGCAGTGCAGAAAAAAGGAAGATTTGTGACCAGTTCTTGAAGTTGCAGCTGTTGCAGTGCCCCGCAGTCACATGATTGTAATTCATGTGCTTAGTAACCAACACATATTTATGATGGTTGCAGTGTTCCAAAAGACATTTTATATTTCACAAAACAAACGTTTGAAATCTATTATTGCCTATAGATTATATGAGTATTTTGACTTGATATGTGTGAGAATTGGAGAACATACAGAACTAGTTAATAGGGGTATGCAAAGCTTCATAGGAATGTTATACTGTGGGAAAACCTTTGAGAGAACCACTTCCCTCAAAGGTATTTTGTGAAGCATTGTGACCTTCTGCATTTAGGAATGGTCTCTAAAACTGATGCCCTGGAAGAGGACTGAGAGGAGCTTTCTCTGACAATATTGATTTGAGTCATTCTGGGTATCCTTGGCATGAACACTGCAAGCTATCCTGTGGTGTGTGCCAAAGCCTCCAGATCATTTGCTGAACAATTTGGGCAAGTAGTTGAAAGAGGTTCTGTCTGTGTCTGTCAAAACTCTCGATTCATACCCCTGTTTGAAAGGTAGTTTAAAGAGGCCAGAGGCACAAAGAGTCAAAAACTTTCTTTGGGGAATATTGGGAGCAGATTGAAAAGAACCTTCTCCTGGAAGGTTAGCTGAAATAAAACTCCCATCAGCCTTCTTCCATGGTACTTGTATGAAACAGTTTGAGAGGGAAGCGAATCAGATCGCTTCCACAGTCCAGATTGCTTTGTTAAAACAAATCTATGCTGCTTTGCATAGGTCTACAAGTCAATTGTGTCTTTGTCTAGCACAGTCTTCCCTAATATATTTCCCTATGATTTAGTACATCTTATCCATTTTCACTTGGCCTTGCATGCTGAGATGGGAGGGAAGGCTTGTCCCATGCCCCTAAATAGTACAAATTATGTCTTTTAATTACATGACTAATAATTAGATAAAAGTGAATTTGCTTTGATTTAGGATTATATTAATATGTCTGTTTAGACGCAGGCTTGACTTTAAATTATGTCTTTAGCACCTATAACCCAGGGAGCTGGAGTAAACTTCCCCATTGGAGAACTTCCAGGTCAACCATACTATCATGACATGAACTCAAGTGTTAACTTACAGCGATCGCTATCCTCTCCACCAACCAGGTTAGCCTATTGTAAAACGTCTGTGGTTATATAATATTTTAAATGATTTTACTTTGCAGCTTTTCAATAAAATAATTATGCATTTGTCCAGCAATTTGGTCTGGGTTGGAGGGAGGGAGGGAGGGAGGGAGGGAGGGAGGGAGGGAAGGGCCTTAATGGAACAAAAAGATAAGTTGATATATATTGATCAACACTCCTCAATAAATAATTTCAAATGACAGTTGAATAATGAAAATGATTATTGTTCAGAGTGGAAATTATGCCCCAAAATGAAAATTATTGAGAGAAAACCTGTAGTTCTCAAACTAGTGAGAATTGTTAATATCAGCATGGACAGGTGTCTCAATTTATTATCTGTTGACTCAGAAAGGCAGGGAAGAGACTTAGAATTAACACTGTCTATCATAGACCTACATACAGGATTTTATTCCTGTATATGTTCATAGGCTGGTGTTTGCGCACGTGTGTAGCTTCATTTTTGACTGGAATTAATTTGACTGTGCTGGGTATGTAAGCCTTCTGCTGACAAGCCAGTTCTTGAATAAGGCCTGTTGGAGTCCTAACTCTGCATGCCTAATCTAAAAACAATCACTAATGTATTAATAAAAGAAAAATGTGTATAGTATAAATAATTTTAAAATCAGTGTAAAATGTGAATATATCTAGTGTAGTTTTAGGGTTGAAAAGGATTGTACTTTAAAATATCAATATAACTACTGCTTAAATAAGCCCTTATTTCTATATGTTTACAGTAAGAGACCCAAAACTATATCCATAGACGAGAATATGGAACCAAGTCCAACAGGAGATTTTTATCCTTCCCCAAATTCACCAGCTGCTGGTAGTAGGACATGGCATGAAAGAGATCAAGGTGAGTAAATACATACTATAGAAAAGTGAGTGCTCAGTTCATTCTGTGTCTACTCAGAAGTAAGCTATATTGAATTCAATTAGGTTTACTCATAGATAGACAGACAGACAAGACAGGATCTTGGAGCTCTTATTAACATTATTTCTTCAGAAAGTATGAATAGATGGTAGATTGCAATAAAGAAGAAAATTTTAAATCTTTTGAGGTTAAAATACTTCCTTAGAATATTACATTCAGTAGTAATTACAATGTCATCCCTATTATTGAAAAGTTCTATTTTGTATTCATCAAATGTACAGATCTCTTTTTCAAAGCCATAGTACTCATTTAGAGTCACAAGAAGTATTTAATAATTGATTTACTGGCAGGCAAAATGTAGAGGCACTATATTGATTAGCAGAATCTAGAAAGATTAAAAAATGATTGAATACATTATTGGACTTCAGATATACTGTAAAAGAGGATGATAAATTTTGACATTTTTTTCTGGCCATGTTGCTATGCATTTAATACTCACATGAAAATATTTATTTCTATCCATTGGTTCATATGTGCTTCGTGTGACTAAAATCTGAAATATAAATGAAAAGTACCCTGTTTTACAGAGGCATACATGCATTGTTACGAATGATAAGCCTGAAGTAAATTTTATCTAAATGAGTACACAATCACATCTACAATATCTTAATATTGTTCAGCCATGGATTGTATTTCACAGCAATATTAAGTTGAAGAGAAAAATTAAGCATAAGTAGTGAATGGAAGTGATTATTTCTTAGTTTTCACAATACTTCCTGTAGTTCTATTCATATTATATAATAGTATTGCTTAATAATTTTGAAGCTCTGTGATCTGTGACAGAAATTTCCAAAGTTTATTAAAATATATAGTAAAAGATCTGATAGAATATCACATTAAAAGTTAGAATCATCAGTTTTCAGGAGTTTATTCCCCCTTTCTCATACGTTTATATCTACAACCACTTACCTCCTCCCTAATTTCTAATTTCATATATTGGTCATACATTTCTGTCTAATTTCTTCCTAATATAACACTCAAAACATTATTTTTGTAAGACTCATGATGCTATATAAAGTTCTCAATTTAACCTTGATACCTGTACACTTTCTATTGTAGTTGTTTTCTTCCTTTTCTTTTTCTGTTCTTTGAACGGAATTCTTAAAATTAAGACCTTTTTCTCTTTTTTTACAAAATAAAAATGTAAAGATGTTGTGATGAAGAAAAATGAAATGAAAATTTTCAATATACACAGTTACGAATTTGATACCAAAAACCTTGCATTATATGTTTATTTTTGTATTTTTCAGTATAAAGTAAATCCCCCCCAATAATTGACTTGTGTTGGTCTCTAAAAGTGTTATCTGTGATTTGTTGTTATTGTTTTTACGAATAGGTTTTGGAATTCAGATAGTTCAGAAATGAGATCTGGAATGTTGCTTAAATCGTGTATAACTTATCTACTTTTCTGTTGCTCTTGCCATGTGTAGAAACGATTGCCTTTAACAGGAACCATCACAGATATTTAAAGGAGAAACTTAGAAAGCGATTTCCATATTCAAGGTTAAAAACTGCAGTCACATTTGTACAATTACTTCTGTACATGGTGTGGGAACAGGATCAAACTATATAAGTACAGAGTCTACTCTGACAGAGACATGACATTTATACAGAGTCTAATTGTCAAAATTGAATGTGCCAATAGGTTAAAAGTTTGCAGTGGTCTCTGCATAGTTCTAGTTGTGGAGTGTAGAGATCTGTGGTGCTTAAGCTTTGGTAACCTTCAGTTAAGACGAAAAATGTGTCTGAGTGTATTCATGAATGTGACAGGCCATTAAAGGTTTAGATTGTTTCAAATACAAACTTATTTTTTCAGAATTTTAGTTCTTCTAGTTTGCCTTTTTTACATTTTACTTTTTCTGATGGATACTTAATATTATTTTATATGGTCTTTTGGGGTGGTATCAATTTATTTTCTATAATCATTACTATGCTTTGTGCATGGTCATTGAATGTATTCCTTTTTTTGCGTCTATATTCAGTTTTTGATATTTTTCATGCCACTTTATCTTTCTTATATCAAAATGCATATTATTCTCTTGATGTGCTTCAGTAACAAGTGCATTCATTGTCAATTAGTCTGCCAGAATAGTATCCGAAAGGCATTGACACATGTCTTTCTAGCTTTTCTCAAATGAAAACCACTTGCTCCAGACCGCATGAGTTATTTATCGGAGTAACTATTCTGTTATTGGAGTAGTTTTTTTCTGGTCTTTTGTAATTAAGAGGCGAATGCCTTTGCACCATGATTAGATATGTTTGAGGTTTCATTTTGTGGGAACTTCAGCACAAATATGATTTTGATGTTCTGAGTTGGTAAGTACTAAGGCCTGATGCAATTTGTCCTAGAATCATGGTATCTTCAGGGGATCTTCTTAACTAGTTACTTATCTTTCCAGCTTCTGAGTTTGGGCTACTGGGGGCTTTGGTTTGCTTTCCTCTAATCTCAGATATAAGGGTAGGAAGAAGCTGCACTTACGAAAGGTGTCCACGTGGGAGGATTTGGTGTCATTATTAAGGAGAAAGAAGAAACTGTTACTAAATTGCTGCTTTCATAAATTTCTGAGGCTAGTGGAAGAAGGGATGAGTTATTTGTTAACCTCAGTTCCCTTCATGCAGTGCCATAAAAGTATGGTTATGCAATAACAATAGACACAGCTTTTCTAAAAGGTTCCTGAAATTCAGCTGCACCTGAGATCTTTACTCCACAAATATGAATTTGCAGAACCACAATTATTGGTAAGTAGTTACTTTTTTAACAAGAAAAGATGACATTTTTATTGTCAATTAAGAAAAGGGGGAATTGTGTGGATTTTAAATATTATACATTAAGAGTTTCACCTTTGAAGAAATGGTTATCCTAAATAACAGATTCTGAATTTTAGTCTATAAATAGTCAAAATAGTACCGTTTATGTGCAATAGAAGTATCAATACATTTGAGAGTTTGAAGGTTTGTTAAATTATGTAAAAAACAAGGTTAGAGACAAATAAAATTAAGTTGAAGATTTCAGAGCATTATAATAAACATTGAGCATCTTTGTTGATGGTTGAAATGTGACTGATTATTAAGGGGAAAAGAGTATCTTCAAAACTGCAGCACTTTGTCCTGCAATATTTTGTTGTAATTCCTGCTTGTTTATTTCTCTTAGGCACATTTTATTGAAAAAGACAGTGTTATATTCATCAATTAGTTGCTCCCTGAGTTAGCTAATTTGGAAACTAATTTTGAAATTGTGTATGGCTTAAGATTAAATCATGTTCTTGGTATATACCTGTATCTGAATTGTTCAAAAATTATTCTAGTTTTTTTGCAGTTAATTTTAGTTAATAGAGATTATAAATATCCCTTATAGTTTTAGATCTAGGGAAAAAAGATAAGAATTTACTCAGAATAAGAATCTTACAGTAATAATATGATTTGAAATAATTGAGATTAGTAGACCAATCGAATATCAGGACATCCTATAATGGCATCAGAGTTTTTCATGGCTTATGAATTAAAATCACTTGTCATTTAAGTGAAAATGTAGCTACTCCATTCTACTTTGCTTACAGCAGTTAATCCTTTTCCCTCTAAATATGGACACTAAACATAGGAAGGAACAGATTTAGCATGTACAAATAATTTTATATCATAGCATTAAGAGTATGGATCTAGTATCCATGGTCTTATATAGATCCCAGCCCATGGTTTTAGACCAGGGGTACCCAAACCCCGGTCTGTGGACCAGTAGCGGGCCGTGGCATGCCAGCAACGGTCCGCACAAACAAGCAAAGCCCCGTCCGCGGGATACAGGAAGCACACAAAACCATGTACCCTCCGATCTGCGGAAAAATCTCTCTCCACGGAACCAGTCCTTGGTGCCCAAAAGGTTGGGGACCTCTAACTTAGACAGTCTTTATTTAACGTTACTCAGAGCTGTGGAGTGATAATGAGAAGGACTAGATAGATATACTTCATCTTAATCCTCAAAATTGTAAGTTATTTTCATCCTTGTTCAGGTTCATATAATAATAAAATTGCAATTGATGTTAATTGATAGGATTACAGAAACCAGCAAGTGTTCTGTACAAACAATACTATTTATAAAGGATGCTTCCTCAAAAATTAAATAATTTAAAACATGAAACAGCTGCATGGATTGCTATGCCAGGGTTCTATGAAAAGAACTGATGTGATTTTTAAAAGAAGCTCTGGATTTAAAAAAAAAAAAAAAAAAGTGAAAAGCAAACTTAATTGGTCTCCAGGGAAACAGCAAGTCTTTATCTTGCATATTTCACCAGTAGTTTAAACTTTTAATAATTTTTGATTAGAAAAATATATTTGACCCAGTGTAGAAAAGAATGATGCGCTGCTTTACGTCATGTACTATAATTGTATATTTTAATATTGCATATCCTAAAGCATTTTAATATTGTTAGAGATTTGTTTGGAATTGTACATTAGTGTGTACAATTAAATAAATTTTAATTTTACAGTTTCTTCATCATGTTCAGTTTCCTATGATTCTCCTGCATTCAACAGCAACAAATCATTACAACCACAGCTTACCATTAAAACAGAAGCTCTTGGATCTTCTTCTCCTGTTCTTCACCTACCCACTGCTGGGCCTCCTTGTGATGGGGAACAAGTATCCTCTCCTGGATATTCTTCTGGACCTTTGCCATCTTTTACTATCTCCCCATCTTCTGGACTTGCTTTTTCTGGAATTCCTTTAATTACAGGGCCCTCTCCTGATGGATCTTTTCTCATTAGACCTTCACATGGTTTCTCTAAAATGGATATATTAATTTCTGAGCTGAGGGAATTAAAAGAGGAGGTGGGTAGTGCTGTTCAGGAACTAAAAAACATAACTGATCAGCTGGGCCATTTGCTTGCCTACACAGAACAAAACTCAAAAGTAATTCATAAAACATCTACTGAGGGTTGAGTTATATCATGGAAAGACACCCTCCATCTGGATTGTTTTATTGACTACTACTTAACTATGTTACTCTACGTTCATTTCTTTCAAAAGCATGACCAAAATATTATCTTAAAAGAACTATATATCTATATTCTGCTAGCAAATCGTTTGTCCTGTTGTAAATATATAATATTTCATAGTAAATAAATGTATACATACCTTATATGTCAGTTTTTGTGTTTTTATTTAAAATATATTTAGAGGCAAACTGTTTTCTCCAAAATTGGTTATTTATTATCCTCCTAATACATCAATATTCCTAAAATAAGCATTGTTTCTAACTTCTTGTTAGAAAGTATATTTCAGTGGAAAGCTGCTGTGGGTTTGTTTATCTGATACTCATCTTTGACAGAGGTTTGAACTGTAATATCAAAAGAGTTTCAATGTGATTTTTGTGCAATAACTTCTAAAATTTCACTAAGTTAATATCATATTCCCAATTGTTTTGGAGGACTAGAATTCTTCAAAAATACAGTTTTTATTAACTTTCAAGTCAGGGACTAGGACTATTAAAATCTGAATGATTGAAATCTCAGATTAAGCTGTTTGTTTAAAAAAATATTAAGATGGTATTGGGAAGTGTGGTGGAAAAAATATTACTAATGCATCTAATGTATATAAAATAAATGCCTATGTTTCTTTCTGAGGGACCTTATTGAAAGTTGGAAACTATACTTATTAGATGTATATTAAGTTGAAGAGACGTTAAAAGCAAACATAATGTGGTTTTATTTCAAAAAATGAGCTGTCAGGTCATCAGTTGGATAAGCCTGGGAGAGGGGAAAAGATCATTTTTATCTCTCTTCCACTCCTGCAGCCTCTCCACTATTTTAGAGATTCTGGTAGAACTTCCTCTGGCCCAGAGGTACTAAAACCATACTTTAACAAACACTGGGCTAGAAGACAGAAACAGAAACAAAATTCAAAGTGTTCTTGATAGGTTAGAATTTTTTTTTGATGAAACTTAGATTTTAAATCACAGGACATAATACTTTTATTCCATTGTGCACTAAAACCCTACTTCAAATAGGTGTCCAGTTTTCAATATCACCTTTTAAAAACAAGGCAAACAGGAATAAGTCAGTGAGATAATAAGATAAAATTAAGTATTGCTTGAGAGGCAGCATGTTATGGCAAATGATACCTGGTTAACTTGAAGGATTTAACTGCTAATTTACTCTTGCACTTATGCATATAAAATGTTTATAGCCTCTCATACCAAGTTTGTAGCCCAGTTATGGAATTTGTCCTTTTTTGTATTTGGATTTCCATAAATACAGAATTACTATAGAACAAACAATAAATGCTGTTTCTTATCATTCAAGGACAGTTTAGCAAATGCTATTGCTAGTAGGCAAGTGCCGGGAATATAAATAATGCTGATATGCAGTTAGAATATCATATTAAGAATGTGGGAGCTCTGATATCAAATTTCAACTTGGTTAAGAGATTCACTCAATAATATTAGGCTATTTGGCCACTATCTTTCAGTCTAATCTATCTCAAAGCATTGTGGGAAGAATAAAAGCATGGTGAAGGAAACCATGCTGTCCTGAACTCCTTGGACAAAATGTGGGTATGAGTTATATAAATACACATAATTTATTTGGATATAATGGCATTTTCATGCATTAGTCCATCATGGTAATATAATTGCATTAAAATTTGCATCAACATTAAATTACTGCTTTTATTTTACTCATGTTCTTTAAGCAGCAGGAACTACAATTTTTTAAAGTTGTGGACTGAGTTTAATGATTTATATAAGCTGTGATTATTGAATCTGCTATTTTCTCAATATTTGTAGATTTATGATTTTTGTATTAACAGAATTATTAATGTAATAGTTGCTGCACAAACATTGTAGCCACAATCCGAACTAGAAATAGGTATGTGAATCTCAATGATATAAACACGCCCTTAATGTGTTTCAATGATTTCACTGAGCTTAAATCATGTACCTGAATTTTAACCTGTTCTTAAAAGTGGCAATTTGTAATGCAAAGTTCTTCAATGTATCTTTCTTCCTTTCTGTGCAAAAGGAAATTGCATTACATTCAGCATAAGATCACACCAGTTCTTAATACAATAACATACAGGTAGTCCTCGACTTATAATAGTTCATTTAGTGACCGTTCAAAGTTGCAACGGCACTGAAAAAAGTGACTTATGATCGTTTTTCACACTTACAGCCTTTGTAGCATCCCTATAATCATGTGATTAAAATTCAGATGCTTGACACTTGGTTCATACTTACGACCGTTGCCATGTCCCGGGTCATGTGATCCCCCTTTGCAACCAGATTCCCCTTAACAACCATATTACTGAATTATCAACTGCAATGATTCACTCAATAACTGTGGCAAGAAAGGTCATAAAATGGGGCAAAACTCACTTAACAAATGTCTCGCTTAACAACAGAAATCTTGGGCTGCATCGTGGTCGTAAGTCGAGAAGTACCTGTATTTTCCAATAGCAAACACTTTTGAATTTTGTAGTCAAGTTCCATCATCACAACCAAGGTTTTTTATTTTGTTTTTAAAGTTCAGTCTCAGTTGTAGAACTATTCTGAAGACATTTTCTAGATGTCGGAGTCCAAAACAGTTATGAAGTGTTAAAAACCAAAGAGCATTTACTGGGATTTCATGAGAGTTGATTTCATTTTGGGGGAGCAGGAAGGTTCTAATAAGCCACATATAGGGTGGGAAGGCATTTAGAAAGCACGTTTATTCTTACCTTCATTTTTAGACCTTTAGACTATTAGAAAAGAGACCTTAATTACAACAGGCAGAATGAGGGGATAGAACTATCCATGTTTCATAAGGACCCCATTGAATGGTGTTAGATCTGGGTGAACTATGGGCAGTATTAACTTTTCTTTTTTTTTTTTACTTCCATAATGATATTTTAAAGCCATGTATATGAAATAAAAATATTCAGGGTCAGTTTGTATCTTAGTCTGCTCCCTGTTTTCAGCACAGTGTAACCTTGACTTTGCATCCATTGTGCAAATGGGACTATTCTGATACCTTCTGTTTATGATTCTTTGACTCTCAATGCATTGTTTGCAATGCTCAGTCTAAACCAAGTATGAAGCTGTGATTAAATGGAAATGGATTTGGGATTTAAGCTGGTGAAGTAGATGCAAAAATATTCTGCATCTGCGTTGCTGTCCCATTGTGATTTCCCTATAACTTCATAGGAAAACGAACATGTTGTGTTGCTCTCTGCGAAAGCTAACCAGATGTCCACTGCGGGCAAGTGGATCCTTAAGCTTTGCCTCACTTATACGTTGACTCGAGTTCTGTTTAGCAGGTGGGGCTTTGTGATTGGTGTACCATGTGACATTTACCAAGGGAGTTCCTCGGAGGACAGTCTGCTCATAGAGAGGCAGAGGGTCTTGCCTTTTGATGAGGAAATTGCTGAAACTCATGTCTCATTAGTGTTTCTTAAGGTTCTTGGGAAGCAAACAACAGTTTAATTAAAGTCTGACGTAAACACATTTCTGCACATTTTCCCTGCAGCATTTTATCTCATTAGAATTGCTCAGAATAGTTGCCCTGGGCTAACTTGAACAGATATACATCTGGAGCACCATGTGTGCAAGCTGCCACTGAGTGAGCTACGTACGCTATGCTTCATAGCAACTTAGTTCTTTGCTTTACTTTGTAGATGCAATTACCTTGTTGGGAGATGAATTGATCTAACTTTTTCCAATTTGTCTGGGCCTTTATATCGCTGATATGCTAGTAATTTCAGAATTACTATATAATGCAATCCAGACAGGCATATTCTTTACCTTTTTAGTATTATGCAGTAATAACCTGAAGCTTTTAATTTATCCAAGCTTCTGTTTAATTTCCTCTGGAACTATTTTCAGGAATGTATTCAGATACCATTGTCTACTCTGTATTACCATATACATACACAGTGTTGGTATCAGATTATCAGTAACCAAAATTTACAAAATGAAAACAGGTTTTTCTGTACTGTAGAACACATAGTATAGTTTTAGCTCAGTCTTCCTGTGAGTCTTGGCACTTTAACTCGCAAAACGGTGAAGATGGTTGGGCTATTCTCAACATTATAATTTTCATATTTAAAGGAGTAGACTGTAGAAGGCTATTTAAACTGAAATCAGACAACTAACTTCAATTTCTTTTGGTGCATGTGTCATTTTGATTCATAATTAATAGGATCAATTCTATTATTGATGTAGGGGGCTTTGTTTCAGTTTTGCAATTTGGGCTGTGCAAAACAGTTTAAAATATGCATTGGTGTGAATGATGCACCCCTCTTTTTGAAGCATTAGAACAGCTGTTTCTTTGGGACGCTGCTGCAACAACTTTCATCTATTGTCTTTGCATATATGTACATTCGAAAACAATGCTTCCATTGGGGAAAGAAGTTGTGCTGAGCCTCGTAACATATGCTGCTGCTTCAATACATCAAGGAGGGGTGTTTTGCTAACATGCTTCGTGGTGTACCCTTTTCAAATGCTTTAAATGGCTCTGTTTGTGGTACCTCATGTTTCTTACTCCATTATGAATCACCCGTTTCATTTGATCCTGATTGCTACAACGTATATCGTTGATGTGATTAACTAAAATATGTGAGGCTTTAATTTCTCTCTTAAGAACATGCATGTGCTCACAAAAATCAGTGGAGAGTGCCTAATCCATTTTTCATATATTAAATACAGACAAGTTTTTTTTTATCGTATAGTACTATTAATTAATCATGAAGTACAAAAATATTTGTCTCAGAATAACGTGTTTTGTTTTAGTCACATCTAAAGCACTTCAGTATTTTACTTTTCTTTCACAATTTCCTGTCTCCTTCTCTGAAGCAATTATTTATTTAAGTTAGTTATTTTCCCAATGCAATAAAACTCATTTAAAGTGATTTACTTTACCTTTTGAAGAAACACAGGACTCTCACTAGGTTTATTGATTGACAAGGATTGATCAAGGATATGTTTCTGAAAACAAGACTTTACTAATTGTGAACCTCTATTCATATTTAACATGGAAAATAATTTTTGTATCTTTGAATCTTTGAATTCTTTTTTCAAAAGTTGTTTAATGTTGGGACATTATGAATTAAAGTATGTAGTAGTGCTAATAGTAACCAGACCAGTTCTGTCAATGTAGTCTTTAATACAAGTCTTGACTATAAGTAACTTCTATACTGTTTATTTTCTTTTTTCATTTAGAAGTGAATGTTTTATATGCTACTTTCTTTTTTTGAAATTATATAAGTTCTGTGGTGGTTGACCTATACCTAGATGTACAAGGCAGTACTAGAGTCTGAAGTTTATTGACCAACCCATGCCCTTTTCCACTTCCCTGCTACAGTACATTTTTAACAGAAAAAAATGGTGAGACTAAGAAAAAAATGGTTACTAAGCTTCCACTTGAAAATGTCAGTAGGCTGCTGTTTAAATTGGAAGAAGCAAACCCTCTGAACTCTTTTTGGGCTCGCAGCACATAGCAGGAGCAAATTCATTGATTTGAGAGCTTTTTATCTTCAAGGTAGGAATTTGGATGTGTTGTGCCTATCAAGCGCCAAATAACCTCTTAGTACTTTAATCTCAGCCTGGGTTCTTCGTAATCTCACGCTCACAATCATGAAAGAATCATTATTTGAAAAGCAAATAGTTAAATCTTTTCAAGTAGCTTCTTATAAAATGGACTTTAAGAAAATGTGAAAGCTATTTGGAAAATAAGTAGTACATTCAATTTATTCAGTGTGAGGTAGATGATTTTTTTGGTCCTTTGTATCAGTCTTGGCTTCATGGAAAAGTTATTGCAGTTTTCCTGCTATATGTTTTAGAAGTAGTTGGCCATTGCCTTCTTCTTAGGGCTAAAAGAGAGAGTGACTGGCCTGGCCCAAGGTCACCCAGTTGGGTTCCAAGCTTAAGACAGAATTAGAATCCAAATTCCTTCTCCTACTGCAATATCTTAACCCACAGGTGTCAAACTTGTCACGTGACGTGTCGCGACGTATCGTGACTTTTTTTGCCTTGCCGGAGCTGGGGTGGGCACGGCCTCTGCATGATGCAACCGGCCTGCAGGCCAGCAGTTTGACACCCCTGTCTTAACCACTAGACTAAACTGCCTGCAGGAGAAAATATATCTCACTGAGGCAATTCTGTTAACTTTAAAGAAGCTCTGACACATAGATTAGGCAGGAAGAGAAAGAGAGCTAGACTTGACTTGACTGAGGCAGGCTTCATAAATGAATAGAGAATTAAATATATATGTCCCATCCTCTCTATTTGTTAATTTTTAAAAAAATCACCTCCAAGAAAATTATTTGGGAGAAATTGTTTTATTTATGTCATTTATAATTTTTGTTAGTTAAACAACTAAGCAGTAATGAATGGCTAAGCCACGGGTCGGCAACCCGCGGCTCCGGAGCCGCATGCGGCTCTTTGAGGCCTTACCTGCGGCTCCGGAGCCTCCTCCGCCATTTTGGCGAGCGCATGCGCGCATGCGCGGGCGGGTGCGCGGGGTGCGCGGGCGGGTGCGCATGCGCGAACGGCTCACGCGCATGCGCGAACGGCTCGCGTTCATGCGCGAACGACACGCGCGCATGCGCGAACGCGCGGCTCCCAGGGTTTTTTTTTTTTAGGCCAAACGGGTCCGTGCGGCTCATCCGACGTTTCGGATGGCCGACCCATGGGCTAAGCAGTCTTTGTAATAATGATGGAGATGTTTCTTAGTAACTTCCTTCATATTTTTTACTTTTCTGAGGGATTTATAATCTTCTCAAATGGTCTTTGGCAAACCTCAGAATGATCCTGTTGTAAGTTGCCTTGAGTTAATATTGTGAAATGAGTGGCTATGTAAATAAATTCATTCAATCAATCAATCAATCAATCAATCAATCAATCTATGAAACGGTCTTCAATTAATATGTGGTGAAGACTGGAAGTGCAATTAAGGCAGGAAGTACTGTAAGCCAAGAAAAATTGTAAATTATAATCTTCAGATTCTAGGAATCACTATTCAAAACTTGCTATAAAAATAGAACTTGTACTTCTGAAAGTCCTTTCGATAGATATCTTTGTCTTCTCTGCTTAAAAATGGAGGAGGTTTGGAATCAAATTACGCTTACTGCAAACTCAGTAAAAACTTAACAGGGAATTTGGCTCATCAAAATCGGCATTATTGAGAAGAAACCATTTGGAAAAAAATGTATAATTATAAATAATTGCAGGATAACCCAGTTAAATACTATTTTTGGCACCTTCCTGTTAAATGTTTTAAAGAAATATACATACATACATATTAACAGTGGTTGCTGAGACCAAGCTGCAAAATATTCATCCTTAGTTTTGCTAGCATTCATTGAACTATGCCCCTGTCTCTGTTTCAGTCACTATCTATTGTAGTCTTCTCACATACATTTTTGTCTTCTTAAATATTTCTACTCAAGTCCAACTCTTCATTTATTGCAGTCCTAACCTATATAACAGTGCAATTTTAAACATGTAAAAAAAATTTGACAAGATGTCAACCGAACTATAGGGAGAGGAAAATTATACTGCCTTTATGAAATAAATATAGCTATATATTCAAAAAAATAGTTGTCACTAACAGTGGAATTACTGATGTAGATAAGCATTTGTTAAAACAAGTGTGTGCGTATGCATATGTGTGTGTGTACGACTTCATTTTGAAAATATGAGGTGTGCAAATCTTCTAGAATGACCGAATAAGAATTATGGTGATAACATCTCTTACGTCTTAGGATTTCATTTGATTGTTACTAAAGGAAGTCTATAAATGTTCATCTACCCTTTAGTGTTTTCTAATGCAGTGCATTTTAGTCACTAACCTAGGAACTGTTATTGCTTAAAGAACATAAACAATTATCTAGAATCATGATTGTGATGTTGGGTTAATGGACATGTTGTGTTGTATGCCATTGCAGATATGTCTTCTCCTACAATGAAGAAACCTGAAAAGCCTTTGTTTAGCACTACATCTCCTCAGGATTCTTCACCAAGACTGACTTTCCAGCATCATCATCCAGGAATCCCAGGAGTTGCACACAGTGGTGAGGAAACAAAAATGATAGAAATGCAGGAAAGTTGGGCAAACGTAATGTTAATTCAGCATTTAACTCAAAATTATATCAGATACTCTATGAGCTGGTTGCTTGGAAAATTTCTCTTGCTTCAGCTGAACTATATTTCTTTAGCTAATGTAAACAATATCACGTTTGAAGAGACATCCATTCTATCACATCCAGAGGAGTTTTATTTAGGTCATGAAGGTTCAATCAGTCAATTTCAACTTCTCACGGGAAAAAAAAAGATCTTGCAAAGTTGGAATTGATTGATTGAACTTTTTAGTCCCACCCAGTCTGCCGTTACCACCACAGCCACGCCCACCCAATGGGCCACACCCACCCAATGGGCCACACCCACCCAATGGGCCACACCCACCCAGCACTCGATGATGCATAAGTGTGTTTGGGGTTGCAGTTTGGGCACTCGGTCTCTAAAAGGTTCGCCATCACTGTCATAAGGTCTAGTCCTGCCTTGGCTTTTAAATAGGCCATTGTAGAGATGATGTATAGTGGAAAGGAAGACAGGTGTCTCTGGTAAGACAGTAAGCTTTGGCATATTAAAAGCTAAACTTACCCTGCAGCTCTTAAATTCCTGTGAAACTGATATAATGGACAAAGTTCTGTCAAGTCACGTTTGGGGCTTTCCATAGTCATTCCAATACTTTGAGTCTGACTCAGTATTTTACACAGGTGTGATAAATGCACAGGAAGTCATTCCAGCCATTTATTTAATCACTACATTGTGAACTAGTGGTACTTTTGAGATTCCACCTTGTGAATTGTGTTCAGTTTGGGGCATAACAGGGATTCATTGAACTTCAGTGAAGCTGATAAGGGGGATTGTTATCTTTAGTGTTAGAAAAAGACAGCTGAACAGGCCATGGTAGCATGCTTTAAATACCTGAGATATTACATCAGAGAAGTTCAAGGTCTTTCTCATTTTATGAAGGTTGTAGAATAATGGATTCAAACTATAGAAAGGTAGATTAGCTTCCTAACTGGAGCAGCAGTTTGGCAGTGTGTTAACAGTCATTTGTTGCATAGCTATTTAAGCAGATTTGGGGGGAATGCAAAAAAGTCAACTATATAGGATAAAGGATTGACCAATGGCTAAGAAACATTCATTTTTAATTTATTTCAGTCATAGTGTAACACTACATTTGTGCTTTTAGACTTCTAACATATTTTTAGAAGCTTTGCAAATAGAAAAAAAGACTTGTCTTTATCATCAGAAGTGTGCACAAATTTAACAAAATTATATTTTGAATTTGGAACAAAACAATCCCACTTAGCATTTTTATTGGGATAGCTCAAGCAAGATTTTGCCCTTTATGGCTATCTAAAAATTCTCCAATATGTTGCTGTATTTATTAACTTATCAAATTTATAAATTACGTTTTTCATCATAGTGATTGTAAAACCTGAAGGCAGCCTACATGTGCAACTAAACTATTTACCCAACAACTTTAATTTGATGTTCAGTGTCAGATTAGCAAGATAGCGGCAATAATTATTTTATTTATATCTTTATTTATTTAATTAGTATATTTTTATAACTGCCCGTCTAATATGGGACTCTGAACAACATACAGAGTTAAAAAAATACCAAAACAACAAAATCACCAAAAAAGTAACAACTTAAAACCTTTAAAAACAATGAAATCATTAAGAATCATTTTAAAAAGCATAATCTACAGGAAAGCACATTCAATTTCATTAGCATTGCAGCCACTTTGTAGGCTTCATATCCATATTACCGGATTCCCAGCCTCGATGGCAAAGCCATGTTTTCAGGCCTTTCCAGATATTTTGTTTCAGTGAAGTAGCTATATGGCTATAGTGCAAAGAATGAACTGGTGTGGTGTGGTGTAGCTATCTCCTAGAGCTCACTTTATAAGATGAATCTATTCAATTTCCTTCTTCCTCTTCCACATTGCTTCCCTTATTTAGTTTACTTGAGCGCTATGAGTTCATGCAGCCAGATAAACACATGGTATTGATAGCATTGATTCTGTAACCTCATGAAATAAATATGGAATTTTATAATAATAAAGCTCTTATTCTTTTTTGCTTACTCTGGAAGATGTGTCAAGTATGATGGTCTCAAACAGTTTAGCTCCATAAGTATGGTGAAAATATCCTATTATCTATTATTTATTGCCCTTCTACTGGAAATCCTTAAACTTTAACTAGACATTATTATTTGTAAAAATGTAAAAAGCATTTTACTTGAGATTTTATTTTGCCACGGTTGATTTTAGTCCTTTTTAAAATGTCTGGGGACATGCTTATTTTAATAAAACAATGTAGTGTCATTGATATATGTTGATATTTCAAGAAAACAGTTTGGTTTTCCCCCCTCCTTTATGTGTGGAAAAGGAATAAGACCTTAATTAGCAGCTTATAGTGTTCTTTAATGAAAGTCTTTTTTAATCTTCAAATTTTCAGCTGTGTAAGCGTATCATTTAAGAGGTAGTTAAATAATAGGAAGGCCTTTCTGTGAACTGAAGTGACATCATTACAGCCCTTATATCAAGGGCTCTTCTGATATTGAATTTTCTCCACAGTCATGTTTATGAGAGGAGTAAATGGATTTTCATTGGCCAGTCAATCTGAATTATCCTAGCCTTGTGCTAAGGTTTTGTTATCATTTGCTTATTCAAATCATGGCAGGTCCCAAATATAATTTAAGAAGAAGAATTTGTCCTTTCATTTTCAGATTTTATGGAAGCCCGTGCAGATGTAAAGCTTGAGGGCATCTGAACTTCGTGGTCTTTTGATTGAGCCAAAGTTTTTTGGCCAAGCCCATAATTGCCATTGTGAAAGAGGATATCCTCCAGAACAGAAGTTTAAGCATTGGATAAGACTGGATAGACCTAATCCTACTCCCCATTTGACCCACTCACTGGGGATTTTGGATCAGTCACTCACTCTTGCCCCAACTTTATTGTTGTGGGGATAAAAGGAAAGACTTAAGGTTACTTTCACCTTTGGATGGGTTATAAAAACAATTTAGCCAAGGGAAAAAGTAGATGAAAGTGGAACATAAAAAATACATTCTACATTCTACAATGCGTTCTGCATTAACCTCAAGTTCATTTGAAACAAGTGTTTTATAAGGCAGAATTTTTATTTAGAGTATATTGCTTTTAGGCCCTGATCAGAGTCATCCCTGGCCTAAGTAATGATAGAGACAAAATGACTTGTACAATATTAAAGCTAAAAGCAATGAAGATACCACTCAACATACCAGAGAAATTTATTAGTAAACTAAAAAATAATTTGTGTGAAACATGGTTGTAAAGCTATACCCTATTGTAAAGCAATACCAAAGCATTGCTTTGCAGAGTGAGATGAGGGGGTATATTAATTACTTAATTAAAGCTATAGTTATATATTTATTGTCCATATGACAATACCAATATACATAACATTTGTTCATTTTTTTCTCCCCATTTCTTGTTTATGTTTTTATCACACAATATATCTTATATATAAATGAAATGATATTAGTGATTGAATTATAATGTATCTGCCATCTCTGAGATGCTAACACTGCAATAACAAGGTATTCTGTACATTCCTTTTATTGCTGAGGACATCACTAGGTTTTTAAATTTAGCACACAATCTCATGGTAGAGAAATGCAAGGGGGAAAAAATCTGTATGGGATATGATAGCCTTTTTGTTCAGAGAGATGCTGATCTTGAGTGAAAGATTTTCCCAGGCCCTTAAGTTGAACATTCATTAGCATTTTCACAATGGCTTGCTAATTATTCGTGGTGTTATTGCTTAGTAATTATTCCCCACCCTCCCACCCTCTCCCATGCATTAGCTAGGGTATAGCGGAAAGTATTGTTGGATCATTTGCTGTTTCTTCAGACTCTGTCTCTTAACTTTCAGTAAAAAATGTTTTATAGTTTTAATTTAATTTATTTGCCTTAGTTTTAGATCGTATTGGATAACTGAAATATATTTTCTGAAATGCAGTGCTTTCTCTATGCAGAAGTATGCACAATAAAGTAAATATGCACAATAAAGCAAAATCGCTTCACTAAAGAAAATAACTATCTCCTGAGACGCTTGGAGTATGAAGGACTAGTGGTTCAAAAGGTTGTAGGTTAAAAATGGGAGGATGGAAAGAAAATAAATAATTTCATATAATTTTGATTTAGATTTTTCTCTACTGTCTTATGTGCTGAATTTTATTATTAAAAAGATCCTCAATAACTTGTATTTTTCTTTCTTTCTAGTCATCTCAACTAGAACTCCACCTCCACCTTCACCATTGCCATTTCCACCACAAGCTATTCTTCCTCCTGCCCCATCTAGCTATTTCTCTCACCCAACTATCCGATATCCTCCTCACCTGAATCCTCAGGATACTTTGAAGAATTATTCTTATGACCCGTCCAGTCCACAAACCAGCCAGGTACTGTAACAGCCAATAATATGATCTTGGGGTGAATGGTCTTGGGATGAATAGAAAAGCTGTTTCCTGTAACACATTTCATATTGGATGCTTGCATTTGTTTTTGCCCAGATTGAATCTTGTCATATAATTGAAAAATCTTCAGCATTTTGCTATCATTTAACCATATAAAAGGTGGTTGGCCACTAGTGCTTTTTCGATCATTTTGGAATGATATATAGATGAGCATGCATAGCTCTTTTTCGAAAATTCTGAAGACAACATAGAATCAGAACAAGCTAGGATTTCTTTTTCTGAACTGGGAACTATTCTGAATCTTTGCTTTGTGTATTGTATGAAGGGAGCTGGTTGAACATATATCTTTTCCTACTTTCTTTTTTAAAGCCTGCTAGATCTTTGTATTTAGCTTATAGCCATTTATGGTAGTTACTGTGCATAAAATAAGTCTGAAGTGCTTGATTCAGGGAAAAATCAAGAATGTGCTAATGTAAACACACACAAAAAGAGCATGCAAGCCTATTTATAGTTTGCTATTTACATAAAGTCTTTTGAATTGCATACTGCTTTTCAGTATTCTGAGAATATTTGGCAAGTGTTTGAAGTGGTGGAGAAAGGTAGCAGTGAACTGTATAAAAAAATTGAAGATGAAGTGGTTAGTTTTGATAAGAACAGTTGCACATGATTATATGTCAGTTCAGACATGTTTTTAGCATGGCAATAATGCAATTTGTAAACCAGAGAAGTGATTTACAAAACACTTGGTTACCACTGCCTTCTTATAATATCGTCCACATGTTGCATGTGTAAATTTGTATATCTGAAATATAATGTACACTTTATTGCAGAGTTTTTAGTTCCTATTTTTTTTTGTCTCTCACATAGAATTTTCTGATAAAATTCAATTTTTGTGTTGCTAAATTTCATTTGGAGTTCAAGAAGATTTTGATTGATACTGACAGTAAAGCATTTAGTTTCTAAGCTGCTTCTCAATTTTGCATTTTTCACATTAAAGTACAATCATGGCAAAATGTCTATAAAAGTATAACAGAAGGATAACCAAAACTTACAAGCAATAATATAAACAACCATTTAAAAATCAGCAGTACAAAGTTTATGTTCTCTTATTAGAACCAAGTATGCAGACTGAGTCAAGCAATATCTATTCTTCAGAAAGGAGATCCAGAAAATTGGAGCTAGCGGAGATTCAGAAAATTGCGAAAGCATGACTTGATATCCATCACACCTCCTTCCATAGTTTTGTTATTCATGTAAGAAGAAGCATTCTGTCAAATACTTAGAATCCACATTATTTAGGGCTTTACAAATTTAAGACCAGCAGGTTTAAATTTGATTTGGAAACAATGTAAAACTCATTAGAATTCTCACAAAATTGACAATAGTGCTTTATATACAATCCTAGTCAGCAATATTTTAATTTAACCTATCGTATGTAGCTCCACATTCAGCATGATTTAATAGTCCTGTTTAGAAGTTGTCAAATCATGTACAGGTATTCCTGTAATAACAGGATGGACATGCTCAAGTTATGACCATAATGGAGCATGTCCATCACAGTTTTAATTCATGGTAGTGGTAAAGCAGGTTGGTCATGTGGCTGGCCCAATTTTATGACCTTTTTTGAGGTAATTGTTAAGCAAATGATATTTAGAAGTAAGTAAGTAAATGCTGTGACTGTGGTATGCTGCAAACAGCCATAAATGCGGACCAGTTGCTGTGAGCTGTGTGCCTGGTCACAAGATTGGGGGGGAGGGGGAACAAAGTTTCAACAGTTACTAAGTTGCTGACTATAAGTCAAGATCTACCTGAAATACTATAGCAAATTCCTTATCTAGTTATGAATGAGATAACCAGAGTTGTTCATATGTTCTCATTTGATTCTAGACAAATATTATATCCAAAACAACTTCATAGTTGTTATCTTCTACTTTCAATAGAAAGATTATTTTCTAAGATAGATGATCCATCATTTCGTATATCCTTGATTCTAAAAATACGTGTATTGCTTACTTATATAGAGCTGGAATTTAGCCACTAGGTACAATTTGAACGTTGATCTAATGAGAACTACAAACTAATACTATCCAGTAATGATGGATAGCTCTGGAAAAAATATTTAAAATTTTTATGAAACTGGAAAAACTTTGAAGATAAGTTTGACCCCCTAACGCAGAAATAATCATGGTTGAAGAATAGTCTCCCAGCACCATCTTCTGGAACACGCATATGGTTAAAGAACAGAGTAGCCTATTAATTCTGATTTGGATATTCTGGCAATTATGTATGACATATTTGCTTCTCCAGAAAGTTTTCATCAAGCATACATTTTTACATTCATTTTTTAAACTAAAAATAAGCCACATTCTAAGTCAAAAGTCTCTCAGACCATGATGTAATATTCTCAAATAAGAACGGCATTATAATTTTTATCACATAAATATTTTTTCTTAGATGGTTTATGTTCATTATCAATATTAAATGTCAAATTTAATACATCATTAGTACTAAATTCTAATATACTAAATGTATTTTAGAGTCTAAGATACAAAATGCTGTCAGAATCTTACTCTGTTATTACTATTATTTCTGCTGCTAAAACACAGATGGGTTAATGGTTCATAGGAATTCATTTTAGTTAGTATAACATTTCCTTTAATTATAAAGTCTAATCAAGATATCAATTAGAAATCCTTAATGTTAATTAATTGTAGAAAACGTATGATTTTTATTGTTGGCTTTTAGTCTAAAGTGAAGTCTTTAACTAGACATTATTACTTGAAAATGGAAATAAAGTCTGTCTTCTATTTGACATTTACTTAAGAAATACATTACATATTAATATATATTTTTTAAATTTGGCTACATTAGCAAATTTATAATGTTAAGAGCTTTAAAAAATTCAGTATTAGCTTTTTACTTTTTGCTGTCCTGCTAATTGCATCTTTAATATTGGGAACATAATTAGGAAAGGATAATTCCCAATATTAATGTGATTTGAGAAGATATTTCTCCCATCAAATAATTATGTGTTCATAATTTTATTAGTATTTTATTTAATTTATAGAATGGCAGAATCTGGACTTATTAAACTAAAGTATGGAGTTTAAATTCTTCTTTGCAGTTTCTGTGATTCACACATCTGTGTCTGGCTTTATGTGAAAATTTCTAGAGGTCAAATTTGTCAGGAATCTCTTCTCCAATTTGGAATGCATGCTCAAAGAACACTGCTCCCATTGCTGATTATACAATGCAAGAATCTAGGAATTTTAGTACTTTGTTTTTTGCAGGTCTTTTTTCTTATCTATTACTGTTTGATTTTGTTTAACTTTGGCATTTTTCTTTTTGCTCTAGCACAGTGACTAATTTGCAAATTTTCCCTGCTACTCTTATACTACATCACTTGATTTTTCAGGTGTTGCATAGAAAGTACTTTTGAAACTGTAATAATAATCTGTTGGATAGCTGGAAGAAAATTAAATTCTCCTGAATTAGTGCCAAATCTTGATGACTAAAAACAGGGTATATTTATGTATTAAATGAAATGCCTTCTACTGACCACCAGCTGAGCCCATCTAGATGTTTGGAGGAGGTACTGAAATATTCTGCAATTCCTTTTGTTTAGAGCAATTTCCTAAGTTAAGGACGAGTTCTGTTTCTAACTCTGTCCTTAAGCCAAAATTGTATTTAAAAAGTTATTTAATCAAATGTCATCTTATTATGAACTGCTGAAAACAGGCCAGACTGCATGCAGACCCCAGGCAGAAGTGGGAGATGTGTACATGCAAGCAGGGAGGTGTGCAAAGCATGAACCAAGGAGGGGGCTGGGCTTGGAAATGCAATGAAGGAGCAGTAGATGATCCTATGCTGTTCAGCCATAGCCTCCTCTCCTGCAGTGCACCTACCTTTCTTTTCTTGAAATAGATTGGTTGGTTGTCCACCATTTTGAGTACTGCAAGCAGCCCATTTGTACCTAGGGATTGTTCGTAATCCAGAGGTTCATTATCTGGGGACTTCCTGTATTTAACAAATGTTTGTACTCAAGTCAGTAATTTTCTTATGAAAGAAAACTATAGTTGCCTAAAGACCTAGTATGTCCTAATATTGTGAAAGCAATTGCTCTCTCCTTTACATTTTCATAAAATAGGACTTTGGGGAAATTATATAAACATATACAACTACATTTAGCTGTATCGTAGAATTAGGTTAGAATTACAATCTGCAAGATTGACAACAATGTAAATATATTGGCATACAGTGATGCCAAGATTTTTATCCAGTAGATTGTAGTTCAAAAATTTCCTTTTTCAAAAAGGATCAAGCAAGTACAATGAATGGCTCTACCCAATTGCAGTTTGACCCAAACCAATATGCATTCCATTTAAACCCATGTGATTATAATAATTTCCAAAATTCCATCTACAAATGCCATATCAAATTCCATTATGCATTTCTCACCTCACAGCATATTCATTCAATTTTGTTTTCAAGTAACTGTTGTGATGATATTGTTATTATTCATAATGTAAAAAAATCATAGCATATTTTTACTTAAACTCCCTCAACTATTGTGTAATATTATACATTTAGATTAAGATCAGTTAAAGTTAAAACTCCTAAAGCAGTTTTTAAACTAATTTCTTGTCTTTTGATTTTTAAGATTGTCATAGCATTCTGTAAGCAGAATTCATTTAAATATATAGAACTAGCAGGAATTTAGCTGTAGTTTTACAGTGTAACATTAATTGCATTTAATTCCATGTGACTAAAAATGCAGGAAATCAAGGCTGCTTCTGCTAAATCAAGGAATCATTTGGCTTTAGGATGATTAGTTTTGTACAGATGTATGAAATCTATATCAGCTGGTATTGATGAGTTATTGTATTGATGCTTTACTAAGGTTATTGGATAGGTGTTAATGACTGTCCTGTAAGGCAAGTTAGTATTATCCTTACAGAGTCCCAAGTACAGAAACTATCCTTGGGAATTGATATGATGAGATTTATAGTAGAGGTTTTCTGTCATTCTGCTCCATTGTCCCACTTCCCCACCACTAGCATTATTTAACCTTTTGTAGCTGATAATGCTAAAACTATTCTGGTAACTGATGCAATGAGACAGTTATGATAGCAGTTCATCTTTGTATCCCTTTGTTAGGCAAAAAAATTGTGCTATGTATATTATTTTACAATGCTGAAGCACTTTATAATATTTTACAGCAAATATTTGTTAAGGTTTAGGACAACCAATTGTTGTAGATATATTGAAATTGCATACTAGAGAGAATAAGTTTGATCTTTAGAGAGAATTTATTTCTTGAGCAGAAATTGGTTAGAATGGAAAACTTTTCGCAAAAGCCATAAAGATTTTTATTGACACCAAAATTATAACAGTAACTAGACAACTATAACAGTAAAAGCTGGTTTTGATTGGAAATATGTCTACCTCTTAAGTAAAATACTTGTGGGAATTTGAATTGTGGAAACTATTTGCATTTTTAGAAATTTAACAAGAATGTATTATAAGACATATGTGAAGTAATTTAATTTTTCTTTATTCAGGATAAAATTATTCTGTGGGGGGCATTTTTTATACACAAGATCTATACAATTCAGTTTATAGAAAAGAGGTGTTAGTTTAAGTTCATTTGGGTGAAATGGTGAACTTGTTTCGTCAATTATTAAGTCATTTAAAATACAATTTTGTAAGCAGTGATGCAAAATTAAGACATCTCAGAATATAATTATTGTTTGTGGAAAGCATGCTGAGAAATCCAGATAACCTATGGTTGGCATATACAGTAAATTTTCCAACCAAGATAGCCATTATTTTCTTACTAGAACTTTATGGCCAATTAGGCTAACCCACCATCCTTTGTTCCACTTTACAAAAATTAACATACGCTTAACAGGTACTTTTAAATTACAATCTGCAGTATTTTCTATATAATATATACTTCCCAGTGATTTGGATATGCTGCTTTTAAATCCTCTTTTCCTGTCCGTTGTATTCCTCCGCTGACTGAAAATGAGAAGTTAGATTCCTCTTCAGTTGTCCTTCTGGACAGAAATTGAAACTACAAGTTCCTCTTACAGTAAATAAATTGATAAATTGTTAGTGTTACCTTTGCGTGATTCAATAGAACAGCTGTTTCATGATTAGTGTGTGGCTAGTTAAGCAAATATTTATTAGAATACCCTATTTTTCCCTTTGTGTACTATGTTTTTCATGACTTATTTTCCGGTTGAATGATTAGTTATCTGAATGTGTTGCCAGTTGTTTTTACAGCTGAACTCAAATTCTGCAAGGGCATTTTTCTGTTGGTCTTTTTGGGGAATAAGTATGAAGGAGTGGCATATTCTTGTATTATTATTTGATGCCCTTAAATAACAAAGGGGACACTCCTAGTAAATTTGCAAGAGATTTCAGTAGCTGCATAAAAACTAAAGCACACATTGTGAAATAAAGAACAACATGTTAACAATGTTGGAAATTCAAAAGCACTGCCATACCTTATTGATGGTAGCATAATAATTAACATAATACTCATTCCTGCATAACCAAGTAGGTGTTTGAAAGTGGTCATTGTGAAATTTGTGATGAAAACAAATGAAAGAAAAGAGAGTTCACAAATCAGTGGTTATGTTTGAAAGACTGTTCATTCATTTAGAGGTTAATTTTTTTTTATGTGAAGCAAAAAGAAAACTTAACCATTTGCAGTTCAGAAGAGTATCCCTTTTTTGAAGTATGAATGTTTGGGACAGGAAACTGATTGTTGTATATTGTAGATAGCTGTAGTACTTGACTGGATCTATTTAATTAATTAGAACATTTTTTTTTGCCAACAGAATGGATTCAGGAAGTTAATGAGACTAGTATTACCTATGCATTCCTTGAAATATAATTCTTGTTAAAACAAAAACATTTTTTGTAGAGAACATACTTTTATAGTGTTAGCAAAAGTTAGGAAACATAATAGGAAACACAGAGAATAACCAAAAGTGCTAAATATACAAAGTTATATTGCAGTGACCAATTACTATAAAAGTAAATTTTAAATTTTAAAAAATGTAGACACAGATAGGTAGAACAGTGTAAAGAAAGATACTAGATTCAGCTGAAGGACTGCAAATATTTTTCTCTTTTAAAATAATGAAATGCTGGTTTGCTTGAATTAGAAATGAAACATCAGTGACTATATATTCACACATGTAGGATGGTTAGTTTTTGATTGACCATATAACAAGAGGACTCTGGGATGGAATACGAGCTATTTAAAAGAAAACAATCAAAATAACAAAGAAAACAAAAATATACCAATATTTGATAAAAACTAAAATATTCTATATGCATGTTTTCCAGATTAAATGTTGTTGACCTATGTACTCTCATTAAATTTCTAAGTTTGGTTGACACCAATAATCCATGACCTGTTCCACATTATGTATTTAGATTTGTATTGGCTGAATAGATTGCAATTCTCCATCTTTTGTGTCTGAATATGTAGTCAGTGTGATTCAGAAATTATATCCTAGGTAAGTCTTCCTTTATGCTTTTTGAAATAGATGTTGACAACAAGCACCAATATTCAATCTCTCTTTTGCATAATTTCATTTTCCATTTCTGTAATCCCAGCTTCCCTCACTTTCCCAGTTTTTGCATTCCATTAGTTGTACTATGTCCATAGTATTGCACTGAGCATCTCTTTCTAATTGGCCATAGAGTTCTTTAGTATCTTCTACCATTGGTATGATTCATTAATTTATGCACTTATGTATGATTGGTACATTAACCTATATCACTGGGTAGCCATTATTTGCAGTAGAAGTCACTCTGTCATTTAGAAAAAGTTATAGTTCAATCCCTAGTAGTGCCTTTTTTGAGTATATAAATATGATAGACAGACAGACAGACGGACGGACGGACGGATAACCCGTTCAATAATAAAGATGTACTGTATTATCATTGAGAAATCCTGGAGAATTTGTGAGATGACAGAAGACAGGAAGCAAATATTGCTCCACCTCAAAAAAAGTAGAAATAAGAGATCTATCAAACTATAGATGAGTCAACTAGATATCAGTGGCTGGGAAAATTTTAGAAAACACATCAAAGCAATTGATCCATAAGCACCTTGAAAAAAATGTGGTAATTATCCGAAGTTAGTATTGCTTTTATTAAGAACAAATCTTGCCAGACATATTTTTAACTGAGTAACTTCCTTAATAGAATATGAAAATGTTGTATGCCTAATATAAATTGATGTGAACAAATTATTAGACAAATTATCCTATCATATGCTGATCAACAAGCTAGTTAAGTGTGAACTGGATTCATGAAATTAAGATACATAGCTGGCCAAAAACTAACTCTTTCTCTGTCTTTCTCTCTCTCTCTTGTCTCTCTCTCTCTGTCTTTCTGTCACTCACTCACTCACTCACTCACTCACTCACTCATAGATGAAAGTGGAGAGAGTTCTTATTAAATTTGCTGATGAAACAATATTGAATGGAATAATTAATATACTACAACTGAAATTAAATTAAAAATAACCACAATGTTAGAAAGTTTGGGTCACAGTAATAGAAGTTGACAATTCTTCACTTAGGCAGCAGAACTCAAATGGACAGATAGAGGTAGGGGACTACTTGGCTGCTATGTAGTAAGTGTCAACTGCAAACTCAATATATGTGGTTGCACCCCCAAAAAAGCAATGTTAGCTTGCATCAGGAGAAATATATTTCCCAACAATAGGAAATAACTATTTAATTATATTTTGCTTTGTTAAGATCTTACATTGGATTCTGAGTCTATTTCTGGAAACACTTCTAAGAGATTCAGAAAAAAATAATTTTTTTTAGTAAAGGGCAGTTAGAATGATTGGAGGTATAAACAAGTTCTCTGAATAGATACTGAAGGAGCTGGATATCAGAAAGGATAACATTTTCCTAAAAGGTTGACACATACAAAAAAAATAAAGAATCTTCATATGATCTGTACTGCAATCATACTTATAAATATCTGATTTAAAATAGCCCATTCCAATCAACTTGTATTTATTTATTTCTGAAACATCCAATTTAGTATGCTTGGTGTACTTTTATTAGGCATTAGAATCTATTCTGAAAACATGAGCATTACAGACACATGCAGAATATATTTGTTAGTGGTAAATATAGTAGGGATGTGCAAATCCTTCAAGAAATGCTTGACAAGCTATAGAAATACAATGGGATCGAGGCAATAATTATATAATATAATAATTTTATTAATTAAG
Source organism: Azemiops feae (assembly GCA_023970755.1). Lineage (NCBI taxonomy): Eukaryota > Metazoa > Chordata > Lepidosauria > Squamata > Viperidae > Azemiops > Azemiops feae. Next base: position 865,310 of record JALGBA010000476.1, on the reverse strand, counting down.
TACATGTATTTGAATCACTAAACAAGCTATATCTTTTAAAGTAGCTGCTATGTGACACCACTTAGTGTGACACCAATTGACTGGGTATGCACATCCATGCAGAAATTGACAGAAACAACTTGTAAAGCAGTTACACAAGCCTGGAAAAAGATGTGGTAGTGTTCAAAAGTTAACAAAGTTTACTTCTTAACTAGGTTTTTGCAATATTTCAAATTCAGTGCTCCATTTTTTGATAATTACACAGTTTAATAAAACTGGCTGCCTATTCCATTGACCAATGCCTATTTTTGCTATTTGTGGAATTATATGAAAACAACATAGTGTAAGTCTACTGTAGAACATCAGGTATTTGTTACCTATAATCCAGGAATGAAGCAGAGCTACATTCTGATACCTCTTCTTTTAAAATTGTATATTAACTCACAGACTTAAGCCATAATGAAACCCAGATTTCAACCCTCCATATTAAGCAGTAGTTCTGCCACATTCAATACATACTGAAGCTATCTTCCAAAGCAGTCTTTGTGTTATATTTTCTGAAAATAATTCCTCATTACCATGCCTGGAGATTAATAGCTCTAACATAAATCAAATCGATGTCTTCAGATATTTGAGCATAAAACTCCAAATATTGGGTACTTCGGCCCATCAGTAATGGGAGAACAAAACTGGGTCCCAAAATTTGCAAATGCAGTTTTACATTTGCCAATCACTATGATGATGGCTATGATAATTTTCAGGACAAAGTGTCAATCACTTGCTTTATAACACAGAGATTTGTTTCATGACTTAGCCTGAATCAAGGGAGGGAGAGAACCTGTTGGAAAGGGTCCCACCGTGTAGTGAATCCTTGCTAAGTCTGAATGCAGTGGCAACAACCTGCATGGGACTTTGCCACCTGACATATTGGTTCAGATTGTTTTAGGTAATGCTTTAGTCTCCCTGCCAAGGAGCAATTTTAGAACTTTGGGAAATAGTGGCAGCCTCACACATTTACAGTGCAAAGAGTTTGTAGACTATTACTTCACCATACTTGGCCCTGAGAGGGTCTGGTCCACCTGAAACAAAAGGTTTTTGATTGTAATTTTCAGAACAATCTAAGTAATGCCTTAGCGACAAATGCAGGACACCTGTTAGGAGGCCGTTTTCCAATGCTAAGCATTTAGCAGAAATTCTTTGCCAATCTCATAGGAGAACATTTATTGGGATCCACTTTCATATTTTGCCATCCTTATTTGTGAAAAAGTAGATTTAATAACATTTATGCTTGAAAGAGACTCCACCCCTGTTGCAGGAGTCTTTTTAATATGATTTTGTATGTTCTTTTACACAACGTGACAGGATCATCCAACACCCTCTATCCTTTTCACAGTATCACTAACTACTCTTAACTGAGTTGTATCTCTGGATATTTCTAGATGGGTTGCCAAATTTATTTCAGTTGCTATTGCTACTAGATGCTCGATTGTTCTTCATTTAAACAGTTTTTGTATATTTATGACCAGTTTTATTTAATCATCAGTAAATGAAAATAAAACATTTTAAAACCTTATGGCTATATTTCTGTTGTTTAAAAATTAGAAACAATGCAGAGAAAATGCTGGGAAGAATAATATTTTAGGGTGGAACAAAATACTGCAAAGACACTGTATAAGAGACACCTAAATTTCTTTTTGTCAGCCTTATCAGGTACACCAGGTTGGATAAGCTAATTCTACTTTATTATAAAGCTACATGAACACAATCATGCAAGTCTGAAAGTACAATGGTCCCACCATCATCTTTATAGCTTAATATTTTAGGGATGGTATATCCAGAGCATCTTGCAGCTGCGAAGATATTTCCTCTTATTTGACCATTCCCAAGGCAGTATATCTTCCAAGGTCATTCCCATATACCATTACACTTTTGGACTCTAATCCTTTAAAGGCTGGTAAAATATACCATATAGTCACATGCCATACATCACACTTGAATACTGTAAATATTATGAAAAGACCTTGTTCATGACTCTTTTAACATCCTGTAACATTAAAAAGTATTATAAATTTCATTTAAAGTGATACTTCACCCTACAGTTAAGCATTTAAATATCATTGATATCAGTGGGTATTAAACATAACTTGCATTATCTCTGGTCTTGCCAGTAATTACCTGTATTTTTTGTACTTATGCAAGGATTCACATACCAAAGGGTACATTGTATAATTAAAATTCAAATATCAAAAGATAATTGAACCAGGAGAATTCTGTAGTTGGGATATAGTACCCGTATAATTGTCAGCGTCAGAGACCAGTGTCAAATATCTCTTGATAATTAATTTCTTGAATATTAATTTCAATTAATGCAGTGTTTGTTAATTGAACTAATTTATTAAATAATTTGCTGACTTTTATCTGTATTTTTAGCATTGTTGTATGTTTGCAGTGGTATTATGTAATTATGTCATATTTCTAGTTTATTACACAGACACTAAGTAAAATAAATACATTTAAACTTTAAACATTAGTATGATAGATGCAATATTTATGTTTTATACATATCAGCCTGTATACAGATCATATATTGTATCAGCTTGATTCTGCTGCTGATTCTATGTAAATAAGTAATGCACTAGCTCTCTCAACTATGGCGGAAATTTATGTTCCAGGAACCTTAGGTGTTTGATCCATTTTCATGATGTAAATAATTTTTATTATTTTAAAATTAAATGTGTGCTTAGTAGCTACTGTATAGACCTTAAACTAATTTGCATGTGTCTGCATGCATCTCCTCTCATAAAACCTACGTTTAAAAGGTAAGGGAATTAAAAACAGAATAAAATAAAATAAAGCAAAGAATGTATAGAGCAAGCAAGTATAGTCAAACATAGAGTATACACTAAAACAAAAATAAAAACAAAACAAAATAAAAACAAATGGGACTTAACTATTATTAACATTCACCTCTAATATCACTTCATTCATTTGTTAGTGAGTTTTGTTAGTTATAGGTTCACTCTGTTTTATTTCCTGGGTCCTACATTGTGTAAGGCTAATATATATAATGTTGTAAGAATACTGTAATTTTTTGTAGATTTTATGGCTTCACATATTTTGGAATGGTTACAACCTTAGAATTAACAAAATAAACATTTAATTAATATATTTCATGATATATCATGTTTGTGCTCAGCACTCAGCAACATCCATATTGAAGCTCCCAAAAAGTTGGAAAGTAATTTTTCATTTGTTCAGAGATGACTACTAGAATATAATACTTCAAAATAGCTGGATCATACATCTGCAGTACAATGTGTGTACATTGTTAATAAATAATCTCTCTGGAGCTCAATTGGTGACTATATATATGTGCTTAAGTTTTTTTTAATCATACCTTCTATTTATCATTAAACAAATATTTATATATTTAGTTTTAATCACAACATTTCTTATATCTACTTCATGTGTCATACACAGGCAATGGTATAGGTTTTTAGAAGCATTTTATCAGTATTTTGATGTGAACACAAATGAATTTGCCAAGACATTCTTTAATGAACAATCTAGATTTTTAGGCATCCTTTTAAAGTATATAGTTGAAGCAATAAACATAAAATGGTTGATTTCTATTATATACCAATTTTACCTAGTAATCAAATTAATTTTACTACAATTAATTTAGTGCAATTGACTATTCTTTAATTATATGGTTAACCTACAGTGTTGTTCCTCCTCCTGAACTAATAGACATCTGCATTTGTAATAGGCAGCACTTGTGCAATAATTAAACTCTCAGACTATAATGTTAATATCAAATTTGTAGAGGGATTCTGGTAGGTGTCCCAGATCACTGTATTAGGAATCCTCTTTTATTCCTTGTTACCACTGAATAACATGTGAAAAAAATAAGTACACTCCATTGATTTTTTAAAACCTTTTCAGCATATTTCAACATAGAGATGTTTGATCTTTAGTTCAACAATATTTTTAGATAAAAAAAACACAAGACAAAACAAATATGTAGTCCATTGTGGTGGTGTTGGTGGTGTTATTATTATTAGTGTATGATGTTGTTAGGACATGCTTGTGTCCTTTTTAAGGTGCGCTACAGGAAGGCAAGCTGGCTTCACACTAGAAAGTGAGACAAGTGTCTCTTCCTGCAGTATCATCTAAGGCCCTTTCCTTCACCAGAGCCACCTCACAAACTAGTGTCTCAACTGGCAAGGTTCCAAGCCAACAGGAATCTGACTGCCTGCATGGAGTACCTATTTATCTACTCACACAGAACACGCTTTTGAACTGTAAGCTGGACAGATGCTGTGGCGAATGACAGGAGCTCATCCCGCCGCACAGTGCTAGGACTCAAATCACTGGAGCGGAGATGATCATCTCCAGCATCATTAAGTCACTGAGGCACCACGGTTCAGTCCATTGTGTAATTTAAATAAACAAAATGTGCATTTCACATGTAGAAAAAGTAGATATGCACTTAATTTCTACAGAAAATACCTAAAATAAGAATCAAATGTACTAGATCAGGTGCATATGATAAGGTCTTCATTAGGGAGGAATTTGAAGGAACCGGCCTTATTTAAACCTCAAACATTTAGTTTAAGTGTGCAATATCACCAGATTGAAAGAGGGTTTGAGAAAGAAGGTTAGTGATGCCTATGGGAAGAGATTTAAAATGATCTCCAAACAATTGGACATCAATCATTCCACTGGCCATCTACAATCATCTACAAGTGGGAAATATTTCAAACAACTGCCAATTTGCCATAGCTGAAGACATTTGCCCTGGCTTTCTCAGCAAGTTTAGTCTGAGAGTAGAACACAAGATACTGAAAGAAGTCTCTAAAAACCCTAGAATGTCATCATATGACCTTCATCATATGGTTGTTGCTAGGATTGATGTCCCAAGTGCACAAGTCTACTGTTAGAAAAAATCTGCACAAATTAGATCTACGTGGAAGGCATCCCAGGAGAACAGTTTTGTTGTCCAGAAAGAACTTCAAGGCAAGACTAAAGTTTGCTCATGAACATCTAGGCAAAGTCCAGCACTTCTGGAACAACGTGCTCTGGAAAGACAAGGCAAAGATAGATTTGTTTGACAGCATTTCACCAGAAAAACCTGATACCAAAGGTAAAGCTTGGTGGTGGAAATGTTATAGTTCGGGCTGCTTTGTTGCCTGGATTCTTCATTGCATCAGAGGATGCTTGAGGATAATGTGAGACCATCAGTCAGAAGATTGAAGCTCAACCCAAAGCGAACCTTGTAACATGACAGTGACCCTAAATATTTCAGTAAATCTACCAAGGAATGGCTGGAGGAAAAAACAAAGGAGAAATTCAAGCTCTTTAATGGCCAGATCAGAATCCAGATGAAACCTGTCAACCTCCTTTATTCAGCTGAAAAAAAATTTCATGGGGTTTGTGGGAAAAAACTTTTTCCAGTCTATGTCAGAGACTGGTATATAGTTAGAAGAAATATCTGCTTGAGATTGTTTTTCTGCCAAAGGGCCAGATATTAAAGTCAAGGGATGTACTTGCTTTTTCCATAAAGCAATGGCAGAAGGAAATGGTACATTTGTTAAATTTTGGTTGAATAAATGCTTTTTATTTTTCATAGGTTTTTTTGTTCAATTACATCACCTTTATTTTTATATATTGCTTGAATGAAGGTAACATGTCAAAAAAGAAAAAAATACATGGGGTGTGCTTACTTTGTTTCCACAACTTATTAAGAGTTTTTCAGTCATCTACATAAGACCAGCAGAATCTAATGATAACATTTGGGTTCTTCTTGCTGGTTTATTTGTCTGATGTTGCCAAACATTTAGGATCAATAACATGGCTTTACTAGTTAGTCTCTTATATGATAAATAGGTGCTTGAGAAAATTATGTTCATAAAAAAGTTGCACAAGCTATAAACACACCCACATTAAGACTACAATTGTATGCAGAAAGAAAGATTTGTAAGTCAGAGTGATACTCTACAGCTATAGAATTCTGGATGCCCTAAGAAGGCATGATGTGTGTATTTCACAAGGCATTCTTCTGGTTTTGTTTTGTAGCCTAACAGCAGTGGTCAAGTAGTAGGGAAAATGCCTGGCCATTTTACTCCAGTTTTGGCACCCTCTCCCCATCACAGTACGATGAGACCTGTGACCCTGACTATGACAGACACTAAGCCCATCACTACATCCACTGAAGGTGAGGCATCTTCACCTACAGCAACCAGTAAGTATTTGGCTAGGGAAAATCAATGTCCATCAAATGATCAAAATACTTTCCAAGTCAGGCCAGTAAAGGCACCTTTTCCTCCTATTTGACCAAATAGACGCTCACAGTTAATAATATAACATCATGATAGTTTTACAGTTAGTCCTCAATTTAACAGTCACAATTGAGACCAAAATTTCCATTGCTAAGCAAGACGGCTGTTAAGTGAGTTGTGCCCAATTTTTGCCACTGTTGATAAGTGAATCCCAGTTGTTAAGTGAATCTTGTGGTCGTTAAGTGAATCTGGCTCCCTTCCAATTGACTTTGTTGGAAGTCAGCTGGGAAGCTTGTAAGTGTCAATCACATGACCCTGGGACCCTGCAATTGTAAATACATGCTGGTTGCCAAGCACTCAAATTTTGATCATGTGACCATGGGGATGCTGTTACAGGTACAGTATAAGTCCAAGGACCAATTGTAAGTCAGCTTTTTTAGTGCTGTTTGTACCTTTGAACAGTCATTAAACAAATGATTGTAAGTTGAGGACTACCTGTACTCTACAGTTATTAAAAGTCAAATTACTCCGCAATCCTTCGGATAGAGCAACCACAGTAAAGAGGATAATTAATTTGACCAACAACTGCCAACAGAAAATTAAAGCACATTCAGTTTTTAAATTTAAGATGGACATTCTGACAATATTCAGAAGCACAGTAAAGATTTATAGCTGCAAAACTGCTGACATCTGAAATCCAGAGAGAGGAAGAGATCCAGCCGATTGCTCCTAAGTGAGCTTTCTTGAAAGCAGATCTTGTTCCACAACATTAGACCCAATTAGCATAAGTGTTTTTATTCATTAGAATAATGAGAACCCTTCGGAATATCTATATTTGAAGAGATTTAAAAACCTCTATGTAGCACTCATTCATTTATTGTGTTCAAAACTGTGCTTTTTATCCTATAGTCTTCAATGGAATTGCAGTTTTAGAACAATACTCTAACCTTGCTTGAATCAAATTTCAATATTAAATATTTCAACAAATTGCAACATTACAGTAATCATATTAAGTCTGCTGGAATGTTGGTTAGCCATCCATTTGCTGTAACAGCTACCATAGCTTATGCAATGGACAGTTTCAAACACAATGGTAACTAATGATATGAGGATAGTGGCATGAAATTTGCACACTGAATTATATATACATTCATTTATTTTCTTACTCATTGCTTCCACTTGGTTTTGCCACCACTTGGAAATACATCTTACTAGTTTCATAAAACCATTCAAGTAGTACTTGAATTAACCTGCATTTTAGTTGAGATGTATTTTTGCAATTATAGAACAAACATTAATTTATTGACTATAATTCATTTAATAAGTACTTGCAATCAGTGTTATGTCAGATGATTTGATAGGGCATGCATAAGCGTTTAAATTAAAAATATTTAAAAGAGGGGTGGGAAACATGTCGTCCTCCAGATGCTGCTGAAACAACTCCCAGCAACTTCAGCTATTATGTCATAAGAGTTGCAGGACCTCACATCAAAGTCCATAGATTAACATCCCTACTTGTTAAACCAGTAAAAAAAATGATACCAATTGAACTAAGTCTGAAATGTACTCATTGTTGTAAATAATGAAATGGAGAGTGAAAATGAGAACAGAAAGTATGTTAGCAATCCTGTGTGGCATGGGAAAGTGAAACAGCTTCCATTCCACTAAAAAAGTGGTAGAGGAGTTGAATTTTTCCTTAACCAACTTTTTAAAACAGCCAAATTTCTATGTGGTTGCATGGGAGAAAAGTTGTTTTCTGGCAAAAAAAATCTCAGATTCTTCTGCCAGCAATAGATTTAAGCCTGTGGATTTTTTTTGTAAGTTTAACTTTGACATAGAGTGCATCCAAGTCCCTGGCAGAGGCTCACTCTTGGTTGATAGTAACCGCTATAAGCGCTGTTTGAGAGACTTAGATTGGTTCTGCTATGATTAATCTAACATTAGTATAAGGTAATCAGGTAATACTTTCAAAATGATTTATCTTACAATTTTTCATTTCTGAAATTCATCCTTTTCAACAGCAGCAAAGAAGCTTTTAATGATCCAAAGTACCACATCTGTCAGAACAGAATGGGAATATGGTTCAGATTTGATTTGGTTGTTAGAGCTTTCATTAAATCTTACCAATGTTCCATCTCAACAGACCACTTAGCAACCATTACTTAAATAATACGTTAAATAGTGTTAAGTGCACATAGAGAATATTAAACATTGTAATAGTATTTCTTTGAGGATTCTTTATAGGTCTTCAAGAGAAGAAACATATTACAATAGCAAAATATAAATAAATTTTATTTCTGCATGAAGATTTCACTTTTTCAGTGGTAATTATTTAATGTGTACATTTTTAATGTATGAAAAATGGAAAAGATGACATCTAAAATTGATTATAGTTCATATTTTCTTTTATTGAAGAGTGTCACTGCTATCTAAGAGATAGTTTTACTGAGGAATATACTCGCATTTAATTCTTAATAAATCAGTGCTTATGATAAGATCTGTGGCACAAAAAGACACCAACATTTATCTCTAATTATATAGTTTTGGCTAAGTATTACATGTCAAAGTTGATCTACTTAAACTTTTTATGAAAAAAATATTAAAATGATTCTTCTCATTACAATGAAGAACACCCACATTTCTACACCCCACTGTAGATACATCATTTATTGTAGCTCTTCAGTGGATTTTTAATGGTAATTCTTTAAGAAATTATATTTGTATTATTTTGCAAAAAGTGAGTCTGTATTTTGAAATCAGTCCACCTTTTATTCACTTACCTTTCATTCTTTAATGATTTGGTTATCGCAGTCAAATCTTTATAAAATTATGGATACAGTGACTCAAATTTAAGAAGTGGAGCAAAACTACCAATTTCATTCGATAGACTACAGGTAGTCCTCAGTTTATGATGACAGTTGGGACCAGAATTTCCATTGCTAAGCAAAGGAGTTATTAAGTGAGTCATGCTGGATTTTATGACCTTTTTTGCCATGGTTATTCAGCAAGTCACTGCAGTTGTTAAGTGAATCATGCCTTCAATATGTGAATCCAGCTTCTGCCCTTGACTTTGCTTGTTAGAAGCCGGCTGGGAAAATCGCAAATAGTAATCAGATAAATGCTGGTGGCTCTGATACCATCATAAATATGTGCTGATTGTTGGGAGTCTGAATTTTGATCATATAACCATTGGGATGTTGCAACAGTTGTAAGTGCGAAGATTGGTCATAAATCACTTTTGTAAGTGTCATTGAAACTTCAAGCAGTCGCTAAATGAACGATTGTAAGTTGAGGACTATCTGTACCCTGAGCAATCAACAGTTTGTGCCTTTCACTGGAAATGGACTTATTCTTGATTCAAAGAATAACCTACAGACAAAAGGTTCTCATCTCATCTTCTATTTTTCACGCACATGATTCAACAAAAGAAAATGTTAGGACCCTGAACCTCCTAGGCTGAAGATCAGTTTTTATGCTGTCTTTTCTTCACAAGTACTTAATTTTGAATAGTGATCATAATATTATAGTTTCTACCAGTTATTTAAAATAATTAGCTTTCCCTGGAAAAAAACCATTGATGCCACATAAAAATAACTCTTAAATCAACATTTACATTTTGTATATTAATAGTATTAGAAGCAATGTACCTTATACCCATACTTACACAAAGTCTCAAGGATTAGTTTTACCTTGCTTGTGCCTCCACTAGTAGAATTCTAATACAAAGTGGTGAAAGAAGATAAGAATCAGATTGAATTAACTTCTCTTCAATGAAACTGAAAAAAACCTAAATGATTTAGAAACTTTATTACTGATAATGTAGTTCTATTTTTGTGCAGATTCCATTGAAGTCAATAGGCAGGGTTGAATTATACCCTTAACCAGATTCATGCTTCATAATTCTGAGTCTCTCATATTTGAATAATATGAGGTAGGTTTCTATCTTTATCAATATGTTTTGTTCTTCCTTAATCAGCCTATACAGCTTCAGGTACATCCCAAGCCAATCGATATGTGGGACTAAGTCCAAGAGACCCTTCCTTCCTACACCAGCAACAGGTGGGCAAGTTTCACATAGCTATTATCAATGAAAAATATAAATATTTGCAGCAAGTTCCTTCATATTTGCTATCACTGAATTTTAGTGTAGAACAGGATCTCAAGGGATTCAGTAGCTTTAGGAAGCCTGTAATACTGTATAGGAAGCCTCCTGTATTTACCTGATAGACCTTTTATGAATCTAGAAAGCAGGAAAAAAAATGCTACTCAGAATCAAGGAAAATTTATTCACTAGCTAGTTTTTTCCATTTCAGTTTTAAACATTTAAAATGTTCTGTGTTAGCATCAAGTAATTCCAAAAGAAAAATTATATAATCGGATTATATTGCAGAACGTCCTGATTCCTAGATTAGGAGGATTAAAGTGCTTTGTTGATACTTGTAATATAAGTTGTAATATAAGTTATAGTAGGATTTTATATATCACATCTCATTAATACTGGGCATCTAATGCAAATAATTTTCCCAAAATGGAAACATAGTTTTAGGGTAATGGTATATTAAAAAGTGTTATGCAGGGACACCCAAGAATTTATTTATTTATTTATCTTGTGTATTTGGCCACCCATTTCGCAGAAGCGATTCTGGGCAGTGTACATTACATAGAAGAAAATTGAATTCTAGTTATCCAAAATTAATGTATTGTTCATGATAATGAATACAGCTTCCTTGTCATTGTACTTTGGTGGGCATTTTGTTCATGTGAACCTTTCTTGTGATATAGTGGGATACTGCAGTGATGAATTTGGATGAATTTTTTGTCCTCCATGCCGAAGTGTGGTATTTTGTTCTTGTTGTTCAGTTGCTAAGTCGTGCCTGTCTCTTTGCAACCTTATGGGCCACAGCACAAAATCAGCAAAATCCATAAACCTGATAGACTAGGATAAGATACTTTGGATTTTAAGTCCCATCATCCTCTCTGGCATGTCCAGCAGTAAGGGATTATGAAAGTGATTGTCTAAAACAGAGGTCTCCAACCTTTCCAGGCTCAAGGACCGGAGGGAAGGAGAGCAGCTTCAAAATTGGTGTGTGTGTGTGCGCGCACGGGCGCACATGAGGCCATGGACACTGGCACAGCGCTAGCAGCTCCATTCGTGCATGCAACATGCATACTGGCACCGTGCGCATGCGTGAATGGCTGCGCACCCCCACAGCGGCTAGTGGCCCATTTGCGCATGCACAAATGAGCCACACAAACCACCCAGGCTAGCAGCGCATGCGCAAATGGGCTGCAGACACCTGCCCCGCGCTAGCATCCCCGTTCGCGCCCGTCACATGCACAGACAGGGCTGCGGGCGCTAGCACGAGTGGGGGGAATGCGTGCCCACGTTTGTGCGCACTGGCCAGCCGTTTCCGCGGCCCGCTAGCCAAGAGCCTGCAGCCCAGGACAGGTTGGAGACCCCTGGTCTAAAACATCTGGAAGGCACCCATCTCTATATTAAATCATATTATATTGAAAATGCTTGGATATAGCAAGGGTTGGTGTTTATTTTGTTTTGTTTATTTGTGAAAGTATCAATGAAAGATACTAAAATATTAAATAGGTATTAGCTATTTAAATCAGTACTTTTCTTATATGATACTTATGCTTTGATAAAGATCACATTGTATCAAGATGGTTTATAAAGAAATATAAATGAAACTTAAATAGGAATAATTTCTAATTACATAAGTAGATACAAGACATTTAAAATTGCAAGTGATGTTTAATTAGGAGCTGTAGTGTCCTGGACTTGTTTCCGTCAGCAAAGCTGTAGTACTTGCTTGCGATTATGGATTTTTAAAATTTATCCTGTCCTGCATTATTATTATTATTACTATTTTTTTTATTATTATTATTATTATTATTATTATTATTATTATTATTATTATTATTATTATTATTATTATTATTATTATTATTATTATTATTATTATTATTATTATTATTATTATTATTATTATTATTATTATTATTATTATTATACTTCCTACTGCATTTTGTCTTTATGACATTAAGAAGATGATATAAATATCTCCCTTATTTTTTCACAGTAAAGATAGTATTGAGAAAGAGAAAGACTTAAACAGCTTCATTCAATTGTTTCTAAATTGGTTGAACATTCTTACTCTGACACTGTAGTCAGAGTGAGTTTTGCACAGTGCTTTCCATATAATTGAAATAATTTGTGTGATATATATATATATATTAATAATTTATTAGATATAAATCCCACTTTTATTTGTACAACTCAAGACAGTATTCACAATGCTTCCGTTTTCCTCCCAAACAACAGCTCTGTGAAGTGTGTTGAGCTGAGAATGATTGGCCCCAAGAAAATAAAGTCACCCAAATTTCCATGATAGAGGAATTATTAGAAATCATGGTTCCTCCAGGTTCTAGTTCGAAACTTTAATCATGTAGAAGTATATATAAACAGGATATATAGAAGATAAAAATATTGTATAAATCATAATTTTGGGCATGGAGCTATTTATAACATATTCCCTAAGCTCATGTAAAAATAGTAAGATCCATATCAATATTTATTTAAATAGAATTCTATTAAAAGGTATTAAACAATTTTGCACTGTGTAAGGATTTAAAAGTGCTTTATTCTTATTTAAATGTGATATTTGGTGCATGGACCAGAAACAAAGTAGTACTGTATTAAAATGTGCAGCAAGACTTTTTTATGATTTTTGAATTATATTTTTCTGGAATTAATCTTAATTTTTCCCCCCAATATCATTTCATGGCCTATATCAGGGGTGTCAAACTCGCAGCATCACGTGACCTGTTGTGATGTATCGTGACTTTTTTTCCATTGCCGGCAATGGGATGGGTGCGGTTTCGGCATGACGCATCCGGCCTGCGGGCCAATAGTTTGACACCCCTGGCCTATATAATGGTGATATTTATTTACACATTTTTGTTGTTAAAACAATCCAAAAGTGTGGAACAATAAAAACAGATTCCATTTGTGGAGTTAATAGTTTCTTACCTTTAACTGTAGATTTATAAAAGATTGGCATTAAAATCACTCCATGTTCAGAGTCAGTATGCTATTTAATGCTAAAGACATCACTGCTCTACAACAGGTTGATCCTTGCTAGAAACAGAATGCAGGAATGTAGGACTTGAAATAATTCTTAGAAATTTAAGTAGGGAATACCTGGTAACTTGAATTATTTTATAAAAGCAGTGTGGTGCAAAAAATAAGCTTGTAGTATAAATCAAAATTAAGTTTAAGTACTAGGCCTTGTAAAAAAAAAACAACCCTTAGCTTTTTCCCTTTTTACATTCCTTAAAAACTTTAGGAAATGACAATGAAATATAATTTTATTTATTTATTTGGAAAAACTCCCAGACAGATATTGTCTAAATTACTTGGGTAGAGTAAAGGTTATGCTTTGGTAAGATATAAATAAGACTGATTTATTATGTCTTTTCATTACTTTACAACAATTTAAAAGAGACCACTCTTCTTGTGACAGATCCTAAATGTATTTAGGTTAAAATAGACCATGATGAATGAAAGGAAAAATCAAAAGTTACATGAAATAAAAACAATCAATCATTTTATATTACCTGAGAGAAATTCTAAATTAGAAAGCCAATGATTTTAGTTCCAGAGAAGTGTTTTAAACATCTACTGATTCCTTTTAATATACTTGGAACCTTTAGGAATAAATATTCTTACAGATACATATCCTGCTTCACAAAATTGAGGTTTGAAGAGATTTATTTTTTTCGGTTATGAAAGGTTTAATCTAGAGTGCTATTTGTTGTTGTTGTTAAGAGAAGCCATAATATAGACTGCATATAATTTATAATAATGACCATAAATTTAAGCAGCTTATATTGTTGGCAATTTTCTTTATAAATAGTCTATTTATAAATAATATAAATAACAATTTAGTAGAAATTCCAGTAAAACAATTTACTGCTGGAATGTTTGCATTTCTCAAAATGTTATAAATACAGCTTTAAAAGATTATATATACTGAGAACCAGCATCAGCAATACATTTTAATTTACTGACCAAATTATTATGAAAAGAATTTAATTTAATATACTGATAATTATAAAAGTCAAAGATACTATTAAAATCAGAAATCTGAACATTTTTCTATGGTTGTAGCTCTTTAATGATTGTTAAATTTAACTTTCAGTTTAACAAATATTTCTACATTGATATAGCACTTTCTAGATATTTAAATATTGACTGTATTATACACATTCCCTACCCAGTATGAAATTGTGGCTAGAATGTAGAGGTCTTTGATTCAATAATTACATTAAGAGTTCCTCAACAACAACAACAACAACAATAATAACAATGATGATGAAGAAGAAGTAATTATTCATAAATTGTACTTGAACAATAAAGGTGCTATATTTGGTTGCTATTTTTGTTATCAGATTATAGTTGATCAAGCACTGTGTGAATCCACAGAATCTGCAAAAAATTCTATACTGAAAAGTGCACCAATGAAGTATTCCTCGACTTTTCTTTAGCGCATCTCTGAAATGTTGAAATGTAAGATAAAATTTATGGTAAAAGCTGATTAAGTTCAACAGGTTATTATAAGAGACTATATGAAACTGAGTTGAACTGTGGAGTCCTTGGTGCTCTCTGAGCTTGGTGGTTTGCTTGTAGAGATTTCATTACCTGGTGATTTGACAAGTTTCCCCATGCCCTTTTCATTCAGGAAATGAATTTTAAAAAACACTTTCTTTAGGATTTATAATAATAGTGAATGTTAGATTTTTGAATCTTACAAAAAAAGAAACAATTAGGAAAACAAATAAGCCAAAATAAAATAGTAGTTACAAATTATATTGAAAATATTAGCATTCTATGTATTAGTTTTATCTAATCATTCCAAAATTTGTACACCTTTAATATCTTTACACTGCTTAATATTATTTGGGTTTTATTGCTACATGGAAATACATATTCCTAGCATTATTTTCAGATATATTTTTGGCCTTTCCCAGGTTTTAAAATATATTCTAAAATAGAGAATTACTAATAATTACTCTTTATTCATATTATGTAAGATCTTGAGTGTGTCTCAATATACATTTTCTGTTTTTTAAAGGATTAATTAGAAATAAGAATGAATTCCCTTGGTTAATTTGTTCAGGGCACATAAATGAAACAGAAGAGGTAATTTCAAGTGTATCTTAAAATTTCAGGATAATAAGCCTTCTTGCTTTAGGCAGCAAGTAAAAGACCCACAAATTTAAACAAACTTAAATTCAGGAAATGAGCTATCTGGCTGCTCATATTGTGTGCCTTATCATAACTGGCAGCTTGACGTAAAATCTGATCACATGACTGTCAAAAGAAGCATGTAAATGAATAAGAGGTCATCTTTTACCTACTCTTGTTGTAAAGGAAACACATTGAAAGGAAATTTCAGTCAAACAATGAGAATATGCAAATGTTTATAGATTTCCTCCAATCAACAAAAAAACCCCCGCACTATTCTCTGTTACAACTAATTAATTTTTACAAATATTCACTTAAAGAATTATCCAGAGAGATGTGGAAGGAAAACAATTTTATTTAAATTAGGAATATTAAATTATATACATGTTTGAGTTAATCATTAATTTGTGATTAGAGCAAGTATTTTAAAACAGTAAGCAAGTACATGCAAGACCTTCAAAACTTGTTTTATAGTGCCATATCACCTTAGATGAACATTTTGCAAAATGAAAGGAGAATTGAAGGCATTTAAAAAATATTGCTGGTATGATGGTGGGACTTTCTCCAATAATGAGCACCTGTTGACCTAATAACAATTTTATAATCAGTTTCTTCCTTAGGATTTTAGTTTTAAAATTAGTTCAACCATACTATATATCTGTTCTGAATATAAGTAAATACCACATGCTTGATTGTTAAGGGCTATTTTCAGTTCCCTGAATCTTGTAGAAGTAACATATACAACAAATTGAGAAATATTTTCTAAGAATGTGGAACTGAATGCTTTACCCCTTCTAACTTCTGATTGAAAATGCACAGGATTAATGTGTAAAGCAGAAACCAAAATCTATTGACTACTTTTGAGTACACAATATTTGGGATTCAAGACTGAATCATTCTTAGTCAGCACTGCTTTTTTGGCAAAGTGGGTGGCAGTGTAATTCCTGTACTATTTTGATTACTATTATCTAAACAGTAGGTATTTTCTTTAACAACACTGAGGAATAATTGCTTCTATAGTTTAGCATTAGAATTTATGTGGAACATTCACAGATATTTTCATGGATCTTAACAAAGTGTATTACTTGCATGTTTGGGAGATTTCTGATTTGTAGATTCCATACTTAGCTTGGTATAATTCCATATTTAGCTTTCTAATGTTATACAACTATAAACTGAAAGCATGAAAACATAATTGATCTAGAGCTAATACAATATTAATTTGCAACAATGCATTTGTGTCCCACAACGGCCGTTCAGGGCTGGATAGAGCATCTTCTGGGGATAGTTCTTCTATATATGAAATTGACATTTTATAGTTGTCCATGTCCAGTTCTTTGTGAAAAGTCAATCCTGTTATGGAAGCCATTTTATTATTATTTCTACCACACATTTCCAAATATCCAGATGTATCTCTAGCCAGAAAAGTTTGTCTTTTTTTTATTTAAGGAAATGTTCAACAAATCTTGCATCCACTTTTTCTTTCCTACATCCTCAGTACAGTAGTCCTCAATGATATCTCAAAAGGATTCTCCAACTGAGAACATTTTATTCAATGTGGAGGACTTCTTGAATGAAGAAGTGTTTTACACAAGTGTACATGCATATACACGTACAAAAGCAATCCCAGAAAGAAGGAGCAAACCCCTTAAAAGATCTTCCAAGGCATTATTTTAAGTGCTATGTAACATGAGATGTATGTCCCCAAGGTGCTTTTCCAAAAAGGTACTGGACTTTCTTTGTTTTTTCCTTGAAAACACTTTACTTTCAAGAAGAGAAGCAAAACGTTTTCAAGGGAAAAAACCAAGAAAGCCCAGTTCCCTTTTGGAAAAGCACCTTGGGGAAAATCATGACCTAGAAGATTTGAGCATAGACATGAAGACATCTAATATAAAAGAGGAAAAAATGGAAGCATACAATTTTTGTTTTGTGCATGAATTCCTTTGGGAGCTGATGTTTTGCTTTTCAGCTGATAACATCACAGATACTAACAGAGCAGAAGAGTCAGGTGTATAAAGTAGACCATATCTGAGAAACCATATTCAGTTGCAAAAATAAACTTGTGTAATTTAGGTAGATTTTGTGTTAATTTGGTTGTATCCTAAGGCATAGAAATAGGTACTGGATTATCATATAAAGAAGTAAGATAGTGAGTGTAAGGACACACAGAAATTCGTGGCCAGCAGTATTAGCTGTGTGGTGCTGAAATGGCCTAAAATTCTACCTCTGTTTATTTCCTATATGCTGATTAAAAGTTGATCCTCCAACACATGATCACCATTTTAAAGCTGACAGCATCAATAACGTAGTATAACTATTTGTTGTACTTTGCAGGCAGCATATTGCTTGATATTTGTCTATATATGTTTAGTACAATTTTAATTTTTGAACTATGTTACAGTTCATATGGAAAGGTATCCCAATAACATTTAAACATGTGTTGTGTGTACAATAAGTGTGAAATCAAGTCTTATTGTCTTTTGCAAATGCCAAAAAAAAATCAAATTCCATTAGTAATATATTACTGTTTTTATTAAAGATTTTTAAAGAACAACTTTGCCAAAATATTTGTTCAAACCACTTTTTAGAACTCAAAACATCAGGAAACATGGTTTCAGTCTGCTCAGCTGATACAAGTTCCTCAATATTCTGGTTCTAGCTGTACTATCCTTCAGCAGGAGAGCAACTATTGTAAGCTTGTTTTGTAACGTAGCTCTCATGCTGGATTACAATTAACAAACTATAGTTTGCACACTCCATTCATGCCTGTCATTCAGTGTTTGCTTGCTTGCTTGCTTATTTGTTCAATTTCTGTCTTGCCTTCTGTCTTGCAGGACATTTAAGGTGATAAATTCTACAATAACAGTGTTTATAAAAACTAAACACTATGACTATAAACAAAATTAAAATCTATTACCCCAAAATAAACTGTTTTCTTTCCAAAAAAACAAGAAGGTGTGATTAATATAAATGGAAAACATGCAGCAGAAGTTAGACTTGACAAATTTCCAAGAGCTACCGCACCCATTCACTCAACTGAAGTGGCTGCACACACCTTAAACCATGAATTAGAGATTTATTTTTTTAAAAAAACTTAGTTGTGGAAAATGATATAAAAATGCACCTAGCATATCTATCAGCAACCGGACTTACTCTAAAAAATACCCCATTTTCTTTGCATAACTTCTGCCATTGTTACTATACTTCAAATGTTTTTGTCTGCATGATTCCATGTTTACTTAGTTCCTAGTCACTTTGAGATTTCATTTAACAGCAGAAGATATAGAAACATTTAAAATAAAGTAATAATTGTCTTTCTCTGTTGCTGAGTTCTTCAGATAATATCTAAGAAAACAGTTGTTAAAAATCTGTGTTTCCATCTCTGAAGACTCAGCAACAGGAAGCAGAGAAATGTAGTCACACTGGGTCAGGACAAGAATATAGTCTTCTGCTCAGCACATGTGTTTTTTCAGGAAAGAAGTGCAATAAATTGAGTTGCTATGAAAGTCACTGCTTAAACTAAAACATTGATCTTTTAGAGCCACTTAAATATTGTGGAGAGGGAAAGAAATGACATTTATATACAATTAATCATAACCACGTTATTGCATTTAATTCAGGGTGCTCTTCAATGCATGATATATGTTATTTTATAGAGATTAAAATCTCTGTTTTCTTTAGATAAGGCTTATTTTATCGGATATAAATATAATCACTAGATCTTTAACAAAAATGCTAACATCTAATAGACAATGGCTGAGTAGAGTTAAATGGGTAGTGTTTTTTTAAAAGAGGTATTCTGGTGATTTGATTATCTGTAAAACATTTATTTCAGTTTACATGTAATGCATTTCTTCTTGTATTTAAAATCTATTAAATGCTATTGTCTTGAATTAAGAACTAGGTTATTTTACCAGTGCATGTTAAGATACACTGTATTGAGTAACACTAAAGTAATCAACCTCTATTACAAATGCCTCTTTCCTTCTTGAACAGTAATATAAGATCTTTGTGTAATTTTGGATCCTTTCCTATAAGTTGCATGTCATCTGTGTATCACCAAATGCATGCTTTCAAAGTTACTGATTTTTTTTCCTTTTCCTTTTCCTGGAGATTGAATAATTTTAAGTGCTTTTTATTTTCTTTCTTTTAAAATTGAACATTAATATTTATTTTGTTTCCAGCTAAGTTTATAATATAATTAATTGCCAAATTCCAGTTGTTCTTTTATGCTTGATTAATAGAAAAGCATATTCATATAGCATTTTTTAAATGTGTACAATTTTATTTTACACTGTAATAATTTAAAATTTATTTTTTAAAACTGTTTTCCCCCTCCCCCCCACTACTACTACTTGGGATGTAAGGTTTGTACCATATAAAATGCTAGTTTGCATGCATTCATTTAAATACTAAAAACTGTAGTACTGCTCGATCCATATCTGACTGCTAGGTTTCAATTGACAGCTGAGGATATGTGACTGGACCATGAATCAAAACGGCAGGCATTTATACCCCAGTGCCAATGAGGATACATTGGGAATTACTTGGCAAAGGTAAAATTTTAATTATTTCCACACCTAAACTATCTTCGGTTCTTCGTTATCTGTCTAAGTTGGCCTCCAGGATTAAATTTGTCAAATTTTAACTGTAAAATATCTAACATCTTTTGAATTACATGTTTAGGTCAAATGAACATTACGGTTAAGCACTTAGGATGCCAAATACTGATACAATGTCAAATATAAAACTGTGTGAAGAAAGCAACATAGCCAAAATAGATAGGTGCTTTGAAGTTTGTCAATTTATATTATGTTTATATTATTTTATATTAAGAAGTGGTTTTAGGAATAAAATACATAACAAGAATGGGGTGTCTGATATTAAGTAACACATAGAAATAATACCCAAAGGAACTATTTGAGAAATCACATGGGCAGGTTTTATGAATGTAGGAAATGTTCTCTGAGGTAAGCTAAAACTGTCTTATACTTAACTAGATTTAGCTAGTCTTCCTTTTCATAAAATTACTTTCATAGTAAAGTGAAACTGCTACTTTGAAATAGATACTGATAGAACACGTTTAACATGCTAGTTGATATGTGTAATTAAGTAATTCTGCATCTTTACAGAATTGCTTCTAATTCAATTTGATAATATCATGAAAAGGTATTATTTTCTCTTTCTTTCCTTTTTCCTTGAAATATCATTCCAGATAATTTCCCAAATACAAGAGTAAATCCTTGGAGAGTTTCAGGAGATGTAGTGGAACGGGATGAATGTCTCCAAGATCCCCCAAGTGGAATCTTAGGGACATTCACTCTCTTTAGTGCACACACGCAACCACACATACATGCACACACATATACAAACCAATTTTCCTTCTCATTTTATACTAAAAGCTGCAAAGTAAAAGTATGAAGTCCTTCCTCATTATTCCTTTAACCTCTGCTATAGTTCTAGAAATTATCACTCATATTTAATGGCCTTTCTTGAATACAGGTAGTCCTCAACTTATGAGCACAATTGAGTCCAAAATATCTGTTGCTAAGCAAGACAGTGGTTAAGTAGGTTTTGCCCCATTTCTTGCCACAGTTGTTAAGTGAATTGCTGCAGTTGTTAAGTTAGTAAGATGGTTGCTAAGTGAAACTGGCTTCCCCATTGAATTTCCTAGTCAGAAAGTTGCAAAAAGTGATCACATAACTCTGAGACATTGCAACCCTCATAAATACATACCAGTTACCAAGGGTCCGAATTTTGATCACATGAATGCGGGGATGCTGCAATGGTTGTAAATGTGAAAAACAGTCATAAGTCACTTTTTTCAATGCTGTTGTAACTTCGAACAGTCACTAAACAAATGCTTGTAAATTGAGGACTACTGTATCTGTATATAATTGGTTATTATTGCTAGTTATTTTAAATCTGTATAGACTGGATTGTTTGGCTTACCTCAAATGTAAACAGAAAATAATCTCCATAGGTTCATTTCAACCAATAATCTCCATAGGTTCATTTCAACTATGCTCAGTTTTGTTCAGAAAACGTCTTTAACGAAACATATTTTATAGCTACTCTTTGAACTGCCTTAAATGTCCATTTGTTCTCTGCAAAAAATTAACATATTTCTAATTTATATTTTTTTGTTTGTTATGTTTGGTAGAGATTATGTATGTTTTCATCATCACTGTCATAGTTAATCTTTAATCCCCCCAAAACACAGTTTTGAAAAAAAAAATCTTGATTAAATATTCCATGTTTTGTAAATTGGTTCTTCAATTTATTGTATCTGACTTTGTATATACATACCTTCATGAGAAAGAATGTAAACCAAATGTGTTAAAATGTATTATGAATAGTACATGAACTATTAATAGGACTAGGATCGTGTTGGGATTCAAATCCATCATAGTGCCAATCTAAATGGAGAAAAGGCAGGAGTCAAGAGAAGTGTGATCATTTTTCCAATTCAGAATTACCCTATCTGAGTTAATTTAGTCTACAAGGAAGCTGGGGATTGGATTTGAAGGTGTCATGTCACTTTTGGTACAGATAGAAGCTAAGTTTTGGGAACGCAATTTTGAAAGGGCATTCTTCCATTCTTAATGGTATTTTCAGAGATGCTGTACAATGGGGACAGGAGAAAACCCCAAGCTAGTCTTCAAAAGAGATATTCAGAACCGCACGTTGAGTCCCTTGTCTTAGTGTGAATGATCAGCAGACTTTGATTCAAATTTTACTGGGTGATTTTGCCTAAGTAACCTTAGAGAAAAGAGGTTATTTTGGGCTAGGCCAGAGGCTGTAGACAAACTGATGGTAATTTACTTTTTATTCACAATATAATACTATTGTGTAAATAATTTTGGGAATAGTGCCCACACTGTTACCCGAGATCCTCCTTTTTTGTCTCTAGCATTGTTACCATAAATTTCCACTGAATATTAATTGTTTACTTATAAGCCCCTATTTTCCTTTTGTTTAAATAACTTTTATATTTTTATAATCCGCTCCTAATTAGCCTGTACAGGGAAAATACTCTAAACATAGTAAGCATTGCCCAAATACATTCACAAATAGGTTTTATTTCATTTTAGCATGGTTTAATTAAGATATAATTAAGCAAGAAAGACCAATACAGTTCCTGGATATTAGTTCTAATATAAATTCAACCAGCATGCAGATATATAAAATTTTAGGAATATCTATGTGCTCTAAGTCTGAGGTAATTCGAATTGGAATTTAGTTTAAGAAAATCATTGGTACCTTTATCTGATCCTGAGAGATCAAACAGTTACTGCTGAGTAAGGCCATAGTATTGAACTATTAGTGGTTGTGAACTTTCAAAGTTTTGGGCCAGATTTTTCAATAATATAAGATTAAGACAATAATTATCAGATATTAGTAATTTGCGTTTTAAAAAGCGGATGCATTTAATTCTGTTTTATAAAGGGTTACCTTGAGCACCAATTTAAGTTTAATTTTGCTGTTCCCAGATCCTAACTTAACATTTCCTGCTTTCAGTTTGCCATCTTGGCAGAGAAGTACAAAACAATAGCTAGCTTCTTTGGGGTCAAAACACTGAAATTCTTTTCTACTCTATCCAAAGCAGGGGGGTGACAAAATATATAACTTTTTGGAGCAGCTTTCCTTGCTCCCCTTCTGAGGGGCTGTTTGTTTTGTTGCTGTTAAGCAAGTAAAATGAGTTTACGGTATGGGAAAAACTGGGAACTTTATTTTAATGTCAGAACAACCTTGCAGATTAAAGCTTCTAACTTAAATGTAAACTTTAAAAGAACAAAATCAGTAGCAAGTAACCTCCTTTTTTTGTTTTTTTCAAGTGATATAAATTACCTATTATATCAAAGTTTGTGTGGACTAAAATGCAGACTTAGTTTTTACAAATAAGAATCATGGGATGAAAATACTGACTGATAAAATCATTGGCGTACAGGAGGTAGCGGGGAAGGATTTCTGGCTTGTATCAGTTTGTCACTATCTCAGTTATAGTTTCACCCAGCTCTCTAATAAAGAAAGATGTGCAGAGAATTATGTTTCCTTTCCATTTAAGCAAACATCTTCTGAACACTTCCTAAGAAATTAATTGTATTCCAGCCAGACTTGCATGCTGCCATCCCACAGGAAATGGGTCAGCAATCCATTAAGATGCCATTAGATAATCTAATTTGGAACTTAATCTCTAAATTAACTATGCTCTATACTTGAAGCATACTTGAGAGGAAGAAAAAAAAAGTTTGTTTGAATCGATAGGGAAGCCGAAGCGTGAAGAAGGCTGTTTGTTTTTTGTAGCTGTGGTCACGTCTCAAGCCGTCTGGTAACCAGGAGAAACCAGACATGATGTAATTCCAGATTGAACTTGAACTTCAGGGACTGAGAATAGGAAAACAATAGACCATAGGAATCAATAATGTCCATTTTCCACATGATTATGTTTGGCATTTTAAATTAACATTTATGGAAAAAGCAGCAAAGCTACAATATGACCAACATGGGGTGCAGTGGGGAATCCACAAAGGAAAAGAAAGAAAACAATTTCTTTAGCTTCTATTTTGTGAAACAAGAGATTTCAATAGAGTAAACTAGTTGTTTGTTCTGAGCACCCTTTTGTTCTCTTAGGTAGGATAAACTTAATCTTATGTTTCCTGTCACATGATTTTGGCCCTGCTTTTAGGAAAGGAGGAGCATGTTTTGAAAGTGCTCTCAGCTGTGAAGTGGACTATTAACCCCTTGTGGATCACAAAATGTCTGTACTCAGTTTTAGTCTATGTAAGGTCTTCAGCTATAAATAAGGGCAAGCTTTTCAGGAGATGTTTCTCTTTAACGTTTACCGAATAAAATAAATATATGGTAATGATTGGCTACGTCAGTGCCTGCAAAGTTGTATCATGACCTGCTAAGCATCTTTTGTGAAGGAGTTTAGGAGAAGAAGAATAAATGCCTGTATGGTTTTATCTTTTAAGAAATAATTTCTGAAAGGATTGAGATGAAGCAAATTAAAATTTTGTTAGGAAAAGAGATTGATACAATATAAAAATAAACTTTTTGACTGATCTCTCTTGTACTGCATTTTAAAACAATGTGTCAGAGTACACAAGAGCCATTTCCCCCCTTCCTACTTTTTCAGTCACCAAGGCCACCAGAGGACATGATGACAATATAGTGTTTCATTAAAAGAAATGCAGCATATGGAGGCCCTTTTAAAAGCAGTTTCAGGGCAGGGTAAGGAAAAAAGTAAAAGATGGATGAAGCACGTTCAACTTAGTATACATATTTGATTGCTTTTTTGTAAAAAAAAACAAAAAAAAACACCAAACCATTATTCTATGGAAGTTTGCAATTGAAATGCATAAATAGCAACTTAGGAGTAAGGATTTCAGGAGTTGAAGGAGGGGCGAGAGCAAGAGAGAGAGAGAGATGCTGACTCACTTTCTGATTTGTTCTATCAAAAGTTAAAAATAAGTTCTGTTGGTATATCCTGTATACAGGATGAGGAACCAACAGATGTGGCAGCAGAAGAAACAGATAAGCTCTGAAATAATCATGAAATTTGACATTGAGTGTATTAATTATGCATATAAACAATTGATTCCAAGAACAGGATGTTTGTCACTTGGGTCTAGTTATTATATATTCAAGACATACTGCCGTTTCTGTCTATAATAATATCACATTCCATTCTTGATCTTTGGAATAGTTTCTTCAGCACCCTCTTAAATGTCCAGAATGTCTAAAATAGGCCATGATCATTTTCATCACTGATACAATAACATGCATCCAGAAAGTGTCATTTTATAATACTAGTTGCTGGGTTGTGGGGAGCAGTATTTTGTCTTGCAAAAGCAACCCTTTAGTTAGAGATTGAACTTGGCTTCCTTTACACTTATACTATAGTTGTTTTTTTGGAAATGCTGCATGTGACATTGGTACAACCAGTACTGATAGCTTAATCTCTCTGTCTTACTAAAAGAATTATATGAAAACTTAGTTTAACCAGGCAACTTGGAATATAAGAAAAGAACATGGTAAAAAGTATGATATAAAGGTAAATAGTGGAATTCAAATGAAGGTACTCTGATTTTGTGGAGTAGAGTTGATGAATAAATGCATGGAAGTAAAGACTCAGGTTTGAACGAAAGGGCTAAAATATAAGTTAGAAGGTATATATTTGTCACATCTGGGTTGTTTGGGTGTGAATAAAAGTATGAATGGATAGATTTATAACAGATTCATATTAAGCTTCAGTGAATGGTGATAATGGGGTGAACAGCACAACATTCTGAATGAATGTGATCTAGGAGAAAACAAATTATTGGATGACATAAATGAATGAGTGGGATTGGGCCCTTTGGAAGACCCCAAACGAATGAGAATGGTGATTCATGAGTATGAGGTTAGTTGAAATTATTTTTGTTTCAGATACACAATTTAAGCATAAATCTATTCATGCCTACTGAGTAAATGAGTAATATAAACATACAATAGATTTGATTGTCATGTTTGAAGATGAAGTAAAGTGTAGAAGGATGATGGGAGGTTCACACTTAGTGAAAGTAAAACATATGTGGGAAGACAAATCCTTATGAAAATATAAGACATAATTCTCAATCAAATGAATAAAAAGTAGATATAAAGAAGTTATAACTTTAAAACAGAACAAAAAGACTAATGTCATAAGTTATCACAAATGTGTGTTGGTAAAATATGAAATAAAAAAATCGATGGTTGAACAAAAAAGCATAGAATGTTACTGCAAAAAGTGAGTGTAAGAGAAAGATACTATATGTTTTGTATAGAGCAGTGATGGCGAACCTTTTAGAGACCGAGTGCCCAAACTGCAACCCAAAATCCACCTATGTATCGTTGGGTGCTGGGTGGGCATGGCCAAATGGGTGGGCGTGGCCCATTGGATGGGCGTGGCTGCTGTGGTCACGGCAAACGGGCGTGGCCGGGGTGGGTGTGGCCACCTCAATGTTGCTCGTGGGGAGGGACGCCTGTGGAGGCCAGGCAGGGTTGGGAGAGATCCAGGGGGTCTCTGGCGGGTGGGACGATGGGCAGGAGGCTCGTCCTGCAGGGTGAGGCGAGGCAGGGGGCAGGACAGGGGTGCCATTGCCGCAGGGTAAGGCAAGATGAGGCCGGGGCAGCTGCTGCCTGACACCATCAGCCCCCGCACACAGCGAGCCCATGGGGGCCAACTGTGTCCATCAGCAGCCACAGCCTGCCGGCCCCTCGGTTTCAGCGCGACGTGGCTGTTTGCCGCCTCACGTGTCACACCCTATGCGGCTGCCATGAGGCCGCAGAACAAGCCAGGTGGAGGTAAGGAACTGGTATACCGGTTTCTTACCGCTGTCCGGCTTGTTCCGCAGCCTCATGGCAGCGGCACTGGGCAGGAAGCGGCAAATGGCTGGTTTCAGCCCAATGTGGTTGTTTGCCTCCGGCCGCGGCCACTTGCCGCCTCACGCGTCGCACCTACCCCCGTCGCAAATATTTCCAGAAACTCACCGCAAAGGACGCCCGGCATGAAGGACGCCAGCACAATTCTCAGGAGCCAGAGGGGCGCTTCGTGGCAGTGGCACTGGGCAGGAGGTGGCAAACGGCCGGTTTCGGTGCGACGCAGCTGTTTGCCACCTGGCGTATTGCGCCCAATGCTGCTGCAATGCGGCTCAGCCGAAAGCGGCCGTGGAACAAGTGGGGCAGGTTTCCCCCTTACCTGCCCATTCAGCTACAGCTTTGGTGGCTCTGTAGGCAGAGCTGCGAAGTTCTCTTCTCTGTTAGAGAAGAGAACTTTGCAGCTCTGCCTACAGAGCCACCAAAGCAGCAGGTGGAGCTCCAGAGGCTCAGGAAGGGAGGGCACTGAAGTGGGCAGTCGGGCCATTGGCAAGAGCAACGCGTCTGAGCGGAAAGTGTCCTCAGAACAAGTGGGGCAGGTAAGGAAAGAAATCTTCGCTCCCCCCAGAAATTGCCTTTCTTTCCTTATCTGACTTCCAGCCCCGTGCCGCCGTGTGCAAGGCAACAAAGGAAGGTTTTTTTGGGGGGGGAAAAAGGTCAATCAATCAATTCCAACTTCGCAATCTTTCATGAGAAGTTGGAATTGATTGATTGACCTTTTTTCCCCCAAAAAAACTTCCTTTGTTTCCTTACACGCGGCAGTGGCAGTGGATTGCGAAGGAGAAACGGCATGGAGCTGGAAGTCAGGTAAGGAAAGAAAGGCAATTTCTGGGGGGAGCGAGGATTTCTTTCCTTACCTGCCCCACTTGTTCCAAGGCCGCTTTCTGCTCAGACGCATTGCTCTTGCCAATGGCCCGACCACCCACTTCAGTGCCCTCCCTCCCCGAGCCTCTGGCGCTCCACCTGCTGCTTTGGTCGGCCTGCCGCCCCCACCTCAACACCCTATCCGCCGCCGCCCAGCACGGCCGCCCCGGGGCTGCAGGGGCTGGCCTGGCATGGGAAGGGCACACGTCCCACCCTCCTGCCACCATGCAGGGTAAGGTAGACACGCCTGCCCCCGCCCAGATGCCCTTGCCTCCCCCAAGCGTTTTTTTACTAACTTGCCTTTCAGCTGTATTCCATTTCTCTGTTCGCTTCTCAGCCTTCGCCCCGTGTTTGTGGGACTATGGGTAAAAAAAAAAGTTCCATCAGACTTTCTAACTTCTTGAGATCTGACGAGAAGTTAGAAAGTCTGATGGAACTTTTTTTTTTTTTAAGCGATAGTCCCACAAACACGCGACGAAGGCTAAGAAGCGAACGGAGAAACGGAATGCAGCTGAAAGGCAGGTTAGTAAAAAAAACGCTTGGGGCAGGGGCAGCAATCTTACCCTGCGCAGGTATTGATGCAGATTGCTCATGGACGGGACCGAAGGCCTAGCACTGGGGCGACGGCACGTGTGCCCACAGAGAGGGCTCTGCATGCCACCTGTGGCACGCGTGCCAGAGGTTCACCACCATGGGTATAGAGAAAAAAAGAATGCAAAAATATTCAAGGGGATGAAGACTAAAATGAAGCATTTGGCAGAGTGAATGGATTTAAAAATAAATGTAATGAAATGATTTGTGATGAAGGAAAAGAATGTTGGAAGGAATATTTTAGAAGTTTCTATGGGAATGATAAAAATATTTCAAAAAAGAATTGAAATGGATGCTAATAGTGAAAAAAATGTTGAAAAGTAAAAGTATAACATTTCAAAAAAGAATTGTAATGAATATTATGAATGTTAATATTGAATAAAAAATGTTGAAAAGTAAATCATAAATACTGTCAAATTTTAAAAAATGTTAAAATACAGATGTGGCTTGCTCATGGAGTCGCTATGGGATTTATTAATATGCGCATAAAGACTGCATCTTTGCCTGAGGATTGAAGAATGCAGTTGATTTCCTTCACAGAGGAGAAAGTAGTAATAGCAAGTAGTGAATGCAAGAAGTACAAGGAGTTATTTCCTTAAGTATTCATGGGAAGATGTTGGGATGTATGGTGAAGCTTATACCAAACCGGAAGGTGCCAGACCAGAGTTTTTTTTTTCTTTATCGCTTCATTGACAATGTATATTGGTGAGAAAGTTTACTGTGCACAGTGAAAGTATATAATAAAGCAAATAAGCTTGAATTTTGCAAGAATGTGGTTTAAAAGTTCAGTGTTGAATGTGAAACGAATAGTATATGATAGAAGAAGGTATGAAAAGAGATGAAATGCTTGGCAAATGGCTCAATATTATGCAGGCAATAAGAGAAATATGTGTAGTCTTCTCTTGAGTGTTTAATAAAAGTATGAATAAATGTGTAAAAAAAATTAACTAGTTCTGGCAGTAGAAGTGTTTTGAGAACTGAATGCCTCTGGACTTTTATTGGTGAATGAAAATTATTTGCAACAAATACTAGATTGTATGATAAAAAGAAAAGCACAGATCTGGAAACAAACGAATCAAAATAATTGTGTTCGATAATGAAAATGGAGTGAATGAATAAAAGTTATATGTAAAGGGCAAAAACTAGAGCAACCCAATGAACTAGTTATTTGGTAGAATGTTGATTAAACTTGGACAAAAAGATGGAGAAAATTAAGCCAAATTAAGTTGGTAGAATGTATTCATTTGTAGAATGACTATTGAAAGAAGCGAAAATTGTTGCACATAGGAGCATGTTTCTGCTTACTCAATTTACTAGTTGGTTTATTTATTTGTATCCCACCTTTATTATGTTTAGAAATAACTCAAGACGGTGAACTTATCCAACATACCTTCCTCCTCCTGTTTTTCCCACAACACCAATCATGTGAGGTGGGTTGGGCTGAGAGAGAGTAACTAGCCCGAAGTCACTCAGCTGGCTAAGGCATAGAGTAGTTTAGAATGTGTTTGGTAAAATAACAAAAGATAAGGTCAAGGGTAAATGAGTGAAGAAGGAATGTGGACTATATGCAGAAGAGGATTGGTACCAAAAGGTATGCTTAGATGGTTCTGCCTTGTAGAGGAAAGGGTTGAATTGTAAAATAAAGATGTTGTTATTGGTTGCAGAGTTAGCTAGATGTTTAGACTAGACATTGTATTTTTGTCTATCGATTTTTTCCCAAGGATCTGAGACAGGCAGATGTTGTTTCCTAATATTAAAGATATTGTTCCCGGATGTAAGCTGTTCCAAATGAAACTGCTACTTTTTGCAATTGACTTAATAGTGATTTGTCAATGCTGATGGCATTCAAGTAGTGCTCCAGATGTTTTGTGATTGCACCTAATGCACTAGTACTATTGGTAGTATCTTTGCTTTCTTTTGCTATAGTTGTTCTGTTTGCAGGTTTTTCTATTTTGGGATTTTTTTCCAGTTCTTTCTCTTCTATTCTGCTGTCTCCAGATATTGCAATGTCCACTTTCCAGATTTTTTTTTTTTTTGTCTTTCTTACTGGTATCACCAATTGTTAAGTGTGGTGTTGTGTTGCAGATGCTTGCCTGCTTGAATTCTAAGCTTCTTCTTCATTTTTTATTACTTGGTCTATTTTGTAGTCCCACCAGTTTTTGCATACAGGCAAGTGGTGTTTCTTGCAGATATTCCAATGCACCATTGTTACTACTTTGTTATGCCTTTATTTTTCATCAGTACATGTGATTTCCTTACAGTGGCTAACTAAGTGGTCCACTGTTTCTTCAGCTTCTTTGCATAAACAGCATTTGCCAATTGTTGCTGTCTTCTCAATTCTGGCTTTACATACATTTGCCAGGTCTTATTATCTACTTTGCCTGGGTTTTTTTTATGTACTGGCCATGTAATACTTTGAGTTGCCACGTCTTTTTTTAGTCTTTATTTGATCTTTCTTATAGGGTATTTTGGTCTCTCCCCAATTCAGTAAGTCCACCAGGTATACTAGCTTTAATGCACCTTCTTCACTATCTTTCACATATTCTTCCAATACCTCTTTTTCTTCTTCAACCATCTTGGTGTACTTGCAACATTCCATGCCCATCTATGCTTCTTAGTAAATTGACAGATATTGAGTCTGTCAACATCACTGGGTGGATGAAGGGAATGATTCATTGTCTTCTGGTCTTCATATTCAGGGTTTCTATTTCAGCTTGAGTACAGTTCAAAATCTCAGCTGTGTACCTTATGACTGATATATCCAGATGTTAATTGACTTGATGATATTTCTTCCACTGAGTTTGAATTTAAGATCTTCTTCACTTGCTTATTTATTCACTTCTAACCTTCATCTGGACTTCAGTGCACTTGATGTTGTCAACCTGAAGGATGCCTAGGTATTTGTATTGATCTTCTTCATCCAGATTTGTGATGTTATTTCCATAGGGCAGCTTGTTTCCTTCAGTTTTCACCATTTTCCTCTGTTGGTGGTAAAGATGGTACATTTTTCTAGTCCAAATTCTTTTGTACTATCTTGGCTATAAATGGACAGCTATTCCATTTCGGGTGGTGTTTTT
Source organism: Azemiops feae (assembly GCA_023970755.1). NCBI lineage: Eukaryota > Metazoa > Chordata > Lepidosauria > Squamata > Viperidae > Azemiops > Azemiops feae. The sequence continues at coordinate 833,856 of JALGBA010000476.1, read as the reverse complement.
CCATATAGTTTCAGATCATCCATGTAAAGGAGATGGTACAGCCTGGCATATTATTTTATGTTTAATAGCCATGTCCTGAGTTGTTCAGTATCGTTGACAGAGTAATCAGTACTGTGACAAAGAGTTGTGGTGAGAGTCTCCATGAAGATTTCTCTCCCGATAGTAACCTGTACAGTCTATCACCAATTGACCAGCAACTATGTCTTCTATTGTACCATTGATCTTTGCACAAAGATTCTGATGTTATTACTGACTCCTATTATTTATAGGCATTTGATTATCCAGTCATGTGGCAGGGAGTTGAACTTAATCCAAGCTATGTTCAAGTTAGTCTTCCTTCTTGTAACACTTTTCTAAAATCATCTTGACAATTAGAAACTGATCTTTTGTCCCTCTGCTATTTGGGTGGTTTTCTTTCTGCTCAGATAGAAAGAGCTTGTTTTCAACTAGATGCTTTTGGACTGCATCAGCTTCACATCAGTTAGCAGTTTGAAAGTTGTTGCTAAGCAGGAAATTGTCCTGCCCCTTTGGTTAGATCTTTCATTATCAGGTAAGTTTTGCCAGATGTTAACCAATCTTCAATTTCATCTCTTTGCAATATGTTGTTAAACTGCTTGGCAATGAATGGGTGCAGATCACTCATTTGTTTCAAGCCAAAACCATGGAGCTCGTCTTTATCTGGCGCTAACCAATTCTTGATCTTCCTTTTCTCCACCAATTCTGCTGTTATTATAAGTTTTTTCATTTCAACTTCATTTTTCCCCCTTTTCTGCCTCTTTTATCCAAGCTGCATTCTTATTTGATTGTCAGATAGTTGTGCCCAGAACTATATTGTTTCTTTGTCAGGTGTTGGCTGTTTCATTGCAGTTTCTCCATTGATGGATTGGTAGAAACGTTTCTGATTCGACTGAAATTCTCTCTGTAGTGTGCAAATTCAAGCTTAGTATCTACTGATTTTCTTGGCTATGGTTGTTATTTTCTGCTTTATTATTTCCAGTGCTTCTTTGGTGTTCCTTACCTCTAGGTGATATTTTATGAACAGGTATTCTTTTATCTTCTTGTTCTTCAAGTTCTTTTCTTTCCTCTGTTCTAGCTTGATTGCGTCTCATCTTAGTATGCTGATCTTGTTTTCCAACCTGATCTTCCAATTTAAGAATGGGTTATTTGGCTTTTTTTTCTTGTTTGTTGATTTTGCATCCAAAACTGCAGCTGTGCTGTACATGTAGGTGTGTTTCTTGCAATGAGCTGGTGCTTATATTCAATATTTCAGTATTGACATCTTTTAATACTTGTGCTACTATTAGGGTTTTTTTGTTACAAGCTTCAAAGCTGGCAACTTTATTCTGTCATTTTTGTGTATTCTATATGCTCAGTTATTTGTTTCAATTCCACTTTTTTTCAGATAGAGGACTTTGTTCTTTCTGAGGAGAAAGTAGAGTAGAGGGTCCCTGGTTTGGGAATGAGAATGGCTCAATAGCGATGCTGGCTTTCTCTGCTGCTGACAGATCTACATTAATTTGCTATCCTCTATTCTGTTACTTCTGATTTTGGATGTTACTCTTTCCAGAATTGGTGCATTCTTTTCATATCTCCTTTTCTCATTGGACTTGATTTATCAAGTCTTTGTATATTTTCAACAGATATGCTGTTGAAGTAGTCCGGGAGTTGTTGGCTCTAATTGCTCAAGTAGTGTCCTGAGTCCTGTAGTCCACTTGAAACCACATATACAGGATCTCCAAAATCTAGTATAGTCCTTGTTGATCCAGGCAATGACCAATCTTCTATAGGATTCTATATGTTACATCTTACCATATTATTTACGGGAGACACTGTTTTCATTTTACTCCTCTGATGAGACCTGTGGTCGAACCTCTGACATAGCTCTCATGATCTTCAGACCAAGCAAACTTACAACTATGTCAGGGTAGTGTTTCATTGGGAGCTGGCTTATTATTGTTGCTTTAAAACATGTATGCTGCTTGAGTCTCAACAATTCTTAGCGACTTACAACAATCAGAGAATTTACAATAAAATCAATAAAACATAAGATATAAAGAAAAAGTAGCAAGTGTGATAAGCCAGATTGAATGAAGCTGGGGTCTCACTCTCCTTTGCCAAAGACTGAGTGAAGAGACAGGTATTCACAGATCTCCTTAACAAGATGAAAGAAGAATTAATGGACGGAGAGGAAGGGGGGAACTATTGTAAGCTGTGATTGAGTTTTAATTGATTGAATTTTATGATGTCCTCAGACCTAGAACAGAAGTTAAAAGAATAAAAGGCAATGTATAAATCAGTGTATGGATGTGGTGTAAGCAAAGATAGCTTGCAAGGATAGAAAGTTATGGAAAATAGTGAATGTTCATATAAACTAAATATTTTCTGTTCTACTCTCAATTTATTTTGCTTTATTCTTGTTTCCCTTATCCTTTGCTTTGCATAATGTTAGCATAATGGGCAGATAAGTAAATATATATATCACTAAATTAAAAATGTAAAGATGATGGACAAATTTCAACTTCTATTAGAATTAAAAATGCAAAATAATAGCAGCAACAATATATCTTGATTATAACCTTTTAGTTTAATAAATGGCTTACTTTTGATCCAGGCATCAATGCATGCTGCATCTGTTCTTAAGGCATATACTGTTCTTAAGTCATATAGGAAACAGGTCTCCTGTTCTGAGGCATTGTCTCAGATATGACTTGGGGCTAGCATCATTTATCAGTGGCTGAAAAGAACCTGCAAGTTAAACAATAGCATGTCAATAATTTTCCTTAATAACTTTATAGATAACATTCTTTCAATTTCTTATTAACAGCTTATTACATGTTTCACAAAACTGTTAAAATTTGTTATTACAATAGTAGTAAAAATCAAAAGATTTATTTAACCTGAAAAAATATCAGAGCAGTTCTGTTAAGTTGGTCTTCTTAACTGGGCATTAATTCTGAAAATAGGGCTGAATGGTGTTGTCTAGTTTCTATAAGACTTTTAGACTAGAAATATTTTAAGTCCGCTTTACATTATATTTGCCACAAAGTACTAATAAAAAAAATTCCCCAGGTAAACAAAATTAAACATTGTCTTAAAACAACTAATTTAATGCTACTCTTTGTGCTTCTGCCACTCCTGCATGAGATCAATTCCTGGAGAAAACAACACAATTTTTATGTTTGGTCTTTTTAGTTCCATTAGTGGCCAAGAGAAATATTTAGCCTTTGAAGGCTATAGTAATCATAAGAATTACAATTAGCAGAATATGTGTGGATCACTTGGTGGAGGGAAGCTGCTGTTATATGCATATAGATGCAACAACAAGAATAAATAATTTCTTAAAGTAATTTTATGCATACCAGTTATATTATGTACTTAAGGGACTACAGGGTCATAAAAAAAATGTAGTGCAGAACATGAATCTCAATCTACCAGTTCATTTAATCTGAATATTTATCTATCTCAGCAACTATTTTACATTTTAAAGCAATATTTATTTCCTCTATAAGTGTATAAACCTAGTTATAATACAAAGGCTAATGCTGTGTATTTTTTAACCTAATCAATATACAGCTAAATGGAGGCTTGTAAAAATCTTTTGGATTTGCATAACAATAACTTATGAGAGTTGTACCATTCCCCAAAGATTCATAAATAACACTGATAAATACTTTGTGTGGACCTTTTTAACACAATTAGAATATGGTGGGCAGTTTGAAATACTTAGGCAAATGTTAAAGTTGTCAAGTTATGTTGCAACAAGAATCCTGTTTGTTGCTGATTACAATTCATTTTCATTGAATAGTCTCCCCCATAAAGGAAAAGAATAATAAAAAAACATTGTTTCTCTCTACCTGCATATTAAATGTGAATGCTGTTATTAAGAGAAGCTTGTGCTGATAGGAATAATATTCTACTCTGCAAGCATCAAGTGTTGTGTTAAATGGCAGAAAGCAGCCTATACTAAGCACTTATTCATTTGCCACAGCTAGTTTTAGGATTAAATTGATAGAGCAATCAGTCACTGTATAATATTCTATTTGCACGTTGAAGTTAAAAAGTGCTATTAGAATTATTGTTCAAACATGAGGTCGGGTGGCTTTCATATATCCAGATATTCATTCAACTTTTTAAATGTTTTTCTGCTTTCTTTTTTCTTTTCCTTTAACAGTCCTGGTACCTGGGCTAGCTTGGTCCCCTTTCAAGTATCAAACAGGACATCAATTCTGCCCACAAATGTCCAAAATTATGGCTTGAACATAATTGGAGAGCCTTTTCTTCAAGCAGAAACAAGCAACTGAGGGAGAATGAAACTGAACAAATACTATAAAGGAAAGGAAGATGGGACAAAAAGCAAAGAAGAAACTGAAGAAAGAAGAAACATAAACCAGCAATTGCAGCACTTACAATCATTAATTCCCTTAAGATTGAAACTGTAATGGCAAAACAACAGGAACAACAAAAAACGGGATTGGGGGAGAGGATCGATGATATTTCACTGATGCATGGAAAGATGCTCCTCCTGAGTAGCCTTTGTTCTATGAAATCCACTGGGAAATAGATGTTCTGTCTCTGACAATATATTTTAACTGACTTTCTAGATGCCTTAATATTTGCATGATAAGCTAGTTTATTGGTTTAGTATTCTTGTTGTTTACGCATGGGATCACTATTCCTAGTTAGCTCTCAAAACAAAGGCTAGGAGGCATCCACAGAACTGCAGGAGAAGGAAGGCCAGAAGCCATTTTTTTTTTCCTTAGCAGTCTGATTTCTAAAAGATTTTTCAAAGAAAAAAACAAATTCAGCTTTTAGTTGTCAACCCCAATTTATTTAACTTAGGTCCTTAACCCAGTCTTTTCTTAGTGTGTTATCCAGTTTAAATTTTTCAGGAAGTCGTTTAAATAAGCAGGCATGCTATAAAATCAATGCCTTACTTTGGGTAAAAGAAAGTGTTATCGTCTCAAATGACAGTTTAAAAAAACCTGAGAAAGACACTAAAATAATTCCCCATGCTAATGAAAACATTAGAGGCAAGTGCAATTTAAAACCTGTATCTAAAGGGGATAATTGTTATAAGTCCTTTAGCCCTTGGACTCTAAATCGAGGGGATTAAAAGACAAGATAAGTTTCAAAAGTATTCGAACAAATGTATTTTTCCCCTCACTTTTGAAAGGGAGGGGTCATTAAAAGGCATTAACTAAATCAAGACAAATCATTTACTTGAGAAAAAGTAATTAATTGAAACACAGCACTTACGTTGATTTAGCTTCTGCCTCCTTTGAGGTATCTTATTTATTTAAAGTTACTGGTTGGATCAAGAACCCATAAATAATGGAAAAGGTTCTCTAGAACCTTCGTGACAGAGACTGAAGAGAGGTAAATCCATGTCACAGGGGCATAGCTTCTGGTTTACAAATGGGAATAATAGGTTGTGGGAAGGGGATCTGAAATATATTTTTTAAAAATGCACTCTTTAAAAAGCCTAATGACAGGGTGCTGAAAACTTGCATGGTGCTCTCAGAAATTAGCCTTGTTTGACAGATTTCTCATATACACAATATTGTGCATGAGCATTTTGCCTCTATGTCTCTATAAAAGAATAATTTAAAACTACTCTTATCCAGTAATCCTAATTTGCACGAAGTTATAATGTCCACATAACGTGCCTTGCCTTGAAATCTAAAAAAGTGACATCACTACACTTGTTTTGCTGCATTTATTATCATTTTAAATCTCTACCATTTTTATGACAAAATATTTTGTACTCCAGATGGGAAAAAAACAACAAAAGTGACATCATGGATTTTTTAAGCAGTTATAACTTTATCTCACATTTATAAAGCATATCATGGCTGTGTATAGTTGCCGCTTAAAAATTGTAATCGACCAGCAATATTTTCAGTATTTTGGTGTTTTTTCTATTAATCTTTCATGTTTTTTCATCTTCCAATTAATATTGGGGGGAGGGGATTCAAATTTATACGACTTATGCAATACCAAGTTTTGCCTATGTAGGTAGTGCTTTTAGCTGTATTGGTTATTATAGGTAAGTACACAGATTTAAAAGACAAAAGATTAATGTATGCTTTTTTGTTTGTTTGTTTGTTTGTTTTAATTGACCAAAGTGGGTACTGCTATTTTTGCAGTGTGATGAGGTCCTTTTTGTGTACTAAGAGATGGACAGGGGATTTTTTTAAAAAACTACGTACATATATCTATATATTCTGGGGTGGGTGGGGAGGATTTTTAACACTTGACAGTGTAGCTGTGAAGCAGAGCACCATTGGCTGGGTGAAGGCTACAAAGCAACTCTTCTTCCTACTGTGATATAAAAACAAAAAAACCTAAAAAGGTATTTTCTTTTAAACTTTCCACCTGGGGTGCAAGCTGAAATCATTTCTGGTTTGAAAACAGGCATAATAATAATGAAAAATAAATCAGAATGGATTTTATTGCAGGCAGACCTGATTTGAGAAAGAAATATCTACTTAAAAAAAAAAAATCTCAAGACCCACAGAGATCAAAAGCCCTGTAAAATTTTGCAAGTTTAGACATCCATCATCCGAAAGCCTAGTTTGAGATTTAACAATCACATAGCATATACTACCAAAACAGTACATGCTATGTGACAAAACATTTTCCAAAGATGCTAATTGTATACTAAATATTGAATTGGATTCAGTATTTGTTTTCTGTGAATGGAGGCATTTCTAGTGGGAATTCCATGATACTGTTGTCTCCTTTGTCCTCTTACAAGAAATGAGATACTGCCTCCCTTTTCTGCATTCCCCAACATCACTGATTTCCATTGTCAGAGGTCAGGTAGGAATGAAGGACTGGATCAGTCAATGACTAATCTGTCAGTGGATTGTCTTGGTGGATCAGATCCATTCTGTAACCCTTCTCCCATATAGATCTATGCTTCTCTATTTCAGTACAAATCGCCAAGCACAAAAATGCACACATACCATGTGTTTGTGGACAACCTGGTTAGATATTAAAATTAGTAATATAGAAAACTATCGGATCTGATGGCTTAATTATAAAGGTTTTCTTCTCTGGATAAAGGGTGATTCTATGAGATCACAGCCCCCTTGCACAAAACTAGCACTATTAAATTGTTAATTTCCACACTGTATTTCTAGTACTGACAAGAACACAAGAGTAGTCAGTCTTATTTTTATGTTTTTACAAAGACTAGCTCTTTTCTAAATAACTAGTTGTAAAGCTTAGATTAGGTAAAAATGAAAATGATTTAGTCTTACAATCTATTTTTTTAAAAAAAAAAAACACTTTATGTAGACATGGTATATTTGTCTGGATTCTAATTGAGAGAATGCCCATCAGTTGTATTATGCACAGCAGTGAAAGAAAACCAACCAACCAACATAATCCCATGCTGTCTCCAGGATAGAAATGAATGTAAGCGCATGTCCAATGTTAGTATTCATAACTGGCATGGATGTAGGTATTTTGTCCTTGGAGTCTGTACTGAAAATACAAACTAAAACCCAAGGAAGTGCTCAGTCTCTTTGTAAACTAACACACAATTTTTATTTGCCTTTTAAGTTTCAGCAAACATAAATTGATAGGCAATTCATACACCTTTATAAATTCATGTGAACTTTCACTTTTTTTCAGAGCAGTATTTCAGAACACTTCTCCCAACTAGAAATAAGCAGTGCTTAGGGTTGCCATAAAATAATAAAAATAATCCCGATCTTCTGTTTTGACCATGGCCTTTTGTGCTAGGTGCAATATGTCAATCAATTTCCACCTGCATTGCCACTGAATTAGTTGGTATTTTACTAGTTGCAGCCTTCTTTAAAATGGTGCTGAGAATTATTGATGCTGAAAGAGAATCAGATTCCCTTTCGACCCACACCAATAAATGCCTTTTTGAGAAAGTTGCTTCTGTAAAGTCTAAGGGCAGTTGTAAAGCTTTAGGATTGTTGGTAAGGTTTGTATTTAGCTAAAGTAAGAATGAAACCAACTATATGTTAGCTCTTTTTCTGAGCCCCTTTGTAAGTGAATTAATTCACTAAATATATGGCTGTTAGGAAGAACTGAAATGTACAAACACAGAGTTGGTGGCCCACAAAATGATGCACTGTTCTTTCAGTTTATCCTTTAATGAGGGACAGTTTCATTAAAAATGGCTGGAGTGCAGCAGCCACTTATCCAGAAATAATTTATTTCATTTGGAATACTGAAACCAAGATGAATTCAGACTTTAAAGTGCAATAGTATAATGGACAAGCAGAATTTGATAGAGAACAGTTGCAACTCAATTTCATAATAATCCTGGCCTAATGAATACATCAATCAAATGGATGGGTTTTTTTTTATATATATAAAAGGCTATCTTGCTATTTTAGATCCACTTTCTTGACATTGAATTACTTGATCACTTGGGCCATAATTCTGACAAAATTTTCAGGATAATGCTCTCTGTGGGTTTTTCTGCCTCTTTGTAATCAAAAGGATCTATTGTATCCACATCTACACTTCTCTCAGAGCTGAGAATTCCAGTGCAGAACGAAGTGTTACAAACTCTAAATCTAATCTAACCCCCTCCTTGATCAGGAAGTATATTCTGACAAAAATCAAGTCACCCCGTTCTATGTGCACTGTTCTGCCTTTTTTCAATTGCTTTGCAGCCTTTACCTCTTGGCAGTGTCACTGAAGTGTATTTTCCCCTAGAATGACATGAACAGTTGAGGCTTGACTAAGGAAAAAAAGGCAGTGAAGGAGACTGTACATAGACATGGCAAAATATTAAATATAGCAATATAGTTGTGTGTTCAGGTGGGCAGCTCCATTTATAATATGTGAATGAACCTGTGAAGCTGCAATGAAGAGAAGAACAGAGGATCTTCTTAACGAACCCACCTAGCGTGTAGACAGTAATTTGTACACTGTATAGTTTTGTTAAGATTTTTTTTAAAGCACCCTCGTTTGTAAAGCTAATTTTTAGCAATTATAATGGAAATGTATGTCATTTCCACTTCTAACGTAAACAAGAATCTTCCTTGTTTGGAAACTGGACTTGGGTTAAAACTCTCCAGTTTCTTAATTTATGTATTAAAACAAACAAAAAAAATCTGTCCATGTTACGAGATATTTCACTATGCTTGAAAAGCATAGGTTACTGATCCTTTTAAAAGAAATTGTAAATGGAGAAAAGTTATATTTTATGAAGGTTATTTTGTTGTATTTAGTATTGGAAAGTTGGGTTTTGGAGCATTTCAGAATGTTGGAAGCACCACTGTCTTTTTTTATTAGTATATATGGCCTTTAGCAAAAATGTTGTGATTGTTACATGATGGTATTTAAGAGCAGGTTCACAGAGCATCCAGGAGAGAATTTCAGTGAAAGAAAAATGAAAACAGTACTTATGTCTCATATAGCAGTGTCCTCAGGGAGCAAAAATTTGGATTTGCAATTAGGAGCTTCGTAAGGACTTACTGAATGAGATTGCACAAGGATATACTGAGCTCTGTCAACAGTGTGTGTCCTGTATCTAAGTCATTCTAAATTTTGTATACTGTGTGAGATTGTGAAGGCTGCAGCCCACATTTGATGTACAGTATTCACCCTTGACAAAAAAAAAATCTCTACACACGTGCTGGCAGTAATGCCTCCAGCATGACATTGATTCTAGTTTACATGTTCCTGCCAAGGTCTTTTGTTAACATTTGCCAGCTGCATGCTTCCTAGGCTTTTATTTTTTTATTGGGTTTCTATAAAAGATGCTAAACGAAAAACAATGCAGGCAAATAATGTTGAACAGAGAAAGCTCAAAATTGAATGTCCTACTCCATGCGGAAGGAGCTGAAACCTGCCTCCTTCATATTTGCACTTTCTGAGAGTTCCCCTGTTTTTTTCTATCTCCTCAAAACGTTGTGGGTGTGTTGGAGCCCCACAGTCAGAGGATAACACGGACCACTGGGTTTGCCCTTTGACCCAGCACAATGACCCTTGCATCAGCCAAACCTATTGCCATGACAACTCTTGTACTGTTTCCATGCCACAGCTCTATTGGTCACATTTGTTAATAGCAAAGGGGACAAAGCAGGAGACGGTCAATTTATACATTTTTGTTGCAATTTTTTTTCCTCAATGGTTGTAAGTAGTTTTTTTTATATATATAATAAAAGGGTTCACTAGTTATTACTCCTTAGGATTATCTGTGTGTTGCAATTAAAATGTATGTTGACTTTGTGAAAGGAGCTTCAGTGGCACTCGCCACCCTCCACGCTCATTCAGGCCTCCGTTGCGTTTAGTGCTCAAAATCTTTCCAGGAAGACCCAAAACAAACGCAGCAAGCAAAAAGCGACGGACGGCAGCGAGAGCCAGTGCCACTGAATCCAGTCTTTGTATTACTGTATTTTTGACAGAATGGTTTTGAAAACTGCTACAGGGACTGATGTGGCAAAATGTGTATCTATATGCAGAAGGACTTTTTTAAAAATAAAAAAGAAGTATGGCTTATTATGCATTCTTCATAGAGGGCATTGAAGTTGCATGGACTCATGAAAAGTTGATGCAAAATGAGAGAGAGAGAGACAAAAAAAAAACCAGCAAAAAAAAATGTTTACCAAAAAGAAAAAAAACTGAGAGAAATTTTTAAAAAAATGACCAGTGCCTGTTCAGTTTCACAGTCTCTGTTGAGTTCAGTTGTAAATATGTTTCAGATAACATCTACTTCAAAAAAAAATTAAAAATAGAAAACTACACCATTGTAGAATGTGAGGGGTGACACCTTCCCAGGCTTAGACTTCTCAAGAGCTACATTAGATTGTCTTCATCAAGCTGTTAATTTGTGCTTATATCATATAGGACTTTAGTGAACTGGGAAGAAGCACCCCATCTCAACGATAATTCTCTAAGAACAATTTTTGTAGGGCTGTGTGTTTCTTTAGATACATTTAGTGCAACTGTAGGTGACAAGTAGTCAGTTATTGCTTGCTAGCTACACACCAGGGTTGATCCATTTTAAAACTTCTGGCATGGTCTACCCTTCTCCACTTCTCCCCAGAGCCAGAGGTCCCCAATACGTTAGATGTACTTCCGTTGGCTTTGTTTTTAAACGCATGCAGAATTTTGGTGTAATGATAAATTTACCCATAGGATGCATATATACTCTGCAGTTTTCACTTTTACAAAATTGGGACCTCCCGGCCACCAGACTCTTTTTGGGCCCAGAAGGTTTGCAAGAAGAGGTTCTGGGGAGAAGAACTCTGCTTATTTGCAGGACAGACATGTTCTTTGGAGTACTTTTCATTAGGTTACAAAGCTCAGCTGCCACAAGTTTTAAACTGGTGTAAATCAAGCTTGAGTTAATGTGATTTACTGTTATATCCAGCCTATACTGCTAGCAGCTGCTCATACTGCAGTCAATTACTGGAAGCAGATATATTTCCTATGCAAAACTGTTTAAACAATAAAATGAGCTATGCTACAGCCCTCTGGTCACTTGTGTTTTCTTTTCTCTCCCTCTTAAGAGTTATAGGTTAGTAATATTTTGGAAATGTTCTTGATTTGCTGGTTTCTCAGAGCACGCGGTAAGTCTTTTCAGTCTTCTGTTCCTTCTGCTTGAGGTTTAAATGAGCTCTATGCGTTCATGTATCTGGCTTTTAATACAGTTTAAGCTGGAGAAATAAAATAGAAAATTCCTAAAATGAAGCAGATCTTTCATTTTTCTCCTTATTTGATAATAACTGCTAATGTTTACCTCTAAACTGTATTACAGGAAGATTTTTTTTAATTAGAACCTTGACCTGATCTGAAGTCTACTTTATTAGGTCTCTTGGCTGGAGCATTTATTATTTGCCTATGTCTTTTTTGTTCTGCAATTCCTGATAGGTTTTAAAAATATTATTCACCTAGCCAATGTATACCAGAATTGCAATAATTCAATGTGTGGTAGTTTGTGGCAAGTCCATTAGTGGATACCTGATTATGGATATCTGCCTTCATTTTGATTACTAGATCTGGTCTTTGGGGGGGGGGAAATAGGATGGCCTCTTGATTACAATCAACAAATGCAAAAATTCCAGCATTTTGTCATTATCTAGTAGTCATTTGGATTTTTGCAATATAGATTTTGTAGCACTACTTTCATCCTCAGTCTATATACAGTAACGTTTAGATTTTCAAACTTTAAGAAAGGTTTGATGGGATCACCCAAACATTGGGGTATGGGACTCATTTCAAAGGACAGGACCAGCAATAAAGAAGGCACATCACCTAAGTCAAATTAGTGCTGCTTCAAAGAAAAGACCTGGGACCCAATGAAATCTTATGGGATAGACAGAAATAACAGGAGACCCGCACTCTGATAAATAACCCCACACCTAATGCTATCTGGTTTTTCTAGCTGGTTACCGACTTCTTGATTTGCAATCAAAAATTTATGAGAAGCCAATGCAGTTTGTGAAGTAGTTTTGTAACATGGGCAGGTGATAATCATTATCTCACTTGGCCCCAAACTAGATGCACCTTTCTCTGTTCCTATTTCAATGGTCAGGCAATGAATCAGAATAGAGCTGGAAGGGACCTTGAAGGTCTTCTAGTCCAAACTCCTGTTCAAGCCATACCATTTCAGACAAGTGACTGTCCAGTCTCCTCTTAAAAGCCTCCATTGATGATGAACCCAGAACTTCTGACAGCAAGCACTGATTAATTGTCCTCACTGTTAGGACGTTTCTCAATTTCAGGTTGCTTCTCTCCTTGATTAGTTTCCAACCATTATTTCTTGTCCTGTCCTCTGGTGCTTTGGAAAATAAGTTGACTCCCTCCTCTTTGTGGCAGCCTCTCAAATATTGGAATACTGCTATCATGTTCCTCTATCCTTCTTTTCTCTAGACTAGCCAAACCCAAATCCTGCAGCCTGTTCTTCATATGTTTTGTTTCCAGGCCTTTAATCATCTTAGTTGCTCTTCTTTACACTTTTCCCCCCCAAAGTGTCAACATCTTTTTTGAATGTAACCAAAACTGGATGCACTATTCCAGGTGTGGCCTTACTAAGGCTTTATAAATCGGTACTAATACTTCACGTGATTTTGATTCTGTGCCTCTGTTTATACAACCAAGGATTGTATTAGGTTTTTTGGCTGCTGCCGCACACTACTGGCTCATGTTTAAGTGATTTTTAAGAAGAATGACAAGACAAATATATTAGCAGCACCTTCTTTATTAATGATCTTGCACCTTAAATATTGCCATCATCTCTAATCCAGTGTGTGTATAAAAGAAAATTAAACTAGGAATGCAGCCTTTATGAGTCACTTAACTTGTATATTGGACTAATTAATTGACAATATGATAACCTGCTTTAAAGTTTAATAATATACTGAAGCTCCTTTGGTAATTAGATGTAGAAAAGTAAAAATTATGCCTCCGTTAGGTTATGCTTTTGTTGTTACAAATTATCTTATATTTCCATTAATTGAAAGAGATCTATATTGTCACTTCAGTAGGATGCAATTTATCCACATGTACTTGATTTACTAATTGTTAAGTGGAAAATGGTAATCAATTAAAAAGTCCTTGAATTGGTTCACAGCTGCACTTAAAGGCACTGCTAAAATAAAGATACTGTTGTTCTGCAAGATTTTGGCCAGAAGGCCAAGCCTGCAGTCTTTAAACTTTGGCTTTTTCTCTGGGCTTGGTGCCAATTCATATACTTTTTGATTTTTCCAGAGCACAAGGCCTCTCTTAGAGGTTTAGATTTAAAATAGTTTTCCAGCTGGAGAACTACAAGAGTTTAACCCTGTGTGAGTTAGTCTGGGCTATGAAAATGGGAGCTTCCTTGCTTAGTTAGCATTTATCATAGAGATCTATCCCCTTTAAAAATTCTCAGGGGAGCTTAAATACATTCAAGATATTGAAATATCTCCAGTAATTTAACCCTATATATTTCTAATCAGGAGTCACTCCCATTGTGATCAATGGAACTTTTGCACACATTACTTCCATTAGTAGAAGCAACACAAAAGTTATAGAAACCCAAAACAGCAATCATCTTGATAAAAATGAAATCATATGTCATGTAGATGTCCCTGACATGAGTGGTTGTCTGCCACCACCTCTGTGAAGGACATTTTATCTTTGGGATAAAGTACAGAAATATCTTTCCTCCTCAGTAGGTCCTTAATAGATGTGACCAATTGGAGATATTTATATTAAAAACCCAGAAACTGATCAATGTTCATATGTTTTCATACAGTTTATTCAGTGGTAAAAATGAAATCAAAATAAATGAGCAAGGTTCTTAATTGAAAGAACTCTTTAAAAAAAAAATCCTCTTACCAATACAACCATTGTCCCTCAGCTTATCTGTAAAAAGGCTATATCTAAGGAATAATTAAAAGAGGTGGTGTGTTAATTTTCTTTCCACTAATTTTAATCATCTGGGATTCAGATGACCCAGTTGAAAGGAATTAAAATCAGCATGAATTGTTTGACTTTAGTTAAGAGGTTCTAAAATATTTGAGTGAATTAAACATAGACAAGTTTTTCTGGAGGAAAACTCGATCCAGCAGTAGACTGGATCAGATGTAGATAATATATGCAAGTTGGTCTATGATTAACATTGCAAGCGTCGATGCTTGTAAAACTTGCATATTGCAAGCTGGGACCCAGCTGTGTCTCCCAAAAAGCCATCAGGGGAAGGTGTTTTTCTTGCCCCTCCCTTGCTGGATATAGCTTATTACTAATTTTGTAAAGCTGAAATCAAAAATCTCTAGAGGGGTGAGCAGGGCACTCTGAGCCGAGACATTATTGTTGTTGCTGTTATATTATTATGGTTTTCGCATAGCCAGCCAGATGTTCAAATGTTGGCACTTCTGCCCACCTATCAAGTCCTTCCCAAGGACCTGGGATAGGCAGATCTTTTTTGATGAGTGTGACTTTTCAGAATATTTTAAATAATAATCCAAAAGAGTTTTTTTAAAAGCCATCACCCAATGCTTTTCTCTCCCCCTCATTATATATTATACACTATATTTATTTAGAAATTGTATTTCCTGGAGTTCAACATAAAATAAAAATGCACTCATTGTGATTGGATGTGATTTGTTAAATTATCACTGTATGGCTCTGGATGACATGCACAAAAGCTTGTCCTGTTCAGCATTTCTTATTAGATGTGGATGTGGATATAGACATGAAGTTTTAAAAAGAAGATAAAGAATTAACAAACATGAATACAAAATAAAGAAAGTAAAGGGAGCAAGAAGAAAATCCAGAGCAAAAGAACAAAAAAAAAAAAAAGCTGACTTTCTTTGCAGCAAATACAGGTATGATTACAAAAATATTTTCTACTCTATGGATAGGGGAAAAAAGCTCTATTTTTTCTATTATCAAATGTTTTCTAATCATCAAAACCACAAATTAAAAGTTCATTGTTTCTGTTTCATACAAAAAATTGATAAGGGATTTCCAGTCAGCAATGAACATAGAAATTGTCTTTTTTTCTAATCAAGGAAGTCATTTTAGCCATCTCTACAAGTTCCATCCAGTTTCACCAACAATTCTGCCATTCTGGGTAGTGGCAAATCTTTCCACTTTGGTGCATATAAACTTGCTACAGTTATCATATATAAAATATTTTGGACCTTTCTGATAATTGTACAAAAGAAGAACATTGCCAAGTATGTCCTTCTATTAGCTGATTGTGTCTTGATTTTATTTTACATTCCCCTTGAAAGAGTTCTGATATATTACAATAAGCTATCCATTTCTGTTTACTTACAATTTCTCTGCTATAAAATGCTGCTTCTGCTGAAAGCCACAGAAGTGTTTTTGGACCCAATCTATATTTATATTTATTCCATATTCTCAGAATGGTGCATCTAACATAATGATTTTTAAAATCTACATTAGCCTTAGCTTTATCATTACACAAATATCCATGCTACCCAAATCTCAAATCATGTCCTTCTAACTCCAATAGCCTTCTATTTCACAGCAACACCCACCCCTTCACCAAACCAAACTGCAAAATACAATTTCAAATCAAGTAGATCCAATCCTCCTCTGTCCTTTGCATTTTGTAATGCTTTATATTTAACTCATATGAGTTTTTCCCTTGCCCCATAAATTTAGATATATCTTTCTGTCCTTGTTTAAATGATGCATCAGTTATCAAAACAGATATTATCTGAAATAAAAATAACATTCTAGGTAAACATCTTAATTATGGAAATTATCCCCAACAATGATAATTGTACTTTGTCCTTTATTAGCGCCAAATATTTTTTTTTACTTCATTTCATGTCTTAACATAATTATTTTCAAATAACATACAATTTATATTTTCAGTGATACCCAAATATTTAACCTCTCAATCTTAATTATTATTCACTAATTCCATTTGATCTTATATTTTCATATTTTTGTTAATATTTTGATAGCGTTTAAATCTCCATTAACAAATATTTGTGCTGTTTGTGAAATATAAAATAATTTTACTCATTTTATAAAATTCTCTCCAAAGTTCAAATCTTCCAAAACTTTAAACAGAAAATTCCAGTTCAAATTGTCACAAGCTTTCTCTGCATCTTAAAAAAACAAAATCAACGTGGCTTGTTTTTCATTATGTTGTGCCAAATATTACAAAATTCCAATACAGATGTAACATTATCTTCAAGTAACTTTTAGGAAGAAAATATCTATTGATCCTCATGTATAAATTCTTGCAAAATTATTTTCAATCTTTTAGCTAAAATCATTGTAAACAATTTATGATCCCTGTTCAATAATGATAATGTTCTGTAGTTTCTTGTTAAAGTCAAATCCTGTCCCTTTTTAGGTATTAATGTTATATTAGTCTCTAGTCTGGAAGAAACCTGAAATGCCACAAATATTATTCAACACAGACATAATATTTTCTGCGCAGGCATTAATCTGGACTTCATATTCTGCGCTGGTTGGAATTTAACAGGAGGTCATTTAATATTCTTCCTAAATATCTGTGGTTAGATGAGCCGATTCATAAGAAAGATGCAAAAAGTACATCAGCTAAAACTGAAAGAAATATAAATTCCAGATAATATCTCCAGTTCCAAGAGCAATGCTGGATCTGAAAGCACCCCCTTCCCAGCTTTTGCACATGTTTCACAGTACATAGTGCTAAGGAATTATTGGGAATCCCACTTTTGATAAATTATTATATAACGGTATTGGGGAGGGCATTGTTTATTATCTCTGTACTAACTGAAAGCATTTATTTCAAACATTCACTGCTGCAATTAGATCTGATTAAATGAATTATAGAACTAATCTGTATATGGATGACACCCAGCTTCAAAGCTTTGGGTGATCTGTTAGCTGCCAGAAAAATATGACTAATGCATTTGCCTAGTGGTATAATTTCAGCCTTTCAAATTTGGCATCTGTATTTTAGCAGGTGGGTAAAACTAAACCCACTCAAATATAAAACTTTTATAGAGCACAACAGAAGACATTCTAAACTTAGCAATTAGGAAGACGTAAACAATCAAACAGAATTTCAAACTTGAAGAAAATATAAATTTTTGCTAAATCTTTATTTCAGTGGAACATCCTTCCAGATAAATAGATTTTGATGTAGATTTTTCAGTTAATTTCAGAAAACATCAAGTTGAAAGGAATAATGGCCAAAACTTTAATTTTCAGTGACTATCCACACCAATTTTAGGATAATAATGATTAGCAAACTATCACAAAATCGATTTGAGGAAGAATGTAGTTTAGTCAGTTTTCAAATATTGATAAGGCGAGACCAACTGTACAGCCTATTGAACTGTAGGTCCAGTATAACTGCTGTTCTTATCCATTATCATTAATTAAAATTTTCAATTCGTATATGGAGTAGGTTTATGCCCTTTGCCCACAGTTTCTGAAACCCCAAGAAAAACTAGAAAGAAAAAAGCGTACATTGTGGGTGAATGGATGTATATGCACCCAACACACATCTATATTTACTGATTTGCAGCACCAATAATATACCAAATATTTACAGGATGTCATTACCTTTGCAAACAGAGAAATTTTAAGTACTTAAGGAGCTCTTAATACAATTGGCCACAACTAAAAAAACTCAGTATTTATTCAAAGTGTTTGAATAGTTCTTGTTGAATCAAGAGTTCTGAATAACCACTTAATTAATGTAAGAAGCAAATTGCCTTTTGTGTGTATCTGATTAATGCACAGTCAAAAATGTGGCATAAATAAGATGCAGTCAAGTTTATATAGGAGGTCAAGCAACAATAAAATTATGAGTTCATATTAAATGTAATATAAAGTTCTTTAGGTTGAAATAAATAGCCTGTTCTAAATGTGTGAATGATTCCTGAATTAAATAAAACAACAGAATGGATTCATGAGCTAAAATTGTTCGTACATACAGTAATGCTCATTACTATCCAACATTTATCAACTAGGTGCAGCCAAAAAACACATCTGCTTTTAATATAGTGTAGGACTATTATTTTAACTCTTTCTTTTCCTCTGTACATTCCCTTTTATCAACCTCTCTTGAAAGCAACTAGATGAATTTGAATGAAACTCCCATTTGATTCTCCAAACGGAAATCAAAAGAAAGGAGAACTTTCCCTCTAGCAGAGCAAACGGCCTCAAATGGAGGAGCATTCATGAAGGAATTTGGACATCCCAATATTTTTTTTTTTTAGTAAGGGAATGTAGCCGATGCTACATTATCAAGGAATTTATAAAACCGAATGAATGAATGAATGAATAATCTTGACACTCAAGGCCTATTATAGTACATTTCCTTTCAGCTGATAATGGTGTAATGCTGGTAGTATCTTGATTGCCTTCCTGCCATTTCAGCCAAGATAGAAATGAAGTCCATGCTCAAAATGAGTTTGCAGGGCTCCATAAGTAACCTCCTGGGAACACATGTCGATGTTATAAACCTTCTTCCAAGTCCATCTGACGTGGCTTGGCACAGCTGGTGATGTATATTCAGAGAACGGCAGGAGCCAAGTGAAGATGGAGATTGAATTCACACCTCATCACATCCCATATAAAGGGCACAGTTTCAAGGGCAGAGTTTTAGGTGAATGAATGGAACAGCAGTTGGCAAAGGGCCCCGTGCTCGCCTCGCCATTCACTCTGAATGCAGCTGCTACCTCCAGCTTTTCACAGTTGTTTTTTTTAATTACTAAAATGCATGACTCCTACTAAATGGGGAGGGGGGGGAACCCATCCGTATGTTCTTAAAGTTATATTTTAATCTTTCAAATTGGCCCTTTGTTTTTCTTCATATGGGCTGCTTCCAAAATTATCCATATTGGTGGTCTGCACCCATATTGGACATACTGTATTAATGAAGAGAGAAGGGAGGGAAAGTCATAAATTTGATAAACGAGGGCTACAGGATTTGTGTTTTTTCCTAATGTGGCTGAATTCCCTATTGGCCCCGAGATGGTGGCTGAAGAATGGCCAGAAGGTAATTTAAACAAGAATATCTGAAGGGAAACGGGGGGGGGGGATAGCCCAAATACAAATAGCTTATGTTTGTTTTTCCCTACCATAACTTATTTTTTCCCCAAGATCTAATGGAATTGTGAACATTTTTTATTTTAGGGTTCAGCTGCCCTCTCCAATCAGATGCCCCTCAGAAGGCTTCCGATGCTTTAATCTTCTAGAATTTTGCAAAGTATCCTGCACTTGATAGCATTCTGGCTTTTCTTGTCTTATCTATGCTGTCTAAACAATCCATATACCTTGTCACATGCAAGTCTCCCTAATATACTTTTAGAAAATGCAACACTAAAGAAGGCCATTTTGTGTGTACTATTCTCAAATATATACTCCTTTTTGGCTTCAGAATTATGCACCGGTTTTTGAGTAAAAGTCAACGTTGACTAGTAAATGCTGATTATTTCTGCTCCCTTCTGCCCCAAACAGCAGCTGTTTGGTAAATCTTATAATTCGGCTTCACTAAAAAAAATATTAAAAAAAAAAATCTGTGGTGGAATTTACATTCCATAATTATCATTCTTGGAGCTTCAAGTGGCCAGCTGAGTCTAAAGGCCATTTTGAGTGTAATCATCTTAGTTTAGCAAAGAGAAAACTTCATACTTATCTCAATTAGGGGAGGGGGGTGGTACATATTGTTGTAAGTCATGGTTTTTGATATGTATGGTTTATTGAATGAACAGTTTGCTGAATAAGTACAACACACCAAAATATAACCATGGTTTTTCATTTCTACCCAACATATTCAGGCCACTAAGTGAACCACATCTTGCCAGAGCACGCTACATAACCACAGTCTTTGTATGGACAACTTAAGCTTTCTTGCTATTTTTCAAAATGGGAATTATGGCTTAAAGTTGGTTTATTCCAATTTTTCAGCCATTGTAAAGCCTGCTTAAATCAAACTGGTATGATAAAGCAAACAACCTGTACATAGTAAATTAAGCTGACATAAAATGCAGTCCTCTTGTTATATTGGCTGTTGTTTGATGAACAGAAAGAGCTCTCATTCAGTACATTGAAAGGGCTGACATATACTTAGCTTGCAATTGTGTGGCAGCTTGTCCGAAATCATTTGGTGACCACATCATAGCCAGTCTAAGATTTGTATTGAGAACCTGGCAAAACCTATCTTCCATCTTAATAACTATTCTATCCCATCTCCTAGATATACCAAAGATCCCCTTTATCAAGCCCAAGTGATTAAAGCAGTTAAAATGAATCAGAAATGCTGTTTGGAAGAGACCTTCCTTCTTGCATCTATCATTATGACAGCAGATGCAACTGTCACTGCAAATCAGTCTAATGATAAACCAAACAAATTAATTTTCTAAAACCCTTTCCCAGATCCAGCTTCTCCCATTTTTAATCCTCATTTGTGCTAAGAAACTAGGCTAACAAAATTCCAGTTTTCAGTCTTTAACCAAATTCTTTATTCTCACTGTAGCTCTAAATCATAAACTCATTAGTCTGAGGATGCCAAAGTATTTCAGAAAGGCCACAGTTGTAGAATTGTGGCCTCAAACCTATAATACACAGGTTTGGATACACAGCTGTGTCCTTTTGTATGTTATTTAAATCAGGGGTCCCCAATCCCCGGTCCATGGACCAGTACTGGGCTGCGGCATGCCAGCAACCGGTCCACACAAACAAGCAAAGCCCCATCCGCGAGATGGAGGCAGCACACAAAACCACGCATCCTGTTCTTTGCACAGAACCGGTCCCTGGTGCCCAAAAGGTTGGGGACCTCTGATTTAAATCATGCAGGCCCACCAACAAAACAATTTCTCTTTATTAGGCTATTAAAAATTCCTCCTACTTCCCAATTTCTGCCAAGTATCTCTGCCCTTTGCTGCCCTAATTCAATATTTCCTTTCAGCCAAAGAGAGATTGCTTTCAGCTGAATTTGCCAGGGTGGGATTTATTGTACGTGAAACAAATTTACTGGGTAAAATGGCGCTGCTTCATAGTCTTGCGCCTCTCTGTTTCTCCTTTGTTGACGGTTGTACTACTCCTATAACAGAATTATACCAACCAAACTTAACCAATCAAAGAGATTGCTGAGATAAAATGCTCACTTTATCTAGTTGCCATCTCTTCGAGATAGTCCAGACAAGAAAGCAATACAGTAATGCTAACACTACCCTTACTGTAAGGTTAAAGTAAAGGTAAAAGTAAAGGTTCTGCCTGTCCAGTGGTGTCCAACTCTAGGGGACAGTGCCTATCTCTGTTTCTTAGCTGAGGTAGCCAGCATTGTCCAAGGACACTTCCTGGTCATGTAGCTGGCGTGACTATACACCAAGATGCATGTAACACTGTTGCCTTCCCACCAAAGTGGTACTTATTTATCTACTCGTATTTGCATGCTTTCCAACTGCTAGATGGGCAGGAGCTGGGGCAAGTAAAGGGAGGTCACCTCATTGCGCGACACTCAGGTCTTGAACCCAGACTATCAGCTTTGCAGCTGACAAGCTCAGCATTTTTAACCACTGAGCCATTGTAAGATTACAGTAAGAGAATCTTGCAAGTCTGAAAATATCTGTCTCCCCATTTGCCTTTACTTTCCAGGAAACCAGGGAGGGTCCATGCTGAAATGCTTTCCACACCCCCATTCCTTCTGTGGGCTGAGATGTCTCTTACTTGACTCTTGTCCTGGCTTCAGTTCTTCCTCCTCCTGCCTCTCCTGGACATGCCCACTGATCATTATACTAGCATTCTTACTGCTTACCTCAAAACCAAAAGAAGCTGGAAAACTAAAGATAAAAATATTCTCAGCGAAACAAAGTCTCTGGAAAGCTAACAGGGAATATTGATCTGCAGTCCTACTGAGTCAGGTCAACTTTACTGACACAGGCAATTTGTTTGCCAACTTCTGATTACATCGTACTAACCTGCAGAATCACGACATCATTACTGAAATCACATCCAATAGGATTCATGAACTCTGTGAATAAATGAAATCTAGAAGAATAGAAATAGGGTGTCCATAGGCTGGGTAAAAAAAAGAAACAAGATGGTGGCTATCACTACACACATGTAAAAGAGAGGCACATCTTTGATGGCATAGTCACAGCTGAACATTTTTAAGATTGAGATCACTAGTAATATAACAATGCAACCTTATTTCCTATAAATGCAATAAATAAATAATAGATATAGATATGCACTGTCCCAGATTTCTAACCAAGAACATGAAACATTGTAATAACTTTCAGTCAATCTGCTGACCTCTTAAAGATTTGGAATTAGATTTGGTGGGCCTTGCAAACACAGACAAATCTGGATCTAAAGAGGGAAGAGAATCTTTCAGTCTTTATATTGTTTTGTTCAAATTTAATTACATTAAGAGTAGGAACCCAATAGGTAGAGGCTGATTGCCTGAAGCAGGGCATTAAACTTAATAAACTGAAGCCAATTATTGCTACATAGAGAAAGTTTTATTTCTGATGACTGTGTTCGGTGCTTTTAAAATACATCGCTGAAATCAAGTTTACCCTGAATGCTCACGGCACAGAGAGCTTGATTATATGGAGAATATTAGGCTAAGTGCTTTTTCATAGATAAATCTGGAGATATATAATAACTGATACTTTCTAGAAGAAGCCAGACTGACAGTTTTGTCCTCTCAGGGTGATGAAGTAAAAGGCCACCTTAATAATGTATAAAGAAGTTGTTAGATCCGTCTGGCCTCTAACAATTCATGGTTGCAACTACTAAGCTAAAGTCACCTTGCATGTTTCTCATTGTGGCAATCGGCTGATACGAATCTAAAGCTTAAGAAAAAAAATCAGTTCTTTGAACCATGTACAAGATAATCTAAGAATCAATAGTTAAAGAATCCTCTCAATTATCTGTTTTAGGGCAGTGATTACAAAGCATTTTATTAATACGGCAAATACTACTATTCTTAGCTAAAAATAAAATAAAAATCAGTGCTGGATGTGACTGTTGGAGAAATAAAATATTGGTATGGCTAGGAAATGTAGCAGGGATAATGGGTCAGGAATAGGCAACACAGATGTCCAGTACAAGCCACAATGATGTCACGTGTCTTCATGATGTCATCATGCAGATTTTGTGAATTGGGTCATTTGTGTACAGATGCGGTGACACGGTGTGTGATATCACTTGTTACTCCCTCTTCCTTGCTGCAGATGGGAGGAGATGTAAGAAATTTAAGAATGCATCCAACTTAGCTGTTACTTAACACAACCTGATTGTTGTCTCTTGGCGTCGACCCACAGACCCAATGAGAGGAGGATAGCTGTAGTTACTTCAGATTTTATATTCAGAGATGGGACAAGAGTATTTTTCACAATGTTGACCAGAACAAACTTGGCTGAATCCATCCAGATGAAAACACTGGCAAGTTAGCATTCATTGTACAGATACGGCCATCCTCATATGAAGTTTGGTGAGATGGAAAGCAAGTCTGTAGCAAAAAGATGTGCATGTGCACACACATACACACATACTCTAATGAGTGGAAGCTTAAATTCAGAGAAGCGGGGCAGAGTTAAAAGAGTAGTGCAACCTGTTAGGCTAGAACAGGGGTCTTCAAACATGGCCCTTTTATGACTCATGGACTTCAACTCCCAGAATTCCTCAGCCAGCATGCCTGGCTGAGGAATTCTGGGAGTTGAAGTCCATGAGTCATAAAAGGGCCAAATTTGAAGACCCCTGGGCTAGAGCAGCTAGAAATCTGTGAACAGACTGAGGGAGGAAAAGGCTAATATTTGGTGTAGGGACCACACTAGAAACTGAGATATCATGAGTTCCAGTCCTGCCTTGGACATAAAGCCAGCTGGGAGACCTTGAGCCAGTCATGCTTTCTCAGCCCTAGAGAGGAAACAGTGGCTAATTAATTAAAATTAATTCACTGCATTTAGAGAAAAAAAGCCCGTGATTTTATCATTAAGATAAAACTCTTGAGTTCTAGTCCTGCCTTAGGCACAAAGCTGGCTGATGACCTTGGGCCAGTCACTCTTTCTCAGCCCTACGAAGTAGACCACTTGTGAAATTTTGCCAAGAAAACTGCAGTCACTTGTCCAGATTGTCTCCAGGAGTCAAAAACTCACACACATTCAACCGGACAACCTCCCAGGCTGTCCAAAATATTTACAACAGGGATGGGACTCTCCACATTTGGCTGAACTACAGTTCCCAGCATTCTTTACCAATGCTGGAGTTGTAGTTCAGGAAAATCTGAAAAGCCAAATGTTTTTCAGCCTGATTGAGATAGTTAAAGAATTAATTTAAAGAAAGAGCCATCATTGCAGAAATCAAGAAATGATTTTAGCTTTTAACTATCATAATTATTGAGAATCTGGGAAATGTCTAGATTTTGTCCCACCAGCAACCCTTGATCCTAACTGTCTCTGAAGTCCTTTCACCAAAAGCAGAGTTCTGTACATTGTTGAGAAATTCTATATATTGTTGAGAGTTTCATTATTAAAACAGACATCAGTGCCATATAGAATAAATCATGGTTATAAACGAGAGACTGTTCTGATATACAGAAATGGAGCAGTCCTCCCTACCTTTTTGCTTTCACTGTCTAAGAATAACAAATGAACTGTGTTTTAATAACAAAAATTTAAGGACTTTATTAGCATTTCAATATCTTTACTTTATATCTTTCATTTTACAACTAATGCTGACAGACAAATACAGTAATCATGCCTATTTTAATTTTCACGGCTGTTCTATGCAGGGTTTTAAGCAGACTATTTAAAATTTTGAATAACTCTTGATTTCGGAGTAAATTTTCAAGCCTAAAGGGGCCTCCATTACAATTAAGAGTACATAATTATAGCAAATCCAATAGAAGCAAATTGGATTGTTTTTCATTTTATTAAGACTATTAGCAGTGCTTTACAAAGATCAAAGGTCAGTTTTGAGGACAGCGTTGGAGATACAGCTACTTGCTCAGATTTCATTGAGTAGGTTTTCCCATAGCTCGTTACATGTTTAGCTATGCACTGTTAAATTGTTCTAGAGGGCCCGCCTTTCCTATGTGAAAAGCCACTTAAGTTTGTTGTTCTTTCCCTACTATATGTAGGAGATGAGCAGCCTGAGCTGGAAGGCAGTGTTAAGCATGTCATCAGTTTGGAATCATTCTGCAGCCACAAGCGACCCAAGTCCAGCACCCATGAATTCCTTAGCTAGTGCCAATTCAGCTTTGACCATTAGTTGTCCAGATTCTTGTGAATAGGTAGCAATAATAAATTCTTCAGTGCTTTGAACTCAGTGAGTGTTCCTGGTTCTTTGTGCCTGACACTATATGCTACAGTGTTGAAGAGGAAAAAACAGTGATTCTATGAGACTATTTTCATTAGTTTGTCACCAACAAATTGACTATGAGAATTTTCCTTATATGACATCCCAGGGCCATTGATTTTAATGGTCATATGTATTAAGGCTCAGCCATAATCAGCACCAGTGTCCCTGTGCTGATCTCAGCATTAAAGCTGATCCTGGTTATCCTTGGAAGAGCAGTGCCAAGGAATTCCAGAGCCATTGATTAGATAGACAAAGCTTCCTGGGAGCCAATGAATAAAAATCCTGAAATAAGGCAATCCTGCCCTGGCTAGAAACCTTGCCAAGAAACCAGAGTCAACGCAGCCCCCAAGAGTCAAATTTGACTTGTGTCTTTTCTTTACTGCATACTCTGTTCCCAGCAGTTATTTTATTCTTAGGATTTGAACACATCGTCTAAGGAACTTTCTAAGATTTTCCTAGTAATAATAGCCTCTTTATGTTCCAAAAAGACTTGGATTCAAGTTTGCCTCAATTGCTCAAACATTACCCTGGGGGGGGGGACATTGCATAACTGCTAGATGGGTGGCATATAAATTAAATAATATATATATAAATTTTAAAAAAACCAAATGCTTCAAAAGCCTAAAAGTGAACAAGAAAAGGTGCAAGCAGCATTTTCTTGCCACAAGGATGGGCAATTAGCCCCAGAGTCACATGGAGGCCCCTAGCCTCACCCCACTGTTGAATATTGGCATGGCTTGCTGTTACAATTGTCTCATCCCTTATGGTCCAGATATGTGAAGTGTGGCCTGCAACCAACAGGGTGTAATCAAGACAGATTGTGAAGAATTCATTGATGAATACATAATGGATTGGCTGGTCCTTCTGCCACAGTATGATGCACTGGTGTTTTGGCTGATAGTGGTTCTCCATATTTTGGGGAGAGTATTCTCCAGTCTTACTGAGATGCCAGCAATTCAATGGGAGATCTTCTCTGTCTTCTGTAAATAGTTTATCCCTGAGCAATCCCGTATACCCTGGTATATCTCTGCCTGATATTTCATTATTCGGAGGTTTATAGCTCTACGTGTGGGCTTGTCTTTTCACCAGGTTTGAGAAATAATTGGGACACCTATTCAACATGTTCACTTAAATGTTTAGGATTGTAGCTGATGCTGAAGCTCTGTGAATGGAAGAGATTGTTGTTTGGAAAGGATCCTCCAAGAATGAAATTTCTCTACGTGTTGTACCCAGTGGCAGTATATATACCTGGTTTTCCTTCTTAAATAAGTTTGCTAATAGCCTGATTTGAGATACAGAACTAAAGGAAGCCAAAGTTTCATTCCACTTTGGATTATTTTCTGGCAGAATCGAATCTAAAAAGCAAAGGGAAACTGATGAAAATGCCTATACAGCTTCATCCTTTAATTAGTAGGGAATATTGCCTTTTCCAAGACTGATATGTCACACATTTGCAAAAGCTCTGCCTTAACATCTGCAGTATCACTTTTCCCATTTTTCAATAACCTTATTTTGGCTTGATATAACCATAATTCCCGAGAGTCAGATTTCAAAGTTTTGGTATATAATTCCCCATTATATTAAGATCCTTAGGATGGGCAATTTTTTTCCAGCAACTGGAAGTAAATGCTAGAATCAGGCAGAAAACATTGCAAATCGGGGTTACTGCAAACATTCATAAAGATAAGCCAGTTGCCAAGCACCCAAAATGCATTCACATGTCCACAGTATTTGTGTTGGTGTGCATGTGCGGCCATCATAACTTCAAAAACTGCTCATAAGTAACTCTGGGGAGGTCAATCATAACTTTGAACAATTGCTAAATGAATAGTCATAAGTTAAGAACTACTGTTGACAGATGGCGACCATGGATAGTAGACTAGTAATATATATATATATATATATATATAATTGTTTTTCAATGTTCTCAACACTGTGATTCAATCTTTTGGCAGTGAATTGAACCTGGACTTGTATGCTATCATATTGTCTGCCCTTGCCGCTCTGTTAGTATGAAACTGATTCCCAGGCTGAAAGTTCACTTGTCCAAAAATAGGTTGCAATTAATTACTTTATTAGTTAGAGATAAGCATCAATGTGGGGTCCTTGGTGATCTCTGAGCTTGGTTGTTTTCTTGCAGGCATCTCATTTACCCAAACTAGGTAATATCCTCAGTGCTAGTCAATGATGTTATCTAGTTTGGGTAATGAAATGACTGCAAGAAAACAACCAAGCTCAGAGAACACCAAGGATCCCTCATTTCAACCATTTCAATCCTTTATTGACAAGCATCAATCTTGTTCACGATCAAAGATCAGAGCACAAAAAGAATATAGATGCATATATATTAAGTTTCAGTTAATGATAATTAACTTACACATTTAAAATTATAAAATGAAATTAAACATAACTGAAGGGATCGTCTGTTGCCGTGGCTTGTACTGCCTCCTGAAAATAGATGGCAATGCTTCTGATTCCATCTTGGTTAGTATGTGACAGCAGCACTTAGTTTAAAACCCATCTGTTGTGCTGGGACTCATTGGATGATAGGTGCTAGATGGCATTTTCAAGAGTCTGTATTAATCACCCTAAAGGAGCACATGCTTGAACTGTCTCTAGCTCTTCACAGTCACATGGGCCCAAATGTTTGTGTATAGGGATTTGATGATATCTGCTAGGGAGCAGAAGGCAAGAGAGTAGGTGTTGTTCTGAATAATTCTTTCCTTAGACTAACAGAATAACAGAGTTGGAAAAGACGTTGGAGGTCTTCTAGTCCAACCCCCTGCACAAGCAGGAGATCCTATACCATTTTGGACAAATTGCTGTCCAGTCTTTTTTTAAAAGCCTCCAGTGATGGAGCAGCCACAACTTCTGAAGGCAAGCTGTTCCATTGGTTATTTGTTCTCTCTGTCAGGAAATTTCTCCTTAAGTTTTAGGTTGGTTCCCTCCTTGATTAGTTTCCAACCATTGCTTCTTGTCTTGCCTTCTGGTGCTTTAGTAAATAGATTGATCCCCTCTTCATTGTGGTGGTCCCTCAAATACTGGAACACTGCTGCCATGTGATCCCTGGTCCTTCTTTTCATTATACTAGACCAGGGGTAGGCAACCTTGGCTCTTTTATGACTCGTGGACTTCAACTCCCAGAATTCCTGAATGCTGGCTCAGGAATTCTGGGAATCGAAGTCCACGAGTCATAAAAGAGCCAAGGTTGCCTACCGCTGGACTAGACATAACAAATTCCTGCAACCATTCTTCATATTTTTTAACCTCCAGCCCTGTAATCATCATTGTTGCTCTTCTCTGCACTTTTTCCAGAGTTGCAACATCTTTTTGATACTGTGGTGACCAAAACTGGATGCAATATTCCAAGTATGATATTACCAAGACATTATAAAGTAGTACTATACCTCTTTTTAAAGCAGCCTTGCATTGGCTTGTTTGGCAGCAGCAACACACTGCTTAAATCATATTTAAGCAATTGTTGCAGTTACTGCTATTGAGCCAGTTCCACCTAGTCTATATCTATACATTTGTTTTTTCTTGCCTAAGTGTAAAACCTTACTTTTCTCACTACTGTATTTCATTTTGTTAGATAGGCCCCAGTTTTAAATCTATTGAGATCCTTTTGGATCTTAAGCCTATCTTCTGGGGGGTTGGCTATTCCTGCCAGCTTAGTGTCATCTGCAAATTTGATGAGTTCCCTTTCTATTCTCTCATCTAAATTGGTTATGAAAATATTGAAGAATACTGGGCCTAAGACAGAACTACCCCACTGCTTTCCTCCTTCCACGTAGGCTGCGAAGCTCCCATCAATTCGCAGATTATTCCTGATGATTATTATTCCAGGGTTACCTGTCAGGGAACTACTTTCATTTTGTAATTCTATATCCTCCAGCTTTTGGAATATAGAGGTAGCACTGGACGTACTACCATAATGGAGGCTGCCCATTACAGTTGTATGTAGTTGTATGGTTGCAAAATGAGTTGGTCATATGATGTTTTTTGTGGTTGTTGTTTAGTGAACATGGCGGCTGTTAAGTGAACCGATCGTTCCCTGTGGACATGATTTTGCTGAAAACCGGAAGTCCTGATTTTCAGCAAAACCATCACAAAACGTGGCCGTGTGACTGTAGGATGTTGCAAACAGCCATAAATGTAGCCATGTAGTCAAGTACCCAAAACTCAGTCACATGATCACACGTGCCTTTGACATGCATGTCATAATTTTCTTTTTTTGGGATTGGTTGTAACTTCCAATGGTCACTAAGCAATCAATTGTAAGTTGAGGACTAGCTATAATCTTTTTTAAGCCGATCAAAGTCAACAGAAATAAGATGGTTTTTGGATAAGCCAATGGTGTTTGATTTATTTCCTACTATTAGAGCTTATAACAAAGCAAATTCATGATCATAGAGATAACCATTATGCTGGAAATAACTGGAGATCCCATCTGAATATCAGTGCTATCCTCCAGGTTCTACATCAGGGGTCCCCAACCCCCGGTCCATGGACCAGTACCAGGCCGCGGCATGCCAGCAACCGGTCCACACAAACAAGCAAAGCCCCATCCGTGGGATGCAGGCAGCACAGAAAACCACGTACTCTCTAGTCCGTGGAAAAACTTTTCTCCACAGAACCCGTCCCTGGTGTCCAGAAGGTTGGGAGCCTCTGCTCTACATTGTTTCTGGGCATCCTTATTTTGAGTCTAAGGGCTGCATTGGGACACAAGACAAACAGAGGCCACAATCGATCCAACAGAGGCCACAATCAGTGAAGCCTGTTTTTCTCTGTCCAGCCCCATCATTCTTAAATGGAGCACAGAGTTTGATCCTATGTCTGAAGGGTGTTGCAACACATTCAGATTGAAAAAGATTTCAGGAACTAAAAAATAACGATGCAATCACCTGTTAGATTTTAGAAAAACATCAGGCAAGTGATCCAGAAAAAGTCACTTTTATTAAAAGAAATCAATCTTCTTAAAAGAAGCAACCAAAGTACCAGAGAGCTAGAAGTTGATTGAGGAGATCAGTATTTTTCAACCTTGGCAATTTTAAGACTTCAACTCACAGAATTCCCCAGCCAGGATGAGATGAAGTCCACACATTTTAAAGTTGCTAAGGTTGAAAAAAAACTGCCTTAGATTTTTGTCTGTTCTTCCCTCTCTCTCTGCATGTCACAGAAAAAAAAAATCTAAAAAGCTGACTTGCTGGCTTGTTCAGTATCTTATTAAGTCTTGGGCAACATGGAAAATGTAGCTTTCCCTCTTTTACTTTTTTCTTTTCCCTTTTGTTTTCTTTTCTCTTTTCCAGGCAGTAGTATAATGCTTAGAGATTCTAGAAAGTCTTTAAACTACAAACTACAGATTCCACCTTAAAAATTCCATACTGTACATTGCATAGCCTGGGGTGCGCTGACTAGCTGCCAAATATCTTTCAGAGAGTGATTTATGATATATGATAGTTCCTCAGCCCAAGTGGTGACTGTTTAGTTGAAACCTGAGAAAGAAGGGGCCTTGTGCTCTGCAAACTATGATCACAACTTTCTCTTTGGTTTGCTTGTGGAACACAAGAGTACAAATCATGGCACATTTCACAATGCTAAAATTTGTGTAAAGAACAGGACCCTGTTAAGCTAGCAAAAGGACTTTTAGTTTGGTCCGATTTGTTTTTTACTTCAGTTTTTCTAAATGCTGTAAGATCGGGCTCCCACATCTGGATGGCCACTAGATGGCAGCAAAGAGAATCAGAAAAGTAACCCTTTGCTGCCATCTCATGGTCTTTTGTATATTTGCAGATATGGTAGTCCTTTTGGAAGAGATGTAGGCTTTCATTGTTTCTGTTCATCAGTATTTCTACTGAAACATAAGTACAACAGACATTTCTGAAAAGGAAAACATCTCCTTTTTCTCATTATGTCTCTTTCAGCAGCAGTGTAAACATATTTTGACAGTGACATGCCACCTTTGAATTTAACATTAGCACATGATTTCCTTTTAGCAATGGTCCCGCAAGTAGATTTTGGTTTTCTCTCAGCTGTCTGACCTTGCCTATTTCGTGTTGTTCTGTGAAGCAATTTGCTCTGCAGTGGGGAAGTGCTTCTCCCATATGGCTTTCAGGAAATGCAGTAAATCATGCTTCTTGGTAGAACAATATGGATGGTGACCCCCAGGGTCTAGAAGGAAAAAAAAATCCCCCGAAGGCTTATCATATAGGCACAAAACACTGACTTTAAAAAAATATTCTGAAGGAAGCACATAGGACTGTAATTATCCCAGTTTATTACAGTCCAAATATTTAGTACCAGGGGAAAATTATAACTAGGATGGGCTTTCTGATATTATGAACAGTATACATGTATTTCTTATTAATTATCAAATGCTTTAGGCCAGGAAGAACATTTCTGTAGATCGTCCTTTTAAAACCAATGTGTAATCTATACAGGAGAAGAGAGAGAAATGCAAACTTCATATTCTGTTTGGTCAAGCTTGGTTAACGCCCCTTTCTTTTCATTTGTTTTGCCCCAAAATGTTATTTAAATCAGGCAAAATATGCATATGTGTATGATTCACGTTCTCACTCTTTTGGGCCTTAATCAATGAGAGGGAAAAATCTACTGCTGAACAGAGCTAAAACTACCGCATTATACCTATTTGTATTCAGATACGTTTTCTTTTAAAGCTCCCTTTTTATTTCATCATTTCTATGCAACCCGTCTTTATTTGCACTGGGAACATAAATTGCTCATGAAACCAGGGAGGGAATCTTTAAGACAACAAAGAACATTTTTTTAAAAAAAACACTAAAAGTTCGTTTCCAGCTGCTTATGCTTAACAAAAACATCCTGGAAATGTTTAGGTATCTTAAGGTGGCATTCCTGTTCCCACTTATCTTCACTTCACTAAAATAATAAGTCTCCTGAATAGCTACGGAGGGGGCTGCGTTGAAAGTTGAAAGAAACGATCCAACTGAGATTAAGGGGGGTGCTTTGTAAAATTTTAACCCGCTTATGATTTTGAATCTTCTTTATTTGGGAACGAGAGAGAGGCAGTATCAACCGTTCAATAGTTTTGGACTGTCTGGGTTTTTGGGGAAAGGTTGCTAGGAACAGGGCACGGAACCAGTGATGGCAGGGCTGTCAAGGAGGAAAGGTTCAGAAAGCTAAAATGGCGGTTGTTTCCATGCAATTGAAGCTCTGCCTCTTTCCTACATGACTTTTCTGCATGACATATTGATACATAGTCCTCAAATTATGGCAGTAATTGAATCACAGCCTTAAGACATGCTAGTTATTAAGCAGGTCCCCCTGTGACCACGCTCAGTTTTTGTGATGGTTGTTAAGTGGATCACCATGGCCATTAAGAGAACATGGCTGTCATTAGGCGAATCCAATGTCCACAATGGGCGTTTTTAGCTGGAAACCAGAAGTAAATGCCAATTTCCAGCAAAAAGCCTCATAAATCGTGGACACGTGCTACAAACAGCCATAAATGTGGGCTAGTTATCGAGCACCCAGGATGCAATTATGTTATCTTGGGAGGAGGTGTGGGGTGGAGGCAGAAGGCCATCAGAACATTGAATCTGGCTTATAAGTAGACCTGGGGAAGTCCTTCGTGTCTTTGAACAGTAACTAAGTCAGGGATAACCTGCACTCGCTCACTTACTTACTTACTTTCTGCATGAGTGGGATGTGTTAGGCTGAGGAATTCTGGGAGTTGAAGTCCACAAGTCATAAAAGGGCCAAGTTTGAAGATCCCTGTGTTAGTCCCATAACAAAGGGACAGGGCTTTGATTGCATAGTCAAAAGTGTTACCTTGATCTTTCTCCTTCTGTCCCTTCCTCCTCATGCAGATGAGACTCCTTGGCATACAAAGGGGGTTCTGGATCCTGTCAATCTTCTCTTGTGCTTTTTAAAATTTGGCACTGGAAGAGGGGTGAGATTTTTTTTAAAAAAGCGATCTGTATGTGATCACCCGGTCCCATGTTGTGTTTCATTGCCTTTGAGTTTGTATGCTTCTTGGAACAAAGCTGTGTGCATATAAAATGCAGTTAAAGTGCAGTTAAAACAGATCTGATAAAATTTTATTGTGTGTTACCCTCACTGGCACCCCAAAGCTTTGTATCTCAGAGAGATGTGTACACAGTGGCATTTTTTAGGACATGACTTATATTTTTGTGGTATTTTATTTATATAATTTTATTTTTTAATATTGAAACCCGCTCTGTGGTAAGAATTACCCTGTGGTAAGATGGGTGGCAGAAGCAAGGAAGGAAGGAAGGAAGGAAGGAAGGAAGGAAGGAAGGAAGGAAGGAAGGAAGGAAGGAAGGAAGGAAGGAAGATATGTTATTCCATATAATGTAAATACCTCTCTTTCCCAGGCCAACCCACAATGCACTGAAGATTATATCTCAGGGCCTAGCAGTCGAGAGGATATGGCCTTATATCAGCCCTAACAATACTGAGTGATTTTGGGTTTCAGGGACTGCTGGAAATGGCGGTCTTCCATCTTTAGTTCTGGATTGGGTGTGCAATTTGGAGGAGGGGCCTCCTGGGTTCATGGCTCCTGTTTGAGGAATAGGAGTACTTCCCATCCCCCCAGATGTATATTGTGTCATTTCCTAGACTGGGAGGCGCTGTACACCATCACTCAGATCTTGGATATCTCTTAACTAGATTACTGCAATGCATCCCTCATAGGGCTGCCCTTGAAAAACTGGAAGCTGCAACTGGTCTAGATTGTGGCATCATACACAATTATGAGCAGGCTTTAGTATGGGCTAGGTTATTTCCAGTTCTTTCTATCTATGTCCCTTAGGTCTGGCATTAGAGTCCTGCATTACAGGAATGCTCCAGTTCCCGTCAATTAAAGCAATTTCTAAGAAAATCAAAAGGTGGGCCTTTTTTTGTCACAGCATCTGCCTTTTGGAAGATACTTCCCACCCACCCCTAGATGTACAGGTAGTCCCTGACTTACAACCATTCGTTTACTGACAATTTGAAGTTACAGGGGCACTGGAAAAAGTGACTTATGCCCATGTTCCACATTTATGTTTGCAGCACTCCCACGGTAATGTGCTGAAAATTTGGAAATTTGGCAACTGATATGTATTTATGATGGTTGCAGTGTTCTTTTGCGACTTTCTGACAAGCAAAGTCAATGGGGAAGCCCGATTCACATAACAGCTGTCTTGCTAATTAAAGCTGCAGTGATTCACTTAACAGCTGTAGCAAGAAAGATGGTAAAAACTCACTTAACTGTCTTGCTTAGTAACAGAAATTTTGGGCTCAATTGTGGTTGTAAGCTGAGGACTACCTGGGCACCATTAGGGGAACCTCGTGAGATGTTGCCAGTTCATTGTTCATTGGATTTGCTTTTGGTTGCCATTATAGGTTTTTTATTTATTTATTTATTTATTTTCATACTTATTTTTCTATTGGGCTTGTGTTTGAGGCTAGCCATCCAGAATCACAAAGACAGATGGGTGATTGTGTAAATCAGATTAACAAACAAAGAAGGAATATGTGCAGAGATGTCATTGTCATCAATATCCTGCTTGCTCACAGCAGACATTTTTGATCTTTGTGATAGCGTTCTAGTAGGAACATTATCCACCATTGAGAAAATGTGGCTAGCTAAATTTGTGGTGACTCATAAGAATGAGGAAATCTTAGAACTGAGTTGTCCAACCTAGGCAACTTTAAGACCTGTGGACTTCAATTCCCAGAATTCCCCAGCCCTCCAAAGTTGCCAAGGCTGGAACTCTTCCCCCTCCACCCCACCCCCCCGCACCTTAGAATTTCTGTTCCAGAAATACAAAGATTCAGGGACTTTGATAAGCTATCACCATTTTAGGACAAACCTGGCTGCTATTCAAGGCCCCTAAATAACCTTCCTAGCAATTTTCTGATGGACACTGAGCACAATCAAAAGTAAAACATGCTGAGCAATTAGCTCTAGCAAACATCCTGTGGAAGAAACCTAGCACTCTGTGTTCCAGGATGATTGACAGGAAACCGTTTGTTTGGGGAAGAGGAAGATGGACATTAGAAAAGCCATACTTTTCTTTGTCAAAACAATGGCGGGCAGAAAAATCACAGTAGTTATTTAATCAGGCCTGGGGGTGGAATGGGAGAGGTGTTCTTCTAGGCAAACTGCACATACATACACACACAGGCTTTTGCTGAAGTGGCAGAAAATAAAATTTGGCTGTAGCTGCTAGAAACGCAAACCATTTTAATGTACATGAGAGACACTGACCTAGTTAAAGTCACCATGGACTTAGCTGGAAATAGACACCTTTTACCACTGATTGTGTTGGGTGTGTTGAAACTATAAAGCAAATCAAATCGAAAATTTTCTACTTAAGCCATGGATATCCAATCTTTTATCTTGCCTAGGCTACACTGAGTGAAGAGGAATTGTCTTGGGCCGCATACAAAATATATAATACAATTAATGTATATAAATAATAAACTTTACTTTTTTATGACCTCGTGGGTCTGCATTCCTAGCTGTCTAGGGACCTCATGCGGCCCACGGGCCACAGATTGGACAGGCCTGATTTATGCAGTGAGGCAGCTGCTTGCAGGGCCTATGCTAGATCCTTCGTGCAAGCCATTAGTGTGCAAAGCTCTCCCACTACAGAATTTTAGCAGCTTTAGACACTTCAGAGGAAATGTTGCAAATAGTGATGCTTGTGTCACCATGCCTAATATCACCAGGACTATTTGGAGGGCAAGGATGTCTAGAGAGTACGACAAAACAAAATCAAGATAGGAGATGTTATGCTGCAGTTGAAGGTCTGCCAACTTTTATGTGCATAAAACATGTGTAACACCCATAAAAACCAAGCAGAGTTTTGATTGTATCGTCAATCATTTTAAATCATAACCTGTGTACAGTATCCTATGAATGATAACATAATAGACCAAACCAGCTACAAGTAATCCTTGCGTTATGACAGTAATGGGGCCTGCCAATTACAGTCATAAATAGTCATGGTTGTTAAGCAAGGTGCCCATGTGATCACTTGCCTTAATGACCCCAAAACTGCTCTTCCCAATGCCGTCATTAAGCAAAACATGGGGTGTTTCAGGGATAGGGGAGGCCCTGGGTGGCCTAGCGTAGGACCACACTTGCCTTCCCCAGGTCCTCCAAGCACCCCCAGAGACAACCTATGCTCCTTATGGTCCTCACAAGCTGTAACTTTGAAACTGGTTTGTAAGTAGATTTTGGTAGGGGGGCTGTTGTAACTTCAAACAGGCAGTGAGCAACTGGTCATAACACGAGGACTACCAATATTCCTTGAGACCACAGAAACAGTCGAGTGGCCACAATTGTGGTCTTTTGAATCTAGTCACACTTTGCTTCTTTTTATATCCCATACCAGCTATAGAAAAATCTGGGTGCCACAATGCAAAAGTGCACATAAATGAAATTAGTGTATCTGATGAGTGTTCATTGTTTCATGCTATGGAAACTTTTACATTCATTTTGTATGCCGTAACATGGTTTTATTTTGACATGCTATATTAATTATCATCTGGCTGTTCCCTGTATAACTAGTGCCCATTGTAAACATGCATAGATGCATACTCTACAATGTTATTTCTAGTTATGGTGGGTCCTGTCACTCTCTTATTTGTGTAATAAAAATGCTCTTTCTCAGCTGACTTAGAAAGCTAAATTAACTTCTGCAAAAGATAAACTATATGTATGTCTACTTCAGCTGTATCTAACAATAGTTCTGTCTGAACATTGGTTATTTTTTTTACTTACCTTCAGCTGAAGGTATTGAATATTGCTAATATAGCCAACAAGGACAAAATGGCTAATCAGTGAAGACCATGGCTGGAATACAGGCTCCAAAAGCCAAATTTCATCCGTTGGGTTAATGTAGTAAAACATGGAGAACTGCTAGTCTTTGGCCCTGACTTATAACATTCGTATTGAAGACATACAAGAAAGTAGTGTAATGGCTCAGAGTCAGTATTGTGACAAATTTAATTACTGTATATCACCCCAGTTTGATGAAGGACATTTGGGATTGATAAATAGAAGTAATTACTTTGGATCCCATTGGCCAAAGAATTTTGGCCGGTGGGGTCCAGGAGAAGAGCCTTTTCTGCTGTGGCCCCCGACCTCTG
The DNA here is from genome assembly GCA_023970755.1 of Azemiops feae. NCBI lineage: Eukaryota > Metazoa > Chordata > Lepidosauria > Squamata > Viperidae > Azemiops > Azemiops feae. The sequence goes on along the minus strand of JALGBA010000476.1, from coordinate 795,936 downwards.
AAATATTCTCCCATCAGGAGTGAGATCTGCCTAAAAATATGGCTCTGCCCCTTGGCCTGGGTCCCCAAAAGGGGCCTGGGTCCCCAAAAGGGGTGGCTGACGGGGGAGAAAAGATTCGCACCTCCAGGCAGCCCATAATCTTGGTTTTTAATGTTTAATCTTTTTATTCTAATTGTAATTGTTTTTAGCACTTTTTAACTTTTTAATACTAAAAGCTACCCAGAGTCACTGTATTAGCAAGGTGGGCGGCATAGAAGTTTACAAAGTAATATAAAATAAAATAATTAAGGATTTCATATGGTGGACACCTGAGAATTTTTCAAGTAATCTGATTTTCTCCATTTGATAAAAAGGGATATGTTTTGAAATGACTGAGCCAACTTTAAATGGGGGATAGAAACATATCATGTATTACTGGTTTTCTGCAGTTTGAGACAAAAGGCAACCTTGCATGTCTATTAATACATTAGATTTTACTGCTTTACATGCAAGTCTTGGCAGCCAGGGAACAGCATGTTGGGAAACAAGATATTAATTTCATGCTGATTGTCAGATAGTGAAAATTCTTCCTGGTGTTATGGAACGACTACAAACTTAATAGCATCTTTAATGGAGATGGGGAGATCCATATTACTGTGTGATTCCACCTGGCATATCAATTGTTCTACAACAGCAATCACACAATAACTTGTCCAAAATATGTAAGAGGAGAGTGGAAAAAGTGACACCAGTAAGAAAATTCATTCAAATGGATATAAATTCAAATCAATATACAGAATTATAAATTTGATAAAATTCAAATAGACCTAAATACAAATCTCATCCAATGTATACTGTAGTTATATCTATCTATCTATCTATCTATCTATCTATCTATCTATCTATCTATCTATCTATCTATCTATCTATCTATCTATCTATCTATCTATCTATCTATCTATCTATCTATCTATCTATCTATCTATCTATCTATCTATCTATCTATCTATCTATCTATCTATCTATCTATCTATCTATCTATCTATCTATCTATCTACATCATCTGTAATTTACAAACGTGATGGCAGCAGCAAAATTGCACATTATTGCCAAAATAATTTTATGACCAAGACCAAACATTTACTCCTGCCTTAATTTTAATTCTGCAGCTATTTTGTTTATTAAAGTTTATTTGGTTTGGGGTTTTGTCTATCTTGTCTTTTCAAGGTTCACACTAATTTTTTTTTTTTAAGAAACTGTGTTAACTACTTAATGGCACATAACAGACCCTTAACCTGCATCCAAATGTGAACTATATCATTTCCACTGCAAAAGTTTCCATACACATAATGGCTAGCAATCACTTATTTAACGTCTGTGTCTTCTCCCTTCAGGAACTCAATTGTCTAGGTCAGGGGTAGACAACCTTGGTTCTTTTATGACTCGTGGACTTCAACTCCCAGAATTCCTGAACCAGCCATGCTGGCTCAGGAATTCTGGGAGTTGAAGTCCACGAGTCATAAAAGAACCAAGGTTGCCTACCCCTGTTCTAGGATATCAGTTTCAGGTCAAATAATGTTCATTTTCTTTTGATAACATGTGCCTCACAAAGATCTTTCGCATTGCAATCCTTGGCTCACCCAAGCCACATAGGACTATCCAAGTGAGAGATGATCTCCATACCTCAATTCCAAATGGATTACTGAAATGCAAATTTCCTCAAGTCCTTGACATGGTTGATTGTGTCACACAGAATGGAGGGGCTTATTTTTCAGGACTGTGTTATGCAGAGAGGAAGCGATGCAGGAAATGTCTATGGGGATTCTCAGTCATCCAGGTCATGGTTGTCCCAAAGGTGCTTTTATCAAAAGGCAACTGGACTTTGTTTTTCCCTTGAAGACCTTTAACTTCTTATCTAAGAAGTCAGAACTGAAGAAGCTTCTTGGATGAGAAGTGAAACATCTTCAAGGAAAAACAAAGTCCAGTTGCCTTTTGAAAAAAAGCATCTTTGGGATGATGCAGGGAATGCTTGAGTCTTTAAAATTCTGGGTGTGTTTTTGTTCTCTGTTGCTTTTTAAGCTATTTCTCAGTAGAGAAAGCAACTGGAAAAATTATTACATAGAAAGTATATGATATTAGCTACAGCGAATACATGACCTTTTAAACTTTTTTTTAGATTTACAAAACATAGGTTTATTTTATAAGATATTCTCTTTTCCCTTATAGAATATCATATCAGGTGAAATATTTATCTGATTTCTTTCTTCCTTTTTTAAAAATGCATTCATTGTTTGGCTAGGTAAATTTAATGAATGCATAAAAATAAATTAATAAATGAAATGAAAATCTTTTCCTTCACTCAAAATGTATCCAGATCCACTTAAAAAAACCCAAAGAAGGCATAAAGCTTCACTAATGACAAAGTCTCATTGCTCCCTGAACAGAGAAATAGAAAATGTTAGAAATTAAATTAAAAATAACTGGGAAAAGGGTAGCAGGCCTAGTTATTAAAAGCTTGTTCATTTCATTTGGAAAGAATAGAAGAAAGTGAATCACCACAGGTACATACAATAAAGTTTTGGCACCCCCACTGGGAAATTTTTGTTTCTTGCTATAATAATTTTGACTTATCATCTTGTCTTATATGTTTTTCATGCCAAACAAATTAACCTACATATACATTTATTTATAAACCATGTTTGACCCCAAGGTCAAACTCACTTTAAATCAAGTACAAAAGTACATGCAAAATATTGAAGATAAATGAAAAGAGCAACATTCCAGATGGACACCATAAAACTATTCCAGTGACAGAAAATGCTTCTTCAAACCTTTTTTTAAAAACCTGAACACATCTCTTTGAAAGAAGGGTGCCAGTTTCAAGAAGGCTCTGCTTTATGTTCCTGACAACAAGAAGGTAACAAGTGGACAGATTTCTCTATTAAAAATCCTGTTCTGAAAACAATTAATTGCCAATAACAGCTTGCACTTGTATGAAGATCGAAAGACAGAACAAGAGCTCATTTTTCAGCTTTTGTTTTCAGCACACTGGTTGCTATAAAAGAATTTGTTGCACTTGAGGTTTGAGAAAGCGCCCGGTTTTAATTTTTTTCTGGCACATGTCCTTTGCTAGAAAACAATCATGCAGTAATGAAGGAGAAACGAGCATCACAAACAGATGGCCATTAGCTGGGCAACGTAGAATGATCAAACCTTAATGTGAAATCGAGGTCATTTTGTTATAGGTCCTCCAATTAGGTTTTTGCATCCAGCCATTTTCAGGGAACTAGAAGATGGTGGCATATTTTGGATTGCCTTTCTTGCTCTGTTGCTGCTCTCGGTTTTTCAAACAGGCGCTACACTGTTCACTTAAGATCATCTGAAGTTTACAATCCCAAAGACAGCACAATTAATGTTGCTGTTGACATGAACTCTATCGCTATCTCAGCCCTTGCATGGGATTTACGCTCAACTGGGAGGTAGCATTTTTGACACAGTGAATAGTGCTATTGTTCCCTGCAGCCTCACTTAGAGCATAAGATCAGGGAAAAGAATTAAACTTACTATTGCGTTTTCAATGAGTTTAAAGACAACAGGGGAAAAAATAGCATGGAGGGAGTAGCTCTGAGAAATTGGGTTGGTGTCCCTCCAGGGGTGGGCAGGGGCTGGGTTGAATTATTGCTATTAGATAAAGGATTATTTTAAAATAGCAAAATAGGCATGATAAGCAAAATATGCTACTTTTCACCCAGAAAACATTAAAGGCATCACTGGTTTGGAAAAATGCAGCCTATTTATACAAATTGGGTCCAGCTATCAATAATAACATGGAACTAAGCTGCATTGAAATTAAGTGAATATATATTTAAACAAACATATATAAGTGGTTTGTTACATTACGCAGTGTTTGCATCATAGTTTTCTTGGTATCATAAGTGACATTATAACTTACTACTTGATTTATGATACTATTTGATAAGATAGAAACATGTGTGTCAGATAGCATCATTATCAAATGGATTTGTAACTGGCTGACTCAATGTGTAGTCCTTAATGCATCTACACGGAAGGAAGTATATAGTGGGATACCCGAAGATTCTGTCTTAGGCCCAGTACTCTTCAATACTTTCATAAACGATTTAGACGAGGGGATAAAACTCATCAAATTTGCAGACGACACCAAGCTGGCAAGAATAGCCAACACTCCAGAAGATAGGCTTAAGATTCAGAAGGTTCTTGACAGACTTGAACATTGGGCACTATGTAACAAAATGAAATTCAGTGGTGAAAAAAGTAAAGTTCTACATTTAAGCAAGAAAAACCAAACACACAGGTATAGAATAGGTGGTACCTGGCTCAATAGTAGCAACTGCCAGGGGGATCTTGGAGTTTAGAAGACAATCACTTAAATATGATTTTTTTGGCAGCTGCAGCCCACACAGTCCCATGCTGCATTAACACAGGGACAGAATCAAGATCGCGTGAAGTGTTAGTACCACTTTATAATGCCTTGGTAAGAACGCACCAGGAATAATGCATCCGGTTTTGGTCGCCACAATATAAAAAGTTGTTGAGACACTAAAAAGAGTGCAGAGAAAAGCAATAAAGATGATTAGGGGCCTGTAGGCTAAAACTGGAAGAATTGGGTATGTCTAGTTTAATGAAAAGAAGGACATGGGGCAACATGTTAGCAGTATTCCTCTATCTAAGGGGCTGCCACAAAGAAGAAAGGTCAACCTATTCTCCAAAACACCTGAAGGCAGGACGAGAAGCAACGAGTGGAAACTTATCAAGGAGAGTTCCAACCTAGAACTAAGGAGAAATTACCTGACAGAACAATCAGTGGAACAATTTGCCTCCAGAAGTTGTGGATGCTCCAACACTGGAGGTCTTTAAGAAGAGATTGGATAACTATTTGTCTGAAATGGTATAGGGTTTTTTTGCCTGAGGAGGGAGTTGGAGTGGAAGACCTCCAAGGTCCCTTCTAACTCTGTTATTCTGTTATTCTATTAAATATCAGAATGTAATTTATCTGTCTTTTAAATATCTGATTCTCAATGTAAAAGCAAACCCTATGGTAGAACAAGTATTATCTGAGGAGGTTTCTTCTGAGGTTTTCTTATGCTATTCTAAGCTCTGTGCTGAATAATTATGGTTTGAATCCTGCACAGAAAAGATAGGTGGTGATTTCTCAGTAAGGCTTTAGAATGGTCCTCTTTTTCTTCTTTCAAAATGATGATCTGGCTGACTCAAAAAGGTTAATGGTTTGAGAAACCATTATTCAGAGCCTTTCAGAGCCTAGATATGGCTGGTGTTTGATCTACTTTTTTGGGTGTAGGGGGTTACCTAAGTGCCTTTTCCCATTTGAGGGTTCATGAAAAGGTGTCCCAATATTATGGATTGCTTTAAGTGACTTGCTTTGCATGCAGGCAGTGAGCTGTGTGGCTGTAGCTCATATGAGCAATAGAACAGACACAAAGAACCAGTGTATGTTGCCTCTTGACTTTTCTAGGCCCTGGATTTGCCTGGAAGTGAAAGCATTTTGTCAGATCAGGAAGCCTCATCTAACATCAAAAGCAAATGAAGCAGTAGATAAATTGTCCCAACCCACTGGGTGGAACAAGAGCAATGGATATTTGGAAGGGGAAGTGATCTGAAAAACATGCCCCAGGAATGACTCCAAAGACAATCTGGAGTGCAGGAATTGAATCACTAAGGCCATGTTAAGAGGAGACAGTTCCAGTGTGAACAGCTGTGGTGGTGCAGTGGTTAGAATGCAATATTGCAGGCTAACTCAACTCACTGCCAGGAGTTTGATCCTGACCGGCTCAGGATTGACTCAGCCTTCCATCCTTCCGAGGTCTGTAAAATGAGGACCCAGATTGTTGGGGGCAATATGCTGACTCTGTAAACCGCTTAAAGAGGGCTGTAAAGCACTATGAAGTGGTATATAAGTCTAAGTGCTGTTGCTATTGCTTCTCCAGAGCTAACCAAACAGTGTGGTAGAGCCAAGGGTAAGGATGGAAAGTGGGGAGCAATGGAGAATCAGTGAGGGGAAATAACTAGAAAGTGGGAGAATGACAATCTTTTGTTCAATGTCCTCTCCTCTTCTTGACAAGATGTGGCCAATTAGAAATAATCTCAGAACTTTTCAAGGTAGAGAATACCCCAGGTTAAGGATACATTGTGTTCCAAAGTCAATATTACTTCACTAGATTTATTACAGCAAACCTAAACTATTCATCCTGATAAAAAGATATGAACTTTTGTCTCATGATTAATTTTATCCAGATCTGTAATTACATCAGCACTGGGAACGCTGGAGCGGAAGGAAAAAAAAAACCTTCACTGTATGTCTTGTCTTTAAAGTAAGTCATCCGACAACCGACACCTCCTAAATAGAGATGATGTTGTACAATGGCAAACAAGGGCACAATGGGTCCCTTATTCTGTGCAGGAATCCCTCTGGGTTGCACCCACAAGGAAACAAAGGAGGGTTGTTCACACTTCAAGGCACCTTGATGCTGCCATTTGACTTGACTGTTTTATTAATTATGCCATCCATTAAGGGAGAACTTTATGACAGAGGTGGCTACCTTGTCTGGCTCTGAGCGATTTGGTCTGCTTCCTATTGGTTCCACATGTGTTTGTTCTCATTAGGGGATGATTCCAGGGTGAGAAGGAAGCATTTCTGATCCATTCAGGTCAATCAAGCAGAAAACTTAGTTTTGCATTTGCTTCTAATTCTTCTATCAACACTGGAATTAATACTCATATCAAACACTTGAGTTGTTTCTTTCTCCCCTTTCTTTAGCCATACAACTCTAGGTAAATGAGTAGCAGTTCCAGTTAAGTCCGTCCATCCTGGTACTGCCCCCTCCCCAAATGCCAAAGAAAAAGAGCAACAAACTAAGACAAACCTGAATTTACATACCTAGAAACTCAGCATAAAAGGGAATGGAAAGAAAATTGTATTAAGTTCTGCTCAAGTGAAAGATTACGGTCAGGATTACGATCCCCCGAAGTGAGAGATACCTTTAACCCAGCTGGCCAAATTGTCTATCCAATGTACAGGCAAAAAATTGGGTGGACAATGTCTGAATTTCTTCAAGGGAAGGAGGAATTCTCCAACTGTTTCCCAAGAACAGGGCACCTATTTGGCAGGAGAATAGTGTGGTCCCTCTGGATATTTCTCCCTTTGGTTGAAATAAAGCAGGGATGTCCACTCTTGGCAACTTAAAGACCTGTAGACTTCAATTCCCAGAATTCCCCAGCCAGCATGTCTGGGGAATTCTGGGAGTTGAAGTCGACAGGTCTTAAAAGTTGCCAAGGGTGCACAACCCTGAACTAAAGTGTGAGCAGCCAGGGAGGCTGCAGCCTTCTGGCGAGATGAAAATCTAGGAAAATTCAGAGCATTTCCAGTTAGTCCAAGAACGTTACTTTCCAGCTCTGGAATTTCTCTACTCTGAAAAATATGGAGAAAATTTCTCCATGGCCACTTTTCAGTTTGGCACATGTTTAACTTGTTGTTAAGCCAACCATTAGATGGTTACTTTTCTTTGCCTCAATAGCCATATAGTCTAGTTCGTGCATTTTGCTCATTTGAAAAGAAGAGCATCAGAGCAAAGGAACAGTTTATCAAGATTATTCCAGGAAATGTATAATGGGAGTGTTGCACTTGGAAGGAAAAAAAATAATGCCATAGATTTGATGTCTGGAATTTGAGCACATTGTTTTCTTTCTACGTTTTCCAAAGAAGACTCATCTTCCATCAAAGACCCTGCAAAGTAATTCTTTCTTATATTAAGCTGTTGACATAAAGTTGTGCTCATTGCTTGTTTCTAGCTTTCTTTCAACGTGCTGATGGGAATGGGCTTTCCAAGGGAAAAATCTGATAAAAATATTAAGTTGGAAGACTTCCAGGTAATTATAAATAGAATCTCGGTGATGCCTCTCCTGTGTCATAACCTCTCAGATTCATCCTCAACATGGAACATCTGATGAGAGGTTTGAGAACATATCCATCACAGGAACCCCAAGTAGATATGATTTCATTTTCCATACCCACACTGCCTCCAGTTTTTTCACACAACCATGTTTTCTTATCTGGAAATCTGGCAGATTTCATTCAGTGCCACTATCTCTGCTGCGACAGGATTCGTTTTGAGGGATCTCACACTAGTATCTAGTCTTAGAGCACTTTGTGGTGGATTTCCTTTACTTATGTCAGTGCTTTTTACACATTGATCATAAACCAATATGCAAAAAGGTGATACTTTGACACCGCAGTGGAGTTTAGCAGTATTTTGTAGAGTCATCAAATACAGGTAGGTGTATAATCAAGAAGCAAACAATATCCCAATCGAGGAACTGCCAAACAAGCTAACAGGAAACAGCAGCCCAGTCAAGGAACCAGCAAGACCACCAACGCTAACAGGGCGAGCCACTGGAATATAAAATGAGAGCAAATCCCACTCCCTATTAGCACTGATAACCTTACCTAGTTTGGTAATGAAATGTCTGCAAAACAAAACAAAACAAAAACAACCGAACACCCAGAATTTCACAATTCAACCCTGAGCTACAAATATTCTTTTCTACAGGTAGGTGTAGAAAGCACTTTATAGAGCAGAGTCTGTGCTCAAAGGCACTTACTGTTTCTCTAGACCAGTTAAGTAAAAAATAATAATAATCACATATTGATTTAATTATTGTTATTGTTATCAAACATTTAATTATATTGAAATCAAGTGCTTCATGAGAATAGAAAAACGTCTGCTAGATTTTTAGCTTATTCCTAAGGGCGAAAGATCTCACTTTCCCTATATAATATGAATATGTGTTTAGTTTTAATCTTGTTGAATTGCAAACTGGAAGCCGTCTCAACCAGTTTCTTCTCTACTCTGAACAGATACTGTATGCTGGAGGACAAAATCATGGCTGCCTTTATGGCCATTTTGCACTGCTTGACCTGACCCATCACTTAAGATGGATGGCAAAATTATAAAACAAGCTGCAAAGCTTTTAGTGGACCTTTAGGTTACCTTGCAGTCACTTAATGTAAATGGAGTCATAAAGATAAAAACGTATAAACGGCCCTGAATCTCCTTCCTATTCTTTGCTCTACATTAATATAACACCACCAATTTTGATAAAGTGATTTACGATTGGTAGATTTTCAGTTCTTTAAGCATCCCTGCTATAAAGCAATGTAACTATGGTTCAGAACAGAGTGATGCTATAGGATTACAGAATGGGTGGAGGAGAAAAACAAATAATTTAAAAAACTAAAGTTCACACAAGAAGGAGGAGGAGGAGGAGGAGGAGGAGGTGGAGAACTACTAGTGGTATCTTGGTGCAATCCAATGCTAATTTGTTTGGAAAATATCTGGATTTACTTCTTAGGTAGCCTGCAAAACCCAAAATTTAGCAGTGATGTCCTTATTTGACATGAGTCCTACTGTTTTCAAAAATGTTTCAAAATAAACATTAAATAATAATTATTTTGAAAAGCCCATCAAAAGTGCTTTACAATTTAAAACAACACTTTGAAAAAGAAGACACTAAATCAATTAAATATATGTGCTATACTGAACTGCAGTTATGGACCAATAATGGTGAATATGCTTTTTTTCAGATTTCATAAATACAGAGGTAGAAAGACACCCCCCTCCCCCAATCACAAGAGTGGTGATTTCAGAGGGGATCAGATTGTCCTTTTCCTATGTGCACATGCACACTCCAAAGTGATATTGAGACAAATCTTTTGTCATATGGACAAAAGTTTTGGAGTTCTGTGGATGCCACTGGCTTCTGCAAATCTTTAAATCTGAGCAGATTTTTATTCAAAGAGGCAATTCTTTAGATAGTAAAGCTCTAAGCTTAAAGATGAATAATAATACTTCAAATTATGCTTAGAAAAAAAAGTCAGATCTTTTAGAACGGGTAGTCCTCGTCTTACAACCACAATAGAGCCCAAAATTTATGTTGCTAAGTGAGACATTTGTTAAGTGAGTTTTCTCCCATTATGTGACCTTTCCTGCCACAGATGTTAAGTGAATCACTGCAGTTGTTAAGTTAGTAACACGGTTGTTAAGTGAATCTGGCTTCCCCATTGACTTTGCTTGTCAGAAGTTCGTAAAAGGGGATTGCATGACCCCAGAACATTGCAACCATCATAAATATGAGTCAGTCGCCAAGCAGCTGAGTTTTGATCACAGTTTTGATGCTGCAATGGTTGCATGAAAAACAGCACTTTTTTCAGTGCTATTGTAACTTCAAAGAGTCACTAAATGAACTGTTGTAAGACAAGGGCCACCTGTACAGGCCTCCTAACAATCCTTGTATCTTGCATATTTTAGCAGTAGAACTGCCACATTTTCAACTAATTCCAACTTCCAGATGCCTTTCAAGGGTCATCAAAAACAGTCAGCTGAGTAGCCATGAAAAGGAATTTCTTACTATAACTACCATCTATGAATTCAGCAAGAGGTGAAGATCAAGGAAATCTCTCAGCTGTTCTTTCAGGAAGGGATGACTCCATCTTTGTATGTTAATTATCAGGATGATTTCTACATTCTTGATTTGACCTTTACTATTGGCTAATGAAGCGCCCCCGGCATTCATTTGTCCCTTTCCATACTTTTCATCCCCAACCTTTTATAGAGCCTGAAGGGGCTTCAAACACAACTCCTGAGATGTGTTCTTTTTGGTTGTGCAGGGCTTCTTTAGGCACAATCAGAGTCCCAAGGCTTCATGGACACATGGCAATCTAAAGCTTATTAATCCAATGCTTATTTTGATGAGTTGGCCAATGGTCAACCAACGGACCAACCTTCTGTGACTAGTGAGAATTTCATATAGAAATCCCTGGCATGGCTAGAGCATGGGAGAACGATCTTTTCTTGGTTAGTTTCACTTAAGTTTTCAAAACAAAACTGATTCCATAGCAAAAGATGAGCAAAGCCCATTTTACAAAAAACGTAATTCCAGAATCAAGAAGAAAGTGTTTTTCTCCATAGCAATATTCACAAAAATGTTCTTTTTGCAAGAGACAATTTGAATTTAGACTGAATTACAACATCTTATTACCAAGCTGCTTGTCCAAGTGCTTTTCTCTTTCCCTTTTAAGAATATGCTTTGGCAAAAAGATCCAGTGTCAACAAAGTATGAAAATTTGCAGGTATGCAGGGAAAATCCTTGAGAGAGCCTACTGTTAGAAGCAGGAGTCTCCATTTCACAAAGGCCCGAGAGAAGTTTAACTCGGCACGAGATCTTCCATTTTGAGTTTAAGAGTGCTTGGATCACGTCAGGCAGCCTAATGCCTCCCTCAACAATACCAGACATATATTCTCAAGCAGAACTGAATCTGCATAGAAATTATGTATTTCCAACTTGGAATAGAAGGCAAATGCAGATTGAATTTCTCAAGTATCACAGGAAATAAACTGCAAGCTAAAACTGCAAACCTGTTTGCAGTTAATGTTTGCTTAACCTGACTTTGCGGTGTAAGCATGTTTAAATGAATATTGGATTTAGGCCTGTTAGAGGCCATAATCCTGCTACATATATAAGGAGCACATATTTTTCCATGCCAGTTTCTTACTAAACTATCAGATGTTAAGTGCTTGAAGGAAAAAACAACAACCCCAAGTTAGTTCTGTTTTTTGTCTCTTAATGAAGTTTGTCAAGTCTCTGTAGGGAAGGGTGTGTGTGAAATAGTTTAATTCTACGCTAACGAGAGAGGATAACCTAAAAGAAGTCCATCTCTCTCTGAATGCAAAATAGGATAATAGGCATTTGAGAAAATATATCCCATGCAAATTGTGTTCATCCAATCAAGCAGAGGCATGATCTGAACTAAGGTTTCAGGCAGGTGAATAAATTACTTGCCTTTAAATCAACCAAATGGACAATTTTACCTCCCAGGATTGCAATTATAAACATCTTATCACCGAAGCTTAACTCTATGGAAATGGAGATACCAGGGGGGTATATTGATAATTAAGGTTCTTTCCTAATGCTTTATTCCTAACAAAATAATTTCAGTACACTTACTAATTTGACAGAATGTTTTAAATGATTTATAATTAAGTGTTAACATCCCTGAAATAGAATATTATCATAGGTTAATGGTCTCCTGCTGGAGCCAGTGTTTATTTTCCAAGTAGGAGTGCTAATCCTCTAAAGAGTGTTCAGCTACAATGACATATTTTCATAATAACAAATGTCTAGTTCATTATCTTATACAGGTGAGTGGAGCAGATTGACACGGATGCTTCACCATACTATGTATTGACCCAATTTGCTCCAGGGATGCCTGTAGCAATTGGGACTGATGGATGGAAGGCTGATTTTAAAGTACAGCTCCCAATTTTGGGGCATCAAAGAGGTAAGTGCCAGACTTTCCTTTTTAAAAAATCCTAACCCACTTTTAATTCTTCTTTTCCTTCTCCTCCTCCGCATTAAATTTCAACTTTCTCTATTGTGTCCTTCAACCTTTTTTTCAGCCCACAGAGACTTTGGGAATTATGGGAAGAATTCATTTCCTTCTCTAGAGACTGCATTTCTCTTTGGTCTGAGCTGGCTGTATAGATGAAGGAAGGAAGGAAGGAAGGAAGGAAGGAAGGAAGGAAGGAAGGAAGGAAGGAAGGAAGGAAGGAAGGAAGGAAGGAAGGAAGGAAGGAAGGAAGGAATCATGAGATTTCAGTGTCTTCTCATACCATAGTAGCCTGTAACATCTGAGTATAAGATCACTGAAATATTGTGGGATTCGGCTATTTTGCAAGATTTGAGCTATTTTTAAGATCTTGCTTTTATTTCATTCGTCGGCACTCACGCCATCAAGTTTTGTTGCATGGAAAAAAACTGTCAAACATAAAGCTGATGGCTGTTAAAAACATTATGCTTATATTAAAAACCAAGCAGGTAAACATGGAAGATTGCCCCAGGAAAAACTACAGAAAAACAGGTAACTTCTGTTTTAGGGTATATACAGGTAGTCCTTGACTTACAAACCATTTGTTTAGTGACTGTTCAAAGTTACAACGGCATTAAAAAAAAAGTGACTTATGATTTATACCATTTTTCACACCATTGCAGCATCCCCATGGTCATGTGATCAAAATTTGGATGCTTTGCAGTTGGCATGTATTTATGACCGTCGCAGTGTTCCCGGGTCACATGATCCCCTTTTGCAATTTTCTGACAAGCAAAGTCAATGGGGAAGCTAGATTCACTTAACAACCCTGTTACTAACTTAACAACTCCAATGATTCGCTTAACTGCTGCAGAAAGGTTGTAAAATAGGGTAAAACTCAACAACCGTCTTGCTTAGCAATGGAAATCTCGGGCTCAACTGTGGTCGTAAGTTGAGGACTACCATCTTCCATCATATGTCTCTACCTCTTTGGCTAAAACATTTTTTCCCCCAAATCTAACATTTTCCCTTTCTGACTCCGTATGAATTGCAGCATCATTATTTAATCCTGTAGCACTCTGTAGAGCCCTGGTGGTGCAGTGGTTAGACTGCAGTATTGCAGGACTAATTCTGCCCACTGCTAGGAGTTCGATCCTGACCGGCTCAAGGTTGCCTCAGCCTTCCATCCTTCCAAGGTCGGTAAAATGAGGACCCAGGTTATCGCTTAGAGAGGGTTGCAAAGCACTGTGAAGTGGTATATAAGGCTAAGTGCTATTGCTATTGCTACCCAGGTCTATAGAAAGATCTACATCTTCTATTAAAATGTATATTTAAAAATGTGTTGATTGAGGGGATCTCAGGGAAGGTCAAAACATTTAAGACTGTGGTTGTGGCCATGCAGTCAAAGTCCTGCCCAGTTCTGTAGGCACACATTTAAAAGGGGAGGGGACTCTTCGGCTGCCCTGTGGTGACACCATCTTAGTTGATTCTCCTGTGAACTACTTTGAAGTTGAGAGCATTTTCCTTATAAACTTTTATTATAAATACAGGGTATATATTAAACTAATTTGATAATATACTAAATACTAATAAACTAGTTTCAGAATTTACAGTAAGAAGCAAGTGCATGACAAAAAGGTGGAAATTCATAAAGTAATAAATACAAACCCTTGGCTGAGGTTTAGCTCAAACATTGTTCTCCCTGATCTTAGTCCAACGCCTAACTCACTTCACTCCTTCCTATGAGCTCTTGGCTTTTATTGCAAGACCCATACATCACCAAGTGTTTAGCATTTTAATATCAAAAGTACATATTCATTTATCAAGTGTTCCTATTTCTATCACTGTTATCACTTGTTGGCATCCGGTCACTGTGCTAGTAAAAAGTTGTCTCAGATCGGAGGAATTCAAAGCTCCTTGACCATGATTCTTCCCTCTCCCACCCCCCCAAACTTGGATTTGTTTAATCTGTCACTTTTTAAAGAGTGTCCCATCTCCTACATATAATCCCTCTGAATCAATGACCTCTCTAAAGCTACTCCCAAAGGATATGATCCTTCTGCCTGTGAAAATCTTAGTCGGGCTCAGAGAGGAAGGTCTTGGCAGATAGCCGTCACCTTCCTATAATTAATGGGCCACTATTACTCATTTGTTAGTTACACGAATTTAGCGTGATAAACTCCTGGAGCATAAGATCATAAGATGAAGACTGAGCCAAGAATAAAATCGTTTTTGCTAAAGAAGAGGGAATATATGCTCAGTTCAGCTAGGCGTCCACTTCTCAATCTTTTCATATCTGACAAGGTAGTGTAAAACATTTACTTCAAAAGTCCAGAAGTTATATATTGTTTCAAAATGCTTTTTTTTTTTTTGCAATCAGGATAACACTTGTGTTTGTGTGCCTGTGTCTGTGTGCTCTTTGTATACACGTGCACATGCGTGATCTATCTGTTTTAGAAAAGGAAATATTTTCTACCCAAGGATGCAGTAATATATATATATTCCTGTGGCAGAAATTCCATAATATCATTCCATAATATCTTATATTGTTCATTTATTATACTAATTAATTCATTGGTGGCTATTGACAAGTACAAAACATGACAGATTTTTTTCTTTTTCTTTCCTTTTGTAGTTTGCATTTTTTAGTGTGTACTTTTAATTTTAAAAGGTTCTTATTTAAAGATAAAAATCATTTTGCTGTGAAAATAAAGATATTTCATAATAAAAAATAATAACAACAGGACATTGTATCTGAATGCAAAAAGCACCAATTATATACTGAATTCGTTTATATGTATGAATAAACTTTAATATGTCAAAACAAGATCAGAATATGTCATGTGATCAGAATTCAGGTGCTTAGCAACCGGCATGTACTTATTAGGATAGTTGCAATGTCCCAGGGTCATGTGACCACCATTTGTGATCATCCCAGCTAACTTCCACAAGCAAAATCAATGGGGAGCTAGATTTGCTTATCAACCATGTGATTCACTTAACACTGCAGTGATTCCTTTAACAACCATGGCAAAATAAAACTTATATCAAGTGTGTGTCTCACTTAGCAACCACTTTGCTTAGCGATGGAAATTCTGGCCCCAGAATTTGTGGTTGTGGGTCAAGGTCTACTTATATAATATAGGTAGTCATTGACTTACCACAGTTCATTTAGTGACCGTTCAAAGTTATAGTGGCACTGAAAAATGTGACTTACGACCTTTTTCACAGTTACCATCTTTGCAGCATCCCCCTGGTCATGTGATCAAAATTCAGATGCCTGGCCACTGGTTCATATTTATGACTGTCGCTGTGTCCCAAGGTCATGTAATCACCTTTTGTGACCTTCTCACAAGCAAAGTCAATGGGGAAGCCAGGTTTATTTAACAACCGGGTTACTAACTTATCAAATGCAGTGATTCACTTCACCAGTGTGACAAGAAAAGTCATAAAATGGGGCAAAACTCAATAAATATCTCACTTAACAACAAAAATGTTGGGCTCAATTGTGGTCATAAGCCGAGGACTACCTGTACTGTGAACCTTGACATTTTAGTTGCCTTAGCAAGAAACAGTTCGTGTGTTCAGAGGTTTTCCTCCCATTTTATTAAACTATCTCTTCATGTGGTGAGGATGTGCAAAAAAAAAAAAATCGGATCAGCTAATTCTGCACTGTGGAATAGTGGCATTTTTCCAGCACGATGGGATCAGAGAATTAATTAGGAATATTGAAGGGTAAACAGTATTGACCTACACCAGGCATTTTATAATGAGATGCTTTTGCCAGTGTCTCAGTATGTATTCAAAAGTTTATCTCCCTCTTTCCATACTTGGCATTAAGAGCAGAATTTATCTTCACTTGAATTTATTTAAGTCTTCTCCCATCCTTCCCTCCTTTTGTAGTTATGCCTTTATGTCTGGGCAGAGGAAGTGGGGAGAGGGAAGCTAGACTGTTGGCTATTATCTCTTCTTACTCCCTGATTCATTTACTCACAGGAACGTCAGTTAAGTTCATGGTCAGATGCTTCAGGACAGGAGAAGACCCTGCCTCTGTCTTACAACCATCAGATTGTTATGGCTGAACCAGTGAGGAAAAGTCTGGGGCCTCCAGGCTGGAAAATCTCCAAATTCAGCATAAGATTTTTATTTCAAAAATTGAAACAAACTCTGTTGGCTTCCTGTTCTTACTCCTCTTTCCAAGAAATGATGAGGGCTGTCTGAGGGGAAGATACAGAAAGACTGGGAAGAAGAAATGTTTAAAATGTCCTAGTTTGTCTTTTATGATGACCAATTGCCGATCTTCTCTTCAGCCTAAAAGCACCTTGTTCACCCATTGAGTGTGGTAAAATCGGATGTGGTTGGCGTATTTCCATTTAATTTCTCTCTAGCAAAAGAAGCAGTGAAGTTATATTATAATAATACCTCCAGCAGCTGTACAGTTAAAATGTTAACTTAAGAAAAAAGAGTGCAAAGGAAATGATAAATTGCTTTGGACTCTGTCTGGGCCACATAGTGATTTAAGAAATATTCTTTGAAACAAGTAAAATAAAATAGAATTGTTCTGTTCACTTCTGTAATGCGGCTGGTTTAGGCTGAAAAAAAAAAAGATTAGTAGCAGCACAATTGATTTTGGTTAGAATCCTTGCTGGAATAATAAAGATTTTATTAAATAGGAGAGAGAGAGAGAGAGAATCTGGGACCCCTGTTGCTGTAAACCAACTTTCCCTCAAATTGGTGTCCTCCAGATGTGTTGGACTTCAAATCCCCTAATTCCTCAGCTTGAATTCATTGCCTCAATGTAATTCATTAAAAAAATGAACAAGAATTTGAATAGCATAGACTTTTTAAAAATGGTGAAGTGCTAAGGGACATGCAGTAAAACATAAACAGAAAATAAATAACTAGCTTTATATATTAGACATATTAAAAATTAAATACAGATTAAGATTGTTCCAAATCAAGGTTTCGATAAAACCATAATAACTGTGGTTTTATGGTAAATCATTTTTCTGACTCTGGAGATTTTGGATGCTGTGTTGGATGCACAGTTCTGCAAACTATGTTTAAAGTAAAATCAAACATCACTTTTCTTTGAAGCAATTTAACGAAGCTGGAAGTTAGATTTTTAATGTACCTGTTAGAAGTTCATATAAGAAATTATAAACTAATAAGATGAGATGTATAAGAATTCTTTGTTTTATATCTGAAAGTGACATGTCAATGACAATTGATATATTGACTTCTTCTTCTTCTTCTTCTTCTTCTTCTTCTTCTTCTTCTTCTTCTTCTTCTTCTTCTTCTTCTTCTTCTTCTTCTTCTTCTTCTTCCTCCTCCTCCTCCTCCTCCTCCTCCTCCTCCTCCTCCTCCTCATTTCTGACCATCCCCCCATAATCAGAATATCTTTTTACTTTAGTACTCTAGCAACTGAAGTATCTAACTGGAGTGCCTCTGACACACAGTCCTGCCTGGAGCTCAGAAAGAGAGGTCTGTATGGAGAAGTTTAATATGCTGTTAAGTTAAAGATAAATACTTCAAAATCCACAGGGCTCCTGTGGATTGGAATGAAGCCATTATCTTCAGTAGAAGCTGAAGACAAGCTGCAAATGCTTTGTATCTTTTTACACTGATTTTTTTTTTTACACTAGTTGTAGTCATCAACTATACACACTATGGAACATGGATCAATAATGTTTGAAGGTGGAGGGATGCAACTTGGCTCCCTTAAATTTAGAGGGCTATAGGATCTCGGATGATTTTTTTTGGGGGGGGGGAGAAGACATTTTTCAGCCCGGTTTTTGCATTTAATGAGGCTTAAATGTGGGAATAGTTTTTTGGTAACAGGATGGCCAAACTGTTGTGGTGTTTTTTGTTTTGTTTTTTTACTTTTGGGGGGTGGGGAAGAGGAAAGGAGGGTTTAATGATAAGAACAGAAATGTCCACAGAGGCACTAGCTTTCCTTCTGCCCTTCCTTTTTCCTAAATTTTGCCACCGATTTCAGTGGAACAATCTCAGGAGGAAATGAAGCACAAGCTGCCTGTGGGTCCTGGGCCCTAGTTCGGTAGAAAGTAATGCATGGATGAAGTGTGTTTTTGTTTTAAAAGCACAAATCCATCCATTAGACAGCAGTTAAAGATAACCTGTAGCAAAGATAATGTCCTTGATTATACTCATGTTTGTGTCTCTTTTAAAAATTGGCACTATAAACAAGTATTAAAAAAAAAGAACCCTTTTTCATCTGTGGCAATTGAAAAACACATCTTTCAGACTTGTTAGAGTATTACTGGTCTTCAGCTTCACTTATGTGGGTGCTTTGCAACACAGTATTATCCGGTTCAAACAGTCCAAGTGTGAAATATGGGTAAACCGCATACCAAACTGGTACTACAGATCCAGCAGCACAATAGTTTAATTACATTGTGGTCGTTTTCAAAGCCTTGAGTGCAAAGTGCTGTGGCTGCTTCCTTTTAGCGTGTGGTTTTGGAGACAGGCAGAGGGTGGAATGGAAAACCGCCCAGCGTGCTCCAACAGACATATAATTAAAGTTGATGAGTCATGATTGGACATGTGTTTCAAGGAAGGAATTCCTTGCCTATGTCTTGAGTTCCTCCAACACCCCCTTTAAGGGAAAGAATTTGGGCTGTTAAATGATTTCCGACAGTTCTCCATTTATTTTGATTGATTTCCCCCGTTTGCATTTGCTCCCAACAGTACAAAAAGGTCCATGTTGTCTAGAGAATTTGGGAAGGACTGCAAAGGCCTTGTGGTAAAGCTCTCTGATTGGCCTTGGGCTATTTAGTATTTCTTAGCTTAGTCTACCTTATAGGGCTGTGTTAGGGTAAAATGAGAGGGATCCCTTTTTATTCATGCAGAGTATGGTGAATATGAGCATTACCGAAAATAATCACAAAAAAGAGTCACTCAAACTTTGGGAGGAATTTGGATAGATGAAGAATTTCCTGTTTAGGCAACCAGATAAAGAAAGTCTTGCCCCTCTGCTTCTTCTGTCTCTATGATAATGTTCATTGGGTTTCTAAACCTATACAAAAACAAAAGGCAATTTTCGATGCTGCTTTAGTAAATTATTAAATAATAAAAGAAATAACTATTGGCAGGGTGTTTTGTATTTTTTTTGCCTGTTTCTGGTTTTATTGCTTTCTGTTTTCAATATTTGGTTGTGAGCCACCCAGAATTGGGTTTTAAGATGGCCAGCCTATAAATGTTGTAAATAAGTAAATGCAGGAGGAATTGAGGCCGGTATCATTTTTCAAGCTTTTAGCTTTTTCTCTTCTATACAGATATTAAGTGAATGGGGCCCCCTGCCTCTTCGGCAGCCACTGAGCATCTGGCACACAGCCAGGAGAGCAGGAAGAGCCTCAGGGATATGCAAATGCCTGCCTAGATTGTACTGTCTGCCTCAATCTGAATCAGTCCTAGGGACGAAACGGGACCACCCTCAGACAGGGGAGACCAAAGGCTAAACTGGTTCTAGCCTACAGCCAAGAAACATTATTTGAAGCCCAAAGAGAATGAACCACCCATCAGAGGTTAGGGGCTACTCAAGAGCTCCATGGTCAGTTTTTATTCTTTGGAGCATAGACATTTCAGATGCTGTGTCAAAAAGAGTGTTTGTCTTATTCTTTTACTTTTTGTTGAACTCCTTCTTCTTCTTAGTTCTAAGACTCTCATGCCACAACCTCCATCACCCACAGCCAGCATGATTTCACACAGAGGAAAGGGGAGGTGTAGTACAACCCAGCTGGAGAAAGCTCTTTTGAAGTTGTGAGTTCTCCCCTCCTTCACTGTGAATAATCACTGGTGGTTTACCAAGCGCTTACAAAGTAAGTCATCACTTAGCTAAAAATGAAGAGAAAGATGCAGGTCAAATTTCAAGGTTGTACATGTAGAAACTACTGACTGTGAACCTGCTTTCGAAAATAAAAGGCAAAGAGAAGGCCTCCTTCCACTTGAACGTGACTTCTGGTGACTGGATGGTCAGGTGGTTTTTCTTGTAAGAATACCGGTGGGTTGCCATCACCTTATTCTGGCATGCTTATACAAGGTTATTCAGAGGTTAGTCTGGTTGAATTTGACTGAATCTACATTCCCATTACCGCATATATTGTTATTTCATTATTCACTGGATGTAATGTACTGCCAACAGTTCACTTTAAGATTGAGGCCTTCTACTCATCATAACAGCATGGAACTTAGTCAGTGGAAATCAAAGGAGAAGGATGCAAGGTCCTGCTGCCATATTTCAAAGCTTGGAAGGAGAATGTTAGACTAGATACCATAAGATAAGCCTTCTTGAAGTGACGTGATCAGTAGCAGACAAGGCTGCTCCATTACAACCTGCTTCCAAAGAAAGTTAAAGAAGGTTGGAGGAAATCCTAAAGATTTGAGATTTTCCTTGCCCCATAGCCTACACTCGCTTGATCTGGATGTTCCTAGTCCACAGTTTTGTACCGGTTTGACTTTTGCAAACCCCACATGAAAAGGTGCAATTGAGAACAGCATGTTCAAAGAACTATGCAGAAATCACAAAAGTGGGGTTGCCAAGCAATCTCTTCTCTGGTTTTAAAGGCTGGGGAACCTGTCCTAGGTTTCAAATGACTTGCCTATCTGGAGCAAGGATGGGCTGAACCTTCAGATCTGAGCAGCTAACCAGTGTGAACAACTAGCGCTTTATTATTTATCTGGCGGAGGGCATTTTAGTTTTTGCTTTTTTAATGCAGCATTCCAGAAAATATAATCAGTGGCATGCATCCAGTTCCTACTTTGAAAGCATCAAAGTGGATGCAGCTGTTTGTGTGCCTGGTAGTTGCCAGTTTGATAGTGTATAATCATATTTGCATAAAGATAAAAAGGAAGGTGTTATAGCACAGAGAAGAGCTTATGGTTTCACCATGCATTAAAGGTAATTTTAGACTAATTAGGTATAATTTGTTAAGGAATTCTTCCTGGCAATCACGACTCTGATTTTGTAATTATAGGACAATGCTTACTGTGGCTTTCAAAGGCAGGATAAAGCTCCCCCAAGGGGGTCATGTCCCACACTTGGCAGATCTAATGGTGCCACAAAAGACAGGTGTTTTGTCAGATTTCAGCCACACACTTTCGCACCTGCAACACATTAACTGCAACAGTGATGTTAATGAAAACCAGGTGCTTCTTCCATAGTCTAAATGAGGAGTTGGCGTTGATGCTCATAGTTTACTACCTGGAGATTCCTCTGTGTCTCTTTGGAGGAGTGTGGGGAAAACTGTCATACATTTTGCATTTCAAAGCTTTGGTGCAGAAGGAAGTTCAAGAATATAGGGAAGCCTGCTCATCATCAGGTTCACCACTATAACATCATCATCATCATCATCATCATCATCATCATCTTCTTCTCCTTCTTCTTCTTCTTCTTCTTCTTCTTCTTCTTCTTCTTCTTCTTCTTCTTCTTCTTCTTCTCTCCTCCTCCTTTCTTCTTTCTTCCTTCTTTCTTCCTTCTCCTTCCCTTTCCCTTCTTCTTTTTCCCCTCCGTCTCCTCCTCCTTCCTTCCTCCTTCCTCCTTCCTTCTCCTTCCTCCTTCTTCCTCCTCTTCTCATGTCTGTCTTTTAAAATTGCTGAGAGAATCAAATATCCAGGAAGACCCTTAGTACTTTCACACTTGAAGGTCTGCTATCAATGAGTATATGTAAAATGGATGCCTTAAGCAGGAACTGTTTTTATAAAGTACAAGATTTTTATTATGAAGGAACAAATGCAATTGTAATGTTTTGTTATACACCAGGAAAGTCAGATCAAAAATGTTCCCCTCAACCTGCCACTTTTTAAAATGGGAACCCTCTTATTTTTCTATTTTCTTTTTTCGCCATTGAGTTGTTCGTTGCTGTAAATTTTCAGCACTTTGACAAAACGTTGGTATGGGAAGGAAGGAAGGAAGGAAGGAAGGAAGGAAGGAAGGAAGGAAGGAAGGAAGGAAGGAAGGAAGGAAGGAAGGAAGGAAGGAAGGAAGATTTAACCAGGCCCATCTTCTCAGGAGAAACTTAGTTAATTTGACTTTTTAGGATCACTAGATAAATTCTCTTTCTCCATGCCTTGGGTTTCTATATTTTTCTTTTAATATTAGCAACTTTAATTTTTAGCCCTGATTTTTTATACATTTATATATATTTATATTTATTTCTTTTCTTTTTGTTGATATTTTTAATTCTTAATATGACAGGAAAATCCTTGTAATTTCAATATTCAACCTCAAATGACGGGTTTTAGAAAAAGGAATTGATGCCCTGCATGACTGGGGTCTTCTGTCTCCTCACAGCAGGCCTTAATACTGTGTCTCTCAACTTCAGCAACTTTAAGATGAGTGGATTTCAACTGCCAAAATTCCCCAGGCAGTAAGACTGGCTGTGGAATTCTGGGAGTTGAAGTCCACACTTCTTAAAGTTGCAAGGGGGTAGAAACACTGCTTTCACATGAAAAAAAATAACAATCAGATGACATCTTTGGCTATTTCTGAGGATGCCCCCTCCCTCCTAGTGTTACCTTTCACAATGCACAATTATTCCTCACTATTTCTTCTTTTGAAGAAGAATAGAAACCCAGACAGGATACACTGTGCATTAGCACCAAAGCAAATTTTCAAAAAAAAAAAGTTTTATGATGCACGAGAGTGCAAATGAAGCATCACTTTTCAGATCATTTCAGCAGCTCTATCTTTGGCACAGTTTCTGTGACTGCTTCAGAAACTGCTCCTGGAAGATTTTGCAGGTGTGAGCATGCAAACCTCCTTCCCTTCCTTATTTCCTAGCAAAGATGTGGCTGTTTGGATGATTTAAAAGAAGCAGCTTTGTATACACTCTTGTGGCTTGCAAACTCCCCCCCCCTTTTCTTTCAAAAGGCTGTGCCCAACTCTGTTGTGTGGTGTGAGCTTGTGCACTGTATTCACAAAACACCTGACTATCTGTCATCCAAATGAAAACTCAGTCCTTTTGCTCAGCCTGATAAGAAAATGCTACGTAAACCGTCAAAAATGTCTTGTCCTAGAAGCTTGATAATGACTATTAAAAGATTAGCAAAGAACTTAGTAAATCCCCTCTTACTTTACCCTTCCTTTTGAATCTCAGACAGAAGGTGGCACTTGTGACTGAAGACATATGTGTGCCTGATCTTTCCAGATGTCTTTCAGGGCTTGGAACTATTAAATAACTCATTATTTTGCTTGGCCCCAAACTAGAGGCACCTTTCCATGTTCCTATTTCAATGGTCAGTCAATGAATCAGAATTACCCCAAGGTTCTCAAGGAACTGGCAGATGTGATCTCAGAACCACTGAACTATATTTTTTAAAGATCCTGGAGCACTGGGGAACTACCAGAGGACTGGAAAAGAGCTGATGTAGTTCCCATCTTCAAAAAAGGGGAATAAATAGATCCAGGAAACTACAGACCTATCAGCCTGACCTCAATACCTGGGAAGATTCTGGAAAAGATAATCAAACAACGAATCAGCGAACACCTAGAGGCAAACAAAGTCATTACTAAAAGCCAACATGGGTTTGTCAAAAACAGATCATGCCAGACAAATCTTATTACATTCTTTGACCAAGTGACAAAATTAGTGGATCAGAGGAATGCTGTGGATATAATTTACTTGGACTTCAGTAAGGCATTTGATAAAGTAGACCACAACCTACTACTTGATAAGATAGAAAAATGTGCGTTAGACAGCATCACCACCAGATGGATTCGTAGCTGGCCGGTCATACTCAGCGTCTGGTCCTCAATACAACTGCATCTACATGGAGGGAAGTGTGTAGTGGGGTGCCCCAGGGCTCTGTTCTGTGCCCAGTGCTCTTCAACATCTTCATCAACGATCTGGACGAGGGGATAGATGGGGAAATCATCAAATTTGCAGACGACACCAAGCTGGCAGGAATAGCCAACACTCCAGAAGACAGGCTTAAGATACAGGAGGATCTGGACAGACTTGAACATGGGCGCTATCTAACAAAATGAAGTTCAATGGTGAAAAAAGTAAGTTTCTACTTTTAGGCAAGAAAAACCAAATGTACAGGTATAGTATAGGTGGTACCTTGCTCAATAGTAGTAACTGTGAGAGGGATCTCGGAGTCCTAGTGGACAATCACTTAAATATGAGCCAGCAGTGTGCTGCAGCTGCCAAAAAAGCCAACACAGTGCTAGGCTGCATTAACAGAGGGATAGAATCAAGATCACGTGAAGAGTTAATACCACTTTACAATGCCTTGGTAAGGCCACACTCCAGTTTTGGTCAAACTCCAGTTTTGGTCACCACGATGTAAAAAAGACGTTGAGACTCTAGAAAGAGTACAGAGAAGAGCAACAAAGATGATTAGGGGACTGGAGGCTAAATCATATAAGGAACGGTTGCTGGAATTGGGTATGTCTAGTTTAATGAAGAGAAGGACGAGGGGGGACATGATAGCAGTGTTCCAATATCTCAGGGGCTGCCACAAAGAAGAGGGAGTCAATCTATTCTCCAAAGTGCCTGAAGGCAGAACAAGAAGCAACGGATGGAAACTAATTAAAGAGAGAAGGAACCTAGAACTAAGGAGAAACTTCCTGACAGTTAGAACAATTAACAGGTGGAACAACCTGCCTCCAGAAGCGGTGAATGCTCCAACACTGGAAGCTGTTACGAAGAGACTGGACAGCCATTTGTCTGAAATGTGTATAAGGTTTCCTGCCTGAGCAGGGGGTTGGACTAGATGACCTCTAAGGTCCCTTCCAACTTTATTATTATTATTATTATAGAATAGAGCTGGAAGGAACTTGGAGTTATACCAGACATGTCAAACTCGCGACGTCACGTGACATCGCGCGACGTATCGGAGCATTTCCTCCATTGCCGGCAATGGGGTGGGCGCGGTTTCCTGGTGACGCATCCGGCCTGCGGGCTGGCAGTTTGACACCCCTGCCTTATACTATTTCAGACAGGTGGCTATCCAGTCTTTTCTTAAAACCTCCAATGATGAAGCACCCACAACTTCAGAAGGCAAGCTGTTCCACTGGTTAATTGTTCTTACTGTTAGGAAGTTTCTCTTTAATTCCAGGTTGCTTCTCTCCTTGATTAGTTTCCATCCATTGTTTCTTGTCTTGCCTTCTGATGCTTTGGAAAATAAGTTGACCCCCCTCTTCTTTGTGGCAGCCCCTCAAACACTGGAATACTGCTATCATGTTCCCCCCTAGTCCTTTTTTTCTCTAGATTAGCCATATCCTAATCCTGCAACCGTTCTTCATATGTTTTAGTCTCCAGATCTTTAATCATCTTAGTTGCTCTTCTTTGCACTTTTTCCAAAGTCTCAAATCTTTTTTCTAATTTGGTGACCAAAACTGAATGAAGTATTCCAGGTGTGGTCTTACTAAGGATTTATACAGTGGTACTAATACTTCAGGTTTGGGAGTGTTGTATGCGTGTGTGTGTGTGAGTGAGCGTGTATATGTCTTCCATCTGAATAGACCATAATGAATTCAAGAATAACAGCTACACTGCATGGAAAGGAGCTAGTGTGAGTATTACAATGGCTGGTAATTAATCCCAAGAAGATTACAGTACTTTTATCCAGCCCGGTGGCCTTCAAATGTGCTAGACTATGTAGTCTACAGTCTACATGGGGGTCCTGGGATTTGTCACTGAACACATCCGGAGAACTCCATGGGGGTCGTGGGAGAAGGGCTTTTGGAATTACTTCGTTTCATTGCAAGGAGAGGATACAGGTGGGGTGAGAAAGACGTGATGCCGAGATCAGCAAAATAGCAAATAGCAAAATCCAGTGCAAGGCATCTACTTGAGGTGGGATGGGGCAGAACTGTTTTGAGACCATGTCCCCCATTAGGCAGATTGTAGCAGGATGCTGACCTTTTCCTGTATTGTCATCTGCAAGTTCTAACCTCATGCCATTAATTATAACCCTAGCATATCTCTAGAGTGTTTCTGGTCTATTTCTCCTGTTGGCATTAAACTTTTCCCCTGCTCTCCCTCCCCTGCTGTCTCTCCTCTCCATTTCCCTAACTCTCTGAAGAGATCAAGTTTCATGCTGCACTCTGAAATAAATTGGGGGGGGGAGGAAGGGGGGGAGAAAAGAAAAGAGCATGTTGGTAGTGTTGTATGGGCTCTTTAGACAGGAGGCCTCAGCTGGAGGGAGAACGTGGGTTTTTGAAAGAAACCTTATCACTGAAACGACAGCTAATTTATTTAAAACTGGGCAGTGTTTTTCATAACAAAATAAAGAAGAATCCATATTTGAATAGCTTGTGTCTTTCTGAATAAGCATTCAGTGTTACATGGGAAGAATATTCTCATTCTAAGAAAGCTTCTAAGGTAGATCAACTGTGACTGTTTTTGTTTTCACATTTAAAGCATTTTGCAAGCACATACACAAATATATTGAAAAGCTCTCTTTCTGAGCAGGGTTGATGGGGAAACCAAGTTTTTAGTGCCTTTTGAAGAGCCGCAGGGTTGGGGCAAGTCTTCTTCTCAATTCTTATGCTAGGTCCTTGGTGCTCTCTGAACTTGGTTTTCTTGCAGACATCCCATTGCCCAACTAGATAACATCATCAGTATTATCTAATTGGGCGATGAAATGTATGTAAGAAAACCACCAGAGAGAGCGCTAAGGATCTCACAGTTCAAGTCTGAGTTACAAATATTCTCTTCCATTGGTATTCTTATTCTTATTATTGTAGCTATCTTGTATACAGTTACCTTTGGTGAAATGGGCAGCCATATGAATCTAATAAATAATAAGCAATCAAAAGCAGAAGTACCCATCTATTACCTGGGGATTGTCAGACAACAAATATAACGTAGTTGTTCCGCTGTGTCCCTTGACTACGTCTTTGTACATTTAAAGAGTTTTGCAAGCACATACACAAATGTATCGAAAAGCCTTCTTTTTGAGCAGAGTGGGGGATATGCAGAAAAGCTCTATGAATTTATTAAAGAGACCACGTCTAGCCCAGTCAAATTCATTTGTTGTTTTCTAAGCCAATTCAATTGCCTCAAACCTTATCCAGGGAATGTTTATATTGTGATGCAATTGCCTGTCGTTTTCTAGCCGTGTTAACCCAATGTCAGAGAACCAGATTCCCATGATTATTTTTTTCTGGAAATAATGGGCAGTATTTTTTTAAACAAACATTTCCTAATTGTTCCAAAGAAGAATACTGATGGATTTGATGGATGAAGTTCAAATGCTATCAATCTGGCTCTCTTTGGATATAGGCAGGAAAACTTTATAAGAGCCATAGTGGATAGAAGAGATACAACTTTCTGGAGTCTGTTTTTGTTATGGTTTGGGATTTAGCCTCCCTCCCCCCCAAAAGTCATAAAATAGATTCAAGCATGTTTAGTTTGTAGTCCTATACAGAAGGTCTTTTAGAATAGAATAGAGCTGGAAGGGACCTTGGAGGTCTTCCAGTCCAGCCCCCCCCTCCCCCACTCAAGCAGGAGAACCTATACCATCTCAGACAAGAACCTATACCATCTCAGACAAGGTATATTTTAAGTCAGACCTCAGATCTTCTTTAATGACTGCCCATTCTTGAACAGTAAAGTGGCGTTAAATGTAATTTTGTAAGACTAGATAAAGTAGGAAAAATTAAATGAGGAGCATCCACTTTTGGAAAACAATCAAAGGGATTTAAGGGAAAAAAGTGACTATGAACACATTTTCTTTGCTTAAGTCCCAATGAGGTTTATTTGTGTGTAAGCACGTGGGATTGAACTGTTACTCTGGGACAAAATGATCCCTTGAAAACGCTTATTTAGAATATTAAAAATTTCTTAAGGTCAGAAATATTTCCCCTGTGCTCTAATCCCTTAGCTAAATGTAACAATAATCAATGATGTCAGTGCTCATTTTTTTAGTAGATTTGGAAATATTTTGGGTACCTCTGAGAAATTTCCAGAGTTGGAGATTTCAGCATCTTACTCCTTCACTCTCCCACTCAAATATTTTGCTAAAAGATGAAAATGTGATTCTCACTCTCTCCTACCCTGTTGCTTTAGTATTATATTTACCTGCATGGAAAGTGAAAGTCATCAACAGATACTACTGCTTTATCATAACGGTCGATTTAGTTCTCTGAATAGGAATTCTGACATAGCCAAAACATGCCATTAATACAAAAACCATGACATTGATTGATGGCTCAGAGGAACTCAACATTTGCAGAGAAATCCAAACAAACTTTAAGCACGAAAATCTAACCCCCTCCACCGGTCCCCTCAACTAATAGTCTAATGAGGTCTAGCATATATAGATTATTCACAGTATAATATAAACCATCAATATCCATGATATAGCCTTAAATATAAAGCAATAATATGTTCACACGAAACAACACACATTAAAAGAAGTAATACTAATAATTCGAATCCACAATAGCATTGTAATACAACCATTAATTGATAATATTAAAGACTTTGCAAACAATCCTTCTGTATTACTAATAGCCACACTTTTACTGAACAGCTTTGATCTTCAAGGTCATCTGGCACCTTTGTGGAAAGACTAACCTGTTATTAATAGTGGAGTTTTGACCTAATATCATCACTTCCTGGTTTGTTTCCCTTCCTCCTTCCATCTCTCTCTCTTTCTCAAGTTTTCAGACTATGGAAGCTGTAGTCTATCTTGCTAGTCCTACCTTTTGACTCCCATCTCCCATACTTTCACTGTAAGTATTCAGCTGAATTTAAAGCAGGTTGTGATAAGTTGATTACATTCACTTTGTGCAGTTATACTCAAGTGAAAAATGCAATGCCACCTAAGAGATAACTGTATGTGCTATAGCATAGCCTGTCGTGGATAGGGCCTACTTTGTGAGATTAATCCATTTATTTTCCATGAAAAACATCTATCTCTATTTTTTGTTTCTATTCCATGTATATAACTGCCAGCCTTGTGAGGTAGTCCAGACAGGAAGCTCACCCAAGTGAAATATTTCTACTGCACTGTAAGGTTATATTAACTGAATCTTGCAAGTCTGAAAGTGCATTTCTTTACAGCCCAAGTAATAATAATAACAACAACAACAACAACAACAACAACAACAACAACAATAATAATAATAATAATAATAATAATAATAATAAAGTCAAAATTGAGAAGACAGCAACAGACAGTAAGTGCCGCCTATGCAAAGAAGTTGAAGCAACAGTGGACCTGGTAAGCTGCTGCAAGAAGATCGCACAGACTGACTACAAGTAGCCGCATGACAAAGTAGCAACAATGGTGCATTGAAAGATCTGCAAGAAATATCATTTGCCTGTAAGCAAGAACTGGTGGGATCATAAAATAGAGAAAGTCATAGAAAATGATAAAATTAAACTGCTCTGGGACTTCAGAATTCAAACAGACAAGCACCTGCAACATAACACCCTGGACTTAACAATTGTCGATAAGAAAGACAAAAAAGTCTGGATAGTGGACGTGGCAGTGCCTGGAGACAGCAGAATAGACGAGAAAGAACTGGAGAAGATAACAAAATACAAAGACCTACAAATAGAAATAAAAAGACTGTGGCAAAAGCAAAAAAGGGTAGTACCAATAGTAATAGGCACCTTGGGTGCAATCCCAAAACAACTGGACCACCACCTGAACACCATTGGCCTTGACAAATTCGCCATTAGTCAATTGCAAAAGGCGGCCTTACTAGGAACTGCTTCTATCCTGCGACGATATCTGTAATACCATCAAACATCCACATCTGCCTATCCCAGGTCCTTGGTAAGGACTCCATAGGTAGACAAAAATGCCAAATCCAGTCTGAACATCTGGCTGACTGTGCAATAATCAATAATAATAATAATAAAAGTTGTAAGGGACCTTGGAGGTCATCTAGTCCAACCCCCTACTCAGGCAGGAAACCATATACCATTTCAGACAAATGGCTGTCCACTCTCTTCTTAAAAACTTCTAGTGTTGGAGCATTCACCGCTTCTGGAGGCAGGTTGTTCCACTGGTTAATTGTTCTGTCAGTTGAGTGCCTGCATGTAATTGGAATACTTGAATACCATGGTTTCCAAAAAATAAAAAGGCCCTTGAACATGGTGTCGGAGGAGGAGTCTGTAGAGCTGCCAGCAAACAGCAGAACGAAAACGGCAGTCGGCTCTCCTGTGGCGACCCCCACAGCTGGAACACCGAAGGGATGCAGGCGTCTTCCCTCTGCGTTCTTGCAGTCTTCTCTCCGCTGACTGTTGAAGTGTGTCCACCTCTACTTCCTCGGATTCTTCTCCGGAGGCCTCTCGCACGACTTCCTGATGGATGGGGACTGCTGCTGGAGGGTTCTTAGTCGACCGCAATGCCTTCACCGCGCCGCCGGCTGCTTCTTCAGCTGCAACTTCTCTCAGGGCATCTTGGAAGGAAACATCAGCTCTAGCAAACAGCTTTTGTTGCATCTTGCGGCTTCGCAATCCGCAGACGAGTCGATCTCGGAGCCTCTCTTCCAAGTCTTGGAACGCACATGGCCTAGCAGCCTGCCTCAGAGCCGCGACGAAGTCCGCAGCTGATTCTCCCGGCCGCTGATCCCGCTGCTCGAATTGGTGCCTCCAAGCTATTACAGAAAGCTTGGGCTCAAAATGCTCGCGCAGCATTTTCTTTAGATCTGAATAGGCGATCGACTCCAATGGTGCTGGGGCTACAAGGTTCTCAGCAATGTCAAAAGTTTCTTGCCCACAGACACACAGCAAAGTAGCAGCTTTCAATTCGTCTTCTTGGATCTTATTCACCCTGAAGTAGTTCCTCGACGCGAGCTACGTAAGAGCTCCATCGTTCTGGGTGCGAAGTATCGAACTCGACAAGACGGCCCAGCTTGGACATTGTTGTGACCGATAGCCTCTTTGACGTCTCTCGCCGCAAGGAAGGAGAAGGGGTCCCACGAAGCCAAGCCCACCTCCAGTGTCTTCATACTGGCAGGCGGTTGCTTCTCCTGGACACCGCGCTTCTCTTCGCTTCAGGCCTTCAGGTGAGTTGGCCCTAGCTTCTTTTCCTTTGGCTTCCTATGCGGTGAATCCCACCTTTGTCGCCAATGTTCTGTTCTTGCAAAGCAGACATCGAGACGAGGCAGGTTCACAACAAAGGATCTCTTTATTAAGTACATTCACAGAACAGAAGCAAGAACACAATGGCCACTGGCCTTTTATATTCCCCTTGCAAGGGGATGCACATCCAATCATTGCAGGCCATTCTCCTGCCTTGCGCATGTGCGCAAGGCTGGAGACAGCCTGTCTGGGTCCCGGGCAGACACGTGGTCTGTCCGGGTCTCTGCAACCTTCCTGCAGCCTTTCTGAACCTTGCTGAATGACTCAGCAAGGCCCAGGACATAACAGTATCCAAGGTGGCTTTGTTGGAATCCTTCATGTCAGCTGGCAGATTATACTAAAAATCTTGAAGGAAGTTCATATATTTCCTCCCCTGCTTGCCCTACAAAAGTTTTCTTCTGCAACTCAGTTGTTCAGGAGCCGAAGGGCCTGTGAAATAATGCTAGGCCTTGCAGATACCTTCTCCTTATGTCATCTTGCTAACCTGGAGATCAGCCATTTGGATTCCTTAACTGTGTGAACTCGGCAGCAGATGTGTACAACACTGTTCTTATGGGCTACCCTAATCCTTCTTAGCTTTTGAAGTAGGGAAGCAGGAAAAAGGTACTAGAGGAAGAAAATAAAGTCCTTTATTATTTGTCTCTCTCCCTACCCTCCACCCCCCCCCAGAGCTATTAAATTGCAACAGTTCATACTGAACCGCGTTGCGACACAGACCTGAAATCCTCATAATTGGCCTGAATATGATTAAAGAAATCCCTCACCCAGAGGCTTTTAAGTCTGAATAGGTTCAGTTCATTCTGCTGACTGATAAATGTTGTCATGTTTGATCTAACATCAAAAGTATGAGGAGGAAAAGCAAACCAAAGTTTGGGGGCGAGGCTGAGATTCAGTGGAAAATATTAAGGTATCTGAGACCAAACAATTATACTTTTTCATACTGTACTCATTGAGATGATAGCAATGGATTTATTCCTGGGGGAGTTTCAATTAATGGTTGCCTGTGAAATTGGATTGATAGAGAATGGAGGGTTTTTTTTTTTTTTTTTTTTTTTGAAGGGTGGCCCAATTCTTAAGTAAAACTGAGTGTGCATTAAATGATTCATCTTAATTAAAAGTTACATCTGTTCCACATATCCTTAACATACATTTTGCTGTATCTAGCATTAATTGTAAATGTCACAAAGTAGTTATATCTGCAGTTGGAATT
This sequence comes from Azemiops feae, assembly GCA_023970755.1. Taxonomy (NCBI): domain Eukaryota; kingdom Metazoa; phylum Chordata; class Lepidosauria; order Squamata; family Viperidae; genus Azemiops; species Azemiops feae. The sequence continues at coordinate 763,259 of JALGBA010000476.1, read as the reverse complement.
TGCAAACACAAATAGGCAATTTAAAGGCATACAAAATTATAAGCATTTATGCACATTTGCTTTTAAAATCTCCATGTGCCATTGTACAGTACTGTAGAACAGTTGATATTAATACTAAATAAACTGATACTAAATTCTAGTAACAGATTTAGTACAATTTTTATTAGCATCAGCCTTTGCATAGTTGTAGTTTAACACTTAAATGTGTCCCTGGATCCAAAGGTATGTTAAATCTGTACCCATATAATAGGGTTATACAAATCTATTAAAAGAGGGGCTTGGAAATGCACAAATGATTTTTTTTCATGTTGTTAAAATGGCTACTGTACTTGAACAATTCCTTGTTTCCACCTATCTGTGCATGCTGTCTCATCAATTTGTTGGGAAAACTGCAAAATGGCTGTGTATGACAGGCCTGCAAAGAAAACTGGGAACAGCTTCTACAACCTGAAAGAAAACATGGCTCCTTTAACAAGAAGTGCTTTGTACAATCTGCCAAACCTTCCAAGGCAGCTCTTTCAAAGGATTTGCGCAGCCATACATTTTTGTAACCCGACTGATCATGACAATGGCAGTTGCTATAAAAATGCTGTGGGTAACTTCCTGTAATGCAAGAAATCTATCTATCTATATAGCTAGCATGGCATGGCTAGCTGGGGCATTCTGGGAGTTGAAGTCTGCAGGTCTTAAAAGTTGCCAGGGTTGGACACCCCTGATTTACATGGATGTAAAAAATGCAGTGGCTGTGTTTGCTCTGTAATTGAATGAAATAAATTATGTAATGGTTGTTTAAAGAACTGGTCAAGAGGACCAAAGAGTCCATGTTCTCTTTCTCCTCTGGAGTTACCATCTCCCTGTTTTTATTGAGGCCATTTCTTTTGTGAAAGAGTCCCATTGACTCTGAATATTACAGGTTATAGTCTTTGCTATGACAAGTGTGAGCTCACTGGGATTTCCTGTTTTTCTACTTTTGATAAAACATGGGAGAGCTTTGGGAAGTAACATTGAGAACTGCAAAAACAAGAAGTGATTGGGCCTCTTTTTTTTGTTTAATATGCCAAGGAAAATTTCCTTTGCTAGTAAACATTAATTTCATTTTAGATTTAAGAAAAGGAATGTGCAAGTGAAATACAAGTGAAATTATAAAACTCATAGAAGCAGCAACTTTAGGCACAGCGGGAATAAAGAAATCAAATCACTGGTGTGTTTCCTCCCATCCCAGTTATGAAAAAAATCTGCACATTTTGGTTAAATAAAAAAAAATGAGCTGAAGGAAGTAACTGAGTAGATACAACCCATGCTAACATAGAGAAGGTTGTATCTTCCTTTTATGGATGGAGGTCTTCAAGATGAGATGCCTGTCAGAAAAAAAGAGGTTGCAGACTAATTTTACATGACAGACATAGCTGAATGAGCAGGGATTAAAACCCAGATTTTTAACATTTAAGCCCTCCAAATCTCCTATTGTCTTTGTATGGAAATTTATTTCTGCTAATTGGACAGTTTTAAAATCTCAAGTTCATTCTGCTCCATGTGTGGGAAAAAAAGCATGATCTTTGTCCTTGCTGAAAAAGAAAAACAAAACAAAATTCATCTCCATCAGTCATAGGTGCAAATTATCTTGTTCAGGACATCTGTGAATGACTGCCACACCTTACTGTGCTGTTTGAACCAAACACTATTTCAGGAGTGTCCATGGGATGTGATCATGAAACTCAAGATGGGTCTCTCATAGTGTGCTTGAAGCTCTGCTTGTTTTTCTACGTGTATCACACATACATTTGATTGCACTGTCATAGTAGCCATAATACACTCACAGAGAATAGCTCCACCTATGGTTAATATTCACAATATGTAGATATTATCTCCACAACCTTCCTTTCTTTCCTTCCTCCTGCTGTGCAAAAGGCTTGCTTGTTGGATTAATTACTGGAGTGTTGGTCTGTGGAAGATCACGGAGCAGATGGCACATGTGAGAAAAATCCAGTTCATGACTTCTCAAAGTAGAGCTGGAAGGTATCTGCTCGAGATCTCAGGGATCCATCCAACAATATCAACATAGATCATATCAGACCAGTTAGATCTGTAATTCTGAATCAAAAGCAGGCAGCTATAGAAAGTTCATATATTTTCAATGGCTAGGTATTAAATAGCTACCGCGTGAAACTCTCTTCAAGTACCAAGACCCAGGCTTAGGTCCTAGAACCAAAAATGTTTTGTCTACCTGTTTATTGAATGTTGGATTGAGGACAGTTACAGTAGCTAGACAACTGCTTTGCTGTAAACCTTCATGGATTCACGGAGGTAACCAAAAATGTTTTGTCTACCTGTTTATTGAATGTTGGATTGAGGACAGTTACAGTAGCTAGACAACTGCTTTGCTGTAAACCTTCATGGATTCACAGAGGTAACAACAAAACATACAGTTCTGCACAGAAATGTGATTTGCATGAGCACAGGCACTCTAGTTGGTTAATTATGGTTGATAGTTCAATGAGAACTATGAACCCAGCCATTTGTGGCTTCTCCTAGAAGACCACAGCTGAGACTATTTTGCTTTCAGCTACAGGAAGTTCGATTTCTTGATAATGTCTGACCGAACTAAAATTAATCTAGAGCATATTTTTCAAATTACCAAAGTTAATCTAGACCTTTTTATGTATATATAAAATATACTTCATATAGAATCTATTTTGAATTTGTGACAGGAAAAATTATGCTTTCCAACGAGAGGGAAATAAGGAGAATCAGTAATGCAAACTGAACTGAAGTAATTATATGAAAATCAGTTCAGTAAGATGAAGTTCAGCGAAAGTATGGTTTTATTATCATATTGTTTCCCTTTGTAATTGAAATATGTCAGAGCTGATTAATTTTCTTAAGGTTTTTGGAACAAAGTTCAACTGAGACAGGAAAAAAGCCTTAGGATTTTCCATAGCTTATTTTCTTTTAAAAGAAATACAAGTAAATAACTAACTTAGCAAAAGTTATTTATACCTCGGTACTTACTGTCCTGAAAATGCCTGTCCCTCTGGAAACATGATTCAGATGGTCTGAACCAAGGAAACATTTTCCTTTTTCCTGTGTTATACATGAGACAAAAAACAACTGCAAACACCTTGCTCAAAAATATTCCTTTGTTTCCTCCATTTGGGTTTGACGAAACAAATGATACAGTCATAACAGCTTTCCTTATGAAGGTGGTTCATGTTAGACAATGGCCTTATCATGACCTCCCAAAGATATTACAATTAATTTAGCCTGTTTCTTAAAAAAAATGTGAGAGAAAAAATATGTTGTACAAGATGTCTATGCTTAATATGCTTTATATCAGGAAAAGTACATTCGTTTTCTTAAAACAAATTCAATTTGCCACCCTATTCATCTTCCAAAGAATGCTCCTTCACTGAAGATCTCCTTCCATTGTCAAGCACTTCAAGATAGACCAGATTAGGAAACCAAAGTTATGCAGGCCAGTACAAAATTTATTGTAAGGCGATGGTAACAGAATTTTGCAAGTCTAAATGTGCTTTATCTTTCTGAGAACTAGAAAGGTTCTTCTCTGAGATGTTTTCTCAGATTACTGTTCTGATGCAGTTTCAGGTTTCTTTTATCTGACCATCGTCTGCATAGCGGCTCTTCCCCCTGTTCCTCAAGGTTATTCCTTCTGCCCATCACATCCATGTGGAAATGTGAGTAGAGGTATCTAACTTTCTTTAATCAACTTTTGTTGTTTGCCTTATTCATCACACCCATCATTTATTTAACCTTCTCTTCTACTGTCTTATTCTTAGGAGATTTCTTTGTCTCGTGCCCTTCCGACAGAGGCCCTCTTGATGGAGGGTGAGTCTCTGGTTGAGGTGCATGGCTTTAGTTTTCTGAAAACATGATGGTTTTTTATGCTGCCTAGAGGATTATCGCTATATGGTCCAAACTATTCTTTAGACAAGATTTTGCCCTTCCAAAATGTTTGATCCCCCCCCCCAAGTACTATAGAATGTCCAAACATTTCTACTAAATTATCCAAGGCCTTGCTGTTCAGCATCCAGATTCTCAGTGGATGAGGCTGTTGACAAAAATAGAAAAGGAAGTTGTAGCCAGCTAGTTTACATATGAAGTAGCTCTATAACTTCTGTTAAGATCAGGGGTGCTCCAAAGCAGATAGTGCAACATATTGTGCAACAGTGTCCTTTGGGCACGAATCAGGGAATCCCCAGAGACTTTCTGTATGCAACTGCATCATGTATAGGTAATATAGTTTACCTCTGAATCCGCAAATACAGTAAATAGTCTCATATTTGTTCATTGAGAATGTAATTGTGATGTGCTTTTTAACATTTCCGCCATACGCCAATTATTTTTCCCAAGGGGCCATATGAGAAACTGGAGGATGTCGCCTCCCACCCCTATGTGCCCTGCCCTGCCCCGTCACCATTGCCTCCCACTCCCCCACCGCTGCTGATGTCACAGGCTGGACATGGACAACCGAGAGATGGATGTGGCCTGTGGGCCATAAAATGCCTAGGTTTGATTTAGATTATTCATTATTTGAGGAACTGCAATATACATGCATTCAGAAACTATTCAGACCCCCTTCACTTTTGTCAATTTTGTTGTGCTGCAGCCTGATTCTACAGTTGTTGAAATTCATTTTTTCTCTCTATAATCTACATTCAATGCCCCATAATGACAAAGTGAAAATAGAACTTTAGAAATGTCTGTAAATTTATTAAAAAGAAAAAAACCCTGAAATATCACATTGGCATAAGTGTTCAGACCCTTTGAAACAACACTTGAAATTTAGTTCTGGTGCCTCCCATTTCTCTTGATCGTTGCTGACGTTTCTACACCTTGATTGGAATCAAGCCGTGATAAATTAAATTGATTGGACATGATATAATAATAATAATAATAAAGTTGAAAGGGATCCTGGAGGTAATCTAGTCCAACACCCTGCTCAGGCAGGAAACCCTATACCATTTCAGACAAATGGCTGTCCAGTCTCTTCTTAAAAACTTCCAGTGTTGGAGCACTCACAACTTCTGGAGGCAGGTTGTTCCACTAATTAATTGTTCTAACTGTCAGGAAATTTCTCCTTAGTTCTAGGTTGCTTCTCTGTTTGGTTGGTTTCCATCCATTCCATCGTGGTGACCAAAACTGGATGCAGTATTCCAAGTGTGGCCTTACCAAGGCATTGTAAAGTGGTATTAACACTCCACGTGATCTTGATTCTATCCCTCTGTTAATGCAGCCTAGCACTGTGTTGGCTTTTTTGGGAGCTGCAGCACACTGCTGGCTCATATTTAAGTGATTGTCCACTAGGACTCCGAGATCCTTCTCACAGTTACTACTATTGAGCAAGGTATCACCTATACGATACCTGTGCATTTGGTTTTTCTTGCCTAAATGTAGAACCTTACTTTTTTCACCATTGAATTTCATTTTGTTAGATAGCACCCAATGTTCAAGTCTGTCAAGATCCTCCTGTATATTAAGCCTATCTTCTGGAGTGTTGGCTATTCCTGCCAGCTTGGTGTCTGTCATCTGCAACTTGATGAGTTCTATCCCCATCTATCCCTCATCCAAATCATTAATGAAGATGTTGAAGAGCACTGGGCCCAGAACAGATCCCTGGGGCACCCCACGATCCCTGGGGCACCACACTTCCCTCCATGTATATTCAGTTCCATTGAGGACCACACGCTGAGTAGGGCTGGTCAGCCAGCTACGAATCCATCTGGTGGTGATGCTGTCTAACCCACATTTTTCTATCTTATCAAGTAATAGGTTGTGGTCTACTTGTATCAAATGCCTTACTGAAGTCCAAGTAAATTATATCCAGAGCATTCCTCTGGTCAACTAATTTTGTCAGCTGATCAAAAAATGCAATAAGATTTTTCTGGCATGATCTGTTTTTGACAAACCCATGTTGGCTTTTGGTAATGACTTTGTTTGCCTCTAGGTGTTCGCTGATTCATTGCTTCATTATCTTTTCCAGAATCTTCCCATGTATTGAGGTCAGGCTGATAGGTCTGTAGTTTCCTGGAACCATTTTTCCCCCTTTTTTGAAGATGGGAATTACATCAGCTCTTTTCCAGTCCTCTGGTAGTTCCCCAGTGCTCCAGGATCCTTGAAAGATATAGTTCAGTGGTTCTGAGATCACATCTGCCAGTTCCTTGAGAACCTTGGGGTGTAATCCATCTGGTCCTGGTGATTTGAACTCATCTAGGGTGGACAGGTGCTCACTTACCATTTTCTTGCCTATCTTAACTTGTGTTTCTAAGCTGTTTTTTACGGTACTGTTTTTGATAGGTTGGACTATTTTATCCCTTTGTGTAAAGATGGATGCAAAAAAACGAGTTAAGTAGTTCTGCTTTCTCCCTGTTGCTTGTCACCTTCTTGCCACTTTCTCCCAATGATGGACCAATCATTTCCTTAACCCTTTTCTTGTTTCTTACATGTTGAAAGAAACTTTTTTTTGTTATTTTTGACTTTTGTCGCAAGCCTTAGTTCATTTTGAGCCTTAGCTTTCCTCACTTCATCTTTGCAGGCTTGGGCTATTTGCTGATATTCTGCCTTAGTTATGTGCCCCTCTTTCCACTTTTTATACTTGTCCTTTTTGTCTTTCAATTTATCAGAGAGTTCTTTAATTTGGAAAGGCACACACCTCTCTATAGAAGGCCTCACAGCTGACAACGCACATTGTAGCAGAGCAAAAATCATGAGGTCAAAGGAACTACCTGCAGAGCTCAGAGATAGGATTATTGCAAGGCATAGATTTGGGTAAGGTTACAATATAATTTCTGCTGCACTGAAGTTTCCTAAGAGCACAGTGGCCTCCATAATTCTCAAATGGAAGAAGTTTGGCACAACTAGGACTCTTCCAAGAGTTGATCGCCCAGTCAAACTGAGCAATCGGGGGAGAAGAGCCTTAGGAAGAGAGGTGACCAAAAATCCAATGGTCACTCTGACCGAGCTCCAGAGATCCTGTGTGGAGATGGGACAGAGTTCCAGAAGAATAACCATCACTGCAGCCTTCCACCAATCTGGGCTTTATGGCAGAGTGGCTAGACAGAAGCCTCTCCTCAGTGCAAAACACATGAAAGCCCGCTTGGCCTTCGCAAAAAAGCAGCTGAAAGATTCTCAGACTGTGAGGAACAAGACTCTCTGGTTTGATGAAACCAGAATTGAACTGTTTGGCCTCAATTCTAAATGTTATGTCTGGAGGAAACTAGGCACTGCTCATCACCTGCCCAATATCATCCCAACAAATAAAGCATGGTGGTGGCAGTATCATACTGTGGTGGTGTTTTTCAGCAGCAGGGACTGGGAGACTGGTCAGGGTTGAGGGAAAGCTGAATGGAGCAAAGTACAAGGGTATCATCAATGAAAACCTGTTCCACAGCACTCAGGACCTCAGACTGGGCCTAAGGTTTACTTTCTAACATGGCAAAGATCCTAAACACACAGCCAAGACAACACACGAGTGGCTTAGGGACAACTTTGTGAATGTCCTAGAGTAGCCTAGCCAGAGCCCTGACTTGACCCCTATTGAACATCTCTGGAGGGACCTGAAAAAGGCTGTCCGCCATCAGTCACCACCCAACGTGACAGAGCTTGAGAGGATTTGCAAGGAAGAATGGCAGAAACCCCCCCCACCATCCAGTTGTGCAAAGCTTGTTGCATTATACCTCAAAAGACTCGAGGCTGTAATTGTTGCCAAAGGTGTTTCAACAAAGTACTGAGTGAAGGGTTTGAATACTTATGCCAATGTGATATTTCAGTTTTTTCTTTTTAATAAATTTACAGACATTTCTAAAATCCTGTTTTCACTTTGTCATTATGGGGTACTGAGTGTAGATTAATGAGAAAAACAATTAATTTCAACAACTGTAAAATCAGGCTGCAGAATAACAAAATTGACAAAAATGAAGGGTCTGAATACTTTCTAAATGCCCTGTATATATGCCCTGTATACACACACACAAGCATACATACCACATACATACATACATACATATACCTACATATATATGCATGCTGAGGTTCTATTATTATGTGTTTGAACAATCTCAAAGTTTTGGAGATTCCTTTTTGACAAGTCCCTTTTCTAGAAATCTTCTCTTTGAACAAAATAAACAGTACAGTATTGGACTATTCTGGCAATTTTCCATTTAAATTTATTGCATTATCTGAAAGGAAAGCTAGTGTTCTTCCCAAATGATTTACTTCTAAAAATAAAGGAGCATCTTGAGATTCTCAGAGTGAAGTGAAAGAACACGATAAATCTCCCTTTTGTGAAAATCATCTTAAATTCAGGTCACCTTTTCTTCCATAAATATGAGGTTGAATTTGATAGTCTCGCTGTCACTGTTTTCAATTTCTTCAACATTTATGTCTTGCTGAGTCAGCTCCTTTGTGTAACAGGAAGCATTTTATATGCATATCTGTAAAATAGCTCTGGGAATTGTATTTAATAGAAAGAGAATATGTTTAAGATAACTAGCCAAAATATTGAGTTTTAGCCAATGTGTAGCATCATTCCAAACTATGGAATGCACTTCTTGGAAAGTCCTCCACACTTTCTACTTTTGACAAAGTAAGTCTTTGTTCTTCAGTTGTGACTTTAGTTCATTCATTCATTCGGTTTATGGGCTGCCCGTTTTTGAAGGCTTTGGTGGCTAACAGTGTCAACATATAAAGCAATGAATCCCTAACCTCTAATACCTATAAAAATTAAAAAGAGCAAAAAAGACAAAACAAAAACATGGAAGCAACCATGAACCTTTAAATACAAACCCTCTTTTCTTTTGCAAGACAGGTCTTTCTAATTTTCCTAAAGATCAAGAGGGTGGGATACTAATGATTGCAACCTGTTTTTAATATTGGACATTAAGAGTTTTATGCTTTGTTTGATTAGAAGTAAGGCAGAAATTGAAATAACAAATGTGTGCAATTTCCCCATCTCCTTTCTTTATCAACGAAGTATCTGCTTCATAGAATCTTTTCTAGTTCAGTGATTCTAAAACAAAATTACATCCCCCCTTTTAAGCCTCAAAGTTTAGAAACAGATTATAGGAATAAATCTATATTTTGTTGAGCAAATCATTCTCAAGTGTAAATCAGCGTAATTCCACTGAAGGTTAATGCATTTTTACATCAGCAAAAATGCAGCTTATAATAGCCCTTTGCGTGCTTCCTGTTATTAAAGAGGAGGCCTCTTCGTAAACGTTTTGAAAATTGGTTCATATTGTCAAATTTCAAGAAAGCAATTCAATACTCGAGTTCACTGGAATATTTAAAACTAAGTAACTTAATGATGCCTGATAATGAGCATGTGAAATGTTTGTAATGAGAAACTATAGTTCAATCTGACACCAGATAATGAACCAACTTAAGAATAAAGAAAGGTACAATTGGGCTGATTTTTAGGGACCATGTGACAGAAAAGACTCTGCACTCCAGCCTCTAAATCAAGGGTGTCAAACTCGCCGCGTCACGTGATGTGTCGTGACTTTTTTCGCATTGCCGGAGCTGAGCGGCAATGCCGGAGCTGGGCGGCCTCCACATGAGGCAACCGGCCCGTGGGCCAACAGTTTGACACACCCCTGCTCTAAATCTTCTGAAGTCTCATTTTCCAAGCTCTGATCACGTTTTATAAGATGGATGGATGGATCCATAAAAGAATTTTACCTGTTCTGATAGTCCTACATTTGTGACTGAACGCTGTAATTCAGTTAGCTTTGTAGTGCTCATTCAGGAAAATGATTTTGAATTTTAGATAGTGCATGGAACTAATTTGTGTTGGCTTATTTTGAATTAGTGCCCACAGAACCACATTTGTTTCTTCAAAGGCGAGCCAGAGGTCAGCTTAAGTCCTGATGAAACCAAGCGTGATGTACTCTGCCTCACAATCAGATTTCCCCTGAGTAAACAAGCAGCTACTCTCTCATCAACTGTCTATTCTTCTCCATACATGGGGTCCTTTCTGAAATTGGTCAAACCACAACATTGCAACAGTGTGTTCACCAACTAATGCAATATTATGAGCTTATTACAGAATTAACAAATTGCCAAACAGGAAGCAACATTCTACAGGTGGACATTATAACTCCCTTTCAGAATGTGAATTAATCATAGCCAGCATTTTACTGGCTTTGTGATTTTCTTTTTCTTGGATGGTTGGTAAATTTCAACTTGTTGCCTCTTCACCCTTAAGTCTCCCCAACTTTTTCCCTTATCCTATTCTCTAGTTACGTTCAAAACACTTTTACCCTATTTTATAAGGCCAACCCTACTATTAAACTGAGCAAGGCAGGTTCGCAGTATCACAAAAGGCAGTATATTCTTAGTTTTTTCCATTGGCGATTACTGTATTTTCTGCCGCCAGGATGGAAAGAAATGCTTGGTAGGGTTTTCTGTCTGATGCGCTGGGGGGGAAAAATGCCTAGCTTTGGGATAATATGGATCTTAGCTAGAATATTATATTGGACCATCAATAACATTTTTGTTTCTCTGCAAACAACCCCAGTTTCTTAAACTTGGTTAAGGAGTCTTTCCCAATTATTTGTCCCTAAGAAGAAGTGGGAGGCAGAATCAGGCCTACTTATAACAGGACTTGTTATATAAAAAAAACCAGATGGCAGAAGCAACACTCTGTAAAAACCATCCACATGGTCCTTTCATCACCTATTTTTGTTCCCTCCTCTCAAAGGACATTTCTGAATGATAGAAGCATTGCTTTTCCAAACCTTCCTCCTGTAGGCTAGAAGGGCAAAGTATATAAAGAGAAAAAGATGGGAGGAACAAAATGTCCCTTGTCTTCCTTGCTTATGTTAGTCCCTACAGAAAGCAGAGCCAAGCAGATCTCAGATAATGGTTGAACAATTAGCACCTAATCTGAGACAGTGTTCTCAGGATGGATGAATACTTTTGGAAATACCAAGCGACGGAAGAAGAAGTGGTCAAACAAAGAAGTTGGATTTGGAATCAAAGCACAGAAGTTAAAAACATTTATAACCAAGAGATCCCTATGAATAAAAACAAGCAGAGGAATCCTCAGAAGTCGAAAAATTCAATATATTTGAATGTGCAATCAAAGGTGTGTTCGAGATAAGCTGCACGAGAGAAAAAAAAGGTAGCAGGTCTTGTCTTATGTGGTTGTGCCTGCCATTCTTGACTTTTGAGATCCCTTCTGTGGATGGTTCTGAAAACAAAATATCTGTACCCCTGGGCTTCTAACTGAAAAAGGCATAATGCAAAAGAAAAGAGAAAGAAAGGAAAAATAGAAAATTTGAAGGTTAATTCTCATGTCATAAAGGGCTGTGATAATAACCTTGAGGAAATAGAGGAAGAGCTACAATCAAAGCAACAGTTAGGTGAGAGAAGACGCAGTCCAAAGTAGAAATGTAATTTGAGAAAACGTCTCAGATTTGACACTCCCTCAAAGGGCTGATACATCATGACCAAATGTAATGTAGAGGTCAGATGGGTTTATGGGAAAACAGCTGGCAATGTACAGCTTCAGAAGGTTCTGATGTAGCCCATTGCAGGTGCCCATTCTGTTATTATTCTCTTGAATTTTCCCATTGCCAGGTGAAAAAGGCAGGAAGAGGACTGCATGCAACAGTGTCTTCTTTGGTATAGTCTGGCATAGTATAGGGTGGTATAGGGTTTCCTGCCTGAGCAGGGGGTTGGACTAGATGACCTCCAAGGTCCCTTCCAACTTTATTATTATTATTATTATTATAGTCTGATTTTTCCCAGCTGTAGCCTTCAATTATGGTTGAACTCAAAAGGTCTTCATAATCTCAGGCTCTTCTAGATACTTCCTAACTTTCTGTGTTGCAGGCTCCTCCTCCCTTTTGGTTTCTTTGTGCGCATCCATATATCCTTATCTATGCTCAGCATTTTTAACAAATTTATAATATTTTAGACTAATTCTCCTTTCAGTACACCAATAGTCTTCATTTTATTTTGTTATAGAAAACCACAGAATTAATAAATAAAATAAATAAAATAAAAAGACTGTGATTAAAGTTTACATGTTATTTATATGTGAGGGTGTAGGTTTATACATATGTTGTTCATAGCATGCTTAAATGTGTGTTATGTATGTGTACACTTGAAAGCAAGCAACTAAATTTCATTTTTAATGTGTGCCAATGTGCCCAAAGTAAAAAAATGACAATAAAGGTTATTTATCTATTATTATTTTTAAATTTTGAGAAATACAATGGCACATATTAGACCAGTTGATCCCATTCTACACTTTCATTAATAAAAGAGTACTTTCTAAGCTGACATGAAAAGAAAAACATGTAGCCACTGTTCTGCCTATTTTATCAAAAAGGTTCTTCCCCATCTTTAATGTTTTGAATCAAGGAATGAACACCCTTACAAATGATTGAAATAAGTGGTATACAAAGAACAATTTAAAAAAAATTATTAGAGCAAAATTAGTGTTGTTCTCAAAACAATTCAGCATTCTATTCTTTTGTGGCAACTGTGTTTGGACAATAGTGTGTTTGCACAAAAAAGGTGCAAGCAAATAGAAGAGTTTGCTTTATAACTTAAAGCTAACTTAAAGCTTTAAAAAATACATTTTTATGAACATGTTTATCTTGCTGTAAACGTCTCCGTTGTTATATACACTTCCTTTTTGTTACTCATCTGTGAAGATAGAACTTTACTCCAGAAGTCTAGATGGTCACACCAAGAAATGCTTGCAAAGCCCTGGATATAATTTTGGATTCTTTGAGACTTCTGGGATGGTTTTAGGTTGTTCTACTGGAGTAAAGTTGATAGGCTGAACATCCTTCAGGATATTTTATATCTCAGGTGATTCTGATTGGCACACAAGGATTAAAAACATGAAAACCACTGCAACCCCTGATCCCAATAATAATCTCACTCACAGAAAAACACTATTATCTCAAATCTCCCATTCAAAATCATGACTCCAATTGATGGAGCTCCACAGATTTTCCAAAATATATATCATTGTTTTAGATATTTCTTTTGGGAGGACATGATATGCTTCCAGGAACTGTCTGCTGCAAATCTCACTGTGATAAAGGAAAGGAATGTTTGTGAGATCTATATAAAGCTGGCTCTCCCAAATAAGCCCCATTTACTGAAAAAAAAATAGCTTATCTCATGAATTGAATTGTTTGAACGGTTTTGGTGGTGGTTATTTTTACCACTAGTTTATAATATGTTGGACAGCTTACTTTTTAATATAAATGAAATGAGCACTACACATGAAATACCTATGTGAAGGTCTGATACTATTCAATGGCAAAGACGTACAAACCCCCCCCCCAAAAAAAAAACAAAAAAAAACAAAATCCAAACTGGATTTTTTTTTTACAGAACTAAACATTGCTGTTTTCTTCTGCCCTCAGAAAAATTCCCACAGACACTCATGCTTCTAGCCAATTTCCAGCATTTGCAATGAAATCATTATCAAATTGTCTTCCTGCCTATTTGTCTCTTGGTGTTAGTTACACAGCTCGTGTATCATGTTGGAGGGCTGGTATCAGCCTATAGATAAACAAGGAAACACATCAATTGATGCTTCTTGCTAATTACGAGGGCTGTAAAATTATAGCATTTTTTTGCGCCACACTAATTATTATATGGAGTGGGAAACATTTCCCCAGTTTGAAGAAACAGGAAATGTCTGGCTTATTGGTTTGGACAACCTTAGCTTTGGGACAGTAACAATATCTCCTTGAGAAGTTGTATTTAATTCTACTGCTGGAAAATGTGCTTGGCTTAGCCATGTGGTTCCCCGATCCATATTGTCTAGCAGGAATGCACAACTTCCCATCACCTTGAAGGCCAGAACAAGCTTTGAAGGACACAGCAAGGGCCACATTCCTAAAATATACAGGGCCAGGTCTATTTGGAAATGGGCTTTAGGAGTTTTAAGTGCAGAAAAGGATGCCTTAGGTTTGCAAAATATAGGGCCTCTCCTCACCAAGAATGTAACACCAGTCCTGGGAGAGTGCTGGGAAATGGGGTGGGGTGCTACATAAGGGATGTTGGTAAGCTGGGGCCCTACTTTGGTACTCTACCATGGTTTTAAATAAAATTCCAAAGGAGATATCCAGAGTGGGAGAAATAATGACTCTAAACTATCATCCATTCACTCATTGACTCTTGGCAATGAACTTCCTGGTTTACTAAGGAAACCAGATACTTCATTTACGGGTGAATTTGTGTTAGTTGGTTTGAGAACAGAGGTCAACTATAGCAAATTAAATAAAAAGGCAGAAGCTGGGTTTCTTGATTGATCTTGTTGTGGGATGGCTGGAAAAAAAGTTATTTTCCTGAACTTTTTTGAAAAGATGAATGATGAAGTACCTCATTCTCCCATTTGGGGTATTATTATTGTTAATGATTACTTTTATCCTATTTATTTAATTAGGACATTTATTTACATCCTATCATTTAAGGAAATAGACTTCCCAAAGCAGTTTATGGCTAATGCAAACATTATGAGTAAAAATGCAATTAATTGTTATGGAAGAACAAATCAACTTCTTTCTGTAACATAACTTTTTTTAAAAAAAATTGATTCACTTATTATTTTTGCAATATGAGCACAATCTTATCAGAATGGTAATATAGAATTAGAAAAGTAATCCAAAGAAAATAGCACAACATGGAATAAATGTAAATACATGGGTAGTCTTGCAACTGCATCCAATATTAATGTACAAGATGAAGATACTCTATGACAAAATAAGGCTAATGAATAGCAACCCACTTCATTCTTATTACATTTTTCAAAGCTTTTTTGGTATTTTGTGATTTTTTTTTTCCTTAAGCGATTTCTTAGCCTCTTATCATTATCCAGAGTAGATTGAAAAGTGGTTACTTACCTAAGGCTGTCAAGCAAAGGTCCACAGCCGAATGAAGATTTTATCCGATCCTAGATCTCCCCAGACGTCTAAGCTTTAACCAATGTTAAATATCGACTCTGAACTGATATGGACCAGCTTCCCACCAAACAGGAATTACTTTCTGGCCTCCAAATGGATCCGGTGGTTTGTCACTTACTACATTTGATTAGGCAATTATGGGCCCCATTAATCTTCTGATACAATGTCTCTCCCACATATCATCTTAGGCTTTCGTGTTTTCCTTCCACTAAATCCGAGACCCTTGTTATACACCATTTTTCATAGGGCCTAGTTGTATGCGTTTTGAGTGGCCTTCAACAACCTGGTTCAAAATATGAACCAAAAAAGCATATTCACCCTGGTTCAAAAAAAAGGAACC
This sequence comes from Azemiops feae, assembly GCA_023970755.1. Taxonomy (NCBI): domain Eukaryota; kingdom Metazoa; phylum Chordata; class Lepidosauria; order Squamata; family Viperidae; genus Azemiops; species Azemiops feae. The sequence continues at coordinate 747,968 of JALGBA010000476.1, read as the reverse complement.
AAAAAAGCATATTCACTCATAATGTAACTCTGGCCAGATTTATATTGCAAATGAGTTCCAGGTAACTAAGTAATGGTTATTTCATCTTATACAAATAACACAAGACTATTAAAATGTGCTTAATGAAGATAAATGGTGTTATAAAAGACATGCAAAAGAAAACTATTACAATGTTAAGACCAATAAATAAATGCAAATGATAGTAAAATATAAAATTATGAGAGGTTAGCTATTGTAACATTCTCAATATGGGATAGGGTTTAAGTAATTACAGCATTTACAATAGTGCTGTGGATCAAGACTAAATTGTGATTCTTTTTTCTCTCCCCTGCTTGATATTTTATATATCAACTATGCTGCAGGATGGTTGTGTAGTGAAAGTGTGAGGCTTGCATAATTTGAAGACTTAATTAACTGTATTTTACTTGGCACTGAAAGGAAGAAACACAGTATCATAGATCTGAACAGAAGCTTCCCAAAGTTTACTGGCAGAGAAAAAAGTGGGCAGGTTCATGAACCATTCTTGACTGTTTTTACTGGCAGACATCAGAGTTGTTGTGATTGGAATTAAAATATCAGGGTAAAAGAAATCCGGCAAATAGAACACAGTGCTTTGGAGAATGCTTCTGTCAATTAAAAAACAAAATGAAGCTAAGCGAAACCATCAAAAATTTGAAATTGCCTGATTTACATCAATGTGGGGGCTTGGGTCATTTTTCTTTCTAGGGACCCCCACTCGGCTTGATCAAGTACATGCTATTTTCAAATAACATTTTGAAAATTATTTTTTTAAAAAGACAAAAATGAAAACAAAAAGGGAACACAAGAGCAGACTCTGAGTTCTTAATTGTAGTCCACATGTTGATAGCTGCTTATCAGGATTAGCATCCTAAAGTTAAAAGACAAGGGTTTTTTTCGCCACCTGAATCTAGATTTTATTCTTTGAAAGTTACATTCCTTGAGAGTTCCATGATAAATTCAGTCCCAGACCTACACCCACAGAAGCTGCTAAATTCTCTTTATTTCAATTGTTTTGCAAGAATTCTCTATACCGGGAGTCCCCAACCCCCAGTCCGTGGACTGGTACCGGGCTGCAGCATGTCATCAACCGGGCCGCACAAACAAGCAAAGCCCTATCTGTGAGATGCAGGCAGCACACAAAACCATGCACTCTCCGGTCCACGGAAAAACCTCTCTCCATGGAACCGGTCCCTAGTGCCCAAAAGGCTCGAGATCTCTGCTCTATACCTTATTTAAAACTCAAAATAAAGCTGGATATTGCTGGATTATATATTTTAAAAGTGTTTGTTTGTTAATTTATATGTTACCAATCTCACCATTCAAAGCATCTCTGGATTTCCTTCCTTGCCATCGGTATTGCAAATGCAACTCCAGTTCTGAAGGCTGGTTTTTTTTTTTTTAATTGTGTCTGAATGCTATCTATGCCTCTTCAACAGCAAGGAAGAATTGTTGTTGTTGTTGTTGTTATCTCTGCCTGCTCTTCCCCACCCCCAGCCGTACTCAGTATCCAGCATGATGAAGACTGCCTGGAGAATTGCGTACCTCGCACCTTCTTTGGTGACATTTTGATGGCTGTCACTTAAAACTAAATAGCAGATTAATGTGGCAGTGAGATAGAGCAGGCTGATGGATGCAAAAGTGACACCAGTCAGAAATAGACTGATTTGCCCATCTGTGGATGTTTCTGTTACTTGTATTTTTATGTGTCCTCTTTGTTCATGTGGCTAGCATGAAAGGTCTTAGATGAAGTTGCAATAAAAGCAATGCACAATGATGACCTAAACAGACATTGATTTATTACTGAATAATGTGTGCCTCTTTGGGGCTTTGATACTTTCCCCTCTCATTTTAGTCCAGTAAGATCCCTCTGAGGTTCCTTGAGATGAGAGACAGTGAATGGCTGCAAGCTGTGGTGGGATTGGAACTGAGATCTTACTGTCCCAGTCCAATCCTTTAATCACTAAACCAAAAACACTAGTCTCTATATTTTCCTATTTTATTTTTTAATAATACCATTCCAGAATTTGGAACCTTGACATCTCTGTTTACTGTTCCCATTCTAAGGTTTAGGAATATTTCTCTGTCAATTCTTTAATAGCAGGGGAAGGGTATCTCTTTTAAAGGATTTCACTCTGCACAATCAGCATTGTATTGATATTTTGTAATATCTGTGTGGTGTTTGCTAACTCTCATCCCATAGAAGTGTAAATGGGTGCTGCAGAGGAAAATAAAGTTTCTTAATAATAATAATAATAATAAAGTTGGAAGGGACCTTGGAGGTCATCGAGTCCAACCCCCTGCTCAGGCAGGAAACCCTATACCATTTTGGACAAATGGCTGTCCAGTCTCTTCTTAAAAACTTCCAGTGTTGGAGCATTCACCGCTTCTGGAGGCAGGTTGTTCCACTGGTTAATTGTTCTAACTGTCAGGAAGTTTCTCCTCAGTTCCAGGTTGCTTCTCTCCTTGACTAGTTTCCATCCATTACTTCTTGTCCTGCCCTCAGGCGCCTTGCAGAACAACTTTGTCTGACACAGTTCTTGTGATTTTAGCAACAAGTGCCAATCTAACTTTAAAAATACAGTATGAAGACTTGTGATTTTATAATTCTCAATTTTAGTTATAAATATGCTGGCATTCTGTACTGTGGGAATTCCAGAGTAAAATGACATCGCACTAAAACCTTAGGCATACTTGCAATACCCCAGGATTTTGCACCTTGAGCATACAAGTGCAACAATAAAAAGGTGCACAGTTGTGCAAATCAAATGTGTGTGTGTGTGTGTGCTCCATTCCATCCATCGGATGTGCGTGTGAGTGCAAAATGGAGGAAGGAAAGATTAATAAGGGGGTAAAAAGTTTTTGCATAAATCATTTCAAGCATTGTGATTAATCCCTGGTATGGACAGGATTCTGCAACCTTTTGTGAAATTAAGCCCAGAAGTGAATTCAGCAACCAACCCCAAAAAAGAAACAGCATGAACAAATGTTTTTTTTCTAATATAGTCTTTGACCCATTCTTTGGCTCTTTTCATTGGCTTTAGGAAGGCACAATCCTATTTTAACTGAACTAGCACGGATCTGTGCTTAGAAGGTTTCTTATTGCCCTGCAAAAGCTGAACAAGACTGGCTGAGGGAAAGCCATAAATCAAAAAATGGAGGCCGTGTCATGGCTTGACTGGTCTTGAAGTAACTCTAGATGAAGCCCTTCCTTTGGAGAAGCCATTCGTGCCTTGGCAAGTTCTGTAGTGTGCATAAGAGCCTTTTAACAGCAGCGTGGATATTAGTTAACACTCTTAAATTAATCCTGGTTGAGGAAAAAAAAATGGCTGTCATAATCCAGTGTCCAGGATGGCATTGTTGTCTCTTGCCAAAAAGATGAAAAAACTCACCTTTGTTTTTGCAATCAAGGAGATTTGAACCTTTCCAAATCTCCTTCTGAATACAGGTAGTCCTCAACTTATGACAATTGAGCCCCAAATTTCTAAGCGAGACAGTTGAGTTTTGCTCCATTTTACAACCTTTCTTGTCACATTTGTTAAGTGAATCACGGCAATTTAATCAATTTAAATTGATTAAACATCAATTTAATAACATGATTGTTAAGTGAATCTGGCTTCCCCATTGACTTTGCTTGTCAGATGGTTGCCAAAGCTGATGACGTGACCTCAGGACATTGCGACCGTTATAAACATAAATTGGTTGCCAAGTGTCTGAATTTTGATCACATGACCATGGGGATGCTGCAGTGGTTGTGTGAAAAACTGTCGTAAGTCACTTTTCTCACTAAATGAACTGTTGTAAGTAGAGGACTAACTGTAGTATTAAGTTGTTGCTATCCTGCTTTTTATACGTGTGTGTGTATATTATAATGTAATAGTAATCTAAACTGCAATATTAATTTTATACAATATTAGATATGTGTAAAATAATGCATGTATCCAAATCTCCTTCTGAATTGTTGATGTAGTTTATATACATATGCATATGTATATACATTCACACACATATTTCTATCATCATCATCATCATCATCATTCTATCCATTGTCTACCCACTACAGGATGAAGGCCACTTCCGCATGTCTCCAAACAATACGGTCTTAAGCTTTCCTTTGCCAATTGGGCCCGCAATACTTGCTGATGTCATTGATCCATTTTGTTTTAGGTCTCATTAAACTCCGAGGCATGGCCATGCACACAAACCTGTTTCTTGGTACTTCTCAAAGCAATACTTTCTTCAGGGGAAAAATTTAACACCAATCAGAATAGAGCTGGAAGGGAGGTCTTCTAGTTCAACTCCCCGCTCAAGCAGGAGACCCTATACTATTTCAGACAAGTGAGTGTCCAGTCTCTTCTTAAAAACCTCCAATGATGAAGCACCTACAACTTCTGAAGGCAAGCTCTTCCACTGGTTAATTGTCCTCACTGTTAGGAAGTTTCTCTCCTTGATTAGTTTCCATCCATTGTTTCTTGTCCTGCCTACAGGTGCTTTGGTAAATACGTTGACCCCCTCCTCTTTTATGGCAACCTCTCAAATACTGGAATACTGCTATCATGTCACCTTAGTCCTTCTTTTCTCTAGCCAAACCCAAATCCTGCAACCATTCTTCATATGTTTTAGTCTCCAGGCCTTTAATCATCTTAGTTCAGGGGTGTCAAACTTGCAATGTCACGTGACGTATCACAACATATCGCGACTTTTTTTCCATTACCGGTAATGGGGTGGACGTGGTTTCGCTATGACGCATCCGGCCCACAGGCCGGTAGTTTGACACCCCTGTCGTTAGTTGCTCTTCTTTGCACTTTTTCCAAAGTCTCAACATCTTTTTTGTAATATGGTGACCAAAACTGGACACAGTATTCCAGTTGTGGTCTTACTAGGCTTTATAAAGCGGTATTAATAAATACTTCACATGATTTTGATTCTATGCCTCTGTTTATACAACCAAGGATTATATTAGCTTTTTTTGGCTGCTGCTGCACACTGCTGGCTCAAGGTCCCTTTTGCAGTTACTGTTTTTGAGCCAGGTTTCGCCTAATCTGTACTTGTACCTTTGGTTTTTCCCATCTAAGTGTAAAACTTTGCTTTTCTCCACATTAAATTTCATATTGTTGGATAGGGCCCGTTGTTTAAGTCTGTCCTGAGCTTGTTTTCTGGGGTGTTGGCTATTCCTGCCAGCTTAATGTCATCTGCAAATTTGATGAGTTCCCCTTCTATTCCCTCATCTAAGTCATTTATAACGATATTGAAGAGTACTGGGCCTAAGATGGAACCCTGTGGCACCCCACTGCTTACTTCCCTCCATGTAGATGTAGTACCATTAAGGATGACTCGTTGAGTACGGTTTGCCAGCCAGTTACAAATCCATCTGGTAGTAATGCTGTCTATCCCACATTTTTCTAGCTTACCAAGTAGGTTGTGGTCTAATTTGTCGAATGCCTTGCTGAAGTCTAAGTATCCTATGTCCACGGCTGGTCTACTAATTTAGTCACTTTGTCAAAGAATGAAATAAGATTGGTTTGGCATGATCTGTTTTTAGCAAACCCATGCTGGAAAAACTGGCGATAGGTACAAAAACTCAGATGTAAAACATGGATTCCTGAATAGGAAAACCTCAAAAAGTGTATGTGTATGTACAGTTATACTTTAATCAATTCAGGATCTTTTAAAAGTACTGAGGAAGCCTTGCAATCTTCTGTGCTGCTTAATGCCATCTCCAAACTGGAGACTAGGAAATGTAACCAACTTGCTGTTCTTTTAGGCCCAATGATTTTATCAAATGCAGGTAGACACGATACGTTTGAGACAGTACATGTGAATTATAAAGAAGTATTACACAAGTTGTTTAATTAAAGTTTAAAATATGGGTAGAATGTTATAAAGCAGGCATGTCAAACTAGCGACATCACGTGACGTTGTGCAATGTATTGTGACTTTTCCCCCATTGCCAGCAATGGGGTGGGCGTAGTTTTGGCATGATGCATCCGGCCCACGGGCCGGCAGTTTGACATGCCTGTTATAAAGCCTCAAACAAGCATGGACTCCTCTCTAAGGAACAAAGTTTGAAGAGATCTACATATTTCAATATAATATTGTAATCTAATACAGGTAGACCTCAACTTACAACCACAATTGAGCCCAACGTTTCTGTTGTTAAGTGAGACTTTTGTTAAATGAGTTTTGCCCCATTTTACAACCCTTCTTGCCACAGTTAAGTGAATCACTGCAGTTGATCAGTTAGTAACCCGTTGTTAAGTGACTCTGGCTTCCCCATTGACTCGTTTGTCAGGTCACAAAAGGGGATCACATGACTCCGGGACACTGAAATGGTCATAAATATGAGCCAGTTGCCAAGCGGTTGTATTGGATCACGTGACCATGGGGATGCTGGAACGATCATAAGTGTGAAAACGGTCATAAGTCACTTTTTTTCCAGTGCCGTTGTAACTTTGAACAGCCACTAAATGAATTGTTGTAAGTCAAGGACTACCTGTACTAATATAATCTAATTGGATGTGTATATATGTGTGTACAAAAATAATGTATGCATCTTTTTTTTTCCAGTGGGAGAAGGAAAGGACTGCCTCCTTCACTATCTCCTTTAAAACTCCCGAGACTCCTGGAAGCATTAACATTCAAGAGCCTTTGGCTGGAACAATAGGAAACGTTCAGAGTTCACCTCATAATCATAAGCAGACATCTTATCCTCCCACTCTCGCCTCCTCTTTCTTGGGGCTGCTTCCAATCCCCCCTTCCAACCCTCCCCCCCACAATGTTCCTAATCCGAGAAAAAGGAGCCGAGCAGGGAGGGAAGAAGAAGAAGCAGGAGGCAGCCCAGAGATCTCGACATCTTCCCTGCCCGGCTCTTCTTCCTCGCCGCGCGCTCTCATTTTCACCCGGCCTCGGGTTGGATCCAAAGCGAACAAGCCGAGACTGGCTCTCTACCCCGCTCGGTTCTGAGGAAAAAGAAGGAAGGAAGGAATAAATAGACGAACAAATGAAGCGGGGAGAGGGATGGAGGGAGTTTACGAGGCAGACTTCGAAAGGCAGAGGGACGCGGCCGCTTACTCAAAGCATATGTGGGCCGGGGAGGAGCGCGCCACCGCGCCGCGAGGCGAAGCTTTTGCCAAATCACGCTACGCAAGTTGAGCTGCTTATTGAAGTTTTCCCAGTGAGGCTCACGTAGGCCCGCTATGCTGAGAAGAGGACGTTAAAGGATTTAGGAGGGGAGGGGAAACCTTCTGCCCCCTTTCCTTTCCTCTTTCCTTGAGTCCCGCGTGGCCGTAATCCGCATCGACTCCCCGACCCCGTTGCGCGCGTTTCGCTTGGCCCTGGAGACGCCGCGCTTTTGCATAAATCAGACCTGGTTTTCAAGCGCTGAGGGCGTTTGACTTGCAGGTACAGCTGACTCTCTTTAGACACGGCTTTCGCGGCCCAGGCCGCATTGTTTAGCCTCACGCTGCGTCTCTTAAGTTTGCAATTTGAAATCTGAGCACAGTAGCCTGTGCAAAAGAGAATCATGCTAAAGTCCCCACGCTTCGTTCTCGGGCTGGGGAATGTCAGTAACTTTTTTTGTTACTGTTGTTCCCCCAACTTTTTTTTTTAAACAGTTTATTAGTAAATAGGTATATTAAGATTAATAGAAAGAAAGGGGACTTTTGATCCTTTTCTTTAAAAAAAACAGCTTAACATCCACGTGGTAGCGTATTTGCAAAATTCAGTTTGTTCAATATGTTCCAACATGCATGTTTATTACTTGAATCCTCAGTTGCATTACTGATGCCTTGACTTGCAGCTGAAAATGGGATGGTATCTGATTTAGGATGGCCCATTCAGAGTCTAAGTCAACTTGCAAATGTCATCCAGACCAAGCGTGTATGTGTGAACCTGGTGTTCAGGTAGCAAAAACCTAGCACTTCCTGAAACCGAAGCTTGGTTTACTTCTTTCTAATTCAAAATGGAAAAATGTCACTTTACTTTAGATGAACTGTTGACTGGATCACAGGACTTCACTTTGTGTACACTGCGTTTCAGCAACTTTGCCTCAGTTAAAACTGACAAAGTAGGTGGCAGGATTGTCCCGTGTGTGTCTTTGTTGCAGGTGGAGTTGTGTGCCCTTGAATGCTTTCCCACATGAACTACTGTACTGTAGAACAGTGTGTCTCCAACATAGCAACTTTTAAGATGTGTGGACTTCAGTTCCCAGAATTCCCCAGCCAGCCTGCACAAAGAGCAAATATTCAGATGTGGAGATTTCATGTCTCCAAAAGGATTGCTTAAGTTTGCTGTTGTGCAAACAAGGCAGCACAAATGCCTTTGTGCCATCTTGAAAAATGGAATCATAGTTTTCTATGAGCATAAATGCCTAGAAAATTCAGCCACACGTCTCCTAGAGAAGCAGTACCGACTAAAGAAAAAAAAAGTTGAGACATTCTCACATTGGCCTATGCTGCAGAAAACACACTTTTTTTTGTAGATTTCCAGCTATTATGACGTATAGCATTTATTGTATAAGATCAAGGTCACCTTGCTCCTAACAATGAAAAGTTGAGGCACTTAAGACATTCCAATATATGGTATTAAAGTCAATACCAAAAACAAAGCAAATGTTTGGTTTTTGTGTAGATGTTAACAGCTGTGCATACTTTACTGTAATCTTTCTAAGGGTGTAATTACCCTATAAATGTGCGTAACAACTTGACTAAGAACAAGTTGATTAAGAATTATTAGATTTTTATCCTGCCTCTTTAATTAACATGTTCATTACAATCAGGAGTAAATATAAATTCTAGAAGTCTTCATGTAGCTTATGGTAACTTATAAATAAAAATTAAACATTTGCTGATATTCTTGTTACATCCCCTTCCTATATTCTGGCAATTGCTGTATTTATCATTTAAATATGTGGGGATGCATGGAATTTTATGTTCATAGTAGTGAACCCTTTGGAGTCCCTTTGAGGGGGATGAGTGGTTTATAAATTTGGTAAATAATAGAGGGAGGGAGGGAGGGAGGGAGGAAGGAAGGAAAAGAAGAAACAAAAGAAAAGATCTGGAGCTTACTAGGAAGCAGTTCACATGCAGTCCACAGAAAGTCACAGGCAATCCCAATCCCTAAAGATAGGTTCTCAGATTTGGCATTTTGGCCTATATGAAGTTCTTCAACCTTCAGAGATAGAACTTGAGAACTTAGTTATAGGGGATGCAGACATCGGAATGGACAAACCTACTTTATGGAAAAGTGGAGATTCCTTTTGAATGAAGGCTCTTTTTAAGAATAGGAGTGTGGCAAGTTGAGGCTTGGGTGGATCTTTGAATTACTGAATACAAAGCTTTTTAATTATGACTTCTGGTTGCTTAGTGTACTACCTGTATATTAGCCTTTTGCCTCATACTTTAGAGCAGGGGTGTCAAACCCGATCATATCACAGGCCATTATCGTGACGTATCGTGATTTGTTTTGTGAGGCTGGGATGGGCATGGCCTGCATGGGGCTGGACCATGTGGCCCATGGGCCACATGTTTGACATCTCTTTAGAACTACCATTTCTGGACTCCAGAAATCTTGAAGTCATGACATGGCACTAATTCTGCTAACATATGGTGATTGTTCAGATTTTTGTAAGCCAGAGGTGGTAGCCCTTGCTTCTTGCTCATGTCCTTTGTTTCTGATCTGGTCCACTGCCCAATTTGATTAAGCCAATAAGACCTGCAGCCAACTTTGGTCCTGATTGAACCTGAACATGGAGGCCTTGCATGGCCCTGGCAATTTCCTAACATCTTTTTTACAGCTATAAAGCCACCCATTTCCATAAAACTTCAGTTCAGCATTTAACACAATCATTCCCCAGCATCTAGTAGACAAACTGGGCCTTTTAGGCTTAAACACTCCTTTGTGCAACTGGATTCTTGATTTTCTTACCAACAGGCCCCAATATGTGCGAGTTGGAACAAATACCTCTAATACCATTTTCTTGAGCACAGGTTGTCCTCAGGGCTGCGTCTTAAGTCCGCTGCTGTTCACCCTGTTGACCCATGACTGCTGTGCTAGGTTTGCCACCAACCGTACTGGGCCTTATTCAGGATGACAAGGTGGAAACTTACTGCAAGGAGGTTGAGGGGTTGGTGAACTGGTGTAAGGAAAAGAAGCCTAGTTTTAAATACCGGAAAAACCAAAGAGATCATTGTTGATTTCAGAAAAGGCAGGCACAGCCACAGCCTCTGCATTAATGCTTCACCTGTGGAGATGGTTACCAGCATCAAATTCCTGGGTGTGCAGCTAACGAGTAGGCTGACTTGGTCGCTCAACAGTGAGAAACTGGTGAAGCGGGCACAGCAGCGCCTGCATTTTCTGCGCCGCATGAGAAAAGCACATCTTCCTTCCCCTGTCCTGACCACTTCCTACAGGGGGACAATCGAGAGCATCCTGTCATACAGCATCATAGTCTGGTTTGGAGGCATCACTGCTTCAGACAGGAAGGCGGTGCAGAGTGGTGAGAATGGCCGAAAAGATCATTGGCAGTTCCCTCCCTCCCATCCAGGACATAGCGCAGAAGCGCTGCTTGAGCAGGGTCCGTAAGATTATCTGGGACAAGACACATCCTCTTCACGACCTGTTTTCCTTGTTACCTTCTGGGAGGAGGCTTCGTGGTATCCGTAGCAGAACATCCAGATTCAGCCATAGTTTCATTCCATACAGCATTAACCTTGCGAACTATCAAGCTTCCTCCTTGCGTTATATATTCAAGATGGACAGTATTTAATATTTATTTGCTATGTATATGTAGGGATGTGGGTCTATATATATGTTGTTCATAGTATGTTTAGGTGTGTGTCATGTATGTGTTTCACTTTGAGAGCGGCCAACTAAATTTCATTTTTGATGTGTGCCGTTGTGCCCACAATATAAAAATGACAATAAAGGTTATCTTATCTTATCTTAAAACGATTCTTCTCATTGTTCTTAGAAGAAGAATGAATTACAGTAGTGAATATTTAACTTTAACTGTTAATGAGCTAGATCAGACATGTCAAACTCGCGACGTCACGTGACGTCGCGCGACGTATCGGAGCTTTTTCTCCATTGCTGGCAATGGGGTGGGTGTGGTTTCCTGGTGATGCGTCCGGCCCGCGGGCCGGCAGTTTGACACCCCTGAGCTAGATGATAGACAAAGCCTAGCCTTCTGTGAAAGATATGTGTTCTTGACATCTTTAGCCTATATTTTACAACACCTTGATTTAAACATGTCCAAGATCAAATAATCCCATTAAAATTAAGACGATATGGTATGGGAGGTAATATGTAGCATCCAAAAGCAAATGGAAGCCATTCAAGATTTGCACAAAATAACTTTTTTCCCAGATGTTGCAAAAACTGTGTTTTAGATGAATATTTTTTAATTTATCCCATCAAACATTGCCTTTTAAATTTTATATATAGAACATCTGATGCACTCCTAAAAACAAGGTGTTAATGAAATGGTCCTGACTGACATCCATGGTTTTGAATGACAACATTCTGTCTCTCTGCTGCAGCAATAAAAAAAGGGAAAATAGAGAACTCTATATAGGTTATTTCTGAAACACTTCTAGTAGCACGGCATGAAGGTTGACTAATTATAAAGTGAAACCATTTTAAGAAATATATAATGTACTTTGTACTTTTCACTATTTTAAATACATATTGCTTGGATTTTACCAAAACCTTTTATCTCATCATGTTTAACTTTGTCAGATTATCATAATGCTTAAAAACAGAGATTTCTTTCCAGAACAGAGGGCGATGATGCTGATTTAGCTTACAAATTATATTTGTTTCCTGAAGAATAAGCCACATTAAACTGAATAAAGATTTATTTTGGTTAGACCTAACAAAACAACGCCATTATTGAATTCCAAACATTCCAACCGAAAATATTCAGTTATGCCTAATTTTACAGAAAAAAAATGAACCTTGGCTTCAACAGTAGAGGAAACTATTCTCTGTAAGGAGACACCCCCCCAAAAAAAAATCAAATAGGGCTCCCAAAGACTAAGAATGTAAAGCTTTAGTAGCAAAAACTAAGTTAAAAAAAAAGAAGTGCAAGATGAGGATCAAAGTTCCAGTATTCAGGAGTGACAATTTTAGGTTGATATTCCCAACTCTTTTGGGACTGTTGACATCTCCAAAATTTCCTTACCTTCTGAATAATTAATGCCCCTAACAACTTATTAAAAATATTGGCTAATATATTAGATAATGGGATCCTGCAAAAACGGTATTTTGTTGCCTCCAGGGACTGACACATTCTCAAAGCTTATTGGAATAGCATGGTACAGATAAAACTTAAAAGTTTTCCCATGAATTTGCATTTTTCTTAGTGCCTTTAACCTGGTTACCAGCTGTATAAGAATATCTACTTTGTGCCTTTCTCATATCCCAGGATCCAGGCAGATGTTTGCCTTCAAGAGTGATAAAGCCTGCTTTATAAATCAAACCATGAGTGAAATTTTCTTTGGAGCCATTTCCCCCCCCCCTCCCATCCTGTTTCAAGCTGCTACAGGCCTCAGTCTGGAATACACCTAGCCCCCTTCCAACCTTTAAAGACCGTACTTGTAAAATTCATGTGACCTTTCTCAGAGCTGTTTGGATGCTAAATCTGTACAGTTCAGTAACAAGAAGATCTCAACGTTATGAGGAACCTGAAACAACTTTATTCATTCATTTAGATAAACTGATGATTTTTTTTGGGGGGGGGGGAAATGCCAGTTTGACTATATTTCTAAATCGCGACACCAAGGAACTGCTAGACCGATTTGAAGAAATAAAGTGAATTAAATCGGGGGGGGGGGTTTGCATGTTTTTACCTGTAACTCTTTCTGTATTAGTCTGCAATTAACAATTTAATCTTCTAACAAAATATATCTTGTAAAACATTTTCAATATGCAACGCAATATGTATCTCATCTGAAAACATATGTTTAATGTATAATTTGAGATATTTACGCTATTGAGAACTGTAACGCAATGTTCAGAAAAGTGTGACATTTGCATTGTATCCCCATCTGTACATTTGTCCAAGAAATGCTGATCAACTCATTTCCCACAAGAATTCCTAGCATGGCATGGCAATGTTAAAATATCACAGTTTAACAAGGTTTGTACAAAGGAACTTTCCTTGTGGGTCAGGCCCAGTATAAGCATAGTGGAAAAGTGGGGTGCATGGATCGGTGGGGAAAAAAGAGGGGGATATACACCTAATAACTGCACATTTCAGATTTGCTTTTTATATAAAAACAATCTTTTTAAAACTTCTGCTTCCATCTTTCATTTCAACAGCAAGTCTCTCTCAAGACAGGAGGCCCCTCGTCCAAGTTTGAAAAAAAAAAAATGAAAAAGCATCTAAAAACACTGCAAAAAAGTGTTGAACAGTTCTCTGTGTGAAGAAAACTGTTAACAAATGTCCAGAGCACATCGTAGAAGCTAAGAATGTGCAGCTGGAGATAGAGCCTTGTCTCCGAGCAGTATATTCATAATCTGTGAATTTGGAAAGCAGCACAAAACTGCACAACAGCTGAAAGTTTTAGCAGCTGATGTGCCAGCTTTCTCTGTCTTTAACTTCGTTAGTTGCTCAGTGTTACAGATGTTCTCCCCATGAATCACACCTGCAAGCCTTAAAATGTGATTTTTCTTTTTTCTTTTTTTTAAACAAGCTGGCAGATGTATGTGGCTTGAATACTTATGAAAAATCAGCAGGAAAAACATTCCTTGTTATATTTTTTTTTTTTTGCCCCTCCGGTTTCAGAGAAGGTGGCATTATTATCCCGGCTGTCTAATACTCCAACAATTTAGATAATTCGGTATTTAATGCAGACAGGGCCCTTAAGAAAAAAACATACACATAAGGGGCCTACAAAGATGACTGTCACCATGTACAAGCTACATTTAAATTTAAAATTTTATCTTGTTGGACCTTTGTGTTGAATGCCGTCTTCAAAATCGCTATTACACAAACATGAGTTTATCCTTTCTGTGTATGACATCAAGACCGAACTTCAGCACCGTATAGAAGGGTGAAACAAGAGGGACAGCAGACTATATTTTGTTGAAGAATTAGTCCAGAATTTCTATATGGTTGTATTATCCTTATGTGGGCTCTCAACAACGTGCTTTTTCAGTATGATCCAACTAACATTTAAAAATGTACAGAGTGTGATAGGCTAAACAACAAACAAACAAACAAACAAACAAATAAAGGTTAACTCCATTATATAAGTTAATTCAAATCCAATTCCTCAAAACATGTCCAATATGTTTACTATTGGAAATGAACTTCGGCATAAAGCATAATTCTTGGATGCATTTGTTATAATTTTAAAGTACTTTTAAATTTGTATTAATGGTTCTAGTTCCCCCCACCGGATTCCCTGTTAACAGAAACAGCTTGAAAGCACTGTACGTTATGGTGGGATAAAAATACCACAAGCAAACAAATAACCTTCCAGAAAGAAACCATCATCTTTCATAGGATGATTATTCACAAGGTTTTTAGGGATAGAATATTTTTTATTAAATGTGTTATAATTAGCAGCACCAAGAAAATCGACCTTCCCTCATTCTTGCAATATTTTTTTTAGTTAGCAACCGACACAATTTTTCTATGTGATATGAATCCCAACTCATCAGAAAGGGGAAGTTCAGCATCCCCATTAGCTATTTAACAATTCTTAATATTCCCCAACTCTGAACCTCATTGGAGAGGAAGGAGGTGTACATTGTATATTGAACAGGTGACAGCTTCATTACGTCCTCTCCCTTTTCGTAGGTAAAAAAATAAATAAATCAGGGTTTCTTGTTGCTTGTGTGCTTCTATTATCTGCAATTCAATTCAAATCAAATATTTTTATTATGGTCTTTGGCAAACTTAGTAAAGATTAAAGCTAGGTGACCACTGAGAGTCTGGATTGATCCAAAATATCTACCATGAGTGAGGAAGCCTTTCAGTGACAGGGCTGACCTTTCATTATTTTGTGGGGTTGAGACCTGTACAGGTTAAACAGTGATGTAGATAGAGCTACATAGGTGGGAAACACTATGATTTTATTTTTTTGTCCTTTGGGAAGAAAACTTTTTCCCACCCTTAAATTTAGGGGCTGCTTGCAGTACTGTGGCCAACGATCATCCACTATTACGTAAACAGGAACATTTCTTTCAAATATGGTTTCTGGGCATCCTCCACACATATAATCTGGGATTTCTTGCAGAGTGGGCAAGACACATGTGGCACTTTTTTGGATTTCCTTGGGGAGTTGTGTTGATTGCCATCCTAGGAATGGCTTTGCTGGCCCATTAAAGAAGCCAATTTTCTCTGCACGAGGAACTCTCTCTGCATGGGGACATTACAGTGGCTTGACCTTCCAAAATCCCTATTGTTCATTGGGGAAAAATAGCCTAGGAATGGTAGCTTATAACACTAAAACACCCTTTCTCTTTATTTTGATAACCGTGGTCCTCAGCTTTCTGGGGGGGGGGGAGGAAAGACTGTTAACTACCAGTTTATATCTGTAGTGTGTCTTTTCTTTGTGTGTCATCAGAAAAAAACGGAAGGGAGAACCTCTCTATCACCTCATTTTGTTATATCTGCACACCCACCAAAGAGATAGAAATTCCACCTCTCTTCCTGTTTCCCAAGACTCTCTAATCTACTATAATGGGTTACTTTCTTCCTTGTTCTCATTACCTACCTGAAGAATGAATAACATGAAGCAAAGCAGGGCAAAACTGAGCCTTATCGGGAGACTAGATAAGGACATAGCCTTAGCAGAAACAGGCAGCGAAAGCCCCAAGAGAACTTATCTGCCTGAAACAGGAAGTTCTGCTTTATGTCTGTTCAATACATTTTAGGGAGTTAACAACATGTTTTCTTTTCCTTTTTTTAATGAGGCAAAAGCAGCACATGTTCAGTCCTCCTTGCAGTGGTTGTAGGCTATTGTAGTACTGTCTGTTGAAAGACTGGTCAGGAAACGCTATTGAAGCCAGCCTGAAGCCATTTTGTTCTGATTCCTAGATTTTTATTTTTACTTAAAAAATAAAGGCTACGAGGAACCAGTCTTGAGCCATCTCTGATTGAACATCAGCTCCATCATGTGCAATACTGCATCCTGCACTCCCACCCGTTTGGATAAGAAGTTTTATTAAGAGTGCTTCTGGAAGAGTAGACGTTTCTGAAAAAATAAAATTAGGTTAATTATAATCCCTAAGCATACAAAGAAAGCTGCATCTTTCATACATACTAAGAAACTGCCCCAAAGCTTTCCCATGCTTGCTGGAAAACGCTCATCTGCCAATAATTCTTGGATGTGTCTCCCCACTTTTGACTGAGGAAACTGACTTTGTTCTGTCCCCAGGGCTTGTATAGCTTCCATAGAGCCACTGAGTGACAGATTAGTGAGTCCAGGACAGACTTATTGGCCCCAACTAGGCTACAACCCCTTAGAATCACAAGTTGTCTTTAATACAGGATAAACTCAGCCTGTTTTTAATTCTGTTACTTTCCCTTGCTGTTGTTTATCAACTGTAGGCAGCGGAGTTAAAGGATGTGGCAGGGTGGACTTATGTCTTCTTTTTCCTTGCCAGCTATGTAGACCAAAAGTTCTGCCTTTATCTCTTTCTCCTTTTTGTCTTCCCCAAAGAGGGATGGAGATATCTCGTTCTCCCTTTTTGTTGTCTTCCTCAGTAAGGTTGCCAACTCTTTCTAGAAGCCATGAAGATCTTTGGCTATCTTTGATGAATTGTTTGTTTTCGCTTCTGAGCAAACCATCTCTATGGAGAAAAATGGTGCTACAAAGAGATACCCATTGAAGCCCACAGTATTGAATGTGTCCCCGTTGTAATGGCGGGACTCATTTGCACTAAGTTGTGCATTTAAAATGTATATACAGCTAGTCCTTGATTTACAGCCACAATGAGGGCCAGAACTTCTGTTGTCAAGCCAGGTGGTTGTGGAGTGAGTCAAGCCTGATTTTGCGACTGTTTTTGCCATGGATGTTAAGCAAATCACTGCAGCTGTTAAGCAAATCACATGGTTGTTAATTGAACCCCATTGACTTTGCTTGTCAGAAGCCATCTGGGAAGATCGCATGTTCCTGGGACAATGCCACCATGGCAAATACATGCTGGTCGCCAAGGGCCTGAATTCTGATCACATGACCGTGGGAATCCTACGATAGTAGTAAGTGCAAGGACCAGTCATAAGCCACATTTTTCAGTGCTGCTGTAATTTCGAATGATAAAATGAATGTTGTAAGTTGAGGACTACCTTATTTCATTTTAACATACAGGGGGATGGAAGGCAAGAGATCAGACTTTGAGTTTAGATGTGTGGAGGACCAGAAATTAGAAATGAAGGGAGTTAGTCATGTTCTGCTGGCCCCATTGTGAGTGCCACCTTATTTCTCCCAGTACAGGTAGTCCTTGACTTCACAAGTTTATTTAGTGACTTTTGGAAGTTACATCGGCACTGAAAAAAGTGACTTACGACTGTTGTTCACACTTACACCATTGCAGCATCCTCATGGTGATGTGATCAAAATTCGGATGCTTGACAACCAGTTCATATATATGATGGTTGCAGTGTCCCAAGGTCACATGATCCCCTTTTGTGACCTTCTGGCAAGCCAAGTCGGTGGGGAAGCCAGATTCACTTAACAGCCGTGTAACTAACTTAACAACTACAGTGATTCAATTAACAGGTGTTGCAAGAAAGGCTGTAAAATGGGGCAAAACTCACTTAACAAATGTCTCACTTAATAACAGAAATATTAGGGCTCAATTGTGGTCGTAAGTAGAGGACTACTTGTAATTGTGATTAGGTCCCCGTGAAGCAGTCCATCTTTAGGGTTTCCCCCTTGGAGATGGAATGCATGGTTAGCTGGAGATCCTGGGCCCTTTTCTGAATGATGCTAGTTATGCTTCACCTAAAGAATTGGGTTAGCAGCTGTATCCTCATTTGCAGACTCCATAAGACCGTTCAACCCGTAGCTCCATATATCTGAACAGCATTTCTTTCTCAACAGGCCATCCTTGAATGTGCCTGATAAAAGTAATATAGTCAGCCAGCTCTGGATGAACATCTGGACTTTTCCCAGACAGTCTGAGGCACCACCAGGCCTTTTTAACAAACTCCATTTTCTGAATCTATTTTTTCCTCTTTAGCTTCCACCCACATCTCGTTCCAGAGTAAGCTAGTCAACGAATCTGAGATGCATCAGATTTTGAGTGTTTGCTGGGATCATGCCAACATTCATAAAGTCAGACCGTGCCTGCCTCAATATGACTAACATATGGTCTTAACAAATTTCAACAGCACTGTATATAAAAAGAGAGCTGATCCAGAAACTCGTTCTGTTTTCTGTTTTTTACAATCCATTTTCTCCCCCTTTCAATCCTTCCTAAGGCCCTCAGTATGGCACGAATTGTTCCTAGGATTCGGTCGTCTTTGAAAATGCCAGAATAATGATGATTATTTCTACAAGATAAGAAACTGTTTTCAGATTTATGTCCTTAGCATTTGATTTTTCTGTCATTGTCTCCCAGAAACAGACTCGGTTCAGCATTGTGGTGATTACACAAAATGCAGATTCCCCCTCCCCCCCTCCATTATGTGAAAAGGAGCTACAATATAATCTTGGCACAGGTTCTTAAAAAAAGCATTTCCCAGTAATAAAATCCTGCAGCAGTATTCATAGAAGCGCACTCCATTTCTATTTAAACTTGAACCTTGCATAATTCCAAAAGCTTTAAAAAGGCTGCACTCCAATCCATTTTTACTCCGAAAAGGAACTCTTTTCTGGCGAAATGAGTCATAAATGCTGCAGTGACTAGATTAAGTTGTTCAAATCCTGTTTGAGATATATATTCTTTTACACTCTCTTGAATAACCGAAGTTACATCTCCGTCTGTACATACCAGTACTTCATAAAAGCACTTCTGTTCATTAACTTAAGTCCTGCCAGACAGCCTCGAGTTTTAAAAGCCATCTGTGACTGATAAGAGATGTAAATACTTATCTCTCCTCCTAAGGCCAGTGGATCACAGCCAAATGGTGCATGAAAAGCATTAAACATGCTACCATCTTGGTTATGATCTGCTGTTACACTGGAAGCGAGATTAATAAGGCAATGTGGCTTGCGCGTATGTGTGTGTGCACAGGCAGAGGATGTCAAATTATCTTTTCTATTCAGCCTTTTTAAAAAAAATAAAACCTAGGGAACAAGAAGACCTGTGGTTTGAAGGCAATTGCCAAGCCTCCTTTTCGAGCCCTGTGTTTACTGATAACGACTAATTATACCTGTACAAATACAGTGTGTAAACAGCCCTTGTAAATTAAACAGCCTTCTTTATTTAAGAAAAAAACACATACCAGAATATGCAAAATGCAAAAGTGCCTCCTGTTTTGTCTGGTAAATGGAGAGTACAAATGTGAGAAAGTTTTCTGTTAATCTGTGATAAGGAGCATAGGCAGATATTTCCATCCATGTAGTGTACACAAACCTACACATTCTTTATGGGGAGGAGGGGTTTCAAGATTCACATTGTGTTTATTCATCACACTTGATTCTGTGCTCTTGTTTTGGTGTCGTTAAAATGGAATGCTCATAAGCACGTTCTTATGATTCATTTAAGTTGATCTATTGGTTTGGAAATATCCTACACAAGGAAGGCATTTTTTTTTCTTGTTCTGATTTAATTTAAGAAACAACTTCAGGTGATATATTTCCTCCCTTTTCTCCTTTGAGGAAGGAAATAGAGACTTAATGAGGGCATTCTTTTCTAAATGAATGAACTTCAAATAAAGGCCAGCATAAGCAGATAACCTACAGTACTAACCCTGTTACTTAACTTTCTGGTTTTCTAGAGATGTATTTGTTAGAATTTACTCCTGACTTTTGTTCTGGAGTAGAAGGTGGTATATATAGTGTGCCTTCCTTCCACTTGTCCCCACAATGAGGATTATGTGAAGTACGTTGGTCTGAGAGTTACTAACCCAATGTTACTCAGTGAACTTCCACAGCTGAGGGTGAACTTGAACCTGTGTCTGTCTGGTGCTCTTATATTACTGCCTTTTGGGTGATACCTTTGAATCAGTGTTGATTCTTGGCAACTGCCTGGATGAGTCCCTGCAATTTTCTTGGCATTGCCTTCTAACTGGGGCTGAGAGAGAGGCTGGCCTAAAGTCACCCAGCTGACTTCATGACTAAGGTGAGACTAGAACTCATGGCCCCCAGTTTCTAGCCTGATGCCTTTAACCACTATACCAGGGGTGCCAATCTGGTGGCCCGTGGGCTGGATGCGTCACATGCAGGTGACGCCCACTCCGGCTCCGCAAAGGAAAAAAACATCGCGATACGTCACGATACGTCACATGACGCGATCGAGTTTGACACACGTGCACTACACAAACTGCATGTTACTACCTATATTGTCTTACGCTGATGCCTAAATCATAGGCATCAGTCACAGAACAAACTGATTGTGTGTGTGTGTGTGTGTAATTGCTGGTTTTTCACTCTGCATTTTCACCCCAGTATTATGTCTGGCATAATATCTTCCGTCTTTATATATTATTTGTTATATATTTGAAGATGTTTGCTTCTGAATAAAGGATTATGCTGTGGGTCTCTTTCAGCATTGTATGCTGACTGATACATGTCTTGGTATCAGAACAATTTGTGAAATTGGGAAGTTTATTCCAGAATTTTTTTTTGTCACAGAATTGTTTCAACTTCAGTGACTCCTTTTACTTACATCTGTGTACAATGTCCGTAACTCAAGGCTGAGGATAAATAACATAGTATATATTCTGTGGTTTGGCTTGGTTTTCAAATGGGAAGGAGGTTTTACCCATAGAGGATAGTTTGTTGAATAGGATGACACTTCCTAGAAATGCTGGGCATCCATGGCCAACTTGCTACCGTTGGCAACCTCAACTAGATAGATTTTGGTCTTCCTTGTTAAGAGAATGTTGTAGACATCTAGGATTTGGTGAAATTTCTATTTATTGCTTTATTCAAATGGATTTATATGGCCTTCTATCTTGCAAGCATAACTCTGGGTGACTGAGTTGAAAAATAATAATAAACAGAACCACAACCAAATAAAAAGCAAGAATTACTCAAAATGAAAACCTTAAAACATCAACAAGGAAATCAACCAATCAACATATTATGGGCTCATCTAATTTCCCAACCCCCATTGGGGAGAAAATAGCTAGGTTCTGACAGATTTCCAAAAATCCAGCAGGATCAGACCAACCTAACCTCAGGTGAGATGGTGCTCCAAATGACAGGGGCTAAGATAGAAAAGGCATACTTTCTGGATCCTGTAAAACGTCATTCTCTGATTGACAGGACCCAGAGCAAGCAAGGGACTGAGGGCTGAGTAGCTTTGTCTCTATTACTTCAGACCTTAGGAGAGCTCACCTGACGGAAAGCCCACAATGTTGAAAAGATACATTTAAATTGTATACTGGTGTAGGCTTTCATAGCCAGTATCTGTTGAGTAGCGTTGGCCTTCAAGGTTTAGTAACTGTGGTCCAGGCAACAATTTGCTAACATTTCACCGTCCACAGGCGCTGACTGGGATCCCGTCTTTATACCCAGATAACCTGAATGCTGGTTTCCAATCAGTGCAGGTTGGTAAGAGTTGGTCTCTAATTGGCCCTTTGTTCGTGCTGTTTCTGATTGGTGGTTTTGTGGCATTTTTCATTTTTCATGAAACAAAAGACAACTGATTCGGATGAGGCATCTGAGAAGGCAAAATAGACTTGATAGAACCTGGTGAAGGACATATGTTCTGCATTATACAAAGCAGGAGTGCTCCCTCCCCCTTTAAATAATAGGCCTATAAATTCTCCTCTGTAATTCAATACCCAGCATTTTAGATGACTTTACTCCCTTCTCTCTTTTTTTCTAGAAGTATGAGAAGGGAGCAAAGGTAAATTCTGAGATGTTTTTATGGATAATTGCAGCATTGTTCCCAATTAAGGGGTCCTTAATCAAGACTATATAATGTAGTAACTACATAGCATGGGAGTCTGAAAAGTAGTGGTCATCTAAAAAAAAAACAACTACAGCACAATCTGATACAACAGTAATCTGTGGACATGACCATTGAGCTCTATTCTTCAAAGAGAGTGGAAAGATAAATATGCATCTCTCTCTCTCCCTTCCCCTCTCTTTTTTTTCTTATAGGTGGGGAAGACATGCAAATATTCTTGTTTCGTTATCAAACACATGCTGTGTAAACAGAGCCACATGCTTTCTCCCCTCTATCTAAATTTAAATGATGAAAGAAACATTTGAGTTATTCTTCTGTAGAAAAAAAAGGTTTTTTTAATATTTATTATTTTATTTATTTGAATCCTGCCTTTATTATTTTTTACAAAAAAACTCAAGACGGTGAATCTACCACACTTTCCTCCTCCTATTTTCCCCACAACAACAACAACAACCCTGTGAGGTGAGCTGAGCTAAGAGAGAGTGATTGGCCCAAAGTCATCCAGCCGACTTTCATGGCTAAGGCAGGACTAGAACTCGTGCTCTCCTACTTTCTAGCCAAGTGCCTTAGCCACTAGACCAAACTGGCTTTCTATGTCGGCTTATGAGTCTAAGATTAAGCTCCTGATTTGGGGTGGTCATATATTGTCTAGAACAAGGGTCCCCAACCCCCCGGCTATGTTCGGAACCGGGCTGCGCAGGTGGTGGGCTAGAGCGTGTGTGTTCACGTGCGCTGCTCACACAAATGGAGTTGCATGTGCTCTTGCAAATGGAGTTGTTCGTGCTCATGCAAATGTAATTGCGTGCACGCGCCACCACTCACATGGAACCATCCCCTCCCCGCCCAGTCTGCCAAGCCGAAAAGGTTGGGAACCACTGCTCTAGAACATATTTGGGAAAGATGCCAGGACCTGGCATTCAGTATTCCACAAGGGATTAGAGCAGGGGTCCCCAACCCCCAGTCTGTGGACTGGTACCGGGCCATGGCATGCCAGCAACCGGTCTGCACAAACAAGCAAAGCCCCATCCGCAGGATGCAGGCAGCACACAAAACCATGCACTCTCTGGTCCGTGAAACTGGTCCAGTTTCTCCACGGAACTGGTCCCTGGTGCCCAAAAGGTTGGGGACCTTTGGATTAAAGCATTTACAAAGATGGACTGAAGATCATGAAATGTTTCCCACTGACCCAGTAAGGTTTAAAACAGCACTGGCTCATGTTTTCCAAGACTTTAGAAGTGCTTTCTTAGAATATATCAAGTATTTGGAGGAAGAGGTAGCCAGCAGGATAGTTTTTGAAAAGTTAACCCACTCCCAGCTGATTATGCTGGTCATTGAATGCTACCACTCAATGTCATATTTAGCAGCAAATTGTTGGTGGGACTAGTATGGAGGAGGCTCAGTTTTTAATTCACCCTGAACTACAGAAGCTCACTTTAATATGTGGGAACTTTTAACTCCCAGCATTCCCCAGCCAACCCCAGGGAGTTGAAGTCTACATATCTTAAAATTGATGTGTGTGGACTTCAATTCCTAGCATTCCTAGTCAGCATAGTGCTGGGGAATACTGGGAATTGAAGTCCACACTTTTAAAGTTGCCCAGATTGAAAAATGCTGCTTTAAAAGAATTACAGACCTTGGAAAGAGAGAAATAATAATTGGTGAACCATTATGGGGCAGGGGGATTTGCAGAAAATATTACACAGGCCTAAAAGGGTGTTGAATATCAGAATAAAGGAGTTGGAAGGAACTTTGGAGGTCTTCTGCTCCAATGCCCTGCTCAGGCAGGAAACCCTACACCAGGGATGTCAAACTGCCGGCCCGCGGGCCGGTTGCATCATACAGAGGCCGCACCCACCCCAGCTCTGGCAATGCAAAAAAATTGTGATATGTCACAATACGTCATGTGACATGAAGAGTTTGACACCCGTGCCCTACACCATTTCAGACAAATGGTTGTCCAATCTCTTTAAAAATTCCAATGTTGGAGCATTCACAACTTCTGGAGGCAAATCGTTCCACTGATTAACTGTTCTGTCAGGAAATTTCTCCTTAGTTCTAGGTTGCTTCTCTCCTGGATTAGTTTCCATCCATTGCTTCTTGTTCTGCCTTCAGGTGCTTTGGAGGATAGGTTGACCCCGTCTTCTTTGTGGCAGCCCTTTAGATATTGGAACACTGTTATCATGTCATCCCTAGTCCTTCTTTCCGTTAAACTAGGCATATTCATGATTTGTTATGACAAACCGGGACAGGCTTTCAAAATTCCGCATTTTCTACAACAAAAACAAAAAAAAGCCCTAGAATCCATGTTGTGCCTCAAAGAACTGATGCTGATAGCCCTGCCTATTTCCCAGGATTGTTGTTGTGGAGAGAGCACCATGTATGTGGCTTTCTGTTCCTGCATGAAAGGTGGGATACAAATCTAAGAAATGAAATGGACCACCCCCAAAGGCCCACCATATTCTGTTGGCTGGCTTTCTGCATATCACTTGGCTAATCTGGCACCTTCCAGATGTGCTGGAATTGCCACACCATAGTCAGTCATCACACAGGCACTGGGAGAAAGTTAGCTTAGAATGTATGAATTTTATTGTTTGCAGCTGAGATTTGTACTTAATTTGATACTCCGGCTTTATGATTTTAATTTGCCTGCCAGGATTTTGTTGTTACTCTAAGCCACTCACCTAAATGCTCCAGATAAATAAATACTTGCATAGGGCACCATGGGGTTCAAGCCAGCATTAGACATGCCGAGGATTTATTATACCATATTGAGTAATGATATTCAGTATTGAACAGAACAATTCAGGGCAAACGTAGAATAAAATGGAAACTGCATCTGATGAGAAATGGTAGCTCAGTTCTCTCCCCATCTAAATAAGATAATTGAGGTAACATTCCTGAATGATTTCTTGTGTCAAGATCATTTAAGTGTGATACTCAAACTTCTAAAGTGTGTGGGTGAGAAATAATAAGAAATTCACATCAATCCAGTTTAAAAGTAAGTGTTTGTATCACTCTAAAAGTAATACTTTTGCTATTACTGCCCCAGGCTTGCTTTTCTCTCCATCATTCACCACTGTAGGGACCAGAATTTCCTTGGCTAAGCAGGGTGGTTGCTAAGGGACTCACGCCCAATTTTCTGACTTTGCCACAGTTGTTAAGCAAATCACTGCAGTTGTTAAGTGAATCACATGGAGGTTACGCAAATCCAGCTTCCCCCACTGACGTTGCTTATTGAAAGCCAGCTGAGAAGGTCGCAAATGGTGATCACATGAAGCCCGGGATGTTGCAACTGTCATAAATATATCCTGGTTACCAAGCACCTGAATTCTGATCATGTGACCATGGGGATGCAGCGCCCTTTGCAAGTGTGAGAACTGGCCGTAAGTCACTTTTCTCAGCGCCATTGTAACTTTGGTCACTAAACGCATGATTGTAAGTCGAGGACTGCCTGTATAGCATCTTTTTCTTGCAACTACTTTAGCGAGGAGTGTGGTGGTGGCTCATGTGGTTAGGACGCTGGATTGACGATTAGCAAGGGCCTGCATTCGAGACCCGAGTGCTGCTGCAT
The DNA here is from genome assembly GCA_023970755.1 of Azemiops feae. Classification (NCBI taxonomy): domain Eukaryota; kingdom Metazoa; phylum Chordata; class Lepidosauria; order Squamata; family Viperidae; genus Azemiops; species Azemiops feae. The sequence goes on along the minus strand of JALGBA010000476.1, from coordinate 722,341 downwards.
AGTGGGGTGAGCCATTTGCTCCAACTTTTAAACTAAGCAAGGAGAGGAGCAACCTAGAACTAAGGAGAAATTTCTTAACGGTGAGAGCAATCAACCGATGGAATAGCTTGCCTTCAGAAGTTGTGGGTGCTCCATCACTGGAAGCTTTCCAAAAGAGACTGGACAACCATTTGTCTGAAATGGTAGAGGGTCTCCTGCTCGAGCAGGGGGTTGGGCTAGAAGACCTCTGAGGCCCCTTCCAACTCTATTGCTCTATGTTCTAGCCAGCAGGTCGAAAAGCGAGTAATTGCAAGTAGATAGATAGGTACCACTTCAGTGGGAACATTAACAGAGGACATGAAAGGAGTCCCCTATTAAGTATCCTCCAGACAATGGTGATGACACTGGCTAACTCCTTCAACCCGGAAGTGCCTTTGGTGTTTCCGAAACGAACAGGACAGGAATGGTGATATCTACTTTTATCTTCTTCTTAGACTCATTCTCCTTGCAGAAAGTTAGCTAAAGCTGTAGACCACACATTGATTTCAACCCTATTTGTGTCGATTAAGCGAAACCCGCCTATAAGCTTTTTACTGTGCCTCACCACAGGAATGAATTATGCTTCGAATTCACCAGCCAGTTCTAGCCAGACACTGAGGACATGTAACAACAACAACAACACAACTCCCTGGATTTGAATCTGCAAACAAAGAGGATTTGGGGAAAGGAGTTGGGGCTGGAGACATACCACAACCACCATGACAGGTTGAGGAGGCATTTATTTATAATGACTGAGGCGCTTTCATTAAAATGGAGCCTCTCACCATCTGCTTTTGGATTTTCCTGATGTAAGGTCAGGATCCTTTTGGTGCTTCAAATGAGCCGAAATGTGTAATTTGCATTAGAGCTTGTGGTGGAGCTGCAAACATTTTGTTTTTCCATTTGCAAACCCCCTGCCCCCTCCCCCAACTCTAACCGCAGTCCCAGGACGCAACAGAGAACAAACTTTTCCCAGCTGCACGGCTGTCTGCAGGAACCCATCTTGAGCAGAGGATTGACAGTCCTGCCACTTTAATTCTCAGTCTTGTCTTGGTGCTGGATGGATGCCACGAGGAACAGCAGTGTAACTTTAGCTGCAAGAAAATGTGCTTTACTGCTGCCATATGGGGGAAACACAGAGGATCAGCTGTGGAAGACCTCTTTAGAAGAGAAAACACACACACACAGACACACACACACACACACACACACACACACAAACCCCACATGGATGCAGGGACAAATATGGATAACGGTGGGGATATATTTGTCCTGATCAGTTGAGTAAAATTAAGAAAGGCTGCATAACATGCTATGAGTAAGGAAGGAGGCAATTAGAATCGTCTGAGGGCTAATTCGTATGTTACTGCAAAAGCTGTTTCTCAGTTGCCTACTCAATACCAAATGCCAGTTTTATTTTTTTTATGAAAATAAGATGGTTTGAGAAGAAAGGAAATCAAGGTACGGCAAGGGCTCTTTGTTCTCTGAGGACTGGACATACCAGAGCATAGCAAATCTGTACCGAAAGCTTTACCAGGTAGTCCTTGAGTTACGACCATAATAGAACCTAGCTATCGCAGTCATAAATGGTCATAAATCGAATCGCCCATGTAATCAATCTGATTTTGCAACTTTTGTGTTTGTGTGTGTGGCAATTGTTAAGCAAAACATTACAGTCATTAAGTGAACTAGTAGTTTGCTATCAGTCACTGTTGCCAAAACCTGGAAGTACAGTAAATACCAGTTTTTAGAAAAACCATCATTAAAATGTGGTCCCGTGACTGTGAGACACTGCATAATTTTAAATGCGAGCTGGTTACCGAACATCTAAAGTGCAGCCGTGGGATTGTGGGTGGTGGTGGCAACCACTGAAACTTCAAATTGTGGTTGTAAATGAGGGCCATCATCACTTTGAACACTCGCTAAGTAACTTGTCATATAGGACTACCTATATTGCGACACACATCTTCCCCAACAACAGGCGTCTGCGTCAGCTCTTTCAGTGACTTTGCAAGGTGATGGTGCCACGTGAATAATGTCTTTAACACTCAGTTCTTTAGTGCTTAGTCTTTCAGTACTCATTTCAGACAAAAACCCCAAAGCCTTTAACGTAACATCCAAGCTTTGCCTTTCTCCAAACATTCTTCCCCTCGTTGGGATGAGTTGCTACTTCGGTGTGGTTGTTCCTTTTCAAGTTGCTGCCAAGCTCCAGGCAAAGCTCCAAGCAGGATTCCCAACGGATACACTGCTCCCCATAGCTTGCGCTCCCTGCAGTTGAATAAAAGTCCTCTTGCCTGCTTGTAGTAGCTGCCAATCTTCAGAAGCCGCCTCTGTTTCCCTGTCAGCCGTTTGATTAGCTCCTTTCCTGCTATAAGCATCTCTCCTCCCTCTGTCTTAGCATTGGCTTTGCTATGCTAAGAGCCCCCCCCTCTCTCTGTGTGTATGTGTGTGTGTGTGTGTGAGAGAGAGAGAGGCTGCCTCTGGATGTCAAAATGCCAGGGTGTGGAGTTCAGTTATCACAAACTGCTGAAACCCTCGCTCGGACACCTGTGAATAAATGTACAGATAGTCCTCAACTTGCAACCACAGTTGGGACCAGGGTTTCCATTGCTAAGCAAGGCCGTTGTTAAAGTGAGTTGTGCCTGATTTTATGACCTCTTTTTTGTAATGGTTGTTAAGCAATTAGCTACTTTATTGAGCAAATCCAGCTTCCCTCCTTCCCTTGTTTGTTGGAAGCTGGCAGGGAAGGTCACAAATGGTGATCCCGTAACCCCGTAACCCCGAGACAATGTAATTGTTGCAAATAAAATGCCAGTAGCCAAGCTCCCACATTTTGATCAAGTGACCATGGGGATGCTGCAGTGGTCGTAAATGCGAGGACTGGTTGTGAGTCATTTTTCAGTGCCATTGAAGCTTTGAATGGTCGCTAAAGGAATGGTTTTAAGTTGAGGACTACTTATGAATGAATGTCTGAATGCATGAAGGAAGGGTTGGGGGAAGCTTGTCTGCATAGTTGGGACTACTTCTGAAAAGAGCAGACACTTCCCCAAATTCACTCCCTCAAAGGGATAAAAGGAATGGAGAGGTGATGATTGATTGAGGTTTTTTTGTTTTTTGTTTAAAGGAAAATAGAGGAAAGGAATATCTTTGTTACATTTGGAGCCTTCATAGGCAGAAGGAAGTACTGTGTGTGAACCGAGCAGGATAAGTAATAGGAATTCATCTAGGGAACACAGATAAAAGCTTATTCAGGAAGTTATAAAAACTATCCCCACACAGTTCCTTTATCAAAACTCTAGCTAAGGAGAGCTAGCGTTTTCATGATTTGGGAAATTTAAAGGGTGGAAATGAGAAATCAGCGGTTTGCCGGGTGAGCTGTGGCCAGTGTTTGATGCTGGAAATGTAGCCTGCAAGTCATAGTTGTGTGTCCCATTTCTTGTTTGTTGTCTGGTTCAAAGTTCACAAAGAGAGTGAATATAGCTTATATGTTTAGAAGGCCATAATTCTCGCTACTCATGGATTGGTGGAAAGAATTTGTTCATGGTATATGGAATAGGATCACGAGAATTCGCTCTTACACTGCCGAAGTCACACCGCGGAATATCTGAAACAGGGATAAGCCATTAAATGGCTCGGAGATGTAAACTTCTTAAACTGCAAGTTCAGCTCTATTAATAAGAGAGTCTCGAATTTGCTTTTTGTCTATTCCAGGGGTCTTCAAACTTGGGCCTTTTATGACTTGTGGACTTCAACTCCCAGACTTCCTCAGCCAGGCAGCTGGCTGAGGAATTCTGGGAGTTGAAGTCCACAAGTCATAAAAGGCCCAAGTTTGAAGACCCCTGTTTTATTCTGTTCATTTAAAAAAATCAGAATTCTTAAAATACACAGACATACACATGCACACCCAAAGGTGTTGCACAAAGTTCTCTCTCCCCTGTGTCTTGATCCTGCCATTTACGGCTCTTTCTCACCCTGCATCAATGTTCCTTTCTCCAGCCCTTGAGTTGGCCGAAAAATGTGCCACTATTAATGCTCTGGCCTAATGATGAAATCTTACTGTATTCTGCCTTAGTGACGAGTCTGGTAAGTGGCGTCCTTATTTAATGCAGAACAGATTAAAGCCCATGAAGGACAGATTCTCTTGTTCTGTTTATCCACCATTACATAAACAATAACAATCACCCTCCTTGCCATATGATAGGATGGAGTTAAATGCGTTCTCCAACAAGAGTGAGGCCAATTATTGGTGCCGTCCTTATAGTTTACAACTTAAGGATAAGGATTGGTGGGTTTTTCTGGCATGGATGCTGGTAGGAATTGCTTGTTCTAAAAACAAGGAGACAGATAATAAAGTTCCTGGGTTTAGTCATGATCAAAACCTGGCCCTGAGATAGCTGATCTGCAAGTGAGGGGAGGGAAGCCTGGTATTTCTAAAAGTGGGTCTAGTGCTCTTCTAGAAAATATCTGAAGTATGATGCAGGCCTGGGCATTGGATGCAGGCCTGGGCCTCCGAGGCCTAGAACGGACTTCCGGAAGTGGCATCCATGCACTTTTGGCGGGCCGTTCTAGGCCTGGGAGGCCTCCTCCAGGCCTCCGAGGCCTAGAATGGACTTCTGAGAGTGGCATCCATGCACTTCCGGCAGGCTGTTCTAGGCCTGGGAGGCCTCCTCCAGCCTCTGAGGCCTAGACTGGACTTCTGGAAGCAGTGTGCATTCAGCCGGTTCTCCGAACTCAGCACAATTGAGCTACTGGTTCTACTGAACCGGTGCAAACCGGCTGAATCCCACCACTGAGTCTTTTCTAGGGGAAAAAAAATGAAAAATAGCTGAACAAGTGTTGAGTGGGTCTTCCCCACAATGCTGTCGGTGACCTACAAGCTCTTTCTCAGGCTGGCAGGGTGGGACTTGCATGATTCGGCAGCAATGTGTAAAGAATCTTATTTATTTATTAGATTTTTTTAAATCTCACCTTTATTACTTTAGAACAGGTAGTCCTCGACTTACAACCACAGTGGAGGCCAAAATTCTGTCACTAAGTAAGGCAGATATTAAGTGAGTTGCGTCCCATTTTATGATCCTTTTGCCACATTTATTAAGTGAATCGCTCGGGTTGTAAAGTGAATCATGTGGTCGTTAAGAGACTAGGGCTTCCCTCATTGACTTTGCTTGTCGGAAGCCAGCTGGTAAGGTTACAGATGGTGATCACATGACCCTGGGACAATGCAACTGTTATAAAGACATGCCAGTTGCCAAGCGACCAAATTTTGATCATGTGACCATGGGGAGGCTGCTATGCTCGTGTGAAAAAGTCATTTTTTCCCAGTGACTTTTTCCAATGACCACTAAACAAATGGTTGTAAGTTGAGGACTACCTGTAACTCGAGGTGGCATTATTTTACTCAATCAACAATAACGACCCAGCTCTATAGAGCTTATATAAATCTAGTTTATGCTCATAGGAACAAGTGTTTGTACCAACAGAACAGAACTGGACAGTCACGTCAAAAGATCATCTTGCCAGAAAAGAAAAATAAAAGCTGAAGAGGTCAGAAGGAATGATTTTAAGTTATAGGCTACTCTCAGACAAATTCTTGTGGGGTCTGCCACAGATGAACTCTTTTTGTTGCTTTTCAGCTTATTTCATCTGCAAGGCCCACAGGCTGGGCTCCATGGCCAAATTTAACATCTGTACTGTGGCTGATATGTATTTTCAGGGTTGGCCACAGCCATGCTTATTGCTCAGTTACTATAATAGCTTGGCAGCTCTTCCTTTCCCTCAGGCTAGATAGTATGGTGAGAGGGCAACCAACATTGGTGGTCTGGAGAATTATGTTAATGAATGACACATTAAAATATTTCTGCTGCTTCATGCAATAACTGGTTAAAGTGTGTCTTACATTTTCACGTTAAATTAATCATTAGATCTGTAAACCTTATAGGCTTATCTAGAAGGATACTTTTCTCAGAATTTCATGGATCTTCTTGTATTTTAATAGACACAACTAAAACAAAGAGAAACTGGGAAAGTTTGCAACCCATTGTAGCGTGAAGTTCTGCTTCTACTATCACTTCCACATCTCCTAAAAATTTAAATAAGTTATAAGAAATTATAATTAAGCATCTCACTAACAATGTTATGTGAAAAATGAGCTTTGAGCCAAGAGGTTCCTAGTTCAAATTTAAACTATATAATGAGCTCACAAGCTAGTCATAAGGCACTCATTATCCCCCAGCCTTTGTCATTGCTATAAAAAACTCTGATCTATCCCATATGATTCTCATAAAGCAACCTTACCCAACCTTGGACTTCATTTCCCAGAATTCCGAGCCAACAGGGCCAAAAGGAAGGCCTTTGTACAATGACATAACAGGGGTTTAGGAAATAGACTTACACCAAATCAGAGTCCCAGCTCCATCTAGCTCAGTTGAGTTGACCCCCTGAATTTTAAAGACTTTCCAACTTTATTGTAAAAAGAAATGGAATTTGCAAGCTTTTCTATACAGCATACTACACAGCTGTAACATATATGAAAAAAATATGGATCCTCAAATTGTAATTATTGTATATTCCCCAATGTATAATATTGTGTATTGTATTTCTCTATGGAACCTTTGGGAATTTCCACAATGCCAGCTAAAGATCTCAGCCCTTTTGTGAGAAAAATTTCCATCTAACCCAATGGTGCTTCATAATAATTCTTGAAAGGACCTTTGTATAGGCCAATTAAATGAAATGGTTTCCTCTTGCAGCAGTGTTGCATTGGGTGAATGCCAAAATGCCTTTAGACACCTGGAAGGTGACATATAGCATCTTCATAATCTCACCAAGTCAACACTGATCCTTTGCCACAACAATGGTTGGATGTCTATAGAATAAGTGGGGAGATGAGTTTAGAATGCCTTTCCTCCGAGGTGGGATTGACAGCTCTCATGCTCCCTCCTGTCTCAGTTTTGCTTGTCGATAGCTGAAAACGGCCCTTGCGCCTATCAAAAAACTAAGATTTACAGAGAGACCCCCAGGCAAGTAGGAATTCAATGCAATGTTATATGAAATAACTAGTGTTCTCATATGTAGGTGAGGGTTTCCAATCCAGATTAAGAATAAGAGTAAAAAAGAAAAATCACTAATAGGTTGTGTCTGCTACAGTTGGAGGGAAAGAGTAGAGAATGGTATGTCCCAGTGCTATGAGATTCCAGTTTGGTGCTGGACCTCCCACACTTTATTCTGAATAAAAACCAAACTGCAAATGTTTCATCCTGTGAGCAATACTTTTGGTCAACAGTAGGAATTTGTATGTGGATAACAAATGGGCAAACCATCTTGCTTCCTCCTCTTTCTAGTTTGATTGATAAATGGTTCCTGGTCTTTGTATTTTTCAGTCCTGTCTACCAGTGGTTGCATGTTGTAGAGCTTTCCATGCTGTATCGAGGTGCCATCTCTTGGGCCTCAAATGATAAATGGCCCAAAGCAGGAATGCATCTGGAGGCACCAGACTGGGTCTGATTGGAGATTTCCAGTGAATTTCGTTTGTGTTACCTACCAAGCCTCAGAAAGCAGCAGAAGCATAGATGGGGCCCTAAATTTGCCAGGAAAATGATATATTATCGAATAAGCCAAGTAAATTAATTATCTTTGACATTATAAAAAGATGTTAGATTGGCTGGCATTGCTTTTAATGTTCGGATGAATGCATTCACTCATCAATCTTGAGTTTTTGTTGTTTTCCTAGCCGTTTTAAAATGCAGCATTATTAAAATATCAACAACCCACGAATTATGAACCACCGAAACATGGAGGAATAAATCTTCCAGAGTTTGCCTGGCAATGGCACATTTGCCGTTCCGTGCACAGGCGAGGAAACCGAACTAAGACATATGGTTGCCATCAGCCTCGATGATTAATTTTGAGATGATGCACTTATTAATCCATGTGGAAAAGGGGAAGCTACCAAAGAACTGGTTGCAATTAACCAACCACAAATAACCTCCTTCACTCCCAAGCCAAAGCCAAGAAATGCCATTTTGGAATGATAATATCCCACAAGGATTTGCAAGGCTTGATGAGTCCCCAAGGTTAAGATCCAAGTCGTTGTGTAAAACCAGCCTTCAATTAAACCCTTTGCAGGGAGAGGCAGATCAGTAGCAGGTGGTGCCTGCTATAAAAGCCTCATTAGAACACCTTCTGGTTGAATTTCACAAAAGGGAGATGCCAGATGGACGCCCATCACTACATGGCCACCTTACCTTGAGTTTCACCTGACACGTTGGAGATTGCTGTCCCCCCCCCAATCCCACTCGCTTCACTTAACAAGGCTCTAAGGTTGAGAAGCGGATATATTAGGATTAATAGCGCTTGATGACTAATCCATTGTCATGCCATATGCTGGCAAAATTGTTCCTTGTTAAGGCTCGAGACAGGTAGGCCCCCCTGTGGTAATGTAAGCCCTCCCCAAATCCAGGGAGCTAATCCAATTTCATCTCCAGGCAGACCTTGGATTCCAGTAAAAGATACTTAGCTCTTCCTGCCTTGCCTCTTGATGCATTTTGAATGGCTGCAAATCTGATATAGGAGCTAATGATGCTGAAAGTTGCTGACAAATTGGAAAACATTTTCCCTTACCCTTCCTGTGGCTGCTTTCTGCATTGTCTGAGAACTTGATGAGCCAGATGTATATCAGAAGATTGCTCTGTTTACTACGTTTGAACGATGTGTCTCGCAAAGGGAGATCTTGGCTTTTCACACCTCTCCTTTTTGAGGTATCCCCCAGCATTTTCAGGGAAGCGGCAAGGTTTCCCCGAGAAGAAAGATTATTGGCAAGCTCAGAAGTGTGAGCAAAGTTTGCGTTGCTGAGGGAAAACTTTGTCACCTTCCACAAATCTGCGAGTGGGAGAGTTTTTCCCCCCGGGGGTTTGTCTTTGGGATGGGTTCAAATCGTTCTCTGTCCAAGAATATAACTAGAATCGTTTTATTATTACTTTTTAAAGGATTCGGTTGTGAGTTTTGTGTTAAGCTACTTTAAGTTTAAAAAAAAAAAAAAGAACCACCCACTAAATCTGTTTCTTAAATCAAAGAGGTCATGCTTATTTAATGCTTAGGACATATGAGTGGGTCGAAGGAAAAAATGTTAGGAAAATAAAACCTTTACACTGGGGGGGGGGGGAAGCATTGGAGAAATCAAGCCCAAATGGAGAAATTGTTTGTTGGTCCAAATGTTGAAATGTTTTTTCCTTGTTCCTCTGCTAGCATCATTCCTCCCAATTCTTGATTCCGCATTAAAGCTACCCCCCCTTTTATAAAAATTGCTCTATGGTGAAAAGATGAATCTATTCTGTTCCCAGTTTTTCAGAGAGATTGGAATGATTAAGGCATGTGTGTGTGTGTTGGCGGGAGGGAATTTCCTGAAATAGTTTAAGCCTTATTGGGGTGAAATGTGATTGAACTCTTGAGAGCATCTTCAGAAGACTCTGGGTATGACGCTGAAGATAAAAAAAAGGTTTCTTCCTCCTATTATCACTGGGATGTGAATCATCACTGAGCTGTTCTGAGTAATAAAAGTACTATTAGGACTTGAATATCATGCTTAGAATATGTGAGCCTGTTGTAAATTATTAACATCATATTTTATGGATAAAGTCACTCACATCTGATTCTACTTAGAGTCTATAGTTAGAAGAGAGTCCATGCTGAGGAATTATTAGTGACTTTTTCTTGGATTTGCTTCTATCACTTTCAGATGACTTCTGTGTGATACGACGTGCATAGCAGTCTTCTTCTAGGCCATCATGTTGGATAGTAGACGCCATCAGAAGAAATGGGGAAAGGACCTTTAGCTCATTGGGTGGGACAAATCACATTTCCCCATAGAAATGTAGTAGTCAGGTAATTGGAAATGAGGAGAGTTTAACCTTCATTCTCAGTTAACCTTCTAGCACAATGGTTTATGCTTCCATTTTGAGGAATTAAACTGAGTGCCTACTTCTTCCCAAGTTCCAGAAGGTTCTGGGTCATGTAATGGTGATAACAATAATAATTTTTTTCTATTCATTTATTAGATTTATATCTTCATGTTAAAGGATGGTCTGGGAAAGGTCTGAAAGAACCATTAAGGGATGGCTTACAGAAAAGATTATACAGCCCAGAAAGAATCTCTATTCCTGCCTTGATTTTGTTTAGCATCATACAGGCAAGAGGAAATGTGGCTTCTAAGATTCTATTACTATATTCTACAATATTTCTTGACTCCTTGCAGTGCTTATTTTAAGAAGAGACTGGACAGCCACTTGTCAGAAATGGTATAGGGCAGACATGTCAAACACAAGGCCCGGGGGCCGGATGCGGCCCGCTACATGGTTTCATGTGGCCTGTGAAGCCATCCTGGAAACAGAGAGGGAATGGCCCCCACTGCTTTGGCCCCGGCCCAGGCCGCCCGGGAGCCAATGTACACTGTCCCACTCCTGCTCAGGCCTCCACAGGCACCCTTGACGCGAACGATGTAGAGCTGGCCATGCCCACCTAGTAGGCCACACCCACTCCAGCCACACCCACCCAGTAGGCCACGCCCACCCTGGCCACACCTACCTGCCCCCCCGAGGACAACCACAATGCTGATGCGGCCCTCAATGAAATTGAGTTTGACACCCCTGGTATAGCGTCTCCTGCTTGAGCAGGGGGTTGGACTAGAAGACCTCCAAGTACCTTCCAACTCTGCTATTCTGTTATTTCTTGACCTGGTCTACCTCAAAGGGTAGATAGTTGCCTTTACTCCAGGAGTTCTCAGTTGCCTACCTATTATTGTTTCCTTCAGTTTTTCTCCCAAACATCTTGTAGAATAGTTTGGAGGGAGAAAGTTATTCTCTCTGCCATCCAGGGAACTTCTGTGGCCAAGAAAGAACTAGAATTTGGCTAGATCTAAAACATTATCTATTCTACCACGCTGGATCTCCATTATCCATTCACACATATTCACATATCATTAGTAATTCTCTGACTGTAGCTACAGAGTTATTGATGAAGATAGTTGAGTGACTGCAGAATAGAATGTCCAAACACTTGGTTAGTTAAGTAATTAGCTAGTCATGTGCAATTGAATTGGGTCCCATCCCTGGAAGCCATATGTATAAAATGCCTGCCACCTCATCCTGCCCTAGAAATTATCCATAGTTCTTGCAAGGGCATTACAGAGTTTTCTAGATCCACCACTTTATCTGCTGTTTCCCCTTTCGGCATCCCTAAAACTAACCACGTGTAATAGTTTTTGATAGCCCACCATCCAGTTGAATCATATCCCCTGATTATCAGTGTAAGGTAGTTTCCACTTGGTGATTATTATTTCAAGAGAACAATTAGTCTTTCTTTCATCCAGAACTGGTCTACTGGTTCTGCAGTTGATAAGAGTTCAAAGTCATTTCTTTTCTTGTTGTACAGCCTTCATAGTCATATTTTGCTACTGGAAAATCATTCCTTTAAATTGCTGTTTCTTCACTTTAAGCTCATGAAGCACGTTGCTTGATATTACTTTTGACTTCCAAACATTAACCCCGATCTTCCCGTGAGTAATGAGTTCTTTTAAAAACTTCTAAAGGTAAGGAAATGTCTGCAAGCAATCAAGCTCAGAAAGTATCAAGGATTACACAGGACAGAAGAACAGAAGAACAATTGGAAGGTCTATTTCCTTTCATACATTACTTTATAGTGGAGATACTTCTGTTACTTATTCTGTTTAAACAGACTTCAGTAATAGTCTTTCCATCTTTTTTCAAACTTGCTTTGTCTGTATTACAGCCCTTCTATTGCAGCACCTGAGTAGAACTATCTAAGCCAGGACTTTACAACCTTTTCACCGATTGTACTACTTTTAGTACAATATTCGAGTACCACCAGTCGCCTAGCAAGGTGTCAAAAACTTGATGATCAAAAAAAATATATAAAAAAGGACAAAAGTGATAAAGTACAGGTAGTCCTTAGTGACTGTTCGCTTAGTGACTGTTCGAAGTTACAACGGCACTGAAAAATGTGACTTAAGACCATTTTTCACACTTATGACTGTTGCAGCAGCCCCATGGTTATGTGATTTACATTCGGATGCTTGGCAACTGATTCATACTTATGACGGTCAGTGTCCCAGGGTCATGTGATCACCTTTTGCAACTTTTTGACAAGAGAAGTCCTTCCTCCCTCCGTGCCCAGGAAGGGACAAGGGGAGAAGGAGAGGCCACCAGCGCAGCCTTGCCTGGCCCAGCCTCTCTGTGTGGTGAGGAGAGCATATCCCTGCCTGCCAAGACCGGGCAGGCTGGGGTCTGGGCAGTATAGTGCAGGTAACGTGGACTCTCACGCCGCTTGTGGCATCCCCTCCCCCAGAGTCCACGGGTGTGTGAAGTGGGCAAGGGCCATTTGCTGGTCTCCTTCAGGGGATGCTGCCTTTCTTCATTCCTCCTGGAGGGCGACCCTTCCCCAGCTGCGTTTCTTGCCTGTTTGTCGCTGCCACCTGTGTGCACGCCTGGCATGGATGGCTGCCACGAAGTCGTAGATTGGCTGCTGGCTAGCCTGTTTTTTATCCTCTCCTCTCTCCCCCTCCTCCTCCTCCTTCTTTTCTCTTTGGTGAAGCTCCAGCTGACTCTTCCTCCTCCCAAGGCTGCGTCTTTTTCTCTCTCTCTTTCTCCCACCAAAACTGCCTCCTTTTATATCCCTTCCTGTCTGCGCCCCCTCCTCCTTCTTTCTCTTCCAGGTGAGCCGGAAGTGCCGATCCTGGGGCCTTTGCCTCGCCCCAGCAGCCCTATAGCTCCCAAGGACTCATGGCAAGTCCTACGCTGCGCCACTTTAGCTCGTTCCCTCCCCCCGCTACACTTGGCTAGGCTGGGCAGGGTCACATACCACCTGCCCGGTACCAATATACCACTGGTGGTACACGTGCCACCAGTTGAAAAGCTATACATTTTCTTACGATTTCTCTGAAAAATTCCTCTCCTTTCCCTTTTCTCATTATTTTGTTCTATTTGTTGGCATTATTGATTGATATATCTTTCTTTATCTTTTTTTCCTTGAATATTGAAAGCCTATATTCAATTGTTCTATATTATTCTTGTGGCTCAAGGCTTTCTTTCTCCATTTTTTGTGTTCTTAGATTTTGTCTTTGAGATGTGAATATTTTCTTCTTCAGTTTTTGCACAGTGTTTAATCTCTTAACATAGGTTATCTTTGGCATAAATGAAGGATATTGAATTTATTTCTTATATTTCTTATAATGATCTTATATATTCAGAGTACAGTAAATGAACAACACTTCATTTAGTGACCCTTCAATGCCACTGAAAAATGTGACTTATGACTGTTTTTCATAGTTACAACCTTTGCAGCATCCCCATGGTCATGTGATCAAAATTCAGATACTTGACAACTGGTTCATACTTATGACCATTGCTGTGTCCCAGGGTCATGTGATCACCTTTTGTGACCTTCTGACAAGCAAAGTCAATGGGGAAGCCAGATTCACTTAAGAAGCAGGTTACTAACTTATCAACTGCAGTGATTTACGTAACAACTGTGGCAAGAAAAGTAAAATGGGGCAAAACTCACTTAACAAATGTCTCACTTAACAACAGAAATTTTGGGCTCAATTGTGGTCTTAAGTCGAGGACTACCTGCATATGTGCTTTGGTCCAATCTTTCTAGACCTTACTTTGTATGCTTCACACTAATAAGTAGTGATCATAATTTTCATGCAGAAGTATACTAGTAGACTAATTTGCACTTCTTTGTTCTCTTTTTATTACTATAAGATCTATTCGATTCTGATGTTGTGCAGCCACTGAAATGCAAATGTGTAAGAGTCTTGCCTTTTTTTGTGTGTGCTTGTTGAGCAGTTAGTAATGAGCACATAATTCTCTTTGCAAAACTCCATCGCTTGCATTAGTTTATTTGCCCAATCCAAATCTTCCCATAAATCCAGATAGCTTCATTTCTCCAGTTCTTGCATCCCAACCATCCCTTTCTACTATTACATTGTTTCCCTAAGCTGTATTTAAAATACGTATCAATTTACTACAGAGTTCCTTATATCTTCCAACATTTCCCTGTAGCGTGGATTTACACAAGATAACATTGATGTTGTCTAGATATTAATTCTAATAAATGAGTTCTAGTCGTTCATTGGGTTATAGCCAAGCACATTCTTAATACTGTCCTTTACGAGTGAAGTGCCACTCCTTCATATGATCTCATGTGCTCAACACTGGATCAAGTAATCCTCTATTTGTGAAAGTTCAGCACTTTATCCAGTAACCACAGCAGTATCTTCCAACCTGTAGATCACATCATCTGGCATACAAAATTGTCTAAATGTTTTATTCAGGTCCGTACAATTTGTGGGAGGTGGGGAACGACAATGCAGAAATTGTTTGCCATTACCTTCTTCTGAATTTGATTCTAGAGGTTCTTCCCCTAGTTGACTTGAGTGCTCTCTCATCTGCAAAGCCCCCCCCCCCATTGTATTTCTTTCCAGATTGCCTTTAGCTTTATTGCATCCGTTCCATCTAGAATCCAACTAGCTGCATTATTATTGGGTATATAATATACCTTTTGTTGCTTTGACTGTTCCAGGTCCTAACCACTTACTTACCTTTAACCATCTCTTTTATTTCTCATGTTGGCAGTTTCTGGTGTTCCTTATGTTTCCATAATGTATTCATATCTATGTGAATTGGGGCATGAGTGTTTGGAGTGACCGGTCATAGTATGCTAATGATTCCACTTTATTTTGTAATCAGTCCCAGAGTCAGCAGACTCTTGTATACAGATCACCAGATATTTTGTCTAAAAAAAGAATCTCCATTCTCATAACGTGAGCAAGCTGAGCATTGAGGAAACATAAATCTGTCTCAGCTGTTTTTTTCCCTATTGACCAGGGGGTCTGGATGTGCTAAGAAAGCTCCCTTAAGGACCTTAGAAATTACAGGCAGGCAATACAATGGATACCGCCATGCTCATTTCGTGCTCCTCAGTATCTTCTGCTTGAGGCTTTCTTGTTATGTGGTCATATAGTGGTTGATACAGGTCTAGAACAACTTGCTATGGCCAACTCGCCATGGCCAACTCACTGTAGGACAACTTGCTGCAGGGCAAGAGTTATACTAATATTGAAGAAACGGTGCAACAGAATCATTAAAGAAAGGATGCAAAAGGAGGGATAAAATGAAATGTGAATGACAAAAAAAAAATACTTTTAAAAATTATTTTAAATAATTAAATTGAATTGTTGAATTGTCCCATGGTGAGTTGGCTTGTGGTAAGTTGGCTGTGACAAGTTGGCCAGGGTGAGTTAGCCACGGCGAATTGGCCGCAGCAAGTCGTCCCGTTCTGGAATGATAGGTCATATTTCCTCAGAAAAGAACAGTTTATTCATGTATTCTATCTCTCATCTGATTGAGGAAGGTTTTTTTTCCCCCTATTGCTTGATGTGTTGTCATATTTCCTGCTCTGCTCTGGGTGCAGCACGAAGTTGTTTCTTAGGACTGATGAGGATTTAAAGAAGCCAAATCGTTGTGCAGAA
This sequence comes from Azemiops feae, assembly GCA_023970755.1. Lineage (NCBI taxonomy): Eukaryota > Metazoa > Chordata > Lepidosauria > Squamata > Viperidae > Azemiops > Azemiops feae. The sequence goes on along the minus strand of JALGBA010000476.1, from coordinate 706,779 downwards.
CACCTTGTTTAAGCACAGGAACTGCCTAGTTTGGAACAACGTTTTGTTGAAAAACAGCTACATATTTTCATCCATTTTGCTTGTTTCTGGTGAGGCACTTCCCATTATAGATTCTAGTTATTCCCTTCCTTCAGAAAGGCCTCTTACCTTCCCTGCATGCTGCTCCTAGCCAAAGCATAAACATCATCCTATATTTTCCTGTTTATTTGGCTGATTCACAACTGGCCAATTGCCTGATTGCACACACTCAACAGAACGCAGCGTTAGGATTCCTTGATTTGTATCATATCCCCTCGTATGATGGACAGTGGCGGAGTAAAAAGCTGTTGTGCTGGATCTGTGTTGTTTTATGTAATGTTGATTGCATTTCAACATGTGGTTTCCAACCACAAAGGAAAATAAAATCAGCAATAAACTTGGAAAGTAGAATTCCCCTGAGGAGTAGAAGCTGTAAAGAAAAAAGCCCTTTGATGACTCTGTCTGACTCAGTAACCACTGCATAAGGATTGTTCCAATTGCTGACAATTCATCACCTTCCTTTTATCAATTTAATCACATATAACTGTGACTTTTTTTCCTGCAGAAATCCTATACGTTGGCATATGGCAGTCTTCCCCAGCCCAGTACCCCCATGCCCCCAGATGTGTTGAGACAACATCAGGCTTTTCAGTGCATAAGCTTTGTCTCCTTCTTGTTGCTGATAGGTTCATCCTCATGTCTACCTAACTATGGCCCAAAGGTAACCCATAAACCATGTATAGATGACAGTGACCTCATGACATCGCCATGGTCTCCCACTGCCTAGCAATAGCTTCAGTACATTATAACTATGGGATGAAACTGCAGGCATACATTTTCTCCTTCTTATTTTTAAGAAAAAAACTGCCATTACTTCTTTTCTTAGGGACCAAATCATATATTTGCAATGGTAGCTGCTTTCCAAATGTCTGATTGAGGGACATAGAGCTTGTGTGCAAAGATAATATCAGATTGGGAGGTTAAAAAGAGTTAACTACTGTTCCTTAGATTTGCTCTGTGAAAATGGCAGACAGCGTGATTTTTTTTTTTTTTAAATAACCCTGGCAAATTAAAAAAAAGAGATGTGCAAGTATTTTAGAGGTAGGCTGTTTAAATTCTAATTATTTTATTTAGAAAGTAGGAAAGAGTCATTTCTCCTTTGATTTGGGAACATGGAATCAAAGATTCTGCAGTTCTTTCCACCTCAAACACAATGATTGGAAAATCTCTACTGAACAATTTTCTATAATCAGAGGCAGCCCTTATTTGTAAGTCAGTTTCCTTCTAATCTGGTGTTTTGTATGACTGAGCTTGGTCTTCAGCAGCATCAGAAGCCCCGATTTCACATCCAAACCTCTGCAGTCCTGATTTAGTTCTTATTACTTTCTAAGGGCCCTTCTGCATTTTATGTACTTACAAAAATAGGCTGATTTGATTAGGAAATGGGCCAAATACCCTCCTATGTAATCCTCATCCTTAAATACAAAAAGCTGGGGAAAGATATTCTTAAGAAATGTGTTTCTTTCTATCGATAGTAAAGTAGTCCTCGACTTACAACCACAATTGAGCACAACATTTCTGTTGTTAAGTGAGACATTTGTTAAGTGAGTTTTGCCCCATTTTACCACCTTTCTTGCCACAGTTGTTGAGTGAATCACTGCAGCTGATAAGTTAGTAACCCGGCTATTAAGTGAATCTGGCTTCCCCAATTGACTTTGCATGTTAGAAGGTGGCAAAAGGGGATCACGTGATCTTGGGGCACAACAACGGTCATAAATGTGAACCAGTTGCCCAAGCATCTGAATTTTGATCACGTGACCATGGGGATGCTGCAAACGTTGTAACTGTGATAAATAGTCATAAGTTGCATTTTTCAGTGCCGTTATAACTTCGAACAGTCACTAAACAAACTGTTATAATTTGAGGACTACCTGTATCTTCCTCTTCTGTCCTCCACTATAAGAACAGTCCAAGACAATAACAAATAAGGTAGCTCATTTTTAAAATGTTGGTAGTCATTTTCTGACCTTCAAAACCCCATCAGAACACAACACTGGAGAGGACAAAGAAACTATGGGTGTGTGTGTGTGTTACCTCAGTTCTTCTCCCAAGCATGAACTGGGCTGTGTGTCATGCCTAGCAAGATGGCAGACAGAGCCCACTCCTTTGGAATGTGTCTGACATCACCACCTCTCCAAAAGTGTCTACCATCTTGCTGATTTTGACCCCCACCACCACCCGTCTCTTCCCACAAAAATATTTCAACTCAATTCTCAATTAAAGTCTGTGTGAAACACTAGATCAGAAGGCACAATTGGACAATGGAAAAATAGGCCGGACCATCACCGCACTTTTTGGAAGTCATATTTGTTTGGGTATCGCATCATGTTTGTCTGTCCCTAGACACATGTTCGCAGTTTGTGTGTGTGTGTGTGTGTGTGTGTGTGTGTGTTTTAATATAGTAGATCTTAGTATGATAAGTCTTAGGTTGTAAAATTTTCCTGGCAGAATTTTTGTGACAAATTTCCTATGAGAAGATTTGTGTTGGTTGTACTGATTTTAGCCCATTTCCTCACTTGTAACTTATAACATCTTCAAAGCATTTCTCAGGCCTTGTTGAAGTGATACAAGCCTATTCATATCGTTGTTGCACAACAAGTCAGATCACTCTAGAAGAGGCTGTATATTACTAAAGGAGAAATGAAGCACAGGAGCCAATCAGCAAAAAAACCAAAATGCCAAAATCAAGCAGGGAACCAAATGTTTGTTTGCAATATATATGTATTACCAGACTGCGAGGGTTGCATGCTTGTGTATTGTTAGACTGATTACATGATGAAAATTAAGGCATATTGAAGATAAGTAAAAAATAGGAGAAATCTAAAATTTAAAAACTTTAAATTGCAGGTTAAGTCATAGAATCTGATAAACAGTAAGAGAGGTCAAGAAAATACACTGTGCAAGCACTGCATTGTTTATTTGTTTGTTTGTTTGGGAAGTCTATTATCACAGGCATCACAACCTTAAACAGCTTGCACACAAGAAATTGCAGTGACACAGTAAAAAAAAAAAACCCAGAAAGCAAAGCTTTCTCAGATTATACAACATAGAAATAATAAGCAGCAAATGGCACAAATGCAAAACTAATGGAAATTTATTATCAGTTTTAAGAGTATGAGGGAATGTATTTACCAAGGTTGTAGGCTAAGGTTGTAGGCTGGATTGGCAAGTCACATAGCATCCTAGAAAATGATGGCAAAGCAATTCTGCCCTTAACAAGAAAAACACATGGAAGTGTCTCATGAAATTGTCAGGAATTCAGCGATTTACTTTAAAGGCTGCCATTTTAGGAAAGAGCTTTCCCTTTAATATGTAATTTTACTTATAATATTGGGCGCTATCTAACAAAATGAAATTCAGTGGTGAAAAAAGTAAGGTTCTACATTTAGGCAAGAAAAACCAAATGCACAGGTATAGTATAGGTGGTACCTTGCTCAATAGTAGCAACTATGAGAGGGATCTCGAAGTCCTAGTGGACAATCACTTAAATATGAGCCAGCAGTGTGCTGCAGCTGCCAAAAAAGCCAACCCAGTGCTAGGCTGCATTAACAGAGGGATAGAATCAAGATCATGTGAACTGTTAATACCACTTTACAATGCCTTGGGAAGGCCACATTTGGAATACTGATCCAGTTTTGGTGACCACGATGTAAAAAAGATGTTGAAACTCTAGAAAGAGTACAGGGAAGAGCAACAAAGATGATTAGGGGACGGGAGGCTAAAACATATAAAGAACGGTTGCTGGAATTGGGTATGTCTAGTCTAATGAAGAGAAGGACAAGGGGGGACATGATAGCAGTGTTCCAATATCTCAGAGGTTGCCACAAAGAAGAGGGAGTCAAGCTATTCTCCAAAGCACCTGAAGGCAGGACAAGAAGCAACTGATGGAAACTAATCAAAGAGAGAAGCAACCTAGAACTAAGGAGAAATTTTCTGACAGTTAGAACAATTAATCAGTGGAAAAACCTGCCTCCAGAACCGGTGAATGCTCCAACACTGGAAGTTTTTAAGAAGAGACTGGACAGCCATTTGTTTGAAATGGTATAAGGTTTCCTGCCTGAGCAGGGGCTTGGACTAGATGACCTCCAAGGTCCCTTCCAACTTTTTATTATTATTATTATTGTTATTGCTATTGCTATTGCTATTGCTATTGTTGTTGTTGTTGTTGTTGTTATTATTATTATTATTATTATTATTATTATTATTATTATTATTATTATTATTATTATTATTATTATTATTATTATTATTATTATTATTCAAAATAATCAGTCAGGTGAAGCAGTGAAGCCAACAGGCAGCAAGAAAGCACCCATGATCATAAAGATGTTGATTATGTTCCCTGCTCCCACCCACCTTAGTTGTATTACAATGCTAATATTTGGACTTTATCTTGGTTAGCACTTGGATAAAAAAAAAACTGCCAAGGAATATGATGGCTGTAGCCTGGATGGGAAAATAGAAACTGAAGAAGTCACCTCGGTAAGACATTTTGGTTTTATGGACAAGACAATGACAGGGTATGTCTTTGAAAGTACTATCTTGTAGGAAATACAAGCAGGGGAAATGCAAATTTGGGAGATTGGAACAGGCTGTATAATCCACATAGGCACCAAATTAATCAATATTCCTGGATCCTCTGCTACCCTGACTTCAATCTGGCTTTATCTGAGAGGCATGCAGTACATACTGTAGCATGCAAACTTCTTGGGTAATGTTTTATTTTAATTCAAATATCTCACAGAATAATTGAAGTCAGGTAAGCAGAGGATCCAGGAATATTGATTAATTGGTGCCTATGTGGATTATAAAGCCTGTTCTAGTCTCTCAAATTTGTATTTCCCCTGCTGGAGCTTAAACTGAAATGAACTTCCTGAGTAATTGTTACACTTCTCTTAATTTCACAAACCATGCCTCTTTTTGAAAATGCACACAAAAATATGTACAGAATGCATAACATGTGGCTAAAATGTCCTATTGTTAAAAAAAAGAATATTAACAAAGGCAAGCACCATAGGAAATGCAAGGAAATGCAATTCTTTTTAGAGATTCCCTTCTCTACACCCTCAAGATCTGAAAACTGCCGTGGAAATGTGGGAAATAAATGTACGACTGGAAAACATTAAAAAGTAAGATAAACTGGAAATAGCATTGTCTGTTTCTACTTACATTCTTTTCAATCTGGGGTTTTTTCCCCCATAAAAACAATGGATTTTCTCAAGCAACGATGGAGTCTGCCATTAGATCCTTGAATTAAAAGCAACTTTCAGGACATCCTACCTTCTTTCTAAGTTAAGGTGACTCTTAACTATAAAATGACCTAATTCTTTAAAAATAGAAAATAAAGTTGACATCTTTCCTTCTCAGGATTTGCTAGATTTTCACCCCTACAATAAGCTCCCTGGATTTAATAATTTCTGGGTTATTAAACTTCCTTGATATTTTTAGCAGAGGAGGGATATTTGGAGAGGGCAGGCTAGTTTTGTTTGCCACTAACTCTCCTTACCAAAATTCTGAAAAATATCATGAATAGTCCCAAAATCTTTTTTCTTTTTCTGAAATTTCTCAAATATTTCTCCGTTTGGAATTTGAAGTTTCCCTTTTGGATTTTTTTTTTTTTAAGTTTTCCTTAAAGCAAGAATCTGTAACACATCGTGGTCCTGAGCATAAGCACTTTTCATGACACAGCATTTCTGCAAAAGTCCGAGTGCCTCATTGATGAGAAGGAACAGGCCTGCATAGATATTACAGGTAGTCCTCAATGACCGGTCACCTCATGGTAAAACATTGCACTGTACCACCCACTGCAATCACATAACTGCATTTCAGTCACTTCACGACTGATTCACATTTACAACCAGTTGCAGCATCCTGCAGTCATGTGACTACAATTTTGTTTTTTGTTTTCTGGCAGAAAAAGGCAAAAAACTGCCCATTGGATATGCTGGATTTATTTAATGATCACATGGATCGTTTTAACAACCACATGATTTGCTTAATGATTTATGGCTGTCATAAAAATGGTCATAAATCGAGTTAGATCATGTGGTGACCCATTTAACAACCGCCTCAAATTATGTCCAAAATCTGGACCCAGTTGTGGTCGTAAATTGAGGACCATTGTATGACTACTATTTCCTAAGATTTCTGGTCAGGATAAAAACTTTGGTGATATATTGTGCTTACCTTACACATTTTTTCCTTTAAACATCTCAAGGATGTTCCCAAAAAAGAATCTGCAATTCACTTGAACCCTTCAGTGTTAGGTTGGTGATAGGTTTACTGATAGGTTAGCACAGGTGTGGCTTGTATTGCTGTTGAATTTTCTTGCACTGCTCATGTCCATGTCTGCAATTACTATAAATCAGTGTCTTATAACTCTGGAGCCATATCGCAAGAGCTGCGTTGGGAGAAGACCTTAGGAGTTGAATAGGTCCAATGTCCCTTTGCAATAGGTCAGCCTTCATGGACTTCTTTCCTCTCGTTTGTTTGTTTCTGTTCCATGATCCCCATGCCATATTCTAACACTGTAGTTGCAGTTCTTGAAAATCTGTGCCTCGTTGCTACTGTTAACCGTGATATGCTCTAGGTCTCCCCCAGAAATGTTCCAACTGTTCTCAGGGCCTCCGTTATTAATTATGCAGTTGAACAGCTTGTGCCAACTTTTTTATCCTTATGGTTCCATTCTGGAAATTATATATAAAAGAAGATGAAGTCAGTTTATTGGTATAGTTAACTAGCTGGAAATGTTATTTTATTGGAAGTCTGGGATGTGGGGGGAAGATACTCAGGGTTTTAGAAACTGTGACTTCATTTAGCTTTTAATGGGAAGTAAAAGCCAGACTTAGGAAACGATAGGAGGGCGTAAGAGGAAGTTAGGGCTACAGGAGTTTAAGCTGAGCAGTTATAAAGCAAGACTAGTCGGCAGATGACATTAGAATCCCCCAGAGGAAGTGGAGCTTTTATTCTTAATGGGCCAAAGCAGTCATTAGTATAACTCCAATGATGTCATTAAACTTACATGTGTGTGTGTGCCTTATGTAAGAAGTCTCTCTCTCTCTCTCTCTCTCTTTCTCTCTCTCTCTCTCTCTCTGTGTGTGCGTGTATAATATATATACTGGTCTGAGAAAGGCCACTCCAGATTGCTGGCAAAGCTGACAGGATCATCTGTTCCTCATTTTTTTTTAAAAAAACCTATGTCTAAAGGTAGGAAAAAGTAGGCTAGAATAACCTTTCCCCCCCCTGCTGGCCAGTTTCTATGAGGTAGGAGCTTTTCAAAAACATGTTTTTATTCTTTTATATGCAAGACCATTAAATCACATAGGTTTCCATATTTCTGACTCATCTATTCTCCTAGGCTAAATTTTGTCCCTGGTGATACTCTCAAACCATCCAGGGTCAGATTGGAAATCTTCCCTTGCTTTGTGAAACCAAAGGTCCATTGCTGTGTAGTTTCACATGTTGTGTCCCAATCTTAGAACCTCTGCTTTTTGAGATGTGCTTGAACCCACATCCATGTTTCCTAGAAGTCCTCTTCTTTGACATAGATATGAAAAGGTGTCAACTCAAAGTGATGACTGACCTTTGCTTATCCTCACAGGTTTCCGCACAAGTTGTAAATTAAAGATGTAAGATCCTACAGGAGAAAAATTACACAGCATCTAAACACCACTTCTCTAAAGTAAGTATAGATAAAGTAGGGTACAACATTTGTCTTTCAGGAAAGCAAAGTTTGAGAAGAAAGATATTTATGAAGTCCTACAAATATGTTTTATGAACCCTTCAGAATATATGTAGTTAGGAGGAGGCAAATTTTGTTCTCGGGTGTCAGAACATTTGAAAACCTAAGGAGGTTCAGCTTTTCAACTCTTATGAAGGTGAATGCTAGAAAATGGTAGAACAAAAATTAACAAATATTTCTTTGAAGGGTGATTTGGATCATTGCCAAACCTCAAACTCCAACCAGCACCATTTTGTTCAGTACCATTTGCTTCTGTAGCTCCTGTGCTGAGAAAGAGATAGAGGTGAGAGCAACTGAGCAAACACTGTTCTTTGGAGTGTTTGCAAATGGATCAGAAAGGAAGAAATAAGAATATCAAGGTTTAGAAATATTTGGTAGAGATTTCCATCTCCACTCCACAGACTTAGGAGGTGAAAAGAGCAAATGTTTTCTTGACCCCATGAAATGTTTTTAATTTGTTCCTCGTTAAAAAAAAAAAAGCTAGACTATTTATCCTGAAAGTCAAGAGAGGATAAATTAAAGCTAAGGCAATTTTTAAGGGAAAAGATTCATCAGCCAGGATCTTTTCTTAGGCCTCCTAAGAAGGTACTAGTCATGAGATCTTGTGATGGAAGTACTGTGTGTCAGATCCCCAAACCCTTATTGTTTTCCCTGCATATCTGCTCTTGTTTGGGGCCTGCCATTCTGCTGGGAGGGGGGGGGACTTGCTTGGGATAACTTTCGCTTTCTATCCTTCCTCTCCTGCCTCTATCCATTTGAGAGAAGGAAGTGCCTCCCTTATCAGGGAGACAGTTACGGAGAAACGAAACTGGAGAAGACCTTGAGATGCGGGTCAACTTGTGCCAGTTACCCACACCTCGTGCCACCTGTGGATTGGCTGGATTTCAAATGGACATTATGACTTTGGTGGGAGGAGGAAGATTGCTAGTTTAACTATACCGTTTGAGTGGGATTTTCGCCAGATCTCGCCTTGACTTTCCTACTGTCACTATCCCCTAATAAAAGTTCTTTTTGAGGCAATGCCTGCTTCAAGAGTTCAGCTTTCTTGGGTGGTTAGCTGAGGTGGGTCCTTACACTGTGTTTGTATTTGGACAAACTGCCAGTACATAGTATATAGCGAAAGAATTATCTCTCTACATCCATAATATTCCATACAGAGTCACTGTGTGATTGAGATGGCATACAAGTTGATCAAAATTTCCTATGACCTACCTGATTAGTAACTATATAATTACAAAGTGAAGTAGAATCCAGCATGACTTATTCTTGACAAATCCATGATAGATTCAAGTAATCAGCGCCTTTTTTAATAAACAGATTGCTTAAGCATTTCTACTGGGATTTTGCAGTGTATAAGTGGATTATAGTTACTATGTAAAATTGAGTATTTCCTTAGTAGGATTTGGTTTCTTGACTCCTCAACAATCCTGGATACCTTCAAAATTGTTTCTAGAAGTCTAGAACTTTCAAGACAGATTCTGAGGTTACAAGATAGATCTGTAAGAGAAAAGAGGGATCTCATTCCAGCTAGAAATGGATTTTATTCATAGATTTTGGGTTTTGTAGCTGTATAAAATGGGCTACGTTTGGTGTGCTAACTGGTATGTATATATTTAGTTTTCAGAAAACCATTGGCATGTGGGATTAATCAGCACCTCCTATGCAGAGTTTGACAAATAAATTTGCTTTTTAACTAATGGAAGAACAAATAAAATTCTCCATGTTACGAGGTATACTTTTTTTTCCAGGAAAAGTGGTATAAAATAAAGCATTCATTTTTTTTAATCTACTAAGAGCTTGATACTTTAGCCCTCTTGTCTCTCCCTTGTTTTATGGACTCTTATACTCTATATACTCTATATTTAGAAATAGAGTAATCTGTCTTCAAAAGATTTGTTTTCTCAGCATAAAAAGCCATCATTCTTCATCTTTCTTGTTCTGCCATGTCATGGAGATTTTTGTAAAGTTAAATATTGTTGTAAAAAATAAGGCCTAGATTACTAAAGAATACTGTTGAGTCTTCCGGTGAAAATGCTCATTAGATTTACATACATGTTTCTTATTATCCATTTCAACTGCAATTAATTTAACCCAACCAACGGAATGTGTAGGTCACCATCAGATTGCTCTCTAAGTACCCTTTCAAGATCAGTGATGCTATTTTACTAGACCCATATCTTCTGCTGATATGAAATCTGATTGGAGAGGCCAAGTGTTTTTCAGTACTACAGAAGTACAAACATTTGTAGCTTTCCACTCTCAGAAGATAATCTGGAGATTTCCTAGATTCTGGGGGGTGGGGACGGGGGAAATCATACATAGTTGTACTAGTGATGAACAAGACGGTCCAAATGATACGAATCCATGCAGCAATAGCAATAGCACATAGACTTATATACTGCTTCATAGTGCTTTACAGGCCTCTCTAAATGGTTTACAGAGTCAGCATATTGCCCCCAACAATCTGGGTCCTCATTGTCCTGATTTGGAAGGATGGAAGGCTGAATCAACCTTGAGACTCGAACTGCTGGCAGTTGGCAGAATTAGCCTGCAATATTGCATTCTAACCACTACACCACCATGGTTCTTATGCAGGGCTGCTTCCTATGTTCCAATAAAGAACATAATTGGGATCTGTTTCAAATTATTATTAGTTAAATGTCTGAAGTTGTGAAGTTCTGTTTCCTCCTCTATGATCTTCAAATCAACAAAAGTCTTGTGATTGTGGGAATTATAATGGTCTACCATTGTCTCTCTGGTCAAATCATCCTTCTTTGCTTGAAGAAAGGACATTTAAGGTCATATAAGGGGTCACTGTGGTCTTTTGAGAGGAACAGGCAGAAAGAAGAGCCTTGTCTGAACTTGCCTCCAGATCAGAATAGAGCATGGATTTGGGGAATTTGCATAGAGATGCCCAGGGCTATTGCTTCAGCTATGCAATCAGGAAGAAGAAATTTCTAAAACAAATAATCAGAGCTTTAAACAAGTTTAAATGAATAAATGTTGTTGTTGAGCATTGACAGCTTTACAAACTCAGAAAGCTCAAGGAATTAATGTGACGCACCATACATGGGATGGCATGGCATGTGCCCTTTAGGTCTCTTCTAGTAGATGATTGGTGAGCAGACTTCACAAGACCCATAACGTGTTAATGAAAAAAGTCTAAGAGAAAATTAGACTTCTCATGAGGACTAGCAGGTGGAATCTCTATTATTCTCATGTAGATAATGAAAATCACCCTATTCTGACATACATAGGAATTGTTTTAATGTAGAAAAGAGAGCAAAAAGTAGATACCATGTTTTCCCGAAAGTAAGACCTACCCCCAAAATAAGCCCTAGTTATGGGGCAAGGCACACACCTAAAAATCAAGCTAGGGAGGGGGTGGGGGGATGGAGCTGTCCCACGTACCCTGCACCCACTTACCAGGCCTCCCATGAATCGACACCTGCCTCTCCTCGCCGGCCCACTTCTTCTGCGGCATCCCCCGGCTTGCATTTTGAAGTCAGAGGCCTTTCCAGAAGGCCTCTGATGCGAAATACAGGCCGGGGCTCCATTCTCAGCTGCAGAATGAAGCTGCTCTTTCGCAGAAGTGGGCCAGCTGGGCGAAAATAAGACCTGGTGCCTCTTTTGGAGGCAATAAATAAATAAATAAATAAATAAGACCAGGTCTTATTTTCGGGGAAACACAGTATTATACATCTGACTGTATATTCTAAAACAGGGGTCTTCAAACTTGGCCCTTTTATGACTTGTGGACTTCAACTCCCAGAATTCCTCAGCCAGGCACGCTGGCTGAGGAATTCTGGGAGTTGAAGTACACGTCATAAAAGGGCCAAGTTTGAAGACCCCTGTTCCAAAAGGTATGTTTTTTTATTCATTAAGGCTACTGGTTCTAGGCAGCAACATTCAGACAATGCTTAGATGATAGAAAGGAGAGGCCAAAAACAACACTTCGTTACCATTCAGTGTTGTCTGGATCTTTGCATCACAGATCCAGTAGCTCTAATTCATGTAACATATATGAACAAAAAGGGGAAAGGGAAAGAAGGGGGGGGGGAAAGACCCGACAATGCCAACAGATCGAAAGAAGAATTACACCTATACAGGCTTATTAAGAAGTCAACCAGCATGTAATAGGTAGAGATATAATCCAATGCTTGAGCACTTAAAAGAAAGAAAAATTTCTCTCCTCAGGAGCTTTTCCCATGGGACCTTGCAGTTGTCATAGTTATTTTCTTTTTTCTCGGTGGTCATGGTGGTGAAACTTCTTAGCACCAGAACCAGCACCGAACTATAATCTACTGGATTTTTTGGAAAAAGACAGGGCTGGGTGCTGGATAGAAATTGAAACAATAATGATAGCTATATAATTATCATTGTTAATAAAAATAATTAGTGTATCAATATGCTACATATTTGCAGTGTGTAACTATAAGGGGCTATAAGACTTAGTGAAAGTTAAATAAGCCTTAGGAAGCCTTACCAAGGCTTTCACTGCAGAGTCATTTGGGTTAGGTTATTTTTCCTTTCTTTGTAAAGTTGTTATTGTTGTCCCCATTGTTACATGAAGCTTGATGTGAAAGTTGGAGCTGGCAAGATACAATTAACCAGGAACCTGGTTAATTGTTTTTATATTTTTATGATGTGCATTGCCCAGAATCACTTGTTGAGATGGGTGGCTATGGAAATCAAATTAATAGATAAAATAAACCTGGATCCAGCAAGGGGTTTTTTTGTTTTGTTTTGGTAAATGCTGTTTTTTGTAAAACCAGCCTGCATGAAAAGTAGACTTTTATAATCCATTACATCCAAAGAGTAGGGTAAAAAAACCCAGGATTTAATTTTGGGGGATTTAATCTTTGAGGATTCATATATTCATATGCTTAACCTTTGTAGAAGTTGGTTTTTGTGATAACTAAAATTGAAATCAATCAATCAATCTTATTTAGATGACCTATCATAGTAATCCATCCTTCTCTAATGAATCTAATTTTACAGTCGTATGTATTCTATTAGCTTTGTCATATTATTCTAAGTTCTCATAACCAAGGAAATAATAATAGTGATAATAAAGCAATTCCATACAATAAAACCATTTCATCTACCTGGCACCAATTTCATGTGGCTCAGTGCACGTTTGTTGATGTTTTGATTTACATATGTGGGGCGGTGGGGAGGGGGGGAAAGAATGGGAGATGAACTTGGTCCTGGAAAGGAATTCCTCAAATCCAATTTGATGGAAAATATCTGGGTTTAGCTGGTTCTCTAGAAGACTCCAGCCTTTTTTGTTACCCTGCCATATTTAATGTAACACAATCCAGCTGATACAGTTAATGTCTCTAGTTTCTGTACAGAATGCGGCAGCCATGTGGTAGTGATCTACCGTCAGCTAAAAGTCAATGACAACATCAAGTGACAAAACTTATATTATGGCTGTCTGCACTATACCTGAGGCAGAAGAGACTAAACAGAGGAAGTAATTTTTAGTGCTGGGTAGTTGAGAACTGAAAGCTGAAATGCGTGTGATCACACACACGCACACACATTTATGTTAGCATCAACAGAGAGATAAAAGCAACTCTGTTTATTTTACCCTGATTACAAATGTGCCACTGGGTCTAGTTTAAAAAGAATCATACAAGTCTGCATGCTGGGTATTTGATTTAAACTTTCATGCGGTAACTTTTTCTTAACCAGTATTAGTTGGTGTACCAATCCTGGGAAGAGACATGAGATAGCTAATAGCCCTGGGAAAACACAACAGCTATTCAACAGCAGCAGCTAAAACCTAGGGAGAAACCAAAGTATTGGGGTTTTCTGAATATGCATTGATTCCTAGAACTTTTTGATTCCTCAAAGGACAAGGATGGTGGTACCAGGACCATCAGGAGATTCAATAAGGACTAAGAGAAGTTGTGAGCATACAAATAGATGATATATGCATGAAACAAAGATGGTTCTTTGTGATGTTCTGAGCAAGCCAGAGGATTATAAAAGCCCCCACTTCATAGAGGAACACAGAGAAGAACCCGCTTATATAATTCATCTCACCAGTGAGGTGACGCCTTCATTTCTCCAGTTGGTCCTTAAATTAGGCAATATTTTCAAGAGAGTAAAACAATAGATGATGGCTATTTTGTTAAATAAATGCAGAGGAGGCTCTTCAAAAAGCAAACTGGAAGGAACATGTCCTACGCTTTGCATAATTTCAGGATGCTCCCTTTCATATCAAAGCTATTTCTGGACCAGGTGGGCATGTTTTCATGGAAGGCACTGACTGGCACCAGGGTTGTTGTTGTTTTTTTGATGGTAGCATCTGTCTTCATCTTCTGTCTCCATCCTTCCCACTGTTCCCTGAGCATTATTATCACTAGCAAAATATAAGGTGGTTGGTTACAACTTAACCTGGATTTTTGTTCCTGGGACAAGGGACAAGCCTTGAGTTCAGTGAGAATGCATATCCAGAAAATGCAGGCTAAATAATAAAGTAAAAAAAGATCATCTTTAGTGTACGATGCAGTCAGTACATATTCTCCAGGCAGTCCTCAACTTACAGCCATTCATTTAGCAACTGTTCCAAGTTGTAACTGTTCCAAGTTACAACAGCACTGAAAAAGGTGATTTTTTCCCCAGTGGTCCTCACACTTATGACCACTGTAGCATTCTTAAGTCCCTTAATGACCATGGCAAAAAAAAAAGGTTGCAAAATTGCTGCAACTCACTTAACAACCGGCTTACTTAGCAATGAAAATTCTTATCCCAATTGGGGTAGTAAGTCGAGGAAGACCTATACTGGTAGATTATAATCTAATCATGATTCCTGAGATCTTGGAGGAAAAGTAGTAGATAATTATTACAGATAGTAATAAATCATTGTGCACTTTAGCTGATAAAATAATCATAATATGCACTAGATTTACATTCTGTGGTGGTGCGGTGGTTAGAATGCAGTACTGCAGGCTAATTCTGCTAACTGTCAACTGCCAGCAGTTCAGCAGTTTGAATCTCACCAGCTCAAGGTTGACTCAGCCTTCCATCCTTCCGAGGTCAGTATAATGAGGACCCAGATTGTTGGGGGCAATATGCTGTCTGTAAACCGCTTAGAGAGGGCTGTAAAGTAGTATATAAGTCTAAGTGCTATTGCTATTGCTATTCCAGTTTTCCTCTGATTTTAGGCAAAATCTCCTCTAATTGTATACTCTTACATTATAAGAGTAGTGGAACTGCATGAGAGTGTCAGCCTTACAAGACAGACCGGATCAAGAAA
Organism: Azemiops feae; assembly: GCA_023970755.1. NCBI lineage: Eukaryota > Metazoa > Chordata > Lepidosauria > Squamata > Viperidae > Azemiops > Azemiops feae. The sequence goes on along the minus strand of JALGBA010000476.1, from coordinate 691,690 downwards.
TACACTCTACATAAGTCTAAAGACACCTTTATTTAGATTTGCTATAGTAATATAATATAATCTTGCACTTTGATGTGCTCTCTCTTTAATAACCATGTGGATTAGAGAGGTATCTGCTGTGATATTTGCATATCTAATCTAATCTAATCTAATCTAATCTAATCTAATCTAATCTAATCTAATCTAATCTAATCTAATCTAATCTAATCTAATCTAATCTAATCTAATCTAATCTAATCCAATCCAATCCAATCCAATCCAATCTAATCTCGCTGATGATGTTACCTAGTTGGGTAATGAAATGTCTGCAACAAAAAGTCAAGCTCAGAGAGTACTAAGGACCCCACATAATCTGTTTTCTTTCTTGTCTCTTTGGTAACAGTTCTCCCTCTGTCCCTCCAGGTCACCCTCTTTGCTCTCTAAAAGGGCGAGTCACTCAAAAGCTACCCAATGAACTCTGAAATCTACAGTATGTTGTTCCATCCTGAGTCTGACCCCATAATTATTGTCATGAAACCACATTTGGCATCATAGGCGCAGTCTTCCTCAGCCCAGACCAAGAAATATGTCCAAATCTTAAAAGAGGTAGAAGGATCATCTATCCTTGTGGGAGCTGACTTCTCCTAAAGCTGAATTTGCTTCAACACTGAGAAAACCATGACCAGAAGGGAACCATTAGGCTGCCTACCTCGCAAAGGTAGTAACTTATTACATGGTTCTAGCAAGGAAAATCAGTCTTTTAAATGAATAGAAACCACTTGTGAATGTGTTTGTGGTTGACTTCGCCCAATGTCTCTGTTGACTGAGGGGTTTTTGTTTTTTTTGTTTTTTGTTTAATCCAAGGCCTCTTTTGAACTGATCTTGCCAAATGGGAAGTTTATATGATGATAATGTTTGGAACCATAAAACTAGTTTATAATTCCTTCACAAAATCATAGTCATTACACATGGGAAATATGTGTGCAGTTTGTTTAAACAAGAAGAAAAGCAATTTCCATCTTTATTTAGGGAAAAATAGTTCAAGGATGAGGTGAGCGTTCACCACTACTTGACAGCTGTATTCCCCAGTATAGTTCTGTTCTCCAGATGCGAACAATAGTGGCAGGCAATAACAAAGCCACAATTTTAGATACTTCATGCTGCTAGAAACGTTTCCTTGCTAAACAGCACTAAAATTAGTGGATGATGTAGGTCAGACTGTTGAGATTTACATATATAATTCTGTTTTATTCTGTCTAATTGGCCAGACTTGTATTTAATTACTTTTAAAAATACACTTATTAGTGCGTTTAAATGACTGTGATTCTTGGCTGCTACATTAAATTCTGAAGTATGTGGGGTTAAACTTAAAAACTAAAATGTGTGAAGGAGTGCTGCTTTTAGAGCTGTTCATCTTCTAGCTGGAACTAAAAGGACAGAAAATGTTAAAAGTTAATTCAGGAGTTAATTGCGAGTTTTATGAGGATAATGAACTGAGAGACTGGAAAATATTTTAGAACTATTTTCCTTCAAGAATCCACGTTTATTTTTAAGCTATCAATCCCTGCTCTTTCTTGGACTTCTAATTTTATTTCTACACATATTTCCTTGGCAGCAATTCTCACTGAACTGGTGCATGGGATCAATTAGAATTAAATGGTTATCTTTTGCTTTGTTAAAATATTGGCTTTAAATCCTTTCTTCATTGTTTTCAATGATATCACAGCATGTACTTTAAGATACTTCAGTCAAAATTCAATCTCACGAAGGTACTCAACTCATCATAGGATGTGGGGGTTACATATTAGTTTTCTTCATATTTCCATCCAACTGGATAATCACAGCAGTTTCTTGTGAGCAATAGCAGCGGCAATACAACTAATCTTTTTGCTTGTGAAAATAAATAAGCATATGCAACTTGATCTCTAAATCCAACGGCACGCTAACAGTGCTAATTTATGTGCTGGTAACTCTAAAGTAAATTCTGTTTGAGGGCTCTCTTTCCAGAAAGCATCAGAAAAGATTCAGACACACACCTATCCTTATTTAGAAGGTTTATTTATTATTTTATTTTATTTATTTTATTATTTTATTTTATTGATTTAGATGGCTGCCCACCTCACCGATGTGACGCTGGGTGGCTATCAACACATTAAAAACAATTAAAAAAAACCCCACTATTTACAAAAGCATAAAAACCTATAAAGCCAAGAATAAACCCAAGAAATACTCAACAATAACATTAACATTCCCTGGGCCAGATAATCACAGCACTTTGCAAAAGGCTGATAGGTTAGGGCCAATCTAATCTTGCAGGGAGTGGGGTTCCAGTGGGCAGCATGGTGACAGAAAAACTCCAAGGTCTCATTAGATGACATTCTTTAATTAAAGGGACCTGGAGCAAGCAGTTAGATTGGTGGGAAAGGAAAAACAGAGAGAGACCAGTACCATGCCACGAAGGCCTTTTTAGATGACCACCAACATCTTGAAATTAATAATAATAATTCTACCAGGAGCCCACTGGAGGCCAATGTAGCTTGCAGAGCAGAACTGCAACATGGGTATATTGAGGCGAGCCCAAAACTGTCTATCCCACCACATTCTGGACCAGTTGCAACTAGCTTCTGGATGGACGTCAAGGGCAGTCCCATGTAAAGCACACTGCGAGAATCTACTTGGGAGGTGACTAAGCCCTCTGACTGTAAGCACTGCTTCCCAGTCCAGAAACAGAGCACAACGGGTGCACAAAACAAATAGTGTAAAAGCCCTCCTGGCCATGGCTGCTGTTGCTGCTGTTCAAACAGGAACTGCAAGAGCAGGACCTCAAATTGTCTACCAGTTCTGTTGCGAGTAGGGCAACTCCATTCAAAACCAAAGAAACAAAACACTGGATCCAAGGCCCTTAAGACTTGCAACTACTTTGTCTTGCTATGGTTAAGCTAGAGTCTAGTGTTTCCCATCCCCCCCCCCACCATAGTCTCTTGACACTGAGACCAAACCTCCATAGAAGCATGTGGTTGGCCTACAGTGGAGATGTAAAGCTGGGTATCATCAGCATATTGATTATTTATTTATTTTTATATTTACTTATGTTTTGCATTTCTAGACTGCCCATTTCTCTCAAGGAGGGACTCCTTGTGGAGGACCTTGCCCAGTAACTTCATGTAAATGTTAAATAGGAGTGGGAATTGTACAGTTCCAGCATTTTGTAAATACTTTTGATTTCAGAGAACTAATGCTTTTTAGTTAGTCAGTTCACTGAGTCATTATTAGGTCTATTAAGTCAATCAGAACTTTTTACAATTGCAAAAATCAACAATCTTAGTAAAGTTAAGAGCTTTGCTTAGTTTCTTTGTTCCCTTACATTTGAAGATTGTGCCCTACATGCAAGTATTTGGTTAGGAAATTATATCTGCATACCAAAGAGAATAGAAAATATTATAAGTAATGTGTGTGTGTGTGTGTTTACTGGCCTGCTATTATATTTCCAGAGTAGAAAACAAAATAATGTTTAATTTAAAATTGTTTTAAATCAAATTTTAATTAAATTAATGACATGTGTTTGGTGAAATATTAATTAAAATGTTTTCGATCACTACAACGTCTTGCATGATATGATTTGTTCACTTTAGTTCTGAGAATGTTGCTTAAGTGATACAATGCCTCCTTAAAACCATATCAGTTACTCAACAAATAACAATCTCTTAGTCCCAACACTTTCTGGTTGCTTCTTCTATTACTCTGTGCTTATCTGTATGACGTTCATATGAAAATATAAAAGTATTTGGGAATGAGATTAGACAATCACTGATTGACTTCATCTAGTGTGGTTTGGCAGCCTTTGGGATATTATCGTTCAGTGACTATATTGGCCATGCTGGCTGAATATGCAGGGAGTTATAATTTAGTAACATCTTGAGAAGTTTTCCACACTGGGTCAAAGAGAAGATTTCTCTAGTATGTGTTACCACGGATTTGTGTTTTTCTATAAACAGTCTTATAATTGAAAGACGATTAAAACAGTAGTTACTGCAAGACACGAGCTTTCATGCACTTCAAGTCTGAGACTTGATTACGAAGTTTTCCAACAATTAAAAAAAAAAAAATGTACCCAAGTGATCTGCAAAGTCTTTGTGTAAGTGATCTTCCTACAAACAGCTGTGTTCCTTTTCCCTGCCTTTACCCCTCAAGGTAGAGAGTGCCCACTATAGGTACAATCTGAATAATCCCAATTTAAATAGCCCAAAATAAGATACTCCTCCTTGATACTCGTAGTCAGTTCAGTCTTGCTCCTTCTAATGACGGGGCTAATTTACTCTTCCAGTCCTGTTGTTTTGCAACCCGTGAGCAACTCCTGTGGCAATCATATACAGTTCATATACAGTGTGAGAAGGAAAAAACAACCCCCCCCCCCAGCAGTCTGTATTGGTCCTTAGCTTTCTGTTTGGAAGCTTAGGAACCACATCTGTTTTCACTCCTTTCTTTAACTTTCTATGCTTTTCAGAATCTCGATATAGCAAGTGAGTTTCGCTGGAGGACAACCAATCCCCATTTCGGTGCCTCTCTGCCTGTGTGGATTCATTTAGCTTGCAAGTCAAACAGTGGTAGCAATGGTGCGGGAATTCTTTCTGCCTGTAGCCATAAAACTTTATTTGCACTGAGGAGGAGAAGGGGAGAAAAAAACAGAGGGTCTGCCAGAATCACTGTTGAACGTTAAATCTGCAGCAGATGCCTCCCTTCAATGTCAAATGTGGGCTATCTGAACAAAGATGAAGTCAGCACAGACAGGGTTGCTTCCCTCCCTCCCAAATATAACATGTTTTGTTCCTAAGATGCCTCACTTTAGGGATGATGGCCTTTCTTAGCTGAGTCGAACATTTGTGTGAAATTCATGTCACAATAATGGAGCTGCCACAAAGAAGAGGTGGGGGGGGGGGGCGTGTTAACTTATTTTCCAAAGCACCAGAAGGCAAGACAAGAAACAATGGATGGAAACTAATCAAGGAGAGAAGCAACTTGGAATTAGGGAGAAACTTCCTAACAGTGAGGACAATTAACCTGCTGAACGGCTTTTGCCTTCAGAAGTTGTGGGTGCTTCATCACTGGAGGTTTTAAAGAAGAGACTGGGCAGCCACTTTTCTCAAATTCTATAGGGTCTCCTGCTTGAGCAGGGGGTTGGACTAGAAGACCTCCAAGGTCCCTTCCATCTCTATTCTGATTAAGATTAATGAAGATGTTGGTCTGTAAGCCATGTAAGAATATATGGGACTGCAATAACAATAACAATAACAATAGTACTGCTAACTGTTTCTTTATCATTGCTAGATGTCCAAGCTTGCCCCAGACTGTTCATTAATGGAGAAAGTTTGCTGGGAAGGATTTGTCCCAGATGCTTAGGGTGTATGCATATGATTTTTTATTTTTTTTTACAAAAGTATAATCTTTCCAGTTAAAAGTAGATTCCTATGCAGTGGTGGGATTCAGCCGGTTCGCACCACTTCGGCAGAACCGGTAGCTAATTATTTGTTGTCCAGGCCCAGAATGGAATTCTGGAAGCAGCATCCACAGTTGTTCACATATTTGAATCCCACCACTATTCCTATGGGATTGTTATACTTTAGGACCAACAGGATTGTTCAATAGATCTTCCTGTGCTCAGGGAATCCCAATTAAAATGGACCCTATAGAGGATCTGTAGGAGCTTCCTGTGTGAATTTGGTTTCAAAGGAACTCTGGTGGCATTTCCTATTCTCTCTAGAAGAGCTAAAGTCAGCATGTATTCAACTCTTCTAAATGAGAAGAGGGCTGATTTGTGAGCATGGTCTTGGTTTTAAAAATATTTGTGGAAGATGGATTCTAGCATGTGTTCCTATATTTAATGGCAAGCATCCAGGCTTTTGGTTTAGTTATTACTTCTAGTCTTCCCAATAATTGAAAAAACCCCCACCACAATTCATACTTGGAAAAACTATGAAAAAGAGTTAGTATAATCCATTAGGTACCCACAGACAATGCATTACACTTCTTTGAGTTCTCAAAAGAAAAGACAGAATATAATTATAGTCACTACTACTACTACTACTACTATTACTACTACTACAATATTTCCACTGAAATTGGATGACTTAACTTCCAAATGAAAGGTTTTAAGCTTGCAATGCATTGCCTATCACATTTTATTTTAGGGAAGGAATAAGGGAGCTATCTTAGTGGTCTTGATCTCCATTTACTCCTTCGTCAATCAGACATTGCTCTAGTTGTACATTTTATTTTTTTTAAACATTTTAGCATGGGATTTTTATTTTTTATTTTTGCTTTTCAAAGTTGTCTATCCTATGCCTAATAGTATCAGTATAAGGAGGCTTGGGACATAATGTGAACATATTTCACACTTTCACATATATATACATCCTCTTAAATAATTCTTCTCCACCCAGTATTTTTGTTGGGACATTCTCAAATATTTTAAGAAGAAATTTATCTTGGGCATAGGTTGTGGCATATGGTTTAAATGTTAGCAACTGAACAGTCCTCAATAACCTATGCCTTGGCAAGCCTGTGCCTAATTTCATATTAATTGAAATAGTTTCAATTGCTTTCACAGGATGCCTCTGACGTCAGAGTTATCACTCTCAGGAATGTGGTACTCCCAAGGTCCCAGTTTTTGGTTGAAAGATCTGCAAGTCACAGCTGGCACTGGAACACCCAGTTTAACTCCAGGCATCACAAAAACATCATTATGCATAGACCGGTTCTCCCAGCCTGCTACCATTGAGATGCATTTGAAAGCTCAGTGCGTCTGGCTAAAGAGGGCTACAATAGCCACAAGCTGTAACACCTTTCACTTGGACCTTTGAAATAGTGTCCTCATATTTGCGATCGATCACTTCCCCCCCCCTTTCTTCTATCATACTCAAGTTTGTCAATGGGAAAATCTGAATCTACATATATTTCAAGACACATATACGTGTAGCTGAGAAATATTTTCACTATCATTATTAGTTATATTTATTGGGAGTTTTATATAAAGTAAAAGAGAAAAAGAAAGAAAGAAGAAAAAAAGAAAAGAAAGAAAAAGAAAAGAAAGAAAAGGGAAAAGGAAGGGAAAAAGGAAAGAAAGAAAAAATAAAGAAAGAAAGAAAAAGAAAGAAAGAAAGAAAGAGAGGAAGGAAGGAAGGAAGGAAGAGAAGGAAGGAGAGAGAGAAAGAAAAAAGAAAGAAAGAAAAATATGGAATAGAGTGACTTCCAACTTTATCTTCAATAGATATTGACAAACCTATTGCTTCCCCTCCCTCTTATCTCTTCCAGAAATCTCGTCAACCCCATATTAAATCCAACAATCATCAGCCGACTTTTAATTCTTTCATCAAAAAGCCTATAAAAGCTTTCCAGTCTGAATATTCTCATACTGTGTATTGATCCAATTCTTAGTGTATTCCAGTCTACCTTAAGAAGTTCGGGCTTCAGTAAAAGTGACAAAAGTTTTGTCACTGAAGAAAAAGCCGGATCTATGAAGGTGGCTCCCCCCAGCGTTCACAAGCCATGCTGAAGTTTAGCAGCGGCTCCATTCACATCCGATGTAAGCAGACGAATCCACTCTTCTAAAGAGTACTAAAATATAGCTATTGTTTCGAAGAGTTAGTCATAGTGACTGGATGGATTCCTTCACATAATCATGTTTTCAAATGCAGCTGTAGGGTATTTTAAGGCAGCAATTTTATAAAACAACAGTCGTAAATATCCAGGGCTGGAGGTAAGCAAAAAGACAGAAACATTACAAGCAGATCTTAATATCCCTTAACATTTTATCTATCTCTTACATATTATTATGTATCGATACTAGACGCCACAGCCAGCAGAGTGGATTTCAGCCTTTGCAAAGTATCAGTTGAAAAGGAAACCAGGAACTAACACCCATGCAGCAGTAAGATAAAATCTGACATTTCGTGGGAGTATCGATTACTAAACTTTCATTTCCTACAGCAGAATAAACAAAACAATTGTCTCTTGCTTTTAGTTGGAATATTGCATTCAGTTTTGGTCGCCACAATATAAAAAAAGATGTTGAGACTCTAGAAAGAGTGCAGAGAAAAGCAACAAAGATGGTTAGAGGACTGAAGGCTAAAACATGAACTGTTGCAGGAACTGGGTATGTCTAGTTTAATGAAAAGAAGGACAAGGGGTGACATGATAGCAGTGTTCCAGTATCTCAGGGGCTGCCACAAAGAAGAGGGAGTCAAGCTATTCTCCAAAGCATTTGAAGGCAGGACAAGAAGCAATGGATGGAAACTAACCAAAGAGAGAAGCAACCTAGAACTAAGGAGAAATTTCCTGACAATCGGTGGAAGGACTTGCCTCCAGAAGTTGTGGATGCTCCAACACTGGAGGTTTTAAAAAGAGATTGGGCAACGATTTGTCTGAAATGGCATAGGGTTTTCTGCTTGAGCAGGGGGTTGGACTAGAAGGCCTCTAAGGTCCCTTCCAACTCTGTTATTCTGTTATATTCTGTTAGTCCACTCAGTCATACTAAATATATAAAAGATGCTGATACCTAACAGTGCTATTTCTTTTTGACTTGGGTTAGAATTGGTTTGGTTGTGATATTCAAGTGAAACCGCCTGAGCATATTTGTAAGCTCCCGAACAATGTTAAGCTGCCTATTTTGCACGTTTCTCCTCCTCCATTAATGACATTATACTTTGGTCATTCCTCAAATAACGTTTATTAACTGATCTAAAACGAATATTGATTAGCAGCCTGGGATTCAATCTGCTCTGTTTAATGAATCATCTCGGAAGACAATTGTCCAAGCTGTCAAATTTTTCTTCCTTTTTAAAAATAAGCCAGATTGGACCCAGAGGTGGATTGGAGCTACACTTACTTTCTAAATGCTATGATGTGGCCAATAGGTGCTTTTTACCTGTTTTTAATGTTACACTTGCAACAATTCTGAGAAAGGACAGGGGTCTTTCTGCATGGTGGAAGGGCCAATTCCAGAAAAGCTGGGGAGGAAACTCCAGCTGATCTGCTGCTCAGACAAACCCCAAGCAGGAATGGTGGCTACCAAGAGCTAATTCCATTATCTGACTTTAAAAAAAAAAAACGAGCCAAAGTCATATACTAAATCAAATGGTACTTGACTATTTATCAAACTTTGTGAAATGGCATTTTTGCCATTAAGGAATGAGTAATAACTCGTAAGCAATAATGTCACTCAAAGATCCCGCAGCAGCTTATTTGAAGATACTTGTTTGGAACGATTCAAAGCTGGCTCTCTCCAAAACCTTCAAAAAGACCTTCAGGTTTTCTGGTTTACATCCCCCACCTGCAAAATTTTAATTACACCCCTAAGCCACTCATTGGCTTGATTCTCATGTTACTTTTTGATCTGCTTATATGTTTTTTTCCCCATACAGCTGTTTTTCCATGTCCCCTCAATACTCTTTCTCATATTGAAATCTTATATTTATTGTGTTATGAAGCACTGCACATTTTCACTGCATTTTCCTCAGAGGGGAAACAGCCAAACTCACAGCAGTAAAATGAAATATTATTTTACTAAACTGATGCAAAGAGCGATGCTGTGAAAAGATAATAAAATGAATAAATAAAAAGGGTTTTGGATTCAAAGCTGGTAAACCTGAAATCAGGTTGAACTCTGACAGTTGTTTCAATGCATTTAGATTATATCAAGCTAAGGAAATGCCTTCTTTCAAAGCATATTGGCTTAGATCTGGTTTCTGTTCTCCATGACTAGACTAGACTAGACTAGACTAGACTAGACTAGAATAGACTAGACTAGACTAGACTAGACTAGAATATTCTTTATTGTTTTATTAAATGTGAGTTTCTCATCCGGTGATGTGTCTTTGCTGGTTGTAGGAAAGAGAAGAGTTATCATTAATTGCTTTCCTTTCATCACTGTCTATTGCTAGATCACCAAGATCTCCTAAGACTAAAGTAACTTACTATAACGTTTAGCAAGATGTTCTAGAGTTGTAGATAAAAGGAGATATTCTAAAGTTCTCCTGCTAATGCTGTAAAACATTTTAAATGGGACTCATTCATGGCCATTCTCTCACTGTTAAAAAAAAAGATGCTGGCTCCATCTAAATGGTGGCTTGTTTAGCCAATAATGATTTAGCACATTATGAAGATAACATTCCTGACCTGATAAGAATCCTGATATAAGAACTCCTGCCTTGGAAAGGTGGTTGGACTACAAGACCTTCCAGCCCTTTGATTCTATAGCTTTATGTTGACAGAAAGCTGAAGAAAATGAGAATTATTCCATCGTGTGACTTCCTTGTTCCCATACCAAAGTGATATTATTTTAGTCTAGTTTAATGAACTTTTATGTGGGTTTTAACTTTTGTTATAGTTTGCATATCAAGATTGGACATGAAGATTCTAAATTGGACATGGACACAAACAGGGGAGCAGATCTGTCTATAAAGCAGATCCAGTTGATCTTACATAGTGGGCAGTATTGATGATGGTGATGTGACCATTTACGATCCTTATTATAATTATAGTGTTAGCAAAGTCATATTGTGCTGTACGATACAAGTTACTATGCAGTTTTAAAGGGAAAATGCTAGATCTCAGAGCTAAGAATTTCTCCTTGAAAAGAGTGCAGTCCATGTGCTCCCATTGAGTTTCCTTTATTAGAGACCTTCAGCCAAATTTAATTTTGTCTAACTGCATTTTGGCATAGTGTATAGGGTGAACATTAATAACATAGCTGGATTGCAGAAAGATGCTAATTGATCCATTAAAAAGTGAATGTGCAGTCCTTGTAAAATGGTCTTTGGTCCCAAAGGTATCCATCAGTTCTAAATCACAAAACTTTTAAAGTAGTAGGAATGTTTTTCTAGCATAATGATGCATGGTGCAGTTATATTGGGAGTCCAAGATAAATTATCTCACTTGCAAACTTTCTCTGGCTTTTTATAGCAAACACTTATAGGTAAATGGAAAGGAATTGAAGTCTGCAGTGAAGACACGTTTTGGAAGGACATTACAAATGTTATAATTACAATACAAATCTAACTGCACTGTGAATCAGTTTTAGATTTATTGGTTTTTATGCAAGGTTATTGTTATTATTTTGTTTTATTTGTCACAAATAACATATAAATCAACGTCTGTAGACTAATAACCTCCAGCTGGGTTGGGATTACAATTCTCAGAATTCACACCCAGCAGGCACCAACTCAGGAAAGGCTGATCTATGTATTACATCCTGAGAATTCTTTTTAAATAAGAGGAAAAAATCAAGCAAAACCAATCAATTAGAATAGAGCTGGAAGGGACCTTAGAGGCCTTCTAGTCGAACCTCCTGCTCAAGCAGGAGACCCTATACCATTTCAGACAAGGGGCTTTCCAGTCTTTTCTTAAAAATCTCCAATGATGAAGCACCCACAACATCTGAAGGCAAGCTGTTCCACTGGTTAATTGTTCTCACTCTTAGGAAATTTCTCCTTAATTTCAGATTGCTTCTGTCCTTGATTAGTTTCCAACCATTGTTTCTTGTCTTGCCTTCTGGTGCTTTGGAAAATAAGTTGACCCCTTCTTCTTTGTGGCAGCCCCTGAAATATTGGAATACTGCTACCATGTCACCCCTAGTCCTTCTTTTCTCTACACTATCCATACCCAATTCCTGCAACTGGTCTTCATATGTAGATTGTAAAATCTACAGTTTACAAGAGTAAAATCTCTCTTCAAACTTTCTGTCTGTGTGTGTATACATGCATGGATCAAAATTTCAAGGTTATTAAAGGTGGGATGCCATTTTCCTCTGAATTTGTCTTCTGGGTGGTGTGTAAATTACAGCGCCTGTTCCTGAGAACTAGCAGGCTGCCTTTCTAGCTTTCTGGAAGAACCTTGAAGAGCTGCCTCTTCCTGTAGATGTTGGAAGTGAGACTAGAACCCAGTACAGTTGAATGTAGATGTGTGGGGAGGTGTTGCCTTTGGGACACCAGAATTTTTGTTGTGTTTTTCCCCCAATATGCTTTAGTTTTGATTTGGTTTGATTGTCCTTTTGTAAGCCACACAGGATTATGATCTGTAAGATGGATGTCTATATAAGTCAACTAACTACTTTTTCTATATTCCTGATTGGGTTAACCTCACTTTTGCTGCCTCCTTCTATCCACATGGAAATGTCATGTTTGAATGTAGCCTTTGCCTGTAAAATTAAATTTGGGTTGGAAGAAAGGCCTTGATAGTGTATCGTGCAATGGCGGCTTAATTTAAATATGACATGCCTGCACAATTAGACAGGGCTCACCTGAGCTGATATGCTTCTTCCCATGATGGATCATGACAGAAGAGGGAAAATGAGCATTCATTGATTAAATGTCTAACTGAGAACTTTAATTTGGTTTTCCATTGCCTCAAATGCAAGATCTGGCATTAGAACAAGTTGATTCATTTTATCTCTATTCATTAAATACACATTTATGTGAATTGAGCCTATAGATGTCAGGTTTGTGTATTGAGTGATGTTATTACGATTATCTTCTGTCTTGTCACTCAAAAGTAGTCAGATTTCACAGTTTTGCTATTGTTAATATGAACATGCATTGATACTTCTGTATATTATTCCTTGGGAGAACTGGAATAGACTGATTTCTCTCTGTCCCGTTGTATTCGATTTCATATAAAATCTTGGTAAATGAAATTCTTTACAAGAACAATTGTATGTATGCCAGCAGGAATCATAACATCTTTTCTTTACCCAAACCTGCACCTACACGTTGGATTTCCATATTGTTTTGGAATACAGGTAGTCCTCGACTTACAGCCATCCATTTAGTGACCATTCAAAGTTACAACAGCACCGGAAAAAATAACTTACAACCAATGCTCACACATATGACCGACGCAGTACCCTACACTCACATAATCAAGACTCAAGCACTTGGCAGCCAGTGGTGTATTACAATGGTTGCAGCATCCTTGAGTTTATGTGATCGTCATTTGCAACCTTCCCAGCCGGCTTCCAACAAGCCAGGTGAATGGGGGAAGCTGGATTCGTTTAATGACCTCATGGTTCACTTAACGACTGCAGTGATTTGCTTAACAATCGTGGCAAAAAAATTGTTGTAAAATCAGGCATGACTCACTTAACAGCTGCTTTGTTTAGAAATGGACATTTTTCACCCCAGTTGTGGTAATAAGTTAAGAATTACCTCTATAGCATTGATGGTTTTCCAAGGTTTCGCAATCATAGTTCAAACCCTTAATACAACTCATGGGAGGCATGAGCAAGAGATTGTTGTCTCATGGGCTTCCCGTTGGCATCTGTCTGGTCATGATGGAAAAGAGGAAATTAAAGTTGATGGGCCTTTGGTTTGATCCAGCATAATTTTGCTTATATTCTTCTGCCTTTATTGTATTTTGGCATAAGGAGAGTTACCAGATGAGGAAAACTCCTCTTACTGGCACATCAGTGAGTGGTGGAAACAAAAGTTTGTTCTTTGCTGGACCTCTCTTTGGGGGGGAACGTGGATTCACAAGCTTCTCCCAACCTTTGTTTTCCAGACAAAGAGGCTGATCACCTGTTCTGATGCCCTGCCCAGGCCAGCCTGCCTACCCACAGGTTGGAAACCAGTGTGTGGGGTTATCTCTCCACTTGGCATGGCTGAACTTAGGGGTGAACAGATTCAAGAAGATTAAATATTGCTAGATTTCCATCTTATGCGACTGGATTGTTTTCCAATTAAAATCTGAAAATAAAATTTTATTTTATTTATTTATTAGATTTTTTTTATCCTACCTTTTATCGCTTTATAAATAACTCAGGTGTCAAGTACCAGTACTCCTTTCTCTGCCTATTTTCCCCACAACAGCCCTGTAAGATTGGTTGGGCTGAGAGTGAGAAACTGGCCCCAAATGACCTAGCCAGCTTTCATGCCTACGGCAGGACTAGAACACACAGTCTCCTACTGGTAATGATTGGCCCAAAGTGACCCCATCAGCTTTCACGCCTATGGTGGGACTAGAATTCACAGTCTCCTGGTGATCGGCCCAAAAGCAGAACTAGAATTCACAATCTCCTGATTTCTAAGCCAACACCTACACCACTACATCAGATTAATCTACGCCAAAATAATACCTACTTCTACAGAGATATCTTGGGTAAACCCAATTAATATTGTATTGTGTGTGGGCAACTTTATGGGTGCGCGATGCGCATGAGAGGTATTGAACATTATTATCTCCTAATCTTGCTTACATAGAATACAGGATTTAGCTCAGCAGACAAAAACCAGGAAATCCACAATTCTGCCCAGCGCTTCATTCTTTGCTTTCCCTTCCTTGCCTCCCTTCCTCTCACCCTATGATCCGGAGATGGAGTTTGCGCCTTACCTTTGAATTTCCTGGCTTTTGTCATTTTTAAGCCAGGCTGTCAATGTTATTTAAATGCTGGGTTTCTTCTCCTAACCCTCCACCCCCTTATTTAGTGTTATTTTTAAATGACCTATCTTGTTAACCTTGGGAGGGATACCACACTGGAGCTGGACACTATTCAAGTCATAATAGCTTGACAACTCACTCCCCGTGGACAGCTTTGCAGAGTCTGTCTGGATTTTTTTTTTTTTGTCTTTTCTTACAGGCACACTATTCACACTAGAGTCACTAGTTAGGCCTTTTCTTTCCATCCCTGTATGGAATCTTATTCTGAGGGGCCGTTTTCACTAAGACCCTTTGAAACACTTAAAGCAACCAAGTCCCAAAGAAGGATCTGCTGCCATGCTAATTAAAACAAAGCTTTTTGGTATAAACGGGGCTCCCCTCCTTCCTTTTTCCCTACAGAAAGTGGGCAAACAAACACTGAGCTTGTGTTTTTTTTTTTTTTTTTTTTTGCACCAGGTCCTATAAAGCCGCAGGGAGCTAAATTTTTATAATATAATTAAAGCAAATGCCCCTTAGTTTACTCTGCGCTGCTTGCCAGACTTAATTCCAGCCGAATTTGCCAAATGTTAACTTTAAATATGGAGTGCCAAGCTTGGTTTCAAATGCTGTCAGGCTTTCCCGAGTTGCAAATGTCTCACCCTTGAGATCATAGCAACCTGCAAACTTTGCAAGTCCAGCAGAACTCTTTGGAATTTTTTTTTTTTTTTTAAACTCTTCTGGCTTTTTTGATCCAGGTTGGGCAAATCCAGCGGGCGTTTTTTTTTCCCCAGAGGCTCACAGTGAATTGTGTTAAGAGAAGAAAAAGGCAATGAAGCCTGAAACGTTCATTTTAGTAACAGTATACCCCCAGATGCACAAGCTTGTTCCTAAGTCAAAGTGTTCTGTGAAAGTAAGGAGAAGTGTACAAACATGCCTGGGGTGTACACCCTCCTTTCTCTTTGACAGTAGTGGATTGTGTTACAAAGGATAGGTGAGATTCATTCATTCCATTGGCTCAGCGCTGCCTCTCTCCAATGTGATTTTCTGTTTGGACTTCTAATTAATGTATGCTGCTGCTCTGGGGTTATTTTATTAGTCGTTGAACTTTTTTTTTTTTTACAACTTGTTTCATCAGATTCCTTAATGTAGATTTATTAGTTCAGCCCCATTTCTGGTAATCAAGAGGAAGCATAACTCAGTGCAAAAGGAGCAGGGGGTGGGTGGGTGGGGGGTCAGGAGCCAGGGGCAAAGCATAAAGTGAAATTAGAAACCTTGAGCCTGGTGGAATAAAATCAACCTCTCCATCCCCATTAGTATTGAAATCATGCTAAAAGAAAACTTTCCTTAAACAAGAGTTGGATTCCCACCAGAACGCTGAATGCCAGGCTGCTTTGAACTTCAGTGGAAAAGGAGGGCGGGAAGGCTGGAAGGCTGGATTTGAATCCTAAGGTCCAGAAGTCACCTTCATTTCACTTCAAAAGAAAGTAACTACTTCTTGCTTGCTTTCCCCCCCCCCTTCAAACAACTCAGAAATTCCCATTTCTGATGGTGTTGGCAAGTCTAAGGCTATTGTCTTCTTGTAAGCAACCTGTGATCTGAGAACACTGACGTTTTTTTCTCTCTCCTTTCTGGAGAGGTTTTTGCAGATGATCTGCACCCATGTTTACATCTTTGTTTTTGTTTTTTTCAAAACTGCAGCCTTAGAGCTTCTTCATTGTTCGGTTTCAATAATGCAATCGAAGCCTTTTTGTTGTAGCTCAGTGTTTTTCCCCATTGAATATGTTCCTGAAAAAAAAGAGAAGCTGGAATCTCGGATGAGGAAAATAGCATGGTACGCATATTTCCGAAATAGATTTAAAGCAAATTTATTTATTTCTATACTTTTTTACGCCACTCCTGCCCTTTCAGGTCTGGGCAGTGTGAAATACATTCAATCATACTAAGTAAAAAAGCAATACTGGATAAAATGGCCATCTTCCATTCCCCCTAGGTCTCAAAAGTATCCGAAGGCCATGTAAAAAAGGAAGCTCCCCCAAATCCAGCAGCAAATCAGTAAGCAGAAATGTTCAGGGCCTCCTAGAATTATGGGTGCTCCCATCACTGGAGGTTTTCATACAAGGGCCGAACATTTATCTGGGCAGGGTGAGGATTCCTACCCTGGGCAGGATCAGAAGCCATCCAACACTCTTATTCTAAGTACAGGTAGACCTCGACATTTGATCACAACTGAACCCAGTTGTGGCTAAGCAAGATAGTTGTTAAATGAGCTTTGTCCCATTGTACGAGCATTCTTGCCAAGGTTGTTAAGCAAATAATCACTATCATTGTTAAGTTAGTAGCACGATTGTTAAGTGAATCTGGCTTTCCCATTGACATTGCTTGTAAGAGCATCACACTGGGACACTGCAACCATCATAAATATGAGTCAGTTGCCAAACAGCTGAATGTTGATCATGTGACCATGGGGATGCTGCAACGGTCGTAAGTATGAAAAATGGTAATAATAATAATAATAATAATAATAATAATAATAATAATAATAATAATAATAATAATAATAATAATAATAATAATAATAATAATAATAATAATAATAATAATAATAATAATAAAAGTTGGAAAGGACCTTGGAGGTCATCAAGTCCAACCCCCTGCTCAGGCAGGTAACCCTATACCATTTCGGACAAATGGCTGTCCAGTTTCTTCTTAAAAACTTCCAGTGTTGGAGCATTCACCGCTTCTGGAGGCAGGTTGTTCCACTGGTTAATTGTTCTAACTGTCAGGAAGTTTCTCCTTAGTTCTAGGTTGCTTCTCTCCTTGATTAGTTTCCATCCGTTGCTTCTTGTCCCGCCTTCAGGCGCTTTGGAAAATAGCTTGACTCCCTCTTCTCTGTGGCAGCCCCTGAGATATTGGAACACTGCTATCATGTCCCCCCTCGCCCTTCTCTTCATTAAACTAGACATACCCAATTCCATCAACCTTTCCTTATATGTTTTAACCTCCAGTCCCCTAATCATCTTTGTTGCTCTTCTCTGCACTCTTTCCAGAGTCTCAACATCTTTTTTACATCGTGGTGACCAAAACTGGATGCAGTATTCCAAGTGTGGCCTTACCAAGGCATTGTAGAGTGGTATTAATACTTCGCGTGATCTTGATTCTATCCCTCTGTTAATGCAGCCTAGCACTGTGTTGGCTTTTTTGGCAGCTGTAGCACACTGCTGGCTCATAAGTCACTTTATTCGATGCCGCTATAACTTGTAAATAAACTGTTGTAAGTTGAGGACTACTGTATTTCCCTACAGGCAGTATGTTCCACAGAACTGGGTACATACAAAATAGAGTTGTCTTCTCTTTTCTTTCTCTTCACTTCATGTAGAAGCAGCACCTCTCTTGATGATCTAACAGGATAGCAGACTCATTATGGATGTCTTGAAGGTAATCCACACCACCATACCACTGATAGATAATGATCAACATTCTTAGTGAATCTGGAAATGCAGTGCAGTAAGTAGGTGGTAGGATCTAGCCAAAGAAGCAAGGAGAGACATGGATCCAGCCCATAGTCTGAATTCAACCAATCAAACAGTTTCTCAGATTTTGCTCTGATATTTCATCTGAGATTATTCCTCCCCAACCTGTTTGTTTGTTTGTTTGTTTGTAAAATTTATTGGCTGCCATCTTTCCTCAGGGTAACTCTGGGTGGCATACAGTCATAAAAGATAAAGAGTGTACAGAGCTAAAAGACATAAATAAGATACTATGAAAAGCCAATATTGCAGCCCAAGTAAAAGATAGGGAGGGCGGGAGCAGGAATGGGAGAAAGAGGTGGGATCTGTTGTTAATCTATCAACCACCTCCATTGTGAGGCTTCCCCATTGGAGCCCCAAGCTAACTGGCAGAGCCAGGTCTATAGGCTCTTACAGAAGATAAGGAGAGTTGGACCAACCTTACTCTGGGGGGGGGGCAAGATGTTCCAAAGGGCAGGTACAATGGCAGAGAAGGCCCTTCTCCTGGACCCCCCCAGCCAGAACACTTGGGCCAACCATTCCTTGACAGAAGCTTCACAGCATCTCTGGTCTGGTGAGTATCATCAGTTTATTGATGATACCTAAACTGAGTAGGCAAGAAATCTTTTGGAAGATGATTGTGGATATTATTCTGGCCGGGACCTGATCAAGAGGATGTAGTGAACAACAAGCTAGATGCTCACCGTTTTCTCCAAATCTGAAAGCAGCTTCAAGAAGCCACATCACCACCACCACCAATCTTGCTAGAAGGAGGGGTAGAGCACCACAGGTTCAAACTGTTATGCGAATGAGAGATTTAACTTTCCATTTTCTATGATCAAGTCCATATATCCTAGAAAATGTGTTTGCAATATGCAGGAACAGGAGGGTTCCCCCCCCCTACTTGTCACTGCTGGAGCACCCTTACTGCTGCATTTGGGGGGTGGAAATTTAGATATTACAGGGAGTCCTCAACCTAATGACCACAACTGAGCCCCAAATTTTTGTTGCTAAATGAGAAATTTGTTAAGTGAGTGTTGCCCCATTTTAGGACTTTTCTTGGCACATTTATTAAGCGAATCACTGCAGTTGTTAAATTAGTAACACGGTTGTTCAGTGAATCTGGTTTCCCCATTGACTTTGCTTGTCAGAAGGTTGCAAAAGGTGGATCACGTGATCCTGGGGACACTGCAACCATCATAAATGCGAGTCAGTTGTCAAGCATCTGAATGTAAATCATGTGATCATGGGGATGCTGCAACGGTCATAAGTGTGAAAAATGGTCATAAGCCACTTTTTTCAGTGCCGTTGTAACTTCAAACGGTCACCATGTGAACTGTTTTAAGTCGAGGACTATCTGTATTGGGGACAGGGAACCCTTCTCAAATTTAAAGTGAAGCTGGAGGAGAATTTATTATTTTTAGTATACAATCGTATTGAAGCTCGTATGCCCAAACTTGCTAGTGCAAGCTAACTCAACAACATCTGAGCCACTCCCTTTCTCCACTTTTCTAATTGTCCATAAGGCTAAATCCAGCATCTAAGATCGATGCCTAATTCTGTTTTAATCTGAGCCCAGATATTCAGTAAAATATCCACTTATTTGTTGAAGATGCTCCTATCATGTCCTGGCTCAAATATATTATGTTAATCACAGTACCCTTTGGTAAGTTCATCTATACAATTTGTACTTCTTTGTCCTTTCCCTCTGTCCCATAATTAATTTTAACTATAGGTGAATCCAGCAAATACAAATGTTACTCTAACTGCTTTAGCAATTGATTATTTAAAATTGATGTGATGGTCCATAGGTTCAAGTCCATTTAGGAAATTTGTTTCCTTTCACTGAATTTTCTGAACGATGCCTTCTTAGGTTCAGTTCTCTGTGTTCTCTCTTTCATGCTGAATAAGCAATTTTGGACAGCAGTTTTTCTGTCAGTCAGTGATTGATGGCAAGCACAACTTCCAGGCATTGCGGACTTTTCATTGACCTCTGCTAACTGTAGGTACTGGATTTTAATTCTAAGTCACGTCCTACATCAGCAAGTTCTTCAGAGCTTTGAATTAAATAATGGAAGCTATTGCTGCCTGCATTTAAGGTAGTCTGATATAATTAGATTCCCTGTGTGGGGGATGCAGCTATCCATCAGGGTGGACAATATTTTGGCCTTTAAAGTTCCACACACCAGATGGCAAGTCAAAAGTTTTGTATATGGGGGAGCCAGTGTGATATAGCAGTGAAGATGTTGAATAAGGACTGGTGAGATGCAAGTTCAAGACCACCATCAGCCGTGGATGCTCATGGTGTGATTTTGGACCATTATTTCTCTCAAGTCTCCCTGTTGTAGGGAAAACCTGGGGGAGGGAGTGCTAAGTTCACCTTGAGCTTCTGGAAAGAAACCAGAAGATAAATATAACAAGTGAATAAATGCCTATACATTCACAAACAATGCATTTGCATATATACAATACCTAGATACATATAGGCAGAAACAGAGAGACAAACCAATGACTTTCCCTGCTGGGACAGAAAGATATATTCTGTCTCTTGCTTCCAAACAGTTTGTGGGTGATCTGAGAACATTCTGAGGTCCCTCATGACTGGGAAGGAAGGTGGTGGGCTGAAAGTGTCTTCACCCTGAATCTCTCTCTTCTTAGATTTCTGTTTCCACAGTACTGTTTCCACAACTGCGTTAGGAAAGCAATGATATCCTGAGCTAGGATTGCTGAGATGTTCCCCAACCAATAGAGACAAGGAACAACCTTGAGGAAGAGGAGAAAGAGCAACCAGATAATGGTCAGGCAAAATAAATCTGAATCCAAGCCAGATTTATAACCTGTAAATATCTCAGGGAAGGCCCACCCAAGTTCTCATGAAGATAAAAGGAGGGAAAGAGAAAGCACATTTAGACCTGCAAGATTCTGTTACCATAATCTTATAATGAAAAAGAGTATATAGCTTGTGTGACTTAGTCTGATTTCTTAGTCTGGTCTACTTTGAAACACTGCCTTGCTGACATGTACATAGACTGTACATGTAGATTGTACATAGATACTTATTGTATATAAAATGAAAACTATAAGTTAATGAAATGTAGCCAATATCACCACCATGTGTGAACTGCAGGATTGGGATGTCATTAAAAGCACATCTAATTTCTTTGAAGCCAATGCACGGATTCTTCAATAATGCTTCTTTTGATCTTGAAAATTACATGCGTGGGTCTCTTGTAGTTTTTAATGTGTGAAAGCAACAGTCTCTTTTAGTGGAAGCTAATAAAACTTTGGGCACATAAATGTTGCATTTAGCCTTGCAGCATGTGGGGTTTGTGTCAGCTGCTGTTGACTTACTCTAAAAAGTACATTTTGACAAGGGATACTTGTCAAATCACCCATCACTGGCATATCACTGTATATCCTATGTCTCAGGAGTAGTCATCATTCTGTTACAATAAAACAGTGTTTGTGTGGGTACATCAGGGCAATAAAAATAATCAAAGGATAATTTGTCAATGTTTCTTGCTGAAATTTTGAGCTTTTTAAGATATGCTCTGCCCATTCTTATATACATAGCAATTTTCAGAAAATAGTTGCATCATTTAATAATTGCATACTACAAACAACACTGTTAAAATATGGAGGCTTTATACCATACTAAGTATACTAACAATAGTGAATATTAAAAGATTAACTACAAAGTTTAGTTGTAAGCATCGCCTTTTGGAGTTACACAGACACAAATATTTCATATAGAATTGAAGAGCCCTCTACATCCCTAAAGCATAAACAGCAGAACAATCTCTCACCTCAAAAAAATGCTATTTGCAGTCTTTGTAAGATCACCCTCATTTTAAATACACCACGAAAGATGAGAGACAACTTACAACTTGTCACATTTGTGGGCAGATTAATGTAGTGAGAAATGCAACTTGGCTAATTTAAAAAAAAAAGAAAAAAGGTTTCCTGGTATTTTGGAGAAGAGAGACCATCAGTCCCCCAGTGAAAACGTCCAGTAATTACATAAAATTCAGAGCATTTAAAAAGAAAATACATGCAACCAACAGATTTCACCTCCTAAAGCCAACAAAACTATTATTCTTGCATCCTGTATGCTCTCAGGATGTGTATGACAGAATACAATGCCAGAGCAAGTTTTGAGGGCGCTCTCTGTGGGAAGCGCTGTTGGCCCATGCAGTTTACAATTCGGTTAGGTAAACTAACTTGGTGTGATATCCTCTTTAAAACTCTTGTCTGTTAGCTGAGTGAGGCAAGCTGCGATGTTTTTCTTCAGCTGTTCTTACTCAAAATTGCCTCTTGGACAATGTGAGACCAACTTGGATGAGTTCCTGAGTTACCAACACTCCGTGAAGGGCAATAAGGAGGAGGAACAATAGGCAAACTGGTGAATAGCTTGTGACAAGAGTGCCTTCTTTTCCCAATATTCTGAATGTCAAAATATCCAGAAATGTTTTATATGACTCAAGTTGAGAGCAGAATTATTGGGGGCGAAGAAAAAAACAAAACCCTGTCTTCTGCACTATCCCAAGCAGGGATCCCAGTTCTATGCGCAACCACTGTCTTTGACTTCCGCCATCTTTGCGATATTGCCCTTCTAACTGAAGAGATCTCTGTCCGAGGATTTATTAAATGTGAATATTCTTTTTTGCTTTGTTTTTGCTTTGCTTTGACTGGTCCGCTGCCAGTAAATAAGTCACCAAACCCTAGCCGAGTGTCACTTGATAGGAAAAGGCTGGGATCACAAGGAAGCCTTCTGTCTTTTAACAACAACAACAACAACAAAATTGCTGAGGTAAGCAGTGTCAGCCCCAGCTGCATCAACATGATGGTGAGAAGACAAATGAGAGCTTTCACTGCTGGATATGGGGAAGAGAGAGAGCCCACTGGGCTGAAAAGCTGCTCCATATTCCCGAAACAGCTGTCATAACTGAAACTGCCAGGGACTGCCTCTTAAAGGACCCCTTTTGATAAGGAGGATTTTCTCTCTCCAGCCTTTTCTTTCAGCATATAAACACTTTTGCAGCGATACATTGTTCATTGGAGATGTAGCTGGGAATTGAATCACTGGCAGCTTCCTTTTTTTTTTCTTTTCCCTGGCTGCGTTCCTAGCTGCTGTACTGGGGTTTACTACTGTAGCCCCAAACCTAATCTTCTAATGCTGTTTAGGGCATCTGCATTTCCTAATCATGAGTGGGGGACCTTCTGCTCCCCAGATTTTGCTGAACTGCAAGTCCCAACAGTCAACAACCTGGCCTGGCAGGTAGACATGGGCAATACAGTTTAGCAATTTTGGAAGCGCCGAGGGTCCCCCTTGCCTGTTTGTAAGTAAGAAGTTCCTTCCTGAAAATCCTAACGTGTTTTACAGGTAGTCCTCGACTTAGAACTATTGCTAAGCAAGGTGATCGTTAAGTGAATCGCACCCAATTTTGCCATGGTTGATACGCAAATCCCCACAGTTGTTAAGTGAACCATGTGGTCATTAAGTGAACCTGGCTCCCCCCCCCATTGACTTTGCTTGTTGGAAGCCAGCTGGGAAGATTGCAAATGGAAATCACACATCACACTGCAACTGTCATAAATATATGCCCCTTGCCAAACATCTGAATTTTTATCACATGACCACGGGGAATGCTGGGATGGTCATAAGTGCGAGGAACGGTTGCCTTTTTCAGTTTGTCATAACTTTGAACTGTCACTAAATGACTAGCTGTGACTCGAGGACTACCTGTATTTTTAAATCCCGGAGACTATGAAAATGGTAATTGAGGCACCTGTTTTTGTCTAAAACCTTCTCTTCATTTACTCAAAGGCAAGCATACCTTTATTTTTACCTTGACTCTGCCATCGTACAGGGTGTGGCCTGCGGATTAGGTATTTGCTAATTCTCCTAATAACAAATATCCTAAATTTCCTCTTTCCCTTTAAACGTGGTATAATAAGCCAAGATTAAATAAGTACCACTCTTTTTAATCATTTCAGGTAGAAAGTGATGACTCAACCTACATTTAGAGCTCTTGAAGGGTCTCCTACCAGGAGACCTGAAGCTCTTGCCAAATTTGACAGGCCGGCCCAGAGTCTCTTATAGGAAAGGTGTGTGGTGGGTCAGTCAAAGTCAAACCCAATTCCATTGATTTGTTCAGGTCCACTGATCTGATAAATCAAGGAAGGAATGAAGGCCAGGGAGGCGTGAGGGAGGAGGTATTTATCAGGGAAACAAGTCAGAGACAGGAGAAGCTATTGTATCACAGGGCTTGGACGGCTCCTTGTGCCTGTTGCCCAGGCAATGGCAGGGGGATTATGAGGAATGCTTGGAGACGGGAGTCTTCTTTTAGGCCTCAAAGATGGAGCAGAAGGGGGTGGATAGCTTTTGTCTATCCATTTCTTCTTTTTCTCTATATATTCAACAGATTAGACAGGCGGGTTGCTGTGGCGACCACACGGAGGAAGTCTCCAGCACACCTGCACCACAACAAGGAGTTCTGCCAACGTGGAGCTGCCGAGTCCTGGAGGCAATTTCTAGCTGTGGGAAACACAGAAGGGGGAAGAAGTGGGAGGAGGACAGAGAGGGAGTGGTAGAGAGAGAACAAGAGAAATCAGGGCCTTTATCTTTCCAGGGCAACAGCCTGTTCCTTGTTTACAAGAGTCCATTTTACGCAGGCAGGATCAGAGATGAGTCTCTAGCCCAGGTCCTGGCTATCCAAGTTTGCTCTGTTTTTTTTCAAGGGAGCCCCTATATAACACCCAGGGGCAAGCTGCAAAGGGGGTTCAAGATGAAAGGAAAAGTTAGTTCCTGTGGGGTGTGGGTGGAAGACAGCTGCCTGCCATGACACTCCCAGAGCAGAATTTGCTCGAGGTAGTTAAGTGCAGGAAAGAGAGAGAGAGAATATACTTGGTTCCAGCTAGGAAAAGGGAAAGGCTTGGTAAAAGCAGGAAAAATATAAAGAATACCTAAAGGCAAATGTGCCACCATGGAATGCTTTGGCGTACATCCAAATGTTACTCATGAATTGCTCAGCCCTGTACGGTGTCCTTGGCTCACCTTGCCTGGACAACTTCTGCCTTTTAGCACTCTCTCTCTCTCTCTCTCTCACATTCACACACATCACCTTCTTTCCTGCCTTCCCCCACCCAGATTATTTCCATTGTCATCATTTTTCTTCCTCAGCTGAAAGGATTTTAAAGGAAGCCCCCATCCGGGAACACCATGCAGACATCTCCAGTTCATTATGCTACAGCTGGAGATCAAGCCGTTAATGTATTTTGCATAATGCTTTATGCAGGTTTTATGGCTTCTTCCCATTCAATAATTTATCTAACTTAAGAGTTTCTCACCATTAGGATGGTTTGATAGGAGCCTGGGCTGTGGGCATCTTAATCGGATGCTTCTGGAAAGATGGATGCCGTGGCTTCTGCAACTGCAGGTGGAAAGCATCCCATCAAAAGCACCTGAAAAAGCAGCAGGACAAGGAATGCAACTTTGGGAGAACAACTCCACCACTATTTCACTAATATCACCTCTTGATAGAAAATCCCAACTGTTTTGCAGTAACATTTAAGCCAGGGGTCTTCAAACCTAGCCCTTTTATGACTTGTGGACTTCAACTCCCAGAATTCCTCAGCCAGTGTGCCTGGCTGAGGAATTCTGGGAGTTGAAGTCCACAAGTCATAAAAGGGCCAAGTTTGAAGACCCCTGATTTAAGCAGTTTGGTTGCCAAATATAACACTGACTTTCCTTTACCCTATTGCAAACCACCACTGAAGCAGCCATTCTTCTTGTGATTTCAAGTAACCATATAAGATCTTTCCTGGAAGATAATATTCCTTGCATTCCGATGGTAAAGAGATATGAATCTGAAATCAGCATTTTCCAGGCAGCCTGAAAGTCCTATAGCATCCAGGTTTTCTTAATGTCTAGAATAAATATTGTGTGACATGAAAGGCAAATGGGAGATGTTTTTAACTCATAATACAACAGGACTACAAATCATTTCAGGTCACATCAGCTGCAGATGGCTTCTGTAAAAAAAAAAAAAAAAAGACATCCTTAGAACCAAAAACGTTAGAACTCTGAATCATGATCCTTTTGTATTTTCCAAACTCACAATGGACATATAAAACGTCAGAACTGGCATCACAAGTCATGGTGAACATTGTAGCATTTTGACAACTTTGCGATTAGGATTAGATGCCAGTGGGTCAACAGATGGTAAAATAGAAAGCAATTATAAAATAAAATAAAAGGAAGCTATAGTTTAGCTGCTGATTGTTGGCAATAACAACTCAGTAATGGAGGATCCCAGGACTGCTACTCCATGCAAAGCACCCTGGGAAGCTCCTAAAATCAAACTGCTTCCAGCTTCATCTAATCAGCACAGGGGTTTCGGACAGGAGTCCCCAACCCCCGGTCCATGGACTGGTACTGGTCCGCAGCATGCCCGCAACTGGTCCGCACAAACAAGCAAAGTCCCATCTGTGGGATGCAGGCAGCGCACAAAACCACACACCCTCCTGTCTGTTGAAAAGCCTTTCTCCACGGAACTGGTCCCTGGTGCCCAAAAGGTTGGGGACCTCTGCTTTAGGATGTACCGGTAAGTGGCCAGATTGGGTAGTTTGCATACTCATGATGTATTCTGGGAAGTGAAAAGAAAAGCTGTTAGGTATGCTGGATTTTTCTATTAAACTAGCAACTTGAGAAGAAACTCTTAGGGATAATTTACATATTCTTGGTATATTCTGAGAAGTGAGCTGAAGTCACACTGACCTGGAAAGAGGTTGGACTTTGCCTGGCTGTTCAACCTAAAGCTTGGGAAGTTCATACAGTAGTGTGATATGTATCATTGCTTAAGAAAATAAGAAATTGGCTTGAGCATTTCAGGTAGTATAGCCTTATAAAAAGTTGAAGCAATAAGCTGTAGTATGAGTGCTAGCTTTGAAGCTAATGATAATGTATGGTCTTCCCCTGTTATTTTAACACAGGGGTCTTCAAACTTGGCCCTTTTATGACTTGTGGACTTCAACTCCCAGAATTCCTCAGCCAGCGTGCCTGGCTGTGGAATTCTGGGAGTTGAAGTCCACAAGTCATAAAAGGGCCAAGTTTGAAGACCCCTGTTTTAACAGAAAGGCAGGTGTACATGAGGTAAACATTCCTGTTTGCCAGGAATCAACTCAGGTATTTAAAACGTCTACTAGGAAAGTTGGAGTTTTTCTGAGGAGCTCAAGTGGATAGCACATACATTACAAAGCTGCTAACTATTATGTCTCTGGATTCTGGAAAAGGCTCTAAATGCTGAGAAAGAAGGAAGAGAATAACCAAGAACAAAGGAGCTGGGCTCAAGTGCAACAATGATGAATGCACTACTGGGAGACCTGAAAAAGCAGGCTAGGGATAGATGGTCAGGGAGAACGTCTATGAAAATCTATGTCTTGCTGCACACAATGAATCAATCAAGTTGTAACTGGCTACCCCCCCCCCCCCAAATACTGTGTAAGATAAGGTATATCCAGAGATGAGATTTTGGCAATCGCTGGTAGCAAACGTGCTTTGTGAACCCTTCTGTCAGAAAGCAAAATGGATTTCATTTGCTTCAAGTGTCAGGTAGCAATGGTTTTAAAGGAAGTCAGATTACCATTATTCTATTTCATTTTTCATCATGAAGATTTCTTGAAGAGTACAGTGGCTATACAAAGGGAAGCTTACAAGTTGTTCTCATTGACAAGCTGTTGAAGTGTGATTTAGATGACACTACATTAAGGTGAGTGCACAACTGGCTGATCAAGCCTACTCAGCATAAATAACTCAAACTGAAGAGCAGTAATTAATGGATCTCTGTAGGGCCAGTCTTGGGATAAGAGGTATGTAATATTATCTTATTTAATATTTTTTATTAAGGATCTGGATGATGGGATTGACAGCTGCTTGTTAAACAGCAAATAATACAACACTGGGAGGTCTGAAAACAAAATGAGATTGAAAGAAGAACAATATGTCTTTAAACAAGGGCAAATGTAGATTATTACAGCTAGGGACATAAAATGTAGAACACACATACGAAATAGGAGATTCATGATTTGGGAAATTACATCTGAGAATGGCTTGGGTGTGCACCTTGCCCCCAAGCTGAACATGAGTCAGTTGCTAGAAGGGTTAACATAGTACTGGGGTTGTATTAGAATAAGAAGCACCATATCAAAGACAGCTGAAGCTATTATTTCCCTGATTGGCATTGGTGAGATTGCACCTGGGTTACTGTGTACAATTCTGGGCACCACCTTCCCAGAAGGATATTAACAGGTTAAAAAAGGTTCAGAGGAGGCCAATGAAGATGATTCAGGAACGTGGGGACATGCTCTATGAGGACAGACTGAAGAAGGAATCTGGAAATATTCAGTCTGAAGAAAAGATGATTTGGGACAGCCATGATTGCCAAATTCACGTGCATGTAAGGAAGACAACCAAGAACTATTTTCCATGGTCCCAAAAACTAGGGGCAGAAAAAAATGGATATAATTTGCTGCTTATTCCTTTTAATTTAAGTACAAAGAATATTTTCTGTAAATAAGATCTGTACATCAGTGGAGCAGTCTACCAATGGGTCTGTAGGAGGTTTTTAAGAAGAGACAAGTCAGCCACTCGAAGTTCATTTAATTGGTTTTCTGGAACATTCCATAGGATTGGACTCGATTAGTCTTTCTCAACATTGGCAACTGTAAGAAGTGTGAATTTCAACTCCCAGAATTCCCAACTAGCACGCTGGCAGGGGAATTGAAGTCCACATTTCTTAAGATTTCAAGATTGAGAAATACTTGATTGGATGATCCCTCTGGTCATTTCCAACTCTATGGCTGTGAAATGAGTTGTCAATTTTTGTTGGACAGGATAGAGTAGAGGTTTTGAACTCATATGCAGGTTAGCAGGCATTTGGGGGGGGGGGGGCAAAGTGCTTTATGCTAATATATAAAAGGCAATGCCAATTAAATGAAGTCCAAAACTTTAATAGTGGAGAAGGAAGGCCAAACTAGTGATGTTTTTCCTCCTTTTTTATGCTAAAGAAAATTTAGGATTAAGACAAGAGAGTAAAGTCAAATTCAGTTTACCCCCAGCTCCCAGTCTAGATATATTAAAATAGGGAGTTTTAAAAAGGGAGACTAAACAATAAATAGCTAAATGACTACAATGTGCTTTATTCTATTTTTTGCTGATTTATAATATTTTCTTCCCAATAAAACTAGAATTTTAGGGTAGAGGATAACAAATGTCACCTAATATTGTGAGCTTAAGTAGTACTCTATATCATATTGTATACATGTTAAAATGAGTATCAGAAGTACTAATTCTGCTACATAAGATTACCTTTGAGGGAAGAATCTTGTAACTCCAACTACACTCTTAATCAGTTTTGTCTGATCCATCTTGCCTGGAATAAAGAATAAAACATTGTGTCCCATAGGTTTTGTCCATTATACCAGTGGGGTGCCATATGATAAGTCTGAGATTTTTGCAGTGACAACGGGGGAACTATGAATTTAGAGATTGCAGACTTACTGCTTGCAAGAAGAGCTACACCAAATAAGAAGTATGGCAAACATTGACTATAAAAGTCAAAGATGGGATTAGAGAACTGCACACACTTTTGTTAATAATGGGCATTAGTTAGGTAAATTGTGTTAGTATGTTTTCTTTTAGACTGTGGTGATGATAAACTTGCTTGTATCTTAAATGACTAATGTTGACACATTGGTAAATTTAAAAAGAGAAGACAATTCCAGCCTAGGAAAAGTAAAAAAAATCTTGATCTCCAGTTTGAGTAGGACTTCTATATCTCAGCTGCAAAAAAAATAAATCTAAATGACCCCAAGATAACAGCCCAGAGTTATTTTTTTCTACTTCTTTGCTGTTGTTGGGAAACTGCCAGCTAAGCTGGATATAGAGGTCAAGCTAGAACAGATGTCCCCAATCTTTTGGGCACCAGGGACTGGTTCTGTGGAGATAAGTTTTTCCGCGGACCAGCGGGTGCATGGTTTTGTGTGCTGTCTGCATCCCGTGGATGGGGCTTTGCTTGTTTGTGCGGACAGGTTGCTGGCATGCTATGGCCCGGTACTGGTCCATGGACTGGGGGTTGGGGATCCCTGAGCTAGAGCCTAGCTTGAAATCCTTGTGCAGCCGCAAGGAGCATAAATCTGACCTCCCCCAAGAGCCATGAAGCCTTATCTGGTTGTTCCCAGGGGAAGGCTAGCAGTCTGGTGAGATTCTTGTAACATAGGTGGTAGACAATAAAGTTACTGACTTGTTATTCATGAGTGGTTCTGGTTGCCTGCATCTAACAGCTGTTCTCTTGTGGTGTTTCGTACATTTGCAACCCAGATGTGATAGTCCTAAACACAAACCAAGAAGAAGCATTCTTGCAGCCCTACAGGGAGTAAAATAGGTTTTCTTTTTAAAAAAATGTTAAAACCAACTTCTCCTGCCAGTTCAGAGGTAATTAAAATTAGTTGTTTCCAGTCTTACGTTCCTATAGGGAAAGGGAAAGCAACAGAAGGAAATTCAAACTGTCTTGAGATATTACAGTAACCAAGTGTTAAGTGAGCTTTCATAGAAGCCACTGCAGATTTTTATCTGATTGCTTTTAAAATACTGGATATCTACAGCCTTTTTAAAATAAATGTTTTTTGAACTTGATCTTCAGATATAATAATAGACGGTTTCAGAATCACATACCAAAAAAGAGTCGCTGAGTTATTCTCTTTTTCCACACAGCTCTACCGATATCTATTTTTCTGACTTTACATATATTTACTTTCTGAAAAAAAAATGTTCATCCATTCTTGGACTTAGAAAATGGAATTTATTTGAATAGTCTACTGGAGTCATTTTAATGTTACCTGGAGGCCACAGTGCCAAAGTGACTCTGTCTTATCTGAGAAAAATAATCCTGAAGGATGGATGGGAGTCAATAAAACTAAGTGGGAATCTAAATGAAATCTTCCTTTGGATAAATTGAAGTCTCGTGGAGTTGCCACAAAGATGCAACTGAAAGAGCTTCTGGAGAGAGTCTACTCTGTCCCTATTACTCCTGTAGGTACTATTTAGTAGTACATATAGGACAGTGTTTCCCAACTTTTGACAACTTTTAAGATGTGTGGACTTGAACTCCCAGAATTCCTGAACTGCTATAAAAGAGGAAGACACATTTGATTCTAAGGATATCTGCCAAAACATAAAGTATTTTCTAATTCCAGGGGCTGACTTTAAACGAGGGTTAAGAAAGATGTGAAACTCTAAGGCAGAAATGAACAGACTTGGACATTTTATATTGGAAGAAGATGGAGCACTTGGTGCAGGGAGGCTATTTTTAGTATGATTATAGGAAATATATTTGGGGTGAAATCCTGCCAGCCTATCTTAGCTGAACTTGAAAACCCAAAACCCTTGCTCAATAGTGGGGGGAAAGGCCAGCAGAAAACCTCAGGTCTGCAGGTTAGCTTAGAAAATATAAAAACATCCTAGGAGAAGGCAGTGGCAAAACCTTTAGATTGCTACCAAGGAAAAAAAATTAACATTAAGTTGCCAGATCTGTCTTTGCAAAAAGGACATTTTTGCAAAGGATGAGATTCAACATTATAGAACAAACTTCCATTTAGGATAGTGAGATTTTTCCCTTCTTTCTTCTTTTTCCCTCTGTGGTCACCTCTTGGTAGTTCCCCAACATTTGAAGGCACATTTTTATGAAGCACAGGACATTAAAAAGGAGAAAGCTTAATATTTAGAATTAAAGCATAAGCATATACAGTATAGCATGCCTGCAAGCCTCTTAATTTAATTTGAAATAAACAATGCAGAGTCCTATTCTGGATTTGGAGAGTTCACCTATTTTTCTCTGACTACCTTCGTTCTGAAAACTTTCTCCATGCCTATGTTTGGATGGGGAATTATTATTTTTTCTTTCTTTAAACTAATACCAATGTAGTAGAAAACAGAAATGAAGTGTTGAGAGAAAAATCTTCATCAGGGTCCAGTCCAACCCGGGAATAATTAAAATGGAGACTGCTTTAGAAAGAAGGTTGTAGTTTATTGAAGAGGAAAGCCAGATAGAAAGATGGCTCTGGAAAAACTGACCACATGGAGCAGAGTGGTGGGCTTTTATACCTTCTGGGGCTCTTGAGGTTGTTTCCTTTTCCTGTTTGAGGCTTTGTATTTCCTGTGTCATGTACTTTGACCTGAGTCTGAATGTGCCCTTTTGGTATTGGTGGGTTAATCCTATTATGTCCTGTCTTAGAGTTTGGGTGGGGTATGTAGATTTTAAGGGTCTTTGTCTTCCTAATTTCTTCAGTTTCTAGCTGGAAGGCTCCAACCTTTCTGAAAGGATTATTGAATTTGCATTTCTAAAAGCTGGTTTCTGCCTAGGGACTGGGCTGATTTCTGGGGGATGGTTTCTGTCTTTTTAAAGATCTTCTCCATTATTCCTTTGGGGAAATATATTCTGCCTTTTTAATATTTCCCCAAATATTTCTTCCTCTGGATTCTTCCCGCAGAAGCCACAAGGTAGGAGGTTAAAGCTTGGGGATTGTTTTCTAAAGATGAAAAAGCAGGACAAAATTATTATGATACATAGCTAGTTTCTAAATCCCTATGTACATGTAGTCCTCAACTTACAATGGCAATTGAGACCACAATTTCCATTGCTAAGTGATGCGGTCATAAATCAAGAATGCGAAAGCGGCGCTGGTTGGGAAGAAAATTAATTCCAATGACTGGCCATAACCACCATTCAGTGCCATCATAAGTTCAAACATATATATTCAACATTTATTAAAAATGATAATAACTCCAAATCATGTTCTGACAAATAGCATATGATTGGGACATTTAATCTCAAAATATAAGCAACCTATATGAAATTTAAAACAATAAGCACTCAGAATGGTAGGAGCATCACAATCTTATTAATTTTACTTTTATAGCAAGGACAGAATAATTTAAAAAACCCTACAAATTAGTAATTCTGGAAGAACTACTATATTCAGTTTTTCAAGCATGCCTGTAGTGCATATAAATTAGTTTATAAAAGGCAAGTCAAATTTGAACCTTGACTTAGCTTCATATCTAAAAAGTTATGCTTGAGTGAAAACTTTAAAATAGCTTCCTTGAAATTCCATAAAGCTTTATAGAATGTTAGTATCAGTTTTGTGTTTTTACAGAAACCTGTTCATTGGGGCAGGAAATAAAAATATATTTGGACATAAGGCTCAGGCAAAGTTAAATAAGGTCTGTAGATATTTTTGCATGAAAATTTTGTTAATAAGAGAAATAAAAACAAAATCTCCCGGAATAATTATAAAAAACATCCATAATGTCCTTCTAGGCATGTTGATCTGGTACATCAATCCTGAGGACTCTCACTTTTGATTTATAATGATATTCTTTCAAATACAGCTTTACAGATGGAGGAACAGGAAGGGCATTTATGCCATCGTAAGTTGTAGTGTTACAAATAACTGTCCTGCATAGATGTTGAAGGGAAAAGGGGAAAGTTCTGTGTAAGGGAGTCGAGAGAAGTGGCTCAAAGAACATACAAGAGCTTGGATCTTTATAATGTTCTAAAAGTCCAGTAATGTCAGGAGAATGGAAGACACATGGATCATGAGCATCAAAGCTGAAGTTGTGATTCCATTGTTCAATCCTGGCATGAAGAGAACGACTATAACGCCTGAAACTAACGGAAAACAAGTAATCCTCCTGGGCAGAATCGCGTAATAAAAAGTCCCCTCTGGCTTTCCATCTAAAAGTGCTTCTGCAGCGTATTTATCCATCACTCCCCAGTAACATGGGTTATTATTGATCTGAAGGAGGTCAGGAACAAGACAATGAACATAATCAATCTGAGTGTGATATCTGAGTGGCATCTGCAGCTGCAGCAGGTCATCCTCTGTTTCCCACCGTGGTTTGTTTCTCTTCCTGGAGCTAGTGCAGAGTGTCACTACTTCATCATCAGAGTCCATGTCACTTCCCTCTCTGCTGATCTTCAGCTGCTTACCCATGGCAGATCCCTCTTGAGGATCACATGGATAGGAAGCATTATCAATAACATTATTTTCCTGCAATACAGCGGAGTCTGGTTCACCTGCCCTCTCAGTCTCTTTCAGTTCTTCATCTTTCCTTTCACCTTTTGATGAATCCATACTTAGCCAGCTTTCAGATTTTTGTTTTACAGGGGCAGTGTGCCGCTTGATTAAGTGCCATCGAAATGCTAGCTCAGATCGTGGTGGAAAAGGGCATTTGTCCAGCATAAGCTCACTGATATATATTTTTCTCTTTGCTGAAAGCCCTGAAGAATGCCAAGTGCTACAACTCTTTATGGGGAAACATTGTCCCATCGCATCCTGCAATTTCTGTTTAAAAGAACGGCCTAGGAATCTGTGACCACATACATGTTCCAATTCCATCTCAGTTGAGAAACAGCTCTGTTTTCTCTCCTGATTCCTTAGACTTAATGTAGGTTTTTCTGAGGCATTTGCCATCTCAGCAAATAACTTCAAACAGTTGCTGAACTAATGGTTCTAAGTCAAGGACTACCTGGATAGGTAAATTCTCGACTTACAACAGTTTGTTTAGTAACTGTTCGGAGTTACAACATCACTTAAAAAAACTCACACTTACGACCATTTTTCACATGGCCATTGTAGCATCCCCATGATCACGTGATCAAAATTCAGACGCGTGGCAACTGACTCATATTTATGACGGTTGCAGTATCTTCTTTTGCGACCTTCTGACAATGGGGAAGCCAGATTCACTTAACAGCCATGCTACTAACTCAGGGGTAGGCAACCTTGGCTCTTTTATGACTCGTGGACTTCAACTCCCAGAATTCCTGAGCCAGCCATGCTGGCTCAGGAATTCTGGGAGTTGAAGTCCACGAGTCATAAAAGAGCCAAGGTTGCCTACCCCTGTACTAACTTAACCACTGCAGTGATTCACTTAACAACTGTGGCAAGAAAAGTCATAAAATGGGGCAAAACTCACTTAACCATCGTCTCGCTTAGCAACAGAAATTTTGGGCTCAGTTGCGGTCTTAAATCGAGGACTACCTGCATACAGTTTCAGTATGGATTGGAATAAACATGCAGTACATTGTGTCTAAAATAAAATTAGCAGGATTGCATTAAGTAATGTGCTCTGAATCTTAAAAGTGGAGGCCAGGGCAGTGGATCTTACCCTGAGAACACAGCAAATAAATTTAGGCTGCTCAAGTCATACAACTGAGTGTTGCTGGCTTGGGAATTCTGGGAGTTGAAGTCCACAAGTCTTAAAGTTGCCAGGATTAGACCCTCCCCCCACCTTTAAAGGGTTATTTCAAATGGAATTAACTCTTCAAATATCCCATGGAATGCCTCAAGGGATGAGCTTTATTTCCTCTTACTTTTAACTTCATATTGGAACCATTTGTTTATCGTTACTAAACAAACAGCGGACAGTTCAGGTATTACAGGAAATGAAGTGGAGGAGAAATTGTTCTATGTTGACAGTGTATTGTGCTATTTATCCAAAACTTGGAACTTAACATTACATGAAAAAATATAGTTTGACTGAGCATGGGGGATTGAAAAAAAAGATTACTTCTCAGTGTTGGAAAGCCTGTATGAATCTAGATTTGCAATCCTGAATTACGGAATTGGAGGTGGCTCCTTTCTGACATAATGGAAAAAGGGATGAATATTATTTTCTGAGGACGTTTTAATGACTTGCTTAAAAACTAGACTGAATGAGTTCTTGATTACATAATAAATGGTTTCTTTTTCCTTCTGCTGTGTTTTTTCCCCCTTTTTCTTTGTCATCTTCTCTTTCCTTTTTTTTTTTAATTTTGTTTAGAACAAATCATAAAAAGAAAAGGCTGACAACAACTGTCCCAGAGTTAGTTAGCTCATTTTATTTAATTATAAGGTCCTTCCTGGATTCTGGGTGTGTATTTATTCCTAAGTATATATGAATAAGTATTATTCCTATTACAGGAATAATAGAAATAAACTGTAAGGAAAATAATAATGCAAAACTGTTGCAAAGATGACGGACATCAACTTTTTACAAGCGTGTCTAGAACCAGGAAATCAACTTTGTCAACAATCCAGACACACAATACAAGAGCATGGCCTGAATCACAGCTAGGGGTTGTGATGGCTTAAACATCATAATTTGAAGCACTTTTGTTGTAACCTAACTGTGACTGGAAATATGCATCTGGTTTTCAAATGGCTTTGCCAATTATAACCTGTTCACTTTGCAGTATATAACCAAGTGGTGTTCACTTCTGAATGATCTCACTTGCACTTTTTTATGTGGGAAAGATGGTGAGGACGAAGAGAGCTCAGAAATTAGGGAAAAAAATTCTCCTTTCTTATTTTTCCCCATTGCTCGATACACAGGTTTTTTATTTTCTTAAGCTGCTTGTTTACAGCTGCTTCTGCAAATAAAAACCACCACAGCAGAGATGTGTATGTTCCTTCTGTGCTAGATGTCATGGAAAGCAGCAACAGCTTGGACTGGCGGCTAAAATATGAAGAATTGTGCATGTCTAGTTTAATGAAAAGGCATAGGGGTGATATGATAGCAGTGTTCCAATATTTGAGGTGCTGCCACAAAGCACCAGAAGGCAGGAAACTAATCAAGGAGAGAACCAACCTAGAACTAAGGAGAAATTTCCCAATAGTTAGAAAAATTAATCAGTGGAACGAGTTGCCTCCAGAAGAGATTTTTAAGAAGAGATTTGACAACCATTTGTCTGAAATGGTGTAGGGTTTCCTGCTTGAGCAGAGGGTTGGACTAGAAGACCTCCAAGGTCCCTTCCAACTCTGTTATACTGTTATTCTGTAACAGCTGTTTCTCTGGCCATGATCAGCATCCAGAGTTTTTTGGCATGTTTTTTTAAGCCATTTCTGCTTTGCAGGTATATTGCAGAAGTGCCAGTGGTGTGTCTTGCTCCAGATGTTGGTTTTTCTTGGTGTACAGTAGAAGCCAAAGAGGTGAAGCTCATTTAATGTGTGCGCTGTTGCTTTTTCTCCTGTACTACTTCATCTCCAACTACCCCTGACAAGTTTTAGAAAAGTCCTTATGATCCAGCAAAACTTCAGAATAGAAATGACAGTGAAAGACATGTTCACATCAATTCTTGGGCCATGAAGCCGCTTTTGGTTCTCCTGTTAAAAATCTGCTCTCCCCAGCCTAATATTCAAGGGCACTTTAAGAGATGTGGATCCCTTAGAATCCTTGTGGCCCTTTGGAGGTGCTTCATTTCTCCAGGCTGCTGATAAGCTTCACAACATCCTGCCTTTTTCCATGCTTTTCTAATTGAGCAAAGATGAAGTGGAAAGAACCAAGTGCACACTTTCAGCCACCAATCTGTGGAAAATTCTCTTTTAACTCTTTTACCAGATTTTATAGAAGGAAGTTGGGGGGGGGAGGAGGTGGGGTGGACTTATTTCAACACCGTCATAAAGCAGTTGAAATTTGAAATATGGTGACTATAAAAAGGCCCGACTGAAAACAAGTGTGGTCTTGTATCACTGAAGAATTTGCAGATATATTTCGGTTCTACTGTCTCGCAGGTGTGATGTGCTTCATAGCATTTGGTTTCCCACATGAGGGGTTGCACAGTGACGGATTTATGCTCATTGTCTGTCCTACTTTGTCCTGGTTTCCTGCATGCTTGTAAATCTCAGTGTTCTCCAATATCCTTCCTCAATAACATCCTGACTTCCCCGCAAAAAAGGCTATTTATTCATCTGAGTGTACTGTATTATTCTGAAAGTTGCTATGTTAATTTTTATTTCTCTAAATGGCAACTACTTGTGACTGGCTCCAAGATGTAAAATATCATGTGTGGGTTAAGTGCAAAATTATTAGAGATTCCCTCTTTCTTCAAAGCACTCATGGAAATCAATATGTTGCTCAGGAAGACAGGCATTGTTTCAAGGCAAGTTTTTATTTTTATTTTTTTACAGTTGAACAGAAGGGCTTCCTAGTCTATGCAGAATTTCCAGCTAATACGAACCGAAAATAAAATGGCTCTAATTTATATTTTGTTTCCATGTTAACCAGACTGCACAATCAAGAACAGCCTTTCCATCCCTTTAAAAAAAAAAAAAAAAAACAGTATAATTTTAAACGAGGATGGGCTATGTAAATAAAAATAAAACTTGGCAATGATTTAGTTCTGGGGAAGGGAGGGGACTACTAATATAGGAAAAGGGTTGTTGTTTTTTTTGTCTCGCCTATAGTGTAATTTTCTTGTAGGATTCATATTTATTTCCCTCTGTCCATATTTTCTCAAAAGAAAGTTTTCTCCCAAGTAAGAATGGAACCAGAGGAATAGAAATAAACACTCTACATCAGGACTAAATTGATGGTGGGCTAAAGTCCAAAATGATTCTTTGCTTCTTCATACTTACCTCTGAGTAGCAGGAACATAAACAGTGCAGCTGGTTCATCCCCCTGACCAATCTAGTCCAGCACTCTGTCCCCACAGTGGCCAACCAGTTGCACAAGGAAGTCCTCTAGACTCCCAGAAGATGGCCTTCAGGGGCAATCTTGCAGCCATCAAGGCTAATAAAAGTAATCCTTCAATTATGACCCCAATTGGCACTGGAGCTACTGTTGCTAAGCAAGCCATTGTGTTTTTGCAATCTTTTTTTTTTTTTTGCCATAGTCATTAAGCAAACCTAGTTTTTTCATGTTTACTTTGCCTCTCAGAAGTCAGATGATAAGATTGCAGATGACCCCGGGATGTTGCAACCATATAAATGTGAGCCAGTTGCCAAGGATGCTGCGATGGTCGTAAGTGTGAGGACTGATTGTAAGTCACTTTTTTCAGCACCGTTGTAACTAAGTTAGGTTGCTAAATGAATGGTTGTAAGTCAAGGACCACATGTAGCCATTGACTTCCATGAACCGGTCCAATGTCCAAAGTCCACGAGCCTACCAATGGGGTAGTGAATTTCAAAATTTAATTGTGCACTGTGTAAAAAGAAATGTGTTGCATAAAAAGTTTTAAATTTTC
The DNA here is from genome assembly GCA_023970755.1 of Azemiops feae. Lineage (NCBI taxonomy): Eukaryota > Metazoa > Chordata > Lepidosauria > Squamata > Viperidae > Azemiops > Azemiops feae. Next base: position 652,737 of record JALGBA010000476.1, on the reverse strand, counting down.
TAGATTGTAAATTGTTTTTAATATATTACTGTCTTGTAGTATGCCACTGAGAAACAAAGAATAAAAACTACACAAGCCTTACATACCAAATGCCCAAAGGAGAAGCTCTGTTCTCAAGGTCTTTCCCACCGTTGGGGCAGTCTGAATCCTTGGGGACAGACTCTGCCATTTTGTGGGAGCCACAGAACTCAGGCTAGTAGTAGTCCACTAGCATGAATTCAATATGAGTGCAAGACATCACAGCAGTCATCACTTCAGAATCAAGTCTGGGTGACTTCACTGGTGATGTATTGTGCAAACGTGTGACAGTGTGTCGCCATGGCAGTTCTTCCCATCACTCTTCTTTTCCTAAAGTGAGTGCGAATCACCTTAAACCTGATTGCTAGTTGACATAAGTACAGAGAAGAACTGGCACTTTGCCATCTTTATCACCATAGAATAGGCCTGAACATGGTTCATGGTTCTGCTTGGATTTATTCTTCTTTTTGTACTGATGTTCCAGGTGTCTCGTCTGTTGCTTCATTTTTTGAGTACAACAAGGGACATCTTGAGCTTGGAAAACAAAGAGAGGCTATTTGGGTACCGTCATGTCAAGTGCTGTTGTAGCCTCCTGATTCCAGAATCCAACCAGGTGTTCAGTGGGAAGGCTTGCCACATCACTGGAAAAATTCTCAAGTGCCCACCATTGTGATACCATAACAATCTGTAAGGCATGCGAAGTGGTCCAAATTAACTAGCAGTGAAACAGTCACTAATCATTGGTTAGATTCCCATTCCCAGGAATGCTCTAAGGCAGTGGTGGCGAACCTATGGCACGGGTGCCAGAGGCGGCACTCAGAACCCTCTCTGTGGGCACGCGTGCCATTGCCCCAGTCCTAGGCCTTCAGCTGGGTTTTATAAAACCTTTTCGCTTTAGGCCTCCGCCGCCGTGTGCAAAAAAAAAAAAGGTGCAATCAGTCAATTTCAACTTCTCACGGGGAAAAAAAAAGATCTTGCAAAGTTGAAATTGATTGATTGAACTTTTTAGTCCCACCCAGTCTGCGGTTACCACCGCAGCCACGCCCAGCCAATTGGCCACACCCAGCCAATGGGCCACATCCACCCGGCACTCGACGATGCATAAGTGGGTTTTGGGTTGCAATTTGGGCACTCAGTCTCTAAAAGGTTCGCCATCACTGCTCTAAGGCACAGATAAACATTTTCCTTCTAATAGAAGGGATAAGACAGTGATAGCAGGCCATGTTTTATTAGGTGGTCAAGGCCTCACTTCATGAGGCACAACAAACACTCAAGTAGCTAAGAGTTGCTAGAGGACAGACAAACTCTGAGAGTTAGATTAGGGCCCATAAGACATTTGCAACCCAATCAAGACAAGAAGCAATGGGTGGAAGCTCATCAGAGGAAGAACCAGTGTGGAAATAAGTAAGAATTTCCTGACACTGAGAAAGATTAATCAGCTCCCCGAGTTGGGGTGCTTCATCACTGGAGATTTTCAAGAAAAGATTCGACAACCATTTGTTAAAAAGTGGCAAAAGAAAAGAGGAAATCCAAAAAGAACGATTTCCAACTTTCTTCAGTATAGGTCAGGGGTAGGTAACCTTGGCTCTTTTATGACTCGTGGACTTCAACTCCCAGAATTCCTGAGCCAGCCATGCTGGCTCAGGAATTCTGGGAGTTGAAGTCCACGAGTCATAAAAGAGCCAAGGTTGCCTACCCCTGGTAGGTAGAATATATAATAAAGTAATCTCTTACTCTAAATTAAAATAAAACATCGTACAAACTAAACAAACCAACTCTCCCAAAATTATATAACAAAATAACCACTTATTCTAAATTTAAAATATACTATATATATATATGTTAATAATAATAAAATAATAAAAAACCCACAATATCTCTATAATCATGACAAATCTAATGATCAAATTCTAAAACCAGAATTTCATTTTTATCTTTTTCAAGCAAAAAGTCCAAAATGATCTCCATGTAGAAACAAAGCTAGATAAACTTTTATCTTTCATCCTCAAAAGTAGCCAATTCTGCCATCTCTGCCAGTAACATTAATTTCACAATCCGGTCTTCATTTGTAGGAATTTCTCTATGTTTCCACCTCTTTACATATAAAAATCTCACTGTCATTGTCATATAGAAGAACAAAAGTCCCATATTTTCTTTCAATCTCCTTATCTGTGAGGCTTAGAAGAAAAGTTTCTGTGTTCAATTTTACATCCATTTTTAATATTTTATGAATCAAGCCATGTATCTGATTGCAATATCTCTTGGCCTTCTTACTTGTCCACGACATATGCTAAAAGCTATCTGCACATTGATTACTTTTCCAACACTTATTTGATATGCAACTTATGCATCTTTGAAAATTTCTCAGGAGTTAAATGCCACTGATACAACATTTTATTTAAAAAAATGCTTTCAAATTATAATTCAGTTCTTGGCTAAGATCAAAGAATTACTATACATTTTTAATATGCAAGCAAGAGAAAAGAGCCCAATATGTAACTTTTGAAAGACTGCATAGGTTAAATGTGAAATGTCCTTATTTCTAGAACACCTTTGGGCCATATAAGCTTCATAGGTACACTTAGAAAATAAAATAGTGAACAGAGTAACTCAGTGCTAAATTTGGAAATGTATTCTACTGCTTCATTGAAGGAAGCGGGGGAGGGGGGGCACTTAAGGTATATTAGAATAGTTGAGTGTACAGCAGTCTTCTCTGTCTTAACAAATTTACAGTGTGTGGACTTCAATTTCCCAAATCTTTGTTGGAGAATTCTGGAAATTAAAGTAAACCCATTAGTTTACTTTACCGAGCATCCTTACTACAGGTTGTCTTCGGCTTATGACCACAACTGAGCTCCAAATTTCTCTTGCTAAGTGAGACAGTTGTTAAGTGAGCACTGCCCCATTTTACGACCTTTGACAAATCATTAAGTGAACCATTGCAATTGTTAAGTTACTAATATGGTTGTTAAGTGAATCTGGCTCCCCCATTGACTTTGCTTGTCGAAAGGTTGCAAACGGTGATCATATGACTCCGGGACAACGCAACCGTCATAAATATGAACCAGTTGCCAAGCATCCAAATTTTTGATCATGTGATCATGGGGATGCTGCTACGGTCATAATCAGTGGTGGGACTCAGCCAATTCACACCGGATTGGCAAAACCGATACCTAATATTTTGTTGAGTTGGCAAACCGGTTATGATAAATCTGAGTTCTTCGGCGGTCGCTTGTGGCCACATGCCATGTGGCGCATCGTGCTGGTGCCGCTGCTCACAGTGCTGATCACGCAGCTGCTTCTGCTGCTCGGGCAGGATGCCGCATGGCTCTTCGTGCTGCTCACGCCGGTGCTGCCACTCGCGGCAACAGGCTATGCAGCGCATCATGCCGATCGCGTCCTCTGCCCTAATGACCCTTTTAAGTATAAAAAAAAAACGATTTCCCGAAAGGTAGTTTATTATTTCATGCATTTAATATTTAAATAAGAACAATAAAAGAGGTGCACAAAACTAGATTTTGTTATAAGAAAGAGTTTTAAAATATTAATGAAAAAATATTAAATACCTGACCAAAAAAAACAATAAAACTGTTATTGCTTCTTGATTGGCGTCCTCACTTGCAATTTTCTTCGCTTTTATCCGAGCATCATCAGCTGCGTCATTTATCCTTAACCATCTTTTCACTGTAAGATCCTGGTTGCGGCAGGAGGCCACGGGGCTCGTCGCGCCGATTCTGCCAGTGCCACCGCTCGTGGCAGGAGGCCGCACTGCACATCACGCCAATCGTGCCGCTGCTGCTGCTCGTGGCAAGAGGCCATGCAGTGCATCACGCCGATCATGCTGCTGCCGCTGCCCACTGCAGGACGCCACATGTCTCTTTGCACCGATCTTGCCGGTGCTGCTCCTCGCTGCAGGAGGCCGCAAGGCTCATCGCACCAAATGGCACGATTGGCAGCACCAGCAAGATCGGCACAATGCACTGCGTGGCCTCCTGCCACAAGCAGCAACAGTGGCGTGATCAGCGTGATGCACCGCGCGGCCCCCTGCTGCAAGCAGTGGCAGTGGCATGATCGGTGTGATGTGATGTGCAGCCTCCAGCCACGAGCGGCGGCACCGGCATGATCGGCACAAAGAGCCTCGTGGCTTCCTGCTGCAACCGGGATCTTACAGTGAAAAGATGGTTAAGGATAAATGACGCAGCCGATGATGCTCAGATAAAAGTGAAGAAAATTGCAAGCGAGGATGCCAATCAAGAAGCAATATGGAAATATCTTAAATAACAGTTTTATTGGTTTTTTTGGTCAGGTATTTAATATTTTTTCATTAATATTTTAAAACACTTTCTTATAACATAATCTAGTTTTGTGCACCTCTTTTATTGTTCTTATTTAAGTATTAAATGCATGAAATAATAAACTACCTTTCTGGAAATCGTTGTTTTATATATATATATATATATATATATATATATATATATATATATGTAGGTCTTTGGTAATTCGGGTTTTCTCCCGTGTAAAATTGAAAGTGTCTTGGCAACGTTTTCGACGAAGTCCCATTCGTCATCTCAGGCTGGTGTCTTCGGCTTCGTGCTTCTAGAAGCACGAAGCCGAAGACACCAGCCTGAAGATGACGAATGGGACTTCGTCGAAACGTTGCAAGACACTTTCAATTTTACACGGGAGAAAACTATATATATATATATATATATATATATATATATATATATATATATATACATATACATATATACATATATATATATATATAAAACGGTCATTAAGGCAGAGAACCGGTTGTTAAATTATTGGAATCCCACCACTGGTCATAAGTGTGAAAAGTGGTCATAAATCACTTTTTTTAGTGCCATCGTAACTTTGAAAGGTCACTAAATGTTGTTGTAAGTCGACAACTACCTGTATTTGCTTTCTGTCTTGTCATAGCCACCATGGCAGCTATTTTATAATTAAGCAAATCTTACTACCATGGTAGAACTTTGGGATGCTTTCAAACTTCAAATGTGTAGAGCTGCCCCCCCCCCCAAAGCTTTCAAATATTAAATAAGACAACTTATATTGTATAACATCTCCCAATTGTCTTTACTGGGAGATATTATACAATATATAATATAATACAGACTGGCCAGCTAAATTCCTTCAATTAATATAAGTAGAGTGTTGGATTAAGCTATTGGAGAACAGAATAAGAGGGGAAAAAATTGATTATAGATGCAGTCCTTGACTTACGACTGGTTGCTTAGTGATCATTCCAAGTTACGACAGATCTCCCTAGACCAGGGGTAGGCAACCTTGGCTCTTTTATGACTCGTGGACTTCAACTCCCAGAATTCCTGAGCCAGCATGGCTCAGCTTGGAAACTCTCCCTTTCCCCTCAGCATGGCTGGCTCAGGAATTCTGGGAGTTGAAGTCCACGAGTCATAAAAGAGCCAAGGTTGCCTATCCCTGCCCTAGACTTACTTATGACCCAGCTTTGAAGTTCCAATGGCCATCTTTCTCCCCCATGGTCACTGATTGTATTTTGCACACTTGGACATTTACACCCATTTGCAGACCTGTGATCACATGTCTGTGAGCTTCATGGGATATTTTTTTTTTTTGCCAGAAACAATATGTTCATTGAAAGACTAGTGAAAAATTACCTTAAACTGAGAAAATTGTTAAATTTGTAGCCTGCAAATCACATGTTTGGATCACATAGTGAAATATAATGCCAGTCTTGCTTATTCTATAGATTCTGTCCTAATGTTATGCCTTTTGGCTAAGTATGATGGGACTCAAGACGTGACCTAATATCACCTACACCCAACTGGATCCAAGATTTTGAGAACTGAGCTCAATAGTTGCCAGCCAAATTCCTTCCCAATAATCACACCCTCGCTATTTATCCTGTATTTCTTCATCTTGCAGATGGATTTGGGGATCGCTGTATAAAAGGATCGTTGAATTTTCCTGCAACGTATTGGGAGCTGATTTAAACCTCTCATATGGAAATTAAACAACCTCTAGAAACCTCTGTTAAAAATGCGCCCCATTGAAGAAGCATTATTTATTTGGGTAAGCCAAGAGCAGTTATTTATTAATTTATTAATTTATTGATTATTCTTGACTCTCAACGTTCATTTTGTTACCTTCGTATGAGAAGATACTTACCAATTTCGCACCTTGTTTCTGGAATAAGCTAATGTCTAAAAGATTGTATTGGGAATTGGGAGTTTTCCTATTTGAATCTCGCTTCTGCCGTGAAGTCACCAAGCAACTAGACTAAGCTGTTTTCTTAACCAGCTGTGTGCAATATTGGTGATGGGAAATAATAATACTGGCTTACCGAAGGCTGTTGAAATGGTCTTAATTTGCTTCCTGATTCATTTGCATGCCATCTCAATCACCAAGGTAACTCTAGGCGACCTACATGATGAGATTAAAACAACCATAAAAGTAATAAAAATGACAAAACAGACACATAAACCATAGATTGGATAGGGTAATCAACTGAAGAAGATGATAATGATCAGGAATAAGCTACCAGGGAGCAAACCACTTACTCCAGGCCCTGCAGGAAGAGCCAAATTTTTATAATTTTATGAAAACCTTAAAAGTGTCAGGACCATATAAACCTCAGGTCCTATGGGGGTCTTTAAATACTTATTGCCACTATACTTATATCAATTAATCTCATAATCCAAGCTGATGCTTTGGTTTATCGCCCCTTACTTTTCTTCTTCCATTTTATCCTGCAGTTTAGCACTCCATGCCAGTGCTTGGGCATTTAAATGAGTTATGAAAACACAGGTTTAAAAAGCGCCTCATCAAGTTTCCGAACAGTCCATTTGAATGGCAGGACATTTTGCCTTTGCTGTTCTTAGAGTGCCCAGCTTCTAAAGAGTTTAAACAGAAAAGAAGCCCCTTTAATGCAGGAGGCTTCACTTGGCCTGCCATCTGCTGAGAAAACGTGAAGCTCCCAAGCTACCAAGGAGAAATGGCATTATCATTTTATGGGCCCTGGTACTACCATTTGAATAATAAAAGAACGCCAAGCCCCAGAACACTCCAATTCCCGGGAGCAGAAATGACCGCGTCTTAGGGTAAGCCACAATTTGAGCAATTTACTATCATTTTCGAAGGCAAATGTGAGTGATCGGGAGAAAGTCCTTGTGCTGGGCTGGATGTGCCAGCGGATAAACGCTTGGCACTTTCAAAGCTGCATTGCGGGGAAGCGTTTAGCTGCTCACTCCTGCCAGCTGATGTCTCTCTCTAAGCTCCATTGCCAAGAAGCCAAAACTGGAAGCAGGTGCAAGGCTAGAGGAACTGAATGTGGCCATGGGGGTGGGTGGGTTGGGGTGGAAGGAAGAAAAGAACAAGAACAGAAGTTTGTTTGTTAAAATCCTGTGGCCTTCATTAAGGTTGAAACAATGGTTTACTTTAAACTTGGAGAATATTTCTCGTCTGATAGACTACTGCAACAAACCCAATCTGACAATCAATTGCATTTATCCCCTGGACTGAAATCCTTGCCCCCCCTCCCTCCCTCCACCCCCATTCTGCAGAGATGTGGACTGCCTAACAGAATGTGGTCTGCTGATTATTATAACAGCTTTGCTTCGGAGGCAGAGAGCATCTGCTTCTTAATGGGCTCCCATCGTCCCCCACCACCAAACCATTATTTGGAAACATCCACCTCCCTCAGCCCAGGGCCTGGGAAAAGAGTCTCTTCCCCAACCAGTTCGGCCTCTTTCCCGTGCCATGTCACCAGTTCAGGCATTGTAGTATGCTGCCTCCTGATAAAACAGAAGGGAAGTGTCAGTAATGCCAAGAATTTACATTCCCCTCAGCCTCTCAAATGAGCTGCAGCCAAAAGGCTTCTCTGCCTGCTTTTATCCTCAGCTAAAATGGCACCTATTCAGGGGAGGAGGAGAGGACAGGTAGAGAGACCTGGGATCTTACTCATAAAAAGACAGGACACCTGGGATCTGCAAACCAGTGTTGCAATAAGATCTATGGTGTGGCCGTCGGATACGCCTTCCTCCAGAATAGTTTACTGAATCAACATCTCACCTCTGGCAGCCATATTCAGTGGGCACTAATCACATTCAGTGTTCAACAGCACGATCCATGGGGTTGTTCTGTGTCAAGTTTCCTTCCTAAAACTTACTTGTAGTTCTGTAGAGCTTGTCAGTGGGCTGCAAAAGCTAAACCTCCAGGGGAAAATGTAAAGTGCATCTGCCATATATCTAACTTTTGAATAGGGCAATAGGATGTATGGTAGTCTTGAGTCTGTCAATGTCTCTTTCCTAGGCATTCAGATCTTCAGAATTTGGGATATTAAATGTGCTGTAAATGTATAGTACTTTGCACTAATGCCACCATCTCCAAACTGCATCCATCAAAGGGATTTGATTAGAAACGGCAACCAGAATAGAGCTGGAAGGAACCTTGGAGGTCTTCTAGTCCAGCCCCTTGCTCAAGCAGGAGACCCTATACCATTTCAGACAGGTCCAGGTCCAGTCTTTTCTTAAAAATCTCCAATGATGAAGCACCTACAATTTTTTTCTTCAAAGTTTTATTAAATATACAGTTAAAAACAAAAAAGACACATTGGACATAATACAATTAAAGACAAAAGAGACACATTGGACATGATACAACTTCCCTGGTTTGAACGATACTATTAATATTACCTTACATTATATTATTACATTGTAACAAAGTGAGCATTCTTTCAATAATGTACATTATAGTTAAATAACTTTTAATTCTATCTGATATAAAAGATACTAGTATAAAGATTTCTAAATTATCAACTTATTCATCGACATTCATCCCGGCATGCCTCTTTAAATCTAACCATTTATACACTTCATTCCAAATTTCAAAATAGTCTGTTTCAGTTTTATTTTTGAGCTCTAATGTTAACCTATCCATTTCAGCGCAGGATAGGATTTTATTTAATACTTCTTCTTTGGAGGGGGTTTCTTTTCCTTTCCATTTCTGAACATAGGTTAGTCTTGCTGCAGTTAGAATGGAAGCACCTACAATTTTTGACGGCAAGCTGTTCCACTGGTTAATTGTCCTCACTGTTAGGAAGTTTCTCCTTAATTCCAGGTTGCTTGATTAGTTTCCATCCATTGTTTCTTGTCATTGCCTTCTGGTGCTTTGGAAAATAAGTTGACCCTCTCTTCTTTGTGGCAGCCCCTCAAATACTGGAATACTGCTATCAGGTCACCCCAGTCCTTCTTTTTTCTAGACTAGCCATGCTCAATTCTTGCAACCATTCTTCATATATTTTAGTCTCCAGGCCTTTAATCATCTTAGTTGCTTTTCTGTGCACTTCTTCCAAAATCTCAACATCTTTTTTGTAATGTGATGACCAAAACTGGATGCAGTATTCCAGGTGTGGCCTTACGAAGGTTTTATAAAGTGATGCTAATACTTCATGTATTCTACATAAATAATCATCAGTCACTCTTCTAGTCATTTACCCAATGTTATTTAGCTTCTTGTTAGCCTTTCAAGGTAGACCAGATTAGGTAAGCCAATACTATTTTTTCTGTCCAGAATTTAGCTCACTTTTATCTGACCATGATCACAGTAGAAGCTCTTCCTCCGGTCCCTGAAGGTCATTCCTTCTGTCCTCTACACTTCTTCAGTGACCATTAGCTTTGCTGGTCTCTGTACCCAGGGTCTTGATTTTGATAACTGAATGAAGAGAGGCTTTCACTTTGGTGATTAAGCATTTCATTTGTATATTATGTGGGGGCATTCTGACTACACCTTTGAGGTTCCACTAGGAGTAGTAAAATCCCGATCTGAAGGACAGTGAGAGAGATAATTCCTCCCATTATAGTAGCCATCTCCATCTGAGTCCACTGACTGGGAAGAAATTCTTGTATCTTTTTGACATAGTTAGAAGTTGGGAATCTTGCTTTGAAATGCAGAGATTTCTTTTGGCACCCAAACAAACCTAAGACAAAGTTTCCCTCTCACCTTTTTGGTGAGCACATGGTGCTCCACAGTTTGGAAAGGATTGTGGTGGTGGGACCAGAGGGGGAAAAAATAGTTCTCAGTCTTTTATAAATGACCTTTTTGTGTTCTTCACCATGTCAAGTGTTTAACAATACAGGATTTACCACAAACAGAATAGTAACAGATGGGGGAGCATGTTGAATTATAAAAAGGGAAAAAGGAAATTGTTACCACTTGGGAGGGCAGAGAAGATCTTTAACTTAAAATAACTTTTTTTTAAAGAAAAATATGTTGGTTATGGCACTGATTACTGTTTAAAAGAAAAATATTACCTCCTTTATAACAATCTACATTTGAAGATCACACATACAGTAATGTGCAATTTTTTAGAGGCCCTTTTCAAAAGACCAAGGCTTGAGAGATATGCTTGTCTTCTTCATATAAGGAAATACTTTTCAAAATCTTATTTATCAAGTGTGGTTTCCTTGCTTTTTATCTGCCCCCCTTTGGTTTAAGGGCGGAATCGATGATGACTTAAGGCTGGTTGATGTAACAGCTTAATGATTATGTTTCCAATCTGTGTTGACGTGTATTTTTGTCAGGATATAAGGAAGGCTTTACCAGATCTTGAAACAAGCTCCAGAACCAAGTCTGAGAAATTAGGCTTTTAGAAGAATTTATCATATTTAGAATTACTACAGTTTCCCCGAAGAAATGGAGTTTTCTTATTTTGGGTTTCTGGGACCTTACATAATGTTAGAATGAGGAATAATCCCATTTCTTTCGCCACTGAATCCTACTATTAAGCAGAAATATGAAAAGGATAGGCTTTGTCTAATGTTATTTCTTTTAACATTGTTTCAAAGTAAACCTTTTTGGCTGAATGACAGAATTCTAAAAGACTGCGAGACCCTCCATATTCAGTGTTTAATCCATATCCTTGTCAGTAAATGGGATGTGTTCCCTTTCAATGCTATCGTTCGTGATCACTGCTCTAGTGCTGCCATAATTCATCTGATTTTATTTCATGGCACCGGAAAGCATTTGAAATACTAAGCAATTTGCCAGGGTGTATTTTTGTCTGTGGATGGATGCAAGTGGTTAAAAGCTCTGAACAATGAAGCTTCCAACAGTATGTATCAGCAAAGTACGAGGACCAGTAATATAGTAATGAAACTGCTAATGGAATAGGTTTTCTACAGATGAAGTGTCTACCAAGCATACTAATAAGAAAGCAAATAGTATAGTTATAAAAAAGAGGTAACATAGCCAGGTCCTATTAAATGAATTTTTTGATGCAGAAGACTTATGTCATCAAACTCTGAATTTTATACATTTTATGCATTACAACTGCTGTAAAGAAGATCGGAAGCTGCTCATTTACATCTTTTTTTCTTTTCTTTCTTCTGTCTCTTTTCTTTCTTATTTATCATTTTTATTAATTTCTTTATTTTAAATTTGTTATTGTTTTTATTCTATAAAACATTCTTCAATAAAAAATAATAAAAAAAACAATTTTGTTTTATGGAACATTAAGCAAATAGAATCCTCTATAGTAGCGATGAGGAAGAAGTGACTTCTCCATGACTTTCCTTATAATCTTAAAACCTACTTTCTACCCTAAACATACCAAATATTGTATGCTGTTTGTGAAGAAACTTTTAAAAAATAGCATCAAAGGCCCTTTAGCTAAAAAATTAATATTTGGACAAATGAAACCTCAGTTTGTCCTTTTCTTGAATGGGAATCATTTTGCACTATTCTTTGAAAGGAGTTGTGGATTTTGCACCCAACTAAGAATGCATAAAAGCCTAGTGTCCATTTATTTTACACAAATCTGGTTTTCTTAAAATCTTTGCATTGTACTACAGTGACTTTATCATTTTTGCCCACCTTTTCAAGAGATGCCACTGCCTTTTATCATAAGATAGCATATAACTTGCTTAATTTGTAATATGGTTTGGAAAGAATAGTAGGTCATAATTTGGCATGCCGATGCAAGTAAGACTAGCACATTTTGTACAAATAGTTTAACACAACACGTGAACCTAGCTAGTGACTGAATAGTCAGTTGCATAATTATCAGTCATCAGTATGCTTTGCACTGGATGTTCTGAATGGATCGTGTGTTCCATCATTTCTCTATCTCCGTGTGTATGTTGCAGTAGATGATTTAATATATATAAAGCTCTAATCCCTCCAACTAATTGTCACCAAGCCTTAGTAATCTTAATCATCATATCTTTAACTCTCGTTATTATATTTCCTGTGTAGGCACCTGTATCCTAATTTGTCACTAAAGTTTGTGTGTGTGTGTATCCATGCATAGTAAGAGAGAACACATGTTCACTTAAAGACAGAATCCTTTTGGTAGTAGAATGTAAACATTATAGTTTCCATTCCCTTTTGAGGTGCTAGGAAATGTTTTCAGCGTATGATATGAGCACAGTATTAACTTTGCTGTGTATTATTGTCAAATCAATACCTAATAAGGAATCTAACAAAAGAGTGGACAATGTACTTTAGCAGTCTATGATGGACTATTGTTATGGAAGGATTAACTGAATTTGTCTGTTCAAACCAAAGCCTTATGACATCTTAAAAGCTAACCAACGTATTATGGAGTAGCATTTGGCAACTGTAGCTAAATAATCCAAAGCCTAATTTCACATAGTTTTAAATTTGATTTCACATCTCTCTGCCCCCCCCCTCCATGTTTTTCTGAAAATATATCAGAAGGAGAAAGAGAATGAATATCCTAACTATTTTGGTTATGATTTCATCTGAGCCTTGACAAATATTTTTTTCCTTTCCACATTACTTTCAAGGGATTTATGTTAACTAATACAATATAATTATATTAACCTCAACAAAAACAGATTGACTTCCTTAGGTCACAACTGATTTTTAAGGAGGTGCCTGAAATGTTATCCTTAGCCTGCATATCTCTTTCTATTTATACAGGTTAAATATTTGGTTCATTTTTTTTGTCATGAGGTAGTGGTGGTGAAAGAAATAATTTTGTATTTGGAGCCCAGTTTTGTTTTGAGGAAATAAATTTTATATATTTAAGGGGAAGAGTTTAAGTGAGGAGACTGTATTTAAAAAGAAGAAAAACAAAAAGAAGTAACAAAAGAAAATTGCTTGAAGTGGCAATGGAGTTCCAATCCTCCAGGCTAGTGTTTCTAAATCTCAGCAACTTTAAGATGTATGGACTTCAACTCCCAGAATTCCCTGGGCAGCTTTAGGATCCTTGCAATGTTCAAATGGAAATGCCACCCAGAGCTGGTTATAAGATCGGTGGTTATATAAATGTTTTAAATAAATAAATAGATCCCAGCAATTGCAACAGAGCATAATGTCTGGAGATGAATTAAAAAGAGAAAGATGGCTGCTTTGCTCTGGAGTTCAGTTTTCCTCTTTTTTGTCAGAAATGGTTGCTCCAAAGAGGTTTAACCCACTTCATTTTGTATCTCCTCTTATATTCATATATGCTTTCCCATATAGATAGTCACGAAAAATATTAACATTAGGAAGTAGGAAAACATTTCCTATCCTTCCTTTCTTATAACCAGAACAAATGTCCAATTGTGCATTACTCAAAATACTAGACAAAAGAAAGCAACTTTGCTGAGAGTCTGATTTTATACTTATTGAGACAATGTAAGACAATATAAAAGGTTTTTTTTCCCCATTTCTGCGCTTTCATTTTGGCTTCCTACCAAAAGATAATATGGTTTTAATTCTGTACATTTTGTACAACGAGGCTTGCTAATTTTTGCACGTCAAATATTCTGCCAAAATGCCTTCTTTTACCTTTATATGTTGAAAAGTTGATTTCTTTCTGTTCTCACATTCTACAATTTCATCAAGACCGGCTGCTTGTTTGTAACATTTAAAAAAAACTAGGGGGGGTGGGTGGGCAAGGCGGGAATTAGATCCCAAGGTATATTCTGTAAGCAAACGGAAATGCTACAGACAAAGCAAAAGAATGCAAACAAGATATGTAAATTCGAAAGCCATAATTTTCTGCTAGCAAAGATATGTAGAAGTGGAGTAATATGTTCGATAGAAGAGAAGCCAAAAGGAAATTTTTAAATGCTATTTCAGAACATCCCATTAATGAAAGTGGCTATGTAAAATAAAAAAGGTTACATAACTCTATTGTTATATAAACAAAAACTTTAAATCAATGTAAACCCGTAGTGTATACTCTCATATAAATTTGCAGTAAGTTTTGTTTTTCAAAAGATTCTGGTAGTATGTGTGATTATAACACGCACAGGGTGTCATAAGATCCTTACTACAAGCACAAAACTAAAGGTTTGGCCTTCAAAATAAGTGTCAGCCCCAATTTGGTAGCTGCAGACTAAACTTTTAGCACCAATACATTTGCTTGCATGTGATTCACCCTACAGTATGTGTGTGTATAAATTATTAAGAATTTTAAACAGAAGATAAAAGCTAAGAAGAAGCCAAAGTAAAAAGAAAAGAGAAATAAGAACAAAGAGAAAATCAAAAGCACAGAAAGAAAAAATATAAATAGAAAGAAGTTGCTTCTGATTGCCTAAATAGCAAATACAAAATTACCTCTTACTCTGTGGTTACAAAAACAATTTCTCTTTTTTCTCTTACCTGTTTTTTTCCTAATCAAAACAGTCATAAATTCATTTTTTCCCCCGTTTCACACAAAAAAATCTATAAGGAGTTTCCAGTCACCAATGACAGTGAAAATTGTCTAATCAAGGAAGACAGTTTAGCCATCTCAGCAAATTCCATCGTCTTCACCAACTAAATAGTGGTGACGTTAATATTATTCAAACTTTTATAAAGATTTCTAGTTTTTTTAATGATACAATGAACATAGTTTTATACAATTAATTCATTACAATCCGAACTGTAATAAACTTTGTAAATGTCTTGTTCATTTTTATTATTTCATCTGCTATGTTTCTCTTTTTCTTTTGGTAGCCATTTATTCCCCTCCCTAAATTTTTAATAATAAATCAAAGGGGGGGGGGAGCCATTGATATAGATGGAAAGATGAAAGGAGAGAAGGTTAACCAACTGGCTTCCTGAACAGATTTTTTTTTTCAGGAAAGGGGAAAAATTGGATTTGACCACCCTTCCCCCCCCCCCATTTTTTGAATTCTCCTATTGGTTAGCTAGAGGGAGTCATAATTAGTTCATGATTTTTTCCTACCTCTTCTCAGCAAACTGAAACTAGCAGGAAAAAAGACAATTAATAGTACGTTTCAACCAGTTTAGACTGATAGCAATGGCAGGCCCTGACTGAAAATTGTCTCTTATGAAAGTGCCCATCTTTTCCAATATCTAAACACAATACCTCTATAGATTGGATCGATAAAGAAATGAATTGGTGAATAACAGTTTTTATTGCATTCTATTCTAATCAAATAAAAATTAAAAGTATTTAGAAAGGCAGATTCAACCAAGAATTTTAACATATTCACATGATGTGCAGTGTTTTGTCAAACTTTGACGGAAGGCAAAAATCCTCCTATAACATAGCTGGGTTGCTATATTAAATCTGCAGGCTTAATGTGCAGACTTTTATACAGTGCTGAAACAGATATGAATCCTGTAAGGGCTATGAACTACAGAATGATGCATCATTTCTCATTGAAGCTAACCTTTTATAGTTCCTCTAATACAAATTAAAAGTAGACATTTTATTTTGGAGTCCTGATATTATCACAAGCATGCAATGATCAATTCAAATTAGTTAAAACAAGAGCTATCAGCACTGATGACTTAATCCGCATTTACTTAAAAGCCAGCAATATGTCTCATTTCAGAAGAGAACTAGATTTTTCCTTTTTTTAATACTGAAAAGGATTAAATAATGGTTCCAAGAGCTGTCCAATCCAAAATTGTTTTTGGCTCTTCCTTAGCCACAAAAAGGCTAGCCAAACCAATTTCATTCATATTTTATTTTAATAAGACCCAAACAACAACAAGCAAGTCGTTTTGAGGCTCAAAACCCAGAAAAGCTTCTCAAATTCCCCATTAAATGGGAAATACTGATTTTAAATGAACAAAATACAATTTGATTCAGCTATGCACTCCATTGAGCATTTTTTTATATGTTAATCAAATTTGTATAGGTCCCTTCTTACAAAAAGCAACTGTTGGGCAACACACAACAATTGGATAAAAATACAAATATAAAAATGACGTATATAAAAAAATGTAAAAATGGACATTTAGAAAAAAGTATAAAAACAAATATATAAATCCTTATGCAAAAGAGGGAAAAAATGGCTACCTCAACAATGGAGCCATCTAATCTTGTTACATTTCTATTTCCTTGCCTTTATTTTAATGAAAAATCTAAATGTTGTGAACAAAATGATCAATAAAGTTTTATCCTTCACTTTGAATCTATCCTTTTATTTTCTCATAAATGTAAGGCCAGATTTGAGATCAGAATGAAAGGATGTTTCTGCTTTGCATTATGAATAATGGACTTCAAATTTGGAGAATGGGAAAGATCTATTTAAATTTATTTATTTAAGACTAAATAATGAATATATTTTTTCTCCAGTATTAAATTTATGTCAAGTTAATACATAA
Organism: Azemiops feae; assembly: GCA_023970755.1. NCBI lineage: Eukaryota > Metazoa > Chordata > Lepidosauria > Squamata > Viperidae > Azemiops > Azemiops feae. The sequence goes on along the minus strand of JALGBA010000476.1, from coordinate 636,141 downwards.
ATTGTCCTCATTCCTTTCTTTTAAATTAGTTTTAGGAAGCTTTATGTGTACAGATAGAAATTTGAAAACATTGACAGAATTATAGCAGGGACCCTCAGCATAGATTTTTATTGTACACAGATGTTATAGTTTATAAATAGACCATAAATTTCTATGCTGAATCATAGCTAATGAATAAATAAGTTTGGTATCCTGTCTGATTATTCTATAATTAGAATGAATTCAAGCTGATGTCTTTGGTCCGTATGAGAAATTTTTACAGGAGTTGGTGGTTTAGATTGTGTGCTTATTCTTTATTTTGAAATAAGAATTCCCAGGAATTTTTCACAATGGGCAAATTTAAAATAATCCCATTTTAAGGTAAATGAAATATGATTGAGAAAGATAGCTTAGAATTCCTTAAAATTGATTTAGATGAGTTTAACTCCATGGTTGATTTCCATTTTGACAAATTTCCTATATTTATTTCATCACATTTCATTATATTTTTTAATGAATTTCCAGGACATTTAATAATTTCTCATAGCAATGACATGGTATTTTTATTGTACAAATTATAATTACCTGTTGGGAAAGGTGAAATTAACTTTCAATACTTCCTCTTTATTGATGGGTATTTGGCTTTCAACATTGGTCTGTTTTTGAGGAAATTAAGTTTTTCACAATATTATTACCAAGGATCAACTCAATTCTGAAGAAATAATTTTAAAATCTTTTACATAATTTTTTTTAAGTTTTATTTCCCTCGAAGCACTTCTTGGTAGTTTATTATTCTTCACTTTTGTTATTCCATCTTTTTTCACCAGAAGCTATTGTTGTTTTTGGAAGTGATGGAGGAACTAAAATGTGTTTCTTAAGCAAGTTCATCTTTTAAAATAAGAATTTATTTATTTACTTATTACATGTATATCTTGCCACAACCTGAATTGTCTCTTGGTAGTTATATTCATGATCTTTGAAATATGTGGTTATAATGGAATTTAGAGTGACTTTGGAGAAAATATGAAAGGGTTATTAACTTAGGTGGGAAAGGAACAAATCATTAGGGAGGGACTTAGTGAAGCAATTACTGTACACAGTCTGAACACTGCAGCAAGGATGTGAAACAAAATTCAAAATAACCACATATTGATTTTGTTTAGTGTAAGATGAGCAGAGAAAACTTTCAAGCTTGATATCAGTCCTTTGGGATAGGTCACGCCAAGAAACAGACTCTGTAGGATTTCAGAAATGCTACTTTATTTGTATGGGGCTTAATAACAAAATTATGAAAAACTGTCCCATCTTTGTCCTATCTTGTAATGGACAAAATTACAGCAATGTTATTTTCAGTTTCTTTCTCATACTTGCTTCAATCTCCATACTTTTCCCAAGGTCATATCTGAATTCCTTTACAGCACTTGAATTTACTGTCCAAGTAAATTAGTGCAGGGTTACTTTAAGTAATATGAAATCTTATTCTAGCTGGAATATCTGCTTATAAGGTTTGGACTTGTCTTACTGTTTTCATATTTCAGACTTTCGTAATTTATAAAGACCCTGGATAGACCAAAGCATATATGTTCCTCTTGGCTATATCCCTGTTATTTTGAATTTACCAAGACATCAACAACTGCACAGTTTTTCAGCAAAGCAGGAGAGAAGATTTTCAACCAATATGATTTGAAAACATTTTTCTGTTTATAATTTAATTTCAAGGGGCTTTTTTTCTTTTACATTTTTATCACAGTGTTGTCAGAACACATTACATTTTAATACTATTATGGATATAATTTTTCTTTAATTCATTTGATATAAAATTTAAACATTGAATGTTTAAATTTAGAATGCTTTCAATAAACATTTTGAATTTTGAATAATAACAGCATATTTACTGAATTATATTCAGTCTGGTCAATTTTCTTGACCCCTCCTTCACTTCCTTTTCCTTCCTTCCTTCCTTCCTTCCTTCCTTCCTTCCTTCCTTCCTTCCTTCCTTCCTTCCTTCCTTCCTTCCTTCGATTATATTAAGGGGAACAGGAAGATGAAGTTTTTTTTCACCTTTAACCATGTTCTTTAGAACTTTACTGTATGCCACCCCAAATTAATTGACAATTTGAACCTCAGCCTATGCTTATCAAAATTTTATTATTTATATATCATAGTTCTCTTTTTGTCTTTGCATTTGTTACATCCAAAGATGTTCAATGAATCACAATCTTTATTAGTCTTTTCAGATCCTCCTCATTTTTCCTTCATTTTTTTTTCAATAGACAAAGAGAGTTAAGGATGATACAATGAAATGGAGAATACAGTTAATGCAATAATTTGTCTGTAACAAAAACAGAGTTAATTCCTATGAGTGTTTTACACTAATGTAGAAAATTTGCATCTTTTCCTGGATTTAGTAACTAAAGTAACAATAGAGCAGTTCTGAAGTTTGTTCCCTAAAGTATATTTTCCAGTTCTCTGTGCCATCCCAAAATTGCACTGATAAATTTAGTCTTTTCTGGAAAATTGTCTCCATGGAGCAATCACTAATACTAATTATACATGAAGCACATACCATAAGGAGCCTGTTGGGACAAGTGTATGTATTAATAAGGGACGTGTAATTATATCCTATCAACATAGACTGAAAGTGTACCCAGTTAAATGAAAGAAGTTAATCAAGAATGACATAAAGGCTGATTCTGGATAGTATGTAAAAGCTAGTGCATATACATTATTGTAAAAAGTAGTACAAAATGAAATTTTATAATTATCTCTTCTTACCGATGCTATTCGTTTTAATGACGTTTAGAGTCAATACTGGATCTATAAAGTAATTGTAAATTTATATGCTTTCTTCAAAAACAGTATCCTCCATTATAAAAGCAGTTTATTTCCAGCAAACAGGGCACCTAATTATTCTGTCAGGATCACACAAAGAAGAGCTACTGGGATTTAAATTTAAGTAATAGTATACTGATATCATACAACATCCTTGGTTTTTAGGAAGAACTCAATGCATATGAAACCCAACAGCAGCTAAAGAACTGGCAGCTGTGATTTCACATTATTGTGTAAATAATAATAATAATAATAATAATAATAATAATAATAATAATAATAATAATAATAATAATAATAATAATAATAATAATAATAATAATAATAATAATAATAATAATAATAATAATAATAATAATAATAGCAACAAAAGTAGCAACAATGGTGCATTGGAAAATCTGCAAGAAATATCATTTGCCTGTAAGCAAGAACTGGTGGGATCATAAAATAGAGAAAGTCATAGAAAATGATAAAATTAAACTGCTCTGGGACTTCAGAATTCAAACAGACAAGCACCTGCAACATAACACCCCGGACTTAACAATTGTTGATAAGAAAGACAAAAAAGTCTGGATAGTGGACATGATAGTGCCTGGAGACAGCAGAATAGACGAGAAAGAACTGGAGAAGATAACAAAATACAAAGACCTACAAATAGAAATAGAAAGACTGTGGCAAAATCAAGCAAGGGTAGTACCAATAGTAATAGGCGCCTTGGGTGCAATCCCAAAACAACTGGAGCACCACTTGAACATCATTGGCATTGACAAATTTGCCATTAGTCAATTGCAAAAGGTGGCCTTACTAGGAACTGCTTCCACGACGATATCTGTAATACCATCAAACATCCACATCTGCCTATCCCAGGTCCTTGGTAAGGACTCCATAGGTAGACAAAAATGCCAAATCCAGTCTGCCTATTTCTGGTCCTTGGGATTCTATAGGTGGATAACAATGTCAAATCCAGTCTAAACATTTGGCTGACCAAGTGACCAACAATAATTTTCTTTACACTAATACAGCATGGCTAGTCATTATTCCAGGGCATTCATCAAGCTACAATCATGGTTTAAGTTTGCAATAATTTCCCAACAACTGCTTAAATACCATGATTTAGCACTGATTTAGCAATTTCTTTAACAAATAAATTGTTTAGATGAATTTGAATTTTAAAGTTATCATAATAGACTCTCTTGGTTGGGCCACACATCCTGTGAATATTTATTTGCTGTCAACCAACAAAATGTCCTTTTCTACTGTAATGTTGATTCCGAGAAACACTGTTTTCTGAGATATATTATGGTTTAGATACAGGCTGAAAATGTTTCAATCATTTCAGCATTTTGATATCATACAATGACACTGCTGTAATGCTTGCACCTGGTTGTAGTACAGTTGGGTTACTTCATTTGCTGTTTTACACAACTTTTTCCCTGTTTTGTGCCATTAATGTATTTTACCATCTAGAACTGCCTTGTATGATAGACCTTATATATTTAAAGAAATGAATAATACAAAAATAGTAATTTGTTTGGGGACTGTTATATTATATGGCCTAAATAATTGTGTGTATTGAATCTATTAGATAAACAAGGAGCAATTTAAAGAAAAACAATCTTAACAAGGGAAGGGAAAGAAGTACAGGTAGCCCTCAACTTACAACAGTTCATTTAGTGACCACTCAAAGTTACAACAGCACTGAAAAATGTGACTTATGACCAGTGGTGGGATTCAAATATGTGAACAACCGGTTCTCTGTGTGGATGCCGCTTCCGGAAGTCCATTCTGGGCCTGGGCAACAAAAAATTAGCTACCGGTTCTGCCGAAGTGGTGCGAACCGGCTGAATCCCACTACTGCTTATGACCATTTTTTCACCGTTACCACCTTTGCAGCATCCCCATGATCATGTGATCAAAATTCAGATGCTTGGCAACTGGTTCATATTTATGATGATTGCAGTGTCCCGGGGTCATGTGATCACCTTCTGTGACCATCTGACAAGCAAAGTCAATGGGGAAGCCATATTCACTTAACAACTGGGTTACTAACTTATCAACTGCAGTGATTCACTTAACAACTGTGACAAGAAAGATCGTAAAATGGGGCAAAACTCACTTAACAAATGTCTCACTTAACAATAGAAATTTTGGGATCAATTATGGTCGTAAGTCAAGGGCTACCTGTATCGGGTGCATATCAGCATCAAGTAGCTCCCAAACTCTGATATTGAGATAGTGGCTGCAATTTAATTCAGTAAAGTTAATGGAAAACACAATTGAGTTTCATTTGCTGAACAACATACTCCCCAATGGTCCTAGTCGGGAATTAGGAACCATCCTGGGAAAATAGTAACTATAAATGTAATTATAGAAAGAGAATGTAACATGGGATCCATAGCATAAAAAATTAAGAAGGGAAGGATGCTAATAGTTCTTGAAATCTCTATTGGAATTCTACAGTATTTTGGCTGTCCATGTGCATTATCTTACAAACCCTGATATATAATTGATGGCTATCTTCTGTTTCATCTACTGCTTCAACCAGAAGCTTCCAAAGACATATGCCAGTACCATGCCAAACATGTAAAAATTATTATGGAGAGAAAGTTATTAAAACATTCTGATGACATGGCCAGCATAAAAGATTGAAAACTCATGAAGTACTCTCGTTTGATTAGTGGAGCAGGAGATGTTATTGCTTCACTGAGGTCACAAGTCTGTTCTCTGTTAAATGGGAGGAAGAAAATGAATTTTATAAAATTCTATGACAGCAGCTTACCAGAGATGTGAAATGGGCAGGGTGTTTGCTACTGTCAGAGAGAAGGAAGTCAGTTCTGAAGAAGTTGCTAAGCCTTCTAATTAAAAGGAAAGTTGATCTGCTTTCACTCATTTAGCAAGTTAGGCTCTTTTAGTAAATTATAAATACCTTCAGATATTATTTTAGAAAAGGTATTTTACTGGTCATTCCTGCAAACAATGTGTTTTTCCTAACCCAGGAAATAGTGCAATATGTTCAGTTCATGCTACATCTAAAAAAGTCTGCCATCTTTTTTAGTGTATAAAGGAACCAGTTTGATCTAATAGTTAAGGCAGCAGTCTGGAAACCAGGAGACTGTGAGTTCTAGCCCCATTTTAGGCATGAAAGCTAGCTGGGTGACTTTGGGCCAGTCACACTCTCTCAGTCCAACTCACCTCACAGAATTGTTGTTGTGGGGAAAATAGGAAGAGAAAGGAGTATTAGCTGTGTACACCACCTTGAGTTGTTTATAAAAAATAATAAAGGTGGGAGATAGATAGATAGATAGATAGATAGATAGATAGATAGATAGATAGATAGATAGATAGATAGATAGATAGATAGATGGATGGATGGATGGATGGATGGATGGATGGATGGATGGATGGATGGATGGATGGATGGATGGATGGATGGATGGATGGATGGATGGATAGATGGATGGATGGATGGACGGACGGACGGACAGATGACTTCTGAGCCGAAATGCATATTTGGGCATTATCAGGTATATTCCCTTTCAAAAACATCGCTTCAATCAAATTTTAAAGCAAATGTGGTATAGTGGTTAAACTATTAAAGGGACATATAATGGTTCAAATCCACATTTAACCTTGTGGAGTTTTGTGGATAATTTTCTACTCATCATTCTCTCAGTTCATCTTATGGAGTTGCTGTGTGGAGAATAAAATGAAAGGAAACTCCAAGGTACTCCGTATTGAGCTCCGAGCAAAGAGCAAAAAGGCAGAATATAAATGGTTGCAAAAATAAAATAGTAACACAATACAGATTTGCAACAACATTCATTTGGAAGAATGAATTCAGTGGGACTTGCTCTCTCATAAGTGAGCATAAATTCACATTGACAATTCAGTGGGATGGAGGGCTTCTCTCCATTGTTTCCTTTATTTTAATCCATAAATCTTCTTCTAGGCTTCCTTTCCACTGTAACAAATGGAAAAAGAAGCTACTTTATTTCTATCCCTATTCTGGACTAGTAATAATAGAATAATAGCTGTAAAATGCCCAATCTGCAGTCATAGAGCTTTCAACAATTACTATTGTAAGGCATCAGTTGCAAAGGATTATGGACAATAACAGTAATCATAATAAAACATTCTTCTGCTTCTTATCTTTGTTTTCTGTTGACCTTAAAAATAACTTTTGTTTTTACCCGTGCTTCCAAAGCCCATGAAACTGGAATACGAATTATGATCTGGATTTAAATTGTATAAGCTATACTTTTTAAATGATTTTGTTCACTCATGCAATGCATCTTAAGTAGATTTGCAAGTTAAGATGCACATACCTTGCTTAAGTGCAGTTAATATAGTGGATAAACTTTGCACTAAGATAGAATTGTCCAGGAAGATATTTAATAGGTGCAGTATCCATAACCACCTGATCAGAAATTTACCTGATCAAAATTTACCTGCCCTGATTATTATTTTTTTACCCTAATGCTTTAGTAATTATGCTTCTTCACAATCCATTAATAAACACTTTCTATTGGTAGATTTATGTTCGGTTCATTATTTGCAACATCCCAGGCATGGACATCCAGCAGAATATAGTATCTACAGACTAAAATAAAGTTGGAAGTATCAGGAAGCAAATGGGAGGGACGAAATTTCTACCAGTATGTTGAGCTGATTAATTAGTATTAAGTTCATAGAGTTCAATTAGCAATATCAAGTGGAGACTTGGCAGAGTATTTTTGCAACCATGAGTATCATTGCTTAACAGAAAGATACCTTATCAATGTCTTTTTCTTTTGCAAGACCATTTCTCAAATTCAGCAGAAACAAGTATACTAATGGCCTTGGTGACACAGTGAAGAAGTAAACAGATTCAAAGAATAAGGGAATAGAATCTGTCAGATCCCCAGATCAAGATAAGTCTCCTTTAAGAATTCATGGCTATGGAAATGGAGTTTTCTTGCCACTGATATGAAAATGGCTTGCCAGTGGCATGCCTTCTTCTCAGAATTTGTTTCAGCTTCCAAGTCTAGCCCATAGTTCTCAGATGTTCTGGTGGTCTCCCATCTGACCTTGCTTAGATTTTTCAAGTTCATCTAAATTTAGATAGATATTGCCACGTTGCAAGGCATTCTACTTATATAAAAACGATTATGCTTTCATTCTCTTTTCATATTTTATTTTGCTCTGCCAGCAAATTAAGGAGAATAAATACATTATGTGAATGAATTGTGGTATAAACCAATACTTCTCAATCTTGGCAAGTCCATACACCTTAATGTTGCTAAGGTTGAGAAATATTGGTATAAACAACATGCCACCTTCTTTCTACAGTAGAGTAATAGATGACATAGATAGATAAACAGACAGATTAGATAAGCAATAGAGGCCATTTTTAACTCCTAGCCCAAAATAAGAGGCTACTAGGCCTATTTGATGATAGGAGTCTCTAAGGCATGTAGTAGATCTATCAGATAGTGATACCCTTTCTCCATAATTCTTTCTTGGCAGAAGAATAGACAGAGAAGGCAAAAAAGCAGAATTTAAGTACTCTTTAGTAGTGAAAGAAAGTCTATCAATAATATTCCTATCAAAAAGATTTCCTTGGAATTTGCCGGAGTATTCCAAAATATCACCTACTGGTAGCAAAAATTATGACTATGCTGAAAAAAGAGACTTATGGCCATCGCAGCACATTTGCAATCACATGATTGTGACCTGGAGAATGGCAACTGGCTTGCACTTACAACAGTTGCATTGTCCTGTGGACAATTGATCTCCATTTGTAATCTTTCCTGTTGGCTTTCTACAAGCAAAGCCAATGAGGAATCCGGGAAGGACAGTTGCAAGTCACTCTAATTAGTCGCTTGCAACCTTCCCCTGGCAGGTAGCAGTCACTTGCCACAACTGTGCCACTTGTGCACACTTTTGCACTTGGCAAAGCTACACTCAGCCTTGTGCTCACTGATGTGCTCACTGAACTACTCATGGTCCTTGCTTAAGAATGACAATAGCAAGTGACAAGATTGCAGTCGCTAAGCGATATGGTCATATGATATCATGCTTTAAGACTACATCACTTAACAGAAATTCTGGTCTCGGTTACCGTTATTAACCAAGGACTATATACAAAAAAGTCAAAATTGGAACCATGACACATAAGAAACTGGTGAAACTTTGATCGCCCTGCCTTGGCCACTATCTAAGTAGATAGCCCTGCTTAGCCTTTTGCACCTTAAGTTTTAACAATAACTGTGTTGATTTGTGAGCGATGCAAAATATCCGCCTTTAAAACAAAGAGAGAATATGCTTACAACATTCTGTTATTTTTATATTTTTGGTAAATTCTAAAAGTTAAAATTTTAAAGACCAATGATTGAAATGTCAGTGACCTACCCTGAATCTCACATAAAGTACATCTGAGTCCCATTTGCAGCATGTTTCCTGGTGGGCTGAGAACCATTGTGCTTGATTGCACTCCGAATATTTCTGTGGCAAGAAATATGTGTGGCATTCTATGCAAACTCTGTGCCTTAGAATGCCTCTTTGGCAACCACATTGCTCTGCCTCAACAGGCATATTGGTTGGAAAGAATTTATTAAGCAATATTTCAAAATCAGAGATAACCTCAACCGTCTCCTCACTTCGATATCTTCACACATAGATTCTGCATTTGTTTATGCAAACACACAACCATGCACGCAGGAAAAAAAGGTAGAGGGAAAAAAAGAAAGGAGAAATTTAAAAGGGAAAGGAGCATACTGTGAACTACTTATATTCATCTCATGGGTTCATTTATATTTTTCTCTGTTATATATTTAACAGAAAAAGCAGTAGTGTTAACAAGGCAGGCATTTTGTGCATTAAAGTAGTTCTGGCTGGAATACTTCTGACAAATTCATTGTAAACTTAACAGGTTTCTGACAGGGCATGTTTTAGATTCACAATTCAGAAAATTACCGCAGTTATTGTTTTGGTACAAAGACTGATTATAGCATGGTTAAGAAGTGAAATATGCCTCTCAAGTTGATGTTAATTGAGTGAATATTATTAATGGGATGTAGGAAGGAAATGGTGATGAATGGCACCATTGAATAGTACATACTTTACATTTCTATCAACTAAATTTGAGACTTTATTATATTAATTTTCAACTACTTCAAGATTTTAAGCCCTTCCAGGAAGAAAGAGGAATATGTGGAGGTGGGTTCAATTTGAAACCTTGATTAAGGTGCCCCTTTGAGGCTGCACTGTGAAATGTCGTGATTGGAAATTATCAGAGGCTCAGCCTATCACAGCATTAACAAAGAAGCTCCTTCATTGTCCTTCTGTGCCTGAGCATGAATCTGTGAATATCTGACTGCACTTCCAGCAAAGTAAAGCAGCCAGAAAAAGTGAAGCAGCTCGTCTTATGGCACGGAGGCAGAACATCTCACTTTTTCGTCTTGAGGGACATTTAAGAGAAGATCACTCCAGACATCAGAATAAAGTGATCCGTGAAGGAAATTGGAGCTGCTTCACATACTGTAGGTCCATGACACTGTGCTCCTACTGTCTTCTGATGTCTAGGGACACACCCATGTAGGTATGCAGGGTTTGTATAAGTCATATAGAATTTTAATAGTTTGGTCATCCCTATTTTAGCATAAACTAAAGAGTTTCTTTTGAAACCTTTTTTTGGCATATATGGGTTCAGTTTTAGTGCCCATTATACAAAGTGGTGTTTGTTGGGCTTTAGATTTGATCCATTCCCCTACCCAGAATCAATCAGTGATTCTGCCCATAGACTTAGTGCAATATCTATTACAACTGGTGCTCTAATACAAAATATTTAGAAATGCCTATAAAGCTCTGGAGTGATGCAATATCAGCCATATTCTAAATGTAAATATGGGTGGCATCCAGAACCCAGTTACCTTGCATTACCTTGCATCCAGATTGCAATGCTATCTAAAGGCTATCAATCTTTGCTATCACTGGCACTAAATATATGTTCATAAACCTGTCATTCTGACAAATGGAATTTTTCTAGGGCTAAGAGCCTGACTTTTGTTGAGAGCTCTGGAATATAAACTGGTAGGAAGTGCCCTGGTTTTGAGTGACAGTTCTAATACCCAGTCATTCAAGACATAAATTAGGTATGGCCTACTGTCTTTCTGTGTATGCCTTATTAAAATCTTGCAAGGCTATTTGGCTTCTAAAAATTACCTAGAGGCAAATCCCTTCTTTATTAATCGATATGTACAGTTGATGCACTGCTTTATACATTATTCTGTTTTCTCTTTAGATTCAGTCTTTTGTCTTGAAGACACAGCTGCTAGGGTCCCCAGTCACTAGAAATTGCTTTTCAGGGAGTCCAGGCATCAATAAGATGTGAGGAAGCTAAAAAAATAATAATTTTTAGTCTGGTCTTGGTGTGGCCATTCCGAACAAGATTCTGTACCAGTCTTTCCAAACTGCATATCCTCCAGATATCCAGGAACAGAATTTCCAACAACTATGTAAGAATGCTCAGAATTTTAATTTCAGTATGAATAGAGGGGCCCAGTTTAGGGAAGATGACTTATACCTTTTTGTGGTCTATGTTTTGGAACAAGGCCTCGTTGTTGTTCTCATTCATTCAAGGCAACATGACATCCATCTAAATAAATAAAAAGTTTCCATGTAAGAGAACTTCATATCATGTTACCTGACAAGTATGCAGGCCCACTAAAATAAAATCAGCATAATTCACAGATCAAAATTTACATCCTTTTTTAAAAAAAAATAATAATAGAAAGATTGGAAAAATTACTGCGAATAAAGGTTCTTGGAATTGCCACGGAGGGTTGCTTTTTTCAAAATAAAATAATGTTTCAGATTAAAAATTATTAGGAACAACTGCCTAACGTATATCATACTTCTTTCTATAGTCACTGTGTTAATCATACGTCAATTTGATAGCTAAATAAGACACCACCTTATGGTTCCTGACAAACTGCATTCCTATGAACTTCTGTAAGCCCATTATATACTTCATTTCCTTTTTACTTGACAGTTTACAGTGCTTTGCAAGCTTTGCTAAATAAATGTAATTCAGTGTTTGCTTTATTATGCAGTTACTAATTTCAGGGGATGGCAACTTCAGCGGCTAAAAAACCCACTCTCAATCACTCCAAACCATCTCATTTTCAGTCACTATCTATGGCGCTGGAAGAGACAGACCCAGGCTGGCCTTCCTGTATAAGTGGCATTGTAGAGAGAGAAATGAAGGTGAAGGCATGTTTGTTTAAATTAAATGCCAAAACAGATGGAACGAAGTCAGGGGAAACATCAGCCTCGGAAGGACTCTTTCTGTTGACCTGCTAATTCTCTCTCTGAATATTAAGAGACAAACCCCAAATTCTCCCCACCCACTGAATTCAAAAGTGGTACAACCCTATACCATAATCACATACGGTAATTCTACTGACTCTACAATTCAGCCTTAAAAAGAGGCAAGGTGCACGGTGAGGGATATTTCACCATGACTGGCTGTTTTCTAGGGAAGGGAGCATTTACAATGCATGAGAAAAAGTAAAAAGGGCAAAGTAAGAGGAAAGAAGGAGAAATTATTTATTTCTGACACCATGAAACCAGTTGGATGCATCTTTAGAGGTAAAGAATAATAAACCAACCCATTAAAAAAAAATGCAGTGTACAGCTGTAAGCATTAGAAAGTGCCGCTTTTTGAAAATTGGGTTTAACAGTAGAAAATAGGGCAGGGTTTTCTATCTCAATTGCAGAGCATTTTGTGCTAAATGTCCCTCTTCTTGCTTGCATTCTAGTAAGGAGGCTTAAGGCTGCATACTTGATTTGGGACAGGCCCTGCCCTACTTTTATAGGGCTTGCTATTCATTTCAAGCCTCCAGACTCCTTGAGCAGCTGCTGTTTACAACTGACCTATTCTTGGAGGATGACAAAGAGCTCTTTCTTTCTCCATTCTCACAGGTGGAATATTTCTGCATTCCACTTCAATTATGTCTTGGGCACTGCTGGAAACAAGAAAGGTGCTGAGTTGCTTACATACCTGGCCCAAGCTGTGCAGTTCTGAACCTTGACAAGCTGGTTAGACTTCAGCAACGGAGCCAGGAATAATGACACACACACACACACACAACAACAACAACACACACCACCACCCCCTTGTCAAACTATAAATAAAACCCTCCAGCTGCTCGGTGCGCTGGTAAATGCATGGAGGAAACTTTGCAGGACGAAAGGGGCGCCTTGATGCGCCTTGCCCTTTCTAGTACAGTCGTGTCAAGCTGTACATGAGACTCTGGGATGGGATGGGGGAGAAACTGCAGATTTCAATTTTGGTAATGTATAATGCAGTTGGGATGGAGCAGAAGAGCATGACCACGGCAATTTATCTCCGGTAGATAAATGTTGGAGCAGGCACGTATGTCATAAAGCATGACCTAATAACGTGGAAAAAATCCTCTCGGTATTTTTCTCGTTTTCATTAATGCTTTGTGCCTGCCTCTAAGGGATTCCCCGGAGACCCAGGGCCTATAGATGTGAAGCGTTACCTCTGACCCAGATAGCGTCAAAACGTCTGAATGTATGGGAAGCTGCCTTTAAAAAGAGCATCCCTAATGCAATGTAAATGTAAACTGTGGCAGAAATTCCAGTGGAGCAAAAGAGGCCTCATATTTTCTAAAACCATATACATGTCAATAGGCCATTATTCTCTATGTTTAAATGTAATTGCAGCAGTGCTTGGAACAGAGTTTGGAAATCATAAAATAGACCAAGCGCAGTTACTGAATCTTCCAAAAAAATTTATAAAGTACCTCCCTCTCTGCCTTTCTCTCCCCCCCCACCCCCCGCCCTGCTTCTGAACAAAAGAAGAATAGAAAACTGAAGGGCCAAAAAGGCAGCAGAGGGGAGGAGGAGAGTAAGCAATGATTAAAGGGAAGTTTACTCCAGTCTTTCCCAAACTGGCTCTCCCCAGATGTACAAGTCCAGGTTTTCCATTAGATCTTGCTAGCAGATATATGCATTTAAATATTTTGGATGGCAGCAGATTGAAGAAATCCAATTTATTTCCATTTTCAATTAAAAAGACTGATTTTTTTAAAAAAAATGATTTCAGAGACTATGAAACCTTCCTTCCTTCCTTCCTTCCTTCCTTCCTTCCTTCCTTCCTTTCTTTCTTTCTTTCTTTCTTTCTTTCTTTCTTTCTTTCTTTCTTTCTTTCTTTCTTTCTTTCTTTCTTTCTTTCTTTCTTTCTTTCTTTCTTTCTTTCTTTCTTTCTTTCTTTCTTACTAGTTTGTATGACAAATTATTTCCATATAATTAAGATTATTCATAATTGTTTTCTCCAGTGGATCCTGTCTTCCATTTCCCAATTGCTTTTCAAGCAACTGTTTCTTATAAATTCGGGGCAGACGTTATTTTGCAAGAATCTTTTCTTGCTCATGCGAATTGCGGCTGCAGCCACCTTTTTAAAAAAATAAATTTCGCTGGTGCATAATGCAGCCTTTATCACTGCTACAATTTAAGGTATCATTATTTCATTGCGGTTGCCTCTTTCCACTTGGGAGAAGTCCAAGAAACAGCTCCTATGATTGAAAACAATGCAGATTAATATTGCAGTAGTGTTGAGCTGTGGTATCCGTTTTCTTCTTTTCTTTCTCACCCCTCCCTCTTCCTCTTTTCCCCTTTTGCCCCATCTTTTCCAATCTACTGCTTTCTGCAAATAAATCCTCGTGGTTCAGCTACTAATATGGGGAAACATATTAATAGAAAGGGAGATTTTTGACAGTAACCAATTAAATTGCAGACCCTGGACTTAAACCCAATATAGAGAGCCTTTTTGAATAGTAACAGGATGGTGAGGGAACAAGATCCTCTGGGAGGGGCCAGAATTCAATAAACTAGTGCATAGCAACTAATCTGGCATTTCATCACAGGCTGCTGTTTCATAGACGGATTATTGTTTTACAGAAAGGCTTGGCACCCAATTGTATAGAGGGAACAGCGGTGGCTGTGTGGTCTTATTTGATGTACATGGGCTCTCTTGGTTAGATGGAAGAAATGAGGCCATTTTATCCCACTTTCAGAACCTTCATCTTTGTTCAACTTACATCCTGGCCTAAGCATTAATTCCAGGATTATCCAACTCCCAACAAATTAAAGAGCTGTCACTGAAACCCCGAGGATAGGCAAAGCTATAAAATTAACTTTACTGTAACTTTGAAAGTTTATGTATGTGTGTGTGTGTGCGTGTGCGTGTGTGTGTGTGTATTCACGGATACAGACAAAATTAGTCTTCTCAAGACTTAGAGACTTATAGTAGTTGATTAGCCCCTGCAGTACGGAAAATTAAATTCTGTGGTTGAGAACCAGCGTGCTTGGCTGATTTAATAATGCTATGGCCATCATCCAACAGCTGACAACTGAGAACTTTCTGTTCTTTACTCCCTCGTGCAACACCTGAAAATCCCGGGGCGAATCAAACAGCAAATTAAATCTTTTTTTTTTTTAAACCCTCACCTGCAGTGCCTGTATAAGAAACTAATTTTAATGCTTTTAGGCTGAAGTCATTGGGATACAAGCCCAAAATAAGAATGACAAAAGTAAGTTCCTAAAGCACCTTTTCAGGGTTTCTAAAAAAAAAAATCCTAAAAAACTCCTGTTGTGCTTTGCAGTGTAGCTTGTGTGATTCCTACTCAGGGGAGGCCAAGAAGTTCCATAAAGGCAATAAATCTCACAGAATGTCGGATAATGAAACTTCATGGATTAATAGAGAGCCATTCCTGCTAAAATGGCATATCATCTGCAATGTTTTTAGTAGTTGAAGTGTGTGTCTTATTTTTCTTAACCATGTTGCATTATCTTTACATTACTTGGTGCTCAGATAAGGTGCATAGGTCTGAGTTAAACCTCTTTACTTCAAAAGTATCCTTCTCAAACAAGTAGAGGTTGCTAGACTTGAGGTTAAATTAGATGGTGGAATGTGGCCCACAACTTTTAAATCCCAAACTATTTTATAAATATTCAGTTACATCTTATTTCTTTCTTTCCAGAGTACAGCTATAATACTAGCTGAATTAATTGAAATTAATCAATCAATTAATTAATTGAAACAATCCTAGGGATAAAAGCCCAAATAAAAATATAGGGTATATAAGTAAGGTATCAAAAAATAAAATGTATTTCTACATACTTTATTATACATGCAGATACAATGGTCACTAAAAAAGAAGAAGAGAAAGCTTTAGTAGAGGGTGATGTTGAGGTGAAAAGGGATACATGTTGGTTTGAGGTGTATTACTGTGTGGAAAATATTCACTCAACATTTTTGTGGCTTCCATAAGATATTTGTTTAAATGCTTTACATCTAATCCAAGGAACCTTTCATAGAAAGAAAACTCCAATTTTGAGTCAGGAGCTATTTTATGTTCTTGAGAAAATACTGAATTACTTCCTAAGAAAAATAGCCTGTTGTTTGGTCTACACTACAGCATGGCAATTTTCCTTTTCCCCCCAAGGAAAGTCATGTTCTTGAATGGAAACGGGAACATTTTGTTCTGAGGCTTATATACTTCCTCAAAAAAAATTACATTTCTAGCTATGTGATAAACCGTACTATTAATTGTTATGAAGTATGTTTTTAGGCTGTTTGATACTAAGAATGTTGGAGCATATTTTGATCCTTAAGTATTACTAGGAACAGTGATCTTCAGAAATACTGAGTGAATATAATATTAACTGGCAATTCTCTGTATTAAATCTCCAGCTGATATAAGTTTATTTTGATGACTGGCAAAGACCAGAAAGATGTGTTGAAGAGTATTTTGCACTTGATTTTCCCAGTCAAAATGCTGAATCCTATATTTTCAATTTACTGCTGAATATCTTCACTTTAGAATACAAAGGACGTGTATCAATAAAAGAGTGAAAGTCGAGAGGAGTATTTTGCTGCCCTTTCTGAATAAAGTGGAATGAATGGCAATATTACATTATTAGAATACCTGAAAGAAAGTCATGATATGGATCTCTAGACATGTGAAAGAAATCTGCCACAGATTTCTAAAAAAACCAAAACACATTTGTGAGATCTGCCAAAATGAGCTCTTCCAGGCACTCCCAGTAACCCTGAATGGACTCTTCTTCTGTTTCTTTTCCAAAAGAAATTTGTTTCTAGAAATGTACTTGAAAAAAAGAATACACATGTCTTAAAATGACATACAAAAAGAGAGCTAAAATCAGACACATTTATCTTAAAACCTTTATAGCCAGACTAAGAAAACACCTTGAGGGAGATTTGTTTTAAAAGCACTTGGATGGGAATTTATTAAAAATTGCATACGTTTGAAAGCTTTTTACACAGTCTCCATATGTTAGGGAAAGAGGTAGCTTTTGTATAAATGCGGGGGGGGGGGGAGATAGACCAAACTATATTGGGTAGCACGTAATATTTCCTTCATATTTGCTCATATTGTTAATGGAGAATCCAGCTTGGGATTTGAAATAAAAACTTATTGGCCAACCTGCTCATTACTAAACTTAGCCTGATGATTAATTCTATCCTGTTGACATCATCGTTGCGGTGAAATGGAATATTATAATTCCTTTCCTACGAAGGGGAAATGGGCACAAAAAATGAGTGACATGAGTTTGAATCACAGGAACAGTTGAGGGGAAAGCCAAGGGTTTGAATCCCATTTTTCCCCCTGAAACTCCATCCTGCGAGCTTGTAAAAACGGCGTGTCTTTCCATTTTAATCTTTAATTGGCTTCAATGCTTGTGTTATTTTTATAAGGAAAACAAGGGGGATATTTTTCACAGTTCTATTCAAGCATGTTATGTCCAACTTAGATGGTGTCCTTTGAGTTTGTCCAGTCAGCTTTTCCTTCCTTAAGTTTAGACTTAATGGCAACACCAGTTTTCCTGCCAGTTGAATAGCTGAAGTTAGACGTACTCTCAAAGGTGTTTGTTAGTGCAGTCATTTCTCGAACTCTCAGACCTGCCAGTAATGCTGTTTTCACAAGGGTGATTTGCATTAATTTTGGAATGATGTCCAGTACGTGTCTGCAACATAAAATGTGCTTGCTCTGAATGAAGTAGACGCTGAGCCTCTTAAGAATTCACCCATAATTAGATACACTCTGGCTCCTCTAAATGTTATCCAAAGCCTAACTATCTGATGCTTAAATTGAAAAAAGCTCATTAACTTTAAATAATGCTACAGCAAGCAGGGAAAAACTCACTGGAAATGGTAGATTGGCTATGAAGTGTTTGTTGAGTCTAAGCCTATTAATCTGAAGTCGACTGCACATTTGTGCAGCTTTGGATTTTTTTTATATATTTTTTTTGTAATGGCCATTTATACCATAGTTTGGATTCTGCTAATTTATTGCATGTTGAATGCTAACTCTGTGTTTGGAAGTAGAGAGAATGAAATTAAATCCTTCCTTTGAGAAGAAAGGGGAGATACCAAGCAGTGAGCAGAAATGCTTTCCCAGATGTTATTACTTTGGACTTTTTAAAAGTTGCATTTGCTGCTGGGAGGGATAGCCTGAACAGAGACATTACAACTTCTATATTGTTAATAAAATAATCCTACATTTTAGATTACTAAACCTTTCTAGCAAGAATGCAATATGTTGTTATCTTAAACTTTCTATTGTTTGAACATTTTAAAAAGAATTATCACTAAACCTTATTTCCCAATTGGGGTAAACAATGGAGGATAAATGCCAGTATGTTGTTTTTATAATATATTTACACATTAGTAAAAACATCATTAACCAAGAAGATGATGCTTAGAAAAGCCTTCCTATTTCCACCAAAGTTCAGTTTCTAAATCTAGTGTAGAACTTGCACAAATCCAAATTAGATGTGGCAATATAAAAATATAAATAGAACCAAGCAAAGCTTGAAGAAGGAGGCTGGAGAAATTTAATTCCCTTCCTGTTATAGTCCTGATCAAAATCATTTCTCTGAACTATTGGTAATAATAATGGTTTTTGCTGAAATACAAATGGCTGTTTTTAGGACTAGAAAAAGATAATTTTCATTCCTGAAATGAAAGACAAACTCTTGTTTCCTTCCCATTACAAATACTGAAGCTAATTGGATCTAACACTATCTTCCATCAGACCTAAAGCAGCAAACTACATTGGGAAAACTCTGAGAAGATAAATAGGAGTAATAACTAAGAGTCTGCAACAGTCATCTTTTGCAGTGCTACTACTCCCCAAAGTAATTTATGCCTCCTTTACATTATTTCTTTATTTATTAAATTTATATATTGCCTGACTCCTAACCACTCTGAGATATTCACAAGGTTAAAAAAAAGCATTAAAAATTACATCTACATGAGAATGAACAAGAATAAAAGATGACAAAAACAGGACAGGAACAACAAAAACAGAGAGACCTGCCTACTACTTCTGTGCCACTTTTCTACATCAAAAACAAGCAGTTGTCTCTAACAGTAGGAGCTAACTCAAGCAAAATAGTGGCTGCTGGTGTAAATTTAGAAGAAACAATCCCTGAAGGTTAATGTTTGTAAACCAGAAACGAGACATAATAGTACCCAGATGCTACCAGCAGAGTGGAATTGTTAGCTAGGGAGTATAACTTAGAATCAAATAACAATAGCACTTAGACTTATATACCGCCCCATAGTGCTTTATAGCATTCTCTGGGTTGTTCACAATGTCAGCATATTGCCTCCAACAATCTGGGTCCCCATTTTACCAGCCTTGGAAGGATGGAAGCCTGAGTCAACCTTGAGCCCTGTCGGGATCAAACTCCAGACTGTGGGCAGAGTTTGCCTGCAATGCTGCGTTTTAACCACTGCACCACCAGTGCTCTATCTAGAATCCTCTCTACAATCTACATATCATTGTTTTAAATTGAAGGTGAGTGGACTTCAACTCCCAGAATTCCCAGCAATAGCTATGCTGGCCATGGAATTCTGGGAGTTGAAGTCCATATACCTGGAAATTGCCAAGGTTGAGAAACCATGCTATATGTTGTTCTGTAAATTGTTGTCAGTGGCCAGTTCTAGCAGTGAAAGTCTGCTTTTTCTTGCCACATCCTTCTTTGATTATGCCATGAAAGGATACACCCTGAATGGCAACCATAGTGGCAAGAATACACATTTTTCTGAACATTTCCTCTGCCTCCAGCAAAAGGAAATAGCAGGAATTGCCTCGTGGAAAGAAGAAATTAAGAGAAATTGTTGTGGGAAAACATGAATTAAGTAATTACAGTTTATGCAATGATGCTTACTACTTATTCTCCTCTCCCAAGCAAGATGGAGTGAGTGTTTGTAATATGTTACCTCTTGTTGGCATTTTCAGTTCATCATCTTCATGTCTTTGAACTGTCAACATGAGCTCATCTTTTTTTAAAAAAATTGCAGAGTATTGTATGTGCTCAATCCTGCCTGGAAGACTTACGTATGGAGAGGTCTCTTATATTTCCCCCATTTTTTTTTCCAGTTGAGGCCCAAATGGTGAAGCAACAGGGTGTAATATCGCTGCAACTTGGAGGGAAACAAACATTCATCTAACAGTTTTGCCTGGAGGAAAAAGCTGTCATTAATAGGGCCAAGCATCATCCCGCCCTTAGCATAACATGTGCTGAAAACGTAATGCAAGCAAAGATGGACAGAATCTGTAGAAAATGCTGACTTTAGAGAAAGCTTCTGATAGACAGAGAAGCAATTTTTCTGATTAGTTACTAATTAGCTCTCTGAAACGACATGGCCTTTTCAGACAAATCTTTCCATCTAAATTGCTCCAAGCATTGCGTGAGATGGATTTACTTATATAAATAGCCAAACTGGTTTGGGGGGTTTTCTTTTTAATGTACATTTATTAATATATGTTCACTTCAATGGAAGAGGTTTTATGCTTTCTAAAATAGCCCCGGGGAATTATTTTTGACAGGACAGAGGAGATTTATATGCACAAAGAATGTTTGTTTTTCCTAAATTTAAATGATCCCTTTGAACACATTCAAGCATAGGTGCCATTAAAGACCCATTTCAAAGTTTGCCTCAGTGACTATATAGACAGGGGGGACAAAAAAAATCCTGTTGGCTGTTACCCCATGAGTGGCCTCTGGACAATATCTGAATGACGCTATATTAGTGCATATTATGAGCTGGGATAGACAAGATGGTGACTGTGATTCCCAGTGTGCCCATAGAGAACTTTCTTGGCTTCTATTAGACTTTCATTCGCTACTTGATTTTAATTATTAAAAAAATAAATAAAGCTGATATACCTTAAAGCAAATAAGGATCTTTATTTACAATATAAAAGCATTCTAAGGAAGTAAGAGTGCTATATGTTGCAATCTGGGCTTTTGTTTTAAAAACTGGACACCTGCCCAGAATAAGATTGGTTAGGATGATAGAAGTATAAGTGGTATCATAAAGCTAGTTCATTCATTTTCTTTGTGGTGAATGGCATTTTACGACAAAGCCAGGACAGGAAATTCCAAATGTGTTTACTATGCCCAAAAGTTGCTTCTCTGACTATCAGTCTTGTCTGTTAAAGGGTTTCTCAAATATTATACAACTGGAGTGTGTAAATGCAGTTTGATTGGTTAGTAACAATGTATGTAAGTAAACCAGCTTTCCTTATGAGAAAAACCTGAAGTGGTAATCACTGTTTGACACTTTGGCCTCATCTAAAACAGTGGGTTTCTTAAAACACATTGAATCGCAACTCTAAGTAGTAATTTTAAACAATAACATTTTTTATGGCAGCTTCAGATACCATATTTATAATTTATTGCATGAAATTAGCAGAGTAAATAAATAAGTAAAGAAGATTTTACTTTTGTGGGTGTGTACTAGAAATGGTCACAACTGTACTACATTTCTGTAGGTATTATTTCTTGACTTTATAATAAGATGGAACAAACTGTGAGGCAAGGGGGGAATGATTTGAACCCAGAGGCCATAAACCTATGAAGTGTCTTGAATTTTTTTACTTGAAGTCAATTCCTAAGGTTGAATAGTACCTTTTTGTCATTTAGCCCATTTTTATATTTCAGGAAGCAAAAAAAAAAAAAGGAAGTTATATATTTAATTGCATGAGATCCAATCCAATTACACAATTGATTACAATATAACCCTTTTGTAGTTCTGCTCATACTGTAAATACTTTAAATTAACCTTTTTGAAGCCTTCTGAATGTAAAATCTTGGTTTAGGTGCAAACATGATATCTTTTTGGGAAAAAAGGAATCAATGAAATAGTATGGCCAGAAAATGGAGAATTGTCTAAAGATGAGAAATACAGAAAGATCCATTCACCTCTGACTGAAAACAGCCAACATTGGTAAACAAGGTGGCAAAATGTAGCACCCAGACTCAGGTGTTTCATTTCAGTTGACTATGGGATCTTTGGATAATGGTTTTCTAAAGAAAACATTACAGAATCATTTATGCAATTGGTGGGTATCTTAAGAAGCTCTTTTTCCGCACTTTTTAACCAGCTAAAATATATTAGAAAAATGTAGAATAAGCTAGAAAAAAAAAATCTAACACATTCTTCATTATTTTGATAAGTCAAGGTAGAAGATTCTGAAAAAGGAAAAAAATCACGAGAGAAAAATGCACAATGTTCCTTCCATGATGTTTTGCAAGAAAAATAACTCTCCATGTCAGTGGTGTCAAACAACTTTTTTGATCAGAAACAGCTGATAATTACCCATATTAAAAAAGGAACGAGGGGAGGGCACTTAAAAAACCCCACATGAGACACTGATGAAAAAGTTTAGACTAGTGCTTTTCAAACTTGGCAACTTTAAGATTTGTGGATTTCAACTCCCAGAATTCCATGGCTACCATGATGGCTACGGAATTCTGAGAGCTGAAGTTCACATAATTGAAAGATGCCAAATTTGAAAAACAATGGCTTGGCTTGGTTTGGCCATTTTCTGATAAACCATTGTTCTAGATTAGCTGGCCACATATCATTAGCCATGACCTGTTAGGACTGCAGTTTATAGTTTTTTTCCTTACGCTTACTTGATGAGGATTATTGGTGAACATATAAACATTTGAATTTCTAAGATAAAAGTTAGAAAAAGAATTACCCCAAGTGGCATAACCCTGTATATATTTGCTCATCCCAATCAAATATGAATAGAACTGCAGGCTTAATAATCTTCCTAGGAAATAGACTAAATGGTTAGACAAAAATATTCTACTCTTACCTTCTGGATTTATGTGGCATAGCATAATTAATGCTGTCATTTATCCATATTTCTCAGTATATGAGATCTTTTTTACATTTTAGCTTTTCTTTAGATTCATGCTTGGCAGCCATTTCAAAATCCCAGCAACGATTTTTTTCTTTTTGTTTATACCATTTTTCCTCTCTCATTGAACTTGATTGTGTTCCTTTACTTTGTACATACCTACATTGTTTGTCTATTTTTTACTTTTGTGAAATTTAATTTCTTGGTATTTCCTATTTAGTGTACTTTGCTTCACCATCTGTGAATCATTCATCGAAATATTATTTCTGGTATTTTTCCTCTGTAATAGATGATTGGATGATGCTTATGGACAGATTTTATATCAATATGCTATCAAGCATCCGTGCAGCAATGTCCAAAGAATTGGAAGGCTTTCTTCAAAGTGATGAAAGCAGCTTTATGTCATTATGATGCAAGCCTTGCCCTTTTGTTAATGTATGCAGTATCAATCCATATATGAAAAGGGCAGAGTATGCAACATGAAAATACTGTTTTCATTGTTAGTCTTCCCATGAACACCTCTGCATTCCTAAAATCATTTGTGAATTCTGAAAATAGATTCTGAAATATGCACAGAACTTTACAATAAGACAATGCACGCTGTTATGTTAGGATATTGTTATGTTATTGTTACAATACAACAGTGTGGTGTGTTTGTGTGATAGATTCAAGGGATCCAGGTATGTATTTGATGCATATGAAATAGGGGGAAGCCATTTTCAAAGAAATCAGTCTGGTGATGCGATATATATCTGACTATGGCTACACTCATTTCTTAATGTAATTTTCAAGAAAAATCCTGGACCAATGGGACAATTAAGACTTGAGGTATCATTTAATGGTTTTCTTCAATCACAGGAGATGACCACACCTAGTCCATCGTGCTTGATCTTAAAACAAGCTAAGCAGGGTAAGACTGGGTTAGTACTGACATGTGAGATCACCAGGATATCCCAAAGTGAAAGTCTAAAGCGGGAAATCAACAATTTATCTTGAAAGAAGACAATGGCAGACTGCTTTCATACATGTGCAAACTGTCCAAAAGTTGAGCTGTGCAAACTGTCCAGAAGTTGAGGTTGCCTGAAGGAAATCTTCAAAATTTACATGATGATCTGAGTTTACTGATCATATAAACTGTGAATGAGTATTAAATCAACACATCCCCATCTTTCTTTTCCTTGTCTTCTTCCATTGGCTGCAGCGCTTTGATTCAGATCTTCATCAACAACAGTTTACCATCATATTTAAATAGATATTTTGGAATCTTTTAAAACAAGAACTAAACTATGGTTCATTAATAATCTAATACTTAACTTCAGTTCTCAATTTTAAGTATGATGAGAAAATCATGGAGGACCAGAAAAATGAAGCCTTCATTTAATGGGAAGAGGCAACACAACATATGGGACCCAGCATTAGTTTGTGGCTTAGTAAATTACAGTTTATCATTCCAGAAATGCTGTGCTGAAATCAGGCAAACATGAATTTATCCCAATGCAGGTATGTACAGGTAGTCCTTGACTTATGACCACAATTGAATACCAAATTTACATTCCAAATCAAGGCAGTTGTTAAGTGAGTTTTGTCCCACTTTATGAACTTTTTTGCCACAATTGTTAAGCGAATCACTGCAGTTATTAAGCAAACCATGCGGTTGTTAAATGAATCTGGCTTCTCCCATTGACTGCTTTTCAAAACTGGCTGGGAAGGTTACAAATGATGATCACATGACCCCAGGACAGTGCCGCTGTCATAGATACATAACCAGTTGCCAAGTGTCTAAATTTTGATCATGTGACCATGGGGGAGGCTGCAATGGTCATAAATTTCAAAACCGGTCATTTTCTCAGTGCTGTTGTAACTTTGAGCAGTCACTAACCAAATGGTTGTAAGTCAAGAACCACCTGCAATATGCAAAGCCTACTCCACTGTTCACGATGAGTGCTTGCAACTTTTTCTGAAGCACTAACTTAGTTAAAGCATGTTGATTTCAGTGTATGTCACTTAAAGCGGTATTTTAGCATTGCATAATAATTAAATCCACTAAATTCACAAATGGTTAAGACAATGGGCATAGGGATCAGCTCATTAGCCCTATAGCAGGGAATTCAGCTTCCCTCAAGAATATGCCAGTGTGCACAGTGTTAGTCTCTTAAAGGGGAAAAAAAAAATCTGTTCACAGTTTTCTTTCTCCCACACAGGTGCACTCCCACATGTGCATAATTTCATGCCAGATTGGAGCCTTTACAACACAGCAGTAAACAGCCTTGCTCGTACCTTTTAAATGTCATTGGCTGTGTTGTGTGGCAGCTCTCGCTTTGCTGTTGATTGCTCCAGATTAGAACCAGTCAGTCACTATAAACTTGGCAGCTGTAGATTCCAGATGTACAACCCCTGGAAGAAATGACTCTTTCGAGCAGTGTCAGTTGGCTACCACTTTCCCTTTTCCTGTGATTTTTTTTTTCCTTTCTTTTTTTCTTCTTCTTTCTTTCTTTCAACAGATCTGATGCGGTGGCTCAGTGCATCATGCCAACATTATCCACTTCCACATCATTTCCCTTTGGCGGTAGGGAACTTACACACTGTGACATGGTTTTGATGTGGGTTTTGATGAACAAATTGCATACAATAACTGCATTCTCTTTTGGTGCTGTGTGTTTAGCTCTTCAAAGCTGTTGACAGCCTTGGGTCTCCTGGTTGTGAAATCTGGAAATCTTAAAGCTTGATCTGCAAGAGCCTAGAAGGCTCAGTCTTGACTTTCATGAATCATTTAATAGGGAGGCTAATTTTTAAAAGCACATAACTGTTGCTTTCCTAAAATTATCTACATGTATCAATGCTTTTTTAGAGAGTTAGAGGAGTCAACAATATGAAGGTTAATGTTTAGCATTTTTGTAGCTCATCTTATGCCTTCAGAGATCATTAGCTTATGATTCAATAATCCTACAAAACTGATCGGTATTTCTGTTCGTAGGCATACTGCAGCTGAAAGCTTCAGAATAAAACATAGGCAACATAATCTCCCTGCGCACCAATGTGCCCTGATGATCAATCAGCTCCTGCTCCTCTTATCTTTAACGTTTTAAAAAAGATGCTTTTTGGTGTAGTTTGTTGTAGTGGTTAATGTTAATGGTTAATGGACTGTAAGTTCTAGTGCCATCTTAAGCAAGAAAGCTAGCTGAGTGTCTTTGGGCTAGTCACTTTTTCTCAGCCTAACCCAACTCAGAGTTGTGGTTGTGGGGAAAATAGGAGGAGGAAGAAGTATTAGGTATGTTTGCTGCTTGAGTTACTTATAAAGCAAAAAAGCAGGATAAAAATAAAGAACAAATAAGTTGGCCTACTGAAAAGCAAGAATTATCTTTATTTAGTCCAGCACTTTGCTTGGAAATGTGCCAATATGCCCAGAGAAAAAGAAACAATCTGGGGAGGGAAGGATGTGAAAGAAAGCAACTCCCTCTCCCCATTTTGCTATGTGATAAATTGGTGTTATGTAATTCCAGTAATCACTCGAGAAGCCATTTTGTGAGAAAGCTAACTTCCCATCCTTACATCCGTTTTAGTTTCAGGTTCTGGAAAATACAGAGGCTACTTTGTGAATTCATGGCTAGAGATGAGATTTTAGTCATCCAGTTCGTGCTGCGTTAGCCTTTTTCATAAAGTGGATTGAAAAAATCTGCAGCAGTGGATTTGAAGTGAAATGCCATCGGGAGTGTGAAGGTGACTCAATTTGTTTCTCCTTGGTATCTGACTCTGAAAAGGCCTTTAAAGTGTTGAATCAATCCATGCATTCAGTAAACTAGGTGTGGACCTATACATCAAAACCTAAATGACAAAAAAAAGTTACTAGGTTGGACTATTTGTGCCTGGAGATTGAGTTTGAATCTTTCCTTGAAAGGCTTTCCTTCCCCTCCCGCTCCATCTTTATTGCTCAGTGGTGTGGTATGTCTGTTACTGATTTTACTTGGTTTACTTGTTTAATTTTTGGACTATACTAACTCTCTGTTGGTTCTGCTGACTTTATATTAATGACTGGCTTTGATGAAGTCTGAGAAGCTTTAATTCATGCAGAGTACAGTTCCTAGACATTTTACTGGTGTGTTTTTGAAGAAAGAAGAAAACCAAAACATCTCAGTGGTGATTTGCCAGCTTCAGGTCCCAATTCAATATGATAGTGCTTACTTAAAGGGTTTGGGATCCAGGTTTTTGATGGGGGTGTCTACTTCCATCTAAACTGCTTGTACCATTTCTAGCACCCTTCTGATTTGAAGGACAGCCAAGGAAGGCTGTTAGCTACAACACTTTCACAAAGAAGCTGAGCCACTTATGTTCATATTTTGGGTGCTACAAAAAAAAACCAGGTTGAGTCTCTAAAACAGGGGTGTCAAACTCGCAATGTCACGTGACATGTCGCGACGTATCACGACTTTTTTTCCCATTGCCGGCAATGGGGTGGGCGCAGTTTCAGCATGACACATCCAGCCCGTGGGCCGGCAGTTTGACACCCCTGCTCTAAAACAATTTAATTTTGCTGGTTTCCTTAGCAGTGTTTATAGATTATGCTTAGTTGCTATTTATTGTTTTATTTGGAAATAAAGCTGCACAACATTTGGAAGTAAAGCTTCGCAACACTTTAAAATGTCCGTTGGATGCGTACCCATAAACATTTTAAGTGCATACTGCAGTGGTATGTTGCAGTTCATGTGCCCTTTGTTACATCTCCAGCCACATTATTCCTCTTCCTCTCCTACCTGGTCTCTTGTGTTTTTTTTCCACAGCTACCAAGCATATTCTGTTTCCACTGGACTTCTGCCACCCTTCAGGGATTTTCTTACAAGCCTTCATATTCTCTTGAGCTTGTTGATACAGTCAAGGCTGTTTCAGCAGTGAATCCTTTCCTCATAGCCAAGCTAAAATGCTATCCACCCAACAGGAAATTCTATTGGCATACCATTTACTCACCCCTTACAAATTGTTACCCTAGCTGTTTAAGTTTGCTCCCAAATTGTACTGTCCTTATTTAAAGTTTACAGCACACTTTAAGGCAGGGATGGGCAACTATGGGTCCTTTATGACCTATGGACTTCAATTCCCAGAATTGCTGAGCTGGCCATTCCAGACCAGGAATTCTAGGAGTTAAAGTCCACAGGTTGTAAAGCGGCCATAGTTGCCTACCCCGGCTTTAAGGAATGAGGCTAGGTTATTCCCCTGACTTTGCTCATCTCCTTTATCAAATGACACTAAAAACACTGAGGAAATATCTACCCCTCCTTCTCCTTAATGTAGGCTGGTATTGTGGCTGGAGGAAGATGCAAATTTTGATGAATGGCTAGACCAGCTGACTGATGGCAAGAAAAGGACTGCACAGTGAAACAGCAGAATGGCAGCTAGGTTTCATCTGCTGCTTCATCCCTCCCAGCACTGGTCTAATTGAGCTTCTTCTGAACATGGATTTAGTGCCACTTCATAAAAGCATTATAATTGTATACAAAGCAAAGTAGCAGCTGACCGGCATTATGGAATACCAGCTGGTACTGAGGAAACGGCTCTCCCACTGCATCACAGAACTCCTTCACAATTTAGCAGTTAATTGGTCTCTTCTTTTTTTTGTAATGATTGATATGTGGGGTGACCTTGGAAGACAGGAGGGAGAGCAGCAGACTGGACAACTGGTGTGTAAAAGGTATTTCAGCCTACAGAAGGATGGAGTGCATGGGAAATGTTCCAGAAGGGACCCTCCCTCATTTTCACCAAGAGAGCAAAAGGAAAGGAGGAGAGAAACCTTTCAGTCTTGCAAGATTCTGTTAATGTAACCTTACAATAAAGACAGAGTTTGTATTCCTGGTTGTGCTTCTTGTCTGGACTGCCTTGCAAGGCTAACATTTTTACACACTGGTTTATCAGTCTCTTGAAAAGATGCTAAACCTGTCTTCAAAAGCAATTGAACCAACAGTTGATTGATGGAGAGTGGGTGGGGCAATGCAGCAAAAAAGGCAGAGAGAAAAAATGGCTCTTTGACTTATCCCCCATGAAAGGCCAGTGAAAGAGATCGTGTTGTATTCATAACAAAAACTGTGTTGACAAAGGAAAACACTTTTAACACTGGAACAGCTAAACATAACATAAGGCTGCCTCACATATGAGTTGGAGACCAGAGGAAAGCAACATCTTAAGGACACAGAGGAAAACAATTGCCAGGACGTGTTTATTTAGATATAAGTAAGAAAAAATTCTTAGATAATTGCGATCATTATTACATTGCAGTTACTACAGATGACAACACATGGAATGCTACTGTTCTAGATTTTGAATATTCTGCTCCTTCTTATCACTGTATTCCCTTTGATGTCCAACATTATTTCACTGTCAATATGTTTACCAATCATCTTGAGCTCCATTCCTTGTCTTTAGGATTTGTTCTTAAAGTTTCCCTGATTTGTCTACTAACCTTGTTTCCTGAATGGGCGTGGGTGTTGTTTTGACTATGTAAACAATAGTAATCAAAGGATTGCAATGGAAGTAGAATATGGAATTATGCCTACTATTTGAAGTATGTATTACGGACTATGTGGAATAACAAATTTATTGTAAGAGTATTACTTGGGTTTTCTTTTGTTTTCCTAAGTCAAGCACTAAAAGAGAGCAGTAAATATTTCATAATTTGGCCATATTCCAACACAGAGATATATATTCTTACAGCTGCAGTCTTGTGTGCACTCATTTGGTACTATAAAGTCACTTGAATACAGCTGGTCTTGCTTTTGAGTTATCCTTCACAGGATTGTATTGCACGGTCTTTTGATTTGAAAAAGCTTTAGTGTGCTTTCTTTTGAAAATACATTCCTTTTGAAACTATTATTGCTTCCTTCATGTTCTTCACATCTTTCAAAAGGTGTTCTCATAACTTTTGTCTAGAGAAGAAAGAATCTGCAAGGAGTCTCTCTAAAACACAGATCAAAATGCAGACTTCCATCTTGCGGCTGAATTCTGTAGCGCGCACAAGATACCTTTTGAAACCTTGAAGATGACATAACCATTCGGACTGCTAAATGAATTCATAGCACACAATTTTCCTTAATGGTGTACAATTATAATTTGGGCTGCAGCCCAGTAGAAAAATATTGAAGCTACCACGTCTAATAGATTATTTTCTTAAACCTACTTTTTATAATAATTTACTTATTTTTAATATTTAATATTAAAATTTATCATTTACTATAGCAACACATGTCCGTCCTCAACTATTTTCTGCAATACACAATCCAAAGATAGAATACAGATAATGTGACTCAGTTTGCTACCACTGTTCTTTAGAATGAATGGTTGCTAACTTAGGGTTTATAGAAGATCTTGACCAATTTTTTTCCAGGTGGCAAGCATATATTCTGAAAGGCAGATTTAAAAAAAAAAAAATGAAAATAGAAAAGAGTACACATCTATTACCTTACATTATCTGCTCTTCTAACCTGATTTTTCACAGTTTTGTAGCCGCATCACGTCCAGCACATTGAGTTAAAACTGAACTGAAAATTATCTGCTGTATTACAGCTTACTGGTGGTATAAGATTTTGTCATATGAGATAGACATAATATGAAAACAACAGGGAAGTCTGCAGAGCATTCATCAGCCACTCCTGTTTCATTCTCTTACCTCGGTATTTTTTCATCTCTAGCTAAGAAAAATTCAACCGTCAGGATGTATCGGCTTGCCCAATTGGAGTATATTATTAACATAGATTCTGAGGGAATCTGGTCACACCCATAGAGTATTTTGCAATTTAGTCCATATTCCAGATTAAAAGCTATGAGACTTAATTATGCCCCAAAGGTAGGCTGCTTTGCTGTCAATAGCTCTCTCTATACTGTTTTTCACTTTAGGATAGAGGTTATCCCTGGTCAGAGATATTTTAAAAAGAAATTTTATTTTAGAAAACTAGTCTCTGCTTCTAGTGTCTCCATTCTGAGTGTTGGGGATGAGGTGATCAGAGTAGGCCCTTTCTGTTTAACTACCTACTTTGGGGAATGGATCTCCAACCAGACATTCCCCCCCCCTAAATTATTGTTAAAAGAATATTGTACAGTGTAGGAATGGAGAGTGGTTGTATTTATGTTCTAAATTTTAAAAAGTAGTCAAATCTTATCTTTTTCTCTCTTTCCTTCTCCACTCTTCAGATTTTTTTAAAATTTTCTTTATTTATATTTCATATTTCTTAACCGCCCATCTTCCTGTAAGAGTGAAATAATATGATTCACTCTCAATAAGTGTGGAATTCTTTTTAATTATGAGGATCCACTGTTTTTTTCTCCTTGAGCTCCCTGATATTCTCTTCTATTTAAATGAGTACTACAAACTTGTTTTTAAATTAAAAAATAGTAATGAGAAATTGGAATGCAGAAAAGATGCAGCTCACTTTTATGTCTAAAAATATCTTTTGGCTCAACACAGATTTCATAGCTGTTCCAAGAAAATAAAAATTGTGTGCAATTGCAGCCCAGTGCTTTATTTGAAAGGACAGGCTGACAAGCACAATTGAACCCCAATTTTTTGTTCTTAAGTGAGACATTTAAGTTTTGCCCCATTTTACGATCTTTCTTGCCACAGTTGTTAAGTGAATCACTGCAGTTGTTAAGTTAGGAACATGGTTGTTAAGTGAATCTGGCTTCCCCATTGACTTTGCTTGTCAGAAGGTTGCAAAAGGTGATTACATGACCCCTGGGACACTGCAATAGTCATAAATATGAGTCAGTTGCCAAGTGTCTGCATTTTGATCATGTGACCATGGGGATGCCACAATGGTTGTGAGTGTGAACATTTTTTTCGATGCGATTTTAACTTTGAAGGGTCACTAAATGAACTGTTATAAGTTGAGGACTACCTGTATAGCCATTTATTTATTTAGCAAAAACATGTATCTAAGTTTACTGAGGTTGCCCACTGGGGAAAAAAAGATTGGGAGAGATTTGAACTAGCAGATTTGTTTGTTTGTTTGTTTATGCTAAGGCAACTCTTATCCATTGCTTCCTGGTCAATGGGCATAATCTGATTGGCGACATCCACTTTGGGTGGAGGAAAAGAATGTCTCACCCATGCCAGCCTTTTTGTAATTGTACTCAGAATATGCTCTCCAATTTCCAAACATATCTACCAGCCTCCAAATTTTACATATCCCTGATATGGATACATAACATTTGTCATTCAGCCATCGCTTAGTATCAGAACAGGGTTGTGAAAGAATGACAAGCAGCCTTTGTGAACAAGACAGGTCACAAAATTAAATCCAATAGATAGATACGCACTCACATACATTAAAAAATATGTCTACTTGGACTTTTACAGAGAAGGCAGCTTTACAAGCCTAATAGTCTAAGATTTAAAAGAATGATCAGGCTGAGAGAAGGAATTATGAGCAATAGTTTTTCCCTCTTTGAATGAAATCCACGCTTGCACACATATATTTGTTTATCAAATAGGGATTGGAAATAGAGTTTCACTATGAAGAGAAGGCCTTCAAACCCAGATATATTTTGAACAACAGGACTTTGAAACGGGCCTGTGAAGAATACAGTATTGTAAATGCTAGTGACTGCAAATGGGTTAAATTAGGTAAGGGCTCTGTTCTTTTATACTACAGGAAAAGATAGTTTATCCATTTGGACTACTGTCTACACATATAGTGTTTTTATCACTAGTATTTTGGTGGTATGATAGTTTGACTCTCCATTTATTGCAGGTCTATACAGTGATGTAACAAGGTTAGAAAATAGCAGTCAGGGAGCCTCTGTACTTTATGGGCCAATGAATCTTTCCTCAGAAAAATGGTCATCAGCGGCATATCATCGCTGATACAAAGAGACTAAGCCTGAAGTTCATAGTATACAGCGAGATATTCTTATACTTTTAGTGGATGGAATGGGAGGCAAGCAGAAGGAGACGTTAGGCCGCAATCCAAAAGAATTGAATGTAAGCACAAAGGAAAGCCACACGGGCGGATTTGCAGTGTTTGCCATAGCTGCTCATAGCATAGCCAAACCATTTTGCTCTTTGGGGAGCTACAGAGACAGGTCTAGACTATACATTTTGGAGGGAAAAGGAGGCTAATGTAGTCAGTTTTTTGTCAAGTGTGCATTAGTCCTCCTGATGCAATTATCTGTTTCAGTGTGGGAATAAAGTTCTTCTCTTAGCACAACATAATCTTCAAGTATGCATGGTTCCACAAGAGACCCTTAAGTTTTCTGAATCAGGCATCAATCTATAGGTTTCTATCCATAACATGGCAACATTTTCCTTTATTTTTGTGTTACTCTACATTTGCTTTTTTTTATATCGGATAGGTGGGAGAAATCAGTTATATAAAAGAAAAAAAAACGAAGGCTCAAAATTAATCCAACTGAATCGATGATTTTTAAGAAAGTAGGTGATGGGAGTTTTTTTTTAAAAAAAAATAGTTGGAAATTTGGATTTGGCTGAAAAATACCAAATCACTTAAGTCAGAGCTGCAAGGTTTGTTTCCAAAAATATGATTATGAATAATGGCAAATACTTTTTCTCTTATCCCCCCCCCATTTAGCTTTTTTAATTGTTTTGGAGACATGTGATTGATGAAATGATGGTGAGGTACGCAAGATTACCTGTAGGTTTCTCTTTTTTATTGCACAAACTTTTTTAAAAGTAAAGTATAGGTGGTAGCAATCATAGAGCAAAATGGCTATAAACAACTGCCAAACAAATGAGAAAAAACTGGGAACCGTCCAGTCTCCCTAAAGACTTCCCAAAGGATAGCATTTGCTACAGTGGAAACAACAACAACATAGGAATGTGCAAAGCTTAAACCAGAATGGCAAAATATCGCTTGTATTGGTTGTTCTCGGATCCAAATTATTTTGAGCTGGATTTTATTTTTAAAAACCGAAATGACAAGCAGCTTTAAATGAGAGGGTAGGTGTATGTCAGATTCTTGGCAAACTGTTCATACTGCAGCTTTTGGGTGGTTACAAGAAAGAGATTGAAAGAGAAAGAGAATACATGTCTAAAAATACCTTATTCCAACCACAAAATTATGTGAATCTTAAGTTATATCACTGTGGTACAATAGCAGGAACAAAGTGTGCTATGTGTATGTTTGTGTATGCCTTTTGTATGAGTGATTGTACACATATTGTACACATATTGAAAGGATTTACTCTCTACTGCATTGCTTTTATTACTCATACTGTATAGAGATACAGTGAATCACTCTTTAGTGAAGGGTAGCTTTGTAAAAAATAAAAGCATCAAGGACCTTGTAGTATTCTGAAGTCTAAAACATTTATTGTAGAATAGGCTTCTGTGGATATTATGCACTTCAGCAGTGCACCTTCTATTGTACTTAGAGAAGGCTATTAACTATGTGTTTATACTACTGGGGCAGGGGTAGAAAAGTAAAAAAGAAGTCATGGTTGCATGAAATATATGAAGTACAGATACTGAAAGTTACCCATAGGCAATGATTGGTTTTAGATATGATACACAGAGATGAACTGATTACTGTAGCACAGATAGAGTGATAAAGAATATTTTCAATTCCATGGGAACCACTCTCTTTTACTTTCCAAATGAAAAACACACAAACATTTGTTTTTCTCATTCTTGTTTCCTGGATCACTGGACCATCTGGAATGTTACCTGACATATTATAGTACTTTTTAGTAATCCAAAGTGTTTATATGTGTAGTCAGATAAAGCAATAAGATTTATCTATGTAATGCTACTGAAAGTCAATAACATTTATTCTTTGGAAGTCACTGATTGATTTTTTTTTTAAATTAACAGGAAACATTCTTATAGTGAATTTGTTGCTTTGTTGTTGTTGTTGCTGCTGCTGTCCTCTTTGGATCACAGCCTAATGATTAAGTGTACAAAACATGTTATGCTTTTTTTTTATTTTTTAAAAAGATTGGTTATTAAACAAAACAAAATGTTAAACCAACAGCCAATAAAACTGAAAAGCGCAGAGAAGCAAACACAAAAACAAAAAAACCCCAGTAAATTGAAAAATGTGTGGCAGCTAAATGTCATTGTGTACTAGGTGGTGGTGATTAGGGAAATGTGCCTTGAGCAGGCCCTAGCGACATTTTTTTTAATCTCCTAAAAAGTTGCCAAATTAAGTCTTGAAATATGTGCTTTCTGCTTCTTAAAATGTCCTCTCCTTGTTGTGCTTTATTCCATCGGAGTTCATTCCAATCTGTAGCAGCACAAGTAAAAGCTAAGAGGTTTGCCTTTTCTCTTTCTGTACAAGTGGAGCAAGTTAAGAAAAAGGGGAAACTTTCAAACTGGTTATGACCACAAAAGTGTTCCTTTGTTCTTACTTCCTTAAGAGGGTATATCTAGAACAGGGATGCTATCCAACCTTGGCAACTTTAAGACCTGTGGACTTCAACTCCCAGAATTCCTCAGCCAGATATGCTGTCTGAGGAATTCTGGAGTTGAAGTCTACAGGTCTTAAAGCTGCCAAGGTTGGACACTCCTAATCTAGAACAGGGGTCTTCAAACTTTGCCCTTTTATGACTTGTGGACTTCAACTCCCAGAATTCCTCAGCCAGGCATGCTGGCTGAGGAATTCTGGGAGTTGAAGTCAACAAGTCATAAAAGGGCCACGTTTGAAGACCCCTGATCTAGAATATAGTTTTGGGGGAAGAACTTAGCTGTAAATGATGGTGGGGAGGAGTCTTCTTTTTCACTACACCTTGTTTTTCTGGAGCAGAATTTATTTTCACCATCCTCTTTGTATGACATCTCCTTCCCTGCTTGACCTTTTATCTCTGGTTTGTATCTTGGTTACAATGTAGTGAATATATTGTTTTTGCTAGCCTTGTAAAAAGTGAGATTTTCTTTCAAATGAAAGAAGAGAGGCATATTTAACAGATATCAGATGCAGCCTCAATGCAAACTGGAATCTAAACAATGAATGGTTGGCATAAGACAACTGCAGATTCAACACGATGACAACAGCGGTTCTGTATAACCTCTGTGGGTTAATTATTGGCCTTACGCATAGCTTTAGACAAAAAGCTTTTTAAAATGTGTGTTGCAACAAAAAATAAAATCTAAGTAAATTGGGTTAGTTTAAGTGTGTATGTGAATATATACAGTATATGTGTGATTGTACCGGTATCTACATTTCTGTACATGTTGCTCATTGGCAGAGATTGCTATGTATAATTATGCTGTTTGCTTCATA
This sequence comes from Azemiops feae, assembly GCA_023970755.1. NCBI lineage: Eukaryota > Metazoa > Chordata > Lepidosauria > Squamata > Viperidae > Azemiops > Azemiops feae. Next base: position 599,858 of record JALGBA010000476.1, on the reverse strand, counting down.
ATATTTTAATGAATTTCCCCCCTCGGGATAGCAACAAAAGTGGAAAAATAGAAGATTCTTAAAAAGGGAAAAGATGGTCCAACTATTACAAGCTGGGAAAAGAAGCTGTTAAGTGGAATGGCAACAACACTGCTAATATATTGTGCCAATTAAAGTCTTGAAATAAATAACAAACCACTTAATATGTGTTGTAAATGTCATGCTGATTTAAGTGTTGTTATGCATAGATTACATCTCTTTGGAGGATTAATGCTGAGGTACTCAGAGGACTTCAAAAAACTTTACTTTGGTGAAGACTAGCAGTAAACAGTGGAAGATTGATAATGGTGGGAAGGCTCAGTGTTTTAACACTAATGATCTACAAGCCGTATATGGGATATTTACCTCACGTATCTTGGTATCTCCACAGCAACCAAAACAAAAAGCCTACACCATAATAATCCCCTTGAACTTTTCAGCATGCCTTTACAATTAATCAATTAATCAATCAGTCTTATGAGATTTCACTATAAGAGTCTGAGACAGAACTGCGTTTGTTCTTGAATATTGTGTAAATTGCGTGCCTTTTTTTTCTAGTAATTTTCTTCCATTTCCCTTTTAATACAATATTATTAGTATTCATATTTGTATTTTATCTATACCTCTGATCTGTATTTTATCTATACCTCTGTCCTTTCTGAAATCAACTTGTTTCAATATAAGAAACCGTTGTCTTTGGGTTTATAGCCTGAAAAGAGAAGATACGTAAGAAATGTGGAATGGAAAAGAACAGAAAAGAAAGAAAATCAGTTCTTCAAAGCCAGAATAAATTGATGAGCCCTATGTTGACATTTATATTAGTTTGGGCCAAACCAGTCTTCTCTTGCCAGAGTTCTTAAATAGCAATTCCATGCCCTTGATCCCCTGGCTGATGGAACAAGCCAGGATATGCTGTCCATCCACCCTCTAGCCTTAAAGCAATTCCACTGTGTTCAATATCTCCCCTCTCTAAATTGGAAAAAAATATATCAAGAGAAACAGTTCTTAAATCTTTATGACCGTAGCTCTGGGTTCCTTCTTGGATTCAGGACAATTGGCTGATTTCCCTTCAATTTCTTTAGGAGAAGGAGCAGCAAGCCAAATGAAGTAAACACTTTCTACTTAAAACTACTTGGTTGAAATGGAAACTACTACAGGAGAAGTTGGAATCTACAATTTGGAATCCTCAACTACAGGAGCTGGAATCACCCAGGAACATGATGTGAAGGGATGTTTGTGAGGATCATGTTCCAGCTTTGTAGACCCTTTGGAGCCGGAGTGTAGTATCTCCAAGAGTTGCCACATTTATCATGGAAAGAAATGGGCTATGACTTCATCACTATTCTTGTTGGGAGTTACTGGTCTCAGGTCATGAGAGGTTGATTATCCAGTCATATCCAGTTTATTTTTAAAACCATTTGTTACATACAACCGCAACTGGGACCTGAAGTTCTGTCATTAAGAAATACATGAGTCACATCCAATTTTTATGACTTTTTAAAATCTCATTCACTATGAGTTAAGAAATCTGGTTTTGTTGTTAAGCAACTCTGGTTTGCTCCATTCATTTGCTTATTGGAATTCCCCCTGGGAAGATTGCAAATGGTGATCATATGACCTTAGGGATGCTACAATGTTTATAGGTACAAGAACTGGCTGTATGTCACTCTTTTCATTGCTGTAACTTTAGTTGTTGTAAGTGGAGGACTACTTGCATAACCTTCTGCTTTACAAGACTTTCAATTACTTCCTGCTCAAAGGGATTGATCAAGCCTATCTCGTCTTAAGGCATTTGCAAACTATTGGCTGATAGTTGTATTTTGCAATTCGTGTTAAGGCAGCTTCAATGGGAATCCAAAAAAGTCAGGATGGAAGCTACAGCCATGCAATTGAAACCCCACCCTTTTCAAATTTATGTTGCATCCTTGGGTGGCTTATAATAATAAAAGGCAAAATCTAGAAGTTGTTAAACATTCTAACTTGCGGGTTAGAGAAGCAGGCACTCCATGATGTGTGTGATACAAAGAAAATCCTTGAATTTGTTTGAGTCTGCTTCAATGGCATCCCTTAAAAATTTAGAGAGAGAAAAAATTATTCATTCCAAGTTCAGCTGACTCTAGTACAGTATTCTTGTCCAGTGTGGTATCTTACAGATGTGGTACAATTATGTCTTCTATCATTTGTAGTAGGTCAAGAAAGTCTGCAATACTGAATTGCAAAATTCAGAGGAAGAAACTTCAGTTTTTTTTTATAGGTACAACAGACAGGGGAAAAAAAATATGATCCAAGCAAACAAATGGAACATATATATCTTTTTTCTTTAAACCTACTTTTTAGAACTTGGCACTCATTTATAAACAAATGAAGTAATATTTTAAAACTATATATGCAACGGATAAGTTAAAATATCTGTTTTATAACTTAAAGTTACTGAGGAGTTTTTGCTGTTTTCCTCTTCTTTCTGCTATATGCAAAACATTACTTTTCATTAACCATTAGGGCAGAACCGCGGATTTCCTTAGTTCCGAAACAGGATGACTTAAGATATAATGGCCTCTTGTTTGAGAAACCAAAAGCTCTTGGGAATACAGAAAGAACTGCATGCTTCTTTGATTCTTGACCAATGAGTTCAATGTGGTTGAGGTTTTTATGGCCTTGGGATTAAAATGAGATATCAGCAGGAATTATATATACTCCTATGCATGATCTAGGAGTAACTGACACGAGAGCCAGTTGAAGGCAGCGTCTTTAGGTTGGATGTGAATATTCACACTCAAAGATTTGGGGTAGGGAGGGGGGAATAAGTCTTTGGATATAATTTTTTGACAAGCAAAAGCAGCTTTAAAAATCAGAGAATATACTGAGAATATAGAAAAGTAGAGATGACCTACCTCTGTTTCTCATCCAGGTTTGGATTTACTTTGGATTCTTTTCCACAGAATTGCTGTGCCCATTGTCCCTACAATCAGTAAGCATAATTACTGCTCAATGAGCAAATATTAATAAATTCAGCCCATCATCCCCATCTTTATACTATACACCAATGCCTGCTTTTCTCACTGTGAAGACATAAGTAGAATTGGAAAGCTATGACCACAATTGAGCCCAAAATTTCTGTGGCTAGGTGAGACATTTGTTCAGTGAGTTTTGTTCCGTTTTGCGACCTTGCTTACCACAGTTGTTAAGTGAATCGATGCAGTTGCTAAGTTAGGAACACGGTTGTTAAGTGAATCTGGCTTCCCCATTAACTTTGATTGTCAGAAGGTGGCAAAAGGGGACCCTGGCACACTGCAACCGTCATAAATATAAGTCAGTTGCCAAGGGTCTGAATTTTGATCATGTGACCATGCAACTGTCATAAGTGTGAAAAACGGTCGTAAGTCACGTTTTTCAATGCCGTTGTAACTTCAAACGGTCATTAAATGAATTGTTGTAAGTTGAGGACTACCTGTACATGTCTTATTTTTTGGGTCAGAACTCAACAACGCTGATGCAGTTGCCTTTCAAGTTAGCTTTCTTCTCTAGGAAATAAAACTTCTGATAATGCTTAATGAGTTCATTGTTTTAGCTTCTTTTCTATGCCATTATATGGCTGTGTCAGGTTGTTAGTTTTGTTTTACTTTGTTTTAACTGCTAGCACGTTTTGGCAGCTATGCATAAAGGCAGAGTTTAAAATAATGATTGTGTGACTTCCGGTTTTGCGTCGTGGTGAGATGGACGCAGGAAGCCAGGACTGTGCCTTCCGCGCCCGATTTCGCCCTGCTGGTGGCTCTAAAAAGCACCTAAAGTCGCCCCGAAGAGACAATGAAGAAGGAGGGGTCTCTCGTCAATCACAGAGAGATGGCGGTCTTTCCGTTCGATCTGAGCAAAGTCCTCCAAACTGGCAGGGGAAAGACTGGCTACATTCCTATGGCCAACCATTAGCTGCTGACAACTGAAGAAGAAAAGCACCAATTAACACATCGTAAACAGCATGTTTGGAACTGGGTGAGAATATTGATCCTTTCTTTACTATTTTACAACTGAATTTCCTGGGAAAGGCTCCCAAGAAGCTAAAAATCTCCGAATGTGAATGGAAGCAGCGTTTTAATTTCTATGGAGGACAGAAATACAAATATTGAAGTGGAAGTAACATAAAGCTACAGTTTTGAGATTTGAGAACTGAGATAATTGTTAAGATTTTCTCTTTGAAAAAAAAACATTGAGGCGAAACATAAGAAATCAATCCTTTGTTTTAAGAATGGAAAATGGACTTGAATGACATCTAGTGTTGGATCTGAGTACAGCACTATAACTAGCTTCCTGCCTGCTTGGTGATTCCTAGCCTAAGGGAGAACAGCTGGTAATAAAGAAAAATATTTTGACATACTTATCACCCTGACCTTGTTGGACTATAAACACTCACTGAGCTTGGACTTTTAATCTCAAAAGCTAGTGGAAGAGAAAGAAAAACTTGACCTTTGGTTATGTCTGGCTGGGAAAGAGTTTTGAGCTGTTTTCAGGGAGGTTGAACACTTTGAACACTTTGAACATTGTGGATTATAACTTTGCCTGACTAACTATTTTTGGATGCCTGAGACAAAGGATCACTGTAAAATATTGCTTTTGGGACTGGACCTGTATTCTAAAATCTATTGGATTATAAAGGCTGCATATAAAGACCAGAAAGCTAGAGGAAATTTTGTTCTACTCTTACTGAGACTGGTGATATTAGAGGATCTCCAGGAATGATGCCTCAAGAAAAAACAAATACCTTTTAGAAGGAAATATACTCTACGTTACAACTAATTCACCAAACAATTTTTGCATACAAAGAGGACATAAAAAGAAACCACAATGAGACTAAAAATAATTTAGATAATATAAATGAGCAAATTTCCAAATTAAATCTACAACTAGAAAGTTCCCAGACAACGACTACAAAGTATGAACAAATAAACCAGAGATCGGAAGATGAAGCAGAGGAAATGGATCTAGAGACAGAAGAGATGAAAGAAAGGAAACATAAACTATCATACACAAATAAAATACTACAAGACTTACCCATAACAATGAAATTGCAAAAGACCCTTTACCCTTTAAGCTTGCAAGATGCACCTGATGATAAGGAAGAAGATTTTGGGGAATGGAACATAGAGCTGTCAGGGGAAATGTTACAATTTGGGAGACAAAAGATGGGAGAAATTGAGGGAGAAGGAAGGTGGGAGTTGCTTAAGGAACATAAATGGGCAGAATTCCCCCTCAAAAATACCCTACCTAAACTGTCTTCCTCATGCCAAGCAACTTTCAAAAATCCTTAGTGAAAACTATCACCTAAGTCAGAGTTCCCCAACTTTTCTGGCTTTGCACTCCGGTGGGGGGGGAGGGGGGATGGTTCCGCGTGAGTGGCAGGCAAGCACACATGTGTGCACAGCTCCATTTGCATGAGTGGAGGGCATGCGTGCTTGCTGCTCATGCAAATGCAGCGCACATGCCTGTCCGCTGCTCACACAAGTGGGGATGCACACCAATGCACGCTCACCTGCCACTTCCGCGGCCTGGTTCCAAACGGCTCAAGGCACGGTATTGGGCTGTAGCCTGCGGGTTGAGGACCCCTGGCCTAAGTCACTACATTTTGTTTCTCTTCTCGTTTATCTCTGTCTTGAAGTTTCACATGTGTTAAGTAGGAAAAGAAAAAGCAAAGGCAAAAAATCTGATGGTAACTGGCTTTCTTGATTTTTTTGGACAATTTATTTATTTAGTATATGGCATATCATACATGGACTAGCAATATATATTAACATTTCACTTAGATTAAAAAAATACAATAAAATATAAATGTTAAAAAAAAATCTATGTTCAAATATCAATGACTCTAGGCCATCTCAGCATCATATCGTTATATTATATTAAAAACATCTGGACTGGTATATCCCTCAGCTGGTCATGATATGATCTACAGTTTGACGTGGGACCCTGCAGTCACACTGAGGAGAGGCTACTATGCCCCATTTATACAGAGAGTCCTGGCAAATGTCGTGTGAAGTGCAAATCCTATTCAAGATTGTCCATTGCTGGTGTGGATAGCCTGGCATCTTTTTTTATACTGTCATTTATATGTCTTCCTATGTCTGGGCATTCAGCAACCCATTTGGCCTTTCCATTGGGAATCGATGTTAAAGTTGTTGGGCAGATGTTGTGCAAGTGCCAGTTAGGGGTTTCCTGGATTTGAGTCTTCTGGCTGATAAATAAGGAAGGTCAGCATGCACCTGTAGGAGTGAATTGTTCGTATAATTTTTCTGTATTCTCTCACTAGTGCATCTTGCCTTGGGAAAGCTGGCATTGCTTATATGGCTCAGAACCGGAAGCTGACAAGTCAGAGTGGTTTTAATACATCCGCTTATAATCCTTATGGTATTGTTGAGTCTGGCGTCTAACTTGCGCGTATGGCAGCTGTTAAGTCATAGAGGGGCACAGCATTGTGCTGCAAAGTAGATCAGCCCTAGAGCTGAAGACCTGAGGGTGGACAATATGATTGTTTAAGGAGGATATAAATTATGATTACCAGGACTGGGTGAGAAGGTATTGGCACCAAAGGTTTAAGAGCCACAAATGCTATTCATCCATTTGAAAACAAAGGCAAAACATGCAAAGCTTCACATTGGTGGGAATGTGTGTTGAAGATTTGTCAGTGTGTCCCGGGCTGCCACATTCTCTTGAGCCAGCATTGATGACCATGATATGATGGCCATGCCAGGCATCCTGAAGCCTTCCTGATAACTGTGTGTCCTCAAAGGTTCATTTTTTCCCTTTTTGTTTTAAAAGATTGACTAAAGAGACAAACAGCCCTGCAAATCATATGTTTTGACACGGCATATAATTTTATTCCTCTCTATATTTGTAACTGAAATTTTACTTTTAGTGAATGTAAGCGGAGATTTTCTTCTTTTTACAATAGTGTTATTATGTGGCATGTCATTCTACACTTTTCTAAAACCTTGTATGTTGCAGTAAAAACACAGCTGTGGGAAGAAAATACAGAAACCAGAACACCCATGATAGCAACTTCTTGACTGTTTCATTCTGAATCGAGTGGAAGCAAAAGGTTTGTTGCGATTGTGTTAATTTGGTGATCAAAGCACAGATCAACTGTCATGATCTGTTTTTCTAAAGTTGTGGGGTTTTATTTAAAAAGCTCTTCACAAAAAGCAATAAAGTGAAGTTTATCTCAAGCTGAATCCCACACATCGACATATTGGCCGATATAATAACATATGCCTATTTATCAATGGAAAATAATATTTATTTGGAAAATTAGTTTCTGGTAAAATTCTAATAGATATTTGCTAACCTAAAAGAATGATGTTGCATAAAACTAGTTTCTGATTATTGTTTCATATACAGTGCTGTAAATTTTCACTGTTAAATATAGAAATTTTAAAACTGTTTTTTTAAAAATAAAAACATATTAAAACTAGAAATAGAAATGCTTACTGGAACTATCAGACCTCCATCAATGTATTTACAACCTGATATAACTGCACAGGTAAATGCATCTCTACTGCAGCTTTTTTGCACTCGAAGTAGGTGACAGAACTTAGCTTGATCTTTTTTATCTTGAAAAAGCTCAGTGGAGTCAGGCCTGGTTAGTTCTTAGATGAAGGTGATCAGTGGAAATCCTAGGACAAGACACTAGAAAGCAAAAACACAGAGAGCAAAAAACCATCAGCTGTCAAGGGAAGGCAGTGACAAGTCACATCTTATTTTAGTGTTAGTTGCAAGATTTTGTCTATAGGTTTGAAACAATAAAGAAGTCAGCTTGGAAAAATTGCAAAGTGTCATTCTTGGTTTTGGGACACACACACACACACACAAGTTGTACATGTATATAGTTGCTGGGGAGGGGGAACCTGATTTGTACTATGTTAGGGAGAAAGACGTTTTTACTTTTTTCTCATCTCCCATGATCACAGTATAGCTAGATTCCCTCCTTTGTGCCAAGCAAAACAGGAACCAGGCAAAGGCAAGCTTCATAACTATATATGTGACATTTAATTTGGTACTTAGTGACAAAATAACTCATAAAAGAGTAGAGGTAGGAAACTCTGTTCTAAAGTATACTGAGACTTTACAAAATGAAATACGTTCTTTAAACTGTTACTGTATAATGAAATGAAACCCCATTTTTTCTTGGTGTCCTATGTGCTTATCTTAAGAATTATGTACTGTGCTGTGGATTAGTTGTAGTTTCCAATTATGCCAAGAATCAAAGGAGAAGAGCGGCAGTTGGAAGTTTGTGACCGGAGTCAGTAAATAGGATCAAGGGATTTTTTTTATGGGAAGTGAATAAGACAGGAAAATCTGGTGAAGAACACACTTATCACCTATCTCTATAAGACATCTCAAGGTGAGTTTAGATACTTAGTGAAGACACGTAGAGAAACCTAATTCTGTTTCCTAATAGCTCTACAGCATTTTTAGGTCAGATTGGTCCGTTAAAAAAAAGTACAAGAATATAATGTTATAAAAAATAACCATAAAAGAAGAAATTCAGTGTGCTTTCCAGTTTATTGCATAATGTCAAATATGTTTGTTAGGTGTAATATATATATTTCTGTGTGTGTGTGTGTCTGTATTTGTGTGTGTATGCAAAGTTTTCAGAAAGGACGTTAATTCCTTTGAAACCAAGGTGGACAAACCGAAGATTCTCAAATAACCGGGGGAAAAAAACAACAGCAAGGACTTTCTAGTATATAGTATCTGCATTGCATTCCCATATGATGTATCTTTTGCTATCAAGGCAAATGAAAATTTTGGGGAAGAAGGGCATCACATTGAGGGTAAGAAAGATGTTCTTGTAGGATGGACCCAATCCTTTTGTAATGGATTCATTTCCCTTTGTGCTGTGCATCCTTTGAGAGGGAAGTTTTCTCTCCATGGGTGATTTGATCATTAGAAACATATGTGTTTGCGAGGGATATATAAGTGAGGCAAAGGTTGCAGAAATCATGCACCATCTAAGTACAGTACCAGGTGGCATTGGTCATCTGGACAGGTAGAACAGAGGGATACATGGATGAAATTGTCATATCAGATAGATTTGTCTAGACGTTTTATTGGACAACATTTTGGGACAGTTGATTATAAAAGAGAGATGGGCTCCACTTGAACTGTAATGGAACCAGACTGCATAAAATCAAAAAACAGCAAAATAGTTTTTAAACTGATCCTGAGAAAAACTCACAGGTTCTAAATAGCACACAGCTCTGACAAGTGTAGGGTTTTCAGGAAATAATATAAAGTATGGGACCAATGTTGGAAAAATAGGTGGTAATGTCAATCAGAAGACAAGAAGGCCATAAAAAAGGCCCAAGCCAGCAGTTTAAAAAGTTTATATCTATACATCCAGTATACGAAATCTCTATGTCAAAAGTGCAAGAAAAATTATAGTACTTGTCAATGAGAAGATAAATATAATGAGTCTAATGGAAGCCTGGTGAAATGAATCAGAGCAATATGCTAATTCTTAGATACAAACTTTATAGGAAAACTAGGAAAGGATGCACTGATGGAGAGGTTTTTTCTTTTATTGATGGGTTGGGGGAGGTCAAATTCTAACATGTCAAAAGACTAGGCTTCTACATAGATCCACTATAACTAGCAATATCTTGTGATGGATGTAAATTAGCTCTAAGAACACACTATTGTCCACTGATCAAAATATTAGGACAGTCTTGTGATGATGAAAGAATTTAGGGAAGCATGTCATGGAGAAGCTCTTGTAATTATGGAAGTCTTTTATCTTCTCCTAGACTAAGTACAATTATGTTCATGCCAAGACAAAGAAACTAAAATTGGAGATAACCTATTGTGCCTAATAGTTGGTCCTGAGAAGACTTAGTAACAGTCATGATTTGGTGCAAGGTGTCACTGTTGTTAAACAGTGACATTTAACAAACCTATAAAGGCAAAACTGCTAGCAGAATCCAAGCAATGGCATTTAATTCCCAAAGGGGATTTTTTTTAAAAAAATAGCAGACTAGTGAGAAAGAGACTGAAAAGAAAAGAGGGCCAAGTCTTTTTATACCATGTTTCCACGAAAATAAGACCCAACTAGAAAATAAGCCCTAGCATGGTTTTTCAGGATGCTTGTAATATAAGCCCCATCCCAAAAATAAGCCCCAATTAAGATTGTCAGTCAGATGGATGCATTTAGTATTGTATTTCCCCCAAAATAAGACCTAACCAGAAAATTGGATTTTCGGGGAAACACAGGTAGTGCCTGGAGGTTATTTAAAATCACAATAATTGTGGGCCATCTAGAATCTATATACTACTAAAACTTCCCTGTCTGTGACTTTTAACTGGCAAAACTGTGCATCATACGACAACACCTTTCCAACCAAGGTTCTCTCAAATGGATTAACTTACAGAATATCAGGACCCATTACTCTTGTAGGAATGAAATTTTGGAAAATTCTTGCCACTTCAGTGCTGTTGTGCTGTTGCCTTCAAAACCATCAACATGCTGCTGCGGTCACATGATCCTCATTTACAGGTTTCCCTGACGCTTTCCCACAAGTTAGTGGAGAAACCTGGGAAACTGTCTGTGGAGTTCACATGACCACAGCTGATGGTGGGAGCTCAGCAGCGGCTTTTGACCGGCATTCTCTGTTTAGCTAAGTAAATATATGTGAAAGGATGATCCAGCAGGTCACAATTTGTCTAGTGTTTTCCAAATCCAGGAAGACACCCAGCATGGCTTTCTAGCAGGGTCCAGGAAACTGTCAACATTAAGAAGGTTTCCTTCAGGAAATGGAAAACCTGTCCTAACAAAAAAGAACAAAAAAGGATCATAAGGTTGCAAAATCATGAAAACGATAATAAAGAATATTTAAAAATAATGTGGAAGCCATATGGTAAAAATATAAAAAAGGCAACACAAGGTTATTTAAATACATTTGAAGCAGAACATTCTCGCTCGGACCATTAAACAGCAAAGGAAGGAAAAGCATGTTCCACTAAGATAGGGAGATTGTGGAAAAATAGAAGGAATATTTTGTGTCTGTCATTAGAACAACAACAAAAAAAATTACAGTGGATGCCTAAGCCTTTATTACCTACATTAAGAAGGAAATTGGAACATCTAAAGTAAATTGAGACAATGAGAATACATTCCAAGATATCTTGAGACTACACTGTCACAAATCTCTGAGGCCTGATGACATTCACCCAAGAGCTCTTAACTCAATAAAAAGTTACTGAGCTCCATGCCTGAAGAGTAGAAGATATCTAGTATAACATCTTTTTTTTTTTTAAGTAACCCAGGAGCTCTTTGGGAAATAGGGCAGATCAGCTTAATATGTTTCAGGCAAATAAATAGAAAGGGTAATCAAAGAATGTAAATCTAGGCACAGAGAGGAACAAGTTTTGCTGAAGGACAATCAGTATGAATTCCATAAAGGTGAATACTGTATTGCCAGCTTTTAAGAGGTTTTTAATCTAAAAGTTCTTGAAAGTCTGGGTTAACTCAACAAAGTTGCCGTGTCGGTTTGTGACAGCTTTGAAAAAGGGAAATCCCATGCTAGGTATCATTAAGAAAAGGACTAAAAATAAAAATGCCACAGTTGCAATACTGTTACACAAATATGTGGTAGGTAAACATTTGGACCACAATTACAGTTCCATCACTGCATTGAAAAAGCTATTGAGATAGTCCTTGACTTAGAAACCAGTCATTTAGCAGCCATTCGAAGTCATAATGGAACTGAAAAAAATGATGGGGTCCTTGCTCTTATGACTGTTGCAGCACATCCCCAGTCACATGATCAAAATTTGGGCACTTGGCAAATGGCGTGTATTCATGGGGGTTGCAACATCCCAGGGTCATGTGATTGCCATTTGTGACCTTCCCAGCTGGCTTCTGACAAGCAAAGTCAATGCGGGAAGCCAGATGTGCTTAATGACTACTTCATTTACTTAACAACTGCAGTGATTTGCTTAACAAAAGCAAATGGCAAAAGTCATAAAATTGTGCAATTCACTTAACAACTGCCTTGCTTAGCAATAGAAATTTTGATTTCAAATGTGGTTGTAAGTTGAGAACTACCTATAATACAGCTTTAAAAAATGCAGAAGAGGGTAATCATAATGATCAGTGGTTCAAATACATTCTAAAAGAGAAAAAGAACGTGTGGGGGCATTTTAGCTTGAAAAAAGGTAACAAAAGGATGAGATGATTGAAATATATAAAATCATGCATGATATGGAGTAAGTGGATAGTAAGAGATTTTCCACCTCTCAAAACATTAGGGCTAAGCATGTATTGTATTGTATTGTATTATTATAATTTCATTATATTAATTGAAAGGAGATTGAAAACAGAGAAAAGAGAGCACTTTTGTTTAAGAACTGTTCTTAAGTTCATAACTTCCATAGATATGAACTAGAGATGTCTGCAAAGAAGATCAGTTCACATTCTTTTCTAGAGAAAGGGGAAAAGGAAAGCCAAAAAAATTGCCTTAAAAATCCCACCCAAAAAAGATTTATAGCAAAACCAAAACCTTTTCCTCCAGTCTCTTGTCCAGGAATCATGGGTTTGCTTTTTAAGCTAGAAAATGTCAGTGTATGTTTCAAAAAAAATAATCTGAATAAATAACTGAAGAAGGTCTACTAATTAAAATTTGGCAATAGATAAGGGTGAGCTTGAAGGTGCAAATGAAAACTGAATTTGAAAAAAAGCAGTGGGAAGTCCTGTCTCCTGTGCATGTTTTCAGAGTCAGCAAAGCATATTTTAAAATAAAAATAATGATTAAAGTTGGTTTGAGTTGACTTGTAACATATTTGAAGAATAAACGAATGAGTATGCACCATTGCTTCCATCCGTGTGTCATTTCTTAGCAGGACTAATACCAAGCCTTGAAGCTTTTTTTTATATATAAATAGGATGACAGCTCAAAACAGTTGGGGGTGTTTTGATTGCCAATTTAACTTGTGTTTAAATTGGTGGTTATTTAAGTGTTACTAAAACATTTAGGGCCCTATTCACCAAACCATCAGTTCTTTTTGAATATTAACAGTTTGGTGTGTCATCTCCAGTTTGTTTTTCTGATGCCATATTATTTGCAAGTGTCTTTAACAGGATGCCAACTAATTTCAATTAAAACTTACTCAGGGATATTAAATATAGTGAGATTCATGGCAGTGTATATGGGAATATTCTGCATATATATGAAAAATCCAATTAGGTAATTTTTTAAAAGTTTCAGATTAAACACTGCACTGTTCCTAGGATTAGAATTGGATTCTTAATGCCTTCTCCTCCCCCTTACTCATCCTCTTCTTCCTCCTCCTCCTCCCTCAGTAGATTTTCCGATTGAGCTATAGAGCATCAGACAGCAGTAATGTAAGACTGCAACCACAGTTAACATTTATTTATTAAATTGATATCCTACCATTCTGTGGTTAAAACCTCAAAAATGGGTTATAATATTTAAAATAAAAAACGCAACATTAAAATTGTTGCAATGAAAAATCAATCACGATTAAAATCTTGGCAAAAAAGGTGTGATTTTTTTCCCCATTTGCCTAAATACTGGTGAAACAATCCATACTCTCCATGCAAGGTAGACAAGACTGTGAAAGGCATTTCAAACAGAACCTCAACTAAACTTGCTGCCCAACTGCTTGGAAGCTGTAAGGGTCTGGATAGCGATGAACTAATTTCGGTTCAATCCTGGTAAGACAGAGTAGCTTTGAGCTTTTAACCCTCCAGGGTCTAATGATTTGTCATCTTTGACTTTGGATGAAGTTGCATTCTCATGGACTGAGGTCCTCCTGGACTCAAGGCTTCTGTTTGATGACCCGGGGGGCGGGGGGGGGAGGTCTTTGCACAGATTTGTCTCATGCACCAATGATGACTTTTCCTGAACTGGAGGATTTGCTTATAGTCACATCCTGGTTGAATTTTGGCAAGGTGCTTTACATGAGGCTGCCCTTGAAGACCACTCAGAAGTTACAATTGGTCCAGTATACAGTGGTATGTACAATATTGGGTGCTCATAGGTTTGTCCATGTAACACCTTTATTGAGCAAGTTTCATTGGCTCCCAATTTCTTTCCTAGTGTAATTCAAGGTGCTGGTTATCACCTTTAAAATCCTACATGGTGCAGAACCTGGCTATTGGTGGGACCACTTCTTCCTAAGAATATTTGCCTGTCCCACTGTACCGGAGAGGGTATGCAGCTCCAGGTCACTTCCTTGAAATCATGCCACTTAGTGGGACCTTGGAAGCAGTGGTGGGATTCAAATATGTGAACAATCGGTTCTCTGTGTGGATGCCACTTCCGGAAGTCTGTTCTGGGCCTGGGCAACAAAAAATTAGCTACTGGTTCTGCCGAACTGGTGCAAACTGGCTGAATTCCACTACTGCTTGGAAGTGTGCCTTTTCCGTAGCTGCCCCTACCCTCCAAACCATAATAATTATCCTGATCATTATATGTTATCAGAGAAGTGAAAGGGGATGTATCTGTTATCAAAATTATTATTAATATAATTTAATTAATGACTATAATTACATTCATATAATATAATATAACATAGTATTTGATGCATTATTTTAGTAAAAATACTTTCAATCTGTTTTATTCTAGTAAAATATTTCTGGTGAAAAACTATTGATTTATAAACTCATCTAGTTTTAATATAGCTTCAATTTGAATCCATAGTTTAGTTCAGTTTTCTATAATAAATGGAATGATATGTCCTAACTGTACCACTTGATAATATATTAACAAATTGGGCATATCCCAGCCTCTCTGTTTCTCAGGCCTAAATAGAATTCTTTTATTTAATCTCAGTTTACTTATTTATTTTTTTGCCAATATCTCAAAGCTTATTCTGAAATTACCATTGAGCCTGCAAGAATTTCACTTTTCCCTCTGCAATTTGTCCTAAAATATTGAAATGTTTTTAAGCCTAGTTTTCCATTTTTTATTTAATTCCTTCCATGTTGGTACATAATTATTTGCAAAAAATATTAATATTTTTATTAATATTATTTTTTTATTTATATTAATTAATTTTAAAGATTTAAAGATCTTAGAATCCCTAAAACTGTAAAAAAAAATAGTTTTGGGGTGTGTATGAAAAAATATCAAATGTGATTTATAAAAATTAACTGATATTCCTAACACTTCTGCCAATTCCTCTAACTCAGGGGTAGGCAACCCAAAACAGTCAAACAGCCACTTGGACCCGTTTCCCACCGAAAACAAAACACTGGGAGCCGCAAAACCCTTTTGATATCTAAAATGAAGATAACACTGCATATATCCTTTTTTACCTTTATTATAGGTATATATATTTATATGTATATGTATATGTATACACACACACACACACACACACACACCCCTGGTGTGGACATTAAAACCAGTAAAGTAAAATAATGAGCTCCGGGATATATGAAAAAATTGCTTCTTTATTGCTAAGCTTTCGTCAACAAACTGTTGACATCATCAGAGCAAGGGCTGAATAACAAGGGAGCCTGCGCATACACTTATATAACAGTTATAACGGTTACAGTATGGCATGTGCATATAGCGTGCTAATAACACGATATGATATGATATGATATGATATGATATGATATTAATTTCCACTCCACTCCATATATTCTATTCTATTCTATTCTATTCTATTCTATTCTATTCTATTCTATTCTATTCTATTCTATTCTATTCTATTCTATTCTATTCTATTCTATTCTACTGTATTATATTATATTATAAATATTGTATTATATCATAAAGGTAAATATTATATCATAAAGGTAAATATTTATACAATATAAATATTGTATTATATCATAAAGGTAAAAAAGGATATATGCAGTGCTATCTTCATTTTAGATGTCAAAAGGGTCTCTCTCTCTGTCTCTCTCTGTCTCTCCTCTCCCTCTCTCTCTCTCTCTCTTTCCTCTCTCTCTCTCTCTCCCACCCCTCTCTCTCCCTCTCTCCGATCTTCTGCTCACCTGGCAAGCTGGTTTCAAGCTGTTCTCCAACAAGCTCAGGGGTAGGCAACCTTGGCTCTTTTATGACTCATGGACTTCAACTCCCAGAATTCCTGAGTCAGCATAGCTGGGCTAGCTAGCTGTCTCCTGCCCTTCCTGCTTCCTGTTTCCTGCTTCCTGCAGAGATGCAGCAAAGGGAGGAGCCCCGCCCAATAAGCTTTTCAGATCGTCGGAGAACACCGTGAGTCCACTCTCTTTTTTACACACATACACACACACACACACACAGAGAGAGAGAGAGAGAGAGAGAAGGGAAGCACAAGTGCCTCTCTCTGTCTTTGTCTCTCTCTGCAAATGGCAGAGGAGGCTGGTAGCTGCAGGGGAAGGCTCAAAGAGCCACATGCGGCTCCGGAACCGCAGGTTGCCGACCTGTGCTCTAACTCCTTAATATAGCTGGCTAGATAAGCAGCATTTGAGAATGTCAAGATCATATCATCTGCAAATAGATTTAAAAAATAATGTCATATCTCCCGTTTTTACCGTTAATCTGATTTTTGAATTTAAGTGCTTCTGAAAGCACTTCTATAGCTAGGTTGAATAATAAAGGTGATAAAGGACAACCTTGGAACCTCTTAAAATTGTGCTGTAATATGAATCATAACTGTTTTATCTGAGCTTTAGTTGATCCATAAATATGTGCAATTATCTTACAAAAACCAACCCCAAATTTAAATTTAACTAATATTTACTTTAAAGATTGTATTTCCAGAGAATCAGAGCCTGGTTTATCTCAATAGCAATAGATTATAATTTGGTATTCTTTATATATAGTGCAATTTTTCATATATACAGTGCTTGCCTATGGTTGTAGCTCTCTTTTGTATTTTTTATATTTTTTGTTTGTTTCTCTATATCAGGAGTCTCCAAACTTGCAACTTTATGACTTGTGGACTTCAACCCCCAGAATTCCTTAGCAAGCATGGTTTCCCTCAGCCAGCATGGTACATGTCCAAGCAAATATAACCAGTGGTGGGTTTCAAATACCTGAACAACAGGTTCTCATGTGGATGCAGGCCTGGGCCTCCGAGGTCTAGAACGGACTTCCGGAAGTGGTATTCACGCACTTCCGGCTAGCTATTCTAGGCCTGGGAGGCCTCCTCCAGGCCTCTGAGGCCTAGAATAGATTTCCAGGAGCAGTGTGCATTTAGCCGGTTCTCTGAACTCAACAAAATTTAGCTACCGGTTCTGCTGAACTGGTGCGAACCGGCTGAATCCCATCACTGAAAATACCTTTTAGGTTATTTTTGAAAGGCCTCTAGTCTATGGAGTACCCAAAGGCATTGTGGGAAATACTGATTATTGTACAGACTGGTGCTTTGCAATATATCAGCTTCCCACTTTTTAAATAAAGGGATTCTTTTTAAAAAAGGGAATCTTGTGGGCATGAAGAGAGATTTAATTTGAAATATCGGCACTAAGAGGTATTATGACATTTACTTTGTTGATATAAATACTTTTGTTGCAGAGAATTATTATGGAAGGGATAGTTCGGTCACTTAATTTTGACTAAAGGTTATACTGTATGTTATACTTGAACAGGTCTTTTCAAATGTATAAATATTAATTAAATATTATTAGTTACATTAATATTAATATGCTTATACACATGAAGAGGCGATATTAGCCACTCAGCCCATCTATTGCCAACACTTCTTCTATAGTTAAGTTGCTGTACAAAGCCATTTCTCTCTCTCCATCCCACCTGGGTTTTATAACAGGTTTGTAGACAATTTCACTCCATACTCCACTATAGTAAGAAAATGAAATGCTTTACATTGTAATTATGTATTTGCATTTGGGATGTTGTGAGTAGCACGCACATGATAGGTAAATGCACCTATCATATGAAATGACATGTGTGGGTTCCTGTATCATTTATGCATTGCCAATGTATGCATTTGCTCTCGTTTTCGTACTGAGTCACTAATGAAGACAGGGTTTATAGCACCACAGTAGTGGGTGGGTATTGCTGTAAGTCACTGGTGGGGTGACATCACTGTGAAACCTTGATTGGTAGTCACTCATGATAGAGTCAATTTCCATAACAAGTACAATTCGTGCTCTCTGTCTGGAATTCTATTTTCCAAGCTGGTGCCTTCCAAATATGTTGGTGTTACAACTCTCAGAGGTCCTAGCCAATATACTGTAAAAGGTCAGGTTGGGAAGAGCAATGGTAAGGAACAAAGCAATAGTGTCCCTCAACCTGATGCCTTTTCCAGGGGTTGAATCTGTCCTTCCAAAAAGACCATGTTGGCTAGGAATTCTCAGATCGGCAATCTCTACATACCTAGAGAAGTATGTGTGGAAGCTTGCTATAGCTTTAGAGAAGAATCAGCAATTATGAGAACACATCACTTTCTCTTCGTTAACAAGAGCAGCCAGGGAGCACAGGAGATTGATGCTGACTTCACCTCCTGCTGTATCTAAAAACCACAGTGTTGGTGTGATCAGCCAACACTTATAGTCTGTCTTTGTTTTGTGCTACCCTGAGGATGAATTATTCATAAGACTCATTTTATATGCCTATTATGTCTGGTGGCAATAGCACCATGGCTCAAGGCACCAGGAAACCTTGGCACTCAGCTAGAGGCACAATCTTGTACACCATCCAGGGCTTATTGCTCACTCTTTGGGTAAGTGAAGCAAACCCAGGGAGTTAACAGTGGCATCAGCTGTGGAGGCAGCTGTTTTGCCCACCCACTGCGCAAGAGGAAATGTACTGCAGGGATCACTTCCCTTTCCTCCAAGCAGCATGCAAATGAAGAGGAACAGGGGAGAAATTTGGGTATCAAAGAAAAAACAGTTTGCCCTGCTGTTTGGTTCCATTTCCCATCTTTGATTCTGGGCTTATAAGGCGTTTTTACCAAAGCAGACCTAGTCCACATCCATGGCTAGCTAGGGTAGTCACCACAATGATGATCACATTCATAACAATTAATAGGGATAATAACAATAAATAGGGAATTTACAAATAATTCTGGAAATCAGGCAATAATTTTTCAAGCCGCATAGACACCTTGTCTAAGCGGTTCTCTTAGAAAGCTCTTTTCTGAATCTAATAGAGCTTTTCCACAACAATGAGAGTTATTACAATTCCATCTGGTATCATTTATCTGCAGATGAGAGACGTGCAGGCGGAGAGGTCCACAATCTAATTTGCTAAAATGGCAGCCTTAGATTAACTCTTGCTGTAGATGGCTATGCAGCCCATTTTAATTTTGAACTGGAGCCATGCCACTAGAAGAGAGTTAAATGATTGTTGTGAGGTTGGAGGCTTCTGGGCACAGAAATTGTGCTTTGTGAATATCTGGTGGATTCATTTTCATGGTCTTGTTTGTTTATTTTTAATCTCTAAGGCAGCCGTTTTGAGCGGCACGAAGAAAACTTTAGCCACAAGGTTATTTAATTTGCAGCAACTAAATCTCTTTAGTACAACTTTTGCGAATTTCTTATTATGCATTCCTCACGGGTGGGGGTGGGGGGCTTTTGCTGGAGTTTTGACAGCAAAATCAGGATGGGCAATGGTGGCAAATGAAAGTGGAGAGAAATTAGAGTTGAGGCTCATGGGGCTGAGCCGAAGTAATTTAAAAGACCTGCAGATGGGCTCCTAGCATATCAGGATCAGCAGATGGGCAAAGAACATGTTAGGCAACAGGAAGTCAAGAGAAGTAAGGAGCTGCAAGCTGCAATAATAGACTGACCAATCAAACATGGAAGGAGTCAGTGCTCCTTCTTATTGTTGCTATTTCTATGATGACTCCCATTCATCATATTTTATGCATGAATATTACCTGGCTTAATACCTTCAAGAATCCTACAAATATCTTCAAAGGCTTTCATTGGAATGTCTGAGTCAGTGGAGAAATTATAAACTACCAATCTTGATATTTCTGATTCTAAAGGAGGACCAATAAACAAAAATGGATCTTTGTTTTGATTCATGTTGTACTTGCCTGTATTTTTTGTAATGCTAATTTATATTCTCTCTTGCTGTAGAGTACAAAACTTCGTGAGCTAATTCAGGCTGAGCTGTTGGTTTCCATGCTTGCATTCCCATTGTGGCATGCAAGGATCTTAGTCAGATATGTATCTGAATTAACCCCTTATTAAACTTGGAATGGGACAATTGGCCATAGCCACCTGGCCATGCCCACTTCACCCCAGTCTCCCCGCCTCAGCCGACCCACCGTGAACGTTCATCCTCAGCATCCCGTCCGCCGGTGCTCCTCCTCCACCACTAGTTCCCCCATTGCTCCTCCCCTGCTCACTTATCCCAGGCAATTCACCAAGACATACTTGTCGCTAGCCGATTCGCTGCATGGAACAATTAGTCATGCCTCCTGGTGGCCAATCCATGCGCCCACGGGCGCACTCACAGCAACCCTACAAAACAGCTTTAGGACAAGTATTATTGGTCAATCCAAGGCTGTTCAGTGAGCTTCTGGAGTCCACATTACTTTGAACCCAGGTCTACTGAAAGATGCTTGATCATTTTGACCATGATCATGTTAAAAATTGTCCAGAGTCTGTGTTCATTGCTGAAGTAAAGACGACAAAGACAAAATAGAAAAATTAGTGCCAAAGCAAATTATCATCCTTGGGAGTTCCAGGCTGTCAAGACTGAACCTGATTAAATTAACCATTCTTTTGCTAAAGTCACATCTGATATAATAAGATGAGTAGAGCCACTGATATACACCACAAATTGATTATCTTTGGAATGAGCTGAGATGGAAAGCTTGCAAGATCTCATAAAAACAAGGTTTGTAGCTGAATGTTGCAGGCTGTATGCTGGCAGAAGATTTGTTGCCAAATGCCGACTGAAATCTTTTGGACCTCCCCCCCCCCACTAGATAGGATATAGAGTCAAATTTGACTGATTGGAATAATGACCAAATAAAGTAACTACGAACTTCTAGGGAAGGAGTTAATGCCAAGACCAATCCCTTTGGGGCTTAATTGTAAAGGAGACTGATCAAATAACCACTTGTATTATTCCAACCCCATTATCAGGACCTCCACATGCCCTATGCATAACCAAGGTCAGCATAACCCTATATAAACATTTCTACAAACTTCTCAGTTTCTTGATATTTGGAATATCCTCCAGCCACTTGCCAAAACAGGACCCATTGACTGTAATTCAATAGCACGTTTTGTTATTGTAATTTAAGAGCTGTTGAGCATTTCTGCGCCATAGTCCTCGTATTTATTGAACATCGTACTTTTGTTTTTAACCGAAGGAAGGATTTACAATATATAAATAGTTGTAAGAGTGCTTGTCTCACTAACTACTACTAGTACTACAAGTTTGTGAACTATGTGCTGCAATAAGATTCTCATTTTACTTTGGCATACTCATTTTTTTTCAAGCACTAAATTTTAAACTTTTGATCATTACCTAAAGGGGCATTGGCAGATTTTCATACAGGTAATTTATAATTAGATAATTTATCATTGGTGTAATTAGCATTTGTGGTACTTTTAAAGCATTCTACATATACAATCTTGCCGACAATCATATAAAATAGGATGGGCTTTTTTAAGCTGAAGGGGCTTTGACCACAAATGTCACACCAATCAGCTGCCCTTTAAAAAGTGGACGATGGTAGGGTAGACATACAAGTGCTTCTAGATGAAAAATAAATGCTTAAAATAAAAACTCCTGAAATGAACAAAGGAAAAAGAAAAAAAGGCATGCCATTTAGAACTGAAGGGGGAAAAAAACAAGCAGGTTTTAAATGCCCTGGGTATTTAAACATTGTTTGTGGCCACCCCACAAAGAAGTGAACAGGTGGGGAACACAAGATAACAGAACAGGCTTATTGTCAAATTACAGATAGTGGAGAGATAACTACCTGTCTAAGCAAGTGGGTTACGTTGTGAGAATTTTTCTTCTTCCAGATTAGCATCAAATTATATCTGGTGTGCAAGCATTCTGATTAAACACCTATTACACACCCACTCCCAGGTTCAGCTTATGGTCACTCACTCACACATTTACATTTTCTGGAAATCAGCCACACTCAAATTGCTTTCAATTGACCACTGAGGTACAACCTGTGCATGGAGACCCAGTAACAGCAAAACTTTACTTGTTAAATATACATTTGCTCTTTCTCACACTTCTGCACTTCCACACATACCCCCCCCACACACACACACACCTATCTATGCCCTTCTCAACTAGGCTGGCAGTTGATTATCTGTCAATCCAGATCTAAAGCTGTCAATCCAGATCTAAAGATGACTCAAAGAGTGGGAGGGCTTCAGAACCCCTTTTATCCCCCAAAGTCCTTGCTTGCTTTGCTTTATTGATTGACAATGCTGGCAGCTACTCTTGCCTTGTTAATGTACAATTCTGGTAGCTGTTGATGGGGTTTGGGGAGGGCTTTCCCTTGTGCTCAGGCTCAACTTCTTTTGTCTGATTCAGGTGGCATTTTTCCTTTGTTCCTCAATGACTTGGTTCTTCTTATCTATCTCCTGAAGGCATGTTCTAGATCAGGGGTATCAAACTCGCAACATCACGTGACGTGTCGCAACGTATCGTGACTTTTTTGCCATTGCCGGCAATGGGATGGCCGCGGTTTCGCTATGATGCATCCGGCCCATGGGCTGGCAGTTTGACACCCCTGTTCTAGATAAAATTCCTGGCTCTTTGTCTACCTTGCTTACATGCCAGCTTCACCTTTATACTGTATATGGCAGCTTCAGCCTAGTCTTATAAACCCTAATATCTGTTTAATTGGTAACATGCTGAGGATGATGGTGGTGGTGGTGATGATGAAGGTGGTGTGGTACAGATTGCTGGAAAGGAAGCTTACCCTTCAATCTGTAGTGATTCCCTTATTTAACTCACATTTTCCCAGAAGCTTCTGTTAGCCTCAAAAAGAGATAGAGAATTAAGAACTCAATTCAACATTAAGCACAATGAATAAGTTACATCTACTACAAGGTTTCATTCCGAGTAAATGTCCATAGAGTTATATGTAATTTTGCAGTCTTATGCTTTCCTTTGAGGAAGTATTGAATATTATGGAATATTACCAAAGATTATGGAATCTAGTCTGTAAATATGGATAGGCTGCTCTGTGTGTCTCTTGCTAGATTTATGGATATACAACTACTGCCAATTTTGGAAGGGGATGCCAAGAGGAAAGCACTTCGGATCAGTGTCCTGTTTCTGGATTTATCTCTTGAAAATATTCTTAGCTACGGCAGAGAAAAAAGGACAGGCTTACTCACCTGCTCTTTCTTTCTTTCTTTCTTTCTTTCTTTCTTTCTTTCTTTCTTTCTTTCTTTCTTTCTTTCTTTCTTTCTTTCTTTCTTTCTTTCTTTCTTTCTTTCTTTCCTTCTTTCTTTCTTTCTTTCTTTCTTTCTTTCTTTCTTTCTTTCTTTCTTTCTTTCTTTCTTTCTTTCTTTTAAATTTACACGCCGCCCATTTCACTATCAAAGTGACTCTGGGCTTATCACATTGTGTCCTTTAACTGCTCCTATCCTGTGTTGATGTTAGCTGGGTTCTACACCAGCTTAATAAAATGTTTTCCAGACAGAAATGGGAGGATGGTTTGACAGATGATTGCCAGGGGTTTAGTCCAGAATACTGGCTACTGTCACTTTGGCCCCTTAGATCGCTTTTTCTGTTAGGCATGAACAACCAGACCCACATGTGAAGAATTTAAACTAGCTACTTTATTGTTCTATTGCCTATTTCACAGAAAGTTTCCCAGACTGGCAATTTGTCCCTGAGAAAGACTAGATAAGGTTCAACGACATTCAAGGTGGGTCTGACCTTGTCCTCTTGTGTCTACATACAATTCCAGACTATCCCTGGCTTCACTACTCCTCCTGAATGGGACAGCCTCTCTCCAACAGTTTCTCAATCTCAGCAGCTTTAAGTTGTGTGGACTTCATATCCCAGAATTCTTAAAATTGCTGAGGTTGAGAAATACATTTTAAAGTTGCTGAGGTTGAGAAACAGTGTCTTAGACAATTCCCACACTGCTGTGCCCTTCCAAATTTCTGTGCCAGGAAAGCAATTGCTGGAGCTTTTCTTTCTGTGGCCAGATCTTTCGAGATGTATATGCATTTATATGATATACTTTATAAGATACACAAACAAATATATGTATACAAAGTGAAATAAAATACCTAAATATGAAGTTAAAGCATGAACATATAATACACAACAGCCAGCATCAGAATGAAATTCCTTCCTTGCATTTTCTCAATTTTCCTTAATAAGGCCTGCTGCAGCTTGTATTGATCAATCAATTTTATTTTGGTCACAGACCAGCTTAGTACAAATATCATAACAATTTGCTAAAATAGAAATAACAATAAAAAGTTTGATAGAATAAGGTAAAGATACAATTATTAATTACAGAATAGTGGTATTAAAGCACAAAAGATTACAATTAATTTAACAAGGAATAGCCTAACTTCTATAAATAACTAGGACAGATAGCTATAAAAGACCATAAATAATATTAGAATCTATGAAGTACTGCAAGAATGTAAAAGTATACTAAATTATTTTAAATCTAACATTTGCTGAAGCCCTCCTAGGATTGTTGGAATTAAGACTGTTACATTTCATCCAATTATAACAAAGAAATATCAAAATAAAGCATAGCGTGGTATATGTATATCTAAAAGGAGAAGAGGACAGGAAAAAAGGAGGGAGGGGAAGAAAGAAATTGGAGAAAAAAGAAAGAGAAAATATTTAAAGTTATGGAAGTCTAGTTAAGACTAAATAACTGCTGCTGCCGTTTGTATTGCGTCTTTTTCAGCAGTGTAGGGATTACACATTTAGCTGGAATCTTGAGCTTTACTGGTTTGAAACCTAGCAAGAACAGTTTTAATTACTATTTTTTAAATTCCTGAGTTATCCACTGGGCCACTTTTTCTTTTTTTAAAGAAGTCCATTAGCACGCCATTTCAGAGTTATTCAAGTCACCCTTCTACTTCCAGTGAACCCAAAGCGGTAAAATGATCTATTGGTGGACTTATTTATTTATATTTTGGGGGGGAGGGAGTTGATTGCATCATCATTATCATTTTTTTACTAGATTTTGAACAAGGGATATTCTGCATGCTGGCATGTGTTATAGTTGCTGTGCTACTAAGAAAGATATGTAAACAGATCATATTGAAGTAAATCTGAAAAAAAAATAAGTGAGGGGTAATTTTTGCCTCTGTACGGTAGCTAATAAAAGCGCAGGGAGTTTCTTCGAAGAAAGCAAAACAGCATGAAAACTATATAGCAACACTTGAGGCGATAAAAACCAGAAAATACTTTACTTTCAGCTTGGAGTAGGAAATTACAGACGCAGACTGACATTTACAGTATGCCAGGATCAAGGAAAGAATGACAACATTTTCTCCTGCCCTCCAGACATTTGGGTGGGCTGGTTTCGCATGCTTGCAATGGGGCAAGCCGGGAGTGCAGATATTTCCTAAGTCTATTTTTCCTTGCAATAATACTGTCAAGGTCATAAGTATGTCATTTGGGTTGGGAACATAGCACAAGGAAAAATAAATCAACTTTTTGGACTCTGTTGAAATTGCTCCCTCTCTGTAATCAGGTGGCCTAAATTCCACATTGCGTGTACAATTTATCCTACATGCTACCTTTTCCATAAAATCCTTGCTTTATTTAGGGGCCTCCAAGATTTCTAGTTTATGCACCTCAACTGGGCTGTGATCTTAGTGGTTGCATAGCAGGCACTTTAATCCCCCCCCCCGCTCTATCTTCTAGATTGGACCTCCAAGTTAGCCTTGCTGCAAATGATCCATTGAGACCAATGAAGTATTTTTGCCAGTGCAAATGCAGGCATAATGTGCTAATTTGGAATTAAAGCATGGTGAGACAGGGCAAAATCCCATGATATGATCCTAACCTGGTTTACCATCTGGTAATATACAGTAAAAAAACAACAACATAGAATCCTTCGTTCAATACTTGTCTTACTCAGAAAAGAGTAAATGTGATATGCTATTCTCTGGTGTTTCATTAAGAGCAAGATTGATTATCAGTGGTTCTGTAATCAAGGCAAGCCCAGTGCCAATTTATGGGAAGAAAAATCTATAAATCATCTACATAATTAACATTTGGCATTATTAACCCATTGCATCTATTGAAAAGTCAAAGAAGGCTCATATCAAGGCTCTATGCATAAGGATAAATTTCCTGCTTAGGGTTTTTCCTAATTTATCCATACAAAACAATGATCCCTGAAAGTAACAGGTGAAAACCCTTTAAGGTAGAAGGAAGAAAACTCTGTATCAAAATTGGATAGAGCACCTGCATTTTAGGGAGCGATTTGGCTGGTTACCCCTTTCAGAGTAAATGTGATTGTTCTTTACATGCCCTAGACACCAGTATTTGCTACATTACTCCAAGAGGTGGAAGCTTTTAAAGAGAGACTGGACAGCCATTTATCTGAAATGGTATGGAGTCTCCTGCTTTAGTAGGGGGTTGGATTAGAAGACCTCCAAAGTCCCTTCCAACTCTGTTATTCTGTTATTCTGAAAGTGTGTTAAAGATAACATGGAGTTGGTCTCTGTGTGTATCAGAAATTCTATGGTGATTATTCATAGGTTTCATGCTATAGCAGTAAACCAAGGGAAAGCATGTAAACCCCATTTTGGAATTGAACAGCCTTCTGAGCCACTGCCCAACTGCTTTTCTGATAGGAAGATATGAGGGATTTGAGCTCTGGATTTTTAAATTTAATCTATTTTCCATTAGCCCCCACCCCCACCCCCCAACCATACCAACTCTGTTGAGTTTTGTTTTCAGACACTTATCCTGCTGATGGACAGACAGACAGACAGACAAGGTCCTCAGCCCCTTTACGTGGATTAAATTAAAAAAGTAAAATAGAAAACTTCTGGCTTGCAAATTTCAAGATTTCGTTGGTTGCTTTATATAATATATAAAGACAAACTATTCATGATTTATAACTGTCTCATACACTTCAGATTGTGACAACTGATAATTCTTTGATCCTGAATCAAGAAATATGGCATGTACGCAAATCCTTGGCTGTTTTACTTCTGAAGCAGTGTATTTCACTAGTAGGATCCCTGCATATTTTCTTCTTCCTGTTTCTGCAGGATGGGGGAATTAAACTTTATCTAATTACTACAGTAGCTTCTACCTACTTTCTATAACATGATGGGATGTCTACCCAGAGGTGGAGGATGGAGCTCATGGCATGTTATGTAAGATTCCAAAATCTAGGTGGGACAAGGCAAAAATAATTTAGTTTGATTGCAATGTAATTCAAAATAAAGTAATTAAATACAGCTATAATAATTGCTTCCCATGTTATTAATAGATGTTTTCCTTCTACCACATTTAAAATTGTAATTTCTACATTCCAGAGGGTTTCTTGAGGCCACCTGAAGCCCTGGGAACTCAGCTTTTGTGTCCATATCAGTACTGAAAGAGGTGACCTCAGAATCAAAGATCAGGCAGTTTTTTAGAAGATAGATAGATTTTATTACAGATAATAGGCCTATCTACATTCTGTAACATGCCTACCAGGTGGGAACGCAGAAAGAGATCTTCAGGCACAAACATGAAATCAGATGTTGCAATCTTCTCCACCTAAATACATAGAATTGTACGTCATGCCTGATATTGGAGAGGTGATTCCAGAGGAGTGGGGCACCACCAAAGGTTCAGTTCAGGACACACATACATGTAGGAACTTATTATAGTACCTAATCTTCTCAGAAGGATGATTACGTGATCTGGGTTTTTTTGCTCCAGAGCCATCTCAATCAGCCTTCTTGTATTCCTTTGACACAGGCTCAATCGGGCAAGCTAACCAACAGTGTTAGAAGTTTGCTTTCTTACAGAGCTTCTACATTTTTAAATGATCTTTGGAATTCTTCTATTTGTAATCCTTCCTTTGTCTTACACCCTCTTCTTTGTTGCACAGCAACAGCATTATCTATGGTACTCTGTTGACTACTTGGGAGCAGCAAAGCCACCTTGTTCCTCTAGCTTTCTCATGTCACTGCAAAGAAAATTAACCTCCAGCCATAGCAGGATATGGACTGGATTTAGAAGGCGGTAGGCTTCACTCTTTCTCTGCATTGTTTCTCATTTACCAGAGCAAAACTAAGTCATCTTCTCTTCAAGTGCATTTCTCCAAGTGGCACCATCCTTTAGATATCATAGCTTACTTTGATTTCTTACTTTGGTCCAGAGAAGGACAATGAAGCACAGATAATCCATCTTCTCTCAGCCAGGCAAGACATTCTTTTGCTTACCCTTTTGCTTGGACAATATGGAAACAATATCATGTTTCCAAATTAAGGGTGTGTTGGTGACAACTTGAATTATGCTTGCACGCATGTGAGAATACAAAGAGTCTCACATGTTATACAAAAGTTCATTATTCTCAAATAATATCTGGCAACTAGAGAGATTATCTCAGTTTACACTGACATGACTTGGAAGATGGTCAATGTGTTTAGCTGCTTCACGTTCTTCTTTATCTTATTTCAGCCTAACCTAGTTCTAGTTCACATTTAACCTGATCTTGAAAGCTTCCCTTCCTCCTTCTCTGATATTTTTACTGCTGTATCAAGACCATTTAAATCCCAGGGACTCTGGAAATGTACATTTCCAAGGTACTTTGAGTTTATTGGTATGTCAGCTGTATCGTAATCCTAATGGCCTTTACCTATAAAAGCATTCAGTTATAATAATTATTTGCATTATGCATATGCAGTATGTGCATTTAGTGAGAACTGGAATAGTTACGCTCACTTTACCATCCCGATTCACAGGTGGTGAAAAAGGAGTGGTTATTTTGATTCCCAGCTTAAGGGCATGAGTAACGCTCTGAAACAAAGTCATTGGATACAAGACCGGCGGCAAATAAATTTCATAATAAAGTAATTAAATAACTTAAAGGAAAGGGGAGGATGGCCTGCAGATTGCTTGCAACCTTCAGACATTGCTTTTGTTGCTTGTTGTTGATGCTGTGATTATTTGTGGTCCCAAGCTCCGCAACTGATTAAATGGGAGGTCAAAGAGCATTATCATATCCCTGAAACTCTTCAGCACAATGGCATACATTCTGCAGCAAGCTGTTGATTAGCTGGTAAGTGGATGACTAGTTGGTAGAAACTCAGTCATCCTGAGCAAACTTGTTGGGACAAGAGAGGAAGTAACATGGATTCTCCTGCCTCTCAGAAATTCTAGTTAAACATTACTAAGAATTACTGGAAGTAGTAAATGGTTGTAGATGGTGAATGGATCCATATATCTATGCATATTGCTTCAAATGTGGAAATTAATAGGCTTGTGGGAGGTAGTCCTAGAAATATTCTTTTTTTTGTTTTTTTCCTTTCTTATATTTACAACTGAAATGCTATAGCAATAGAATCTGGAAAGAATCTGACAGTGTTTACCCTTCCCTCCCCCTTATATCAAAGACAGTCAAGGCGAAGTCACTGGAAGTTTATTTCTAACCCTATCTTCCTTTCCTGGATTTAATTCATGTTTTACTGCTTTCCTTCTCCAAGGTCATCACTGTGGTTCTCAGAGAGAAGTATTTGTACCATCCCATGGAAACACCACCTTTTTCAGGCTCTGAGAGGCCTTGCTTTAGTAAATGCAATCTCCTAAACTGCAAGCAGCACTTAATTTTGTCTTGTCTATATATACATTCCTTTCAAGCTGCTTCTTCTTTGTTAGCCACTGGCACTAATGACTTACAGAGGACCCTTTAGTTGTGTAACTAAACAGTTCCATCTTTCTTCTTGGTTGTCCTGATACCCACGGAAGCAACTGGGAAAAACAACAACAGATCTTTAGGAGCTTTATGCCCCCCCCAAAGCACATCTGGCTGTGGCAAAATGTGCCACAACCCCAGTGGTGGGATTCAGCTGGTTCGCACCACTTCGGCAGAACCGGTAGCTAATTTTTTGTTGCCCAGGCCCATAATGGACTTCCGGAAGCGGCATCCACACAGAGAACCAGTTGTTCACATAATTGAATCCCACCACTGCAGAACCCCACCCCAACCTCACAGTCACATGACTGCATTTTGGGTGCTTGCTCACCTTTATCATGGGTTACAGCATCCCGCACTTATGGGACTGCAATTTATGACATTTTTTGCAAGTTTCCAGCAAAAAAACTGGCCACTTGGAAGAATGGGTTCACACTTACAACTGCAGTGTTCACTTAACAACCACAATGATTCACTTAACACCACCAGAAAAAAATGACATAAAACCTGTTGTAACATGGCTGCCTCAACTTAAATCGAGGCAGTCGGGCCCAATTGTGATCATAAGTTTTATTCCTCTAGAGTTGTCAGATATCAGAACAGGAAAGGAGGGCATGGAGAATTGGAGAAGTGGACAGATGTGGGGAAAAGGATAACACACTGTTTATTTAACTTTCTTGGCATTCATGACAAAAATTGGAAACAAACGAATACCTGCAAAAAAATATACTTAGACCTACATTTATATGGAACTTTTTTTCCCAGCATCTGAAAGACTGGTTTTTTTCAATTGCAATATTTTTCCAACAAATCTTTATTTTCAAGAACATATGTATATGAATATAGAATCAACGACAACATGTTTTTCAAATTTCACCATAGAAACGTGTGATGAGTCCTGTAATCTCCAGACTACAGTGATTATAGATTTAAAGGGGCTGGATTCAAGCTGATAGCTGGAATTAAGAAATAAATTAAATAATGTAAATCTAGGCTGTCAAGACTATTGATGGATGAGGGAAAGAAAGAAACAGGCAGTGTCAAACTACCTGAAAGTTTCAATGACTTCTGTTGTGAAAACAGTAAAAAGAAAAAGTCCAAGATATTCAAAAAGAGTCAGGCATGAAAGACCAGGTCCATATGTGAAGGTTTAATTTAAGTGATTCATTGCTAAAATCCTATGTATAGGAATCTTCTCAACTAATGGTTAGCACCTGGTTAGAGTTAGAGTTAGATAAGGGTCAACAACAATCAAAAGGGGGGGGGGGTTAGACATAGCTTGTTTGTGACTACGTAGTGATTCTAAACTGATCACTCTTTTCACCTCTCTTCTGGCTCTGCCAGTCCTTCTCCTACATAAGACTAGACAATATTTGATTTTAAGACTATGCTTACTGGACAGAGGACATGAAGACAAAAAAAAAAAAGACATATCCTCTTTTTGCCCAATGTCAACTAATCCTATATTCCACTTCATGTTAGCCAACTGGCATCTCTCTAGCAGCAAGGCCTGCAGCTTCTGCAATGAAAAAAAAAACCCTTTTCCTGCTTTTCCTGGCTTTGGGATTTGGCTAGTCTAAAGAGAAGAAGAAATAGGGGTGACAGGATAGCAGCATTCCAGTATTAGAGGGGCTGCCACAAAGAAGAGAGGGTCAAACTATTCTCCAAAGGACCTGAAGGTTGGAAACTGATCAAAGACAGAAGCAACCTGGAATTAAGGAGAAACTTCCTAACAGTGAGGACAATTAACCAGTGGAACAGCTTGCCTTCAGAAATCATGGGCGCTCCATCACTGGAGATCTTTAAGAAGAGACTGGACAGTCACTTGTCTGAAATGGTAGAGGTTCTCCTGCTTGAGGAGGGGGCTTGACTAGAAGACCTCCAAGGTCCCTTCCAGATCCTATCCTATCCTATCCTATCCTATCCTATCCTATCCTATCCTATCCTATCCTATTCTATTCTATTCTATTCTATTCTATTCTATTCTATTCTATTCTATTCTATTCTATTCTATTCTATTCTATTCTATTCTATTCTATTCCAAGGAGATGTATATGCTACTTTACATAAGCATTCTAATATTTTCTCCTATCTACTGATGTGCTTTTGGACTTTTGATGAATCAACTGCCTTGCCTAAAAATATCTATGTCCTTGGCATATACCCAAAAACTTTTCTTTGTTGTGAGGACTTCCAGTGAGGATTCATGGCAAACTAGACAACTCTGAAGGAGCATTGTGGGGAGATCAGTGTTTTCTGGCCAGCCAAGCCTCTCTGGGTAAAGGAGAGATTATGAGATTGCCCACTAGCACTCTGCACAGCTGTTCCTCATGAGTAAACAACAAGTGTTAAGGTTTCTTCAGCTTCTGAGTGGAGAGGTTGGGAGTTGAGGGATTTCCACCAAGCTCACAGCCATAATGCAGCCATACAGATACAAAATTCTGTCAAAACTCATTCTTGGTCTTTTTTTTAGAAATTTATTTTTAATTACATTTCAACTATTAAGAACCTTTTCATTGATCAGTTTGATAATATGTGCCAGGGGAGTCTATTTTAATCCTTAGCAAAAGAAGTTTCAAATACAAGTTTAAAGACATAAAAAACCAGCCTCCTTGATTTTTGAAAGTTATAAACAGACTAAGGGTCCAGATTAATTTGGAGTAAGATTTTGAAATTATTCAAAATTATCCTTCCTGTGGGAAAATGCTGTTGTTTTGAATTCTTATAAAAGAACATGATAGGATGGGAATGTGAACATTGGACAATAGATGGAACTAAAGATTACAACTAAGGGCGAAGAACACTTAAACTTGACTGCTCAAAATGGAGCAAAATACTTTTAGCTTTGAATCTATTGAACAATATTTGTATAATGGATCCAGAAGTTTATCTTAACACTGTCGGCCATTATAGATAGACTGTCTTTAAAAGATGTTTTGGAAGAAGAGCAAGTTTTAACAGACAAGACTGAGAAAATCTGAAAGTGGATTTGAAAATGACAAAATATAAGAATGATATGGAAAAAGATCTACACTGGATATACAAATGAAACAGGCTGATGACTTAATAATTAAAAGGAATAAAAAGGACAAACCAAAAGAGCGATTTGGATAATTCTCTTCTATTGGATTTATCAAAGAGATTTGTTAAAGTTCTAAATGATTTTGTGAGAAGAAACAAATAAAAAAGAAAAAAAAACGATCTTTGGGATATTATTAGAAGGGATTAAAGATTAAGAGTGTTAAAAAAAAAAGAATATAAGCTAGGTTTATTTGATCAAGGTTGCACTCAATATAGTACTATTTCTGGGAACCCTTTAATGGATGCTTGCTGACCAGGACTGAATAATGAAGTTTTAATTATCTTTTATAGATAAGAGATGAGATATGGGATGAAGAGATTGTTTCTGACATTTTAAAAGAAGGTGATAAGTTGTTATACAGGTAGTCCTCAATGTATGACAATTGTGCCTAAAATTTCCACTGCTAAGCAAGGCAGATGTTAAGTGAGTTTTGCTCCATTTTACAATCTTTCTTGCCACAGTTGTTAAGTGAATCACTGCAGTTGTTAAGTTAGTAACACGGTTGTAAAATGAATCTGTCTGCAAGGGATACTGAAATGGACATTAAGTGTGAAAAATGATCGTAGGTTACTTTTTTCAGTGCCGTTGTAACTTTGAACAGCCATTAACGAAATGATTGTAAGTCAAGGAATGCCTGTACTTGTTTCTACTTAGTGTGGCAAAGGGGGAAAAGAGATAAATATCCTGTTTCCACGGCCGTGTGCTTAACTCTGTGTAGACAAGTAGCATTTACTCGAATGAACAGATCAAAGAAGAATACTTTATTCACAGAGATATTCAACAACTCACGATTAAGATGAAATACGTCTGGAACGCAATATTAATCTGGATCCATATCATTAGGTTGAAAGACAGTGATGTCCTCCTGTCCTGTATATAAATCACATGTTGAATAATTCCTGTGTCCGAGCCATGAGGCTGGGTCCCAATGTGAAGAGAATCAAGCAAAGGCACAGAGCCAGGAAGTACCGTCATAAACCTTTGAACTCCTCCCACTGACTAGATAAACTGACTGCTGAAACTACATTACCCATAAGCCATTTCTTAAGGAAACAGCGCTTAACCCTATAAATGCTAAACATCCTAACATACAGTTCTTAGCTACTGGTTGGTCCAGAACAATAAACATGAAGTCTAAACTAGAATTAAGTCTAGCCAGTGTAAAATCAGAACTGAGTGCACTATATGTCTCATCTGGTGTGTGATTATCACATGGAAGTGCACTTCCACTTCCGTGTATATATTGGGCCTAGCATTCCTTAAACTCCTGCAAAGCCTCTTTGTGAAATAAGAATTTGCATGGTTAAAAAAGTACAGTAGATGCCAGTTTTGGTTCTGGTGGAAATTCTTATAAAGCAGCAGCTCACTTTAATGTTTGTTTGTACCTAACAAATACAATCCAAAGAAACATCTCAGTTCCAAGACACAAAAGCATCCATTATATTATAGTATATTATATTAAGGAAATACCTTTTGATAGATGGTATAAGATTATTTTGGCCCACGTGACTTAGCTCGAGGCAATACCATTTGACATCAGGCTTATCTCTGAAACATTTTATAGAGCAACTTGACATATTCCGGGCACGTTATTTGCATATTGATGAATTTATAGTAAAATATATTGTGATTTTACTAGGAAGGAGAATACACAATGATAAGACACTTTTTATAGAATCCAGGAGACAAAACATGGCCGACGGGATATAAATTGTGCAAAGAAAAATTAACAGTTGGTGTTCAGATGATATGCAAGGAAAAGTTCAATATGCCAACTCCACAAGCTACACAGATCTATGAAGATTTATGGTATAGATTAGGTACATATTTTAAGAAATCTCCCTCCAAGTTAAATATATATGCAAAAAAATGGAAAAATTATTTTTCTTGGCACTAGGAGGGCAGAAATGTTGATCTGAGTCAGATTTGTGCTTTGATATTAAGTGGTTCACTAGCCTGCCAATTTCAGGTCTTAAACAAGGATGAAGACAGCTTGAAACTATGGACTGTGTCTTCTTGAACTTTCTGCTGTTGCACTAGATATTTTGAGAATGCAGAGGGACTAAGATTGTGGTGCCCATATCTTCTTCCCTTTTTCCAATCAATACCTCCTGCCGCAAACTATAGGCAGTCCTCAATTTATGACCACAATTGAGCCCAAAATTTCTGTTGTTAAGTGAGACATTTGTTAAGTGAGTTTAAGTGAGAATCTGGCTTCCCCGTTGATTTTGTTTGTCAAAAGGTTGCAAAAGATGATCACAGCAATGGTCATCAATATGAACCAGTTACCAAGCATCTGAATTTTGGTCACATGATCATGGGGAGGCTACAAAGGTTGTGACTGTGAAAAATGGTCATAACTTTTATTCAGTGCCGTAACTTTGAATGGTCACCAAATGAACTGTTGTAAGTCGAGGACTACCTGTATTAAACATTTGAAGCAGGCATCTCTTCAGCTATGGACATCAAATGGCCTAACAATTATTTTCCTTTCTCTGTTCCCTGAGCAGTGTGCAATTCTGTAAACGTTCATGGAAAATTTAAACAAACGTCCTAGTCATAATTTCTACCAACCATTTATAGTAACTATGAGAGTTAAACCAGAATAAAAGTGATGTACATTTATGGTACTCATGGATACGTCTAAAACCATATTCTATATTCCATATTCCAAGAACTTACTCTGACAAAGTAGGGAATGGCATGCAATGAAAAAGCATGGAATTATTTCATAGTAGCTGTGAAACTTGACAAAACATTGGCGTGTCTCCCTTCTGTGTAGCTTTATTTAAAATGTCAGCTTCACCATCCACTTAATTTTTCATAGAATAGTTCTTAACACTGTGCCCAGTGTCATCGCCTAATAAAAAAATAAAAATAAAATTGGTTTTCCTCAAGAGATTTGACTCTTCTTTTGCAATGCAAATATTTTCAAGTGTACTAAACATGTTCTAGCACCTCAATAGAGACACTAAACTATTTGCATGCAAAATTACACAGAGTAGGCAGGCTGGCACAAGTTTATACTAGCACCATATGTGCTAAAGAATTTGAGCCAGGAAACAACTAATGTCTGGACATGATTTACAATTAAAATTTAATTAGATATTGTAATTCAAAAAGAGCTTAAATTGGAAGTTCCCATGAAAATTAATGTTGCAGGTGAAACCCAAATTAAACCCAAATCATAGATGTTTTGCACATCTTAATCCAGCTCAATAATTTAAGATGATTGTCTCAATATTTCTAGTTTCTAATAGAAATGACCTTCAGAAGACATGAATGGTTGTATACCTTAAACCAGGGGTGTCTTACCTTGGTAACTTTAAGACTTGTGGACTTCAAGTCCCAGAGCTTTCCATGGCTGGCTGGGGAATTCTGGGAGTTGAAGTCCACAAGTCTTGAAGTTGCCAAGGTTGGACACCCCTGCCATAAAGTGTATCACACTTCGAGCACCACTATGGACAATAGCATACACTTCGATCTTGATACTTATATCTAGAGACATTTATTTAGCTTAATTTCGTTTAGACATAGTACAATACAGTATAGTACAGATAGCCATCCATTTAATATGGTAGGAAAAGCTAAAAACCAAGGTCTTACAGAAACTACAGCAGGGGTGGGGGTGATAAACCTATTCTGAGATAAATCACAAATTGATTCTAAACAGGTGCACCAGCTAGATTTATGACTGTAGACCAGGCATGTCAAACTCGCGACATCACGTGACGTTGCACGACGTATTGCGACTTTTTCCCCATTGCCAGCATTGCCCATTGCCAATGGGCGCGGTTTCAGCGTGACGCACCCGGCCCGTGGGCTGACAGTTTGACATGCCTGCTGTAGACCAAAATGGATGTGGCTAAAGTAAACACAACTGGGCAGAGATATCCCAGGGTATATAGCTCTCAGTATGCTTTCTCCTATACTAACCTACCTGCTTTATATCTTATCTTATCACACACCCCTTCACACATACAAACATCTTATCTATCGTACACATTCTCACGTTCCAATGATTATTATATTCAGGAAATAATGCAGTCATTTGCCTTCCATTGCTCTTCTTAAATATTTTTGTGCCCATTCCTGATATAATCAACACTGGAGATACAACTATAACATCCTAGTGGGATTCTCAGGACTTCTCTAGGAATTTTCACCTAACTCTTTAAATTCTGTGATCTTCAATAGATTTTTTTGAGGTCTTCAACAGAATGGTCTCTATTGAGTGTTTTCTATCTACTCTCCCAGTGGCCTTCTTGACAGGTGCCAAACCTGTTTTAATCCACGTAATTTAATTTTACACCTAGCTCTGTTCTAACACTACATCATGAATATGCTGTAATGAAAAATATGTATTGCAGCTGTCCAGCATTAACTGCAGACCTGTATTATGCTATTGATAGTTTTGTGAATTGCTGGGTACTGATAGCTGTTTGAGGAATCTGCCCATTTATTGTGAGCTTTATCATTGTCTTCAGATGTTAGGCAGATGGCACACAGGTTAAGGCCATCAATCCATCTTAGTGGTGATATCTAATGGTGAAATACTCCAAGACTGGTATTTCTTACTCCAAAGGAACTAGATGAAGACAACTGCATTGTCCCAATACAGAATTATCCGTAATTCTGGATAAATTTTTGAAAGCAGTCATATTTTTCTGGAAAATATTTTAGTGATTTTTCAGGGGGGATTGCTACATATTTTAATTATATGTATTTGCTCCCTTTGTGATGTATTATATATTATTTCATTCTCCTGCTTTATTTGTTTTTTAGAGTTGTTTTATAAATGCATATTGATTGGCTATTTTAAGATTAGGAATGTTTCAATAGAAGTGAACTTTATTCTTATTATAATGGTTTGGATCTTGCAGTGGGCAAATTTAAAGAGGAGTGACTGCATTTTTGTTCTCCTTGTCCTTGTCCAGAAACCTTTGTGAAGGAACAGGAGGCTTGAATGTGGAATGGGGCACAGAGGCTGCTGGAGAAGGCAAAATTTGCACTCAGTCAGTTTGGATCCTAAAAGGTTAACCGAAACTTAAGAGAAGGAATAGTTGGTATTCCTTATTCCCACTGACAGCCACCAAAATCTCATCCCTCATTATTTACGAGGTCCTTTGATCATCTAGAGATTTTTTTTTTAGGAATTGCAAAATATGGTATAGGAGTAGTTATAAGGGAAAAATATTCCATTGTTAAATAGTAACATCTTGCTGGTCTCTACAACATAGGTAGGGTAGGCAATAGCAGAGGTGGGCAATTATGGCCCCTTTATGACCTGTGGACTTCAACTCCCAGAATTCCTTCTGGCTCAAGAATTCCGAGGCTTGAAGTCCACAGGTCACAAAGGGGCCATAGTTGCCCACCCCTGCCTAACAGGGTAGGGTAAAACAAGATTGGTGGTTCAGTGTGTTGTGACAACATAATCATTGTGTTTGAGTGTGAACTAAGCCATTGTGTTAAGCCCTGGCATTGGATTTTTCAGACCTTGGAGCAAGAATTTAGCAGGATAGGTTGTAGGCTTACTTTTTCCGGAGATTTTACCTGTATATAGGGAGCAAAAACTGTGAGAGGGATCTTGGAATTCTAGGGGCAATCGCTTAAATATGAGCCAGCAGTCTGCTGCAGCTGCCAAAAAAGCCAATACAGTTCTAGGCTGCATTAACAGAGGGATAGAATCAAGATCACATGAAGTGTTAATACCACTTTACAATGGCTTGGTAAGGCCACACTTGGAATACTGCATCCAGTTTTGGTGGCCACGACATAAAAGAGATGTTGAGACCCTAGAAAGAGTGCAGAGAAGAGCAGCAAAGATGATTAGAGGACTGGAGGCTAAAACATATGAAGAACTGTTGCTGGAATTGGGTATGTCTAGTTTAATGAAGAGAAGGACTAGGGATGACATGATAGCTGTGTTCCAATATCTCAGGGGTTGCCACAAAGAAGACCTATTTTCCAAAGCATCTGAAGGCAGAATAAGAGGCAATGGATGGAAACTAATCAAGGAGAGAACCAGCCTAGAACTAAGGAGAAATTTCCTGACAATGAGAACAATTAATCAGTGGAACAGCTTGCCTCTAGTAGTTCTGGGTGCTCCATCACTGGAGGTTTTTAAGAAGAGACTGGACAGCCATTTGTCTGAAATGCTGTAATGGCTTTCTGTTTGAGCAGGGGGTTCGACTAAAAGATCTCCAAGCTGTCTTCCAACTCTGTTATTCTGTTCTGTTCTGTTCTGGATTCAGTATGTTTTGAGAATGCAGAAATTGCATTTTGTTAATTTAGGTGTAGAGTTTAGCTTATTGTATATAATCCAATCAGTAAGTTCTTTCTCTCAATTAAGATATAAAGGGTGCAGGTAGTCCTCCACTTATGACCACAATTGGGACCATAATTTCTGCTGCTAAGGAAGTGTCATAACTGATTTTACGGCCCCTTTTCTCCAGTTGCTAAGCGAAGCACACAGTCATTAAGCCTGTGAGTTGGCTTGTCAGAAGGCAGGTGGGAAGACGGCAGAAGGCGATCACGTGATCTTAGGACCTTGCCATCATTGTAAATACATGTCGATTGCTAAGTGCCCAATTTTGATCACATGACCGTGGGGATACTGTGATGGCCCTAAGTGCAAAGACTGATCATAAGTTACTTTTTTCAGTGCTGTGGTATCCAGTGGTGGGATTCAAATATGTGAACAACTGGTTCTCTGTGTGGATGCTGCTTCCGGAAGTCCATTCTAGGCCTGGGCAACAAAAAATTAGCTACCGGTTCTGCCGAAGTGGTGCGAACTGGCTGAATCCCACCACTGGTGGTATCTTTGAATTGTCACTAAACAAACGGTTGTAAGTCGAGGACATGCACCATTAGCAAATGCTTTCCTTTTCTTTAGCTCTCTTTCGATACAGAATCGCCACCTCCAAATGTAACTCTTCCAGAAACAGTGTCCTTTTGGCTCGCAACCAACTCAGGGTTTCAAGGATTTCGGCATTTCTTTGCTGTTTTTAAGTGCTGACAAATGCTTTGTGTTTTGAAATGAGAAACGAAGCCATCATATTCCAACGTCCCACGTATAAAATACCTCAGTTTGGAGAATCAAGATGTAAATGAGGGCCTTCTAAACAATAGTGGGAGAGAAGAATTCGGAGCGGTTGGCTGGATTAATCAGCACGCTTAACATGGCATGTAGATGAAGGAGACTTTCTCAGCCTCATTCTTTCAAAGGTAGGGCACTTTCATCTCCTGTACCTCCTAGCCAGATTTTTAGATAAACACAGTGAAATAAGACAAATGAAGTTTTGTTCGCTTCATGTTTTCCATCTCTGTTCTTAAAGGAGCCCTTTGTGAATCGTGTTTTCCTGAGCATTTAAGACATTTTTAATTGGATCCAATTGTATTATTAATCAAAACAGTTAACCTACCCAGCCACTTACTATACACAGGTAGTCCTCAATTTACAACAGTTCATTTAGTGACCGTTCAAAGTTACAATGGCACTGAAAAGGGTGACTTTAATTACCGTTT
This sequence comes from Azemiops feae, assembly GCA_023970755.1. Lineage (NCBI taxonomy): Eukaryota > Metazoa > Chordata > Lepidosauria > Squamata > Viperidae > Azemiops > Azemiops feae. The sequence continues at coordinate 559,420 of JALGBA010000476.1, read as the reverse complement.
TTCACAGTTACGCCCTTTGCAGCAACCCCACGGGCACGTGATCAAAATTCAGACGCTTGGCAACCGGTTCATACTTATGAGGTCGCAGCGTCCCGGGCCCATGTGATCAGCTTTTGTGATCTTCTGACAAGCAAAGTCAATGGGGAAGTCGGATTCACTTAATAACTGGATTACTAACTTAACAACTGCAGCGACTCACTTAACAACTGTGAGAAGAAATGTTGTAAAATGGGGCAAAACACACTTAACAAACGTCTCCCTTAGCAACACAAATTTTTGGCTCAATTGTGGTCTACCTGTAGCAGCTCAGCCAAATATAGGTAGTCCTCGATTTACAACCATTTGTTTAGCAACTATTCGAGGTCACAATGGCACTGAAAAAGTGGCTTACTACTGGATTGGCTTGGCAACTGGCATAGATTGATGACAGTTGCAGCATCCTGGGGTCATGTGATCACCCTTTTGACCTTCCCAGCTGCCTTCCAACAAGCAAAGTCAATGGGAGGGGGGAGCTGGATTTCCTTAACAACTGCAGTGATTTGCTTAACAACTGTGGCAAAAAAGTCATCAAAGTGGTCATGACTCCCTTAACGACAGCCCTGCTTAGCAATAGAAATTCTGGTCCCGGTGGTGGTCATAAATTAAGGACTTCCTGTAGCATGAGTTACATTAAAATGCATTATGGTTAGATGGGTACGCTCAGTGGTGGGATTCAAATATGTGAACAACCGGTTCTCTGCGTGGATGCCGCTTCCAGAAGTCCGTTCTGGGCCTGGGCAACAAAAAATTAGCTACCGCTTCTGCCCAAGTGGTGCGAACCGGCTGAATCCCACCACTGGGTACGCTGGTGCAGATATATGAATGTGCACGTACATAAAATGTAGGTGCATCTCCCTCAGTCTTTTGATTGGAAAAATGATGGAGTGCACTTTCACTTTTCCATAGATATAAGAATGTATCATTGATATGAGAGTCACTTGAATCTCCCCACAGAGACAAAAGAACACTAAAACAAAGAGCACAAACAGGTTCCGTATTTACATGTTGTTTTTCTTACTATTTATCCCACTGGGTTGGAAGGCCCTGTGTTGTGCCTTGTACGTGCCTAGTTCTTACAGTGAAGATGATCAATGCATGATGCAACAAAAGCTTTTGTTTTCCAGGCAACCTGTTGCATAGCCTTATTATTGCTGTAGGGCTAGGAGGGAACAACTTGCTCAAAGTCATCCAGATGACTTCTGCAGCTAATGGAAATCTAGAATTTGGGTTTCCCAGCTCCTAATCCAGCACCTTAATCACTAGGCCACAATGGCTCTCTAGCTATATGTTCATATAACAGTTACATATGTTGATCTATAGACCAAGCTGCGAATTTGGAGATAAATTATTAATGAATAAAATGGTGGGAAAGATAATGAGCAGATGAAATCTGCTATTCAGATGCTAAGTGTTTCTCCTGTTCTTCCTTTTGATTTCTTATCTTTAAATCTAGCACATGGTCTGGATTGTTGGTCCAATTAGAGGTTGGTGTTTTCTGTAAAGTTGACTATTTGGTGACTCTAATGACGATTTCAATTTTCTGCATCATCCTAGAATGTAGTATAAGAGAATTGTCTGGGAAGATGGTTGGAATAATTAAGGCTCTAGAAACACTCCAATTAATAATTTCAGTGATCTGAGATGCCCAGGTCTGTAATACAAAAGCTACTAAATGACACCCATACATATTGTTCCCATTTCCAATTGAAGAGTGGTCCTTTGGCCATGTCAAACAAGAAGCACAGAAGGATGTTTTCCCAGGAACTTTGTCCTGTATTGGTTAAAATGAATCTGGAAATTTTAGATGAAATGGCAGGCTTCACATATTATGAATGAATGAATGAATGAATGAATGAATGAATGAATGAATGAATGAATGAATGAATGAATGAATGAACAAATCTGATTGCATGGGTCCTTTTCAGGGAGATGCCTGATGTTCAATTTTGTGGCAAATAAGGAACATCATTGTCCTCATATATGTCACTATGGGCCTTTAATCACTTCACTGTTGCTGTGAGATTATTAACTCACCAAAAAGTGTTCCTGTGCCACTGATGCAATATTTAGCAGGTGTCCAAGTGCTTCCTTTGATCCAAAATCAAGATTGGAGGTACAGTAGCTTTCTTTGTGTATGGATTGTAGCAGCCTGACAGTCCCACTAGGGAGACTGCACCAGAAAATCAACTCCATAGGAAGACTAGAACTATACTTTATTGAGATAAGCTACAATAACAGAATCTCGCAAGTTTGATTATACTGTCCTTATTTTTCCTCTTATACCCCAGTAAATCAGTGAGGCATTTGCCTGAGATGCTTCTGAATATTATTTTGTTTCTCAAAGCTTAAAAAATTTAGAGTTTTTTTTTAACCTTGGAAAAATTCTTGCATATTTTTCCAGGCTATCTTCCTTACTATCTACATCATCTTGCTTGACACATAATGGTTTATCAAACTAACCTAAATAAGACTTGGGTTCTGCCATTTGTCTCTGTTATGTCCTAGCTAGGCCAGGGTCATCTGTGTGGGAATGTCAAATAAATGGAGATGGTTCCCCTTGCCAGCAGGCTCTTCTAGCTTTGGCCCCTATCCATTCATGCTATATTAGATGAGAAGTAGACGAGAAGAATTCTTCAAAACCTAAAAAAGCACCACCACCACCAACAGCAGCTAAAAAGTCAAATCCCCTGCAAGTTAATCTGTCTCTTCCTACTCCTTTTTTCACATTAGTTTTGAAGCAATGGCTGTTCAACACTGTCCTTTCTGGCCACCTACCAGCTTATTAGACTTCTGTGCTCTACAAAAGGGAGAAAGCAGGAATATGCAATTGACTGTAAAATTGGCTACTTTTAAACCTGATATCCCATTCCAAAATAATATGTGAAAATAGCATGCATCTGTGAGATTTACTTGTATTATTTCAGCAAACTAATATGATTCAAATGGCATGTTTTCGGTGGGTATAAATTGGTCTCAGTCCATTGACAGTGACAAATTGAACAAGTGGGCTTTACCAAAAGATGAATGTGGTTTTGAACCTGCCATAAATTTTACTTTCTTAATGATTCCCCAAAGACCCCCAAAATAAAACTAAAAATTCCCGTGCTCCTTCTAATCCTTCTTCAGAAATGGGAAAAAATGAATTCCTAACTGACAAAACAGCTCAAGTTCATTTTCTTCTATTTTAAAAAGTGTATATTACTCAATTTTTTTGCAGAGCAAATCTGCTAAGAGCTTCTTGTAATTAGAATAGCCAATATTACTGACTTCTGAACTTAGATGAAAAATAAAATTGTCCCACAAGTGTTTCCTGAAATCTGAAAGAAATGTTGAAAGTTTAGAGGAACTTATCTCCTTTTCCATGTTCCATTTTGCATATTAATGCCAGTGTATTTAAAACTGTGGCTTGAATTCAAACACTGAATTCAAACGACAAAGGAAAACAGGCAACAGACAACCAGGGCGCCAAAACTAATGCCAACAGCTCCCTCTACTGTCTATAAATGCTAAAAAATAAAAATAAAAGCAGCTGTTGAGAATGAGGAGAGCTGAGTGCTTTAAATCGCACAACACTCTGAAGTTTGGGTAAAACAAAATGGCTTGTTTGGGAACTGGCTAGGCTTCTCTTGGCTTCCTCCATCAATAATCAAGCACATATCTTGGAATAGTTTTTAAATGGGGGGAAACAAGGGGAGTAAACGGGATCAAAGAATATATTATAAGTTGCTGTTGAAAATGTTTTTGACTCACAAAGCCTTTATCAGGTGACCAGGCCTGTGAAACATATGACCCCTTCGCTGAAGCTGAACACCGTCCAAAACTGTATAATATGGATTCCAGATGGTCGACCATTTTCCAAGCTTATGGAAAGCAGCAGAAAGCAGATGATCAAACTCTGGTTGTTCATTAACCATGGCTGGTCCTGAGATCCCAAATTCCATGGGCCCCATTTAAGGATCCTCCAAAATACTTTTCTGAATAGCAGATAGTGGAGCAGAGTGCAAACAGGCCCAACACTGGCATCTAAGATGGAATGGAAATTAATCCTTTGTAGGACTAAAATTTCTCACCACTGTGTCTTTAATAATGATACCCATCTTTTGAAATTCTTACTTTATTGATACCCATCTTTTAAAATTCTTACTTTAAAAACAGGGGAAGCAATGGCTCAGTGGTTAAAGACGCTCAGCTTGTCAGACAGCCCGGGTTCGAGACCCGAGGGCTTTGCGATGGGGTGAGCTCCCATTTTCTTTCCCCAGCTCCTGCCTACCAAGCAGTTCGAAAGCATGCAAATGCGAGTAGATAAATAGGTACAACTTTGGTGGGAAGGTAACAGTGTTACGTGCACCTTGGCGTAAAGCCATGCTGGACAATGATTGCAGAAATGTATTTGGACAATGCTGGGTCCCTTGGGCAAGAAACAGACATAAACTAGACTCAGACACGACTGGACAGGGGAAACATTTACTTTTACTTTAAAAACATACTCCTTTCACTTTCCTGTTATTGATTAAAACAGTCCATTTTTTTTTAAATATATGTGAGAGACTGGAAAAAAAGTTTTGGCTGCTTTAACAATTATACCAATAGTCTTTGGTTTTATAAACCATTCATTTAGTGACCGTTTTTCAATTGCACTGAAAAAACTGACTTCAGACCATTTTTCGTGCAACTGTTGCTGCATCCCCATGGTCACGTGATCAGAATTTGGATGCTTGGCAACTGGCATGTATTTATGCAGTATCCCAGGGTCGTGTCATCACCTTTTGCAACCTTTCTGACAAGCAAAGTCAATGGGAAGGCCAGATACACTTAACAACTGTGTTACTAACTTAACAACTGCATTGATTCACTTACGCCTGTAGCTGTAGGTTGTAAAATGAGGCAAAACTACTTAGCAACTGTCTTGTTTAGCAATGGAAATTTTGGGCTCCACTGTGGTTGTAAGTGGAGCTGTCTGAAAAAAGTGCTGACCTTGTAAAACCGTCTAGTCTGGGTCCAAATGACAAGTTCATTTTTGCACAGTGGTTTACAAATTGTACAAGTTCTATTTTCAGTCATCTATACCTTTATGCAAAGAGAATTGTCATTATTCATACCTTATCTTTCGGAATTATATGTTATCTATAAACACAATAAAGAATGGCTGCTATTCTTAACTACTTCATCTTATATGGTTGATGAGCTAATATTCTCCCTTTTTAATATGAAAACATGTGCATATTCCCCGGAACACATACGAAGATGTGTGACTAAGTGCAGTCTTGAAATTAGTACTAATTTGCCAGATAATCAAATAATATCAGCGTGGAGTACTCCCGCTGAAAATTGAGGGCACTTCTAGAGTGGCCAAGGGTTGTTGTTGTTTTTTTGCCAGCTACACTGAGAGTTATTAAATAGAGATATTTTATTGTTTGATTTTTGTTTTTCTTATTACTAGATTTTGAGCATGGAAATACTATGAGAATGAGAAGCAGCAAAACAAAACAAACAAAGACAGCATTTCATGTCATGGGAGCACAATAATTGGATGTTGGCACTACAATTTGGAAATCCTTTTGTGAACATCTGTAATATTTTATATTCATTAGATTCAAGCTCAGGGCTGAGAAAAACCTGTCTGAGATTTTGACTAGTGAACGTGATGGACCAACACTCATCAACAGAATAGCCATAAGCAAAGATATCCCATTGCGTCCTCATCCCCCTCCAAAACATGGCTCATCCATATTTTCCCATTTCTTAAAAAAAAAATATCTTTCTCTTTTCATATGGTTAAGGCATTCAATTTTAACCTATACAAATAAGTAAGCACATAGCCTAAGACTGAAAATCAGGCTTGTCAGATGCTATATTTTTTCTGTCCTGCTCTATGGAGTAGAGAGTTGGTCTCTGACAGAAGGCCACCTGAAGAGACTAGAAGCATTTGAAATGTGGATTTACAGGCAGCTGTTACGTATAAGCTGGGTTGACAAGATCAGAAATGAGGAGGTGATAAGCCACCTGGGAAAGCCAAGGGAAATCATCAAAACAATTAAAAAAGAAAGTTAGAATATTTCAGACATGTGATGCGACACCCAGAAAAATACGGCATACTCCATTTAATCCTCCAGGGAAAGATTGAAGGCAAACGAGGTCCAGGCAGAAGAAGAACATCATGGCTTCAAAATCTAAGGGACTGGTTTGAACAAAACTCAGCAGCACTTTTTCGTGCGGCTGCTGATAAAAACAGGATCGCCAACATCGTCGCCAACGTCCGATAATGGATATGGCACAAGAAGAAGAAGAATAGAGAGAAATTACTTGGGAAGAACAACATTTCAAGTAAACCTATGATCTATTTAAAACATAGAATAATAGGGTTGGAAGGGACCGTGGAGGTCTTCTAGTCCAACTCCCTGCCTGTGGCAGGAGATTCTATACCAGGGATAGGCAACCTTGGCTCTTTTATGACTTGTGGACTTCAATTCCCAGAATTCCTGAGTCAGCCAGGAATTCTGGGAGTTGAAGTCCACAAGTCATAAAAGAGCCAAGGTTGCCTACCCCTGTTCTATACCATCCCGGACTTTCTTTGGGCTTGATGGGATGGATACATGTGATCATACAAAGAATAACAGAATAACAGAACGAAATAATACAGTTGGAAGGGTGCTCAGTGCTTGAATCTAGGTAAATTTAATTGAATCTAGGAAAATGATTCAAACTCATGCTGGAATTTACCTGAGGATGAGCCTTTATTTCTCCCATATTTTTATTTTCTTGGCAAATTTGTGCAGATTCAAATTCATGCAAGGAGAAAGACTTCAATTAATATGAAGTCTTTCTCCTTGAATTCTTCATCCTGCCCCGGAGCACATATATTTATCTCTCTAGCTTCACTTTTTCTGGAACTGATCTGCTTCTTTCTTTTGGCTTCATTTTCCTGCTACTGCATAGATGCTCAGCATACATCAATGAAAAATGCATCGTAGCACTTAGCAGATTTAAAAAACACAGCCATCTTCATTTAACTAAGTGGGATCAAACAGGGTAAAGGGTTTCCATAAATATGTCATTCCAATGGCAAATGATAGTAGATTTTTCAAAGAAGGAGAAGAAGAAGAAGAAGGAGAAGTTTTTTTTTTTATTCTGTACAATCTGACTATTGCACTTCAGACTTGAGTTAGCAAACTTTAACTGCAAAGTAAGGCACATTGGAATAACAACATTTCAGACTTGGTATGTACATTAATAAGATCTGGGAAATAAAGTGGCTTAGGAAGAAAGCAATGTTAGAGTTTTATTGAATAGTTCAATGGGAAGATCCTCTCAATGTGCTACTGCTGCAGTGGGTTTTTTCCCCAAGATACTCTCATTGGTAAGAATAATTACACATGGTTTGTCATTCATTTTGTCTGGATTTTTTTTTCACGTTTCCAGTCTGCCTTACATAGAGATGGTGATGTCTCATCCAAGTCTAATCAGATCTGGTCCAGCTTAGTTTCCCAGCCTAGACAAGATCAGGGATTAAAAATAAAGCTACCATCCTATAAATAAACCAATGATATGATCGCATTTGGAATACTGGATATAGGATGTGAAAAAAGTGCCCAAAATGGCAAAGTTAAGGATTAGAGTACCTATCATATCAAGAAAGACTACAGCAACTGGAGCATTTTAACTCAGAGCAAAAGTGGACAAGGAAGGACTACGAAGGTGTGTGGAAATATACGTCTGTGTCATCTATCTAACTATATAAAATACGGTAGAAAACGTACCACACATTTTTCTGACTTACAATATTAACTCTTAAATCTTCCATTGGAACTAAATAGGTTATTTACTCCTCTAAGAAATTGTTTATAGACAGGTGATTTGACTATTTACTTTCTCACAGAGAAGAAAGGAAAAGCCACACATATTTGCAGGTCTGTGTGATTTATTCAGATCATGGCTTATTAAAAATAGTCCCCAAACGACAGAATTTGAACTGACTCCATTTGATAGCAGCTTCAGCTGCTTCAAAGCTCTGAGAAATGCAGGTTCTTTGCAAGTCTCCCACCTTTGTGTTATCAAATTATTGGCCTGATCTTGTCTTCTAGAAAACTCCATCATCCTCAGATTCAGTCAGTTCTATCTGGAAGTCTTTGCAAATGGGTTTAAGGAAGATTTATTATGATCAGATCCTCTGGAAATTAGAAAGCAGGACTAATGGAAACCATTAACTTCTGAACAATCAGATGAAGTGGAGATCAATATAGTATATTAATAGTCTGGAAGCAACTGAATATAATGTAAATATATTTCACTTAGGATATAGCTAGACAGTAAAGAAAAGGGGGGAAATGAAGGAGTCCCTACATATTCTAAAAGCTGCTTTCTCACAGAAAAGACATTGTGGTTAAAATTATTTAATGACATAAAAATATTAAAGCCATGTGATGAAAGTAGCTGGGTCTGATATCAGAGTACATTTTCTAATGATAACAAAATTTTGAACAATGAATAACTTCTATATATGTCTATTTAGAATGAAAACCCATAAGCTCTAAGGAAGCCTGTTCCCAGTAAAATGGAATGTAGCTTACAGCAGTGGCCCCCAATCTTTTGGGCACCAGGGACTGGTTCTGTGGAGAAAAGTTTTTCCACAGACCGGAAGGGGTATGCATCCCACTGATGGTGCTTCGCTTGTTTGTGCTGCCTAGTTTCTGGCATGCCACGGCCCAGTGCTGGTCCATGGCCTGGGGGTTGGGGACCCGTGGCTTAGAGCTATTTTTTTTTATCTATAATGAAAGTAAAACAATTGCCTATAACAGTCCAATTTGATATCCAGTCCTTTGCTGTACTGTTTGTGCTTGTTGCCAGTTCATGTTCCAATTCAAAGTACCAATTGTTATCTGTAAAATCCTAATAGTACACAGATGAAGGCAAATATACACGTCCCAGAATAATGATGCAAGATCAAATCTGGGTCGATCACCAGAACCAGAGTTTTACTTTTCAGAGCTTTTGGACTCATGCTTCTCTCTACTGGAATAAATGCTTTGGGCTATTCTGTGAGTTATGTTTATGTGGTGCCTTCCTATTGACTGATTGGTGATTTTATGGCTGGCAATTGGCTAATAGTAATGATAATAGTACAGTTCTGTATGTGCCTTCTCAGAAGGATTCTCTAGGTAAGAGAGAATATACTTCAGGTAAGGAAGTATAGAATCACAGAATACATGCTTTACGAAGAGGTGATTTGAAAGGCCCTTCCATAATATACTGTATCAACCAGTGGTGGGATTCAAATATGTGAACAACCGGTTCTCTGTGTGGATGCTGCTTCCGGAGGTCCGTTCTGGGCCTGGGCAACAAAAAATTAGCTACCGGTTCTGCTGAACTGGTGCGAACTGGCTGAATCCCACCACTGGTATCAACCTGCTTAAGGGCACCTAGAGAACTTCAAGGAACCCACCTGAAGTTTTCTCTTAAAACTTTCTGTTCCATGCTGAAGACCTGCAGCCCTATTGGACCTCAGACCAAAGGATTAGTGAAGGCTACCTTTTCACCTTTTTGTTGTTCGTTTCTGATTTCAATTGGCTTTTTAAAATTTGCTATAGTAGTTTTTGTTTGTTCAATGTTCTATCCTATTTCATCTTTCATCATTTTGTGCTGTGTTTTGTTTTTGCAGCATTGAGACAGTAAATCTAAATAAGTAAGTAAAACGTAAGTGTTTGGGATAGGCACGCAGTGACTAGGAAGCTCTTGGTTGTTACCTATGAAGCCCTACATGGCATAGGGCCAAGCTACTGATGGAACCAGCTTCACCCCATCACATCAACCTGTCCCGCTCGTTCAGGCAGGGAAGGTATGTTATTGACCAAAATGTAGTATGCTACTACAAAGTTAATTAATTAGGGGGCTGGAAGCTAAAACATATGAAGGACAGTTGCAGGGATTGGGTATGTCTAGTCTAGTGAAAAGAAGGACTGGGGGGGACATGAGAGCAGTCTTCCAATATTTGAGGGGTTGCCACAAAGAAGAGGGAGTCAGGCTATTCTCCAAAGCATCTGAAGGCAAGACAAGAAGCAATGGATGGAAACTAATCAAGGAGGGAACCAACCTAGAACTAAAGAGAAATTTCTGATGGTGAGAACAATTAACCAGTGGAACAACTTGCCTCCCGAGTTATGGATGCTGCAATGCTGGAAGTTTTTAAGAAGAGATTGGACAACCATTTGTCTGAAATAGTGTAGGGTCTCCTGCTTGCTCAGGAGGTTGGACTAGAAGATCTTCAGGGTCCCTTCCAACTCTGTTATTCTGTCATAGAGAAGCAGAAAAGTAGCATAATGATTATATTAATTAATAATAAGACATGCACAACAGTAAAGAAATAATATATCTTCTTTTTCATACTGATGGCCTTTTCCTTTTCAGAAGTGATATTACATCATAAATTGGAGGGAGAATGTGTGGCTATTTATGACTGGTAAAACAATTGGACTCCTCATCCTACAGGGAAACCTCAAACAGGAAAAGAAAAATCAAAGAAATTGTTGCAGAATTACTTTGTGTTGGATTCACACTACTTATTAGCCAGAAAAAGGTTACCTATTTTGCTACAATTATTGATTTTGATAATCAGGACAATGTTCAATGCCTGTTATTGAATGAATATTCATGCTTATGGAACTAATTATGACTTTAATCTGGTCACATTCCTTGGAACCAATGCAACTTATGATTCAAGGAACTTTCTTCCATTTTTTAAAAAGAAAATCTGGAAAAGAATTCATTTGCTTCTTTCAAGGTTGGGTTTTAAACTATAGTTAATGAGTTCTCCTTGGATGTTTTCCTGTTTTTTACCCAGGAGAATACTTATGAAAACCAAAACGGGCTGACTTGAGTCTTTTGGAGAGTTTGCTTTTGTGTACACATGCTGCGTACTGTAGTTCACACTATTTTAGAAAAAGTTAAGTAAGAATTCCTATCAGACTCTAACAGATAAGACAACTAATTTGTGTAAAATGAAATTTTATGAGCTTAAGCACACAGCTGAATCAACCTAAGACCCATGTAGTTCAGCATACAATGCAAAAATCTCACATCTGGGTGGTCCACCCAAAATTAGGTAGCAGCTACTGCCCATTTTGCTTTAACTATCACATTCTTTCCAAGAAAGGATGCAGAAGAAAGTATTCGGGGAGAGAGTCATCTGTAACTGAGTAGGGAGTAGAGTCAGTTTTACATAATCCATCTTTATTCATGTCCAGACAATTCTAGAATTCTCCTTACTGATTTTTCTTTTGTAGATTTTTTTTATATTTTTAATGATCTGTATATTATCAGATTGGCACCAATGTCACAACAGTAATACAAGTCCAATCAGCAAATATATTAACAGATAAAGGCCTCAAAGAACATTGAAACAACTAATGTCAGACACCGAAGGCCCATTGAGACTGCAGTGACAACCGCTATTATTTATTTTTTTCTTATTGGTTAGAGTTTTATAATATCTTTCAATTTATAATAACTTTCAGTTCAAATTGACATGAATTAAGATTTCTCTTCATTTTATGCTCATTGCAACAAGCCTGTAAGTAGTTAGGTGACTACTTTTAAAAAGGAACCTGCATTTTCCTAGTTCTGTTCCAGCATCTTAGCCACTACTCCACATATAGATTTGCATTAGGTGAGAGAGGGTGGCATATAAATTTAATAAATGAAATACATTTTAATAATAAATTAATACAAATGGAAGTTCCAATATGTGTCTCCTTCCTTCCTTCCTTCCTTCCTTCCTTCCTTCCTTCCTTCCTTCCTTCCTTCCTTCCTTCCTTCCTTCCTTCCTTCCTTCCTTCCTTCCTTCCTTCCTCACATAAATATTAACTGATTATCAAACATGCACAGATAATTTCTCCAAATAATTCTGTGCCAGACAATTCCTTAATAAGGATAGAGATTCTCACTATGCACAGCTCTCTTAACTTTCCTCAGATACCTTCATCCATAAAGCTAATTACCCAGCTACTAGCAAGTTCTGCTGTTAATAAAAATCAAGTGTTCCATCACAAAATGCCCTTTAAAAAAAACCTTTAGACACACACTCTCTCTCTCCTTCACTCCCTGTCCCTCCTTCCGTCCCTCCCTCTTTCCCCCCTCCCTCGTTTTCTTGAAAAAATTAAATTTTGAGTCTCAATTTCTGGAATGAATTTTGAAGCTGATAGTGAGAAATGGTGTCAAGTCTTCCAGTTACATGTTCCAAATCCCATATATTTCCTTCAGAGAAACACAAACGCATTTGGAGAGCAAGGTAAAATGAGGTGAAGAGTTGCACTGACCTATTAAATGTCCTTTCCTCAGTCATTATGCATATATTTTATAGGGATGTGGGGTTTTAAATGTGATTGATATTTTGATTCTGCTTCACTATTAGTTAAGTGTACCATTAAAACTTTGCATGGCTGACACAACCAATATTTGTTTAATTTAATGGAGTTCAATGGCATATATTTCAACCAGTAACGTGTAAAATATAGCCTGATCTTCTTGATGGAAGAAATGTTTGTAGCTAATGCCAGGAGAACTCAAGGTCATGGATCCATTCCCATCAGTATAATGACTGTGGACATTTTGAAATGTAGTGATGCTCTTGGGATGCTCTTTTTACAGAGGTGACTCCTACAGTTCTCCTTGTTAGCTGGTCGTTATTTTCCTTAGAAAGAAGATAACAACATTTAAGCAAGGATTTCTTTGGTACTTTTCTTCACTGGCTTCAACAACAGAATATTTTGTATAGGTAGTCCTTGACTTACAACCACAATTGAGCCCAAAATGTCTGTTGCTAAGTAAAAGAGTTGTTAAGTAAATTTTGCCCCAATTTACAACCTTTCTTGCCACAGTTGTTAAGTGAATCACACTGCAGTTGTTAAATTAGTAATATGTTGTTAAATGAATCTGACTTTCCCATTAACATTGCTTGTCAGAAGGTCACAATCATAAAAAATATGAGTCAATTGCCAAGCATCTGAATTTTGATCACATGACCACGGGGATGCTGCAACAGTCATAACTGTGAAAAAATGATCATAAGTCACTTTTTCAGTGCCATTGTAACTTCAGACGGTCACTAAATTAACTGTTGTACGTCAAGGACCACCTGTATTTGATGGGCCCTTAGGACAAGTCACCTCTTGTATTCCCAATAGCAATAGCATTTAGATTTATATACCACTTCATAATGCTTTACAGCACTCTCTAAGCAATTTACAGAGACAGCATATTGCCCTGAACACTCTGGGTCCTCGTTTTACTAGCCTCGGAAGGATGGAAGGCTGAGTCAACCTTGAGCCAGTCAGGTTAGAACTCTTAGCAGTGAGCAGAGTAAGCCCGCAATACTGCATTCTAACCACTGCGCCACCATGGCTCAGGACAGTTATTATCCTGAAATAGGCAGATAAGTAACCACAGATCAAAGGTAGGTGAAGCTGAGTCACTATTCAAAATTCAAAACAGTATCTCTTGGAAATGTCAATTCAGACTCAACTGACCAGAACCAGCTGGGAAGAACAATGGGCAGTTCATGATCTCAGGTGTTTCAGTCCGGATTTCAGGAAAGGTGTTGAATCAAAATGAAGCACTGATTAGCCAAAGTAATAAGTGTATACACTTTAAAAGGTCTTTTAATCCTCTTGTCTTGTCCTGTATTATTTACATTTCTTTGCCACCCTTTTCCTGCTGAAGGTTTTGATGCAGGATGAATATTGATCCATTTAGCAAAATGTAATTGAAGATTTCTGATGTACCGGAATGGATAATAATACTTTGGACTGTTTGTACTGGAGGTAGGTACATTATAATACACACACACAATTCTTGCGCTGAATTAATGTTCAGCATCTGCAATTTCATGTATGTCCACTCCATCCAAATCCTCATTTCTCCACTGCTTGCACATGCAGTTTCTGAACTGTCTTTGTGGGCAGCCCTACAGGGAGTCCACTGCAGTAATCTAACCAAGTAGTGTTGTCTTGCTAGGCTGTAACTGGCATATGAGACAAAGCTGGACAAAACCCCTTTGGTCATCGTATCAGCTTCCACCAGCAGGTACCAAAAGGACTCCGAAAACCACTGAGCACCTCTTTTAGCATAATCTCACTAATTACCAGAGGGATGTTACTGGATGGCCTGAAAGGTTACAAACAGGAACTCCATTTTGGTAAGATTTAATCTGAATTTAATTCTCCCCAACTCCATAACAACCATAAAGCACCAGTTCAGGATTTCTTCAGCATTTCTAGTTCTGCCTGGTGTGGCAATTAAGAAGGAATATTATTGGCATATAGACATTAAATAGTGTAGGGAGAGCCTTGTGACTATCTACTGGGAGTAACCAAGGGTTGCAATGCTTTTTCCTCAATACTCCTGCCTACAACTGCCTAATCCTCTTTTAGGTGGATCAGAAGGATACCATGATCAATAGCACAGAATGCTGCCAAGAAATCTAACAGGACCAAGAGGAGTACATTTCCTCAGTCAAAATCCTGACAGAGATCATTTATCAGAGTGACTAATACTGTTTCTGCATTGTGCCTGAGCATGAATCTGGATTGCATCTAGGTAATCCATTTCCTTAATACCTTCTGCAGCTAATTCTCCATTATCTTTATAAAACCCTAGTGAGATCACACCTGGAATACTGCAACCAATATTGCAAAAATACTGCAACCATACTACAAAAAAGATGTTGAGACCTTGGAAAAAGTTCAGAGAAGAGCAACTAAGATGATCCAAGGCCTTGAGACTAAAACATATGAAGAATGGCTGCAGCACTTGGGTTTGGCTAGTCTAAAGAAAAGAATAAATAGGGGTGACATGATATTCCAGTTTTTGAGAGGCTGCCACAAAGAAGGGAGGGTCAAATTATTCTCCAAAGCACCAGAGGACAAGAAACAATGGTTGGAAACTGATCAAAGAGAGAAGCAACCTAGAATTAAGGAGAAACTTCCTGACAGTGAGGACAATTAACCAGTGGAAGAGCTTGCCTTCAGAAATTGTGGGCGCTCCATCACTGGAGGTTTTTAAGAAGAGACTGGACAGTCACTTGTCTGAGATGGTATAG
Source organism: Azemiops feae (assembly GCA_023970755.1). Taxonomy (NCBI): domain Eukaryota; kingdom Metazoa; phylum Chordata; class Lepidosauria; order Squamata; family Viperidae; genus Azemiops; species Azemiops feae. The sequence continues at coordinate 544,293 of JALGBA010000476.1, read as the reverse complement.
ATTCTCTTGCTTGAGTGGGGGGCTGGTCTAGAAGACCTCCAAGGTCCCTTCCAGCTCTATTCTATTCTATCTTCCCAAAACCTTTCCTCCAAACCTCTACTGAAGAAAGGGAAAAGTTGTAAAGATCAGCCTGATCAATAAGTGGCTTCTTTAAGAGAGGATCTACCACTGCTTCTTTCAAAGGTGGGGTTATAACATTTTCCATCAAAGAAGCATCACCCTCTTGCATGCTAGAAGGAGCATGAAACCTGTCTGAAGTCTTAATAATTAAAAGGGATATAAAAATAACAAGAAAGTGACTTGGATAACTTTCCCATATTGGATTTACAGAAAAGACTGTTAGAAATTTGAAGGATTTGGTGAGAAGAGACAGAGAAAAAAAAACATTATACGAAGGGACTAAAAATAAAGATTGTTAAAAGTGAGAGGAAGGAATACTAAGTTGGTTTATTTGATCAAGGTTAAAATCAGTGGTGGGATTCAAATATGTTCAAATATGTGAACAACTGGATCTCTGTGTGGATGCCAGCTACTGGTTCTGCTGAAGTGGTGCGAACTGGCTGAATCCCACCACTGGTTAAAATACATATGTTACAGTGGTAGGATTCAGCCAGTTTGCACCACTTTGGCAGAACCAGTAGCTAATTTTTTGTTGCCCAGGCCCAGAATGGACTTCCAGAAGCGGCATCCACACAGAGAACTGGTTGTTCACATATTTGAATCCCACCACTGATATGTTATCTCTGGTAATCTGTTAATGGCTCATCAGAACTGAATGAAGAGGCTTTAAGGATTTGTTTATAGATAAAAGATGGAATATAGGAAGAAAAATCATTTGTTGTACTTTAAGAAAGGGTGATAAGTTACTAAAATTGTTTATACTTGTTACAAAGGGGGAAATCATTTCTTTATATATTTCTTTTGTGGTTTTTTACTACCTTTTTCTTTCTTTTCTATTTTTCCCTATTTTTTATTTTCTGCACTTTCTATGTTTTATTTTATTCTTCGGTATTTTTTAGTTTGTAACTTTTTAATTGTAATTTTTAATAAAATTACTATAAAAGGAATAATTTTTTTGTTTTTGTTTTTTTGCTTTAGGGACCTTCATTATAAATTCATATCGGGATATTTCAGGTAAACATCTTGTTATTATTTCATTCTTTTTGCAGAGGTCTGACTTCTCAACGTCTTGAGAATTAGTTTACAGTATACAATATTTAAATACTAATTAATTAAATATCTAAATACTAATTAAAAATAATTTCCAGCTTCAATTCTTCAGAATCTTAGTGGTCTAACAATGACAGTAAAAAGAATTAAAACAAAGAAATAATTTCCCGGGCTATACTGCTTTTCTGCATCTACAAATAATATAAAATCTTAATTTATAGTAGGAATGGCTTTTTCTATTTCCTCTTCCCATCTTGATTCATAAATTAAACTAACTACCTGCTCAACTTTTCAAACCTTGAATTCAAGTCTGCAAATTCCTTTCTGGGTAAACCTGGAATTCCAAACAAGAAGTCAGGCTGATACATTGTAATTTCTTATTTCTTAGTGGGGTTTTTTTTGTTAATGCTACCATAAGAAGAAAGTTGAGAAAATGTTGGTCAAAAATCCAAAATCTCCAGAAATTGCCAAATTACTAGAGAAATCATTCACAATATTTACCTTGGTTGCTATGGTAGTCTTCTTAAAATACCACTCCTACACAATCAAATAAGAAACATGTGTTTCTTCTATCATGCATTTAATTTCTACTCAACCATAAATTTCAGCGCATGGCCTTGGGTCAGCTACCATCTTTCAGACCATTGAGGAGAGACACAAGCGAAAGAAAGAAAATCAGTTATCATCCCAGTGTCATTCAGCAGAAGAATCACTGGATGGAGATATCTGAAAATTAACTGATTGCAAGTATATACAGTGGTGGGATTCAATCAGTTTGCACCAGTTCGGCAGAACCGGTAGCTAATTTTTTGTTGCCCAGGCCCAGATATGGACTTCCGGAAGTGGCATCCACACAGAGAACCGGTTGTTCCCATATTTGAATCCCACCACTGAGTATATATATTTAATATAATAATGATCAATGTTATTATTGTTAGCAAAGAAATGTGGCATCTATTTGGATAGCTTACTTTTTTCTATCTTAATTCTGGATGAGTTAGGAAGAGAATAGAAGTGCAGTGAGTCGTATGAGAAACAGACTACTCAAAATGAGTTGTAAATAAGTTGCGAAGATAAATGATTTAGTCGTGCTCGCATTCGTCCAGCTTTTGATTCTTCTGGAAGCAACCTCCCCTCATTTGCTTCCAAAGAAATCTGTGGAGAAATGATTTTTCATCTTAAGATGGGACCACCCAGTAAGTTTGTGACCAAATGAAATTTGAATTAGCAACTTTCCAGTTCACAACTCTTACAGTACCTAAGGCCTTATATCAAGGTTTTCAATGAACTAAGACAAAATATAGCTAGATATTATATTAACATTCCTGGAAATAAATTTGAAATACCTGAAATATATTTATTTCTTGTCAGCATCAAATTTATTTGATGGTAGCAGTTGATGATCGAAAAACTTGGTGTCCTGCTCAAATGAAGTTCCATCTCACAGCTATGCGTGTACGCCTTACCCTTATGCTTAGTTTCCATTTTAGTTTCTTATACACAATTCATGAGCATAAATTCAATTATCTTCTTCACTGAACACTTGATGGATGGATGATGACAGTGTGTTCAATAATATGAACAGTTTCTCCCTCATCTTCACCTGTGGTTCCAATTCATAACTGATATTGCAGTTTTGAAGTTATAATCATAGGTCAAAAATGAAACACAAAATAGGGAAAGGCAGGACGCAGTATTAATAGATGCAGTAATGAGCCTATTCTAATAACTGGTGGCTAGCATTATTATTTCTTGTTAGATTGTTTTTGAGAATGAGGCTGTATTTGCTGTAGTATTATTTTCAAGGGAAATATACATCTTCTTCTTCTTCTTCTTCTTCTGCCATATCCGTTATCGGACGTTGGCGATCATGTTGGCAATCCTGTTTTTATCAGCAGCCGCACGAAAAAGTGCTGCTGAGTTTTGTCCAAACCAGTCCCTTAGATTTTGAAGCCATTATGTTCTTCTTCTGCCTGGACCTCGTTTGCCTTCAATCTTTCCCTGGAGGATTAAATGGAGTATGCCGTATTTTTCTGGGTGTCGCATCACATGTCCGAAATATTCTAACTTTCGTTTTTTACTTGTTTTGATGATTTCCCTTGGCTTTCCCAGGCGGCTTATCACCTCCTCATTTCTGATCTTGTCAACCCAGCTTATACGTAACAGCCGCCTGTAAATCCACATTTCAAATGCTTCTAGTCTCTTCAGGTGGCCTTCTGTCAGAGACCAACTCTCTACTCCATAGAGCAGGATAGAAAAAATATAGCATCTGACAAGCCTGATTTTCAGTCTTAGGCTTATGTCGTGATTGCAGAAGACCTTTTTCATTTTGAAGAATGCTGTTCGAGCTTTCTCTATCCTTGTCTTTATTCAGCGGTCATGTCCCAGCTTTCATGTAAATTAGAACTGAGGTGCGTGATCATTTCAACTTTTTCTAGTGGTGTTCCTTCTGAATTTACTGGTGGTAAGTTAACGGGTTGTTTGCTGATGACCATGACCATGAAATATACATAACGCAGCAAAATACTGTAAACTCACTGCTAGTGTTCCTGACAATTTTGCTGTGGTAGTATGGCTGTAAAAACAATGGCAGTAAATTTTTAATTAACTAAATTTTAAAAAATGGCAGTAAGAACAACTAGTTTCATAAAAAAAAAAAAAAAATTGGAGGAAGTCTTGCTACATTTGTATGTGCCCTCTTCAAAGTTTTTACAATAATTTATGTTAAAGTTTACGAATACAAGGATTAAAAATTAATTTACTTAAGAAGTAAAAAAGTGCAAAAATAATAAAAAAATAAAAAAGATATATAAATAAATGACTCCCCCCTCCTTTCAAACAAGCACAAGATGGGCAGCAAACAAATGTAACCAACAAATATATAAATAAAAAAGTAACTTATCACCTCCTGATAGTTCAATAAAAGATCTCTTATTCTATCTCATTTCTTATCAATAGACAAATGATAAAATCTCATCATTCATATAAAATATAACATTATATAATTTAACCTTAACCAAGTAAATCAGTTTTATATTGCTTTCCTTTCCTTTTAATACAGTAACATCACTCTCTAAAAATACAGCAAAAGAAATTTCTTCCCTTATCCTATATTTATTTATAAACAAATCTTTAAAACTTTGAGATTTGGTCCTGGTTTTAAAAAAGGCTATTAAATGCTTCCAAAAACAAAAACATATTTTAACCTTGATCAAGTAAATCCATTTTATATTCCTTCTGTTTACTTTTAAAACACTTGACTTTTGATTCCTTCAAATAATGACCCACAAGTTGATTGCTTATCATTTTCTCTTTGTCTCTTACCAGAAATTCCTTCATTTGTTTAAAACATTTCTTTTATAAATCCAAGATACGAAAGTTATCCAACTCACTGTTCTATTATTTGTATGTCCCTTTTAATTTATCAGCAACAGCCAATTTCATTTGTAAGTGTGATATTTTTTTTCCATATCATTCTTGTAGTCTAGCATTTTTAAATCCAGTTTCAGATCCTCATTCAAATCAGTTTCTATTTTGTCCAGTAAAATCTGTTCCTTTTCTGTACTGTCTTTTAAATCCGTTTTTATAATAGCAGATAATCTTAAGTGTAATTTCTGAGTGCATTGTTCCCACATATCCTTGAATTCTTCCACAGTCAAATACTATTCCTCCATTGTATTAACAGATCACTTGTTCCTGAATTGTCATCTTTAGTTCTTTCAGGTTCCCTCTTAGTTAAGCTTCAAGTTTCCCTCATATTGTGTATTTTTTCTAATCAATAACACTTTCCCATGGGAAGATTTCTTATAGTGAGTTTTAAAATCCTATATATATATATATATATATATATATATATATATATTTGTAAAATTATAAACAATCCACAAGAAATACGCATTCAAGACCATCTGGCCCCTTAATATATTTATAACTTTTCAGAATCAACATTCTAGTTACTCTTTTGCTGTTTATTCAAAATTAAGCATTTTTCTTTTTAAGCTTTCCTTCAAGGATAGAAAGAAACTCACTTGATGTAATGAAACTTGTCCTTCTGAATGTTCTATCAGAACCCACATATTGGGAGGGGGGCTCTCTCCTCTATTAGGTCTTTTCTCCTTTTTTCCTGTGGGTTCTGCCATACTCTTGGAGGGAGAACTATGGGAACGACAATGTATTTTTTCCACTTCGCTTCAGCCACTACAATGTATCCTGCTTCCTCTATCTGCTTGCTCTTTGAACTGTTTTCCCCTTGATGCCAACCTGGGGGTGAGAAAGGCTTATCTGGCTTATCTCTCGCTGCAGAAGACTAGATTCGAAGACCTAAAAACTGCTTCACAGCCTTGGGAATGGCGCCTTATCAGTCCCGTTCCCACGGTGGATTCATCACCTGAGGATTGGCCCATTTGAACTGACCGGATGAACTATTGGAGTGGGGTTTGCTTCTTGCTCTTTTAACCTATTGATTTGCATGGGAACCCCTCAGATCCAGCCTTCTTTGCCTGCTGTCAACTTCTCCTAATAAAAGATCCTTTTGGGATGAAATCTTTCCAAGAGCTCTGCTTTCTTGGGAAAAGGTTTTGAAGCAGGTCCTTACATGTTCTTAACATCAAAAAACTATTAACAAGCAATTTTCTTAGGTGATTAAGAAAGGAAGTATGCAAAACCTGTGTCCACTTGAAAGCTCCGAACTGCAGATTAGGTGACATGACTATCCCCTGGCTTCCAGAGCAATAAAAGTTCCAGAGACTGGTGTCTTATGATCTTCTTGTGTGGAACCTCTGTCTGGAGCACTTGTAGGCAATCCTGGTCCTGTCTTTGCTCCAGAGAGGAATTCCAAAGAGCCAATCCATTCACCAGCTCCTCTTTCTGCTATGCCTGTGAGCTTCACTCTCGGCAGGGCTGTCTTCAGTCTGTCATTACTTCTCTGGAAGTTGTTTCCTCCTCAAATATTGATCCAAATTTCTCTGAAACTTTTGTCTCAGCATTAGTGTAAGTCAACTATAAGAATTCTTTTTTAGTCCTGAATTTCAAGAATTTGTAGTCTCACATTGTTCCCAGAGGGTAAGGAAGGCTTCTTATATTGTTCTAAACTCCAAGGTGGTTTGTTTGGTTTCAGTTTAGCCTGTTGTACAAATCCAGTCAATTGTTGCTTATCCACTCAACTTTGATGAATGAAGAAATCATTTAAGATGGTGCATGATCTCAGCCCAAGCAACAAATAGAAAAGGTTTTTATTACTAAATAAAAACTATAATTTGCTATGCAAATGACACTTCTGAGTTGTGAGGCCTTTGTTTGTTTGACACAATTGGATCCCACCTAAGATATGACAATATAGCGAGCAAAAAGCATGTCCCATTTGACAACTGTTTAACAATGGTGTGAAGTTATAAAAGATTACTATTGCCCTGGTCTGATCAGAAGTAAACCCTAACATCTGGCACCAATTGGCTCTTGCTTTGCAGGTGGTCTTGTCAGAAAAATCATCTGGTAAATGAAAAACATTCCTGCCCTTACAGGTGGTCCTAACAGTTTATGCTTCAGTCACCTTGGCAATGCTCCTGCTTTGATTAAACAGATAGTTTCTGGGGCCAGAACTGTGAGTCTGCCAACATTGGCATTAGTTGAAAAGAAAACAGAGATTATCAAGTATAATGAGTGATATGGAGGAGAATATACTTTGTTGGTCCTCTGATATGGACAGCACTGGATCTCGGGGCCACGTGGTGGGGAAGAGAAAGATTTGGAGGTTTCTGGAATATAAGAAAGGGGAATGCTATCCGCGACAAGCAGAGCTACAGTTTACAGAGTATGCACAGAGGCCCATATCTTAGTAAAGTCGTGCTTACCAGTGGTTGCTTTGTTGCTACTACATATATCTTAGACCTTGTGTGGAATTTAATTTTTTAAAAATGCTTTGCTTTTGTTTGACTCACATAAATCGTATCGAGTGAGATAAAAGAAATATTTGATCTTCATCATCTAGAAATATATAGAAGGATATATCTCAGAGATATCTATTTTAAAAATGTCAAGCTGGAGAGAAATTAAATATGTGGATTTCATATGACAGGCAAAATTAAAAAAATATTGGGCATAAAGGCAGGGGTGAAGAAAGCAAACTGCATAGTTTTCACACTGTATCTTTTAGTGGGGTTCACCTTAAAATTAGAGTAAACCTTAAAAGACTCATAAGATAATTAAACCTGCTTAAGAAACTGCTTAAGATCTTTTATACCCCTCAGTTCTGCTTCCCCAAAGATTAACTGTGATTATTAGCTACTGAAAGGTTGCCCATCACTGTATTAAATAATTAAATAAATCCTGATACTGAATTTGATTAAACCTCCACTTAATCTAGTAATAATAAATAAATAAGTAATCAATTAAAATATAAGATAGGTCTGACTTTGGTACCTCTTCTTGAAGCATGGCTTAAATTCTTGTAGATTAAAAAGAATCGCTTAATTCTTATCCCTTTCTTCAAACCTCATCAGAACTGTTCTGTTTTATATTATTTATCTGTTTTATATTACTTACTTAGAACATGGCTACATAAAAATAGGGAAAAAAATCTAATGAAGGATCAGACCAGGTGATATATGGAAGTCTGTACATTTGTGTATGTACATGCATATGTACTGTACGTCATTTGGAGTTTCCATTGGAAACTGGTATTCAGAAAATAGTTTGTTACTCATTGCATCCCTTTCTATCTACATAAGGCAAATATACCTACAGTAGCCATTAAGTATTGAAATCTCTTCCCTAAAACAGTTTAGCTATGCTGTATTGATATTATTTCCCCAGATTAATTCCATTATCACAAAATGATATGGCAGCTGGAATGATTTGTTTTGAATCTGTTAAATGTCAGTAGGAAAGGGTAGGGAAATACTCTACTCTTCCTTTTTACTGAAAGTGCATTGTAAAATATTTCATAGTGTCCATATGTTTGCTATTAAACTCTTGTCACTAAGTAAAGGTTTTGGATTGGATAGGGATCCGGAATTCCTCACTCCATTTTTCATCTTACAATAATAAAAAAAAATTGAACAAGATTATAGACACAATCAAAGTAAACTCTTCATAATCTCACAACTGAAGCCAGTGTAAGTCACACGTTTATGATTTTAAAAATATTGGGAATGATATAATTTGAAAGACTATCTATCTATCTATCTATCTATCTATCTATCTATCTATCTATCTATCTATCTATCTATCTATCTATCTATCTATCTATCTATCTATCTATCTATCTATCTATCTATCTATCTATCTATCTATCTACCTACCTACCTACCTACCTACCTACCCACCCACCCATCCATCCATCCATCCATCCATCCATCCATCCATCCATCCATCAGTCAATCCACCAGAAGAGCAAGAATCAGAACTATGTATCTCCCTCGACACTCAAAGCAGTAAAAAAGAAGGAGGAGAAGAAGAAGGGGAGCAGTTCATCCATCCATTATATGCTGCCCATCAATTCTGGGTGGCTTACAAAATCGTACAAAGATAAATGTAAAAACAGTTACAATTAAGAATACTTAAATAAGAATTTAAGTCACAATGTGACTTCTCTAATGCTGAGGCAGCAGCTTGGCTCCTGTTTAGCCACACTCGCTGTGTCCAGGACTGAAGTCAGAAAAGCATTTTTAGCAGTTGCTGGGATAAAAGTATTATTGGTAAATCATTCATATCATAAACTATGACAGTAGGGTAGCCTACTGATCTTCGTGTCTGCTCTGAAGAACGCACGTTGCTCATGATCGTAGCTGTGGTGGTTACTCCGTTCCCACTGACTTCTATTCAATATTCTGTCCTCTCTAGACTCTTATATTAGATCATAACTCAACCAAAGATTTACCGCCCATCAAGTCTGGCAGGACATTACCTGTTGTTGCTAAGTTTTCTCCACATTGTTGTGAACACCAGGAATGTGAGTTACAGATTTTCATTATGGAAATATTGTTTCTGGCTCTGGCATTACTTTTTTTTTTTTTTTTTTTTTTACTTACGTATACATTTCAGTTTCACCATTGAAAAGTTGCTACCTCTTTCTAAAAGCTGTGAGGTTTTCTCGCCCGATAATAATTTCAATGCAGCTATTTCGTAAACTCTTACGGACAGCTGGAGGAGACATTTAGTAAAGGAAATAAATTAACCTAAGAGAATTACATTTTAATTTCTCTTTTCTCTCCACTAATGCAGATCCCAACAGATGTGAGTAATGTGTGTGACATTTCTTCCTGTCTTCTCTTTTTTGGTTCTTTTTGCTGATTACAAATCATGTGGAGGGGGGGGAAACCCCAATGATTAAAGCAGGCTTTTATTTTCAGTTTTCTATAATATTTTCATGGTTTTGATCCTTGTTCCTAATCTCTCAACACTATATAAGTTTATATTGAATTTCCAGATTAGGGTAAGGAATGTCAAAGTCAAACTATACAGTACATATTGACTCCTTTTCTCTTTCGTATATTCCCTGTTGCAGTAACTTCTATCAAATATTGATATTGCTTTGCAATTTAGAAATAGTGCATTTTTTTCCTGTGTGCAACTGTGCCTATTTGTATATGTGCTTATGCAATTCTTGAGCTAGGAATGGCAACTTTGCTTTAAAGTGTGAAACAAAATGCTCTGACATCCCTTTTTATAGCATTATTTGTTATTCATTTTAAACAGGAAACAGAATTTTCCTGAGTTCTATGTGGCGCTGCCTCCTTTTTGGAAGACTCTGAAAACCTGAGTCTTCACAAGGGCAAAAAGGATCAGGAAGTTTTATGAGCCCATTCTAATTGTTCTGGTTGTTTGAATTGCCTCTAGGTGCTATATATTTTAATATATTTTATTTTTTGGTGGCTATGTCAGGCTTTTGGTTGTCCATGCTGCCCCGAGTTGAATGTCAAGCAAGTAGCTCTATACACTGAATTAATAGAATGACATACAGGTATTCTTTGACTTATAACCACAACTGAGCCCAAAATTTCTATTGCTAAGCAAGACAGTTGTTAAGTGAGTTTTGCCCCATTTTATAATCTTTCTTGCACAGTTGTTAAGTGAATCACTGCAGTTGTTAAGTTAATAACATGGCTGTTAAGTGAATATGGCTTCCCTATTGACTTTGCTTATCATAAGATTGTAAAAGGTGATCATTGGGACACTGCAACTTTCATAAATACATGCCAGTTGCCAAGCATCCAAATTTTGATCACATGATCATGGTCACTGGTTTGAAAAACAGTCACAAGTCACTTTTTTCTGTGCCATTGTAACTTTGAACTGTCACTAAACAAATGGTTGTAAGTCAAGGATTACCTGTAATAAAAAAAATTCCTCCAACCTTGTTGTCTGTGCCCGTTCCCTTTCTTCAGTGGGCCAATCTGGGGTCTTCAGAGCTAGATGAGGAATCAGTATTGGTACAGGAGTACACATTAAAATACGATGACAGTTCTTTCCTTCTTTCTCTTTAATTTAGTACATTTGTTTTCTGCTGCAAGAATAAACATAATGTGAATTGCAGAAGCGAAGCAGTGGGACCAACATGTCTTGTGCACATAGGTTCCTAACCACAAGGCAAACCATTAATTCCAACCTTCTTGGAAATCTTCCTGTGAATGTAACTGCGAGAAACCTATGATTGTATATAAAGGTGTTATAAACAAATAAATAAATAAACGTGTGCACATGCTATAAGGTAAATGTGCCCTTAAGCTAAGCTTGATTCTTGGTGATTATGGCCATGTTGTTTTGTTAATGGTACTACAGACGTGGTCTGCCACTGCTACCTTCTGTTTGTTTATTTATTTATTATTACCGAGTCTAAGTATTAGGTCCTAGAATTGCCCCTTATCCAAGGACTAAACATGTTTAGTTTCTGAGATTAGACAGCTACAAACTCACACCTCCCAAAATATGAAGAGGCAATGGAAATTCTGTATCTGTTTGTGGACTGAAAGCCAATGTCTTTTTCTCTGTCAATATATGGGCCACCCTAATCAAGATTATCTGGATGAGTGATTTTGTGGCTACAGTTCTGTCAGTGATAACTATTAACATTCCATGTTCAATTCAGGATCAGTAATGGTTTTTGGTCGCTTTTTAAACCATATTAGTATCAACAAACCAAATGGTAACTTGGTAAAACAGTATTCCATAAAGCTTGAAACAGGACCCCAGCAAGATTTCTGTTAAATGTAGGGCTGAATTGATGGGGGGAAACAGTCTTTACTTAATGAGATATTTGATGTAGTACAACAGAAGCCTTCCTAAGAGAAGGCTGCCAGACAATGATTAAGCTCTTGGGACAAATGCTCAAATTCGTACAAATTTGAGTGGAGTCTGTTATTCAACAAAGTAATTTAGAAACATATGGTGGAAGCTAGTAGGTGTATCAAAGAGATCCAAATTATGAGTGAATGTCATTTAGCTAATAAAGTAGTACCTATAATTGGCTAGCACACCATGTACAAAAGTACTGGCATGTTTCAGACTATGATGACTCAAGCTGAAAGAAAAGGCCTATAAATACTAAATCAGGAGATGAGAGTGTTACAAATAGTTGGTCATGGATATAAAGAAAAATAATCTTCTTTCTTTTGAGGTTATCCAATAAAGCTGATGAACAGCTATAAAAAAGTCAAAGAAAAGTTTGTGTTTCTTCATGCAAGAAAGAACCTGTGATATTTTGCACTTCTGGACTTTAGTTTAATAGGATGATCTTATGATTGTCTATCTGTACTGAAATGCTAAGTCTTGTTTCTTTCAGGTAACAGGTAGCGGATTAAAGATGATCTGGCATTAGAACTGATTAGACAAATTTTCATTTGGAAGAAGAATGAAACTCTCTAAAGCACGGGTGCCCAACCTTGGCAAATTAAAGACTTGTGAACTTCAACTCCCAGAATTCCCCATGGTTGGCTGCGGAATTCTGGGATTTGAAGTCCACAAGTCTTGAAGTTGCCAAAGTTGGACAACCCTGCTCTAAAGGTAGCTTTTTACTAAAAATGGATCTTCTGTGGGATTGGGTTCATTAAGAGAAGCTGGGTGTTCTGCCTTCCATTTCTTTGAAATGTAAATAGTGATTAATGGAAGTTTCAGAAACATTCCATGGATTATACATGAGGAATATGTCTGTTGCCATTAACTGTTTACACGTGTTTGAAATCTTTAGCCAATTCTGGGTTTCTGATAGGTTGCCTCTGGTTATAGTCATGATGATTATTTGATGACTGCAGCTTTCCACAGTCTGTGGTGAATGAGCTGTCACAGTTTATGGCAGATGGTCATTTCTTTGTCCTTGCTCACAACCTCAGAAGCAGGTGTGACACAAGTTAGAAAAACAGGTCATCACTTGTGTCCAGAGTTTTAAAATCCTCTATATTCATTAGGGTGTTATGTATATATATCTTTCTTACATTAAATCACATTTTGAATTATGTGTTCAAAATATTGGAAGCGTATGCTTAAAACATATCCAATTTACAAAGCATCAGTCAGATATTACTGGGAGCATTGTAAAAAAAAAGTTTTGTGCTTTCTGGAAATACTGTATGACTCTACCAGAAATGGAAGCCGTCCTTTCTGATCTATCCTGCCAAATTCAATGTCAGAATACAGCTTGAAAAGAAATTTGTGCCTTTTGGTTCCCAGAGAATTCTCTTTCTCCATTTGTGCATTCTGATAGCAACTAAAAATATTTCTTTCACAACAAACTTTGGATTCTCTTGTCTACTTTTTTTTTCGTTTAAATGATATTTAAATGGTTTTAGCAATTCTGATAATTTCATTTTATGGATGGATGATTATTTTTCATTTTTCACGTGGTCTTTAAACTTTGCTGGCTGCTTTGAGACACAGAAAGAAAATGGGATGTTTTTGTAGTCATAAAATTAATGAGATTATGCCTATCTTTGCAAAGTTGTGATAGCCTTCTAGTAATTCAGAAGGGAGAGAAACTGACAGGCATGTTGTACCATAATCTCACCTTCTTACAAAAGGCATTAAAAAAAGCCCTGAATTTCTTCTGACAACATTTAATATTTCTTTAATATTTATTAAGTGGCACCTCATTTAAATAGAAAAAAAATCAGTTAATTAGAACATCTTGTGCAAACAATACCTTGTCATATCTAAATATCTGTATAGTCCAACTACCCACCCACCCCGCAAATTAACCCACTGCAAAATTAATTTCCATAATTTCTTTTTGGCTAGATGCTGAGTATTTTACATTTAATGATTCAAATGAATTAGCATGTCATTCAGGCTGCAACTATAACATTCTTTTAATAGATTTCTTGGTAGTAATTATTTTCCCCTTGGTATGATCTTGTATTAGTTATATTGCAGAATGATTCAATCTGGTATGTTATTTTTCCTTTCTTTTCTCAAAAAGGCTTGAAATTATTATATTTCACTTCTGCTATAAACAGATAACCTGACATTTTTGTCTGAAATCTTCTTTGGGGTCAGATTTCCATCTAAATAAAATCTATAACTTTAAAACTTATGGGGAAAGAAAATCTGTTAATCTCCATTTATGTCTGATACCACTGATGTCATTTACATAAATATGTAATTGATGTTTTTATTTCATGTGGACAATTATGTAGTGTTCCTGACCAGATTTTGGGAACAATTAGCTTGTCTTTTTATTTCAGAGGTTGCTGAAACACAGATTTGGTCTGTTGCATTTGAGGCTGTTAAATGGAGGTCCATTAAATTGAGATTTCAATGTATTCAAATTCACAAACAGATAATTGGATCTAGAAATTAAGGCTGCAATCCAACATCCATTTACCTGGGAATAAATCCCATTGAAGTCAATAGGCTGACTTCTGCACACACACACACACACAGACACACATAAGGAAGCTCACAGAGTTTTAAATCATATTGCACTTACAGGAAATCTATTTGAAATCAGCAAGCATAAGTAAGAATGGTTAAAGCCGAATTCCCAGAGGATATTAAGCAAGATTATTTTAATTATGGTTTATTTAATAAACCTTAGCTATCCATTTCACACATATTGCTAAGCCACAATGGTAGGTTCACATTTCACAGTAAGTCAAAAAGAAGCAAAATTTAATTTAGTTACACGATTTATAGGGCTGCTTGTCTTGCAAATGTCATTATGGACAGCTACCATGGAATTAAAAGAGAGAGCAAAAAGAACATAACAAGAGTAAAAACCCCATCATAAATAGTACAACTGAGGCTAACCACAGTCATGTTCATATTTCCAAACCAATGCAAGATGGCTTCACCCAATGCCCTGACCTAATACCCTTAGGAAGAGCCAACAAGATTGGGCCATCTGAATGCTGAATGATAAGCTGTTCCATAGGGCAGCTGCCATGACAGAGAAACCAGTGCTGTTGGGTCTTGCCAGATGGCATTGTTTCAGAAAAGGGACTTGAAACAACATTACGCTCCCAGATCTTATGGGATAGGCAGAAAATTAGCATAGATAAGCAGTCCTGCAAGTCTCCTGGATGATGAAGGACTTTCTAGGTAATGACCACCACCCTGAATTGTTCACAGAAGCCTATGCAGCTTAGAAGCTGTGCTGCTACAAGGCTATACTGTGGTGCTGTGGGGGCCTGGGGGGGATGAAACCCCTTGCCCACTGGAGAGATAGTACACAGTTAGAAGTCTGCTGAAAATATTCTTTATAATCGAAACACCACCTTGTCTAAGGCAAAGGTAGTGAACCATATCCTTTTTTATGACTTGGGGACTTCAACTCCCAGAATTCCTGAGCCAGCATGGAATTCTGGGAGTTGAAGTCCACAAATCAGAAAAAGGCCATAGACCCCCCCTCCCGGTTCTAGGGTCAAATCTAATGGTATCAATCTGTTTGTTGCACTTCAGCATGATCAAGTTTGGCCTGAGATTACAGGAAAGTTAATAGATTTGAGAGACACAAAAGAAATCAATATGGGATGATTGCTTGATAAAAGGTGATGTTAATGCAAACTTCCCCAACCTGGCAGTTGGTAATTGTGTTGATTGCAGTTACCAGAATTCCCAGAGAGTGTGACATGAAGATGTTGGCAACTGCAGTCCCAGCACATCTGGAAGGTTCTTAGTGAAGAACGTTGTTTTAATGCAAAGTGTTTCTGCATGTACATTTTCATCCAAAAATGTATAAAATGCATATCTTAGTCTATAAATGCTGATGGAAATCCATCATTTTAATACAGTACAATTTGTAATGCATAGCACACTGCCAAACGCTTAGTACAAAATAGAGTTGACAATGCCATAAGTACTGCCAGAAGAATTATTTATTATTGTAGCAATATTATACTGCATGAAATGTACTTTGCATTTTAAAAAAAAATCTGTCACATATTTGGCTTTTATTGGCAGTTCTAAAAATCGCTGTTCTTCCGAAAATCTTTTTTAAGGAATATTTTTGTCACTCCAATATGCTTGGGAAGCGGAAAATGCAAAGATCTAATTCCAACATCTATATGTGGTAGAATTTTTGGATTTATTAGGATTTGCGTGTCTACTTTATGCTCCTGATTCTGCATGCCTCGATACGAGCAAGCTTTTCTCTTTTGCAGTAATATAAACGATTTAAGAACTATTTTTCTGGAATTCTTTTATGCCCATAAATGTATTGTGAAAAATAATTAAACAAGTCCATTACTTATGCATCTAAATCTATAGTATTTTAATATATACAAAAAGGTTATTTACTTTTATGCTTATTTTTACACCTTATAGTGGTGCTTCATAATTTATATTATCTAAATATTCACACTCAACAAACCTTGATAGACATATTTGTCAAAAACTCCATGACAGTTTAAAAAACTCATTTTTTGCGATCGTGACGAATTGTAGCTGGGATGATGCCAGAAACCTACAGACTCTAAGAAAGATGAAAATCTCTTCTATAGCAACAACACACAGTATACATAATTAATACTGGTTTATCATTGTTCAGCTGCTTCAAATGTGCCTTTTTCTGCATTTCTTTGTTGTATAAACTGTTCAATCAACATAAATCCAAGAATAATAATAATAATAATAATAATAATAATAATAATAATAATAATAATAATAATAATAATAATAATAATAATAATAATAATAATAATAATAATAATAATAATAATAATAATAATAATAATAAAGTTGGAAGGGACCTTGGAGGTCATCTAGTCCAACCCCCTGTTCAGGCAGGAAACCCTATACCATTTCAGACAAATGGCTGTCCAGTCTCTTATTAAAAACTTCCAGTGTTGGAGCATTCACAGCTTCTGGAGGCAGGTTGTTCCACTGGTTAATTGTTCTAACTGTCAGGAAGTTTCTCCTTAGTTCAAGGTTGCTTCTCTCTTTGGTTAGTTTCCATCCGTTGCTTCTTGTCCTGCATTCAGGTGCTTTGGAGAATAGCTTGACTCCCTCTTCTTTGTGGCCGCCCCTGAGATATTGGAACACTGCTATCATGTCACCCCTCGTCCTTCTTTTCATTAGACTAGACATACCCAATTCCAGCAACCGTTCCTTATGTGTTTTAGCCTCCAGTCCCCTGATCATCTTTGTTGCTCTTCTCTGCACTCTTTCTAGAGTCTCAACATCTTTTTTACATCGTGGTGATCCAAACTGGATGCAGTATTCCAAGTGTGGCATTGTAAAGTGGTATTAACACTTCACGTGATCTTGATTGTATCCTCTGCAAAAGCAAAGGTTTATTTATTTAAAACATTTATATAGCTGTCCATTTCATAACTGATTCATAATATGTAGAACACATTGTGAGATTTCTTGAACTCCAATAACTTTTTCCATCGTTTGTTTGTTTTAATTTAAAACAACTCATTTTTTATAGAATTAAAACAATTACCATTGGGGGAAAAATTAGAAAAAAACTTAGTGCCCATTTCTATTTGTTAATTTTATGGAAATGCTCGTAAGCAAAAAAGAATTTGATGCAGAATTCTAAATATTAGCATTTTCCTTATTAATTTGAAATATAAGCAAGTGTCTATGGATCTTTCTTTTCCTCTCTAGGAATATCAATAGACTTTTCAGATTATGTTTAAACATAAAAATTATGTTTTGTTCAGCTTTTGAGGTTTTTAATGACATTTTATACTTGTAATATGCTGAATATTTTTTATTCAGTTTTTATCCTATAATTTTATTTTATACTAGCACTGGTTTTATGTGAACATTATATATAATTTTGAGTATTCAGTGGTCGAAGAATGTCTTTATGGAGATAAATAATCTTCATCAATTTATTTACTGTATTTTTAAACTCCCCAATAACAAATTCATTGGACAGATAGAAAAGAATGAAAAAGAAAATAAAACAGCACAAAGAAAAAGCAGTATAGGAAAAAAATGTGAAAACATCATCATATAATTGGATGAAAGAAAGAAAGAAAGAAAGAAAGAAAGAAAGAAAGAAAGAAAGAAAGAAAGAAAGAAAGAAAGAAAGAAAGAAAGAAAGAAAGAAAGAAAGAAAGAAAGAAAAGAAGAAAGAAAATCCCATTTCTTGAGAATTGAAGTGTGTTGTTTCCAGATTGGTATATCACCCATGGGTTAATTAGATGCTCTGGAACATATCCTCTTACCTAAGATATTTTAGGAAATGGGGTTAACCTGTTCTGTGACAACCCCCAATTACAGACTTCTTGAGAGATTAGGTCATCCCATTCTCCTAGATTTTCCTGGGCACTAAAGACTACTATTCTATAGGCAAATTCTTGATAGTTTTAAAATTGTATTGTTTCATTTTGTTCACAAAGTGTTGCAGTGAGTAAGCAAACAAAACCTTATTTATTCCAGAAAGTGCCAGACAATGATCCCACATTCATTCCAGATATACCCAGTTCATAAATCTGCTTCATCCAGAGGAATCCACACCTTTCCTTCCTAAATAAAGAATGTCTGATGATATCTCAGAAGCAACGGATGGAAACTTCTTAAGAAGACAACAACCTAGAAATAAGGAGAAATTTCCTGACAGTGAGAACAATTCATCAGTGGAGCAGCTTTCCTTCAGAAGTTGTGGGTGCTCCATCACTTGAGGTTTTAAAGCAGAGATTGGACAGCCATTTGTTCGGAAAGGTATGGGGTCTCCTGCTTGAGCAGGGGGTTGGACTAGAAAACCTCCAAGGGTTCTTCCAGTTCTGTTATTCTGTTATTATTTTGTTATATTGGCTGGCAGGATGTCTTAGAGTCCTCTTTTGGCTAGAAAGAAGAACTGTTAGTAGTTTGAGAATCCTTGCCTCAAGAAGACAGGGGAGTAAGTGACATTTGCTTGGACCTAACAAAAAATTCTTCCCAGCCTCATCCTTGCTGGTTAAAATTGTTTTATCAAGGCAAAAATGGGGAAGAATGCAAACAGAGCCGTAAAAAGTAGAATATGGAGAGACTGGAGATGTAGAAAACAGAAAAAAAAACAGAGGAATCAGTCCCCCTTGGGCACTGAAGGAGCACACAGCAGAACTGTTTTCTCAAGCACTTGGAAAGACGATATGGATGGAAGATCTTCAAGTCAATGGAAAAGAAAAGTGCCTAGACCTGTGGCAAAGAGTGAAGTTAATTTGTTTGAATGAAAGAGAGGGAGGGACCCTGAAGAGAACTCAGAAGACTCTAGGAAATCACAGGAAGTGGAGTTAAGTCATTGTAAAACCTCTGAATCTGTAGGAAACAAGGTTTTTCTAGGTAGACCCAGAATAATAGGGAACCATAAGCTGGACTACAGAATCAGGGCACACTTATTTTCTGTGAGTGGGCTATTATGGAGCCTGATTTTAAATAGGCCTGCTAATTGCTTCAGTTTTTGTATCAGAATTCAGTGTATTTTGCACAAACTCAGAGTTTGTATGTTGGTTTCATTTTAATTCCCTGAACCTTGGACCTGTCTCTCTTGAGGCACCGTATCGCATTTTATGGGAGTTTGATGTGCAATACACTGTAATTTTTTATCAGTGCTAAATATCTTCAGTCACCTATGTGTAATTGTTTTGAGCATCCTGACTACCTAAAATAGGACGGTTTTTAAAAAAATATTTTTCATTATTTTACTTTTAAAATTATAGGTGCTTGCTTTTGCTGTTATCAAGTGTCATACAGCAGAGATGAGAGAGGTAGGTGTTTATCTGAGTTACCCAGGCAATAATTAAGCCTTTCCTCCACCCCCACTGAGTTCAAGAACAATGGGAGGATTTTGTATATCTTCAGTGACCTCGTCACACAGTCAGTCTGATTGGCTGCAAAGGGGCTGTGACATCAAATAGTGATCCCAACCAACCAAGATGAAGAAAATATTTCAGTTAAAAATGGAGCCTGAGCAGCAGCAGATGGAGATCAATAGCTGGGAAAAGGCCAGCAGCAGTTCAGTTGTTCCTGAGGTAAATGCTTTTCATATACTTTTTGATTCCATGAAAAATAATCTTCCTAATGAAAATTGTCACCCCACAAGTGTCTTGCTGACTTCATTGGCAAGGCTACCTAGGAGCAAACATGAACTGTCCAGCACATCATTCATACCCATAATTTTTCCATGGTTTTTCTTCTAATAACACCATTGTACTATAGTCTCATTCCCATCCTATAAAAGTAGCTGAGGAAGTTTAGTTGTTGAAGGACAGTTGATTAGGGTGTTAAAAAAACGAAAACATTTTGAGCTATATATTATACGGTACTGCAGTGCTAAAGAGATGAGTATAGGAATATCAATGGAGAGAGAGAGAGAGAGAGAGAGAGAGACAGAGAGACAGAGAGACAGAGAGAGATGGAATGTAATGATATATTTGATTATATCATAATGATATTAAATATATAATGAAATATTTAATTATAAGAGCCGTGGTGGCGAAGTGGTTAGAATGCAGTATTGCAGGGTAATTCTGCTGACTGCCAGGAGTTCGATCCTGACTGTTTCAAGGTTGACTCAGCCCTCCATCCTTTTGAGGTCAGTAAAATGAGGACCCAGATTGTTGGGGCCAATATTCTGACTCTCTAAACCACTTAGAGAGGACTATAAAGCATTGTGAAGGATATTTAAGCCTAAGTACTATTGCTATTGCTATTGATTACTATCATTACATTGACCCATGTTTTCTTGGCATCTTTACAGAAGTGGTTGGACAAAATTTCTTCTGGGATGTTTTCTTTCCTTTTAACTTCCTAGTCTGCTCTATATACATGAAGTTTCCTGGTACTCATTCATACAACCACAAACCAAATCCAATTCTAGCTGAAGAACAAAGAACAAACAATGGTCATAAGGAATGAAAAAATTATAAGGAAACAGAACAATCTATAAAGGAACATAGAGTCCAATTGCACCAATATGCAATTCTATAGATACTGTTCAAAGAGACTTTGTTGTCGCCGAGATTTTTTGGTATCACTTCTATTCATATTTTTGTTACCCAATAAAAATTGATTCCTCTACAACAGCAGTCCCCAACCTTTCCGGCTTTGAGGACTGGCAAGGGGGGGAGGGAGAATGGGAATGGTTCTGTGCAAGTGGTGGGCGAGTGCGTGTGAGCACTCCGTTTGTGCCCGCCGATTATACAAATGGAGCTTCGTGTATGTGCATGCTCACTGTTCACACAAGTGAACCTGCATATGCACACACATGCCCACCACTTCCAGGGCCTGGTTACAAAACGGCTGTGGTCCGGTACTGGGCTGTAGCCTGGGGGTTGGGGACTCTTGCTCTACAATGAGAACATTAGCTGGGATATGTATAGATTGATTCAATCTGCAACTACATCAGATAGAAACATCCTTATGAGTGGTAACAGAGATGTAGACTCTTCACTGTTATCCAGGATACTTGCTTTGAAAAGTGAAATAAACTACAAATTTATCAGAGAAGGTGAAGGTTCACTGGATGGCTGTGTGGTAACATCATGAATGAAATTAAATACTTCCTAGATATGTTGGGCTAGAATTAACAGATATAATGCCCAGGAAGGCTACTGCTAGCAGGCCATTATGAAAATGGTAGCTCCAATATTTGAATTTGAGAAAATACTGTGGATAGATAACAGCAACAATACTGCGAATTCTCATTTTAATGGACAGAGAGGAGTCAGTGTCTGTTATTCATAATTATCTGTTAAATACAAAGATACATCATTTGTGCAACAATGTGATTATACTACAGGCATGCATGAATTTTGATCATGCGAGCATGGGGATGCTACAAAGGTTGTAAGTGTGAAAAATGGTCATAAATCACTTTTTGCCAGTGCCATTGTAACTTTGAATGGTCACTAAATGAACTGGTGTAAGTTGAGGGTTACCTGTATTTCATCATTTCTCCCTCTATCACATTAAGCACTAAAAGTTTGGTTGAAGCTGAATCCGTACCCATGGATTTCAGGCAGAGCTCTGCGTATGTGATCATCAGATTGTGCACCTTCGACCCAAAGCAAGCAAATATTGGAGAAACAAATGGGCCAGCTCCACTTAAGTTGATGTTATGGCCTCTTCTATGATGATAAAGACTTCGTTCACACAAGCGCAGTATTGTCTAGTAACCTTTTTTTCAAGTGGTAAAGAGATTTTGTTTTTAAAATCACAAAGGTAGTGAAAAGTAGCGTTTCAAAGTCACCATTATAACTTTGAAAGATAGCACATGAAAGATTTTTCTTTGTCATGGTGCCTGCCATCTGGAACGGGTTTGAGAACAGACACTGGAGAGGATGGTTGGAGCGCTTGTCCCATTCTAATTAATTACTTTGTCTTCATTAAGCCAAAGATTTGGACAAGTCCTTTGAAGGGACAAGGTCAGTCATTCGCTTTTTGGCTTTGTGTCTCTCCTTAGTTATAAAAGCTGCCAGGGACTGTAGCTGATAAGGTGGAGTCTTGAATATAACTCCCAGTCTTGTTTTTTGTAAACAAGAGAGAGACAGATCTTGCCACAGGGTAAAATACCCTTTAAAATATGATTTAAAACCATGCTATATAATGCTTAGTCCATTTTCTAATCTTTCTCTTTATTGTCCGTCAATGATGGCATCTTAGTTCCAGGATATTTTTTTAATGCTTTATGTTTTTTGATAGCTACATAAGGGTACCTGGGGAGGTTAATTGGAGTTTGGATGTTGGATCTTATCATTCTGCTGATAAACATCCAACTTTTCTCTCCTTTTCAACAGATGTCCTGAACAATAGCCTAGATAGGGTGAGAAACTGTATGTAAGTGAAGAAAATAAGTCTTAATCCAGACAAGACAGAAGTTCTATTAGTCGAAAGAGAAGCCAAAACACAATTTGGAGTACAAACTGTCCTGGATTGGATAAGGCTTCCATTGCAAAGCTAGCTTGGAAGTACTCTTAGATGGTATAGAGATGATTTTGTTCCATTTTAGCATATCTGCCAGTTGCAAACCTTCCTGGGGAAAGAGATTCTAGCTTTAATAAAACGCTTTGAGGGTGAGATTGTGTTACATTTTAAAGTCTATTTAAGAACCGTTTTCCAGCTTGTTTGGGATCCAGTTCAGTCTACTGATAATTACCTATGAAATCCTTACCTGAAATCCGAAATATTTTTGGGGTACGGGAAGTATAAAGGTTGCCTATAATTCATAATCCTATTTTGAGGAAGAACCGTAGATCAGTAGTAAAGAATTCACTTTGTGTGCAGAACATCCCAGGTTTAATCCCCAATGCCTTCAGGTAAGGCTGCTAAAACCTAAAAAAAAAAACTTTTGCTAGTTAGATCCATGTTATATTACATGTATGAACGGTCTGATTCTTTTAAGGCAGCATTTATACATCGCATTAAAACAGAGCACCCTTGACAGCACTTCTTTCATAACAGTTATCTTGATTTGTCAAATTTATGTAGCCACCCATCCCACATGAAGTGACTCTGGGTGGTGTACAGTAAAACCAACTACTAAAACTGGCTACAAAGTCAAATTAGAACAGAATTAAAACAATAAACATAGACAAAAACAATTGATAATAGAATTCCTATTCTTGGTCTTGTTTTCAAGAGGTTGTATGAGCCACGTTGAACTGTTTCAGGTTCTGGTTTTACTTTCTGTTGAATACATGGGATTTACATATTGCTTTTTAAATCTGGATTTTGTATACCATCATAAGTGTTCAGTAAACAAAGGGTGAGTTTTTATAATGCTTAGTGCTATCTCTAACTCCTTTCTTCTTCTTTCTAAGGGAGCTAAATTGACACATCTCAAACCCTATATAGATTGGAACTAAGCCCTGGGGATTTCAGTAGGATTTATGTCTGAGCAACAAGTTTAAAGTCAGGATGTATGGCTAAGCCTAAAACTGAAGAGGTACACCAGAAATAGATTTGGTTAACCGCACTACACTTCATGCGAGGTTCCTTTTCAAAGATGTTGGAGACGTGTCACCAATGAGTCATGCTTACAGCTGGAGGGAAGCCCATTATCCAAGAGGCTCTGCTGAGCATTTGTTAGAGTCAGCCCAAATGAGAGGACACTCGAAGACTGATTGATGGCGCTCTCCTGGACCGGAGTGAAATGAGATGCCTGCAGAGAGTCTCTCAGGCAACATCAGGAGGTTTTTTTTGTTGTTGTTTTAATTGGAAGGGGTCCGGTTGACAAAAGTCAGAGCTGGAGAAAGTTGGCTAGAGCTGAATCTCAGCATGTAGAACAAGGAAAAATAGTTCTCCCTTTAGCTGTGTTTTATGTCTGCATCCCCAGTGTTGGTGGCTGCTTGGGATTTTAGTCATGATTCAGTTCAAACACTTCCCTTTTTCAAGACAGAAGGAAAGTGGTTGTGTTTTTCTTGCTTTGCTTCTAGCCAATTAATTTTGTTCTTGTTTTATTTTGCTTCCCTAAGAAAAAAAGACCATGTTTAGCATGTGTGTACCTAAGCTGTTTGGTAAAGGTATATTTAGAGACAACTTGTGCGGTCTGCACTCAGATTCTCGTACTATAATTTATTAGAATTCCATTTTCCCCAATTTGCTTTTCCCCGGGGAAAAAAAAGCAAGCAGAGTAAAGCAGTAGCAGTGCTTCCTTTCCAACACTTCTCAGATAAGAAATGGGCCCTCAAAGCAGCATATTTCCCTAATTTGGTCCTAAATTCACCATCTGCTGGCAAAGAAAAAGATGATATTTCTGCTTTCTTTGGGCAAAAGCTTTGCCTATCCCACCTGCAGGAAAAAAAAACCTAGACCCTGTTTCCTGGAGCTATAAACTGGACTTCATTGCCAATAGTTTTACTTTTCCACAATTTGCTGTCACTATTGTGTAAGAAAGGAGAGAGAGATTTCACATGCACAGAGAACGGGTATGAGTTTAATGATGTACAGTATTTAGAAATAAGACATTGATTAGTTATTTTTTACTTCTTTAGAACTTTGTAATTCTGACTTATCTTTCTACCTTAGTTAGTTCATGGCTTAGAATTGTTCTTCACTTTCGTCTGTGGCACAAATATGCCTTAGCAACGTGTCGTATGGAATTGTCTTCATATCCTTCCCAGCCTATTCACTGACCAGCTTTAAGTGGTTCTTAATTCGATGATTATTTAAGTAGTGTTTTCCTTCTTACTCAATCACAGGTTTTACAATGGGTACAATCTGATGTGCTTTGCCAGACATTCTATTTGGCAATGCAGTCTGTTGATTCCTAAGGAGTTGGATCAGCCCAAAATCTAGGCTGGGATGGCTCATCCTTCTTTCTGGTCCCTAAGCATTGCCTTCCAAAGGCTATTTAGGGAACTGAAAAGGTCTGGTTCCTTCAAGTTTATTACCTGCTAGATTTCTGAGTGATCCCTAGCCAACAAACCTGGATACACTTGAATAGTAGCTGACCAATTGTGGTGGATGGAGAGGTGAAAGTGCTGGGAGAGGGAGAGGCACGGCTCTCTTTTTTTGCTGCTTCACAGTGCAGCTTTCCCCGTATCTTTAAATTTCGGGGCTGATTTTGTATATGCGGTCAGTATTTTACTGAAATAATGCTACCTATATCCAAAAGAAACCCAACTATCAGCTGGTAGCAGCTGTTGCTCTGGCCCCTGAACTTGCTCATGCAAAACCAAAGCAATATTTTAGAGATGATTAAACCTCCTTCTTCCCCTATTCCCAGCCACATCCCCTCATCAGAGGAATGATTATTGGATGTTTTCCCACTCCTGGTAACTTTTGGTCAGAAGGAAGGAAATGAAGTTGGCGTCTTTAAACTTGGACAATTTTTTCCCTAATTTCATAACCAATCGTATACATGGGAGTTGTTAAACAAATACATTCAGAAAGCATGCACTAACTTGTTGTTAACTCACGATTACCTCTAAATGTAGTCATTCTTATTACTTGCATAGGATACAGATAATTTGAGTAACAGCCTTTAAGTGTTACAGGTAGTCCTCGACATACAACCACAACTGAGCCCAAAATTTATGTTGCTAAGCGAAACATTTGTTATGTGAGTTCTACCTCACTTTACGACCTTTCTTGCCACATTTGTTATGTGAATCACTGCAGTTGTTAAGTTAGTAACACAATTGTTAAGTGAATCTGGTTTGACTTTGCTTGTCAGAAGGTCGCAAAAGGGGATGACGCTGGGATGCTGCAACCGTCATAAACATGAGTCGGTTTCTAACTTTCTGTATTTTGATCACTTGACCCTGCTGCAATGGTCATAAGTGTGAAAAATAGTCGTAAGTCACTTCTCTCACTGATGTTGTAACTTTGAATGGTCATTAAATGAACTGTTGTATGTAGAGGACTACCTGTATTAATTGATTATCAAAAAACCAGTTGTTACTATAGTGACTGTATCTTGTGTATCCAAAATATGTTGGAATTTCAATCTCTATTACCTCTTGTCAACTTGGGATTTATCTCCCTTTGGTGTAGTTATTTTTTATATTGGAAAGAATTTTAACCACCAGCAAAATCCAGATACTAATAGAAGAACCCTACAATTCCCTTTAGAGCTAAACTATAGATGGTGCTCAAGGTACTAGATGAAGCATTGCAATTAAGAACATTTCTCATTTATTTAGCAATATCAGAAAATATTTTTTTACTTCCTCCTTGCAGATCTCATTTAGGTGTTTTACACAACTTCTTGGTTAAGAATTTCCATTGCTTGACCTTCTTTTCTCTTTTACAAACTTGTTGCCAGCATACCTACATTACAAAAATGTGTCCCTATTTCTTATTAGTTTTGATTGCTGGCAATGTTTTTTATTAACAAAATTGCAGCGTTGGTCTGGCAAAACCCCATGAAATTTTGCTTGGGTACAATGCTTTTTTTTTTTTTTTTTAAGTTAAACATATATTGCACAATTGGGGGTGAGAGAAGCAGCCAGCATTTTCTGACACTGATTCTCTAGAGCAGGGGTGTCAAACTGCCGGCCCGCGGGCCGGATGCGTCACGCTGAAACCGCGCCCACCCCATTGCCGGCAATGGGGGAAAAGTCGTGATACGTCGCGACACGTCACGTGACGTTGCGAGTTTGACACCCCTGCTCTAGAGGCAACTTTTATTATGGTGCCCCTACAAAGGAATGACATTTGTCCCTTGCTTTGCTAAGAGGTACACTTATGATAAGACGATTCCCTATGATAGAGATATTTTTGATTTCCCCCTTCAATTCTCCTAAGGTTAGCTCTTCTGACCAGCATCCCTTGCAAACAGTTGCTCCAACTGGTTTGCAAGGAATCAAGCTACTTAACCATTTGAGAGCAAGTTTCTTACTGAACTAATCCATCACCAGTGAAAGGGAACCGGTGTCTAATTCTTCTCTAGCAGCTTGCTCTGACAGTGTTAAATTTTTCTATTTACTTTTGTCCTCTATGGAACCCCTATTTTATTGCCTCTTCCAGATGAATTTGGAAAAGCAATGCCTTGGCAGCATCGGAGGGTTCTCATGTGAAAATAAAAAGTATGCATTTCTTTCTAGAAGAGCAAACCAGTGAAATTTTCTTCACCGTTTTTAATCTATGTAGGTCCAGATGGTGCATATTCATGGAAAGAAGCAGGAGATGGCAAAAAGAAAACAAACAGGGAGGTGAGTCAACTTTAAATCATTCCTCAGGTATTCCAGGAACCTCAATCAGTTAGTGGAATAGCTGACAAGGAATTACAGTAAGTGCCACAATAAAACCCTGATTATCAGGTGTGAAAGATCAGGCCCACATGTGAAAATTCAGTTAAACTGATTTATTGCTACTCATGCCTATACACAGGAATCTTCTCAACTAAATGTTAGCACCTACTTGGAGTTAGATGAGAATCAGTGGAATTCAAGGGAGGTTGGATTTAGTTCATTTGTGGCCATGTAGAGATTCTAGGCTGATCCTTCCTTTAACTCCACCCCCAGTTTCTGCCAGTTTTTCTCCTACCCTGGTTACTCTTAAGAAACTCATAACCACCCACCTTTTATAGCATAATGGTAGGAACTCAGGAACAATTTTACTATTGACCAGGAGGGGACTGACAAGGAGAAAGAGGTTTATTAATAGTGGAGTCAGTAGCTCTCTGCTAAATAGAAGCACCTAACTGTAGGCACACCTGTAAAATTAGTAGTCTGATTTCACTCTCCAGGTTCTACCCATGCCTATATAAGTGGACATTAGAAGAGGTTTCTTAAATAAGTCAGAGCATTGATAGGTGTGATATGAAAACATTTGCTCAGAATGCCAGTTTCCCAGGAGAAGTAGGTATTGAGAAGGTCCTAACTGTTACCCAGAAAAGAGATGTATCTGCCCCTTTATTTGACTGAGGAAACTGATTTGAAAAATACAGAAGGAGAACAACGAAAAAGTGCAAATATAATGATGGACAGCCTTGATCGTGCCAGGCAAAAGGAAAATTTTGAAGGCTATGGGCAACGCTAAAGAGGGGACAACCAATCTCCCAAAATAAATAACTTGCTCTTCTGCGCCTTCTCTCTGTTGATGGAAAGATGTTACTTTGCATAAATCATTTCTGCAAAAGAAGAAAAATAAGATAGAATTTCCAAGCACAATAACCTGAAATTAACATTGAAATTAACAGGATTTGACTTCATAGAAATAGCTTTAGAACAGAAGCATTAATTTGAAATATGTTGTTTCTTTTTCAGAAATATGTTTCAAACCAAGCTTGTTCTCCCAGAAATGACCTTTTCTCTTTCTGTATCCCATGATATAATTTTTTTCTGGAGTCGCTACTGCAACAGTTTCAATAGAAATGACATTAACTAAGGAACAAACACTATGTTATCACGTTAGGAAAAATCACACAAGCTCTTGCCTTGAATAAAGATGTCTTCATCTTATGATGTGTGGCCTAAGTGAGTAAGAAATGTATATTTAATGCCTAAATCAAAGCAGACTGATGGTCTCCTTAAATCAACTTAGATAATTTGGAATACAAAAGCTTCTTACATATTGTATGAAGATGCTTATTTTTTTGTTCTTTTGTCCTTAATGATTACAGTGACACCTACTGTTTCCAAATAATCATTGTTTATTTCATATTTCATTGCCGACATTTTTGCAAATAATTGTTTTGTACATTCTATTTGTGAACGTATTGCATGGATTCCTCTTCTCTGTTTTCTGTTTAACTTCGGGAAAACTTTGCCAAATCATGGAAAGGCACACTAGTTACAAGAGTTAATTGATTAATCTGTGATAATATCCAAAGAAAGAAAAATGTATGCCTCAGCGTATCATTAAATATTAAATTAAAAATTTATCCTTTGCAGTTTAGAATTAGGTATGTGCACACAATAGAAAACACATTTTATCTTGAACTTGTAAGAAAAGAGCCACATTCAAAATGATCCATCGGAATATTCAGAGCTAACTATCTTCCAACAGGGGGGAAAAAATTCAAGAAAGCTCAGGTGTTTTTTTAAGTTTTGATGCAACCGGATTAAAAATATTACACATGTTTTAGTCATAGGAAATGATAGGTTAAAGAAAGAGGCTCTTGTGCTTTTGTTTTTCACCCCAGGACCACCAGTGAAATAGTCCTTGCTAGTAGCTACCTGCCACTCAACTTGCAGTAAAATTGGCTAAGGAGATTTTTTTCAATTAGAATTTTTTTTTAAATGTCCATAGGACATAATGCTGCCATTTTTTAAAAAAGTTTTCACAATTCTATTTAGAAATAATCCACTTAGCTCATTTTTGTGTAGTTTGGATGGCAAATAGTCATCATGGCATAAGCACCACACCTACTTACTAAGTTCAAGAACAGTACTGCTTACTTTTTTCATTTACAACCTTCCTTCACAAAAGAAACAAAACCAACAACAATGCCACTGTATTTTGTTGTTTTCTTTGCTACCTTTGTGTTTTGTTTGTTTCAGAGATTGCTGCCAAAAAGGTGTTACTACTACTAAACTTTTATTATGGGTAATATCAACATCAGAAGAGCAAACAGCAACAGCAAAGTACCATTATATTTGTTAATTGCCAAGTCCCACAATTTATATGGGGGGGTCTAAAAAATTCATAATGTTCAGATAATTCTTTCAAGAACACTCTATGTTGGTTTGGTTGGCTTGTTGAACTTTGGCATAAAGGTATTCGGCACATGCTGTTATATTTATCTTGCTTCTCAGTACATTTCAACATATATTCTTCAAAGACACTTAGAACACCAACAAGGACATCCCCCCCCCAAATCAGCAATTCCTTCTTCAAAATCTACATGACTTACCTAATAATTGTATCATTACACTGAGAAGGAACACTGCTTCATTGCTCTGCTTCTGATTATTTATACCAACTCAAGCCGTGAAGTTGATTTTATTATCAAAGAAGACCTGGTGTGATGACCCAGAGCTCTCAGTTGTCTTATGTAGGTCCTGACCAATGTCTCCTGTCTCAATGGCCAAAGAAAAATATATTCAGTAATACTGTGGATAATAAGAAGGTTCTGCAGAGTTGGGAGGCTTAAGAAGAAACAAGGAATATTTGATGAACATATTGGGTAGCGCAGCTTAAACTCAGCATAGCTTAGGGGTCTTCAAACTTGGCCCTTTTATGACTTGTGGACTTCAACTCCCAGAATTCCTCAGCCAGGCACGCTGGCTGAGGAATTCTGGGAGTTGAAGTCCACAAATCATAAAAGGGCCAAGTTTGAAGAGCCCTGGCATAGCTTAAACTTTACAGCCTGCTTAAACACAGATTAATGTGTGCTGTTAGCAGAAATCTGTATCTTTGTATTTGGAGGAACTGATGAAGGGGGGGGGGGAATTATTGTCTAAATGAGGTTCATCCCTTGCTCTTGCATGACACCTAGTGTTGACTTTTGACCAGTATTCCTGAATTATGAAAGGGTATGAGAGCTTTGGCTTAATGTTGCTCTTCAATTTTATGAATTGAAGCCCCAGTTGCATAGCAACATGTGATTAATCAGCTTAATATGTCTTCACAGAAACATATGACTGTGTTCCACAAGAACTGTTGTTTTATACCTGAAATAGGAAGGAAAAGGGCATGAGTGCTGGTGTTATTACTACCTCACATGATGTCACCTGGGGCCAATTTAAAAGCTGGTGTGGAAGAAAGTTGAAGAAAATATGAAGTTAACTAGCAAAAGATCCCATGGATGTATTGACCTCCTAACTCATCAAACAGATGGCAACAGGAAGAAGAGGAAAATAATTATTTGTTTCCAATTACTAGCCCAAATAATGGTATAGATTTCAAAAGCATCTATAGTAGTATCTGCTTCGGAACCAAGTTTACTCATAGTTCAGAAATACTTAGAATGGAGGTCATAATTATATCCCTTCCACAAGAGATCCACTTATTGCAGCCTGCCCCGGGTTTCTACATGTATGTGGAGAAATACATGATTTCATAGATGAAACCTTCTGTCAAATTGTGAGGTGACTCTATCACACCCTCCAATTTTTTAAAATTTATCTTTGTAAGTTTCTATGCAACCCAATGTACTGTAAATACAGCTCATATTATTCATGTATGGTGTGTCAATTAATCTTAATTTCTACAGATCTTTACCATCATCTTCCCGGGCATTTCTTACATTGAAAACTTTATCTCAAAAATAGTTTTTGGCATAAAATACTTTTAAAAATTCTTGATTTAACTTTGTGATCGGAATAACAAAATGTGTTAGAGGCATAACACAAATCAAGGAATAAAATGGGCCCTACATTCTAGAAAAATGTCAAACATCAACATTAGAGAAAGGATACATTTGTATACATCTGTTAAAAATAGGAAAAGACAAGAATAAATATAAAATAGTATGTTACTTGAAAGGGATAGCTATATACTTGGGCCATGGGTCAAAGTTACTATTTCTTGAAATGTAGCTGATATGCTGTGGAACAGTGATGGCGAACCTTTTAGAGACCAAGTGCCCAAACTGCAACCCAAAACTCACTTATTTATTGCTGGGTGCCAGATGGGTGTGGCCCACTGGGTGGGTGTGGCTGTGGTGGTCATGACATTGGGTGGGTGTGGCCAAGGTGGGCATGGTCACCTCGATGTTGCTCGTGGGGAGGGACACCTGTGGGGCAGGGTTGGGGGAGATCCAGGGGGTCTCTGGCAGGTGGGGCGGTGGGCAGGAGGCTCATCCTGCCAAGTGAGGTGAGACGAGATGAGGCAGGGCGGGGGTGCCATTGTCGCAGGGCAAAGCGAGGCAGGGGCCGGCTGCCTGACACCATTGGCCCCTGCACACACAGGCCAGCGAGCGCATGGGGGCCGACAGTGTCTGTCAGCAGCCACAGCCTGCCAGGTCCTCGACTGGCACACTCTGGGGCTCCGCAGCCCACCGCCAGCAGTTCAGAGAAGTCGCCTCTGAGCTGGACGGCCGGCTGACAGCTGAGGCGATGCAGTGGGTCATGCCTGGGAAAAGGAGAGCATGCGAGGCCAGGAAGGATGGCATGGGGGGAGGGAAACCAGCTGTGCTAGGATGCATCCGGCCTAGTGGGACCTCGGCGAGTTAGCGGGCGGTTGGTTGAAGAGGGATGGTTGCCATCTCCAGGGCATGGCACGCGTGCCCACAGAGAGGGCTCTGAGTGCCGCCTCTGGCACGCGTGCCATAGGTTCGCCACCACTGCTGTAGAATCATGTTTGCATTAATAAAAGGGGATTTTTTGACCTGTGATACATTCATTGGAAAATGAATTCAATATCATAATCTTAATCTTAATAAATAGGAGTATTCAGTATTCAAGATGCAAGAAGGAAAAAAAATACCCAAGCCCACTAATATGAACCATACATTATTAAGGAATTCTGCAAAAGCCAACTTTTCAGAGGAGATGGATGCCTTCCTCCAACTATTTCAGCAGCCAGAAAAATCTATTCAGTTCCACAATACATCTGATACAGTATGCACAATTAATTTCATGGAAACTTTAGGATCCATTGCAGTTCAGAATGTTATTAAACTTCATCATCAGCTGATTTGGCACTGAATGAAAAATAACAAGCAAGTTTCCCCAGAGAGAAAGTGAACCAATGTTCCAATTACCACTACTTTCTTTCACAGCAAGATTGTGATAGTGATATTGGTAGTTCATGCCCAGGCATCTGGATTCTGGCCATTTGTGTGTGCAGATAGATTACTGGGTTGAGCTTCTCTGCTCTGTTCTTACTGTCGGATGTGGAGAAGTTAGTTGATATGATTTAGAGGATTTTTGTTTAAGAGCCATAACAAGGAAAATGACTTTTTCAAAGGAATGTATTGAGGTTTTGAACAGAATGAGTTTTTAAACAAATCCCCTGCTGTCTAGATTATTACAAATTGAACCCATTCTGCTTAGTCTGTCTACAATGTGCAGAGTCACTTTCAGACTTAAATGGGCAGCATATGAATGAATGAATGAATGATGTATCCTTCTTTTCCCTTTCTGTTCAGTATAGCCTTGGAACTACTATCTAAGGGATGGGCAATCTAAGCTTTTTTGAACCGCCCAGTTACTTTGTAGTAAGATGGGTGGCCAATAAATTTGATATAGATAGATTGATAGATAAACAGACAGACAGACAGACAGACATTTCAGGAACATCTTCTAGTGGGTCATGTTTCACTGCCTTCTATAATTATGCATTCTGAGAATAGAATATAGATGTCAAGAAATATCCCCTATTGACTAGAATTTAGGCAGACTTGACACACTAATCAAATATTTTTATTAGGGGTACCCAGCTCACCTTCATGAAGTTTCAAGATTGTTCATTGACTCCCAAACTTTTAAATATGAAAATAATTTAATAAATAGCACTTTAGTAATAATAGCAATAATAATAAAGGCCAAGTCCAGTCTAAACATCTGACTGTGTGACCAACCATAATAATTATCACAATAATGACAACTCAAGACCAACTCTGGGTAACACTTGTCTTACTGCTAGCCATCTCACCTTCAGGACTAGGGATTGAGGGTGAGCAATACATAGACCTCTCAGAATTAATTGACACCAATTGACCCTTCATCATTTATTTACCATCTATTGACTTCAAGACATTGACTGACTCCCTTTTGACTCCCAGCCATTTATTGATCCCTTGGATAGTCTCATCAATTCTTGTGGGTCAATAGTGACCCACTTTCAGGAACCCTAATTTACACCACTGTGTTCATATATTACAAGCCCTTAAAAGATTCAATAATATTTCCAAGAAAATCTGTACAAGTTTTTATCAGGTGAGTAAATAATAAAGAAGTTACTCAGGAGCAGTAAAACTACCATTCAATAATTTAACAAGCTTACTCATTCATTAGCATTAGAGAGTTAGGTATCACAGACAAGAAAATACGATGAAGTCAAAATTTGGATAAATCTGGATAAGACTGAGAATTAACAAGTTTCACAATAACTTTCCAGTGAGATCAGTAATATCTTTCTATTTTATTCTTATTCCTTGCTATATAGAAGCAGATCATTAAAGTTAAAGATGTCCTTGGAATTAATTGAAGATTTGTATTTTTAATGTTAAGTAATATTTTTTTTCAATAACTATACTGGATGTTAAATTTGTAAGACGCTGAATGGACTAGTTTTGCTTTTTTGGGTTACAGTAGATTTACTCACTACCTAAAACATGATGATGATGATGGAAATGATAATTTTTTTTTTTAATTCTATCTTTTCCACTTAATGACATTCCACATACAGTAACAGATAGCACTCTGTATATACTTACTGGGGATAAAGCTCAGCGACTAAAATTAACCTTATTTTTGAGTAACCACACATAGGATTGTGTGGATAAATAATTTCTTAGTGCTATTGCACCTGAACAATGTTAATCGAATTTAACCAAATCTTTAAGAAGTGTCTTAATATTTTTTTTATTTATTGTACTATATGCCAAATTTAATATGACATTAATTTCTACTTTTATTTCCTTTGGACTTTTCCACTGGAACGCTTCAGTGTTTATTTTTTTCATTCTAACTGAAAAAAATCATATTGGATTTTAACAGAAGTTTGAATTATTTAATTATTTAATTTAATTTCAAATCTGTAATTCCTCCTAATTTTATTTCAGTACTGCGAAGTTCCTAGAGATTTTATGTACTCATGAAAAAATGATTTTTCACAATTGCCATCAAGATTGAAGAACAAATTCGTATCATGACTAATACTGAATTTCAATGGAAAGTACTACAAGGAAAGTTTAGAGGGAAAACCCCTTTTTCATCAGATCCCAGATTCAGATTTAACTTTGGCAATGGTTTATCCTATTCAGGCTTTGATTCACCTTTTTTTTGGAATAGTTATATTTCAAATAGGGAGTGTCAGAATATTTCTACATCTAAAAATTACTATAGTTGAGATCTTCAAAAATTACTTTTTAAAGTAGTTTTTATACAATATAAGAGAGTTGATTTAAACAATGCATAACATCAGCATTTTTTTGCTTATTACTTATTTATATTGTTTGTATACAAGCAGTCCTTGGTGGAATGTTGGTCATAAGTCCTTGCGGTCATAAGTCAAGGCACCGCAGGACCAGACTCAATTTTATGACTATTTTTACAATGGTCCTAAAGTGAGTCACCATGATCATTAAGCAAATCATATGGTCTTTAAGGAAATCTAGAATATCCAGTGGGCAGTTTTTTCTGTTTTCTGCCCTAAGTGGGCAAAAAAGTCAAAAATTGTGATCACGTGACCATGAAATGCTGCAACCAGTTGTAAATGCGACCCGGTTGCCAAGTCCCCAAAATATGATTATGTGCCCTTGAGTGAATAGCGACAATCGTAACTTCAAAAGCTTAAAAAACTTGGGTCTATGGCTCAGAATGTATTAAGGGCCAACTACATGAATTGACTATTAGTTGATTAATTATCACGGCTGCTATTTGTATATATTTCTTTTGTGGATTTTTAAAAATTCTTTAATGTGTTTAATTCTTTTGCAATATTACAGTCACTTGCTTGGGCAGCTATAGAAAAAGAAAGAAAGAAAGAAAGAAAGAAAGAAAGAAAGAAAGAAAGAAAGAAAGAAAGAAAGAAAGAAAGAAAGAAAGAAAGAAAGGAAGGAAGGAAGGAAGGAAGGAAGGAAGGAAGGAAGGAAGGAAGGAAGGAAGGAAGGAAGGAAGGAAGGAAGGAAGATAGTGAGTGGCTCAATAAGCTAATTTGCTCCAGTGTCACTCATTACTTGTCTGTTCCTGCAAAGAGTTCTCTAAATACATCCTTGGTTTGTGTGACTGCTCTTGCAAACATTGGAAACACGTCTGGCCCCTTTGATCATGCATTCACCACAACTGAATTTTTTTTTTGCCCATAATCTATATAAGTATTTTGTTGTGGCATTGCAGCCCTGCAGACGAAGTGAGGCTGTGGCTTTTTTTGTATGTGCTGGAAATGCAACAGCTCACTGCCAGAGTTTGTTGTGTTTATTTATTCCCAGATGCCAAATAAAATTATGAGGTGAGATTTCATCTTTATCACATGTCCATCATTGAAGCTCTCAGCCTGGACAGTATGATGACTCTCAGTCCACAGATAATACAACTGTACATTTATCAAAGTACAGATAACATTCCATAAATGATTTTTGCTGTGTTTGAGCCCTTGTGAGGTGCTGTGTAGATCTGAGATAGTGTTGAGAGTTTCTCTTAATTTCTCTTACCTGTGATATATTTACCTTAGTTGTAAATAATCTTACCTGTGATGGGAAAATTTTTCAATTCCAGAGAGACAACATGTCAAAGGAATCTCTGTTGGCTGTGGATTTTCCAGATTGTTTACCCTGTGGAAGTAAACAAGGCAATCTGCCTTCATTTTCATGATGATAACATGCAAATTTTGTATCAATCTCTTTCAGACAACCCAGCCAACACTATGTTTTTCTGAAAACAGATTACCTTGAAATAAACCTAGATGATTAATGATGGAAGTAAATTCCCTTTTATACAAGCAGTGAGTGAAATGTTGGCCTCTTTGAATCTACATTTCCCTGTGTATCTCAGTTTAATTCTTTTTTGCAAATGTAAGCATACTGCACATGCTATCAGTTATCCATTGCCATCTTCCATGAAATTCTGACATAACTGTGCCAATGCCATAATAAGAAATATCATAAGAATTTGACTAGTAACCATTGGTTATCATTGTCTCTGCTTATGTGAAAATTTTGCATGGTTTTGTCCTGTGGCATACCTTCCCATGGGTTAAGTCATGGTAGCTAAATTTAATACAATCAACTCACAATCATTCATTTAATAGGTAGTCATTGACTTACAATCATTCATTAATGACCACTTGAAGTTACAACAGTGCTGAAAAAAGTGACTCATGACTGTCCTTACACTTACAATCATTGGAGCATCCCCATGGTCACATGATCAAAATTTGGGTACTGGGCAATCTACATGAGTTTACAATGGTTGCAGTGTCGTGATCACCATTTGCAACCTTCCTAGATGGGTTCCATTGACCAAAATCAATGGGGGAAATCTGGATTCACTAAGAATGGCATGATTCACTTAAAGACTGCAATGATTCACTTAATGACAGAGCAGAAAAGGTTGTAAAATTGTCCATGCCTCACGTAATGACCATATCACTTAGTGGTGGAAGGTCTGGCCCTAATTGTGATCATAAGTTGAGAACTACCTGTACAATGGCTAAATTTGGCAGGAATCTGTTATAAGAAAACAGTTCCTAAAAAGGATTCACAACTGCTTAGTTTTTGTCTGCATACCTGAAATAGACTTTGTGCATCAGTGGTGTCATCATGGTATGCAACACTGGGTCTAACAAACTCATATTTGTTGCTTGAGGATCATAGTCTATTATCCTCTGCAGTATTGTATTGAGGTTTTGCAGAGTGATGTCAACATTTTCTCCAGTAACAATGAAGTCATTTAAATAACCATGAGTACCTGGACTGCTTTGTATACTTGATCCATGCCAGTTCAGGTGCTTCTCCCAAAATAAGTCTATTATAATAACGCTGAAAGAAAAATCTTCATCAGGGTCCAGTCCAAGCTGGGAATAAACAAGATGGAGACTGCTTTAGAAAGAAGGTTGCAGTTTATTGAAGAGGAGAGCCAGACAGAAAGATGGCTCTGGGAAAACTGACCACATGTAGCAGGGAGTGGTGGGTTTTTATACCTTCTAGGGCTTTTGAGATTGTTTCCTGTTCCTGTTTGAGGCTTTGTATTTCCTGTGTCATGTACTTTGACATGAGTCTGAGTGTGCTCTTTTGATATTGGTGGGTTAATCCTATTATGTCTCCAAAGGTCATGTCTTTTAGAGTTTGGGTGGGGTATGTATATTTTAGGTGTCTTTGTCTTCCTAATCTCTTCAGTTTCTAACTGGAAGGCTCCAACCTTTCTGAAAGGATTATTGAATTTGCATTTCTAAAAGCTGGCCTCTGCTGAGTTTTCTGTCTGGAGGGGTGGGGTAGGAGAAGTTTCTGCCTTTTTAATATTCCCCAAAATATTTCTTTCTCTGGATTCTTCCCACAATAACATAACTGTGTCTATGTATGGTTATAAAAATCTTGGAATATTTTCCAGTTTCCAAATGTAAATAGGCTTCTCCTATGTCTGTGACTGAAATGCTGTCCATCAGTGAAATTAGCAAAAATGTTTGTCAATTCTTGGCCAGGGGTATTCAGCCAATAGTGAATGAATGATAACTTAAAATCCCCACATAACCTTTCTTTTTGGCTATTAAACCCATAGAGATAGTCCCTGAGCGACAACCAATTTTTATATTTATATTTCTATATTTTACTTGTGTTTATGATATCAGAACTGTTCTATAAAATCAATTAATAGTTTGTGCCCAAACTCTTTCTGCATGTTAGTTATGTAAAGTTGAATTGTATAGATTTGTGTGGAGCACTTAAATGATTTAAGTCTTTCTGTGTATAATGTCATCTGTGACATTATCAAAAACATTAATCTTCCCAATAAAGCCAGACATCCTGCTGCAATTTTTCATTTTCTTTCTCCCCCCCCCCCACCACTCTTTGTGACCAGTTTAATGGTTTTCTTCCTGTTTGGTTTTTTTTAAAAAAAAAAATAACCCCACTTCTTTATAATCTTTGTGTCTTTTTTGCCTTGATGAACAAAAGACTCTAGAGACAGGAGCCCTTTTTCTACTGAAAATTCCAGTAACTTATTGAAATCCTTGTTAATTACCAGAGTCACTTGGTGAATGGGCAACCATATAAAGTGAATAAATAATATATTAGTTTCCCTTTTATTCCTTATTCAGTTGTTCAGAGTTATGGACAAATGGGTGTCCCTAGAAATTAAAATTAAAATTAAGCAAGCTAACCTCTAGCAAATTAATTAGCTGTAGTTCTCACAGACACAGCGTCTGCTTAATCAGTCAATAATAAGAACTATACTACATTATCATAAATCATTTTAGATCAAGGGATTTAAATCAGTTTTCCTTGTATAATTATACTTCTGTTTTTAGGGAAAAAATGCCAGGAGGTGGCATTCCTCATGGAAAATTAAGCCTTTCTCAAAACACTTTCACCTTGCTCAGATAAAATAAATGAAGTCCTGTCATTTATTTGCAATATCAAGTTTCTATGCACAAATTATCTAAGTTAGCTCAGTAATGAATACTTTCCGAAGTGTCCATTGGAGTTGGGTCAAAAAAAAGACAAGATGGCATGAAACTGTGTGTGTGGGAGGAGTTACAAATGGATAGACTTTGACCATCTGTTTATATCATCTCGTTTTTTTTACCCTCTGCCCCATGGGTACCCCATAAGGTTATGTCATTCCTGATTTGGTAAGGGGCTTCAGTGATAGAAGGGGGGTTGTAGCTTCAAATCTCTCTGAAGGCTGCTTTTGATATTTCAGTCAATTTGAGGGGATCGTGCTATTACAATAATAGCAAAAGACATTTCTGCCTTCATTCTCAATTTCATTGCAAAGTTTATTTTTGCAATCTTTGGCCAACTAACCTTTGTACCTTAGGAATATGTCCATCAAACTCACCTGCATCTATTTTTTTTTTAAATAGGACTCAGAAAGCTGGAGATAAGGCAATGCTGTTGTTTCTGACAGAGAAGAGATACAGTTCAGGGTAGGCAGCTTAAATTTGTAACGTTTGTATAGCAAACCTGAGAACTGGGATCTAAACTGCAAAACATCAGAAGGGCATAAGATTGTCTACCTCTGTTTAGAGAAAATTCTTTCCAGAGACAGCAAATATATAGAATTCAGCAATTGTAATACCAGTTGGAGTAAGGCTTTGGCACCACTCTTGTGCTTGTTGAAATTATCTCCTGGTCTGTTTATGAAAATGAACTGCTGCCCTAACCCCAACCTCAACCCTAACTTTAATCCTAGTTGTCATTTTCTGTCTTTTAGAAACAAAAAGGTCTATTTGAATTTACATTATATTTACTACTAGTAGTCGTGTAAGAATTAATGAACAGTTTTTCCAGCTGCAGGTTGTGACTTCAGGGCTAGTATTTAAAATGGCTGAAATCCAGGACCTTTATTGACCTCACTGGCCCTCTTTGAGGCATCACAACTTTCTCCCCCATCATCATTAGAACAGGACAAACCTAGGAAGTTTGGATGCCCTAGGTATTATGCTAGAATTTTCTCATGAAAATGTTCTTTATTACTCTTTTGGATGTAGAATTTTTAATTTTTTCCCCTTAGGTTCCTCTTTCCCCTTTTTAATCAGCATAGTTTTATATTGTTTTAACTTATTAAATTTGATCATTGTATTATAATGATATTTGGTTTTTATGTGGCTACATGGGGGAAGTGGTATAGAAATATAGTAAGTAATAAATAGCAATTAATGTCTCAATTCACTGAAAAATGTTCATTTTCAGCATAAAATGATTGAGGCAAAAATCATGTCTGAAGTATTCCAAATTGCAGAACACTTTATGAGACACAGGTGTTTGCTGAAAGCTTTTGATCCTTTCTATTTATCAAATGATCTCCAAGGTGCAATGCATCAGATTAAAACAATATAATAAAACAATCAGTACAGAGGAATAGTATCTCCAAATAAGCCCAGAAATTTGGGCAGCCTATTTCAATGCTCTTCTGAAGAAACAAAGGGTTTCAAAGAATCCTCAAGACTGAATATAGGAAATAGAATTTCAGTAATAGAGAAGAGACTAAGCCAGGTAAACAGACCAGCTGCACTGAGATGAGGCCAACATAAGCAGAAATAAGATCATCTGGAGACCTTTGATGACCATGTACTTTTAGGTTGTTGCTGCAATGCTATTGATGCAAACAGACTGATTTTGTTAACAAGGAATATTAGGGACTGCAATAGCAGAAACTAGTTATTATTTGGGTTGGAGCTGTTGAAAGAAAAATCTTCATCAGAGTCCAGTCCAAGCTGGGAATAAACAAAATGGAGACTGCTTTAAAAAGTTGCAGTTTATTGAAGAGCAGAGTCAGACAGAAAGATAGCTCTGGGAAAGCTGACCACATGTAGTTGGGAGTGGTGGGCTTTTATATGTTCTGGGGCTCTTGAGGTTGTTTCCTGTTCCTGTTTGAGGTTTTGTATTTCCTGTGTCATGTACTTTGACCTGAGCCTGAGTGTGTCCTTTTGGTATTGGTGGGTTAAGCCTATTATGTTTCCTGTCCTTAGAATTTGGGTGGGGGTATGTAGATTTTAGGGGTCTTTGTCTTCCTAATCTCTTCAGTTTCTAGCTGGAAGACTTCAACCTTTCTGAATTGATTATTACATCTGCATTTCTAAAAGCTGGTTTCTGCTAGTTTCTTCCTGGGGGATAGGGGCTGGGGCTGGTTGCTGGTTTCTGTCTTTTTTTTTTTTTTTAAAGATCTTCTCCATTATTTCTTTGGGGAAATATATTCTGCCTTTCTAATATTCCCCAAAATATTTCTTTCTCTAGATTCTTCCCACAGAGCAATATAGAGAATACAGAAGCAAATAAGTGGTAGGAAAGCCACTGTATAAAAATGAACTCATTTTTTTTTTAAAAAGAACAATTATGATCTAATAAGAAAAGCCACTGGTAGCCAGCTGAGAAATACTTTTATTTTTTTGCTATACTAGTGTACTTCAAAGCCCATTCACAAATTATCTTTGATGGGGATTCAACTCCAAAACTAATTTCCTTGTGTTTAACCCCTAGCTGCACAAAGAATCTGTAAAAATGCTGAACATTGACTTGACTATCTCAACCATGTAGTTAACCATCATAATTTCATGCAAGTAAATGAGTAAGGGAAACATACAATACCCCCTCCACTTATGGGAGGTTGATTCCC
Organism: Azemiops feae; assembly: GCA_023970755.1. Lineage (NCBI taxonomy): Eukaryota > Metazoa > Chordata > Lepidosauria > Squamata > Viperidae > Azemiops > Azemiops feae. The sequence goes on along the minus strand of JALGBA010000476.1, from coordinate 502,429 downwards.
AGACTTGAATTTTTACTTGTTGTATTGGATTGTCCAGGTGCTGGACATTATTGCCTCCAAGCAGCCTTTTTCTAGGAATTGATCCCAATTGGAGTCTTGATTTATGTCTACACCATGGAAAACTATAAAGCAAGCAAAATGATTATCACTTACTGCATTTGCTTAATTTAAGCTTTAAATGACACTATCTTTTTATTATTTCCTCCTGTTCTTGTTCTATAATTTTGTATATAATAAATAACAGGAAATAAATTTTAGTGATATACTAATGCCATACAGTGATTTTCAAATAACAGACAAGATAGACGGGACATAATTTATGCTTCCTTTTAATTGACAGATACATGGATTGCCATTGCTCTCTAGAGTGGCCCAATTTTTCACTGCGTTTTGTTGAACATACTACCTTGCTCTTCAAGTCTCTGGTTAGCTGTGAGTTATTCTTGCCCTGGCTGTTATCTGGATCTTGCCAATAGGTTTCTTTGATATTTTGTTTTGCTTTGTTATCTTTTTATTGTGGATTGGGTCAGTTACCATCATAAAGGTTTAATTTGGATGGATGGATGAATGGATAAGAGTACTCTTATCTCTCTTCTTCAGCCACTATGAAATTCAGGGATACAGGTCATTTTTGTTCAGTGACCATCACAGTATTGAATGAGATTTTTGACCAGTCTTCATGGTTGTGGCTAATAGCTGCATCATCTCTGCAGTCGTGTGAGCATGTTTCAGGTGCTTGGCAACCAATTTGCAATTATGAGAGTTTCAGCATCTTGCAGTCATGTGATCATCCTTTGCAAATTTCACTACTGGTTTCCAACAAGCAAAGTCATTGGGGAAACCAGCAGAAGGTCGCAAATAGTGATCCATAGGATGTTGCAACTGCATGGGATTCACCTGACACAACTGTCTGCCACAACCGTCATTGTATGTTAGTGCAGTCATGTGAGGTCACGCTTTACGACCATTACTCAGCAATGGAGTTGCCGATCTCAGTTACTACAGGTAAGCAAAGGCTATCTGTAAATTGTTCTGCAAGGCTAAGTAGGTTTTGTTGATTTATTTGGAGTGCTGATAAAATAGCAATATTTACAGTATATCTTGCTTGTTTGGAGAGAGAAGCTTAATGAAAATATTCTAAAACAAGTTGTATACAACAATAATAATAAAAAGAATTGTGTATCAATACTTGGCCCACTTGATGTATCCCATGGCAGTACCAAGCCAGATTAAAATATGAAGTGCTGATTCTAGCTCATACAGCTTAGAAGACCACCATACCCCCCCCCCTTTTTTTGCTATATTGTTTTATACTTTGTGGGTTAGAAGGCAGATAAAAATCCAGGTATTTTGCTGCTGGATATGAAAACAAGATGATGTCCCACCCCACATATAGAAATAACAGAATCTGCATGGTGTCCATGAGGGTGTCCTGTATTATATTTATAAAGAGCGGGATACTTTAAGGTTGCAAGGGTACAGAAAGTACAACATTGTGATCTTGATCCTTCTCTGCTTCATCTTCCACCAGTATCCCTGGATCATCCTGCTCAATAACAGGGCTGGTCCTAGAGAAAGGAAACTTGTACATTGGGTTTTTAGGAATTTACTCAGCCTTGTGGAATAATTTACAGGTAGTCCTTGCTTAACTACAGTATGGTAATTAGGAAGACTCTTTAAACAAGTTGACTTTCAAATTCTTTCTAAAACAGCAGCTCCCTTACGAACATGGTTGCAGCTTTCAGGTTAGCAATTCATACAGGTGGCAAATACACTCTTGGCTTGTTCATTTTGGGGCCCCTTATTACTGTGAAAGTTGTCTTTTGGATTTCGAATATAGTAGGCCTGTATAGATCCTTCAGTGAGCACAGATGATTTCCCAATAGCTTTGAAGCAGCTGCATTGAGCCCTTGAGGTACCAGATGCTTCACTGAAGAATCTACACACCTTGTAGAATATCATCCCTGGTAATATTCTCTACCTGTTTGCAAGTTTGCAAATTGAGACTAAAATCGTACTATAAAATAATAACACTATTTAATATTTAAATTGCAACCTACTTTGTAACCTCCAAAGAGCAACCTATGAGTGATGGCGAACCTTTTAGAGACCGAGTGCCCAAACTGCAACCCAAAACCCACTTATGTATCGTCGGGTGCCAGGTGGGCGTGGCCCATTGGGTGGGCGTGGCCCATTGGGTGGGCGTGGCTGCGGTGGTAATGGCAGACTGGGTGGGACTAAAAAGTTCAATCAATCAATTCCAACTTTGCGAGATCTTTTTTTTTCCCGTGAAAAGTTGAAATTGATTGAACCTTTTTTTTTTTTGCACACCGCGGCGGAGGCCTAAAGTGAAAAGGTTTTATAAAACCCAGCTGAAGGCCTAGGACTGGGGCGACGGCGCACGTGCCCACAGAGAGGGCTCTGCGTGCCACCTGTGGCACACGTGCCATAGGTTTGCCACCACGGACCTATGACATTCCATGCAGGCCCTTGTGAATCCCCTGGGCTGTGTGAGATCACCAGATTGATCAATTAGTCACTGAGTTCATCAGAGCACCACCTGTCTTACTATTTTAATATTTAAGTAGTAAAAGGAAATGCCTCTTCAAATTTGGAGAAAAAGATTTGCCTTGCTTACAGTCATTCCACCAAATCACGTGTTCCACCTGGATCCGACTGGAGGTTCTTCGAGCAAAATCATTTTGAATTTGGCAGTTTGCAACTGGAGCATGACAAATCTCTGGTCACCTTGGGAAAAAGCTGAACTGTTTTTTTAAAGTAGCCCTAATCTGGCCAAGCCAGATATTCCTTTTAGGTATTTTGTGTCTGAATGATCTATGATAATGTTAATGAGCTTTGTCATTTATTTGGATGTACCACTCAGCCAAGGGCAAGGCCTGTGGTTTTAAACAATTGTGTTGGTGTATAAAGCATCTGTCATTATTTTTCTGCAGTTTCTAGATATTTTGTTTTGCAGTTATAAGTCATTAACATATCTTTAAATATATTTTTATTTTGCTCTACATTAAGGGTTACTTTTCTTTTTACTCCATACACATTTAACCTCTAGCACAGAATTAAGAATTATGGAATTATGCTGGAAAAGCTGTGTTCTTTTTTTAAAAAAAATCTCTCAAAAATGCAAATCTATGCAATCCACATGCCAAACGAGCTGATCTAGTAAGTGAAACTAATGTGCTGTACTTGCCAGCACAATAATCCAAAAATGGGATTGTTCCCAAAAAGCAATGCTCTGAATTCCAACTTTCCTCAGTAGTAAACAGGATATTATCAGAACAGCTAATTTTTTTCCCTTCTGAGTCAGACAATATTTTATGTAGGAATTGAAAGGGCGGCCATTAAATTCAAATATCTACTTTTGTAAATAAAATTACAAACATTGACTTGCTAATGGTGTTTTCACAGAATATGAACACAGTTTGAAGAGATGTGAACTTTATTTTCTCTGACTGAACCACGCTAGCCATGACCTCTATCAACCATGTCTGATAGTGTTCAATATGAGGAAAGTATTTCAAAAGTCAGTGTTTCGTTTCAAAAGAACGTTCTTTGATATTGTGTTGATCAATTGGCCTATTTAACCTCAAGGATAACCCTGTGATTATCTATAATTCCCCCCAGACTCATGAAGATACCTTGCTACTTGGGTGGCATGAATAATAATAAAAAAGCTGCTTTTACACAAAATATAATAGAAGGTGGGAACTTCCAAACTTTTTTAGCTTGTGGAACCTGTTAGTTAAAAAAAAAAAAGGGGGGGAAATCCCAGAATTCATGATCAAGAGGCAAAATAATGAATCTCTATGAACATAAAACACGCACTTGGGGGAGGGTGGGCTTTTGAATATCAGGAAACAAATCCCTCCATTTCCACTGTATAGATCAGTGATGGCGAACCTTTTAGAGACCGAGTGCCCAAACTGCAATCCAAAAACCCACTTAATCGCCGGGTGCCAGGTGGGCGTGGCCCACTGGGTGGGCGTGGCTGTGGTGGTCATGGCAGGCTGGGTGGGTGTGGCCAAGGTGGGCGTGGTCACCTTGATGTTGCTCATGGGGAGGGATGCCTGTGGGGGCCGGGCAGGGTTGGGGGAGATCCAGGGGGTCTCTGGCAGGTGGGGTGGTGGGAAGGAGGCTCATCCTGCCAGGTGAGGCGAGGCAAGGTGAGGCAGGGTGGGGGTACCATTGCCGTGGGGCAAGGCGAGGCAGGCCGGGGCGGCTGCTGCCTGACACCATCGGCCCCCGCATACAGAGGCCAGCGAGCGCATGAGGGCCGACAGTGTCTGTCAGCAGCCACAGCCTGCCGGCCCCTCGACTGGCGCACTCTGGGGCTCCACAGCCCACTACCAGCAGTTTGGAGAAGTGCCCACAGAGAAGGCTCCGAGTGCCGCCTCTGGCACACGTGCCATAGGTTCGCCACCACTGGTATAGATAGTTCTCGACTTACAACCAGTCAAAGTTATGATAGACCCCCTCCAAAGGTACTTATGAACCAGTTCTGAAGTTCTGATGGCTGCCGCCTGTGGTCACATGACTGCATTTTGAGTGCTTATCAACTTGCCTACGTTTATGGCCGGTTTTTAGCATCCCAGTCATGTGACTGCAATTTATGACATTTTTTGCAAAAAACTGGCATTTACTTCAGTTTTCAACAAAAGTGCCCCATGTGGGTATCCTATAGCTTATCTGCCAGGGTAAAGGAAGCCAACATAAGTTTGAACATATACTGAGATCTTTTCTAATGGCAAATTAGGTTTCCAAATTATCTACTCTATAATAAATAATCTAAGAATTTGTTAGGTGGTCCAGAGACCAAGACTTGAGTGATTAAGCATTGACATCCATGACTTCTACATCAATGTCCAATTCGTCTGTCTGTCTGTCTGTCTGTCTGTCTGTCTGTCTGTCTGTCTGTCTGTCTGTCTATCTATCTATCTATCTATCTATCTATTTATCTATAGGAAGAGGAGGGGTTGGAGAAGGATCAAAAAAGCTTATGCCCCAAGTGCAATCAGTTAGACACTCTGGTGTCCTGACTGCAGATATCTGTGCAGGGCTTGGGGAAAAATGTGAGGAAAGTGAGACTGATATTGAGAATAGAAAAGTTACTCAGTAATCCTCAGTCTCAGTAATCCTGGGACTAATAACCCCCGAGCGAAATGTTTTAGGTCAGGGGTGTCAAACCCGCAACGTCACGTGACGTGTCGAGACGTATCGTGACTTTTTTTCCATTGCCGGCAATGGGGTGGGCGCGGTTTCGCCATGATGCATCCGGCCCATGGGCCGGCAGTTTGACACCCCTGCTTAAGGTAATGTTGGAAGGGTTTTAGATACTTAGCTAGAAGGGAGCATGTCCAGCCAAAGAGAAAGAATAGACAGTAGTCATTTCTTATAGTAGTAAGTGTGGAATTGCAGAAGGAATTGTTGAGCTGATTACCACGATGAGGCAAGACAGTCTCCAAAAATAGTCAATGTGGGAATCTCCTGAAATTCCTAATATAAAACTCTCCTACAGGATGGGCAGAATACCACAAGAGACAAGATAAAAATCCTCAGCCCACCATCTTTCTTTTCAGTGGCATCTGGAAGTTATAGAGGAATTCATAGAAAGAACTGTTTGGCAATTAGTGCCGTTTGACTTAAAGACTTTACAAATAAAACAGGTCTTGGTAATTCATTTACAAAACAAACACCATTCATCCAAATTCAGACTAAAAATAACAGTGGACATCCTGTGACTTTAAAAGCATGGCATTTGATACGTTTTCTGCTCAGCTCTTTAGATCATAGATGTGGGGAGTCTTTAGAGTTAAATATATGAATAGGAAACTTACTCAGGACCAATAGGAGGACATCTCAGATCTGTGTCTGGCAAAAAAAACCAATAAGGCTTTTTGTGATAGACTTGGAAGTATTGTAGCTCCTCCGAAATACTGGAGTTTAAGGTAAACATAAATGCAGAGATACTGTCCTTTAACTTGGGAATTATTTGGGGGGCAAAAATAGATTCTGCCATCCAAACATCGTTTAATGTATCTGCCTCCATCAGTTCAAAGAATTTGGTACTCTAGTATTTCACGTTTTTAGATATTATCATGTCTAGCATAACAAGGCCAATTTATTAATAATGAATGGGTATCTGTTAAAACACCTCTTCATTACAAAGAAAATGTAATATTTGCAAAATACAAATATTAAAAGAACAGCAAAATGTGCTTATAGGGCTTTAATTAATCATATTTGCTAGTAAGCCATATTTTTATGTTATCCTGAAAAAAGCTTTAAAAATAGAGCCTTCAAAAGTACATATGGAGCATCTGAAAACAAAAACAAAAAAAATGGTATGGGAAATTATTGTATTTGTTTTAAGTATAAATTAGGTCATTGAGAATGAATCTTAGCCAACCTAAGGACTTAACTTCATAAAGGGATTCTTTTTAAAATCCCTGGCTTTATGAGGAATGCTATTAAGTGTGATTTTGTTCTACTGTACGAGTAAATGCAACATGTACATTTTTTAAATTCTTTTCATCTTTCCCTGCTTTTCTTTTTGTTCTGTTTTGAATATTAAGATAAAAAGGAACATAGGAAACAGTGAAAATGTTTGATGGAATGAAGCTCTTACAACCCCTAAAAACAGAGAACAAGATATATTTACTGTATGAGAAGAATCAACTTCCTGAAGCTCAAATGAAGTGTCATTGGATGGAGTGAAGGAGTGTGACCATAAGGAAGAATGCAAAAGGAAGAACAGCCCCCAAAAGAGGGTGCATATTATTTTAAGTCTAAAATACGAAACCTACATTAATGGTCCAAGGTTTGGACTTAAAAGTAATTGCTACTGTTTATGGAAGTTTCAAAAGTACAACTGTTTATAACAGAAGCATATCAGTTTCTTAAGCAGTAAAGAAATGTGAAAGAGAGAACCCTGTGGTATGGATGCCAGGATATTGTGTATACTAGCTTTGACTGCCCTGGTTGTAACAGACATGGTTTCGCTTTTAACAGGACTGGGATGTTTATAGAAGGATCACTAAAACAGTCCCAAGTGTGTCCTTACATTTACCATGCAAGTAAAATGTTTCAGGGGAAAAAACCCTTCAACAATAATTGTCTCAAAGATGCTTTTTTTCTTCAAAAGGCAATTGGACTGTTTTTTTCCTTGAGGAAGGAAGGAAAAAAGAAGTTTTGCTTCTCATCCAAGAAGCTTCATGAATGAGGTCACTTCATGCTGAAACTTCTTGGATAAGAAGCAAAATGTTTTCTTCTTCTTCCTCAAGGGAAAAAAAAAGGTCCAGTTGCCTTTTGAAGAAAAAAAAAACACCTTTGAGACAACTATGACCTGGAAGACTGAGAATCTCCACAGACACTCCAGCAACTGTTTTATCTTGCTTTCTTTATATTTCCACTCTAAACATCTGCAGACTCTTCTTATTCTTTAATAGTAGTTAGTGGCTTACTTTAGGGGAAAAAAACAAAATATAAATGATGATGGTGATAATGATACTAATATTGACAGAGTAATTGCATGTAGTAGAGAGCTGTTTTCTGATATGGAGAGCTGTTAAGAAAAACTATCAGCAATAAAACTTGCTCACGCTTAAACTTCAGGATGTTTTTATATATGTTTGTTATTGTTTTATTTACCCACAAGCACACCAATAAAGCACAGTGGTTCATATTATATTAATTTTGTTATTTTTTTACATGCGCAAGAATTTCCTTTCACCTGTTTTTATCAAGCAATGCCATTTTTGTCCAGCTACTTATTTTTATTTCAAATTGTTTAGCTATTGCTGTGGTGGGCAATTATAATGCTATTGTAAATAACGACCATTCATGGTTTTACAATCCCCAAGTTTTGTTTGCTGTCTCATATCATATCCTTTACATCGAACAAAGGGTGCAGTAGCTAATTTGCTTAATCTTATTCTCCAAAAATCCATGCCAAAAAAAGGAGAGCTGTTCTAATCTCAGAGAGATAACAGGTCAAGCTAAATGGTCTGGTATAAATCAGGGGCTATTGTACAGGTTTTATTTAAAATAGTAATCAAGATGATCAATTATCAAGAGGAACAACTGAACAAGATGATCAATTGTCAATAGTAATCAACATGATCAAAAGATTGGAGAGAGTACATTTATCCAAGTACTTTTAAACAAGACAAAGGTGAAAACCTGTTTCACTCAATTAATAGAATGCTCAGTATTTTTTTTTACGTTTTTGTTTTAGACCTTCTCACCTTTTTTATGAAGGAGTTCACTGAAAAAATAATGGGATTACATTCTAACCAAGCTTAATGCTAACTGTGCACACAAACCATTAATATTTGTGATTCAGTCATTAGGGGCCATTGAGAATCTAGGAATTTGGATCTTGCTCTGCATTTTTTTCTGTGAATTAAAAAGCAAAGAGATATTAACATATGTTAATCTGCACACACATACCCAGGAATATGAATGAGTAGGTCTCTGTGATAAAATTGTCTTTAAGAACTCAGTGTGGGAATAAGTTGAGGAAACATATATGGAGTAATGTTTCCTGTGTGTTATAGTCAATCAAAATGTATCATGACCACCAGTATGGATTAAATGCATGAAGTTTGGGCTGAAGTTAATACAGTGATAGCGACAGCCTTTTTTAATTTACAAATAACATGTCAAAACTCATTCTGACAATACATAAATATGGAGGATAAAGTCTGCTAAACTGGCAATGTCTCAGTTTTACTGAGAATACATTGGTAATGCACAATCCCTTCAAGGGCATCTGGAGTATAAACGAAACCACACAATATACATAGACTAGCTTCCAATATAAGATCTGGCTGCCGCACTGATAGTTCCTAGGCCTACGATTTGGACCAGTTGTTTGGTGTCGACCTGATAGCGTTTTTAAAGAAACAACCACCTGAAAATTTTGCAATATCAAATGTTTATTTTAAAAAAAATCAGCATATTTTGGAAGATTTAGATTGCAATATAACATAGCTACATTGTATACTACTCAGTGGGATGCCTTTGGAGAAGTTCCATATTCTCTAGCAACAAAAGGCAATGGCATATTGGTTCACCTGAACTACAGCTTGGAATAAATGATGCATGGTAGGGCTGCTTCTTGTTTTTATATTACAGGCTGAGGGGGTTCTTTGCCATTTCACTAATCCAGGGATGGAATTCAATTTATTTCTCAGAATCTACATCATAACGAAGTGGATGAATGAAAAAAAAAAAAGATGGTGTGTCTCAGAATTTAGACAAGAGGCAAGATCAACTGACCACCATACTGGAGATGCAAAAGAATTATGAAGTATTGGGTTCAGTCTGCGGATTTAAACAGGTTGTGTAAGGTTCTGTTATAGCTCATATCTATTTATTGGTGATTATATCCCCAGAAATGTTGCTACAACTGCGTGCATTTTAAATGATTGTTTGGCAGGGGATTTTATTAATACTCTATTCAAGAAAAATGCATTGTAATGCAAATTATTTTTGATATTTATGACTGGACAGCCCTTTTGGTGAAAACCATGGAAATACATACCGCCAAGTAATTCTTATCTCTCTGCATTCCCATTTGCAGCTCTGGAAAAGCCATTACTGAATTGGATGCTTTAGAGATGGAGCTACAAGATCTTGAAAGGGGAGCATCTTTTTGTGATTGAAATCAGTTTATTAATCGGTTTCCTTTTTCTAGCAGTACACGGTTAGCAATATACCCAGCAGCCAATGATTTATTCCTCACCTTTTAATCAAATTAAATCTGATTTTCTACCAGATTAAAATGATGCAACGCGTAAGCTAGAAAAAAAAAGAAACCCTTTAAATAGATGCAAGCGGCGGCACAGCGCAGCCTAATTTTATTCTATTATAAACTGGCGCTACAGATCGGTTACACCTGGCAACACACACACAGACACCAAGTGGCCAGCTGTTTGGAGACCGTGCCGCACATTGATCAGCTCCCTGATCAAAAGAGCTCTGTCTTCGCAGCCACTAAAGAGAAGGTGCAAAACCACAGGTTTTATGAGACAGGATTAAAAGGTACTTTGCCCGAGCAGCAGCAATGCCAAACTTTAGCTATTCCTCGGAGAGCAGGATCTCCAACCTTCGGTCTTTTCTTCCTCTCTCCTTGTCCCGCCCTCTCCTCTCCTTTCTCTTCCATGAAATAATAATAATAATAAAAAAATAGAAACTAGGGCAGCTTAGCGGGGCCGTCTTGCATAGAGGAGTTTGCACGGCACCTCACGGCCCCCTCCTGTTGCTGCTGCTGCGGTTGTCATGGTGCTTTCTTTGCAATCGCCGCGCCGGAGCTCGGCTAGGCTGGCGGACGTCGAGCGTCTAGTCGCTGGAGGAGGAGAGGAGGAGGGGGCCTTGGCGTCGAGCCTCCTGATGCCTGGGCAGGATTAAGTTTCATGGTCGCCTGCGCGTGTGTATCCTGCAGCTTTTCTCTCCGGGCCGTTACTTCAGAGGAAAGGAGGCGGGGGGGAGGAAAGAGGAGGAGGAGGAGGAGGAGGCGGCAGCAATACGAGCCTTCGTCCCAAAGCGAAGCAATGCCCGCTGCCTCCGTCCACACGCCCTGAGGTGCGGGGCTCCCCAGCTCCATTGAGGGCCAGCCGGGCGGGGAGAGGGCCGCCGCTGCTTCTCGGAATGCAGAAGCGGCGTAGAAGCTCCGCCCGGGGCGAGCCTTCTCATCGCCGCGCGCTAGCTTTTGTTCCCGCCGGCTGCTGCTGCCGCTGCTGCTCGTGAGGCGCTTTGCCAGCCCTGAATGTTATTGTTACTCTTGTGGGGTTCTTATTTCCAAGGGAGGGGGAGAGAGGCGGTGCGCGGGCTCCTTGCCCATTCCCCCTCCCCTCTGAAAGGCTGGGGAGGGAGGGGGAACCTCCCAGCCCTTCCTGCATATTAGCAGATAGACCGCTCCGCTTAGGTTTAAGGTAGTGGCGGGGGGGGGGCAGCGGAAGAGAGGGCCGGCCGGCCAGCCAGGCTCTTCTCTGGGGAGGGGGCGTCATAGCGTTGGGGAGGGAAGCCCCTCACCGTGCCTCGCTGGAGGCGGGTCTGAAGGAGGCCAGCGTAGCTTTTGCTGGCGCGGCCAAGGGAAGGTTAGGCCGCCTGTTGCTTCTTCTGGGGAAGCTGGCTGGGCTGGGCTGGGCAAGTTCCAGCAACTGGGTCTAGGGGTGTGTGTTTGTTGTGTGTGTGTTTGCAAGGGGAGGGGTAAACCGGGTCTTCACTAAACTGCGAGAGGATCAGAGGGGATGCTACTTGGTTTTGCTTCGGTGCCTGTCTCGGGAAGAAAGTGGATGTCAACAAAAGCGCTACTTCCTCTGGTTGAGTTGGATTCATTTTATTAGGGGTGGATGGGTGAAGGCGTAAGGAATTTATTAATGTTATAGGACTCCCCCCCCCCCACTTCTTCCCTCTTGCTTGGCTGTTTATATGACCCTCCCCCCCCCCAAACCACAAAGTACCCTGCAACTTTATCCTTCTGAAATCCTGGTGTGGCATAGAATCTTCGTAGTGTTTTAGTTTGAGTGTGTATGTATGTGTGTATATGGGTAAATCAGCCAGCCTTTTGTTTTAACACAGCCCAAAGTGAAAAAGAAGTTGCATGACTGAGAAAGGGAGGGGGAGATCTGTTCTGGGTTGCATGCGCACTTCAATGAGTTGGAGTCGATTATGCAGATTAAAAACAGCATCCTCCCTTAGGCGGGGAGCTTTTCGTAGATTCTTTTCTGTGAAATAACTGGAAAAAAATGGAATAAATCGAGAACTGCATCTTTGAACTTTAGTGCATTAAAATGGAGGAAAAGCAGTACGTAAAGACTTTTTTTTAGTAAAGAAAATTGAGTCTGTTTATCCCCCTCCTATGTTTATCATCACTAGAAATAGTGATAAGATGCATTTCTCAGTCTTTTTTTCCAGCGATTAGCTATAGGTAGAGTTGGGTTTTGCTGCATAACAGAGTAGGTAATCAAGAAACTGATAAATACTCCTGATGTAATTAGACTGGAATAGAAGAGTGGGAATTTATGTATACAATTGTAAGAGTGACGAACCTTAGGCAGATCTGCTGCATCTGCACTCCATATTAATCCAAAATAGTAAACATTCTGGGATCTCATTACTGGAAAATATTTATACATTATTAGTAATTGTTTGAAAGGGTGGGGAAATTGAGGTCTTCATACAGGTAGTGAGACTACACTGAATTAAGACATAATGAATTGTTAAATAATCTTGATCATGCCTTCTTTATTTTCTAGGCAAGCCCTTAACCTTTTAATTTCAAACTGGGCTAAAAATAATCTCCACCATTTAACTATTTCTTGGATAGTTTCACAATCCATTGACTTGGATGCATTGATTTAGAAACATTTGTTAAACTCAACAGAGAAACAGAAGTAGTCTACTCTAGGCAAAGCTATATTTCAATGTTGTCAGTGTATATTTCTGTCTATAGTAAGAATAGAAAGAAGAGGTAAAACTTGTTTGTATGCAGTAGTTGAATTTTGATGATATGCAATGTATAATTATCAGTGAAACTATGGAATAAGCATATTTTAATGGTATGCTAGAATCACTAGAACATTAAAGCATTTCTTAGAAATAGGGTGCCACTTGTTTGTTTTTAAGACATGGATTTAGAAAAAATAGAGCATATCAAATAATTTGGGAATTTTTTAAATAAATAATATAGAGTCTTTAAATATTTTTATAAAATAGATTTAAGCTTCAAATTAAATATATGACCATTTTCTCATGTATAAATGCATTTTTATATTGGCATAATAGAAATAACTAACATTAAACATACTGTATTAAAGCATCATGTCTATTAAGAGACATACTTTGTTAACATTTACATATAACAAATAGACTTTCAGTATGACTTGGCTTTAAAGCCCTCTTGTATTTTTTATATAAGGTAGAGCCCAATTTAAAGAATTACTTAGTAATCAAATTCAATGTACTCACTAAAATAAATGTCAGCATACTAATGGACTTTAGTATATATCTGTTCTTTTTTGCAAATGGCAAAACTATGCAGTGAAATCACAAGCATGATGATGGGTAACCTAATAAATTAAGCTACAGAATTTAGCTCATTGGGATCTTGCTGTTTATGCTGGTTCACAGTAGTGGCATAGGCTTTTTCGCCATCTTGTTTACACTTCCGGTGAGTTCACAGATTGGGTTATAAAAGGTCCAGGCAAAAAATAAAAAGTTTAACTCAGAAGTTAATTAAATTATAAGCAGGTATTTTCAGGCAGATAATTGGTCAATATTGATATAAATAGGGACACTTTGATTACATGGTGGTTTTCTATAGGCTTCCCTGCATTTGCAAAAGCTATTGTATCCAGATGTTGTTCTTTGTCCATTGTATGTAAATAGTAATTCTTGTATTTTGCAGACTAGTTGCACCCTTTTTAAAGGAGGATAGGTAGGAGAGATTTGTATGTTGCCTTGGTGGTTTTTAGCATGTTAGTAGTATAAAAATTAAAAATGTGAGTAATATGAGCATGGTGACAAAAATATGGACCTTTATAAAGACCGCTTAAAATGGCTTGCTACAAAAGGCTAGTGAACATGTATCGTAACTGTGTTTTCAGATGGAGAATGGTTGTATTTGGAAAGCGAATAGAATGACATTAAGAGTGCCAAAATAAATTTACAGTGATGGTACCTTTTTCTAGCGTAAAGATTGTCTTAAAATTAATCCAATTTTGAAATGACATTAATGTTCACCACTACATTTTCTCATTAGTACGATATATTGCATTTTGCTAAATTCCTTTTGTTGCTATTTTCTTTTTAGCGCAGTCAAATCAGTGCATGCATTTATTGTCCTAAAATGGCACTGAGTTTAATGCTGAGTTTAATCCCAAATCAGACCCAGGACATTCAACAGTGTGTATCTGCTGCAGACTCACACCAAAAGCAGGGCTAGAAAAGTTATTGACATTGTTTCTTTTCCCAGTTCTGATCCGGTTTTCACTGGAGTGTATACATTGCTACAGCTCCATCAAGGACACCCTTGATGTCAGGGGTTGTTAAGTTGCCAGCCACAAGTGGCATGATGTTTAGAAGTGCTAGGGACCATTGCCATTCTTCCATGGCTAGATATAGCCCAGGCAACAGAGAAGATGAAGTTGTGCCTGATCCAATCCACTGTACTTGGCTGAAGGATAAGCACTCTTCTGTCTCTTCAGTTGGCTCCACCAAGTTATTCTTCCTCAAAAGCCCCCTAGCCTCCCACTCAAGTGAAGAGGACAAAATGAGAACAACACCTGGAAAACAGCATTTGGGAACTCTACAACTTGATCAAAGTGTAGGAAGAAGGAAACTTCTTCCTACACCTTTCCCCTTTTCCCTCCAGATTCTCACCTTGGAGATTGAGGTTCAGGCTGACATCAGAGAGGGAAGAGGCAAGCAATCAAATGGAGAAGAACCCAGTTGTCACCCCTTATCACACCTGACTCAGATACCTTCCTTCAGGACAAGAGAGATAAGGAGGAAGGTGAAAGGTCCCTAGACAAGAAGAAAGACTAATAGGTAATCCTCTAACTTATTAGGCTTTTAAAAACAACAACACTTCTCACAATTTTGTGAGAAAGTCTGTAAGATCTAATTGAGGATAGGACAAAAAGGAAGACCTACCCCTAATCTAAAACATTACAGCAAGGTCAGTAGATTATCAAGCTACTGTCTTTCATTTCCTCAGTTGTAGCTGAACCCTGACTCAAAACAGTCATCTCACTCTGGAAGAGGCAAAGTTTCCAAAACATATCACATCAGCCTCAGCTTTGATTTGGGGAAGAATGCCTTCCACTAAAAGTAGAGCAAATATACAGGCAACAACAGTAATCATTACAGTCTCAGTGTATGCAAGAGGCTAATGGAATTCATCCATCTATGAACTGTCATAATGATGCATGTTTCCTAAACACAGACTCATAATGCCATATCATAAAATCCACAAGCCTATATCAATATTGCTCTGTTGCACTCTCCATTCACTCACAAGGCAACAAAACATCCTAAATGCTTAAATCATCTTTTGAGTGTACAAGTGATGGGATAAATCCTCAAAGATGAGACATTCTTGGGCTGATATTCCATATTCTTCATTGTTCATAAGAAGAGCAAGGAATGATATAACATTCTGGATCTGAAGTGAGTGACATCAGAGCAATTTTGGATGGAAACTCTGAAATCCATCATAAAGGGATAAAGTGCTCCTCCCCCCAAAATGATCCAGCCTCACAGGTTACACAAGAATTCTGACTACTGATTTCAAGTCACTTATTCAAACACCAGGAGCACACTGTGGAATATTCGCTGTTCACCATCTGTTCATGGTTCTTTCATTTGACTTGTGTTCAGTTCCCAGTGAATTCACAAAGAGAGTGATTGCAATAGCCCACTTAGGTCCAGGGAAATATACATAACTAGGTGACCTGTTCATTCTATTCTGTTGCTCAAATGGGGAGAGACATCTGAAATCATCTGGGCTTCCCAAGGATACAGACACTTAATCTGTAGAAATAAGAGCATCATTCAACCAGTGCATAACTTAAAGCATATAAATGTTATTAGATGCACTGAAAGGAGGCTGTTTGTTTTTGTTTTTCAAATCAGATACTCCACCTTATGACTCTTATCAGTCTCCAGTACCTGATGATGGTATAGACTCAATGACATGGATGAAATTCCCCTCCCCTCTTATCTGATGCTTTTTCCTTTCCAGGACAAAGATTCAAAGATCCTGGAGAAGCTTGGAAATTCATTGAAGAGCTCCATCAGATGGTGCCTCTTGAAAGCCCTATTGAAGGATAGGGATGTGGTCCTTTTGCTAGATCCAGGTCACAACTCATGGTTGTGGACATGTTCAAAGTCTATTTTTAAAGCAGTGTAGCCTTGAGTCTAGGACAGCGGTCCCCAACCATTTAGGCACCAGGGACCGGTTCCATAGAGAGAGGTTTTTCCACGGATTGGAGGAGGCGTGGTTTCATGTGTTGCCTGCATCCCGCGAATGGGCTTTGCTTGTTTGCGCGTCCTGGTTTCTGGCATGCTGCAGACCAGTGCCGGTCCACAGACCAGGGTTGAGGACCCCTGGTCTAGGAGATAGGCCTTCTCTATTGCTGTGCCTGCCCTTTGGAATGAGTCCACTAACCTTTTGTTAAGTTGAGAAGACCTAGTTTGTTTCCTGTGCATTGGAGCAAGATAGTGAGAGAGCCCATTTTGTTTTAGGAAGTGGCATTTGCCTTGGCTGTGTATTAATCATGTTTTGTTATATTGGTTTTGTGTTGCATTTAACCTTTGACTTAATTGTTTCTTTAATGTATGTATAGTTTTTTTGCCCAGAGTTGCAAGTTGTGAGTGGAACAGCTGTATTAATTCTTTAAACAAATAAATAATTAAAAAGCAATTTTGTGTTGTCACTTGTATGTATATATGTTTTCTCTAGATTGCAAATGCAAAACAAATAATTTTTAAAAAACTTCATATTTTTATTCATATTTTCATTGAATTACAAACACAATATTTTTAGCTGAAGAGAATGAGCATATTTTAAATCAAATAATATATAATTGTGCTCATACCTACTTATGTTCACATAAGCCATAAAAAGGCAAATTTAACTTCATCCAGAAGCTGAAGTTTCAGAACTTTTTATGAAAACAATACAATGCAAATGTAATTTTCTGATGGTGAAAGAAATATATTGATGGAGCCCTATTTATTTCCTGAGGCAGCAAGTTGGATAAAAAAGCACAAGTAATTAAGACTTGTGAGTTGGCCTTACACATCTTGGCTGTGTAAATTATGGATGATGGCCTCAGTTGCTAAGCGGTACGAGTAGAGAAACACCTGTCTTAATGTGACAGTTTCCCATGGTAGTCATGGCTGAGGTCATAGTAAGACCTCACCTAAGGACTTGCAATTTGGTTAG
The DNA here is from genome assembly GCA_023970755.1 of Azemiops feae. NCBI lineage: Eukaryota > Metazoa > Chordata > Lepidosauria > Squamata > Viperidae > Azemiops > Azemiops feae. The sequence continues at coordinate 485,457 of JALGBA010000476.1, read as the reverse complement.
ATACAAATCAATAACCAATGAAAATGATATAAAACAAGTGTTAAATATTCTGTTTTCTGGTATCTGTCACAAACTAGTGCTGTTTATTTGGTGCACGTGACACCATTACTCTGCGAGCTGCATTGGCTTCCATTGTGTTTCTGGTATAATTCAAGGCGCTAGTTGTTACCTTTAAAACTCTTAATGGCTTGGGACTCTCTGATTGTCTCTCCCCATCTTACCCAACTTGGCAGGAGTACCATCCTTTGAGTACCATTGGGGGCTAAGAAGCAAAGCCTTTTCTGCCTTGACACCTGCCCTTTGAAATATCATCCCTCTTGAGATGAGATTGGTCTCATTCCTGCTGACCTTCCATCAGGCCTTGGGTTTTGTGCCTGACTCCTGGCTGTGTAGTTAATTAGTTGAATGATGCTTGGCTGTTATGAGTTTTCAAATTTTGCATTTTATTGTAAGTCGCCTAGAAGAGTCACATATGTGAGACGGGCAGTGATATAAAATACATACATACATACATACATACATCTCAATGATTGTCAGGACCTTTTTAGTAGGAACAAATTAGAAATTTGTTTTCCCAGCATTTCCTAGCTGTTGTAAAATTAGCACGTGCAAGAAGCTTCCCTACTTACCTCATGAGGAGAAGCTGCTCTTTTGTGATATCCAATGAACATCTTGGCCTGGATATCAGTGTTAGCTTTAGCAAGCCTTGAAAGTCACTAACAGCTCTGAGGTAAAGCTTATTATAGAACTGGCTATCTTTGGCATTGCATATTGGTTAATCTGATGCTATGAGCTTATAGTTTCTGAGGTATTTATCTAAAAAGGATTTATGAAATGGGACTGTTGATGAATGCATGAAACTTCTCATTGGAGATTATATCCGCAGAGAAGTCTTATAGCTGGTAGAAGAGATTAGTGGTACATGTTACCTTTTTGATGAAATGATGAGTGTGTAGTAAAATAGTTAAAATAGTATGTGGTAGATAACAGGCCTTTAAAATCCAGGGGATTAGTCAGCTGAAGGCTGACAGCTGTTCTGGGCTAAGAGCCTCTTGGTACGAAAACATGCTTTATCTTGATGATAACATTTTAATGTTTAGTTTGTTTCTCATAGGTGTATCATAGTTTCAGATGATAATGGGATTTATGTTTTCTTTGGATCACTAATATTTTTCTGAAAAATAGCAACAATATTTTAAAAAAATTTGCACAGAGACTAAGATTCAGGAAAAGTAACTACATAGCTTTCCACTCCTGTTTTCTTAACATCTTTCTTTTTCTATATATCTTTTCCTCATAGAGGAATCCAGAAACTGCATTTACATTAATACCAGATATTGTTTCATATAATATGATTAAACAGGAGCCATTGTTAAAGCTTGCTGTGTTAAAATAGCAGTGACATTGCTGACACCAAAAAAGTGCATACTTTGGGAATAAAGTTTTCTGTAGTTTACTGTATTGTGATGAAGTTTTTACTTATAACGTATTTCTACCAGAATTAAAATTGACTTGCAATTGCAATGGATTCCTTTCAGTCTTGGATATTTTTTTAGGGTGATCAATAGAATTGAGTTTGTTTCTATAATATTTATTTAAAATTGTTCATCTCCTTTCTCCCAATTCTTTTTTAGGAAGACCTTATATTAATTAACATCTGGTGAAGTGGAAATTAAGTAAAAGTCATGTTGGAAACAATTGGTAAGATATAGTAATAAAGTTCATTTAGAAACACTAAATATATTTAATATAGTTTATTAATTAGTATATATTTAATTCCAGCAGTTACATTCTCATGTTGAAGAATCATGTTAATTTAACTATTGATCTTTCTAACAGAAGATAAATGGTAGTATTCCTCAATAAATAAATCATTGGTGTGTGTGTGTGGGGGGGTGTCCAAAGGAGGAAAAGCAGAGAGTATGCACAGGGTTCACAGCAAATCACTGTGACACAAAATGATGTATTTGGGTCCTGAATGTAAATCATGGAGGTGGTGGTGGTGGTGTGGTAGTGGTAGTAGTAGTAGTAGTAGTAGTAGTAGTAGAAGTAATAACAATAACAATAATAAAGTTGGAAGGGATCTTGGAGGTCATCTAGTCCAACCCCCTGCTCAGGCAGGAAACCCTATACCATTTCAGACAAATGGATGTCCAGTCTCTTCTTAAAAACTTCCAGTGTTGGAGCATTCACAGCTTCTGGAGGCAGGTTGTTCCACTGGTTAATTGTTCTAACTGTTAGAAAATTTCTCCTTAGTTCTAGGTTGCTTCTCTCCTTGGTTAGTTTCCATCCGTTGCTTCTTGTCCTGCCTTCAGGCGCTTTGGAGAATAGCTTGACTCCCTCTTCTTTGTGGCAGCCCCTGAGATATTGGAACACTGCTATCATGTCACCCCCTCGTCCTTCTCTTCATTAAACTAGACATACCCAAGTCTAGCAGCCGTTCCTTATATGTTTTAGCCTCCAGTCCCCTATTAGTGTGATGCCATTGTCATGAATGACTCATCATTTGTCTCCCTCTCAAGTCCTCACTTGTGGGTCATGATAACCTATCAGAGATTATTTATTTAACCTCATGAACAATTCTATATGGGATTGGGCATTGATCCATGCATGCATAGGCACCCTCAGCAGCTTGGGTGTGGGTTGCATTTGCATTAATGTAATTAATTGCATAAATTAAAAGAATAAAAGCAGCATTGCAATATAAACCATATCCCTTTTGCATAGGAGTACAAAATTATTGTGAGTGTACAGAAAAAGCTAGAACTTGTTTTGTGATTCTCCAGGGCTGCTTTCATCATTCTCCAGATGTTACTGCTGTATGCATATTCTGATTTACAGCAAATCTCCTCCCTCTTGCCCGGTATTGGCTCTAATGTTCTCCTGATGCAAAATATCATCCAAAATCATCCTAGATGGATGTTGGAATGGAAAAGAATCAAATTGAGTTGGGTTACAAACAGAACAAGCTTAAGACCCTATGTTTGAGACTTACGGCTGTCTTCCTTTCAAATTTTGTTTGGTTTTCACTATAATTTAAAGCAGTCATGTAAACAGTCATTTAATATATTGTCTGGGCTTTGGGCAAGGATCACAATTTATGGAATTTATCTCCAAATTTTTTTTCAACATGTCTGAACACCTTTGGAATTTGGGTTATGATTTTTATATGTAATGATTTCTACCATATAGTGTATAAACGTGGTGAAGATAGCATGTCACAGTTAATTTCCCCCCCCCCCCAGATACTCACCGAGCCCTCCAGGCAGTAGAACGCCTGCAAGCAAAATTACGAGAACGCGGTGATTCAGGAAATGAGGAGAAATTAAGTTTACTAAAATCAGTACTGCAGAGTCCTTTATTCAATCAGATCCTAAACCTACAAGCTTCTCTTCCGCAGTCACGAGATCAGGTAGGACAGGACCATCAGAAGGGACAAAAAAAAATATGCCGATAAATCTTTGCCAGATCTTTTCATATGATGACTCTGTGCATAATTAACACATGTATGTTGAATATTTAAACAAAATGTTGCATTTGGTAGTGAAATCTATTGAGCTTCTGTAAATTCAGCATGGTTAGCATTTTTTAAAAGGGAACAGATGGGTATTGTACAATATAAATGTTGCTTATGTTAATATGCATTCATAATGTACAATGATTAAAGATAATGCTTCTACTAAAATGAGGATAACCTTATTAATTATCAGGCTGTTTTGCTAAACATAACATCTTTTTAAAAATATAAAAATAATATTCTTAAAACACATCATAAGAAGCTAGCCTTGTTGGAAGTAACACTGCTGATTAAACTTGCATAGGATCGTATTCTTAAGCTTAATTCAGACAACATTTGGCTTGGTAGAATGTATGAATTAGCAAAAATGTAGCGTATGATTGGTTAACAATCTGAAATCAGAAAAAAATCATTTGAAGTTGGGTATCTGTAGATTTTACTGTTTGCTACTGCTGAGTAGAGCATACATTAAATAACCAATTACATACATCATAGTTTTCTGAACCTGTGCATGGATTATGTTTTAAGCCATGATTATTCCACTCATGGATAACATATGTCTGAATCAGGCAGAATATAATCTTGCTAGACTAAAATGGTGATGGCAAATAATAACTTTGATTGCTTTGTTCTGCCTAAAGAACAAAGAGATAAAGTAACCATATCATTGCAGAGAGTGGCTATGCTTTCATGATATGATACATATGGTTAATTTAAACATGGCTTTCTCAGTTGCCCAAATTTTCTGGGATTGTATGACATACAGAAGTGTAAAGTAACCAGATGGGCTGGATTCACATAACATACCAAGCTAAAATGTGGTTGGCTAGGATGTATAGAAACAAATTGCAGAGAGCTATGAGCTTGTATCATTAATTGTTTTCTGGGGTTCTTGGTGCGCTCTGAGCTTGGTTGTTTTCTTGCAGACATTTCATTATCTAACTAGATAATATCATCAGTACTAAAAAGGAGTGGAGCTTGCTCTCTGTTTATATAATTGTTCAGTTTCCTTCTTTTATTAGAATGACAATTGGAAACTTTCGCCTCTTATGTTTGAGTGCAGTGCAAATTATCACTAATGTAGTTCATATCATTCATGTTTTATGGGTTTGATTTGTATATCAATAAGCCAATTTTTAAAATCAAGGTTTGTTGAAGAAGGGACATGCTTTGCATATTAATCAAACATAAAAATGATCTTGCTCAATCAGGCCAAGACCTTTCTTTAATCCAGGATTTTGTTTTTCACAGTGGCCAACTCAAGAGCAGGTGATTGAGGTAGGACTCTCCCTTGCCATTGTTTCCCTTCAGGTGACATTAGCAGTCATGCTGCCCTTGAGTTGGAGGTAACACTGAGTCTTTAAGACTAGAGATACGTTCTCTGTAAATGCATCTAATCTCATTTTAATGCTGCTCAAGTTTGTGGCCATGACAACTTGTGGTAATGAATTCCACATGTTAATTATATGGTGGTTTTTTGAGTAAGTTAACACTTCATGCAAAGCCAAAACCAAACCTCTTGCGCCTTAGTGATTTGTGTAAACTAGGATCAAACGTGACATGTTGAAGTTAGTGGTGCTTATTGTCAGCCACAAATCCAGATCATGTGGCAAACTTTAATTAAAAGGAGAAGTAAAATCTTCCAAATTTCTTCTCTTGGCCACACACACCACAAAGACAGGAAAGAGTCTTAAGAAGGAAAAGTTGTTGCAGATTGTGTGTATTGTAGTAAACAGTGATTTATAAATATCTATAAATATATTCAATATCTTTTAATGGAATTATTCCAAAAACTTTAGGCAACAAATTAAAAGAGCAAAAGTGCTGAACTTTTTTTTTTTTTTTTTTTAAATTGGAGCTTGAAGCATTCTTTGTGGACATATGAGCATTCCTGAGAACAGGAATTTGACCTGAGCAATGATTACCAAGCAGGTTTTATAACAGAAAGATTTATTTATAGGAAACACAATATATGGATAGACAATCTAGCACCTAACTAACTGAATCCTCCAGAGAGGAGTCAAAGGAACTTTTGGTCTATGTGTCCTCCAGGGAAGCAAAGGCAGAAAGGTGTGAGCTCGGATTAGCAAGTTCAAAAAACGGGGTGGGGGGGGTATGATAGACAAAGAGGGCACACATTAAATAATTAACTCTTCATTACTGATTCCTAGAGGACAATAGGTCATAAAGTACCAAAGAGTCAGTGCCATTGGATTTAGTCCTCCAGCATTTTAAAACATAATGGCTTAGCTAACTGTTTAAATTTTGACCTTATATCAGCTATGAGGATGCTAAAATTAGCACTGAAATTGTGAAAGAAAACACATTGGGGAGAAGGAGAAAAAGAAAGCTAATCTGAATTCCTGTTCTTCACATAATAGTGTCGCTGCAACACCCACCTAGAGTGTGCTGAAGTGAATGGAATGCAGTTATTAGAAATCTGAATTGTTGCATGTCTTTGTATAATTGAATGCTTTACAAAGCCTTCAATGTCTGTCATATATGGTAAGAAAGTGTAAATGTGATCTTTCTTCCTGCCCTATGTTTTCTCTTTCCCTCTTTGTGCAACTAAAGCTCAGAATTTAAAAAATAAATGCCACCAACTTTGGTTTTTTTTTAGCCTAAACTGCTTACATAATATAAATGCAATTGAGGTAGATTTTTTTTTAAAAAAATAGATAAATTACAAACTAAGTACTGAAGTGTCATCTGATTGCAATGAAAGTTTAAATACAATGTCAAAATGTATGTTTTTATCATATATAGTGGCATCAGAGACTACTTTTATGTGTTCCCTGCCAAAGAGTGCCAATGTTGCAGATGTTAATATACAGTAAAAGGAAAGGCGATTGTAGCAAATTAGCATAAGGCAAATTTATAGAATGAAGCAACGCTTCTTTTATATGGAGCATACATAATCACTTTGCTACCTATCCCTTGATGGAATTATGGTAGCTGAATTACTGAGCAGAGAAACAGTTCATATGAAATGAAAAAAAATGACTTATAAGTGTAAAGCATTTTTTTTTGCAAAGATCCTTAAATTATTATTGTTGCGCTATTAAAGTCATATTCCAAAAGCAGAGTAGGCCCAGTGATAAGGACTGTCATACAGATGTTCTAATAGTGTCAAGAAAGGAGAATATTTGTAGCTCAGGGATGAAATAAGGGCTCCTTGATGGTCTCTGAGCTAGGTTGTCTTCTTGCAGAAGTTTCATTACCCAAACTAGGTGACATCATCCGTGCTCAGCAGCAGCAGCAACAGCACTGATGATGTTACCTAGTTTGAGTAACGAAACGTCTGCCAGAAGACAACCAAACTCAGAAAGCACCAAGAACCCCTCAGTTCTAATAGTAAGATGAAAATACTCCAGTGCATCTTTAAATAGCATCACAGTTGGCTATTATATATACACAAGACCAAGAAACATTTCCGTCCAATTGAAGGCGGTGACTTCCACATTTGTGGAAATGTGCATTTGAATTCAGTTTTGCAAAAAAGTGGAAATATTACTGCATCAATGAACCATGTTTGGTCCTATTTGTGTACTTTTAACGGTGAACTCCTTGGCCTATATTATATATGCAGAAATATTGTAGTCATACGATTGATATTGTTCTTCTCTAAGAAATAATTGTAGTGAAAGACCTACAAAACATAAACACTACAGCACCAAGCAGTTGGTCCTAGTGTTAGTGAAGGTAACCCTCCCACATCTTACCTGTCCCCTGGCCAGCTTGCGGGCTACCTGGAACGTGCAACTTCCCACTGACTTTGTTTGTTGGAAGCCAGCTGGAAGTTGCAAGGAGGTTCTCAGTGACTCAATGATTCACAATCTTTGCTTAATGAAAGCAAATGTGAAGTGTCAAGATTGCCGTTTTTATGCAATGTGGTCACATGACATCTTGCTTTACAACTGCATAGCTTAGTGGCTGAAATTCTGGTCCTTATTACCAATGTTAACCAAACACTACCTGTGGTTCTTTGTCTTCATACAGCTGTAAAAGCTCGTGACTACTTTAGGATTGGAAACTGAACTACCCTTGAAGGGCTAATTCTTAACTTAGGTGCCCTTGGAAGGCAATTGAGGAAGTAAGGTTCATAGAATGAACCTGGATCTAGTTATAGTTTATGTTGATGCACTGAAATTAGTAGGACGTAATAGTCATTGATTTTATTGCACCTGGATCCTTCCAGAATATGTTAGAGAAAATGTAGCAAATCAGTAAGCATATTTTGTACAAGAATATTTTTCTCTGTGATATTAAGCTGTTACACTATAGCCTATATTAAATTATTGCAAATTTATACTGTATTTGTGATGTAGATTTTTGCTGTTGTTCATTCATTCCATTGCTTCTGGCTCTTCCTGGCCCAGCACGTAGCGTTTCCCCAATACAGTATTTGTCAGTAACATTTTCTATGAGATCCAATTTGATGAAAGGTGATGATGATGCTGTTGATGATATATTTAAGTTTAGTTAAAGACACCAGGCTGTGTGAACTGGAAGACTGAGTTCTAGTCGTCCCATAGGCACAAAGTCAGCTGTATGACTTTGGGCCAATCACTTTCTCTCAGCCCTAAAAAAAGAGCAATGGTAAACCACATGAGAAAAACATTGCCAAGAAAAGCGCAGGGACTTTTCCAGGCAATTGTCAGAAGTCAAGATTGACTTAAAGTCACAAAACAAAACACCTTCCATACTTGAGATCTTGTAAGTTCAACCTTCTGCCAACATTGATAATGGCTATCTTGACTTCTGTTGACCTTTTTTTTTTTTTACTTGCTTGGATTTTTCAAAGCATCACATTCTTCTTTGTGTTGGGCGCCCAAATATCTGAAATTACATTTAATTATTAATGCTTGCAATGAATCGGTAGGGTTTTACTTTGTTTAGTTTTAAATGATTTGTTCTTGTAATCCTTGTAAGATCTCAAGCATTTCTCCATCACAACTAAGAAACATTTTTTTTATTCGGGATTTCTGATGATTTGGCTTTTCACAGGTAGATTATTTTTTAAGATAACCCATAAATCAATAAAACCACTTTCTGTTTCAATTATTGTAGGCCATCTTCCCTAGCTGCAAAATTGAGTAGGAGCTATCAAGCGACTTTGTCTGATATTATCTTTTATGCTTAATCAATCCTTTTTTGTACATGCAAGTCATTTTCTTTAATTGGGTTTAAAAACGATGATTATTAGAGTGGAGTGCCACTATCAATTAGTATAGATGAATTAGTAGTCAGTAATACATCAAAAGTCTGCTATAGTGTGTACTAAAGCCTTTTAAAAACCTAATTAAATCTTAACAATTTTGAATGGAATGAATATGAATTAAGATTCTGTTCTTTTCTTTCGTAACTAATATCAAGTTATAACAGGAAGCCTTCCCTTTGCCTTTTCAATTTTTGAGAGACAGCAGTGTTTCTTGCTAAATCAGTTTCTTTCTTTACATACTGCCTCCCAAGAAAGGAGAGAATGATCTGTTAGATGAACTTCAAGGACAATAAATTATAAAAGCATGAAGCCTGACTTGCTTCTTAATAAATTAGTCTATCTCACTGGTGGCGAACCTTTGGCATGCATGCCAGAGGAGGCACTCAGAGTCCTCTCTGTGGGCACGTGCGCTGTCACCCCAGCCCCGCCTCCCCCGCGGCCCCCTCCTCCCCGGCAGCTCCCCCAGAGGAGAATTGCCCCTGGGCGTGGCCCGCATGGAGCAGCGCAGCCAAGCACATGGCAGCCTGGCAGCAGGGACAAGACTCCACCCTTGCGCCCCGTCGCGTGCAAATGATGCCTTGGGGTGCGGGCGGAGGGTGTGGCCAACATGGTGCTACAGCGCCGCCTGGGCGATCTGCGACAGGCTGTGGAGGTGGGTGGCCCTGTGGGCGGGAGGGGCAGGGGACGGAGCGGGTGTGGGGCAGGAGGCAGGTGGGGGGCAGAGCGGGGGTGGGCCGGGGCGGGTTTTGGGCACTCGGTCTCTAAAAGGTTCGCCATCACTGGTCTATCTGATGAGAAATGCAGTCAGAAGATCTCCCCAGACTGTATGATCTATCAACACAGATATTTTATTGGTTTTGATCTTTTTTCTGATGCGATAGTCTTCAAGTTATTGGTATCGCTCAGTTAAACCTTCTAAATCTTACTCATTTCAGCACATAATTTGTCTTGCTGAAAGCAGTGGGACAAATGCAGTCAAAAGATGAAGCTACCAAAAGTGTGTTTTTAGAAAGGAAAAAGAATGGATTAGATGACAGGTAGTCCTTGAGTTATAGCCATTCGTTTAGTGATCCTTTGAAGTTACATTGGCAAGTGAAAAAAAGTGACGTGACTGTTTTTCACACAAGTGTTGCAGCAACTCCATGGTCACATGATCAAAATTCAGCCCCTTGGCAACTGGCATCTATTTATGACGGTTACAGTGTCCCAGGGTCACATGACCACCTTTTGCGACTTTCTGACAAGCAAAGTCAACGTGGAAGCCAGATTCATTTAACAACCATGTTACTAATTTAACAACTGCCGTGATTCACTTAATAACTGTGGCAAAAAAAAAATCCTAAAATGGGGAAGACCTCACTTAACTGTCTTGCTTAGGAACCAAAATTTTGGGCTTGGTTGTGGTCCTACGTTGAGGACTACCTGTATACGTTATTGTTATTTCGTGCTATTGTGAGGATGTAGTTGGTCTTGTAGCTGTATGTAACCGAACTATCCCTGACATTGAAGGAAATATGTAATTCCTTATTGACCTTCCTTACTCTTAATGCTACCTATGTTTACAGTAATATTTGTTTTTATGATTTCAGTGCCATGACATATTTTCCAGTGGCTATTCTTTTTGTTGGTTTTGTTCTTTTTTGTACTGTAACTGTATTTTTTGTGCTCTTAAATTTTAAAAAATGTTATAAACAACTTTCAGGTAAACCTTGCACCTTCCATCTCCTCATCTGGTGAGCACCTACAACTTTCCCATCATGGTAGTGTTGTGGGCTCCTCACTACACAATGACTCCTACTTGATGGCTCAAGAGAACAGTAGCCCTTCTAGTGGGCTAGGAATTGTTCTCCAGTCGATCACGCCTCAGATTAATGGGAAGCCTGCAAGCGATGAATTTGAATTACTGATCAGAAATATGGCACAGGTAAATTTTATTTAAATTAAATCTCAAGTTAAATGATTTGGAATATCTAATTGATTTTTCAAAGTCCTTCATTTCCTCTCTTGGGTTAACAATAAACTTTCTCTATTATTAAATATGAAACTCAAGTTCTCTTCATATGTGATTTAAAATCAGGGATAGTGTTTCCGTCTGTCACCCTATAGGGGAGATGGGTGGCATAACATTTAATAAATAAATAAATTAAATTAAATAATATCTGCAGGGGCAGCAGGGTTGAGTGAGTTGACATTACCTTCTCCTGTCACCCTCCATTCATAGAAGATATCCATTTATAGTCAAGAATTTCCTATACCCATGTAGGATTTCCAAACAATTAATGATCCCAGTTTTCTTAACCATAGCACTTTGTCAAAGACACGTTTTAATGTCTATACTGGATGTACGTTGCTTGATTGTTTTCTTTCTTCATTAATATACAAATATGAAAATTAAGTGAACCTTTTGGAATCAGAGTGTTTTTGAGTTTGTTTCAAAGTGGCTTTTCCCCATTGTTTTTGCTACTAGGGTCGACCTGTTGAGACAATAGAACTTGTAAAATCTCCAAGTGGTGGTCTTGGTTTTAGCGTAGTTGGCCTGAAGAGTGAATATAGAGGTGAACTTGGTATATTTGTGCAGGAGATTCAAGATGGAAGCGTGGCACAAAGGTGAGAGTTGCCTGTAAGCTATACAATGAAAGAGATGTATAAATGCCAGCTTTCAACTGGATTGTAAACATAAACAATGTTTAAATTTTGAAATGTATGCTTTAAATAATTATTTTTATGAAATACACGAATTGATAAATGTGTTTGGTTTAAGCTCAAAGGACAACGTCTCCCTAGAAAAACATTTTGAGTTGCATACATGTTAACGAAACAAATCTTGAACCAGTTTAATTGTCATTAAAAAAAACACCCCTCAATACACTTTTGAGGGTTTCAGCCATAGGAAATAATTCTTTTCTTTTTTTTAATCCAAGATTCACAAGAATAGGTAGGACTCTGCTGAATGCCAGCAATGAGCCAACTTTGGGGAAGAATTGGGGGGGAGGAGAGACTTTACTTATTTGCTTTATTTATTTGAAGCATTTGTTTTATCCCTTTCCTTATTGTCTTCCTTAAATTTAAGTATATCTTTATTGAAAGAAATTTGATGAGAGGTTACTAGTATGGTATGGTCTCTCTCTCTTTAAATGCACAGTATGCAGTGCTGAGCATCAAATACTCAGCATGCCAACCAACTAAGGTATTCTTTTTGGTTTTTTGGATGCATTCATAATCAAAAATTCCATTAAAGCCAACATTGAAGCAACCAACCAATCAAACCAAAGCACTTTAACCCAATTGAAAATCTTCAGGGAAAAAGCTTGCAAAGGTTAGGTATGCATGTACATAGCAATAGCACTTAGATTACATACCGCTTCACAGTGCTCTACAGCCCTCTAAGCGATTTACAGAGTCAGCATATTGCCCCCAACAATCTTGAGTCCTAATTTTACCCACCTCAGAAGGAGGGAATGCTGAGTCAACCCTGAGCGGTCAGGATCAAAGAGCAGTGAGCTAGCCTGCAATACTACATTCTAAGCACTGCATTACCACAGCTCTTCTACATTCATAATGGCTTTTCTACATTCTTTATGTGCTCTTTCATCCTGGTGAATTTAGAATTTTCAAAGAGTTCTTTTGAATACTCATTGCATTTAAACATATCATGAATCTCAAAATCAGCAGAACCCAGGAGCATGCACAAAGGGCACATAACCTCTGTCTTCCCCCTGCTCAGCAGGCCAAGTTTGGACATGCATCATGGGATTAAGGGAGGTGATGTGCTTGTTCGTTTCCCTTCCCTCATTGTGTTGGTAAGCAGTTGGCTGTTGACATTCTCTAGGGTAGCCAACTCTCTTTTGGGAGATAAATGTAAGTTAATCCAGCCTGGATGCTATGCCTGTTTTGTGTAATATTCTGCTGGAGAAAAAAAATGCACAGATTTGCAAACATTTGACTTTCATTGCAGTATACAAACTCTATAAACAACAGATAACATAAATAAAAATTTGGGTTGAAAAGAAGGCCTATTTCAATTTGTTTATGCTCAATATGTTTTACACAGATAAAATTTGACTTAAGTATTGCCAATCAGCCTTTCTCTGATCTAGTTCAGTTTTACTTAGAAGTCTGTTTAAAAAAATCTACATCGGGCTAAACATTTAATCATGCAAAAGTGCATTTATTTTCACTGACAACTTTCTGTAATGTCAACATTTTTATGCACTCATTTTTCCGATACAGTATATAGAAAAAAATTTTTTTTTTTTGCTAAGAACTAACAAAAATATTGAGAAATGTTATCTGAATACCATAATATTCTGGGAGAGTCTAAATTAAGTTGGTATGTTAAAAAAATCTATATCACTAGTATATAGATTGACTTCTTTTACTAATTGTAACGTATTAGTACAGATGAGATCCATAGCTGCTTTTTTTCTCAGACCACTTTGATACAAGTTTGAGAAAGCGTTACTACATGTGATTATACGAGGGGGGGGGGGAAACCTCTCCTTAGTTAAAGTGTGAGTCCATTTTGTAAAATGGCCTTTGTAATTAGGATCCTTTTCTGGTGGTGGTTGTTTTTTAATAGTTTCTCCTCCCCCATTTATGAATACGTTTGGTAAGTAAATTGTGGGTTGATGAATATTCAATACTTTTCAGGGTGAACACAGTAAAACCCTTGGTGTTTTTACCCAGCAGGTTCACAGTCAAGAATAAAGTTCCCAGGCAATAGCAAACAAAGCTGGAAGCGACCGACATATAATATGCTTAGTTTCGGATTGTGGTGCAAGAAGGAGAAGGTAGCTCTGGGGTGAAGAAGCTAGGAGACAGGGTCTGTGGATTAGCTTCAAAGGAAGCCCTTCAAGAAGGGACAGAAAAGATTTTTTGCCTGTAGCAAAACTGCAAGGAAACTTTTTTTTCTAAAAACAAAAATGTGCATTGGAAGAAATAGAAAACTGGATTTTAAAAAAAACCCCACAGTACTTTGGAGAAGCTATCAAATGCGATAGCAATACCGGTGACGATGCTTATTACAATTTTTTGCTTTTTATTTGACTACCACAGGGATGGCAGATTGCAGGAGGCAGATCAAATTCTTGCTATTAATGGGCAAGCCCTTGATCAGACCATAACACATCAACAGGCTATCGGCATCCTACAGAAAGCCAAAGATAGTGTCCAGCTGGTTGTGGCAAGGGGCTCTTTGCCTCAGCTCATCAGCCCTGTAATTTCTCGATCTCCATCAGCTGCTAGTACAATTTCAGCCAATTCAAATCCCGTGAGTAGACACTGAAAACAAGTTTGCCTTTTTTTCTTGTGGCTTAGGTTGGTGCAGGTCTCTGCAACATGTTGCTGAATGTTAGCCATTGTGTAAAGTTGCAAATCCATAGAAAGCTTCTTACACTCACAGTTCTGTTTTCAGTGTATGGAAAAGAGTGCAGGAAATAGTTCAAACAGTTTTAATGTACACTATAACTTAAACGCTTCAGCTACCAAAAATAAATCCAATTTGGTGGTGATGCACATGGGACTATATCATGTACATAAGGCATTCTGTATTCTATAAAATGTCTCTCCATCAGTTCTTAGCACATTATAAACCTGTGGACTTAATTGCCACAAAACTTACTAATGGCTTTAAAAGCAAATTGGGTGACAGGACTATTAGTCTTGAGTACTCATTGGTTCCTCTAGTCTAGTCAAACCAGAGCTTACCTCCGAAACAGATTTTCAGGGGAACAATGATGGGAAAATGATATGCTTTTATCTCCTACCTGTGAGCATCCGAGAGGCATCTGGTTGGCCATTGTGTGAGCAAAATGTTGGATTAAGAGAGTCCTTGGCTTAAGTCCGCAAGGCTGTTTTTAATATACTTACGTCCTAAATGGTAAGCAGTGTCCTTTGATGAAAGCCTGATAATAAGGAAGGGCCTTCATGATGCAGATTGAGGAGGGGTGAGGAAAGACAAAAACAGTAATGAGCGCCTCAGTCTGATGCCCATTGAGAGAGTTAAGCCAAACTCTTCCTGTGTATCAGATTTATCATTTTATACATAGTATGAAATCACCACACTTTATATGAGTTGAGCAGAAATGAGTTGCGCTCAGTCAGTGCACCTGAATGAATGAATACCTGGGGAAAGCAAGCATAAGGTTTTTATCTTTCATGTCCAAAATAATTTATTCACTAAGATGTTAAACACTGTAATTTGCCAGTAAAACCACTCAGAATATAGAACACAAAAAGGTCCTTTTGATGATTCATGAACATTGTTTGGAATAGCTATATAAAAGAGAATGCTGTATATGGGGAAAATATAAACCTGATGGAATAGCTTTAGAGGTTGCTTTAAAAACGGAAACTAATGGTAAGATTTGTCTTAAAGGTACATTGGCAGCATGTGGAGACCATTGAGTTGGTGAACGATGGATCCGGTCTGGGATTTGGAATAGTAGGAGGAAAATCAACTGGAGTGATAGTTAAAACCATCCTTCCAGGCGGAGTAGCTGATCGGGTACACAATATATTCTTCTTTAATAGAGTTACTGCATGATAAGTACTCATTACCATTTAATAAATACCTTTATTTACTTGAAATAGAAAGAATGGAATGCTAATATTCAGCGAGGGAAAACATCTTGAATGTTATCTTTTGCCAACAAATGATCCCCATAGCCATGGCTTGAAACCCCAGCCAAATTTATAATGCTAAGCTTTGCTTCTGAACTGCTATCAGTAATGAGTATAGTTTTTCTATGGAAATAGGAAGCTGGTTTTGTCTTGAGAATGAGAACCACAGAAAAGCAGGTAGTGGAGTTCCTTTATGGAGAACTTCTTTTATCCCTGTATTTGAGATATTTTTGAACACAGGCTTTACTCTGGGTGAGGCAGATGTGACAGCAGAGCTTAAACTACAAACATTCGCCCTGCACACATGGAAAACAGTCCCCTTTTCTTCCAGCCTTGCCATCCCCACCTTGTTTTCTTCCTCCTCTGTGATTCTGTTTAAAGGAGAGGTATATATATGGGAATAATATAGATGTGGATAAGCAGATAGGAGATAAATCCATTTTCTAAATGGGGATGTTTACAAGCAATTTTAGACAGTAATTTTTGATTTAATAATTAGGTTGCCATGCCGGGGATGTCCTACCCTTGGCCCTCCCTTTTTGGCTATGGTTTCTGGCCAGAGTGATTATGCATATACACATGAGTTGCGTGAACAGATTTATTGACAAGGGATGGAATTGATTTGGTTGGTTTCAGGTAAATTTGGTAATCCTAGGCTGTTAAGGTGGGAATGAGGGATTTTGTACAGGGTATTTTTATGTTTTCAGTGTTTTTCTGTCCATTCTTCATTTTGGGGGGGGGGGAAACTATGCTAAATTTAGGTATGTCTTTTGAGTAGGTATGATAATAAGCAAGAATAAAAAATAAATAAATGATGCATAACGTTTGAACATAAGCAATGCTAAATATATTACTTAGAGCCATAAAACATTTTGACCCATTTATTGATTTAAAATACATTGACTTTTTATCAGGGGGGGTCACATAAACAGCATATGATAAAAGATTAAAGTAACGCTGTCTATTAAAGCAGTATGAAAAGCAAAAAAAAAAAAATACTCCAAAACTAAAATATGCATTTTTCTATGACACCTCTGTGTATAGTTTTTTAAACAATTGAATGTTTGCTCGTCTAGCATGGTAGATTGTGCAGTGGAGACCATATTTTGAAAATTGGTGATACAGACTTGACCGGAATCAGCGGTGAGCAGGTGGCACAAGTCCTGAGGCAGTGTGGAAACCGAGTCAAGTTGGTGATAGCCAGAGGTCTAATTGAGGAGGCCACTCCATCAACAGCAGCTCCTTTGGGTACACCAGTGCAAACGTGTAAGATGGAGAACAAGGTAATAACAACATGTAACTTATGTTAAAGAAATAGGACTGACAGTAGACAGAGGATCATAACACTTATTCATAGTCAGACTTCCTGCCTGCCTGCAAATCATTGCTAACCTGCTAATTTTAATGTGCCACTTGAATAGTGCTCTAATTAGCAGCTTAACTGTGTCATAGCATTTCCCCTTTGCTCTGCCGCAGCCCTTTGAGTTCATCTGGATTATTCTTCTTCCACTTTCCTCCTCCTCCCTAGCATCCACTGCTGGGCACCTCTCTGTGCCAGCCGGTGCCCGGCTGTAGCTCCTCACCTAAGTCAGTTGCCACAACTTCAGCTGCTGCTAGTTAGGTGGCAGCTAGCCAGCTGCCCTCTTTCTTTCATATAGTGTTCTTCGTTTGGGCTGGTGTTTTATTTTCTTCGCTGTGTTCTGCTGCTGCCTGAAAAGGAATCTCGTTGCAAGTAACCTCATTTACCAAAAACCTCCTGTGCTCTTTATTATTTATTTAATCACATTTGTATAGCCACCCCACCCCCCCCAATCTCACCCAGTGTCTCTTTCCTTCCAACATTTTGAAAATATGCCAAGGATGAATGTGTGGCTAGTGATGTACAAAATAAAAGCTAAAGTAGGGAGTTGCTGTGTGTGAAAACACAGATCAGGAGGTGCAAGTGCCAACATATTTCTGTATCAACTAAAGCAAGTTTTAGTGTCTTTAAGAATGTAAACACAGTTCAGCAGGAAGCTTCAGCTAACTGGATTATATTCAACAGAATGAAGTGCTTGAAAGAGTGACAGCGAAGTAAAGGAGATAAGGTAAAAATTATACTTCTGCAGAAATATGTGTTCATGTCTTTCTGTCAGAAGCATAATTTATACCCCCTTTTTTTATTTTACAGCCTTTTCACTGTAGACTTCAGGAAGAATGGATTTGAATAATTGAATCATTCCTTCCAATTAACTATGTCCTTTCTGAAAACTAGTTTGAATATACGCGTTTCTTTCCCGAATTGCTGTATTAGTAGATAAAAGTGAAATGTAATATTTTACTGTCTTTTCATGGGATGCATTCATTTGGCAATTACCCATTTTAAGATAATTTTCCATTTTTAAAAATTTTGATCTTTGTTTTACAATTTTCTAGAAATGATTTCTGTAAAGCTCAAGCATAAAGTCTTCCCAAACCTCAAAAATCACAAAACCACAGCCCTGGATTTCCAAACTTGATACAGAGTCACACAGAAAAGCACCTTAAGAAAAAGGACCTCTTACCATAACAAATAATGTTAACTCTATTAAAGGTTCACTAATTATATCGGGAGTGTAGGAAACCAACATCTGAGTCACATTCTGGCAAGAAGTACTGTGTGTTATGTTTAGAATTAAGTGCTGAAATATTAGGGCTTAGGTGAGAAATAGAATAATTGTTTTTGTTCCCCATAAGAACTTCTTTCATGGAGAATAAATACATGTCTTTTTCTTTAAGAAATTGGAAGATACACCAATTGAAAATGTTGAAGATGGGAACACATTTAATGTGGAGCTTACAAAAAATTCTCAAGGGTTAGGAATAACAATTGCTGGCTACATTGGGGATAAAACATCAGGTATGGTTAGAATTAATTCTGCTCGAAAAATTAACTCTTTTTTTTCTAACACCAAAGTCCATTTGTTTTTTGGTTGAGTCAGTCCAGATGTTTAAAAGTGCCACACACAATATGTAAAGTAATCGCTTTGCAAGAAAAATGTTATATATGGATTTCATTTCAAAATATGTTTTATTTTACAATAGATTTATAGTCTTGAATGGTTTGAAATAATTAAAATAATTGAATGCAACATATTTTCTTTCATTGGATTCAGAACTTGATGTTAGAATTGTTTAAATGTGCTTCATTTGGAAGTCAAACTTCTACTTTAATTAATGGTCTTAGGCTTGTTATATTTACAGCATAGTCATGTGCACTATAATTGAAACAAAGATACATGCATCAGTTTAAAATCTAGCAGCAATTGGCTTATATATAAACCTGTATGCTAAAATGTAATTTTATCTCTTAGAATAAATATATTGGGTTATTGCAGAGGTGGGGAACTATGACCTCTTTATGACTTGTGGACTTCAACTTCCAGAATTCCTCAGCAACTATGTGGCTCAGGAATTCTGGGAGTTGAAGTCCACAAGTCATAAAAGGACCATAGTTCCCCATCCTTGGGTTAGAGCAGACATGTCAAATTCACGACGTCACATGACGTCGCGCGACGTATCGGAGCTTTTTTGCCATTGCTGGCAATGGGGTGGGCGCGGTTTCCTGGTGACGCGTCCGGCCCACGGGCTAGCAGTTTGACACCCCTGGGTTAGAGCAAGATAACTTCAATAATACTATGTTGTAATATTTCTGTTTAAGTACTTAGAAGTCATAAAGACTGTTGTAGTCAGATCTTGATATGCTTGTTTAAGTTTATGGATTCAAGTCATAACAGTTTTACATATACATGACTCAGACATACCTTTAATTACTTCAATTTTACTTTTAAATCACAGAACCTTCTGGTATTTTTGTAAAAAGTATCACAAAAGACAGTGCAGTTGAGCATGATGGTAGAATCCATATTGGAGATCAAATTATTGCTGTAAGTAACTTTGGAGGAATTCTGTTATCCCCCTTTTCCTTCTATTATTTACTCTTTATTCTTGATGGATTGAAAGCAAACAACTCGTGAGGACTGTCCCAGAGTTCTTAAAAGATCTCACAAGTGAAATCCCTTTAAGTGAAATTACTTAGTTTGAATTCTGTATTTCAGGAAATTATAGACTGCTTAGCTTAAAATGTTACGGGTTCCATATTAATAATAGGTAAAATGTATGGAAAATATTAAAATAAAATTACTAAGGTTATAAAACAGTGGTGGGCAATTTTTTTTTTTTTTACAACCAAGCGCTTTGTTTTATATAGTTATTTATTTTGATTCTGAGGGTTAGTAGTAATTAGGCTGTCATAAAGAAAAGGCCATTTCTAACCCTATGTTTTGGCCACAAAATCTCATGTAAGCTACCCAAGAAAGCAGAACTTTTGAAGCAGGCATTGTCTCAAAAGGAACTTTTATTAGGGGCTAGTAATAGCAGGCGAGGTCTGAGGAAAAACCCACGAAAGCAGTATATTAAAAGCAATATTCAATACTCCTCCCTCCAGGGTCCCAGTGTTCATTTGAATTCCAGCCAATCCACAGGTGGCATAATGTTTGGTAACTGGCTTCTTAGGCACCGCTCTTCAAGGTCTCTCTCGTTTTCGTTTCCTTCTGGCTCCAAGCGCATACATAAGGGTGATGCATTCCTTCTCCTGGGGGAAGGGCATAGTAGCAAGACAGTGCAAAGCATCCCCAAGTTAGCCCCCCTCCCAACAGAATGGCACACCCCAAAGAAGGTTTATAGCAGTGGTGGCGAACCTATGGCACGGGTGCCAGAGGTGGCACTCAGAGCCCTCTCTGTGGGCACGCGTGCCGTCACCCCAGTCCTAGGCCTTCAGCTGGGTTTTATAAAACCTTTTCGCTTTAGGCCTCCACCGCCATGTGCAAAAAAAAAAAAAAGGTTCAATCAGTCAATTTCAACTTCTCGTGGGGAAAAAAAAAGACCTTGCAAAGTTGGAATTGATTGATTGAACTTTTTAGTCCCACCCAGTCTGCCGTTACCACTGCAGCCACGCCCACCCAATTGGCCATGCCCACCCAATTGGCCATACCCACCCGGCACTCGACGATGCGTAAGTGGGTTTTGGGTTGCAGTTTGGGCACTCAGTCTCTAAAAGGTTCGCCATCACTTGTTTATAGACTCGGGAATAAGCATAGGGAAACAATATATTTCTTTGGGGATCTGACAGGTTATGAGAGATGTTCTTCTTTGACTTGGTTACTGATGAAAGCAGAGATAGGATCAATGATCTGCTTTCCACAGTTGAGGAACATAAATAATGATTTACCTGAAGGTTCTATGTTGATAGCATGGCTTGTAAACTGAATCTTAAATCATCTTATGGATGAACAGCAAAAAATAACAGCAGACTACTTAAACTTTCCTGCCCAATTCCCATCAGCCTACACAGGTATTCCTTTATTTAGAATCACACGTTTAGCTTTTGTAATAAGTGAGTTACAAGTGGTCCTTAAGCTTAACCATCATATCTTTCCCGCATTTACATGATTAAAGTGCAACTCACTTAACTGCCTTGCTTAACACGGAAATTCTGGTCCCCATTGTGGTCGTAAGTTGGGGACTACCGGTATAGAGAACAGATTTTTTAAATTTTTGAATGCGTTATTTTAAGTTCACTGAAATTGAATTTTATAAAGCTCCTTCATACAGTATTCAGACATTCTCTTCAAACTCTATGCTGTCTACTTTTAGATAGGATTCTTATATTCAAGATAACAACAACAAACCCCAAATCAAATGACAACAGACATTTTGCAGATGTGATTTGCCTCATTTGGAATAAAACAGTTTTCCCAGTCTCGACAGATCTATGGCGACTAGTCATAAATGGGCATATGTTTAATCCATAGGTGGATGGAACCAATCTTCAAGGTTTTACCAACCAGCAAGCGGTGGAGGTTTTGCGACATACTGGCCAAACAGTCTGTCTGACTTTGGTCCGAAGAGGAGGCCTGAAACAGGAAAACCACACTCAGTCCCATAATGACTTCAGTGATGCTGTTGAAAAGGATTCAGTTTTCCAAACGATGGATATTGGCACAAATACAGGCAATTAAGATTATCTTTGCTTCACATTTCCTGAATTTTATTTTCTATTCTCCAGAGGTTAAAGCAAAGTGGCTTAAATTCGTCCTTACAATCCACTTTTTAGACTCAGTTGGGGAATGAAAAAGCATACTCAGAAGGATGAACAAAAGAGTCCTGTGGATTTTTCTTTCATGAATAACAGATAAATAATCTTCAAATAATATTGTTTCCATGATTTATGTTTTATGGTAGAACTAAAAAAAATATTAAAATACAAAAAGCAAAATCAAAGTGAACAAAGGAATTTAAGTCTTAGAGAGTTAATTCCATGGTGCTCATTATTTCTCTCTATTTTGACCCCTAAAATCTGTGGTTCAGCTTTTCCAATTCAGGCCTCCGTAGAATCACCCGTGTATGTGACATCAGTTAGATTTTCCCCATTTGGATTGGCCATGTTTTCCTCTTTTCGGATAATATAGAAGATTGTGGCCTTTTTGCTGTTGCCAATTTTTATTTTATTTTATTTTTAGCGTTTTAACTGTTTGCTCACACACATCCACGCTAACCTAGTTTTTATTTATTTATATTTACTCATTCGTTAATATCCCACCTTTATTATTGATGCAAATAACCTAAGGCAGAAAACATACCCAACATATCTTCCTCCTCCTATTTTTCCCCACAATAACAACAACTTTGTGAGGTAGGTTGGCCCCAAGTCACCCCACTGGCTTTCACGGCTAAGGTAGGACTTGAACTCTCACAGAGAACTTTGCTTTCTAGCATGGAGCCTTAACTGCTAGACCAAATTTAATTTAATCTGGTAAGAAACTAGGAGTCTTTAACAGTGGTGAAACAGGAAAAAGGGGTTTAACTGTATTATCACAGAAAATGGCATGTTTGGGGCTTCTCAGAATATTCTTTTTTTTCCCCCCATAGAAAGCTGCAAAAGAGAGCAGGATTCTCCATTAATGTCATGCAGCCCCAGTGAGGTTCATTTTGAAGAAGATACTAATATACAACAAACAGGTTATAAATAATATTTTTTCTCCTTCATAAATATGCTCGGCCTTGCTAATTTTTGCCTTTCGTTGCTTGGCAGAGTTGCTTCTGGCTTTTGAAAATGTATATTTGATATTCTTCATCTTGGAAGACTAATGTAATGATGCACCTCTGTTTAGTTGCATTTCTGTACATTGTCCAGAAAGTTTTAGCTAAGTAAACACACATAATTATTTTTATAGCCTTTCCTTTGAGTTTTTTAACCTCTAAGTATCTTTTCCATGTTATCAAAACCTGTGGATAAGATATTTAGAAATTAAAAGATTCAAATAAAAGGCTATAAAAATAGTTATTTGTGTTTGCTTAGCTAAACTCTGTGGACAATGTACATAAATGTACAGGATGTTGATTTCTTGTATGCATGCAGCTTCATATACTATATCAAGTGTTATAATTATGAAGCTTAATTTTCAACATATAAATGGCAGCAGCTAAAAAGAGTACTTATTAATGATGATATTAAAAGTAATTATCATTAGATGACAAAACATACTGCTGAAGATATTTCATGAATGTTTATTTACAGTGAAAAGCCTTAAGAATAATACTGGGCAAACAGCAGTTTTAATTTACTAGGAAATGTAGTGTAGCCTGAAGTAGAATTCATAACTCAAGTTAGCCATATATACACACAATTCTTATATCTGTGGTTTATCGCATTTGTTTATATCTTATTTTTAAATAAGTATAGTTTGCGATATGCATAGCTGATTGTAGCTCATCAAGCCATGCTAAAGAGATACTATTCAAATTCTATGAGACAGATTTAAAATGGTAAATTATTACACTCACAATATGTTTCTTTCTCAAATTTTTAAATAAATATACAAATCTGTTAAGTGATTCCAGGAAATGTGTTCTTCCACTGCCCTCTAGAGACCATGTTTCAGTAGGAGCCTTTCAAAATGAGGTCATAGTTTCAAAGCAAAAACAAAAACTTTAAAAAAGAGAACATTTCTTGAGCTCTTAAATATTAAACAATATATTTATTTGTATATATAAACTTTGAGATATAAGCAAATTAATATCAAAATCACTACAATGCTAAATGTTCCCACCTGAGAATAAGTTTCTTTTAACTTGATGTGACTTAACCTCTGAATAAATGTGAAAGGAATATTGTATACTGAAACAAAATTTGCAATTGATTTTAATAAATCTGAATACATCGTGTTATTTATTAGTGCAATCCTGTTGGAGAGAACTATGAAATGATAGCTGTAGTTTTACAAGTAAAAAAAAAAAAAGACCTTTAATTATTTTTCTGAATTGGGAAACAACCACCCCATAAGCTTAGTGCTTTCTGCATTATCTTTTGAATTTTAGTTCTTATTTTTATCGTTAATGTTTCATTCACAGAAACCTGTTTTGCTTATATTTGTAGAGTGCAGTTTAAAGCAGTGATGATGAATAAACAGCATGAGCATTTCAGAGAACAGTTGTGCCAAGGAAAGGCAGAACATGCCTGCGATTTCTGTATTCACAGAAAGGAGAAGGTGCAGCAGAGTGTAGCCAGACAGAGGTCCAGTTATTCAGGAAGCTAGACTAGGACAATTAGAATTCTTTGGAAGAGGGATAAAAGGAAGTTTTTGAGTAATGCAAGCCTAAATTGAATAGTTTGAGTCTTATGCTTATTTAATTTCAAATAGACTGGACAATGCTCACAGTTTATTAAGGTATATGCGATAAAAGATTGGTTAGAAAAATCAGCTTAAAAATGGAACTGTTCTTTTTGTGACTTAACCCAAGTGAATTCAGCTAGCTTTAAAAGTATCTTAAAAACCTAAATGTAGGTCGTAACTCCTTTTTTTCCCTTTTCCATTTTTAGGTACTTAAAATGCTATGTATTTGAAAAATATTTTCTTTCTCATTTTAAATAAACCAGATGCCCATTTACAAATTCTAATGCAATTCATTGTCTACCTAAAGATAAGAATGCCATAGTTTTGCTTAGGATAATTGTCACATCTTGCAGACATTCAGCTAACATCCCTAGAAGAAGAAATATTGCTGAACAAATGGCAGAAGATTTTGGGGAAAAATTATGAAGTTGTGGTAGGTGGACTCACCGCTTGCTATTAAAAAAAAAAATAATACTTTATCTCTGTTCTTCCTTTGGAGGGGCATTGTTTTTTAAAGTCTAAAAATGTTGTAAAACAAAGCTTTTATATAATCTTAGGAAGTCAGAAAATGAATCCTAAATTTGATCAAATAGTTTATCAAATATTGCTTCCTCGGGAGTTTTCACTGATTTAATCAGTAAGTATTGACAGCTTTTTCTTTCTTTTTTTTTGCATTTGTTTAGTAACTTTTGGAGTCCATTATATATTTTGATTCTCCTTGTTGTCAACAGTGCATAGTTTCATTTCTTGGGGTAGCATTTTTGCTTGATGACATCTCTCAAATGTGGGTAGAGCTACAGTTGAGTTCTGAAATTTACATTTGGAAAGCAAAACAATGTAGCTTGTTAGGAAATCTACCCACTTTCAACATACAACATTTAGCCTAATCCTTGTTTAGGAAGATTTCTTGCACATAGCTGATATTCGGAATAAAAGACTTCTCTCGTTTAATCTCACACTCATCTACCAGAAATAAATGCCACTAATTTTAATGTTGGCCTGCTTTCAGATTCAGGTAAGTAATACAAAATTTAACAATTAGGGCCTATATTTTCTCGTTATTGCTGCTGTTGACCCCTAGTATCCTTGCTGGATGGTCTTGATTTTTTTTTTAAAGGAAATCTGTTTGCCCCATTTTTACTGGCATTTTAACATATTGTTTGCATTTTCCCTTTTGTATCTGGTTTGTTTTTCTTCCCTCTTAACGATTTATGATAATAATTGCTGATCTTCTACTTTCATTGTTTGTTTTTAAATTGATTGCTAATTGACTCTTTTATTCTTTTAAAGTGAGGTTTATGTGAAGCATTTTGGTAACCCTTTGGTCTACAGGCCTTAAAATGCGTTTTTATATGCAATAACACTTTACTTCTCATTGAGAATCTAGCCAGCCTTCTTTTAGCACATTTTAGAACGTATAAGCAACTACTTTTGTGTGCAATAGTCCAAGGATGTAGCAAGGATGTGGAACTTTTGAATAGAATTCTGCAGCAGAGTCATAGATGCAGTTCCTATTCTTTGACTGTTCCCCACCTGGGGATTAGTAAACCATAGAGAATTATGTTGCCAGGTGCATGTCCTGTTAACGTTTGACTTGTTTCAGAGGCAAAAAGCATTGCCAGATATAGAATCCAGTTCTTTTTCTTCAAATTGGAAACATTGCTGTTTCCGAATACTGTATTTGCTAACTATTGTTCCACGCTGGTCACAAAAGCTGGTGTAATGAGAAGTGTGGGGCCTTTGATAGTTTCATTTGTTCCATTTATTTGTGACTCTCTGACTACCTTTCATCTCTGGGACAGCTGTAGCTACCAGCATCTGTTATCCTTTGCAAATGGGAAAAAGGATGTTACAGCTGGATGCTCCTTTTCAGCTCACATTGTCATTCCATCTTGTTTTGATGTGAGAAATCAATGAACATGGATGTTGTTCGAAAGAAATGAGCCTGTAGCTTAAGAAGTAGAGCACCTGTAGCAAAACAGCTTTTAAATTTACTGGTCCTTTGTATAGGATCTCGGTGCAATTTTCTAAGCAACTGGTTTGTTGGTTACGAAGATTCTTATTTTTCTTCTTTCTAGGTGGCGGATGTGGACAAGTTTAGTGAAAGCAGCGGACTGGGGATTAGCTTAGAAGCTACAGTGGGACATCATTTTATTCGGTCTGTTTTGCCTGAAGGGCCAGTTGGACGATGTGGCAAATTGTACAGTGGAGATGAATTACTAGAAGTATGAATTAATCTTTCTTATACCTCTGCTCTCTTAAAAGATATTCTGAGGGATTTTTCACTTTTAATATTTTCTTAGCATGGAGTCCAGTCCAGTCCTTGACTTACAGCAATAATTGGGAGCAGAATTTCCACTGGTAAGCAAGACAGTTAGTGAGTTGCGGCCAATGTTCGTGTGGCTTTTAAGTGAACCAGTACAGTTGTTAAGTGAATCATGCGGTTAAGCGAATCCGGCTTTCCCCATTGACTCTACTTGTCGGAAGGCAGCTGGGAACGTTGCAAATGGTGATCATGTGATCCCAGGACCTGCAACTATCATAATTACATGGCGATTTGCCAACTCCCAAATTTTGATCATGTGACCTTGGGGCTGCTACAACAGTTGTAAGTGCAAGGACCAGTCATAAATCAGTTTTTCCAGTGCCAGTGAAACATTGAATGGTCACTAAAAAAATTGTTGTAGGACAAAGACTACCTATATTCATATATTTGTGAAAGAAATATGTAGCCTGTATAAACTTACAATATGCTAGTATGTTCTAAGGTAGTGGTTATATAAATACTCACTTTTAAAATCATTTTCTAAATGACAGCCAAAGTTATACTTATGGCCACAACTGAGCCCAAAGCTTCTGTTGCTAAGCAAGGAGGTTACTCAGTGATTTTTGCCCCATTTTATGACTTTCTTTGCCAAGGCTTTAAAGCGAATCATTGCAGTTGTTAAGTGAATCATGTGTTCATTAAGTGAATCTGGCTTTTCCCCATTGACTTTGCTTGTCAGAAGCTGTCTAGGAAGGTTCACAAATGGTGATCACATGATAAATACATGCCATTTGCCAAAGTGCCCAGATTTTGAGCACATGGCCATGGGGATATCGCAGCAGTCTCAAGTGTGAAAACCAGCCCTGGGGTCATTTTATTTTTTCAGCTCTGTTGTAACTTTGAATGTCCACTAAACGAATGGTTGTAAGTCCAGGACCCCTTGTATTATTTCTTCTAACTTTATGGTCTCTGTGCAGGTAGTCTTCAACTTAACGACGGCAATTGAGCCCAAAATTTCTGTTGCTAAGTGAAACATTTGTTAAGTGAGTTTTGCCCCATTTTACAACTTTTCTTGCCACAGTTGTTAAGCGAATCACAGCAGGTAAGTTAGTAACACGGTTGTTAAGTGAAACTGGTTTCCCCATTTGGTTTTGATTGTCAGAAGTTACAGGACCACCTGTAATGTGGAGAAACCAGGTGGTATCTTTTTTTACTATGATAACTTTAGTTAATCCCATGTCCAGTGTGAAAATATATGTATTTCTTTCTCGCTCTCTTGTCTTTTCCTTATTTCTGTAAATATCCTTATTTTCATTGACAGGTAAATGGAGAATCTTTGCTTGGAGAGAATCACAAGGATGTTGTCAATATTCTAAAAGAGCTTCCGATCAATGTAAGAATGGTCTGTTGTCGTGCAGTTCCACCTGTGATTGAGACAGCACTGGATGAGACCCACATGTTAGAGCAGGTAATTCAACATAAAGACTGAAGGAGAAACTTGACAGACCCCCATTCTTCCTTGCAGTAGAGAATTCAAAGAAAAGATTTGAACTACTGAAGTGGCTCCATTACTATTAACCTTCATTTATTAATTTAGTTTTATCTGTTTTATTGTTTTTTAAATGCTTTAATGATTTTAGATATTTGTTGGTTTAGTTTTGTTGTATGCCACCCAGAATCTCTTATTTGTGAGACTGGTGGCTATATAAATTAAACAAATAAATAAATATGGAGTAAGGCAATAAGATAAATGAAGATTTTTTTCTCCAGTTGAGACAGTTTGATCAGATGGCTAAAACTGGGTTGAGGAAATCTAATTTAAAAGCCTTTTTTAAATTTTTCATGCAGTTTTGGTCAAGTTACTATGGTCATTTAAACATTTCATATATGTTTAGACATCTCTACATAAAGTTTACACTCTTAGATGACAGAGCTCGTGGAGATTATTAAATCAACCTCTTTAAGGAAAAAAAACTTCACAATTACAGTTGACTGGAAATCTGTTACAGACTTTTTGCATGAAACATAAAACATAAAAATGTACTTATGATTTATGGTGTTTTTGATGATTAGAAAAAACCAAATATAGAAAAAGCTAAGGTTTTTATTTGTAATCATGGAGTAAGAGAATTTTGTAAATGTGCTTATATTTGCTGCAAAGGAAATTGGAAGCTTCTCTCTTTTTTGCTTTTTGCTTTCTTTCTACATTTTTCCTTCCTTCCTTCCTTCCTTCCTTCCTTCCTTCCTTCCTTCCTTCCTTCCTTCCTTCCTTCCTTCCTTCCTTCCTTCCTTCCTTCCTTCCTTCCTTCCTTCCTTCCTTCCTTCATTGCAGTTGTTAAGTGAATCATGGTCATTACACGAATCTAGCTTCGCTTAAAAAAACAAAACTAGCTTGTGTTTTTATGTGTTTTGTAAAACTTTAAATAAAAATTCATTTAAAAAATAGATAAGTTTTAGACTCTTTAAATAACAGTTCCCATTTATTCCAGTTCCGTTGACAATCCGTATTTAAATTTTCCTTAGCTTCATTTTAAAAAGTAACCATATTTAACTTTCCAGTCTCATATAGACCTTGGTGGACTCCTTGGTGCTTCAGAGACAGAGGATGCTAAGCTGGAAATAGCTAACCTAAGTCAGAATACTGAAGAGGTACAAGGATCTCCTCTGGCAATGTGGGAGGCAGAAATACAACAAATTGAGCTGGAGAAAGGGAGCAGAGGCCTTGGCTTTAGCATATTGGATTATCAGGTAATTTCTGAATTTCCTAATATAAGAATCTACTTTATGCATTGAATCCAATAACTCCTTAAAAATGAAACGTTCCGGTAGAATTACATCATTAAATAAACTGGTCAAACTTATTTTATACGTTTCAAAAACTTCATACTTTTGCAAGGTACTCATCTTCAATTGGGGATAGTTTCTGATCTCTTAGATGAGAAGAAGCGTGGTATGACTTAAGAAGTCAACTTGCATTTAATGTTCTATTATATTTCTCAGTCTTTCTCTTTAAGGAGAAACTGAAATTTGAAGAGAAATGATCTTACAGTAGTACGTATTCCATGGATCCGATAATAACACAAACAAACACATAAAACATTAATATTGGGACTGTGTTGGGCATTATCACAAAGCAAGATGCATCATTACTGCAATTATTATAAGGAAAGCAATAGAAGTAATAGTATTTATTAGTAGGTATTTTTGTAGTTTGTTTTTTAAAAAAGACGTGCAATACTACCAGGTTTTCAACTCTTTTTTTTTGGCACTAATTTGAGGAGATTTTAAATGTGGAGCAGATTCTGAAATGTGTTTGCTAATTCCACCTTTATGCAAAGAATTTATTTATATTCTAGAAGTTGATTTTAATGTTGCTTCCTGCAGTCTCTCTGCAAGATTACATAATGTATAATTAGGTTTTAATTTTTCATAAGTAGTGGCTTGACAACTGAATCTTTCTATAAACAAGCAGGATCAGGAAAAAAACAACAACCATACCATTGTTTGAAATCTCTGTTCAGATCCAATAGATTGGGCATACTCCAGATCCTATCAGCCAAAGAGAGTTGGCTACCAGGAACTAGAGGAAAGCCTTTTTCTGTTGTAGCCCCTGACTTATGGAATATTCTCCCCCCCCCCCCGAACATTAGATTAGCCCCTACCCTGTTGGCCTTTCACAAAGCTTTAAAAAACCTGGCCTATGTACCTGGCCCTGGGGCTCAGAATGTGTGAAGGGCCTTATTACTTGGCTTTTTACTATTAGCAGGTTAATCATCACAGCTGCTGTTTGTACTTATTTATTTTGGTGGATGTTTTTGTAGTTTGAATGTTTTTTAAGTTGTTTTAATTATTTTTTCGAAATTTTAAAATGGGTAGGCTGCCCAGAGTTCCTTGACTGAGTTGGGCGCTGCGGAAATGAATAAATAAATACAAAGTAAATAAAAATACACGCCGACATTTTTTCCCCTCACGTTCCCCTCTTTTCTCCTTCAATAAGGACCCAGTGGACCCCGCAAATACAGTGATTGTGATCCGCTCTCTTGTTCCTGGGGGCGTTGCTGAGCAAGATGGCAGGCTCCTCCCAGGAGACAGGCTTATGTTTGTCAATGAGACCAGCTTGGAAAATGGTAGTCTGGAGGAAGCTGTGCAGGCCCTGAAGGGAGCACCTCTGGGAATGGTGAGAATAGGAGTCGCCAAGCCATTGCCTGTAAGAATTCTTGCTTTATAATATAGTGGGATTTTTGTATTTTGCAAATAAACTCCTGGGGTATTTAATGATGTAGGACTTTCTGCATCAGGAATGGGTGAACTGACATTTGTTGTGAGGTAATAAAATGCCGTTTTAGATTTCTGCCTGCAAATTGCCCTTTGCAAAATCTCTCATTTTACACAATTGTCATCAAGAGAACAACAAAGCTCTGGGAACCAGCCCACCATTACTTTGTTCTACAAAACTATAAGTTTTTATTGCGTAACTGCAATGAATCTTCAAACTATTCTTGTTTGAAGATTCATTGCAGTTACTCAATAAAAAACTTATTCTGAGCCAAAGTAATAAGTTTAGCTTGGGAATCAGTTACTTTCGGCACAGTAATTTCAAACAGAGAGTAGACACTTGGTGCTTCCAGAAACCCAGGGTAAGAATATTTTAAACACCGTAAAACTACAATGTTTTGATTTGTTCTAATATAGTATAAGCAAAAAAATGGCTATACTTACACTGAAATATTGAATATATTAATTATCTACTGTGTATACTTCAGGAACTTTGGTATCTCTATAGTAATATTTTGCAGATTTATTTCACACAGTTGCATACATGCAAAAATTGTACGTTACAAAACCCTCTTCGATGCATAATCTGTAAATTTCCTATCCCTAACTGGCAGCATTTTATCCATAGTGAACAGAACTGAGAATTTGGGAGTAATGCTTTCACTTATTCCTTGAATCAGCAAGGCAATAAGTTTTGTTGCTGGTTTGAGGGCTGTTTTCTGGAAGAGTTTGACATTCACATCCACCTTTTTCTGGCTGAATCCTGGTTGCTGTGCCATCTTTGCACAGAGGCGTGCAGTGTTTGATAACCTAGGGCTGCACTTGGTAGTGCAGAAGAGTACTGAACACTACAAAGTAAATGAGTCTCATCACAAATGCAGTTGGGATTAAGGTTTGTTGGATGACTTGGGGAGAGGGTGTCTTTTTTTGGCTGCTTGTTTATTGTTAGCGTAAGCTCAGAAGTATTGTTAAAGTTTGCCCCTATTTTTCATTCGGAAATTGGAAACATCACGTTTCAACAGCAGTGGCTTTGGGGTTTCTGAGGATCGCAAAAAAAAATGATTCAGTGGCCACCCAGGGCTTTGGGGCTGCCCATTGAATTGCTGCTTTGACAGAAGAACCAAAGAAGTGTTCTAACCAAAGGAAGGGAATGTTTCTTTCTAATTCTGGGTATAAATCATTTTACATAGCTATAGCCTGTTTCTCTGCTAATTAAACGCAGTCAAAGCATTTTCCACAATTATTGCTTGCCAGAGATATTAGTTATTGTAGGCATGGCGATTATTTATTTATTTAAAGAATTATGTTATGCGGCCACCTCACTCTAATGACTCTGATCAGTTAACCATATCGTATGGAAAATGTAAACTGTAAACTATGCTAAAATAAAAACAATCTAGTACAATGTGACTGAGGCTGCAAGCAAACTTTTTTACCATAAAACTTATCTTAAAACATGCACAATGGAATATATGTTGGGCTCATCTCACGTTCTGGCACCCGTGTTTGAGAGAAAAGCCAGCTCTTCAAGGCCTTCTAGAAGGCTAGGAGAAGGGGACCATTCCAGGCTCAGAGGGGAGGCTATTCCATAGGACAGGCATTGTGATACAGAAAGCACATGTCCTGGGTTCAACCACATCATTCAGTTTGATAAAAGGGACCTCTGAGATCTGGTGGAATGGGCAGAAACTACCAGAAACAGGTA
Source organism: Azemiops feae (assembly GCA_023970755.1). Lineage (NCBI taxonomy): Eukaryota > Metazoa > Chordata > Lepidosauria > Squamata > Viperidae > Azemiops > Azemiops feae. The sequence continues at coordinate 453,159 of JALGBA010000476.1, read as the reverse complement.
GACTCATAAGTATCCTGCCTCGTATCACCCAGAGCTTTATGGGTGATACTTGTTCCTTAAACTGTACCTGGACACATGTGTCCTTGCATTCTCAATAAGTGGCCACTTCTGAATGGTCTTCAAGAGCAGTCCCATTTAGAGCCTGTTGCAGTAATCCAGATAAATAATTAAGGCATGAGTGACTGTGATAGTCTCCTGATCTAGGCGGCTCAACTGGCATGATGGATAGACTGGTGCTAAGGCCCTCCTGGTCATGGCTCCCATCTGCTCTTTGAGCAGGACCTATGAGTCCAAAAGGACCTTCAAATTGCACACCAACCACTGGGGGAATGTTAAGTTATCCAAGTGATGGGTAGGGCAGAGATGTACAGCATATTAATGATAGTTACTTATATGGACAAATAAATGCTCTTGAGTTACTCAGAGCTTTCATGAAGATGCTAAATAAAAGCAGGAAGAAAATGCAGAAAAAGCATGGGTTCGACTTTTATTCTGTACCAACTGGAACCAACCTTAGGAGAAGAAGGAAAGCCACTGTCCCCACTCCCTTCATTATTAGCCCAACCTGATTCAGGAGGTATTGAAGGTCTTTATGATCAAGGATCAAGGCCTGGATGGATACATAATCCATATTCTGAGTTTACCAGAGGTCATCAACAACTATGACTAATGCTATCTCAATTCCATAATCCAACCTCAAACCCAACAGAAAAGGATCTAGGTAATGTACTTTTATTATGATGTCAATAAGGAATATATTTTAGTTGTATTGGAATGAACAATTTCTTAATAAAATCATTCATATTGAAATTGGGTTCAACATTCAGGGCAAGATAGTGAAAGCTGTTGTCTCCCAGTGACTTACTATGAAATTCACAAGCCAGACAGGTAAAAAATTTAAAATAAATGTGATTTTCAATCTGCTCCAAACATGATTATCACAAGAAGAACTGCTACTGATTTCAGTGGAACTTACGTGTTGTGTTTAGGAACTAAGTATAATTTAAACTTGGTAAGACTGAATAGGCTTAAATCTAGTTTAATCTTAAATCTAGTTTGTGAGGCTTAACTGCATTGGAAATCAGGCAGTGGAAATATAAGGAGAGAGACAGAATTTATCATCTGGTCTGGGAGAACATCTCAAATATCAGCACATGGGTACATAACCATGTGGTGCTTAAAGACTATTTCAAATTCATGATTATTGCCATCTCATTTTTCTTTCTTTTTTTCAACCCTATAAATCATTTCATGGTTTGACGGCTATAATATGATTTCTAGATATCTTTTTTTCTGATCTTTATATTCATTTAAAATTTCTTAGTATTTACTTACATGGCATGTTCTGTTCACTGGCCATCATCCAACTCAAGAGCTTCATTCTTTCTGCAGCTTTCACCAGAAGAGGGCTATGTTTCTGCTAAGGAAGATTCCTTTTTCTACACTGCCCAGTCCTTTGAGGAGGAAGGGCTAACCGATTCAGCCCTCTTCCGTGCTGAGCTGGCTCTGGTTAGTCTATAGCTAGTCTTTTATTCTATGTCTTAATTTTGAACGGTATTTTGTTAAGGAACAATACAGGAACAGTCCTGCTGTTAACATGTTAACAGGTATTTTAAAAGACTTCTTGCTTGGTTTCCTTGAATCTACAAGGTGGTTGTTTATTTGGTAATACAAGAAAATATCCATAACTATATCAAAACATTGTATTTATAAGAAGACAAGGCTGTGCCAAAATTAAACTCTCTAAATATTTAAACATTTGTTTTTTGTTAAAAAAAATTCCTTGAAGCCTTCAGAATAATGTACAATTAAAAAGAGTAAGAAAATTACAAAAGCAAGCCTTTATTTTTTTAAATGAGAAACCATGCATATATATAATCCTATAATATAAGGAAATTATGGCTCCAGCCATTTGTTCCAATTACTTCTTAGGACTGCAATTTCTCTCAAGGGTTCTTGGAACTTAGAACTCTGTGTAAATGCAGGATAGTATTCAAATGCTGTTGCCCATTTAAACTCGGCAATATCTAAAAACCTCAGGAGGTGATGTGTTTTCTCTTACTTCATATTCTCAGTTTTCTCACATACTTTTTCAGTTCATAAAAAAAAACCCTTACTTGTTCTGTTCAGGAATTCTGGGAGTTGAAATCCTCAGGTGGTAAAGTTGCCATAGTTACCCACCCATGCTCTAGTCTAGTGATATACTGTATATAGTAGCTGAGATATTGGGCAATCTTCAAAAACCCACAAAAAGCTAGAATGATGAATGAACCTTTGACAGATTCTATATATATGTATGTTAATCCAAATCTAATAGGTAAAATGGCCCAATCCTGGCTGATTTAATAGTAATCTATCTAAATCCAAGTCCCTGCTTTCTCAGAACAGGGAGAAAGCAAGTGTGAGAGTGTGTGTGTGTGTACGTGTATGTATGTATGTCTTTTCACGGGATTTAGTAAATTGAAAATTACTTGGGATTATACACATCTTTGTGGTGGTATGCAGATGTCACCTTAGTCTTGCTGGGGTCTGGATGCATGCAACTCATTCCTTTTATTGCTTCCTTCTCCCTCCACTCCTTTTTTTTTTTCCCCTTTAGATTATATTTTTCAATTCTGCTGACAGGTTTTTTTTTTATTTATATGTAATGATTTCCAGTCAGCATTTTTTTGTGAAATTTAGGATTGCACCTTAAGACCACCTTAAAAAGTTTATATAAAGAATTTGAGATTATTACTTCCTCACCGGTGTCACTTCATCTTGTGTAATATTGGCCCCATTTGTGGGATTGAGCTGACCAAATATTTCACCCTTTGATTTTGGAGGTATTATAGTTCATTATCATAATATGCACATACAGACATGAGTAGCTTTACATAAGATACAAACTACTTTGTTTTAAATTTATTGCAGGAGTTGGAAATATATATATATATCTTTGTATCGTATTATGACATACTTTCACAGAAAAATAGAATTACATAGAATTCTACAAATAGGCATTCTAATTTGATAGAAAGGCTGAGAGGCACAATGGACTTAGAAAGGTCAAGATGAATGGGAAATATGGGGAAAATACTTGGTGTTTTCACAATGGTTCTGTTCATTAAAATGTTTTTATTGTAGAAACCTTTGAAGGATTCTATCACAAGGTTACTTAGTTTGGGATATGATCCTTATTTTTGTTGTTGTTAAAATCCATCTTTTATTGAAGATAGAATTTGATTATTTTTCTGCCTGTCACAAATTCAACATGCATTGGATTTTAGTTTCTGAGTTGAACTGAATTGAATTGTACGCATAGAATTGAGACTGAATCCCATGATTTTATTGTTATAAATGCTAGGCTTATATGCAAATGTGCTGAGAAGGCAATAATACTGAGTATAAATTTACAATGTGTGCTAGTTTATTTGTAATGAGCAATGGTAATATATTTTGGGAATAAATTATAACTTTAAAAAAAAACAAAACCACACACTAAAGCTTATGGAATAATTCACTTAATTATTCACACTAAATTATAAAATGAAGCCTATTAGAACAATACAAGTAGCCCTCAACTTGCAACCATTCGTTTAGTGATTGTTCGAAGTTACAACAGCACTGAAAAAAATGACGGCTTTTCACACTTAACGTCCGTTGCAGCATCCCCACATTCACGTAATCAACATTTGGATGCTTACAGCTGGCATGCATTTATAATTGTTGCAGTGTCCTGCGGTCATGTGATTACCATTTGTAACCTTCCCAGCCCTCTTTTGACAAGCAAAGTCAATGGGGGAAGCCAGGTTCACTTAATAATTGCATGATTCGCATAACATCTGCAGTGATCAACAACTGTGACAAAAAAAGGTCATAAAATGGAGCAAAACTCACTTAACAAGTGCCTTGTTTAGCAACAGAAATGTTGGGCTCGATTGTCGTAAGTCAAAGATTAGCTCCACATAGTATAATGTTTTTTTAGAGAGATGAGAAGTTAAAATATTTTCACATAAAAGTCATTGCCTATCCATGATCTGACATCCAAAGCTGTGAAAGGAAAATAAACATGTGGCAAACCAACATATCCTGCTGTGGAGAATCGAAAAGAAAAACGTTACAAAGGAAACTAGCTAGAACTATTTAGCCACTGATGCTTGTATTTGAAACTGATAACAAAAGTCGCCCATTTGATTGAATTGCCTTTGCTATTAGGTGGACTCAAGTGAAGCAGATATAATAGAGGACTCTACCATGGAATTGGACTGTTCTCCAGATAATGATGGTACATTCCAGTCTTCAGCTTTAACACTGCATAGTGGCATTTGTGGGGATGATCTCAAGCTTGCTCTTTCTCTGCCCTCTTCAACTCCCAAGGTAAAATTATGGGGGAAAGATATGAGCAGGGATGTGAGCAGAAAGACACTTTGTTCATACCTATAAAGTAGCTTTTTGAAAATGTCTGTTTGGATAGTGAAGGTAATGTTGCCAGTTGTTCTATTTGTCCATAGTTTTTTTTACTAGATTAAAGAGTAATTTCATTTAGATAGTTATGCTGATTGAATAACTTTCAGCTTTTCAGTATTCAGCAGACCATTTACTATAATTTTTAGGTGCTCCAATTTAAAAAAAATGTGGTTCAAAGAAATCTAAACAATAACAAGCCACTTATGGAAAGACACGTGTAAGTAAAATGAATGCTACATGCTTAAAGTTCAAGCATTAAAAACTCTAATTTTCTTAAAGAAAATTGTTAACAAATCGTTAGAAAATCATTGCTCAAAAGGTCGCTCAAATTCTTTTGTCAAAAGGTCAAATTCTTTTTTTTACTTTTGATGTTCTTAATTTTTTTTATCATGTTAGCTTTTCTCCTTTTTCTGATTCTCTCTTTCTCTCTCTCTCTCTCTCTCTCTCTCTCTCTCTCTCTCTCTCTCTGTGATCATTCTGCATATTTCTTTTAACATTCATGGTGGAATCACTGCTGGATTGTCAGTTCATTCTTTCAAATGGATTGTATATTTTATTTCTTTTATTTTTATTGTGCTTTTATTGCTTTATAAGTAACTCACATCTGTTTTTGAAAAAAGTTGCTCTTCTTTCACACCTGAAATACATAAGCTTGCTTTATTTCTTTTGGAATCTTATTTCTCTTGGAACAGCATGGGTGTGATGGCCAGAATTTATTTCCTAACAGAATTTCTTAGACTAAACAGAATGTACCTGTGCCAATGAGACAGGTTGCATTGTTCAACTTTGCAATAGTTAATGAAATTAGAAATTAATGTGCATGCTGGGAAACATACTCTGCAACAAATCCAGTTTTATACAAGATACAGAACTCGTGTTCTTCAAATCACCCTGTTGTGGCCCATCAGAATAGAAAGAAAATGTTTACCATCAAACTTGGTAGTAGGATCCAATCTGGGTCAGTCACCAAACCAGTTTTCAGACTTGTGGTAGAGTTTTCAGACTTGTGGTGGAACCCATCCTCAGGAAACTTTTTTCTGTGTCACATTTTGGTGAGAGAGAAGTTCCCTGAGAATGGGCTCCAGCACAAGTCCGAAAGCTCGGAAGACTAAACCTCTGGTCCTAGTGACTGAACCAGATTGGATCCTGCAACATTGTCTTGGAACATGTATATTTGCCTTCATTCATGAAACTTGGTAGTGTTTATAGTTATCACTTTATCCCAATAAAAATAATTATATAAAATAAAAATGGACCCTGTGGCACGTTGAATGTAAACTGGTTATTCTTACGTATACATGGGAAAGGTTTTTAGACTTCCAGAGGAAGAAATGGTACTTTAGAAATAGAATGAGTTTGGAATTCTTGTTATCTTGTTTGCTAGACTACTTTCAAAGATGATTCCAGTGACCTACTCAGTTACCAGTCATCAGATAAAAACTTGTACACAGTGGATCTAATACAAAGAGAGATGGAGAGTAAACCCGCAGGTGGATGTATGAAACAGATCACAGAACCTCTTCTTGTGAATCCAACAACACAATCTCCTAAGAAACAAGTTGAACACGAAAGCACAAGCCTTTGGGGAGAATCTCAGCTAACACCCGAATTTTCACACTCTACAAAAGTATGTTCTAGATTGCCACTTGATTCTCCCAGAAGGATTCATTACATGCATTTGTGAAAAAGCACCATTTTTAGAGATTTAGTAGATCAAAGGGGACTAAAGGTAGGGATGTTTCCCAAGTATTGTTCCTGGTCATTCTGCCTTTTGATCTAGAAGAATCAAATGCAACATAAGTTGGGGTTGTATGGATTTTATGCATTGAATTGTGGCACAGCTTGCTTTCTAAAAACTGAGCTGTGACTCAACATAGCACTTGCTATTCAAGAATATTTTGCTGTACAATACAAAATCATGAGTACCTTATGTACAGATCCTGCAAGGATCTCTCTAGAGAGGTGAAATTGTAGATTCATTAGTATACAAAGAAGCATTCCAATTTTGGAGACAAATATGGAATATGCAACAAGGAGCAAAAGTGATTGTATGACAGAGCAGGTCAGCTGACTTGTACAACTTTCTATACATGGAACCCTGACTGTTGCAATGTGTATCTGGAGGTCACCAGATTGGACAAGTCTAGTTTTTTTAAAAAAAAATATTGTATGTCTGTTTGCTGCCAGTTGTGAAAAGTATTCTTATTTCCTCAGTGCAGTTGTTTTAGTAAACCACTGTTACTTTTTTTGTTGTTCACTTGTTTCGAACAGAAACGAGCTCTTTGAAGGACATTACAAATATACAGACTATCTAGCAGACTGTGATTTGTAAACTACACAAAATCCTATTAGGTTTTCCAGAAGTGACTCTTATTTTCTTCTTACCAGGATCAAGTATTCTTGATGGGAAATAATAGCTTAATGCCTGCTGGTCTAGATACAAATAAAAACAAGTTGGAGAAGACTATTATCATTGCAAAAGGCAATTCAAGTTTAGGTAATGTACCTCACGTAACTGTACACATCTTTGTTCTTACGATCCTTATTTCTGCCTAGTTATTCCTAAAAGAAAACTAGATATTAGTCTTTTAAGTTGCTTTAATCAAAAAGCAAAGATTTTTATATATGGTTCCAATAATAATTATAATTATAGCAATCATGTCTATAGATTTTCCTTTCCATACGAAGGCAGGAAGGGTCAGGAGAGAATCTGTTATAATTAGGCAATACATCAATGTCTCCAACCTAATTATCTATTTTTAGTAACTGGGGCATGATATAGTTGTCCAAGCAATTTAATTACTAATAAAATTAATCGTTGCAATGCTGAAACTGGTAACATGAGCTTTTCTTAATATAATGATGCAAAACCTAAGAACTCTTTATTTGGAAAATTTTAACGTTCTTTTTATCCTGGAAATAATCAGAAGGAGAAAAATATTGGCCATATTCAAATAAGGGAAGGACGAAATCCTTCACTTGTGTGCTTTGTAATTCATCCCTGTTCAGAACAAATCTTCTGTAATTTTTTCTCATCTTGGTCTTCCTTTTTTCTCTGCTCATTTTTTTTTATTAAATTAAAAATAAGTTCATTGCCTTTCCCTTTTCTGTTTTCCACTTCTTTGTGGCCATATGAAAAAAAAAAGTGGATCTCATTTAATTAAGTAGCTTTTTAAACAGAACAGAAGGCATTAGGAATTCATCATCTTTTTGATCTTAACCGTGAGCTTATGCAATGGAGGCAGCTGTAGACCTGAAGAGATAATCTAATATGCCAGCTGTTACCAGGTTTTTTTAGTGAGAATTTTCTAGCTGGTGTTTTTTGACCTGCCAGGCGTTTCCTGCATGTTGATTCCTCAGATCCTGCCAATAAGATATTAATTTTTCTTCAAGTTATTATTTAAAAAAATCTGTGGAAGTATGAGTATATTGGTAGAAATACAGATAAACATGTAAATAAAAACAATTTCAGAAAATGAATGTTGTTCAGTGTAGGATCAAGTCAGATACCAATATTGTTCCCATATTTCTTTCTTCTTCTTTTTTTGTAAAAGTTTTTATTAGTTTTTTTTCTCCCATGTTCCCATATTTCTTATCAGCTTTAAACTTTTTTTTTCTGTAAGGGATGACAGTAAGTTCTAATAAAGATGGCATGGGAATGATAGTTCGCAGCATTATCCATGGTGGTTCCATAAATCGTGATGGACGAATTGGTATTGGAGACTGTATATTGTCTATTAATGAGGAACCTACTGCTAATTTAACTAATGCCCAAGCACGGGCCATGCTGAGGAGGCATTCTGTCATTGGACCGGATATAAAGTAAGTTGGATGTCATACAGATTGGTAGAATTTCAAAAACGGTACGGATCAATTATATTGTCACTGTACTTGTTGAGTGTTTTTTTTTTTTAATTCCATGATTATTTTTAATTCAGTATCTTAATGAAGTTTCAGTATTAAACTGGATTCTACATTGATGGAAGAAGTTGAAATGTCTTCTGTGAATCACAACCAGCTAATAGATGTTGATGAGAATTCCAAAATGGCAATCCAGTGTGCTAGTTTGATGATCCCATTCATTGGTTTGATATAATTTCATGGGCTCAAATAAATACATGGAACTTGCCAGCCATTTGCAATAAGGGAGAAAATGTTTGCCCGTATCACTTAATCTTACAAATACTTGTATGTAACTATAATGAAAAAACTCTGAACTTGATTAAAAATATTATTAAACTAAATCCTGAATTGCCTTCTAAAAATGAAAGCTTAGCAGCTGCTCCTTAAAACCAGCAATGCAGTTAGTACACCTGAAGAATATTCATTCACCTTTAATGTCTAAGCAATGGAGAAAGTTGATGGAATATTACGGCATGAAATCATCTTTTGGGGGAAAAATAGTTTGTTAGATGAATGGGAGGAGCAAACGGCAGAAAGGATCAACCCTTTATTTCCAATTAATAGTAGCATTAGAGTGAGAAAGAATTGTATATTGATCCGGGTGACAAAAGGGCATTTAACACCTTTTTGAATCTATTGCTTTGCTGGATTCCTGGAGGATACAGTGATCGTATTTGCATGGGATTTCAATTACATAATTTTTGTTCAGGCAGATCAACTAGAAAAAAACATTGGAATTTTATAAATTAAGCTTTGATCTTTTACCTCAGGTGACTTGAGAAATATTTCAGTAGTGGAAAATGGTGAATAAAAAATTATGATACATAATACATAACATTAAAACAGAAGAATTATGCTTTCTCAGTATATTTTTTACAAATAGTAGGAAGAAAACTGTATTTTAAGTCTGTCTCTCTCTGTCTCTGTCTCTGTCTCTCTCTCTCTTTCTCTCTCTGTGTGTGTGTGTGTGTCTCCCCTTCTCCCTCCCTCTCTCTCTCTCATCTTCTTTTCTTCCTTCCCTTCATATATAAAGATTTTTTTTTTCCTAAACAGAAAAGCAGATGTATAGCATCATCAGGATATGTGTGTCTTCACTTCTCCCTGCACCTTACATTTCTTTAACAATATCTAGAGACTTTTGCTTTTAGCAGTAGTTATAACAGCTGCCTCTAACATCTGCCAGATAATTACAGAGCTGATTCAGAATTCACCTGCCTTAACCGAACGTGTGGAGATGAATCTCTGATCAAGGAATAAAAGATTGATTGCGGTTGCATTTTTCATGCTTGTTAATAATCATTGCTATACACTCCAATAAAGAACAGATGCTTTCTGATGGGAGGTGTGGATAGAATAGAGGTGGAGAAGGGAAAAAGGAAAGTAAGCAGGAATGCACACTTTTAAATACGTGTGTATGCGTCTCTCATTGAGTAGAAGTCACTGACATTTGTTAACACTATTGTAAAAAGTTGCTGCGTCGTATGCTTCACATTCTAGATCTTCTCCAACACCTGCTGATGATCAGGCCCCCTTTTATGTGTGAGTATTGGCGATTCAAAAGCTCATTATAGCTCTGTGTTCCAACTTGTCTGTTCATTCATTCATGCTTTCATAACCATCAGAAGTAGCTGGGATGTATCCAGATATAGGTACTGCATAATATACATAGACACACAGATGCTTTCACCCAATTAAAACCTATTACTAGATAAGATTACCTGATTAATTATTCAACTATATCAAATCCTTCAATTTGTAGGTACATTTGGAGATCTATGATGAATATAGCTTTAATCGGTTAAAAACATGGCATTCATCTTTTAAAGATAAGTTTATAGAAGCCAGGTTTATGGTTTAGATTGGAACAGGGAACTTGCAGAGCAAAACTCTCAAGCTTCACCCAGCATGACCAATGGTGTGAGATGTTGGGAACTATAATTCAGCAATTGCTAGAGGCACTCAGGTTTTGCACCCCATCTTATTTCTCACTGTTTGCCAAATATCAACACTGCCAAACATCAATCAAATTTCCAACTTCTTTTTGTACCTAAGCAGTCCGGGATCAGGTTAATATGTGGATAGGGGAATGCTATAGAATCCTTTCTGTGTTCCTTTGAGATTCATGCTCGAAGAAATGCAGGCTGTAAATTATTTAGGATGCAGTCTTGTGGGGAATGATGGGTTGTGCATATCTTTGGAGTTGAAAACAAAAAGATATTTCAGAGCATGCAAGATGACATCTCCTGACTAAACCCTGGCAAGTAGACTATCTGATGTTTCCAGTAATGGATTTTCCTTTCCAAAATCCAAATTTTCTCTCTGACCACTGAACGGAAAATCTAAGTATTAGTCTTCTTTTAAAATTTAAAGGCAAAAAGGTGCTTCAAAGTGTGTAGAGGGACACATACAATTGCTGTGAGATCCTGGGGAAAGGGTTGGCTGCTTTAAAGAATTGCAATTGTATGTGTCCCTCTACACACTTTGAAGCACTTTTTTGCCTTTAAATTTTAAAAGAAGACTAATACTTAGATTTTCCGTTCAGTGGTCAGAGAGAAAATTTAGATTTTGGAGAGGAAAATCCATTATTGGAAACATCAGATAGTCTACTTGCCAGGGTTTAGTCAGGAGATGTCCTGGGAAGCCAATCTATTAATCTACTAGATCCAAAAGGCGCCCTAATTGTCCATTAACTAAGGTCATCTACACAAGCTATGGAGCTGCGAAGGGATAAATTCCCTTCCTTTGATTTAAAAAGGAGAGAAATCCATCTTTAAACATCCATAGTGTAGAAACAAAGCAGAAATATCTCTGTTTCTTTGGGATCCATATTTCCTCCACGTATCCATCAGAGAAACAGATATCTTGAAGCTGGGCACAGCATTTTCTGGACTAAAAGTGAAGTCATGTTTCATTCTCTTCTGTAAAAGATACACATTTATTCAACAGTTGTTCGAAAAAAGTTATCTTCCTGATAGCTCTTATTAGCTTTTTGTTGCAATGTCCCACCATTTTTGTTCGGGATTCTTTTTTCCCCTCAACAGTAACAATGTTTCTGTAGATAATTGTAGCACAGGTAACTCAGAGGTTCCCCATTTACCCGTTTCGTCTCATAGTTACAACATAGAATAGGACAGGGGTTCAAACTGGCGGTCCGCAGGCCAGATGCGTCACGTGCAGGCCACGCCCACCCTGGCTCCACAAAGGTAAAAAACATGGCGATATGTCACGTGACGCAATCGAGTTTGGCACCCGTGGAATAGGGGAAGAAAGAATGTTTATGGACTTTTCACACTGCTAAGCTTACAGTGGTGGAGACATGGAACACAGCTGCTTGATTTTCAAGGGGTACTTCAGCTCTTCTCATGCCACATTGTGAAACTCCATTTCAGTTTAGAAATCCCAGCATCCTTCATATTTCTGATGCTATAATATATAGCTTTTCAGATTTCATATGTCTGGGTACTATACTATTTGCCCAATTACCATTAGTTTAAGAAAGATTCAACATTTATATAATGGGAAGCATCAAATTCCAGCGCATTCTTCAAGTATTATTATGTTTTCAAGTTGCTTATCACTGACACAGCCATGTACTGATGTCTGGATTAATCTCACTCTTGCATTTTCAGTAGTGCTTACCTTTTCTTTTCCCTACGCTGTAAACTAAGTGAATTTTAACTTCATTATTAAAATTGTACTGTGGTTTATTTTAAATGTGATCACAAATTTCTTTATTTGGTTTCTTTCCTATCATAGTATACATAAAACATATCTATCTGCCTATTAAATCATGCATGTGGTTTATTTCTTTGTTGCATGATACATAATGTTTACATCCCTATCTTCTCATTTTAAAGTTGGTGCAGGATGAAAATTACTCTTGTCTTCACTACCTTCTGAAGAATCAATGTACAATCAGTTTAATCCTTGATCACTGTAGATTAGTAGCGTCTGCCTTGCTAGCTGTGAATTCTGAAATTTCTCATTTAATAGCCTTCTTTCTATAGTTCCTTTCAGCCAGCAGGAATTAGAATGCAGTTCTGCTTGCTTGGCAGTTCTGCAGCTATTTCCTGCTTAAGCCGAGTGTTTTGGGAGTTACAATGAATATCCTATATACTGCAGGGAAATGCAGTTCTAATAATACAGGTATTTCTTATTTAATGACCGCTATTGGGATTGGCAACTTGGTCTTTCCATGAAGTGGTTGCTAAATAAAGCCACAGCTGTGCTTATGATCATTTCAGTTTCCCTTTGCTTGAAGGTTCTGCAAAGCTCACAAATGTAAGGATTAATTGTAAAGTAAAAGGAGGCAGTCACTAAATGTGGACTATGTGTAATGATTTTTATTTCTGAGCTGCCAGAGAGTACTTTTAATTTGTTTTCTTTTGGTTTGGTTTTGGTTTCACCAGTAAAACATGGTTGAATGATACTAATTTAATGTCATTTTCATTCATAACTTTTTAAAGTTCATAGTCTCCTTCACTATTATCCTAGTTGCATTTTGCTTCTTTTTAAATATCCAATGTTTTAAAAGAATGATATTTGTTCAATATGTGTCATAATGTCTCTTGGGTACTAACTAATACTTTGCTTCCTTTATAAGGAACTGCGTAATCTGGGGATAACCTTCATAGAAAAGAGAGGATATTTTGGCTTAAATTGGTATCTACAAATATTTCACATTTATTCACTGCCTGTCCAAAGTACCCAAGCTGAAGTCCAAAGAATAAAATAGCAATAAAGCTGTTTAAAATATTACAATGTCACCAAAAATTCTAGTTCAGTTAACAGTTAAAAACAGTGTAAAACAGGAAGTTTTAAATTCCTCACTTCACAGAAGTGAGGTGTAGCTATCGTGAAATTTTTGAATATCCATTCTGTTATGTCTATCCACTCACTAAGAAAGTTGAAAGTTTACCAGTTTAATTTGAAAAATAAAAAAGTCACCCACAGAACTTCTTAGCTGGTAGGAGGAATAATAGATGTTTGCTCAAGGTTTCCAGATTCAAGAATGAGGGAAAGTTAGAGGACTGCCTTTAAATCAAAAATAAACATTATTAGATTCAGTTAAGGAAAAGACACTGTTTCTAGACCAGTGATGGCGAACCTTTTAGAGACCGAGTACCCAAACTGCAACCCAAAACCCACTTATGTATCGTCGGGTGCCGGGTGGGCATGGCCTATTGGGTGGGTGTGGCCAATTGGATGGGACTAAAAAGTTCAATCAATCAATTCCAACTTTGCGAGATCTTTTTTTTTCCCACAAGAAGTTGAAATTGATTGATTGATTGAACCTTTTTTTTTTTTTTGTACACGGTGGCGGAGGCCTAAACCGAAAATGTTTTATAAAACCCAGCTGAAGGCCTAGGACTGGGGCGACGGTGCGTGTGCCCACAGAGAGGGCTCTGCGTGCCACCTGTGGCACGCGTGCCATAGGTTCGCCACCATGGTTCTAGACAGTGAAGTTGCAATGTGTTTGTTTCACAGCACAGAAAGCACATTATAACTGATATGATATTATATGATTATAATATAATGCAGTATGTAATGCAATACACATTGACCTGCATGGTTTGCATTTGGTGCATTCCAAATACATGAAAAGGAGGCTTTCTGGATTAAGAAGAAGATATTTGTGCAATGCCACACTGTGAATTATAGCCTTAAAAATCTCTATTGCTCAATACTGAACTATATCCAGACATCTGCAGCTTTTAATTTCATGTTTACTTTTGTGTTGCAGCATTAGCTATGTGCCAGCAGAGCAATTAGAAGAGTACCAAGCCAGCTTAGGGCAGCAGCCAGCAGGAACAGTGCCATTAGATGTTTTCCCTTCACACACTGTGAGGTAATTTAGAATACTGTACTACTAATAAAAACAACTCCTTTTGCTTTAATTCAATCCACCCATGCACTGAAAACACTATCCGTGAATGGATGAAGAAAAACTGTATTGATATTGATTGGAAAAATACAAATTTGCTTGTTCTTTCTTTCTGGGAGTGGAGGGGAACGTTGGGTTATAAGTATTTATTCTAGATAAGGGAACAAAAAAATTTAAATGCAGGCAACGGAATATGCAGGCTTATCATTTGTATCCCAAAGTATTTATGGTATATTGACCCTCAATTTAACAGTATGACTGTGGGAATGGGGGTGTCTCTTATTGCCAATTGTTCATTAAATTGGAGAATATATCACTGGAACTACTTCTATTCTTTGCATGACGATGTTATTAGGCAAATTAAATAATTGCATCATTTTATTTGAATAATAATGATGTTATTCAAATGATGTACATTGATACGGGTGATGTGAATCACTTCCAAAATTTGGTCTGTTTCATGCAGAGTCCATTTTATCAACATTTCTGCAATGTCCTGGCTACTACTTAAGCTGGGACTTCAGAAAGTGTTCATACTGTATTGACTTGAGATAAACAATAACACACACTGATGTTTTGCCTGTCATTATCTGTTAAAAAGAACCATCCAATAAATTCCCAACAATTCTACTTCGAATAATCAAACTGTTACTTACTTTAAATGAGATGCATGGAGATAATTTAGGTCTTTCTGTGGGATCTTGCAAACTTAATCGCCATTGAAATTGCCCAAGATATCATTTTACTGGGGGGGGGGGGGTGCAGGGGTAATGGGTTGTTACCATGAACGTAAGTAATTAGTGTAGTTGTATAATTGCTGCAGGGAGTGGGGAGATATATCAAAGCCAAAGCATCATTAGGTAAATTCATTGTTTGTTCCACTTTATGGAAACTAGACAATTATAAAGCCTAGTCTAATCTCAGTAGGGACACCATATGTTTCATTTCACCTTATTTCCCTTCCCCATTTCTTCAGTACACATAGAAAAACAGTGAATTCATGCTAAATAGCCTGTAATATGTGTGCAATTTCTAACATACCTGCCCACATTCCCCTGCTCCTTTTTATGCACTGCAATGAAAGTGGAACAGATGGTATGTCCTGGTGCATGTATTGTGCTAAGCCTTGAATTGCAGTTGGTTTTACCGATTATGCTTAGCCATAAATGCCTAATTGGATTAATACAGTATGCTAAATTAAAATCATGCAAATTACAGTGAGGCTTAGCATAGCATCTACATTCAGATTAGATGTATTAGAAACTTTGATGTAATCCCAAATTACCAAATGGAGGCTCCTGCCTTTGAAAAAGTATGAAAGGTTTTCTGGGGCATAAAAATTGTATTTCTTCCACATATGGATTGAAACACGAAGAAGAATGTGAACAAAAAGTTTTATTAAGCTAGTCTGGGTTTGAGTTTTGGGAAGCACTGTCATCAGCCTAATAGATGATTTAGTCTGAAATTAGGTGAGATATAGCATTTTGTTTTTGTACTGGAAAAGAAATCTAGCTGCTATTCTGCAAGATGTCTCTTAAAAGGACTGCCTATAAATTAAATATATATTAATTAATTAGAAATGTTTCCTTGGAAAATTCTGTGCGTGGAATCCAGTGATACGGTATGTTTCTCATAATTTCTCTCTCTCAAAAAAAATGGAACTCTCCCTGAGCAGATTTTTGAGGTCTTTCAGAGGGCTGTATGGAAGAGTGAAAGAAAGCAATCCTGTTGTGTGAGCTGATGATTTTTCCTATTATATCAGATTATGGCTAGAGGGTAAAGATTAGTACTTCCCATTTTCATTGGAACTCATTAGACTGTGTTTTCCAATGTCTAACTTCCTCCAAACTTCTGAAAAACCTGTTCTTTAAAATCTGACTTCCATTTGGAAAAAAACCAAACAAACCTCATCTCCATATATCCATATAACATTGGAAATGTGTTTGGTCACGTATATCGAGGCGTTTGATATTTGATCCCAGCCAATATCATACGGCTTATATTTAAAAAGATGAACAAGGCAATATACAAATAATACTGATGTTTATGAATTCGTATCTTAAGTTTTAATATTGTTTGCATTGATAAATCTCAGGATGTATCAATCTATTTATTCTGTCTTTGCATAATTTCATGACTTGTCTAGCTGGGTCTTATTTTTTTCTCCGTCCAATGATCCTTTACTGTTATTGTTGCCTTGTTTGCATCCATCTTGCTGTCATTGTTATATTATTACCCCCCGATGAATGTTTCTGTTCGTTACAGGTTTTTAAAGATATATTGTGCTAATTTACCGGTTTGTCAAGTTTTTCGCATGTCCCAAAATATTAAAAGAACTGTTCTGGGGATCATAATAATTTCTTTTGATACAGAGTAAAGTTTGTTTACATGCAGAGAAATTCCAGAACTACCAGAACGCGAAGAAGGAGAAGGAGAAGAAAGTGAGCTTCAGAACACAGGCTACAGTAACTGGAATCAACCAAGACGGTGTGTTTGCTTTCAGAGCTAGAGCCCAGTTGATCAGTTTTAAAGTTTTAAAAGAGAATACATTCGTGAATCACTGTTCAAATTTACAATGGCACTGAAAAAAAGAGACGGATGATCATTTTTTCACATGACCCTTGCAGCGTCACTGTGGTGACATGATCAAAATTCGGATGCTTGGCAACTGACTCATATTTATGACGGTTGCAGTGTCCCGGAGCCATGGAGCCATCTTGTGCAGTCTTCCGACAAGCAAAGTCAATGGGGAAGCCAGATTCTCTTAACAACCATGTTATTAACTTAACAGTTGCAGTGATTCCCTTAACAACTGTGGCAAGAAAGACCATAAAGTGGGACAAAACTCACTTAAGAACTGTCATGCCTAGCAAAGGAAATTTAGGGCTCAATCATGGCCATAAGTCAAGGACTACCTGTATACTCCATTTGCTATTTAGACTTAGTGAATTCAGTGGCGCTCGTTTTAGAAAGCTTTGTGTCACTACCATGGGAAAGAAAAGAAAAGATTTTCTGTCTTGGTGAGTTCTTAGTTTAGGTACTGTACTAATGGAATTAGGAAAAAAAAATGCTATATGCCCATAGACTGTAGCTTTTGAACTTAAAACAGTAGTTATGTGTCAAAAGGAGGAGATCATATAAGAGAGAAAATGATCTTAAGGTGTCTCTCATCATATAATCATATTTACATTCATATAATCTCATTGTTCAACTGCAAAATTATCTCTTAAGAGATTTCACATCGATTTCAAGCTTATACAATAGTATTTGCTTATTTATTTATGTTTGCTTATTACATTTTTACTTCATTTCCTTCAAGGAAATCCCTTCTCCTCCATTTCTCCTGCTGACCTAAAATTGTGCTGTGAGCTAGTGACTGGCTCACTAAATTTCCCTGGTTGATGGTGGACTTGAACCTGGGAATGCCCACCAATATGAAGACACAGATCTAAATATAGTGTAGAAACAATTATCTTGAACACGTGATGGCACTGGCCCACATGGGCTGGGATTAAAGATTGAGAAGATTAATATTTTGTCTCTTACACAGTTTTTTACTAAAAAGTCTCAAAATTTCTGATAATAAATGCAGCGATTCTTCTGTTGGTATTATAAGAATTTTCCATAAAAATGATAATACTTGCATAGTTCAACCAACGTACATAACAGAAGCTACAATTTCTACTCTTACTAATTTCACCTTTTTGAAAAACAGTATCGTTTACCTCTCCCGGGAGCAGAGGCAAAAAAGCAAGAAGTCAAATAAACGTCAGCCTGTCAAATGTGACACAGTGATAGCAGAGGAATTTTTTTTTCCATTACGTGTATAATCAACTGGTAGTTGGTTTAGTTATTTATTTTTACAGGTATAAGTACTTTTCTATAACTAGGAGTATATTTCCTCTTAAATACTATATACTGAAAGAAGTATTAATTGATCAGATATAAAATGTGATCTTCGCTTCAGCAAAAAGAACAAATCCAGGTGGTTCCTAGCACTGTAATACAGGTAGTCCTTGACTTAACATTCATTTACTGACTATTCAGAGTTAACCACAGCACTGAAAAAAGGGACTAATGACCCTTTTTTCACATGACCCTCGCAGCATCCCCAGGACCACGTGATCAAAATTTGGATGTTTGGAAACTGGCATGGATTTATGACGGTTACATTGTCCCAGGGTCATGTTTTGCTTTGTCACTTTCTGACAAGTCAAGTCAGTGGGGAAGCCAGATTCACTTAACAGTTGTGTATACTAGTTCAACAACTGCAGTGATTCCCTTAACAAATGTTGACAACTGACCCCGGGGACATTGCAACTGTCATAAATATGAGTCAATTGCCAATTGATCTTGTGACCATGGGGAAGCAGCAACAGTCGTAAGTGTGAAAAATGGTCATAAGTCACTTTTTCAGTGCTATTGTAACTTCAAATGCTCACTAAATGAACTGTTGTAAGTTAAGGACTACCTATAGTAGTTTGATTTGAAATGCCTTTTCTAGCTCAAATGTGTATTCATAAGTTCAGTTCCCCAATGATAAAACTTTTTTTTTTTACCTTATTTGCACTTGTGAAGAGTCACATAGTTTGAGACTGGAATCACTATGGCAATATTTTTAAAGACCGTGAAGGACAAGCAGGTTTTTCTGTTATTTTGTTGTCCTAACATAGTAAAGCCCACACAAACCAACAGCAATGGGATTTATGAATAATGTCAAAATTGTGAGTCTTAAGTCAACCCGTTTGCTAAACGAGCTTCAGGATGTAACTTTGTAGAGCAGTGGGGAAGTTGACCTGAGAAGCTGCCAGTGTATCCTCCCCTCTTGTCGTCATTCTATTAGCAATGCTCCTTACAAGCATTGCTAATAGAATGTTCTTAAAATATAATAATAATAATAATAATAATAATAATAATAATAATAATAATAATAATAATTATTATTATTATTATTATTATTATTAATAATGATGATGATGATGATGATGATGATGATGACGATGACACTGGTAGCAACCCGTGTCAACCATTAGCGCCAGCCAATTTGAATGTTCAGTTGACTGAGGTTCATGTTTAATGAATAAAAGATGATGATGATGATGATGATGATGATGATGATGATGATGATGATGACAATGACACTGGTAGCAACCCGTGTCAACCATTAGCGCCAGCCAATTTGAATGTTCAGTTGACTGAGGTTCATGTTTAATGAATAAAATAATAATAACGATAATGATAATAATAATAAAAATAATAATAAAAATAAAAATAAAAATAATAATAATAATAATAATAATAATAATAATAATAATAATAATAATAATAATAAAAAAGTTGGAAAGGACCTTTGAGGTCATCTAGTCCAGCCCCCTGCTCAGACAGGAAACCTATACCATTTCAGACAAATGGCTGTCCAATCTCTTCTTGAAGATTTCCAGTGTTGGAGCATTCACAGCTTCTGGAGGCAGGTCGTTCCACTGATTAACTGTTCTAACTATCAGGAAGTTTCTCCTTAGTTTTAGGTTGCTTCTCTCCTTGGTTAATTTCCATCCGTTGCTTCTTGTCCTGCCTTCAGGTGCTTTGGAGAATAGCTTGACTTCCTCTTCTTTGTGGCAGCCCCTGAGATATTGGAACACTGCTATCATGTCCCCCCTCGTCCTTCTCTTCATTAAACTAGACATGGCCAATTCCAACAACCGTTCCTTAGATGTTTTAGCCTCCAGTCCCCTAATCATCTTTGTTGCTCTTCTCTGTACTCTTTCTAGAGTCTCAATATCTTTTTTACATCGTGGTGACCAAAATTGGATGCAGTATTCCAAGTGTGGCCTTATATAGTATATAGTAAAGGTTGCTGAATGGAATATGTAGAGTTAAAGAACATATGTTGGAGAGTCAATTTGTTCTAATGAGTAAGGCACAAGGCCAAAACCCAGGAGACTGAGTTCTAGGCTTGCTTTAGGCATGAAAACTGACCATTTGACCTTAGCCCAGTCACTCTCTCACAGTCCAACTTACTTCACAGGGTTATTGTTGTATGGAAAATAGCAGAAGGAAGAAATATTAGGCATGTCTGTCACCTTGAATGACTTATAAAAATAATTTTTATTTTATTTATTTATTTATTAAGAAATTTATTCGCTGCCCATCTTGTTCAAATGACTCTGGGTGACTTACAGCATAAAAACATTAAAGTCATGAGATATAAAATGACAAATCAAGTAAAATAAAATCATTAACACAAGATAAGAGAAGGAGGGAGCCATATACGCGGGGAGGGAAGGTGGGATTGACTTTTAATTAGTCAACCACAATAATAAAGGGAGGATAAAAATAAATAAAAATAATTAAATAAAACGTACCTCATGAACAAGCCCTATAGCATGCTGCTGTTTTAATTTTAAGCATCTAGTTTTTCCTGTTTAGTAAAACCCTTTTTCCTGACTATGATGCACCTCAGTCAATACAATTTATTTTGTGTTGATTTGTCATTGTAGGGTTGAGCTCTGGAGAGAGCCTAGCAAGTCTCTGGGAATCAGCATTGTTGGTGGAAGAGGTATGGGAAGTCGTCTGAACAATGGTGAAGTTATGAGAGGAATCTTCATCAAACACATCCTTGAAGACAGTCCTGCTGGCAAAAATGGAACCTTGAAAACAGGAGATAGAATTGTGGAGGTATTATGTTGGTTTCCAGTTTTTAAATGGGCTTAGAACAGGGGTGGGGAACTAGGGCCCCTTTATGACTTGTGGACTTCAACTCCCAGAATTCTTGAGCCAGCCATGCTGGGTCAGTAATTCTGGGAGTTGAAGTCCATAAGTCATAAAGGGGCCCTAGTTCCCCATCTCTGTCTTGGAATGTAATAATGTTTTTGCACATTTCTGAGCAAAACTTTATTTTTGTAAGAATCTTTTATAAGAATATTTTTTGTAAAAAAATATTTCATAGTTTTTAAAACGATTTTATTGGGAGCTGCCCAGAGTTTGAAAGATGGGTGGACATGTTTAAAATAAATTAATAAAAAATAAATACACCGTATAGCGCCATCTCACTTTTAAAAATAGCCAACGTTATTTAATTGGAGATGTGCTTACAACAGTGAAACACATAACCACAATCTTGATTTGAAAGGATGAATTATTTATCATTCATTTCCAAAGGTGTTTTATAGATTATGCCCACTGCCATGTATTTTGACTCTGAAACATTTACTTAGAGACCAATGCACAAATATGAGTAATATGGATTTATCATACAAAATGATGTGTAGAATCCATTGAGTTTTCAGAAGAACCCTTCATATTCTTCTATCCTACTACATTTTACACTACCCTTGTTATATATGTTAATAATGCAAATTTATGCCAGGTTTATGCCAAAGACTGATAGCCTTGAATTTAAGATAATCCTAGATTCCAAACAAGAATTAAAATTATGTTATGTTTGAAGGACAGCCAGTGAAATCAGAGTCTAATTTAAAGATTAGATAAAGATACAAATTAAATTCCCTGACACAAAACAATGTTAAATTATAACTTACAATAATAACTTCCACTCTCTTAGTATATCCTGAATATTGCAGCGATGTTCATGCATAATAATACGATCTTGCTAAATAATGACATACTGCAGAGGAGGGACTGAAATTTAGGAGAGACTGGCTACAGAGTTTTGTTTGTTTGCTTATATAAAACAGAGAAATAGGTATAATTTTTAGAAATTTATTTTTAGCTGCGTGTACTCTCATGTTAACCTTAGGCCTTACGCTTTCAGGTGGATGGAATAAATCTCAGAGACGCAAGCCATGAGCAAGCTGTGGAAGCCATTAGAAGAGCAGGCAACCCGGTAGTCTTCATGGTACAGAGCATTATGAGCAAACCAAGGGTAAGCGTACGAAGTAAGAAAAAAAAAATATGTAGAACCATATATATGCATCCAAAGTTAAGCATTTATCCCAAATTTTGCTAAGTTGAGGAGAACTGGCTTTGCTTCCTAAATCTTATATCATCTACAAGGCTAAAAGCAGAATTGGTTGAGCTTGCAGTTAGTCCTTGATTTTGTGGCAGCCTGAAACACTTCTGATTGGAAGCAGGAAATTGCACTTCACAGGCTATCCTGTTTAATCATTCAGAAAGTTCATGAAATATTTATATGCTATAAATCAGGGGTGTCCGATTCCAAAAGTTGAAGTCTACAAGTCTTAAAAGTGGCCACGGTTGGACACCTCTGCTATCAATGATAGAGTAAGGTTTTGAGGATTTTTCCGTCCTGTGTTGCTCTGGAGAACGTAATATTACTGATGTAGCTGAGATCCTGTTACTATTCCACATCTGTATGTATCCCGTTTTGATTTCCACCCTGTTAGCCATTCCTGCCAGAAAGGAATTGGGATCCGTGCAGAGGCTAAGCAATCCACACGAGGCTATATATTTGAAAGATGATCTGGTTGCCCAAATAACGCCTTCTTTTTTTCCTTGCAATTTTTCCTGTACTTTTCATTTTGCTCTTAAGCATAAATCGGGAGGGAGAGAAGTCTACAGTGCAGAATCACTGAAGAGCCCTCCATAAAAGGACATGGCTTTCAGCCACTTTGCATAGTCATTTTAATATTGTCGCTTGCATCACTTGAAACTGTACTTCCTGTATGTAGATTTTTTTTTATTTTTTTTTGTAACTCGCATGTTTGATTTACTGGGTCTTTCATAACTCTTTGTTTCCCAGCCAATATCTCTTTATAGCTCTTTAGCATCCTCTGCTCCTGGTGGGCAGAAACTTAATAATCCATTTTACCATCAGTCATCACAGGTAAATAGCATGGATAATCCTGTTGAATGTTGGTGATTTGTATGCAGAACTAACGGAAGCTTGTGAATTTGCCGTGGCATGGGAAAATATATTTGCTTGCTGAATGTTGGTGATGTAAAAACGGTGCCTTTAGTTTGTGCTCTTTATCTGAAACCCTAATAGCTTCTAAGGGGATTTCCAATGTTTAGTCATAAGCAATCAACCTGAAAGCTAGCTGTATTTTCTTTTGGTAGTCACCTTCATGAAATAAAAAAAAAATAAGGTAGCTTCTTCATCCATTGGAGAGAGTTAAAGCATTGCTTTAAGGATATGAATGTTTTTCTGTTGATCAACAAATTTTAGCAATTAACAATTCTTATTTTGCTTAAACACAATAAAAGTGGTTTATTCTTTTACATATGGTTATGCATTAAGTGTATAATTTACCAAGAGTGCAACAAATGCTCAAGCTGCTTTATGATGGTTCAGAGCTATTGTAGTAACAGAAATTACCTTATTTGTTGGACCCATCTGCCTTTGAAATTTGAGCTAGCACTGTTAGTGAAAGGAGTTATATAAATGCTTATGGGCGCTTTCTGATTATTTCGAATCATGGAGAGGTTCTATATTAGGTAGAGTTTTGTAAATAAGGAATGATTAATGCCTGCCTGCATGCATGTCTCTTGTAATCCTATCATTCAGTGTTTATTACCTTCAATATGTGCTTTCAATGGTTCCACTGAAATGTGACATGTTTAAGGTGTCTTGAAATTATTCAAGTTAGGGATTTCTCTTTTAAAAAATATGTATTGTTCAATTCTCTGAAGAAAGGGATAATCTGGTTTATTTCCTGAAACTTGTTTATACACAAGACTTCTGAAGCAGAAGTCTTTCTTTAAGGCCTACTTGAACAGCACAGAGAAGGAAGTTTCATGCAATAATATGAATTTGCAGAGTTCAGAGTAGAACATTAGGTGGTCTTGGGCAGCAGCACAATAAAAAAGTCAAAAGAAAAAATTACTTTTAAGCTGAGCTAAATTTTGATAGTCCCCCAAAAGTGACCTGAGGATTTACTGCTATTTACTGCAGTTCTTAATATACATATAAGCAACAGCAAGTAATGCTGTCTGCTTTTTTCTATATAAGTGCAGCTAAGTTTTTTTCCCCTGCTCATTTTAATTATCTGATTTTTTTTTTCATTTTTGTGTTAAATTCAACTTTAACATACATTTTTTTTTTTAAATGTAATTTGCTTATTTGTTAGATGTATATCCACCTTTTGTTCAGAAGCTCAAGGTAGTGCACATTATGCTTCACTTTCTGATAGCGCCTACTAGCCTACTCAAATGCGGCATGATCAACTTCTTTCCTATTGAAGGATAAAAAGATTAGGGAAGAGTGAGCAGTTGCTGGTCAGTGTCCCTGCCTTTTTAAAAATAATAATAATAATAATAATAATAACAGTTCTGGCCTGTTATCTGAAAGCTGACCTCCCCCCCCCCCAAAGAGTATTGCCTTGAAAATAAAGGGAAATATTTTAATTCAGTCTTTGAGGTAAAGTGGACTGATTTGCTCAGAGACCTTTGCTGTATATCAGTAGCAAAAAAGCTTCTATTTGGAGCTTTTTGGTTGTCTTCTGCATCATAAAGAGTAAGCATTGTCAAATCCCTTTTGTTGAGGCTGAGGGCTCAACATTCTCACCAGACATAGAGCAGGTATGTGTTTGTTAGTGTATTTCTTTTGAGAATGGAATGTGTGTCTAGATAAGTGGAATGTATGCTAGCTGTGAGGCACTAGAACCTTACCAGTTGAATTGCTGTTTGCCATCTTCTCTTAAAAACAGTGCTCCAAACATAGTAAGAAATTGCCCTAAAAGTACAATGTAAGAATAAACAACCATCTTAAAAAAAGAAAAATGTGCAGAAGTTTTGGGTATCAGATTTATTACTTACCCTTCCATCTGACGCTTTCCCCCCCCCCAAAATGGGAGGCAAATAAAATGTCTGTTTCCCTATATTTTAAAGCTATAAATATATTATTTGCTGAAAAATGCGGAGTCGTAGAATGGGCTTATTCTCTCATTCTAACCTTGTTGAGTTTACTTTCTTCATCTCTGTTCCTATAGTGTGCAGTCTTTATCCCCGGTGAAGAAATGTGGTAAAATTCTATTTAACGAATCTATTTTGATCTTTATTTTAATAAGTCAATGCAGAACAAGTAACAAATGTGCATATTTACCCAGATAGGTAAATCCAAGGGCTTATCCACATCCTGGATGGCATAATCATCACCTTAAACAACAGAGGAGCATTTTTGCCTTATTAGGAAAATTTCAGCATAAACATATTTTTCTTACGATTCATAAAGCTCAAAAAATCTAATGAATAACAGTATTAAACTATTAGCTTAAGAAGAAATCCCTATTTCTGTGTGGTACTTGCAGTATAATCACTTTCACATACAGGTAGTCCTCAACTTACAACCATTCGTTTAGTGACTGTTCAAAGTTACAACGACACTGCAAAAGTGACTTATGACTGTTTTACACGCTTACGACTGTTGCAGCATCCCCGTGGGTCACATGATCAAAATTTGGGCACTTCACAACTGGCATGTACTGTATTTATGATGGTTGCAGTGTCCCTGGGTCATGAAACCTTCTGACAAGCAAAGTCAATGAGGAAACTAGATTCATTTTAAGAACCGTGTTACTAATTTAACAACTGCAGTAATTCACTCAATACCTGTGGCAAGAAAGGTCATAAAATGGAGCAAAATTCATTTAACAGCTGTCTTCTTTAGCAACAGAAATTTTGGGTTCAATTTTGGTTGTAAGTCAAGGACTATCCATACGTAAGCTACCATTTGCTACTGGGCAAATGCTGATCATGCATGTGTGAATGTGCCCTATTATATGTGTGCTTTGATTAGCAAGTTCCTTTCTGTTTTTATTTTTTATAGAACTTCCCTATGTCTTACCTGCAGTCCAACCCTTTCACTAAGCCTCCTGCCTTCAGCAGCACTAACCCTTTTGTTGACCCTCTGCAGTTCAACACTAACAAGGTTGGATTATGCCCATGTGTTTGTGGTGGACTTGGTGAATATGTGTGTATCCTTTTTCCCTTCCTTTCCTAGACCCTCATTTAATAATATTAATAATGTTACATATGCCAGTGGTTTGTTGGAAGTGAATATTCTCCATATTGAAATATGGCCATCATGCTCATCCCTCTCATCTCCTTCCATTGATTAAAGAATGGGTGGCCTAGAACTAAATTATGGCATGGAGGTAGGAGAAGTTTTGATAGTGTCTGATCTGTCAAAGGATGATGGTAGGTCTCACTGGAATTTTAAAAAGTTCGAATTTTAAGTGTAACTTTCTAACATGATTTGGGTTTGCTTAAAGGGGAAATTTAGAGCTGAGTTCATTGGCAGAGTGAATGGAGTCCTGTTACTTTTGAACACTGGACTTTGGAACTTTTGACAAAAACATTGATAGAAATATTTTTCCCCTTCCACAAATCCTGTTAGGCTTGTAAAAAGTTAATCTAGCAAATATTGACTGCAGCTAGTTAACGGTACAATCTTATTCTCATGTATTTGGAGGTTAGCATTACAGCAACTGTAAAGAGGATGTTTGTTGAATTGATTGTAAGTGAACTGTTTGTTCAGTTAGAAATAGAAAGTTCTGTTTTTACAAGACCAATTTAGTCTAGTGGTTAAAGCACTAGGCTAGGAACCAGGAGGCTGTGGGTTCTAGTCCCACGTTAGCCATGAAAATGACTGGGTGACTTTGAGCTAGCCTGTCGTTTTGGGGAGAATAAGAAGAGGAGAAAGGAGTACTGGGTATGTTCACAGCCTTGAGTTCTTATAAAAATAAGAAAGGCTCCCCATATTACCCCTTTGCTCCTACCCATTTTAAGTTTTCACTTAATTTGAATAAGTCAAATTATTCAGTATATATCCTTATATATATATTACATTTCTGCATTCCCATCCTTTACTTTGACCCTCTGACAGTTTCAAAGGCATCATCTTTGCCTTCTAAATATATCTGCTACTTTAGTGTGAGCATAAATAATGTTCATGTCATACCGTGAAGAATTCAGGAATTTCCATGACTAAATTTACATCTGATAGTATTAATTGGAGAAAGACATTGATGTCTCTTTTAAGACGTAACCCCTTTTCTCAGCAGTTATCCAATTTCAGACATTTTATTTCCATTCATTTCTTAAGGCCTCTCCAGACATTTTCTTAAGGGCATGGAAATCAATTTCCAAAGTAAGTTCTGCAAAAGGCATCTTTTTAGTGTATTATTGATTTATTTAAAATTTTCATAAGAAGCACTTCCAATAGTGTACACAATTGAAGGAATGCTGTCTGTGTGAATCCAGCTAATGTATTGCATCCGTTTTGCCCTTCATTCGCGCAATCATTCAGTCAATTTATACAGCCACCCATCTCGCATCAGTGACTCTGAGCAACTCACAAAATTAAAAACCACGGTAAAATATATTAAAATACAAATAACCATAAAACCAAATTAAAAACCATCAACATGAACAGAAAACATTTTGTTCCATTTGTGAAAACAAATTAAAAAAATACTTCCTGCTGATTTGCTTTTCCACAGCAGCTCTTCTGTGCCATCTCTAATACTATAGTATACACTATTTATAATAGCATCTGTCCATCCATCATGGGATTCCCAAGAAGAACTCTTGATCCAGGCTAATGCAATGTCTCTATCAGATTTCACCCCCATTTACTATTTCAGAGACAATTTTTTGATATAAAACAATGCAAAATCAAGAACATAATGATCTTTTAGAGGATTCCTTCATATTCCTCAACATGTTCCTGTTTGTCCAGTTTTGGAACTAACATGCAAGGTTTTTGTAGTATGTAGGCTGAACAGACATTCATCTTCACCAAATTTGATTTGCAGTTTCCATCTTGTTTGCTTTTTTATTCTACTGTTGCTGTGTATTTTAACTTCAAAGTCCTGGGTTTTTCTTTTTCATCATCCCATGCATTTCGATTGACCTTAATTCCTCTCTGCCTTCTCAAACACTGTATTTTCCTTACTCCCCACAGGCATCCAGTCAGTCAGATTCAGAGCCAGAAAAAAAACCATTCTGTAATATGCCTTTGCCACCTCCTTTGGTATTTCCAGCAATGAGTGGTGAAGTTGTGTTGCAGTCCTCTAACAATCATCTGGAAGATTTGGATAAGGAGGATGAGTTTGGATACAGCTGGAGTAAGTTACTTCTTTGTCTGCAGTGTGATGTTTTCAATAGTTTTTCTTTAATTAGCTTGAGTAGAATCTGGTCAAATCTAACAGCTTTGTTGTTTCCTTGTGCTGTAAGCATTCAGTCTGGGCCATACGGCTTTAATATAATTGTGCTTCATGTGTAACGCAGGAATGATTGTGATTGTTATTAAAAATATTCCTAAAAGCAGCATATAAATACAGAAAGTATCTTTATAACGAAGGAAGGAATGATGGATAGATTCTCACTTTCCTGTTTTAAAAAATGAAGTGGCTGGAAGTGTGCCTTTTTCTAACTTTGGCAAGTGAACAGAAACATATATTCATTCTTGAATTGTTTTTGTCATGTCGAGTTGATGTCAGGACTATTGAATTCCAAAGTTGCAGTTCCTTTACAATTTTCCAAGCTCGATTTTGACTTTGCCCCCCATTTGAGTTTTGCTCTCTTTATAATTAGGGAAAATCAGTCACCAGTATGGCAACCTGTCAGGAGATCTGCACATGATAGAACTGGAGAAAGGGAAGACTGGATTAGGACTCAGCCTAGCTGGGAACAAAGACAGATCCAAGATGAGTGTCTTTGTAGTGGGCATTGATCCAAATGGAGCAGCTGGAAAAGATGGCAGGCTGCAGATTGGAGACGAGTTACTGGAAGTAAGTGTCTAATAGACTTAAATGAAATATACTGACCTTAAGGACAGAAGAGCAATTAATTCAAAACAATTAATTGGTATAAAATGTAGGGTTTAATTAAAACATTATTTTCATCAGTATGTCCCCTTCTTTATATAAGTTGCACCTTCAAATCAGTTTTGGCATTTGGCAACTACATAACTAGTCCTTTTTCTTTAAAAAAGTTTTTTTTTGTGGGAATGGTTTGCCTTTGCCTTTTCCCCCACCCCTTAGAGAGAGAGATTGACCCAAAGTCATCCAGCTGGCTTTGAGCCTAAGGCAGGACTATAACTAAAGTCGTAGACTATAAAATGTAACTTACAGATTACAAATTATAGCACACAGAGACTGATTTTTATTATTGTTGCCATGATGGTGATGGTACTTTGTGTGCTAAATGCAAAGTCTGTAGCTTTGGCTTGCTTCTTGAGCATTAATAGAGAGAGGACCCTTTTGTTCCCTTCCTTATCCTCTGGAATGGTGTTCTCCTAGAGATTTGTATAGCTCTTGTGTTCCTTGGTTTAAAAAGCTGTTAAAATAGCAATAGCACTTAGATTTATATACCGTCCCATAGTGCCTTTCAACGCTCTCTGGGCAGTTTACAGTGTTAGCATATTGTCCTCTAACAATCTGGATCCTCGTTTTGCTGACCTTGGAAGGATGGAAGTTGAGTCAACCTTGAGCCCCGTCAGGAACAAACTCCAGGCTGTGGGCATAGTTTGTCTGCAATGCTGCATTCTAACTATTGCTCCACCAAACATGGCTTTTCTTAAGAATGAAGGCAAATATACGTGTCCCAGGATAATGTTGTAGGATCCAATCTGGGTCAGAGGTTTAGTCTTCCAAGCTTTCAGGCTTGGGTTGGAGCCCATCCTCAGGGAACTTCTCTCCACCAGAATTGTTTTTCTTCCCCAGACATGGGCTAAGTTAGTTGGTAAGCCTCTTCCAGGCTTTTGCTGTTGAGCTGTTTGTTTGTTTTTCTTCCAGGTAGGTTTTGTCTCTTTTCTGCTTTGGTTATTTCTTTGTTATACAAGTTGTCCAGAGTCACTATATAAGATGGCCTTCTTCCTTCCTTCCTTCCTTCCTTCCTTCCTTCCTTCCTTCCTTCCTTCCTTCCTTCCTTCCTTCCTTCCTTCCTTCCTTCCTTCCTTCCTTCCTTCCTTCCTTCGAGAAAATAGAATACAGCAGCCAGAAGGGCATGAAAATAATCTTTGTGGGTCCAAAGATTTCATATATATCTACAAATTATACCTTTGACATTAATGATGTGTGGAATGGGACCTTTACAAAAAAAAAATCTTAAAAGAACAGTCAGGATGATATTTCAAAGGCAATCTCCCTAATAGACTTTCTAGGGAAGAGGAATTGCTCTCTTCTCTTTGTGCTGCCAGAAGCAGTTCTATCCACGGAACTTTGGAATATGTTTGGTGTCATTAATTTAAAGATGATTAACCTTGGAAATTTAAGCAAAATATCCAGACATTCTTTTGCAGCTATAAATTAGTCTGATTGCAAATCGTTTTGCAATTATTTGCATTTATCAGTCTGCTTCTCCATGCCTTTGTTTTCATTTGGCAAAAAACAAGTTATGAATCATTAGTGAAAATTCATGATGGTGTTCCCAGTGTCAGCCAAACCACTGCAATCAAGCAAAGGGCATTTTCAAATTCAGGAGAGAGGCCAGTACAAACCAACAGCTGTTAGGATTTTGATAACCGGGAAAATAATATATAAACAATTCAGGATTAGTATCCACCATGGAATGACTGAAGAACAATATTAAGTTAACAATTATAATTAGTTAACAGTTCGTTACACTGAATAACAATAATGAGCTTTGCATGTGACAGAATTGGTTTTGGAAGAAATAATGAAATGTGTATTCTTGTCTGTTTTGTACCCTGCTGATCAGATAAATGGACAGGTTCTGTATGGAAAAACACATCAGAATGCATCCTCAATCATCAAATGTGCACCTTCTAAAGTAAAAATAATCTTTATCAGGTAAGAAACGTTTAATATTTTAATATTTTAGTCTTGCCTCAGTTCATCTTTCAAATAACGGGAAGGGCGTCAGAAGCATTGCTAAGGGTTTTCTTGAAATATATCCCTGTTTTCAGAATTGTGAATATTAACTTCAGAGTCCTTCTGGACTGAGGTAGAGATCAATCGCCTAAATCAGTAAATAAATAAATAAAAGTAGATAATTTTTTTTACTAAAAAAAATAAGAAGTATTATTTAGATATTAAAATTTTAAAGAAAACCTCATCCAACACCAGTTCTGTAGTATTAAAATTTTGTACTTTTTGTATGATAGAAACAAAGATGCTATCCATCAGATGGCTATTTGTCCTGGTAAATCAGTGGCATCGCCATCTTCGTCTTCTGGAATGGGCCAGCACGAAGAGGTACAATGCATATTCAATATTCGTCTCAATTTGGTGATTGAAAAAAAAAACGCTACTTATAATGTTTTCCATTAAAAAAATTAATCACAAGGTAGAGACAATTTTAATTTAGAAGTAACTTCCTAGAGATATTTTGAGTAAATTTAAACGTGTCTCTTTGATAGCTATTGTGAATATATTTTTAACGTATTTATTTTGTTTAGGGGGAAGTGAACATTTCAAGCTCTAATTTACCAATAGATCTGACTTTATATAAGAATGTTCAAAATGTGGAACTACCTAAGGTAAATACATGTATTTATGTTCTGTTCGTATCTTTGTAGACCTAAATGAATTTCTGGCTCTAAATTTCTTTCATTCTGACGCAGACGGTACAAATGAGGTAAATCACCTCATATTCTATTTATGTATTTTATTTACACACAGAGATACCAAGATATGACTAAGCATGCACGGGAACATTGATGTGCTTAAATTTCCCGAATGCTTTTTAAGTTTCCGTAAAATGTAAAACCTGAAGTGTGGCTTAAATTTTATCTGTATATTAGTTTGAAAAATTTAGCTTAAAACTTTATTTGTGTAGAATTTGCAAAGACAGAATTCCTAAAGTATCATTTTACCATTGGTTAAACTCTTCTTTGTGATTCTTTAGGATCAAGGTGGCATAGGTATTGCTATTGGTGAAGAAGACACACTTAATGGTGTAGTTATTCAGAGCTTAACAGATCATGGTGCAGCAGGAAAGGTAAACTCGAGACTAAAAATGAAAAAAAAAAGTACATTTCCTCCTCCTTGACCTGGGTTAAAGTAGCTCTTTGATTTCAGGATGGCCGAATTAAGGTTGGAGATCAAATTCTAGCAGTGGACGATGAAATTGTTGTGGGCTATCCTATAGAAAAGGTAATTGAGCAATGACTACCCTAGGCAGCTTTTGAAGATTTGTTTGTCATAAGCTGAAATGCTTGCTTATTTTATTTTTATTTATTAGATTTGCTGGCTACCAATTTTATCACAGGGTAACTCTGGGCAGCTTATATGTTAAACAGGATAAAACTATATAAAACATGCATATAACCCAAATAAACTATTATAAAAATATAAATTATCAACTCTTAACTAAAAGATGGGAAGAGAAGGAGAAGGACGAGCAGGAGTCCATGTGGGATTTAGATACTTTTTTTTTTTTTTTAAATATGTTTTATTATTTTTATAGGGATAGAAAGGGAGAGGTAGGTAAAGGTATAACATAGGATAAAAAAAACAAGGATTAAACCAGGGGTAGGGGTAGGTACAATAATGGGGTTACCCCCAACAATAAATCAACGCTTTAGCAAGCAGACTGTCGTCCGGGTATACATATTAAATATGCATAGTTAACATAATACTAAAAAGCTATATTAATAAATTTATCACTATTAATGATAAAAACTTAACCCAATACATATCATTCATTCTGTAAGTAACAATAATCAGTATACTATTGGTGATGTATTACTAACTAAATATAGTTATATATAAATACCGATATAATGCTTATTAATTATAATTAATTATAGTTAAAAGTAAACATCTAACCGAAAAGTTAAAAAATAATCTTAAAGAAAAAATACATCATTTATCTTATTTAATTTCATCACCTTTTTTCATTCTATCTTATTGCTAACCATTGATAATTTTTTTCCCATGTTTTAAAGTAAATTGTATCTTCTTTCTCTTTAATTTCTAAAGTTAATCTATCCATTTCTGTACATTCCAATATTTTCGTAATAATAATCTGGTCAGGTGGTATCTTTTCATTTTTATTTAGATACTTTCTATGGGCCTAGGATTGTAGCATTGTTCAATTTTTAAAACTCAATTCCTATCTCACATCTCATTGAAGACACCTGTCTAAGAGAACATGTCAAACAATCAGATAATTGTTGATCAGGGTAAGAATCATTGATGTTTAATGAAACATTTAAAATATCTCCTTTCAAGAATGAATGAATGTGTGTATGTGTGTGTGTGTGTGAGAGAGAGAGAGAGAGAGAGAGAGAGAGAAATTATATATACACACACACAAACACACACACACACACACTTTTTAGCTGATATATTGGCAATCATCTCTTGGCAGGGAAAAAAAGTTATGGAAATGGGCATTCAGTCAAATATTTGGTCACAGACATAGTGTTTGCTTTTCTCTTAACAACTTAGCTATAATAGTTCTGCTGAATATTATACAGCATATGTTTGTTTGTTACATGGTAATTTGTTTTATTCAGTTTTTCTCATGATCTGTTTATTACTTCAACAAGTTTATCAGTTTGCTGAAAACATCAAAGCCCAATGTGAAACTCACCATTAGTTCAGTTGAACCCGAAGGCCTGGCAATTCCCCAGCCACTATTGTCAACTTACAGCACCACATTGAGTGAGGGAACCAATATCCAACCATTAGCAATTGTTCCATCATCTGAGTCACCAGAACCAGAGTTAATTAAAAGTAAGAATTTTCATTTACTCCATGTTAAAAAAAAACCACTGTACTGTGTCCATATCAATATGCATGTATGCACATAAACACCTACCAATTATTGAATCAGCCATTAGCCTATATGTCAGGGCTTTTCAACCTTTTCACCGATTGTACCACTTTTAGGATATGGCAATATTCGAGTACCACCTAGCAAGGTGTCAAAAACTTGATGACCAAAAAAAAAAGCCCTGTTCAAAGTTGCAATTGCATTGAAATGACTTATGACCATTTTCACACTTATGACCATTGCAGCATGCCCAGGGTCATGTGATTTATATTTGGATGCTTGGCAACTGATTCATATTTATGATGGTCACAGTGTCCCAGGGTCATGTGATCCCCTTTTGCAACCTTTTGACAAGTAAAGTCAATGGCAGTGCTGCTGGTGGCCAAGTGCTAAGGCAGGACTTCCCTGCCTCCCTCTTTCTCATGCCCACCTCCTTCTGAAGGAAGAATTTGAAAAAAAAACACCCATATTTTTTCTCTTCCATATATTCATCAAACAAGGAAAAGCCTCCAGAAACAGAAAAGACAAACTGCTGAGTGAACTAGCTTAAAAAGGCACATTTCCCTTTAAGAATTAGCTACTGGCTAGAAAGGAAAGTAAGGAAGAAAAAAAAATGTAGTAAGTATTGGCTGCCGGCTAAGGCAGCCTCCCCAAATGGCTCCATTCATAAGTAAAAGAATCTACAGGCAAAATCCATTCAGGAGAAAAATACTTCAAAATCCCTTGCAGCAAAACTTACAGCTAACAATAGCAGAGCAATAGAAGCTAACACGAGACATCAGCCATCAGCCAAATAGAAATTGCCAAACACTCCTTAAGAACACAAAGCCCACATTGCACAAATCCCAGAACTTCAAAGTCACAAAAGCACATAAGAATCCTTCCACTCTCCATCTCCTCCCTCTTTCTCATGGGGCAGGGTGAGCCAGAACTGAGCCTGGGCCCTTTGTCTCTCCCCAGCCACTCTGCAGCTCCAGAGGACTCTCTCACTGTAAGTCCTTGCCTGCGCTGGCTCTTTCCCTCCCCCACTACACTTGGCTAGGCAGGGCTGCGTACCACCTGCCACTTGTTAATGTACCACAAGTGGTACGCGTACCACAGGTTGAAAAGCCCTGCTATATGTCATTGACTTGGTACCTCAAATCTTCTCCTTTGTAAGATTTAAGCAAGTTATATAGAAATCAATATGTTCCTTTCTTCCCCTTTCTTCTTTTTGGCCTTTGGAAGTTCAGATAGTCTTTAATTTGGGAACCACAACTGAGCCCAAAATTTCTGTTGCTAAGCAAGACAGTTAAGTGAGTTTTGCCCCATTTTATGGTCTTTCTTGCCATATCTTATTAAGTGATTCACTGCAGTTGTTATAATAACACGGTTGTTAAGTGAATCTGGCTTCCCCATTCACTTTGCTTATCAGAAGATTGCAAAAATTGATCATATGACATCCAGCACTGCAACCGTCATAAATATGAGTTAGTTGCCAAATGTCTGAATTTTGATCATGTGATCATGGAGATGCTGCAATAGTCATAAGTGTAAAAAACTATCATAAGTCACTTTTTCAGTGCTGTTGTAACTTTGAGCGGTCACTAAATGAACTGTTGTAAGTCGAGGACTATCTATATAATTAGCTTAAGTAGAAATGTTAAGTAGAAATATTTGTATGATCATTAAATATATTCAGCTGTAAGACAAATTATCACTGAATTTGTCCCATGGTTAAACATGGCTCTGTAATGGTATGACATACATTATTATAATACTGTTTGCTGAAATACTGCAGAAATGCACCCCAAAGATGGTTTTCATTTAAAATAAAAACTTTATTGAGGAAGTGTATACCTTATACAGTTGTTGATGTTCTGGTATATCCTAATTCCACCGAGGACATGTATCCATGGACCTTATAAATCCCAAGTTATGGGGTAGCTGCTCTCAACATCGTTTGCAAAGTAGTATTCTTGATGTAAAACAACAAACTAGATATCTTAGAATCACAGATTATAACCAGTTCTTCTAATTTGTGTTTTTAGATGCAAGCAGGTCTTCAACTCCAGCCATGTTAGCTTCTGACCCAGCCACTTGTCCAATTATCCCAGGTTATGAAACAACGATCAGTATCTCCAAGGGACGTACTGGTCTTGGATTGAGCATTGTGGGAGGAGCTGACACATTACTGGTGGGTAAAAATGGTTTTTGTAACCCCTATACAATCTCTAGCTAACATTCCTAACACAAAAAACAATGCTCCATTGAATGTAATGACACTTATCCTCAGGTATGTGGATGTAAGATTACACTGTGAGACTTATATAAAGTGACTCAAATAGATGAATTTAAATACAAGATATATTATTGGAAGCAAATTTAAATCCATAACTGCATAAAGCACTAATACCTTAACAATACCTTAACCTGTGTTACATTTCATTCCTATTCGTTCCTAGTTGTATTAAATATTTATATGTTTTTGAATCCATAAGTTACTGAAATTTTTAAAGTGTTAGGTTTTTCCCCTTCTTTTTATCATATTGAAGTTTCTTGTTAATGTTTCTTATTTTTTGTTTATAATTATTTCTATGTTATATAAAATGTTCTGATTTGTAATATTCATTAAGAGGTACATAATTAAGATCTCAAGGGGGAAGTGGGGCACAACGACCTAGCAGTTAAGACACTGTGCTTGTTGATCAGAAGGTTGGCAGTTCGAGATTCGAGCACTGCCTGACAGGGTGAGGTCCTGTTACTTGCCCCAGCTCTTGCCCACCTTGCAGTTTGAAAGCATGCAAATGCAAGTAGATAAATAAGTACCACTTTGGTGGGAAGGTAAACAGCATTCCATGTGCCTCGGCATATAGTCATGCTGGCCACATGACCATGGAATCGTCTTCGGACAATGCTGGCTCTCTCGCTAGGAAATGGAAATTTAACACCATCCCCTAAAGTGTGCTGCCCTGATCCTCATACAGACACGCACGAACATACAGTCAGAGTTCAAAAAGGTGTTTATTCAACCCCCCCCCCCCAAAACAGGTCTTCAGAAAGTACCCACATTACACAGATTCGGATTCCAATCCGGCAAAAGTCACTGAGTAAACCAAGTCCAACAGGCACACACGAAGTCCAGGAAAACAATTCACAAATCAACAGGTCAGGATACACAGTACAAGCACACAAGGCACAGAACTGGGCACGTTGATCCAGCAACGCTCAAGTCCTCAGGGCAGGATTAAGTAGGCGAGGTGCGGCCCTTCATGAGGGGCGAGGTTGCTTCCTCATGAGTAGTCTAGACTCTAGCCCACTGGCATTGCACCTGTCTCGTCTCTGCCTTACGTGTCGGATCGGGAGGAGGTGTGGGCCTAATCGCTAACGGTCAGCAGCTGTCCGTGGTCCTCGCCTGGAGCCTCCTAGCTAATTCACTGCAGCTTGCCTCAGCCTCAGCCTGTCGCTCATCCAATGCACCCAGCTGAGACTGTTCTGTCAGGCTAGCACTCGATGAGTCCTGATCTAGGCGACTGTGTAGCTCCATGTTTTCCTCTGCCAACTCAAACTCCTCCTCCTACTCTGAACTCACATCCGGAGAGGGGTCCCAGGGTGAATCCATGACACTGAGTTGGATATGACTGGATAGGGGAAACCTTTCCCTTTTTTAAAATTAAGATCTCATTTCTTCATTTTCCCCTATTCTTTAGTTTCTAAAAATACATTGCAGCATCCGAAACCTATTTAAAAATACATTTGCATAGAGGTTTCTGAACCTTAATGTATTTTGTGTGTGTGTGTGTTTTCCTACACTGAAAAAAACTTTACTTTGAAGATAGTTGCAATACATGGTTATAAAGTTAAAGTGAGTGATAGAATCTTTCAAATCTACAGGGAGCAATTATTATCCATGAAGTATATGAAGAAGGAGCAGCATCCAAAGATGGAAGACTCTGGGCTGGTGATCAAATCTTAGAGGTACAATATTGAACATTTTACAACTTACAGTATCCTCATGTGTAGGAAACAGAAATGATGGGGAGAAAAAGGAAGTTGTGGAGATCTATGTAATTTTTGTACTAAGTTAGCGTATGTATTCAGCTTTCAACATCTATTCATTTTAGGTGAATGGTATTGACCTAAGGAATGCAACACATGATGAAGCTATAAATGTTCTCAGACAGACACCACAGAAAGTCCGCCTCACTGTTTACAGGGATGAAGCCCAATATAAAGAGGAAGACATGTATGATGTTCTGAGTATCGAATTACAAAAGAAACCAGGCAAAGGACTTGGATTAAGTATTGTTGGGAAAAGGTGGGTACAGAGAGAGTCTTCTGAAACGCTTATTAAATATAGTTTATGCCAGTAACAAGGTTTCTAAGAAAAGGCAAAAGTTAACTTGGTCCAAACCCAACCAAAATGTACAGAGTAGAGGTTTAGTTTTGACATATTCTTGACTTCCTGCTTAGCTATGAAGTAGGTCTGTATCAGTTACCTTCTGTATAAAAATAAGAATTGTTTTCAGATCCACTCAATAAAACTGATTGCTAGAGGATTTATTTATCAGGAGTGCATACAAACTAGGCAACATGTGCTGTTTTGTGCAATGAAACAGATACTCTTTCTTAGAGGTTCAGTCAAACTCTTCTGGTTGGGTCATAGACTAACAGAACCGATACCCAGAATATTTGGATTGCTCTAGGTTTTGTACAAGAAAAAGTCTGAAGTCTTTTGGGTGAGTAAGACAAGGTTATTGTACCTTATACCACTCTTCCTTTGTCTTCTGTATATTCTATGCACCAACCTGGGTCTCCTTGTCTACCTATGGCTACCTTTCAATTTAAGGTGTGGCATATCCTACAAGCCAATCCACCCTCTTCCCCTACTGGAAGATTACAGGATTTTTTCCCCTGCTAGTACTAAATACAGCTGTGTCTCCCTAAGCCAAATTCTTGTGTTTGCGGTTATAGAAAGAAATTTATATGGGTTTTAAGAGGCGCTTTTTATTTAGTGCCTGTGACATAATCCTGGCGCTCAAATTAATTTCTGAGGTTTTTTTTTACCAAACAAATTTATGATACATTTTTAATAATACGTTTTTTATAAAAAGAGATATTATAAATGTATGAATTATGTAGAAATATCTGTCACAAATTTATAAAAACATAAAATTAATATTAAAGCAGATCATTAGTATTTTATTGTATTTCACGTGATTATAAACCTCTTATGAATGTTTTAAAAATGATTAAAACAGTGAATTGGAGTGCATGTTTACAAATATAGAGATTAAGAATCAAATGTATACAGTTCTGCACTGTTTATAGACTAACTTATACATATGACAAGACTGTATAGAAAAGTCCAAATAAGTAACTAAATAAAACAAACATATATGAATATTGCATTTGCAGAAATGACACTGGGGTGTTTGTGTCGGATATTGTCAAAGGAGGTCTAGCAGATCTGGATGGACGGTTAATGCAAGGAGACCAGATATTAATGGTGAATGATGAAGATGTTCGAAACGCTAACCAGGAGACAGTGGCAGCCTTATTAAAGGTACACTAGATTTGAGATAAAATGATATTACATTAATTCAGAATCTGATCCAGATCTTCTTTGGTTGAAACCCCAACTGTTGCTCATCCTTGATTTGATTTGGGTATAGTTATTTTGATAAAATCAGATAAATATATTGGGATTGCAAAACCTTGTTAATATAGTGTATACAGTGGCTGGTATACTCCTCATTTAATGACTACCTCAATTAGCAACCATTCACAAATGTGATAATCATAAAAGGTAATTAAAAAATTCATTTTCCAATCAGTGTGAACCATTACGACCAAATTTAACGTTCTTGACAATAATGCATGCCATTGTGAATAACAATGGTGTAGCTGCGTGAGAGAACTTTATTTGAACGAGATGGCAACAGCCAGTGATCTTAGCAGTATTCCCCCCCCCCTTTCTCTGTCTCAGTCACATGTTCACTTAGTGACTATTTCACTTAACAATCTGGTTGCTGGAATAGAATTCAGTAACTAAACAAAGAGTGGGTTCATTTTTTGTTCATTTCATGAGTGATACTAATCCTAGGATATGTGTTTCCCAGTATAAATCAGATGAAGGGACTGAACTGAGCAGTTAGTTTAGAAATCTTTTTCCCATACTCACCACTTTTAAAATTGATACATGATATTTTGTTTAGATTTAACTTCATAACTGGGGTACATACCAGTTGAAAAAAGTTACTATTTAAATGACTTCTTCTTCTTCAGTTGTGGCTTGTTCGTAGAAGAACACAGGAAGCCTTGAGTGTTCAGTGGTCAAAATGAAAAATAAGTCAGGCGTTAGAGGTTAAATTTCATCAACGGTGTTAAGAGAAGAGATAATATAACTCTTTTGTTAGAGTCATAGTGGAGTTGAAGATGTTGATGTTGGATTTTAAAATTAGATTTTGAGCTGATTCCGTCCTTACTCTTAATGCATATTGTTATTGTAGTGGTGTTTTTTTTTATATGTCTACTTTGATGATTTGTTAAGAATATCTCTCAAGTATAGATCGTCCTTGACTTACAAACATTCGTTCAGTGACCATTAAAAATTACAACAGCACTGAAAAAAGTGAGTTACCACTGGTCCTCGCGCTTAAAACTCTTGCATCCCCACAGTCATGTGATCAAAATTTGGGCGCTTGGCAACCAGCACGTATTTAGGATAGTTACAGCATTCAGGGGTCATGTGATCATTGCCATTTGTGACCTCCCCAGCTGGCTGACAAGCAAAGTCAATGGGGGGGAGCCAGATTTGCTTAAAAGACCACATGATTCATTTAACAAGTGCAGTGGTTCACTTAACAACCTAGATAAAAAGGTCGCAAATTTGGGCGTGATTCACTTAACAACCACCTTGCCTTAGCAGTGGAAATTTTGGTCCCATCTATGATCATCAGTCAAGGATTACCTGTATTGCATAAGGTAGAAATGCCTTTTGTTACAATTGTTGCAAACAATGGTGTTCTAATAGTTAGGCAGGCTTGTGAGCTTTTTATAATGATGTTTATAGACAGATCTTTAAACTGAATCTTTAAACTCACTTATCAGGTGTGAAACATGAGAAATATTTATGCCCATTGGGATTTTAGGTTTGAGTCATCCAGGCCCAATATCGATTGATCATGTTATACAAATTATGCAAATTTTTTCAGCTGACAGTTGTGTCCAAAGGCAGGCTGTCTTCTTTCAACTAAGAAATGTCTTTATTGATCCCTGATCAAGGCAATTATCTAACCAATTATGTCTGCTTCCTAGTGCTCATTAGGTGTTGTTAAACTAGAAGTTGGAAGAATAAAGACGGGTTCATTCCATTCAGAGAGGAGACTGTCTCAGAGCAGCCAGGTTTGTAACTATTGGCACTGATTTCATTTGGGGGAAAAAAATAATAATCAAACCAGTTATTTACATTATAAAAGTTAGCGAACAAGGAAAATTTGATTTTGCTGTGCCGTGATATTCCCGTAGAATAATATCAAAGATAAATATAACCCGCAACTAAATTCCATAATTGGTTGAACCAGCCCACGTTAAAATATTTTTAAAAGTGATATTTAGGAAACCGCTTCGCAAATTGTGAGTGTCAGAATTTATCTACCAAACACACTGAACGTCAAATTGTCATTTTTATAATTTTGGCTATCACAATTAAAGTGGAGTAAACCTTCATAAGCTGCATTGGTATAGGACAGGGGTAGGCAACCTTGGCTCTTTTATGACTCGTGGACTTCAACTCCCAGAATTCCTGAGCCAGCATGGCTCATTTTGGAAACCTCTCCTTTTCCCCTCAGCGTGGCTGGCTCAGGAATTCTGGGAGTTGAAGTCCACGAGTCATAAATGAGCCAAGGTTGCCTACCTCTGGTATAGGAGTATTGGGGGTAGAATTGATCATCATCTTTCTAATGACTTTACAATACCTCCAGTTAGGACAATTGCCTAAGAGCTCTGTTCCGTAGGGAGAAAAAAAATATGGGTCACATGGAATCACGAATGCTTCTTCGAATACATTTCCTTCTACCTGTGTTCAATATTTAACCCAGGCCAGACAATTTTTCAAATCCACTGTTATAGCTGAATAATATTGTAGTATTGTAGTATTATTTTTAGATCCAGATTTTTTATCTTTGCTCTTATAGAAACCATGTCCTGGATCCAAACGGGTAGGTATATTTCCAGAAAAATTATGTGTGTTGCTAAAATATTAGATAGTTTAGATGGTTTAAAAAGGAGGCAATGATTCCAGAATAATTTTGATGTAATTCTCTAAGGTCAGTGAAGGAAGCGGCAGCTTGACATCATTCAGCTTCCCAGCTGGCGGATCCAACCCGCCTGAAAGTTGTGAAAGCACTCTGAAGAAGAACTGTTGTAAGTTTCGGTAGTAATTATTTATATTATTTATTATATTATATATTTTGGTGCTATAAAATAAGTGATGTTCTAATTGTGACAAAATTTGAACAACCTTTAAAATGATTTTTTTTAATAAGTACAGATAGTCTTCGAGTTGCAATGGCATTGCTAAGCAATGCAGTTGTAAACCGTCACATGGTGTGAGTGCATCCCTTAGCGATGTCAGTCTCTGCAGTCTTAGTTAAGCAAGGATTGTGGGACATTAAGTGAGGATCTGCTTCCAGCTTCCTGCCGCCTTCCAACCAAAGTCAGTGGGGAAGCTGGCAGGAAGTCACAAATCCTAGGTACCTTGCAAGCAGGCTAGCAAACAGGTACATGACTGTGAATGGGTGCAGTGTCCGGGTGGCCAGGGAGGCATGGTGCAAGTGCAGTGGGGCTTGGGATGGCTGCATCTGGGTGAGGGAGGTTAGAGAAGGGTTTGAGAGTGGTGGGGGAGTCAAGGTATGAGCATGGCAAGGCTCGGGGAGAGAGCGTAGGCTGGGGAGGAGGTGCAGCATGAATGCAGCAAAGCATGACACAAGCACAGCGAGGCTTAGGTGAGTTGCTGCCTGTGGAGAAGGATGCATGAGTGGCGGGTGAGATACAGCATTAGCACAGCAAGACTTGGGAAGGGTGCATGGTTGGTGGGGGAGCACAGTGCAAGCTCAGCAAGGCCCAGTGAGGTGGTGGGAAGTGGGGCAGGCACAGTGCAAGTACAAGGCTCCAGAAGGGTGCACAAAGGGGTGTGGATGGCCAGTGAGGTGGTGCAGAGGGACTGGGGACTCGGCACTTGGATGGGGGAGACTTAACTGAGCAACTTGCGACCTTCCCTGCTGGCTTCCCCATTAACTTTAGCTTGTGGGAAGCCAGCAGGGAAGGTTACAAATCACAATCACATGACTGGGGAAATGGCAACTGTTATAAGTTCCAGACAATTGCCAAGCATCCGGATTGTGATCACATGAAGGCGGAGGTTCAAAGACAGTAAATGAGATTTCCTCCAGGCATTTCTATGAAATAACCCATTTTTTTCCACAGTATTGCAGAAAAGAGAAGAGCACCAACCTAAAAGTATTTTTCTATGTCTATCCTGGAAACAGTAGCTGTCTATCGCTGAGAATAGACAGCTACTGTTATCTATTCTCAGCAATAGATACCTTGCTCTAAAAACAAAGTAGCCTTTTAAAATGCATGAAAATTCAGCAGTTTGAAATAGAAAATTACAACCGTAATTTCTGTGTTTGTAATAGTGGCGTCTGAAATACAAGGATTGAGAACAGTTGAAATAAAAAAGGTAAGTATGTTCCAACACATTTATAATAAAATAAGAAAGCATTGGAGGGAAATACGCTGAACAAAATTTTGGGTGAAAGACTAGGTTTAAAAAAGAAACTTTTGAATTTATACTAAACAATGTCACTCTTTTAATCCTGTGGGTTAACATTTTAAAAAATATTTTTTCTAACCTTTTTGGGGTGATTGTTCCCTTAATTAAGAATGGTATAAACTTTGTTCCGAAATGTCTTTTATCTTTCAGAATTACGGTTATTGCTTTTTGTTTTTATTTAAAAAGAGATCTGTCAATAATACGAACATTTAGACATATGCAGGGGGGAGGTTTTTTTTTTTTTAAACATAATTTTTTTAAAAAAATCTGGTACTTTCTTGGTCCACTCCGTATTACAAGCCACGCAGTTCATTTTGAGAAGCTTCAGAGCCTGTTCATCACAGAGCAGGGCAGGCCTGTTATTCAGGAAACAGAAGCCCACAGCTCCCTTGAGGATGCAGAATGATTTGCATGGCAGTCCATATGGGCGATGTTTGTTCATAAACTTCATATGATTTTGAAACATAGCATAGTAGGTGTGTGTGTGCCTGTGTGCGTGTTCTAGCAAAGCAATCTTCAAAACCGGCTTTAAAGAAGAATAATTTTCTAAAGAACACTTTTAAAATGTACAAAAGGCTCAAAGTAGGCAAGCTGCATTTCCCCCTTTCCACCATAGAAATTTTTATGAAGAAGCATGATTCTTCTGCTACCCAGTTGCTCTGGAGAGGGCATAAGAGAGGCAGATGGTCATCCCACCTGGGCCTTTAGGTGTTGATGCTTAAATCCTTGAGCTCCCGGTCAAGTTTCCATTGCAGCACAGGGACAAGAAGTAGAGATGTTTTCACATTGTCTGCAGAAAAAAACTAGCTTTGATGAAAAAGGGTGTGCTAGAGTGAATAATGTAAAGGATAAGCTTCAGTGGCAAGGTTCACAAATAGTTGTATTCACTTTAATCAAACACAGTAATTGCCTACTTTTTCTGTTGAAAATT
This sequence comes from Azemiops feae, assembly GCA_023970755.1. NCBI lineage: Eukaryota > Metazoa > Chordata > Lepidosauria > Squamata > Viperidae > Azemiops > Azemiops feae. The sequence goes on along the minus strand of JALGBA010000476.1, from coordinate 408,510 downwards.
GATCAAGTATGATAAGTTAGTAGCTCTGCCCATGTTGTAGCTTTGGCTAGAATTTGAACTGTTTTTGAACAATTACGTGCCATAAGTCAGTGTAGCCCAGGGGTGTCCAACTTTAGCAACTTTAAGACTTGTGGACTTCAACTACAGGTAGTCCTCAATGTATAACAGTTCATTTGGTAACCATTCGAAATTATAACGGCACTGAAAAAAGTGACTTAAGACTGGTTTATTTTATTTTTTTACACTTAGAACCGTAGCAGTATTCCGCCGTGGTCATGTGATCAGAACTCAGATGCTTGGCAACTGACACTTATTTATGACGGCATGTGATCCCCATTTGCGACCTTCTGACACGCAAAGTCTATGGGGAAGCCAGATTCGCCGCCATGTTGTTTACTTAACAACTGCAGTGATTCATTCCAGAGATGCTTTTTTTCACCAGGCAACTGGACTTTCTTGTTTTTTCTTTGAAGACGTTTCACTTCTCATCCAAGAAGCTTCTTCAGCTCTGACTGGATGGTGGGGAATGGAAAGATTTACACTCCTTGCAAATCTTTCCATTCCCCATCATCTCAGGAATTCTGGGAGTTGAAGTCCACAAGTCATAAAGGGGCATTCGTTCCTATCCATTTTAGAAGAGTTAGGCCTGAAACTTTTGACAGCTGCTGTTTAAGAAGTATTACTGTTCAGGCTAAGCTTATATAAGAATGGAGGCTATCAGCTCAGCCTTAAACTATTTGGATGCTTTCATGAGCAGTTCCCTCTCCAAGTAAAATACATGGCTAGCCAGTGTGCTCCCTGTCAGAATATCTTCACTGTTGCTGTGATTGTATGGTGGCAAGACCCAGTCCAAAATCTATCCAGGCATACCAATCCTCTGACTGCTGTGTGATAACTTCTTGGAATTACTGCGAATTCATTGAGAGTCATTCTTTCCCTGTTGCACTTGCAAGGAGATGTTCCCCTGTTCAAGATGTGGGCAGAGCTGAGCTTTAAAAATTGACATTAAAACAGGGATTTTACTGTTATCTACTCAAAACCTTTCCCAAAAAGAGAAAAATCCATATAAAGAATATCCCCAGAAAATGCCCACTCAATCTAACTTAAAACCCACCTGTATTTTTAACTCAGGTTTGCTGATATCCAGTGGATAGGAAACAGTTGTTCCTTTTTAAACATAATAAAACATAATAAATAGGGAATAGCAGATAATCATTTTCCTTATTTTTGTTTCTGGTACGTAGTACTGTTTCAATATTACAATATTCAGAAAGCTTTGGTACATAAATTACTTGAATACTAATTATAATTTCCACTGGCATTATGTTTCTAATCTTTCTGAAATTTGTTTTAGTTACTATTTTTTTTAAAAAAATAATTAGACAGCTTTTGAAGCTGCTGTTTACGTAACGTATCAGATTCTGCAAGACAAAACAAGTGTACTTAAAGTTGTGGGTAAAAACATACACTAGAGGGAGCATGATTTTATAGGATTATAGTACTTTCCTAAATTTTCTAATGAAAAGGTATATTTCATGTACTAATGGCATTTAGACATTTATATTTTATTTGTTTTTTAATGAGATTCAAAGGATATTGGCGATAAAGAAGGAATCAAACTAAAAGCTAATTAATGTATGCTGAAATCAGCCAAGATATGGAGCATTTTTTGTGCAACACTCACAAATCTCTTCCATTTACAGACATAAAAACTTGAACCATTCATTCAAATACTTATTATAACCTTCCCATTTTGGAAGGCTATTTAGATCAGTTAAAACCTCCCATAGTCTGCAACCAGTATAGAATTGAGAAAAAGAATTACCTTTATCTGTTTTCTTTTTGATCATACAGAATATCTCAGAAGTAAATTTTATACAGACTCTCCTGGACAATACACGAGAAACAAAAGTAATTAAGTTAAATAGAAATGAAGCAGCAAAACAATAAGCACAGATAGTATTTTTTCAGCCTCTCAGTGGTCTCTGGAGGAGCCCTTGATTGCTTATGAAGGCAGTTGAAGAGGGGCCTTAATCTGATTTCTAAGGGGAGGCTATTTCCAAAGAAAGTGTAATAAATTCAAAACACTTACGATCCTCAAAAGTATCCCCATGCCAAGTGATTGCCATCCAGGTGAATAGTGATGAGTCATGAGTTAATATAGCAAGCAGTTAGGCATCCTACCTGCTGCAGATAGGGATGCAGCTGACACACCAAAGAAAGCTGGATAACAGCCCTCCTGGCAACGGCCTCCATGTTTCCTTCTAGCAATAATCATGGCTCCATTTTGGTTTGTCAGGTAAATTGGCCATTGGTTTTGAAAAGGTGCTTAAAAATAAGGCCAGAGTTCCTGCTTCCCCTACTGTACCGTGTAAGAGATGCAATGAGCACAAAGTCTCACTTTGTGACTTTTGCAGGTAGATTACCGTATTGACACCTAGAATTTAATTTGTCTTCTGCATTAAGCCAAAGCCAGCTAATCTGTCATGGTTCGAACCTGCCTCTACCAACAGAACAAGGCAAACTTCTATTTCTTTTACTTATTTGTATTTCCTATTTCTAAACTGCCCATCTCTCTCCGTTGTTTGTGTTTGTTCTAACAGGGCCCTTCAGATTCTTTGGGAGTCAGTATTGCTGGAGGAGTAGGAAGCCCTCTTGGTGATGTTCCCATTTTTATAGCCATGATGCATCCAAATGGAGTTGCAGCACAAACCCAGAAATTGAGGGTAAGAAGAAAATTGGAAATGTTATGATAGACTATTCTTGCTTCAAGTAACCTGATCCAATATTGTTCTTATTTTTGTGTTAATCAGATAAGACAATGGTAAGTAACCTGGGGTTTGATGGCTGCTTTGTGGCCTCTAGCCACTATTTAATGCAGGGGTTTTCAAACTTGGCCCTTTTATGACTTGTGGACTTCAACTCCCAGAATTCCTCAGCCAGGCACGCTGGCTGAGGAATTCTGGGAGTTGGTCCACAAGTCATAAAAGGGCCAAGTTTAAAGACCCCTGATTTAATAGCTTCCAAATCATTTCCAATCATATTAATGAAGTTCAGTAGAGCAACTATCAATTTTGAATGACACAGGGGTATGATTGTTTGATTTGATGGTTAAAAGATGCAAAATGGAGGTTGTAAAAGGCTATTGTTGTGAGATGGGCAGCCATATAAATTATTTGAATAAATTAATAAAACTTTATGAAGCTCAGATGACTATACTTTAATCCCTCATCTTCGCCTAAAGGACGAAAACAGCTGGAATTTTTTAAAAAAACATGCTGTTGTATCATTACCATATCACCTGTTGACTTCAGGGGCCAAGAAGCTTTAGTCAAAAGAACAAAACATGAGCTTCAGTTCCATGAGGATTGAACATATTTAATGTAAATAAAGGTCATCTTTACAAAAGAGAATGCCATCTTAGGTACAAGATGGTTCACCAATAAGTGACTCAATTTGGAAAGTTCCAGTGAAAACTGCAGCAATAAGAGCAACTCTTCAATTTGTCCAAGGAAAAAAAATGTTTTTTTTATTTCTGTATTGCCAGTCCTCAACTTATAACTGGTTGTTTAGCCATTGTTTGACAAATCCTCCCCCAAAAACTATAATTACGAGTCAGATTCAAAGTTCTGACAGCCCCCCTCCCCAGCCATGTGTCCACATTTTGGGTGCTCAGCCACTGGCCCACATTTACGACTGCAGTGTCCTGCAGTAATGTGACTACTATTTGCAACGTTTTTCCCAGAAAAAATATTTACTTCTGGTTTCTGGCAAAAAAAATGTCCCATAATGAACAGTGGGTTTATGATCACCACATTCACTTAATGACCATGGCAAAAAGGGTCATTAAATCAGACGCACTCTCACATGATGCCCTGCAGTACTTAACATCATAATTTACAACTGTAATTGCAGGCTCATTTAGGGTCTTAACTGTAGAACCATCTGTACGATCACACTAAGCCACAAAGTTGTACAGTTTATATCGCAAGGCCCAAATCTAACCAAGTTATGAGTTATTCACTACAACTAAATCAACCACAATTTATTATATTCAAGGCCTACTTTTTAAATTTAGAAACATGGAAGATATTTCCAGTTATTAACATTGAGCCATAGCTTGGCGGTATATATTGGGACCCCATAACCAATTTTGCTTGTTCAAAAAACACCCTGACGCTTGCAATGTAAAGGGAAAGAAAGTATTAATGACTTTGAAATAATTTGGCATGATACATTATTTCTCTCCCCCCCCCCCCCGGGTATCTCATCTTTCATCATCCAGGTTGGAGACAGGATTGTGAGCATTTGTGGAACATCCACTGAAGGCATGACTCATTCTCAGGCTGTCAGTTTGCTAAAGAATGCTTTGGGCACCATTGAGTTACAGGTAGGAATGTTACCTGCAAATTAACATGTAAAGGAGGTAGAATTCATCTTCCAATTATTCACATTATGATTTATATATTGTGATGGCTGTCTAGAATCATATGCCAGCCCCATAAGGTAGGTCAGATCAGGAAATTAACTGCACAGGAGGCCATAAACTATTTTTATTGAAATTGGTTGTAATAACAGAATCTTGCAAATAATGCTATTTCTCCCCTTTTTATACTACAGTGAATCTGGGCTGGTTTCTTTTCTTTTCCTTTTTAAAAAAAATACTTCCTTAAATTTCTTCAAAACGTAAACTAAAAATACCAAACAAAGTTATTAAGGAAAAGTATAAGAGAAGAGAAGGTACAAAGGAATAAAAAAACCAAAAAGAAATTAAAAATAACTTCCAATTTTCTTTGATATAGTTACAAATATGTATATCAAAAATTCAACAATATCTATGATATTGTTCTATGATCATAGTCTTAAATCATCAAATCACAAAATATATCATTTTTATATTCTATATTATTCTGTATTGGTTTTCTAGCAAAAAAATACATATATCCGAAAGTGCTTTCCACGTAGAAAAAGAAAGTGAGACAAAGTCTTTTCTTTAAGTAGTCAATTTTGCCATCTCTATTAACTTTTTTTTGCCAGTTCTATTAACTTCAGCATCAATTCTTTGATTGTGGGAATCTGTAAGGCTTTCCATCTCTCTGCAAAGAAAAGTCTGGCTACAGTTATATATAGAACAGTTTCCAGCTGCTTATCCATCAGATCTAAACAAAAAACCTCTGATTTCAGTTGTATATTTGTTTTAAGAATTCTCTTAATTAAAATATTTGATCCCAGTAACTCTTAGCTTTCTTTTCTTTTTTTTATATATACAGGATATATTTTATTGGATTTTTATAGGGGTGGGAAAGTTACATCAAGGTGCTTTAGGAAACAACGTGGAGATGGGTACATCAAACATCCAAAAGAAAAATCATAAATATATAGCTCAAATTAATTCATTATAAGTTCCCTCTCTATTTCCCTCATATAATATTACATATTCAAATTAATACATTTCTAAATAGAATTCAAGCAATCCTATCAAACATCAATCACGTTTCAGTTGTAAAGATCCAAATCCTGTTTTTAGGCTTTACTAAAGTAAAGTAAAGACTCTTAGCTTTCTTATGTGCCCATCTAAGGTGATATAAAATGCCTTCATTGGAAATTACATTTCCAATATATGTGTCAAACCTGACTCGACTCCATAGCTCGCACCTGCTTTCGCTCGCAGCTTTGCCAAACAGTGACGGGAAAAGGGAGGTGAATTCCTAAGAGGGGGGAGGCTATGTAATGCAAGTGAACCTTCTGTTGCTGGAGAAAAGTTATCTACCAAGGCCAACTCATGAAGAATGTTTGACCAGAGCAGACAGTTTTTTCCCAAAGCAAAAGAACTGAACTCAGTTGGTGAATTGCGAACTGTGGGTGGCCCAGACGGGAAGAGGGGAGTTAACTATGAAAATCCCAGAACTGACTTTGCTTCTGCCGCGCCTAGATAGATTTTTCAGTAAAGCTGCACTCTTGACCAATCTAGAGAGCTGGAACTTTCTTTTGTTGAAAGGGCCAAATGGGAGGGTTGACAATACGTTTGACCCGATGATTACATCTTTGATAATTTATCAGGTGTTAAATATCTGTGATACATTATATTAGAGAAATTGTCTTTCAAATTATAGTTCAAAGTGAATTGTAATCTCTTACTCCACGTGTTCCCACTGCGGTATCATTATATTATATCCCAAATATTTGGCCTACTTAATCACAAAGTCTTCTTGTATCTTCATTTTACACGTCTTGGCAATGACATGCTCCTCCGTAGAACACAAATTCAGTTCAAATTCAGTTCTCTCTTTTGTAAAACTAAAATTATTCTTGTTCAAACTTAGATCTTTTTAATACCTCGACATAGGCAAACCATTGACATAAAGCCGTCCTTTTCCAATTCTTCCCCTTGTTTTTAATTTAAGCTCTCCTTCAGAAAATGTCACTAAATCTGCCATAAATCAACCAAGTTGGTGTGGCTTATCATTTCCCTTCTATGAAAAGCTTCTTGAGATGATAACCATATCTCATTGTTAGGCTTCAGAACTATTGTACCCAGGCAATAGTTCACATATATTTTCATCAAGGTCATTTTTACTTTCTACATCTATATTTATGGTACTTTTTAGAAGCTAAACAAGAATCTGCAACCAGTATGTTTTTTTAAGGTACATTTAGAGCATAAGTTGAAGCGCAAGGAATTTTACATCATCACGCAGGTAAACTTGCTTTAAATAGCCAAGCGTCTGTCCAACCCACTGCTGTGCAAAACGTCTGTTAGCTCATTCCTCTCTGTGATCAGCTGCAGTAAAAAAAAATGTCCCAAAACATCTTTATTTGGAAACCAGGCATATGGCTAATGTTATCATACTGGCAGCCTGTCTTGGGCATTTATATCATAAATCTAGCATTCTGGACATCATTGCTATATTTAGGTGTTTAAAAAATGGTTATAAGCAGGAATGTGCTTCTTTAGGGACTAGGTCAGGGGTAGGCAACCTCGGCTCTTTTATGACTCATGGACTTCAACTCCCAGAATTCCTGAGTCAGCTATGCTGACTCAGGAATTCTGGGAGTTGAAGTCCATGAGACATAAAAGAGCCGTGGTTGCCTACCCCTGGACTAGGTTCTATTTGCAACTAGACATAATAATAGTGTCTGTCTATATGCCATGTGTATTTATGGAGGCCTAGGGATTTACATGTGGTCCTTCACTTATGAAAGACCCTCCCCCTCCCCAAAGCTACTTATGACCTGGTTTCACATTTATGGCTGCTGCAGTGCCCACACGGTTGTTCACCCTTGTAAAAGATGCAGCAGCGGCTGACACCCCCCCCCCCCCCCAAAAAAAAAATCAGTTTTCCCTGACCCAGCCCATCGGTTTCTTGCAGGCCTATGGCCTGCTCCCAACCCAGTTATTCAGTCACCCAAGCTTGTGGGCCAGGCCTTCTTCCCATCCTGAGTTCTAACAGCTCCCCGTGTACCAACAGGTTCCGCTACCTGGCTTTAGGCTTCTTTGAGTGGCTGGGAACAGTCTGAAGCCTGCAGAGAACCTGAGGAGCAGGGAGTGGATCAGGAGGTGCCTGAGAGGATTGGGGAAGGCCTTGGGAAGCCCAGTACAGGCAGATTTGGACCTGCCCTAAGTCTCCCAGGGCCTCCCCCACACTTGAGGCACCCGTGCTCGATTTAACAAACCACACACTATCATTTAATGGCCACATCAGGGAAAGCAGGACAGGGGGGTCATTAAGTGGGGCCCATCTCATTTAATAGCCATCACCATTTATAACTATAATGGGTAGGTTCCAGTACGGTCATAGGTTGATGACTACCTATATAATTGAGAAATGAGCTTGCTGTGGAACCCAATTCCCTCCATTCAGATTAAATATGCAGCGTTTTCTGAATTTCTCTTCATGTTCAGAAAGAAATTATTCTTTCTGTAACTAAAAGAGCTAAGCAGAACACTAGCTGAATGATCATTGTAGCATGCACAAAGCAATTATTACCTAATTTCAACCAAAAAGTGAGATAAGAGAGAAAAAGAAAAAGGGAAGAGAAGAGAAACTGAACAGGTATTAAAATCAAACAAGCTTGCAATACATAGCAATAAAACACGTGGCTTAGTTTAAACTTGAGGACAGGATGAGTAGCATGTGGAAATGAGTGAGCTCAGTAGCTGGCTATGTATATTATTTGAGAAATGAAGACAAGCTAAACACATACAGGAGCAGAAGAAAACTAAACAAACATTCAGTTGCTTTGTAGGTATAGTTATGCCTCTTAATGAAGTTTGATTATAGCTCTATGCCTTTAAAACATTTTAAAGAATATAAAAATTCAGACCAATTTTTGTTTTTGTTTTGTAGGGCTGTGTCTATCTTCCATATAATAATCTGTATACTCGTTTGTTTATGTTTAACACTAACTTGCAGGTTGTAGCTGGTGGAGATGTCAGTGTCATAACTAGCCAACAGCAGGATCCACCAACATCTAGTCTAACATTTTCAGGTCTAACTTCAAGCAGCATCTTTCAGGATGATTTGGGGTGAGTTTATCAACGTAATAGTGGTTAATGTGGATGTTTCTAACTTAACTGCCAAATCCACAGTAAGAAAATGTACTTAAATTGAGTATCAGTTCTACTTAAAATTTGCAACAGTCTATTCTATTGCAAGCTTGTATGTCAAGAATTTTATAATTGGGGAAGTGCTTTGAGGCTCCATTATTTCTGTGAACATAACAAAATTATGCCACTGAAAGGGTTTAATACAGAACACTGGTAATAAATAATAGTGGAGGAGAGAAAGAGGATGAGAATTGTCAGCCCAAATCAGTTCATTGCAGGATGAAGACCTCTTCGTTAAAGGTTATTTACTGTTGTGTGTGTGTATATACGCACTCACATATGTATATTAGAGAATCAAGCATGATTAAAGGATTTATTGCTAAAGTAAACAGTAAGACACCTTTTTTTGTGTGTGTTATAGGCCGCCCCAGTACAAAACCATCACTCTGGATCGAGGGCCGGATGGCTTGGGCTTTAGCATTGTAGGTGGATACGGAAGTCCTCACGGAGATCTGCCCATTTATGTTAAGACAGTATTTGGAAAAGTAAGAGCTTGATACCAAATTCATTTACTAACTAGATATTATGTTTTAAATCCAAACAATCCAGACTTCGACATGGTCCTTTCTGTCTTCTCTAAAAGATTGATTCTGTGCCGCCATCAAGTCTGTGTTGATCCTTAGCATCTATATAGATAATCTTAAGACACTTATCTGGGATTGGTGTGACCGAAGGCAAAGTATTATACAATCAAAACCCTCTAGAATAGAGGTTTTCAACCCTTTTCATCTCATAGCATGCATTTCATAGGCAGGATTTTCCGGTAGCGAAACCCGAAATTCCATGACATCCCAGGTGCTGGAACTGGGGAGAAGAAATAGAGGCGGTTCGCCGATGGTGATGTCATGGGAGGTGGGGTCCTGGCTGAGAAGCAGACCTGTAGACTCTTTGCAGGGTACCAGCATGTGCCACACTTCGTATCAAAATTGCTGATCTACAAAGTATGAGATGGCTCACCTCTAGCTCTTACCTTGCTCTAGTGCAGGCATGTCAAACTGCCGGCTCGCGGGCCGGATGCGTCATGCCAGCAATGGGGAAAAAGTCACGATATGTCGCGCGATGTCATGTGACGTCGCGAGTTTGACATGCCTGCTCTAGTGTCTTGATAACTTTGTCCTGCCTACCTTGCGCTACACAACAGACTTGAATGCCTGACGGGAACAAAAAGGAAAAAAAAAACAATGCCTCCTATTTAGTAAGGCTTTATTTCACTATCTGTAGTTCTTTTTTAAAACAGGGCACTGTTATCTCTTAAATCTCATGCATCTAATATTTGTATGCTCCAGGGCCTCCTTTCATTTTTGTGCATCCTGGAATCTTTCTGTAAATCCATATCCATGTGCTAAACTGGAATTACTTTATCTATCTATCTATCTATCTATCTATCTATCTATCTATCTATCTATCTATCTATCTATCTATCTATCTATCTATCTATCTATCTATCTATCTATCTATCTATCTATCTATCTATAGATAGATAGATAGATAGATAGAGTAGTGACCTAGATTTTTTATTATACAGAATTTGTCTCAAAGCTCGCAAATAAAAACATTTGCATTAAAGTAACTGTAGGATAATGTCCTACGGTTCTGTCTACTACGACTCATTGTTTAATGCAAGAAATGTTTGAGGTGAACAAGATCCCAAGTTGTAAGAATTGAATACTTCTTGATTTTGTCCTCATGCAAAAGCAGCCCTTTGTTAAGAAACCCATTGTATCAAAAATACCCATGGTATATGAATTATATTGGTTGGGGTCAGTCCAAATGTAAAGCCAAAACCAAAGAAAAGACATTATGCTATAGCCTGTGGCCTCAATTGGCCACCCTATATGTATTCTGTAAAATAAAATCTGTTTTTTTTTTTTTAAAAAAAAACATTGTAGGGGGCAGCAGCAGAAGACGGGCGCCTTAAAAGAGGGGATCAGATCCTTGCAGTCAATGGGCAGAGCTTGGAAGGAGTCACCCACGAAGAAGCTGTCGCTCTTCTAAAAAGAACAAAAGGAGCTGTGACTTTGACTGTTCTCTCTTAAGTCCTGTCCCCAAAGATGAGATGGGAGTTTGTTTGTTGCCAGGCTGTTTTTAATCAAGAGTGAAAAATAACGAATGGTCTTATTTTGATCCATGTGTAGACATATTGTTGGATTACAGAGACTGGCTTCTGTAGGATTTGAAAGTGGCAGTAATAAAATCAGAGTAGGAAAAAGTGGAATGGAAAGGGGAAAATGTATGGTGTGGTAACCTGGAAGGGCACGTTGTGTGATTGTTGAGTAATTTATAATGCGGAATTCTGGAATTTCTGGAAGACAGAAAACGTTGGCTATTGGTTAGCCAGGGTTAACTTAAAACTCTCAAACATATATATTCATTTGATTAAATTTTATTAATATCCCTGTGCCCAACATGAGATCTGAAACAAACTGTTTTCTGGAATAATAGTGCTTAAGAAAAACACTTTTTTTAAAAAAAGGAAAGTAAAAGGTTTCCTGACCTTTCATAGAATGATTAAACTGAATTGATCTTCATGTTCTTTTTTCAGGAGACAGGACATGTGTGGTAGTAATACCTAACTGTTGCAGAGTCCCCCCAGAATTCAGTATATTTTCTCTTCTTTCTTTGTGGAGTCATCAGCATTGATAAGCAAACTTTTCACAGTCGAGACGAAATAGCTTTTTGTCACTGCAATATATCTCATTTTCACAAATGACCCAAGGATTATTAATGGAAAAATCGATCCCAAATTCTGGCTTCTAAAAAATACATTTAATATTTCCAATGCTTTGTTGTTTGGTGGCAACAAAAAGAAAGTAAAAGCTTGACCTACTGATTTTAAATCACCTAATTAAAATTATGATATTTAACTTAGAATATTTGGTAGCTTTTCATACGGATGCTTGCATAACAGGTTAATAAAAAGTGGCCTCAAGCAGTTCTAATACACCAAACAAAGACATAGATCCAACATCCTTCTTCCCAGACTTTGAAGGTTGTGTTAATGCAGAAGACAAAAACGGTCTTTAATGTTTTCCTGCAGTTAAGATCTCTAGAGTTGGGTAATGCTTTGAGCTGACTTATGAGGAGCTTGTTTTCTGTTTTATCCCAAAGTCTCTTGAGTTTTACTCAACAAATATAAGCCAGGTTTCTTTGGGCCACAGACCACCCGGTGAATTTCTTGTGATCGACTGGAGCCCATAAGATCACAATGCTAAATGTCAGTAGTGAATTACAATAAAAAGGATTTTTATGTTTTTTAAGGCACATAAGCCAGGGGTGTCAAACAGCCGGCCCGCGGGCCGGATGCATCATGCCCACCCCATTGCCGGCAATGGAAAAAAAGTTGCGATACGTCGCGACATGTCACGTAACGTTGCGAGTTTGACATCCCTGACATAAGCAATAAAAGAGGTGTTAATGCCCTCTGATTGGTTTAACCTTCATTTAACACACACACACACACACACCACACATATATGCATACAGATACACATAGTGGTCTTGAGATGCAAAGAAACACCCAACCTTCTATTATTTTCAGTGACAACATTGCTCAATGTTTGCAAGTCTTGGAAGCCTAGGAAACCATCACACACATGTGCAGGTATAAATCTCTCTCTCTCTCTCTCTCTCTCTCTCTCTCTCTCTCTCTCTCACACACACACACACACACACACACTCACACTCACACTCACACACAGAGCATTCACCTTGTTAACTTCTCTTTGTTCCTAGTAACAACCACTGATTCCATATTAACAGTATTTGGTTAAGTTAGAGCCATTAGAGAAATGTACTCTAGTCTATCCTTGCCTTATAATATTACAGGTACTCCTTGATCATTTACAGTTATAACAATGATGAAAAAGTAACTTTTCGACCAATCCTTGCATTTACAACCTTTGCAGGTCTGTAGAGCAAAGGAAAGACAACATCGAAAGCACAGTTTCTGTTTCGCTTAGCGACCACTTCATTTAATGACCAAGTTTCAGGTCTCTGTTGTGGTCCCAAAATAGGGCGGCCTATATTCTTGTATTATGATAGTTTGTAAATTCTGCAGTAGTTCAGCAGGATTTTAAAAATGCAACTCAAAATATAATTACTGCCACTAGTTAGGAATAGAGAAACCTAGAAAGCCCTCCGGGGGGATTTATTTTTAGTTTAGTTTAGAGCACGGGTGTCAAACTCGATTGAATCAAGTGACGTATCATGACGTTTTTTGCCTTTGCGGAGCCGGGGTGGGCGTGGCCTGCACGTGACGCATCCAGGCCGCCAGTTTGACATCCCTGCTTAGAGGGTGGGGTTTTGTTTTCTTTTCTGAGAATTTGATTGGCTACATTTTGTCTGTGCCTGCTGCTTTTATGTGCTAATTACTGAAATTCTGGAAAATATTGTTCCTCATAACTACTCTTATTTTTTCTTTATTTATATGAAAATGAATACCTCATTAAAAGACCTACTAATATTAATTGGGACAATGTATCAGAATGTCCCCTTTTCCAGTTATTATCCCAAGTTAGCATGTTGGGGTATAAATGTATTTATATTTAGCTTTTTTTTATTTTGGCTGTGTTCATTTTAAGTCTATATCCCTGGGATCTGCATATTAGAAATACCCAAAGACTACCCCTGGGATGTTAAAGGAAAATGAAGAAAAAAACCAATTTACAAGAGGATGGTAGAATTATAGAATGTAAGGACTGGATGGGCCTTCAAGATCATCTAATCCAAACTACCTGTTAAGTACAGGATCTCCTACTACTAAGCATGATAGCTCATTCAAACATACCAAATGAGTGCTGAGACAGCAATCCAGTTCTGAGCATAGTTTACTTTTTAAAACTCCTAAATGAAACAGACTTTGGTTACACAGTTGTGTGTTCAAGTACCTGAAAAAAATTGCATTACAGCCTATATGGAGTATGTTTGTGGTGTTCTTGCAAAGGTCTTGAGATCAGAGCGTGAGGGGAAATCGCCCAACAAATATTCGAGCAGGGATTTTTTTCCCCAAGCCAAAACAAAAAACCACACACACACACACATTCAAATGAAATAGCTTTTTGTCACTGCAATACAAGCAATACAAGGCTACAAGTAATCTACATAAAACAGGGTAGCATTTTGCAGAGTACTTAATTTCTTGCTTCCAAAAATGTCCCTCTCCCCCTTTCATGAGGCCTAGTCTTCTGTGTAGAAAACATCAAGAAAACATATAAGGCAGGGGTCCCCAACCTTGACTTTCAGACTTGTGGACTACAACTCCCAGAATTCCTCAGCCAGCTTGGCTGGCTGAGGAATTCTGGGAGTTGAAGTCCACAAGTCTTAAAAGTTGCCAAGGTTGGGGACCTCTTATATAAGGTGTTAACTGTTTCATAATTGCTGCTGAATGAATGTTAAAGAGTCAATTTCAACCTAAGCAAACTTGATTTAGAAAAACCATGAGAGATACCAGTACAGGTAATCCTCTACTTACAAGCACAATTGGGACCAAAGTTTCCATTGCAAAGCAAGGTGGTGGTTAAGTGAATTGTGCTCGATTTTACAACTTTTTTTTTTGCCACAGTTAAGTGAATCACCGCAATTGTTAAGTGAATCACAGAGTCATGAAGCCAGAGGTCTTCAAACTTGGCCCTTTTATGACTTGTGGACTTCAACTCCCAGAATTCCTCAACCAGGCACGCTGGCTGATGAATTCTGGGAGTTGAAGTCCACAAGTCATAAAAGGGCCAAGCTTGAAGACCCCTGCATTAAGCAAATCCAGCTTCCCCCATTGACTTTGCCATCTGGAAAGGTCACAAATGACAATCACCTGGCCCTGGAATGCGTCAACTGTTGTACACACGTGCCAGTTGCCGAGCACCCAAATTTTGATCACATGACCATGGGGAGGCTGCAATGGTCATTATGCACAATGACCAATCGTACGTGCCCTTGTAATCCTAACCACTAAATGAATGTAAGTTGAGGACTATAACATCTTCAGAAATTCAGGAGGGGTTTAGGAGCACCTTTTCAGACTCGGCACATTTATAAAAAGGCATAAGCACTTGATGATGCAGCTGCTGATGAAGGGACCAATAATTCGCAAAATCTTAACGCCTTTTCATGAAATGTATTGGTCTGAATAGGTTTTATCAGGCACCTTTTGATTTTGGGCTACCAGAGGCTAACACAGCTATTCTCATACAGTGTCTTAGAGTGGTAGTAATTCAGTGCCGTTTGGTTCAACAGGAATTCTTGATATCATTAGTTGACATTCAGATGTAGAGAGAAAAAGCTTCCATCATCTACAATTACTGGCAATCTATGTTGGATTCTAGTCCTGTATGCATTAACAGTGTAGAGCAGGGTGTCCAATCTTGGGAAATTTAAGACTTATGGATTTCATTTCCTAGAATTCTGAGAGTGAAGTCCACCAGTCTTAAAAGTTGCCAAGATTGGACACCCCTGGTGTAGAGCATGTGATACATATGTGCAACCACTTAAAACCACCTCTATATTTGTAACAGATGTAGTGTACAGATATTTTGTTATTTTTTTTAAATTTTTCTCTGAATGCAGTATTAGCTTGATCAATGTGAAGTTATTTGTGGTAAACAAATAAAGGTTAACATAGCCATGTTTTTTTTTTTTTTATGTCTAGACTTTCTGTCTGTTAATTGGGTATGATTTCATTTCGTTACGGGATTTATATTACAACTTTTCACCACAACCAGCTTCTGGGGTACTGCCACAAACAAGCATTCGTGGCTGAAGTGGAGTAGAATCTGGATCTCCTGCTCCAGGTCCAGTGGCTTAACTATAACATCACACTGGCTTTTTGAACAAGCTGCTTCCTAAGAATTAAGTCCAGAACATTTGATCTTATTCACCCAGAGATCCTCCAAGATACTGTATGTGGATATCACAGCTAACTTAATTTGACCGAAAGCCAATGCAATGAATTACTTCCTGTCACCTCAGGCTTTTTATCCTCAAAATCTATGCACAATACAAGAGAAAGCTAGAGAAAAAAAAGTAATTTCATGCCACAAATACCTGAAGATTGTGAGCTGTTTGGTGCTCTCTAAACCTGATGGTTTTCTTGCAGATGTTTCATTACCAAATTAGATAACATTGTCAGTGCTGGGATGAAGTGGGGGCTTGTGACAGTGGCTTGCCCTGTCAGTGTTGGTGAGAGCATTGGTGGTTCTTTGGAATATTTTTTACTTCTTAATTGTTGGGGTTGTTAGTGTTAATCTACTGCAGATGCCCAAGAAAAGCACCAGGTTCAGGGAGCATCAAGGATTTCAACAGTTGAGCCTTGAGCTACAATGCTGTCTTCTGAAGATAGCATTGCCATATTCGCAAGTCACTAAAAACCAGTTCTCCTGTGGCAGCCAAGCACTTATTTCAGCATTAATTGGTGTGGGATCAGTTTTGATTTCAGTGACATCAGGAGGTCCATGCGGTTTTCGTATAGTAAAAAAAAAAGTCATCCCCATTTATTGTGTTACTGTGCAGAGATAGAATTAACTAACTGTTTCCTAGCTTTGCTGTAGCCCTGGATGCCCTGAATTTGAGGGAACAAACTTCTTATTTCCCATCCCTGCTGGAGCTATTGATAGAGACGTTTGGGAGTATTTTTTTTTCAGCTGTGTTAAAACAGAGTGGAACAGAGTAATCAATATGAAAGTTACATATTTTTAATGATAGAATATTCCAAAATGTAGCATTGGTTATATGGGACTGATAGCAATAATAATAATAATAATAATAATAATAATAATAATAATAATAATAAAAAAGTTGGAAGGGACCTTGGAGGTCATCAAGTCCAACCCCCTGCTCAGGCAGGTAACCCTATACCATTTCAGACAAATGGCTGTCCAGTTTCTTCTTAAAAACTTCCAGTGTTGGAGCATTCACCGCTTCTGGAGGCAGGTTGTTCCACTGGTTAATTGTTCTAACTGTCAGGAAGTTTCTGCTTAGTTCTAGGTTGCTTCTCTCCTTGATTAGTTTCCATCCGTTGCTTCTTGTCCTGCCTTCAGGCGCTTTGGAAAATAGCTTGACTCCCTCTTCTCTGTGGCAGCCCCTGAGATATTGGAACACTGCTATCATGTTTTTGGTAACTAATTTCTGCCCTTTGGGAAAGGCAAATGTATAAACATCAGCCAGCCCGCTATGATTCTTGAAATAATTGGATTAAAGTGGAATTTTTTAAAAAAATGACAGAAGAAAAGCATTATCTTGGGGCAGGGGAGCACCCCAAAAGATAAAACCTGGAAAATAACACCTGCCACACACCTGCAGATCCTGCCTTCAGTTTCAGCACACCCCTTTCCCTGTGCTAGGCAGAACAGGTAGGTTTTCAATATTTTCCTGAACTCCATGATGGACAGATCTCTTGTCTAGAGCACAGGTGCCAAACTCACCACATCACATGACGTGTCGCAACATATCGTGACTGCATTGCCGGAGCTGGGATGGGTGCGGCCTCCGTATGATGCAACCAGCCCGCAGGCCGGCAGTTTGACACCCCTGGAATTGGAATTGTTCTGCATGATGAGCAACTCAAATATTACAGTTCCCTTTATGAATGTAAAGTAGATACGACGCTTTTCCACGGCTCTCATAGATCTCTTGAGCAGAATTTCCAAGCCATGAATATTTTTAGTGATCTTTATAAACATTAGAAACTGCTCCAAATCTCTCTGAATCACCAAGCAAAAATAAAGTACAAGTGGATTTTATTTGCAAGACATAGTCCACTAACTCAACCTTATTTACTCTGTTCATCTGCCAGTGGGAAATTTCTTGTTTATTTCTAACTTGGTCATCATAGGCAAAAGCCTGCAGCTTTGCCTATCAGACCTTGTTGCAGTTCCTGGAACTGCAATCATGATGATGTAAATGCAGAAGCTGAGCGTTCACCAAATACGAGCAATTAGAAAACAATTAGCCAGCAGTTAGGACACTGGACCATCTGGCACTTAAAATCCACTGTGTTGGCAAACACGAATCGCAGAATTAGACAGTTTGGACAATTAAATTACCAAACGTGTGGAAGCCCTAAAAATCAAGCACCTTTATACCAGTTCTGCTGCTTCTTAAATGATACAACTTGAGTATTCCCAAGTGATTTCTACTTTTAAATCTATCTAAAAATAATCTCAGTTCAAAATTCTGTGTGGTTCTAATTTGTAATTTACATTCTTCGCATTTTAAGGGAAGACCTCATCTGCTGTTCTTCAAACCATATCACAAACCCCAAACTGTCAACACTTGTGTATAATGGCAGCTGCCTTTCTGGGGATTCTCACACTACTGTAGTTGTATTTCAATGTATATCTTCAGCTGCACCTTTAAAGAGGTGATTACAGTAACCTCACTGTACACTTAGGGTACTTCCAGTGACTTGTACTATGCAACACTGAGTGTCTATGGAGATTCTCAGTCATGGTTGTCTCAAAGGTGCTTTTTCCAAAAGGCACCTGGACTGGTTTTTTTCCTTGAAGAAGACATTTCACTTCTCATCCAACAAACTTCAGTTCATCAGAGAACTGAAAGCTGCTTGGATAAGAAATGAAATGTCTTCTTCCTCAAGGAAAAAACAGTGCAGTTGCCTTTGAGATAACTCATACTGAAGTTTTAAGAGATTCTGTAGGCCAGGGGTGTCAAACTCAATTTCATTGAGGGCCGCATCAGCATTGTGGTTGTCCACGGGGGGGCCGGGTAGGTGTGGCCAGGGTAGGCGTGGCCTACTAGGTGGGCATGGCCAGCTCTACATCGTTCGCATCAAGAGTGCCTGTGGGGGCCTGAGCAGGAGTGGGACAGTGTACATTGGCTCCCGGGAGGCCTGGGCCGGGGCCAAAGCAGCGGGGGCCATTCCTTCTCTGTTTCCAGGATGGCTTCGCGGGCCACATGAAACCACGTCGCGGGCCACATCCGGCCCCCGGGCCTTGTGTTTGACATGTCTGCTGTAGGCCATTGAAGCAAGATGCAATTTTCCATTATAAACCTCATAGGGTAGCGATCTTTTTTTTTTTAAACGCACAGAAAATTAACAAGGGAAAATCAGAATTGCTGCACAATGTCCTTTGATTGGTTGTTCTCAGCCTCCATGGAACTGCATTTAGTCTCACAGTTAACATTTATTAATTAGGAGCCTCAACTTATTAACTAAAGCAAATCTGAGTGTCAATCTAAATAAGTATACAAGAAATTCTATTGTTTGCCTGTAAAAATGCTCCTTTCACGTCTTGTTTTAAGTTACCGAACTGATAACATTTTCACAGGCTTCGTTAGATGAAAGCAAGCAGTACAGATTTGCTAAACAGGCTTGTCAGGGGAGGTTACGCGGATATTGATTTCTCAGTTTGATATAAAATAAGCTTGCAGTACTATATACTATATACTATATAGTAGTGGGCCTTATTCAGGATGACAAGGTGGAAGCTTACTGCAAGGAGGTTGAGGGGTTGGTGAACTGGTGCAAGGAAAACAGCCTAGTTTTAAATACAAAAAAACCAAAGAGATCATTGTTGATTTCAGAAAAGGCAGGCACAGCCACACTTCTCTGTGCATTAATGATTCACCTGTGGAGATGGTTACCAGCATCAAATTCCTGGGTGTGCAGCTAACGAGTAGGCTGACTTGGTCGCTAAACAGTGAGAAACTGGTGAAGCGGGCACAGCAGCGCCTGCATTTTCTGCGCCGCATGAGAAAGCACATCTTCCTTCCCCTGTCCTGACCACTTTCTACAGGGGGACAATTGAGAGCATCCTGTCATACGCATCACAGTCTGGTTTGGAGGCATCACTGCTTCAGACAGGAAGCGGTGCAGAGAGTGGTGAGGATGGCCGAAAAGATCATTGGCAGTTCCCTCCCTACCATCCAGGACATAGCACAGAAGCGTTGCTTGAGCAGGGCCCGCAAGATTTTCTGGGACACTACACATCCTCTCCACAACCTGTTTTCCCTGTTACCTTCAGGGAGGAGGCTTCGTGGTATCCGTAGCAGAACATCCAGATTCAGCCATAGTTTCATTCCATACAGCATTAACCTTGCGAACTCTCAAACTTCCTCCTTGCGTTATATATTCAAGATGGACAGTATTTAATATTTATTTGCTATGTATAGGTAGGGATGTGGGTCTATATATATGTTGTACATAGTATGTTTAGGTGTGTGTCATGTATATGTTTCACTTTGAGAGCGGGCAACTAAATTTCATTTTTTATGTGTGCCATTGTGCCCACAATATAAAAATGACAATAAAGGTTATTTATCTTATCTTTATCTAATCTGAATCTTAGCTGAATCTGCACTTTTCAAAAATGGCATTCCGATTAGAAACTGCAATATCTTTAGCCATCTACGTGAATGACACTCCGTGGTGATAGTGTTATTGTTGAACTTAATATTTCAGATTTGTTTTGAAAAACGTATCATCTTTCACACGTGCTGGCTAGCTAGTAATTAGCACAAGAGATAGGTATAAGTGAATAGACATTAGAGTTGTATACCATGGTAGATTTAAGCGCTAGTTAGGAGGAACAAATCTTGTTCAATCATCACAATTAGCATTCATATTGAAAAAGAACAGTAGACTTTAGAAGACTACACATACGGGAGGGGAGGTACCCCACGTTCAGAAATCTATGTGCTAAACAGTGCTGTAATTTATAAAATGAAGGATTTTGTTGAGTTCATGGGACCGTCTAAATCAGGGGTCCTCAAACTTGGCCACTTTAAGACTTGTGGACTTCAACTCCCAGAATTCCCCAGCCAGCCATGGAGTTGAAGTCCACAAGTCTTAAATTGGCCAAGTTTGAGGAGCCCTGGTCTAAATAAACATGCTCTTTGTCCTTCCTCACACTGATTAACACAGTACAGGTTGGCTTACAACCATTCATTTAGCAACTGCTCAAAGTTAAGAATGGCATTGAAAAAAAAAGGGAACCTATGACAGATTCTTGCCCTTAGGACCGCCACAGTGTCCCCAAAGTCATATGGCAACCAGCATGTATTTACCACAGTTGCAGCATCCCAGGGTCTCGTGATCACCATTTGTGACCTTCCTAGCCAGCTTCCATCAAGCAATGTCAATTAGAAAAGCTGGATTCACTTAATGACTGCCTGATTCACTCAACAACTGTGGCCAAAAAAAGAAGCTCATAAAATCGAGTGTGACTCACTTAACCACTTTGCTTAGCAATGGAAATTCTGATTTGCTCCCAATTGTGGTCATAAGTCAAGGACTACTTACATGGGTATCTTTTTTTTTTCCAGTTCTGGAAGTTAAGGGAAAGATCTTGGCCACGCAAGTGTGGGAAGTCAGCCTCCCCCCAGAGAAGGAATTATTAAAAGGGCAGAATATTATATTTCTTCAAAGGATCGTAAAGAGGCAGAAAAGCATGCCCAGTTTTTCTTAATAGCCCCAAGTCTCCCTCCCCCAAGCAGAAACCAGCTCTGTAGAAATGCAGATGTAATAATCCATTCAGGAATGTTGGAGCCCTCCAGCTAGAAGCTTAGGAAGACAAAGACATCTAAAATCTACATACCCCACCCAAACTCTAGGACAGGACATAATAGGATTAACCCACAGATGCCAAAGGGGCACACTCAGACTCAGGTCAAAGTACATGACACAGGAAATACAAAGCCTCAAACAAGAACAGGAAACAACTCCAAACAAAAGCCTAAGAATATATAAAACCCACTCCCTGCTACATGTACTCACTCTCTTCTTTTTCCAGAGCCATCTTTCTGTCTGGATCTCCTCTTCAATAAACTACAACCTTATTTCTAAAGCAATCCCCATGTTTGTTTATTTCCGGCTTGGACTGGACCCTGATGAAGATTTTTCTTTCAACACAAGTCTGTACACACCAATCTTCTTTCTGTTTTTGGTGTGTTGAGCAGTCTTAAGTATGCTACACTGAACATATAAACCCAGGATGGGTCTCCTGCAATTTCTACTATGAATTTTATTTTGGGGGTCTTCAGAGCCTCCTCTACCTATAAAGCCAAAGGTTGGAGGCATGATGGGCAAAATCACTACTGCGGTTTCCTACATGCGGCATTTGTATAAGACACGACTGAACTGATTGGTAAACCCTGATACAGATCTGATGTATTTTTTTAGATCCCAAATCTTGCAAAATATCCCCCAAATCCCAAGCATTGCCTATCAATTATCACTTCCTCTCCGCCAATGTGACTCTGGTGCTCAGCTTGCGAGATTTGATTACCTCTCATGACGTGAAAGATTAGGAGCCTCAAGCAACAGAACTTGCCCAGACTTAAGTCCAGGCCTTGATTTGGGCTAGTTGATTTCCTTCCTGAAGGTCTGGAATAGTCACTGAAATCCATTGAAACCCCTTGGGGGAGAGAGAGCATGGAGATTATATCTGCACTGGGCTATGAGTCAAAACCTGGAGACCTTATTACAAAACAAGAGCCACCGGGAACTGTCAGAATAAGCGTGTGCGGATCTTAAGTTCCCTTTCTTGCTTCCAGCAATAAGCAGAGCTTGTAGCTCCACGATCATTATTATCCGCTCAACAATCTCAGGATCTGTAGAACGATAGGAGAATCTTGCAGTCTTGCAGCAGCTAGTGGCTTGTAATTTTTTTTTTTTTTTTTTTTGCTCTTTATGATATGCCTATTAGCTTTTCCTCCTCCTTTTTGCTTACATGCATTTCGACGCAGGCGGAAGTTTTGATCTTCCAGTAGGTGACAGGAGATAGGTATGTAGTATACCTGGGGGATAAACAGCTATTTTAAGAGTATATTCCACAACAGGAAAGGAAAGCTTGGAATCAATTAATTGAGCATGTATTTTTTTAATACTGGCACTAGAGAGCAGTAGAGAATCAGACTGATTTTCTAAGGCTTGTACTGTTTTTGAAAAGGAAAAAAAATCATATGTTGTGCTTACTTTGGCTTATGACGTTGTTTATGCAACAAAGTGATAGAAAGCACAAAGCAGCATAAGGCTATTTTGCTCTATCCTGGTTCTAGACAGTCAATCCTATCCCTTGTCTAAATGCTGGGAAAGCTTGCCAACTTCTGGGATTAAAAGATGAGAGGAAGTTTTACCAGTCCCAAATTCTTCAGTAGTTTTGGATTCAATCTAAAATTCCAGCTGGGAGATGTTAAATTTGAAAATGTCTGTCTAAAACACTCTCCTGAACATCCTTCTGATCCAAAATATGTAGAAGTGGGAGCCAAAGCAGGTTGTTGCATAAGAGCTTATAGGTGGCTCATTCAAAACTAGGGATGGATTTTTTACAGGTGATCATCTTCAATACCACCACCATCCCTACCATTTATCTCTCCATGATCCTCAGCAGACAGGAGCCCCTACCCGACCATGTTTACACTTGGAAGCTCAGGAGGGCTAGTATTGAATTAATTGGAAACCAGAAAATTGCCACGCTCTAGATCAGGGGTCTGTCTGTCTGTCTGTCTGTCTGTCTGTCTGTCTATCTATCTATCATCTAACTTACTATCTCTATCTTACTATCTCTTCTCTCTCTCTCTCTCTCTCTCTCTCTCTCTCTCTCTCTCTCTCTCATCTATCTTACTATCTCTCTCTCCTCCTCCATCCATCCATCCTCCATCCATCCATCCATCCATCCATCCATCCATCCATCTATCTATCTATCTATCTATCTATCTATCTATCTATCTATCTATCTATCTATCTATCTATCTATCTATCTATCTATCTATCTATCTATCTATCTATCTATCTATCTATCTATCTATCTATCTATCTATCTATCTATCTATCTATCTATCTATCTATCTATCCTATCTCTCTCTCTCTCTCTCTCTCTCTCTCTCTCTCTCTCTCTCTCTCTCTCTCTCTCTCTCTCTCAAATGTACATACTGTCCCCTATCTCACTATCAAGTGACTTTGGGGTAATTACAATATAAAACATTAAAATAATAAATATTAACATTAAAATTAACAAAAATTAGCTAAGGAAAGAACCAATATATGCCAGATGGAGGTGGAGTCTTCTTTTAATCTTCTCACCACCCTCGGTATGGAACGCCATCATTTGGGCCCCAGAATAATTGGCAGAGTCAGGTTTTAAGGCCTTTCCTGAAACCCAAGAGAATGGGGGTAGATCTCACTTGAGGGGGAAGAGGTTCCAGAGGCCGGGAGCCATGGCAGAAAAGGCTTTTTTCCTGGACCCTGCCAGTTGGGTTTCCTTGAACGATGGGATCTGGAGCATGCCCCTTCTCCTAGTGTAAGTGGGGTCGGCCAATCTCATTGGGCAAGACAGTTTCTCAGGTAACCTGGACACATGCCATAAGGGGCTTTAAAGGTGATAACCAAGTCCTTGAATTGGACCTGGAAGTAAACTGGCAATGGATATGTTTCTGAACCAGGTCTTGAGTGCAACTCAAAGAATATATTACTTTTTATCCCCGGGAACTCATGGCAGCATGTAGGGAACATCTCCCCTTGGCTTATCCTATAACAGGATCTTGAGACTGTAAAGTGAGCTTCATGACTGAATGGAAACTCAATTTTCTCTGTATTACATTGACTCTCAGGTATTATGAATATCAACTCTCATCAGTCAGTCAGTGTAATAAGTGGCAGGGGATGATGAATCAAAGAGTAGCTGATTGGACTACAGGTTGTAAGGGGTATCTTAAAGAATCAGTTGGGGTGAATCCCGGTATTAGATGTGAAAGGAGCCTTGAAGGATTAGGTTAATTGCTTTCAGGGTTTATCATCTTATTTACAGCCTCAAAGCAAAGTCTATTTCATTTGTGCTAAGGTTTCCAGCATTAACATGAGATTGTATTATGGGATTCCGTATCTGGGAACCACCCAGTATTTGATATAAGATAGGGGGCTATATAAATGTTTTAACTAACTAACTAACTAACTAACTAACTAACTAACTAACTAACTAACTAACTAACTAACTAACTAACTAACTAACTAACTAACTAACTAACTAACTAACTAACTAACTAACTAACTAACTAACTGTCCCAGTTATGTTAAGGAACATTAGATTATCAGGTTGCATTTATACAGACCTAGAAAGATGCTCTATTTCAGGGGTCCCCAACCCCTGGGCTGCAGCCCACTACCGGGCCGTGGCCTATTTGGAATTGGGCCCATGAGTGGGTGGCCAGAGTGTACGCACATACATGTGTGCAGCTCAACTTACATGAGCAGCAGGCTGGTGGGCACCCATGTGCATGTGCACGGCCTGACATTCGCACCAGCCTACCACTTTCGCAAGGGCTGCGTGCATGCGCACGCTGGCATGTCACTTGCAAGGCCCAGTTCCCCTCTCCCCTCACCAGCCGGGCCATCAAGCCACAAAGGTTGGGGACCGCTGGTCTATTTCCATTGAATATAGTGTAACCTCGTTCTAAGATAATGCCCTGCAATTATGCAAACAGTTCTGTCATATAGATGCAACAGTATGCAGACCTTTTTAAATAAAGCTGCTTCTTCAGAGTGGGCAGAAGCTTTTTAGTTGACAAGAAATAAATCCTACAAAGTAGTCCCGAACAGAATTTTGATGTTTGACATATAATATATATATATAAATATATCTGACTATTTGCCAATTTAGCTTCAAAATTCAAACTGGATCACTTTCTCCAGCTCTATTTCCCCTGTGTATTTTCTATAATGTGGGTGGAATATTATTTACATGATAAAAAGGCAGTGTGCAGAGCGCAGAACTGATAACCTACTTTTCCCTAGACCGAAGGAAGTTAATGATCTATCTTTTATGCCCTGCACTGTTGCTTCCTCTGGAGCTGTGAGTGGGAAACGTGTGCTAAGTCAACATACAGCAGTCACGCATGAATAATCAATAGTAAGCTATTCACAGCAAACTTGTTGTGTTCACTGGAATCAGAGTACAAGTTCAAACAAGATCAAGGCGAAAGGTTGGCAAAAAAAAAAAAAAATCAGGCTGCAGTTCCCTACATTGAGTAAATTCTGAGACAAAAAAGATTTTTGTTCTTATCCATCAGGAAATAGATTCCATAATATTTTATTTTCAGCTCTCCCACTTATTGAATAAATCTAATCAGCTTTCTAGGAAGAGTCCCATTCTCAACAGATGGTGTCAATGAACACATGTCCAGCTTAAGGAAATCAGCAGTTACCAACATTTTGGGCCCAGGGCACCCTCCTAAAAAAAAAAAAATTGGCAGAATATTTTGGAGATATTTAATGCAAGAATGATTTGATGAGATTGTGGGATCTTGTCGGGTTTTTTTTCAGGTGTTTCAAATTTTTTTCAGCAACGTGGCTGCCGATTGTGAAGATGACAAGTGCTCTGATGCTGTTGTTGCTGATCTGTCTAATCACAACCAAAGGATTTCTCTATCACTGCCTGTTCACGCTGTCAGGTTTATTACTGAATGTGATCCAACTCAATCTAATCAAAATATGTCGAGATCGAAGTGTCGAGATCCAAGAACCAAACAGTATTCCACCCCAATTCTCTTCAGCTCCACACAAGTTTGGTATGGGATGGATACAGGATGGAGAGGACCAGTGCTGACATCCAAATACAGGTAGTCCTCGATTTACAACAGTTCATTTTAGTGATAGTTCATAGTTACAACGACACTGGAAAAAATGATTTATGATCATTTTTCACACTGATCCCCATTGCAGCATCCCCCCATGGTCACATGATCAAAATTCAGATGCTTAGCAACTGACTCATATTTATGACAGCTGCAGTGTCCCGGGGTCATGTGATTCCCTCCTTTACGACCTTCTGACAAGCAAAGTCAGTGGAGAAACCAGATTCACTTAACAACCATGCTATTAATTTAACCACTGCAGTGATTCACTTAACAACTGTGGCAAGAAAAGTCATAAAATGGGGTGAAACTCACTTAACAAATGCCTTCCTTAGCAATGGAAATTTGGGGCTCAGATGTGGTCCTAAATCAAGGACTACCTGTATAGGTAGTATTCAGTTAATGACCACTTATTCAGCAACTGTTTGAAGTTATGACAGTGCTGAACAAGTGTTGGTTATGACCAGTCCTCAAAGTTCTGGCCATCCCAGCACCCCCAAAGTCACATGACTGTGAACTGGGCATTTGGATCACACCTACAATGGTTGCAGAGTGTCCCACAGTCATGTGATCATAATTTACCAACTTCCCTGCCAGCTTTCCCACAAGCAAGTCAATGGGGAAGCCTGCAGGAAATATTAAAGTCACTTGGTTAAGTCTCCTTTACTTGTATTCCCTGCCCTAGCCCTTCTGCACTTGTGCTGCCCCAGCCACCCACATTTCATCCCAGTGCACTCCCTTCCCAAGCCTGGCTGCATTAATGCTTTGTATCCCCATTCACTCATGCACCCTCTCCA
Source organism: Azemiops feae (assembly GCA_023970755.1). Classification (NCBI taxonomy): domain Eukaryota; kingdom Metazoa; phylum Chordata; class Lepidosauria; order Squamata; family Viperidae; genus Azemiops; species Azemiops feae. Next base: position 381,531 of record JALGBA010000476.1, on the reverse strand, counting down.
TCCACTTGTGTATCCTCGCACACCCTTGCCTATCCAGAAGCAATTATCCCAAGCCCCACTCTGTTTGTACTGAATGCTGGGGAATGCTGGGAGTTGAAGTCTACACATCTTAAAGCTGCGGTAAAGATATAGCTCTGCTTCCCTCTTCCCTTTTTAAATTCTAAAACGAGTGTACAATATTCAGCCTGAATGTTGACAATATTTTGGTGAACAGAGTTAAATCTTTGTCCCACACTGATCATCTCCCCGTTCACACCCCTGAAATTGAAACTGCCAAAACGAATTGGTTTGGTTTCATCCGTGTGCTTTAAAGTATGAGAGAACTCCAGGGTCAAAACAGTTGGGTGCTTTGCATAAGCGGATAACTAAATTGTAACTAATTTCATTTGGGAGTAAATGAAGTATGGCTGGCAAAGCAATTTGCGCAAAATGCCAACTGAAGAGACAATAAAAATTACTGAAAAGCAGATTTGCCAGCTATATACCCCAGCAATTTATTTCTCACTGGAGCAGAACACGGGGTGGTTTATTCACTTCAGAGGCAAACTTTAATGGCAAGAAAGCAAAAGCACTGGGGGAAAAAAAGACCTGATCAAAATCAGCTCAAAGACCTGTGGTTATTCATTAAACAGTGAAATAGCTCTGTTAAAAATAATGTGTTATAGAAAATATTATTTACTGAGGGAAGAATTTTGGAGTCCCAGCAATGGAGAAGAATAGCTGCAATGAATTTGAATTGTTCACAATTCTGATAGAGATCACTCTGAGATTTTCTAAAGCTCTGCAAAGGAGCATTTTGACGCACACTTAAGAGATAACTTGTCCGTTGTAAAATAAAATACTGTGGGTTTACTGTGGGTTGGTCACATTTTATGGTCTCAAGGTACTGTATTGGAGCTCACATCCCAAAGGGGAAACCAAACAATGCATGCTTGTTTCAGAGAGAGAGAGAGAGGGAGAATTACACACATGTACACACATACAGAGACAGAGAGAGACAGAGAGACTCTTCGGGAGAAGAAACATTAAATGCAGAATTCATTAGTATTCAGAGAATGAATCTTTATTGGACATCGAGAAGCAAAAACTATCACACTTCACCAAAGTAGACAAGGGCAGTCCACAGCCCCAAAGTCACATGATATCCTTGGTCTACATGAAATCTAACTTCAAAGAGTGCCCATAAGATATTCATTCACAACTGGAGTAAAAGTAAGCTGAAATGTAAGCAACAAAGATGATTAGGGGACTGGAAGCTAAAACATATGAAGAATGGTTGCAAAAACTGGGTATGTCTACTCCCATGAAAAGAAGGACTAGGAGTGACATGATAGCAGTATTCCAATATCTGAGGGGCTGCCGCAAAGAAGAAGGGGTCAGTCAACCTATTCTCCAAAGCATCTGAAGGCAGGACAAGAAGCAATGGACGGAAACTAATCAAGGAGAGAACCAACCTAGAAATAAGGAGAAATTTCCTGACAGTTAGCAATTAATCAGTGGAACAACTTGCCTTCAGACGTCGTGGTGCTCTGTCACTGGAGTTTTTTAAAGAAAAGACTGGACAGCCATTTGTCCAGAATGGGATAGGGTGTCCTGTTTGACCCAGGGGTTAGACTAGAAGATCTCCAAGGTCCCTTCCAACTCTGTTATTCTATTCTGTTCTCTGGCAGATGGAGGGCAGAGACAGGAAGAGTGATGGCAACAGGAGACCAAGAGCAGCCACTTCTTCATGACCAGCCTTTATGTTCTCTTCATTTTTTGATTTAACTATTCAGCCAAGCAGGAATGGATGGAGCCCTTCTGTTTCTAGATCTGTAAAGATCAGGTTGCTAGAGGGAAAAGTTTGTTTACTAATTTGTGAGTCTGTAGTGCTCATTAAAATCTGATTAAGCTGCTGAGCACTTCCTGGCCATCAGCAGAGCCTAGGCTAGGGAATTATCAGCCACTCAATTGGTGATTCTCACTTGGCTCTACTGGAAAACATCCTTTCAAAATCCGGAAATGCCAGAGCTCCATGGAGTGTCTGACAGAGAGATAATTTTAGAAGGGAGAAATACATGGGCAGTCATCTTTACAGTATCACTAATCATTGTTTAATTGCAGAAAAGCAAAGGGAAAACTTGAGCTGGTTTTTTAAAGTTTCTGTAAGTTTTCAGTTTGTTTTAAGATACTTGTGCCGTTGGTTCAGCTTTTTGCTGGACAATCTCTTTCTCATCCCTGCAATGTCTGCCTTAAATGTAGGACAGGAGGAACATTTCGGCTTGTCTTGCAGTGAAACCCTTAAAAACAGCCAGTTAAAATTTGAAAAGCTCTCTTCTCCCTGCTGTTTTAATCCCATTCTGACACAAAATAAAGCAATAGCAGGTCTTGCCAATACATCTATTGCCAAATCTGTTGTTGAACTGAACCTCTATCTCAGAATGGCTCAAACAGAGTCAGTTGGCCCCTTAAATCCCAAATTCAGATTGATCCATGCCCTCTTTGACTCTTAGCCTCCACTTTGATCACATCAGGACTGATCTTCATGGACCTATTAATCTTTGCTTTCTTCATCTTTCAGACGCACCCCAAACAGAAATGGTATTTTTAATTGAATGGTTTAACACAGAACAGTAACTGCACTGCTATAAGCTCTGAAGCCACAGTCAGAATTGTAACCATCGCTAGCTTCAAATAAAAGTGACTCAGCTAGACTGACCTACTTTGCCAAAAGAATAACCTACATTTAAAAAGCAAGGCAAAAATCACTCCATATAATTCCGAAGAACATTATCAGCTTGCTTCTTACCTTAATGTGCATAAAAGTCAGCCATTTAAAGGGTCATTTAATGTGATGCAGAAAACGAGACCATTTATTTGTAGGAAATAGAACTACAGGACGCAGAATTTAATCTTGGGTGACTTTTCCTCACCACAATAAAACTTTATTTCTCTATCCCTTAAAAACTAACCAACCAATTCCTCCTTCTCTTAAATATTTTGGGTTTTGACAACCCACAGAGCCATTATTATTTTTGTCATCTAAGTTCTGGCTGAGCATGCAGTCTCTGCAGAATTTTTCTTTGGTTCTCTAAGTCTCCTTTGACCTTAGCTGCAGAAAAGTCAGAGTCATTCTCTGCCATTTTAACATAAAAAACCAATTAGAACTATAGTATATAAACCAAGTGGGTACTTCACACAATTTTAGAAAAGCAAAGACACCTCCACTAAATGAAAAAAAAAATACTATTGTTTTCTTTGAATGTATACTTTAAAGACTCTTTTTCAATGTGTATTTTATTTTCTTCTTCTCCTGTGACTTGTCCAAAGAACCAGTGACTGATGGATTAAAGTTCCATTAAGAAAACATCACTAAGAGTTATACTGGTAGGACTGATCTGTACTACGCTGGAGGATGTCATTATATTTAATAATTCTACATCAGTGGTTCTCAACCTGTGGTCTACGGACCCCTGGGGCGGGCCATGATGTCATCATAGGGTGCCTGCGAAGGCTTGAAGAAAAGTTATGATTTAAATCCTGAATTAAGTCTTGGGGGTCCATAGCCATGGTTCATGGCCACAAAAGATATTTAAAGGGGGTTCATTGTGAAGAAGAGGGTGAGAAACATTGTTCTACATTATTCAAATTAAAAATTAAACACATACATCCACATATCAATCCTTCTTGCATACAAAAAACCCAGAACAAGCTTTTAGCTCAGTTTAATCCTTGTAAACGTAAACTTAAAATGAGTTCTGTATACAGCACAAGTGATAAGTCCCCCAGATGCAGCTGAGGGGATTAGATCCATCCCCCACTCCCATTGAATTCTGTCCTGGGGGCTTATTGCAGAATTAGATCAAGCAGATACTCTTTACCTCTGTAGTATATGTTCTACCATTCTTAATGGACTGGTTTGTTCAGGTTCCTCAATATTAACCAACATCCTTGTTCTTTGCTCCTTCAGAATACTGTACTATTTGGCCATATCCCTAGAATCAAAGCAAACAGACTGCAGCTGCTTTTATCCAGTATGATTAAATCAAACAATATAGGTTTGAAGTAAGTTAGGAAAGCATTAATTTCTCCTGACAGCAAAATCGACTCTATAACAATCCTAAAACTGCACCCTCCCAAAACTTCAAATGCGAGGTTTATAAATAACCCAGAAATGTAATGTTACAAACAATGAGCCTGCAGCTTGGAATAGGTTGGGCTGCCAGTTTAACACTTTCACCCATGAAAACCCTCAAAGGGGACCCAGCAAATGATTTAAAAAAGAAAACCCCAATGTAATAATTGTACAGCAGGTTGCTCATAATAAGGCCAAGTTGAATCAGCCAATCTGAGCATTTCAGATGAGAAGTGAATATGTGCACAATTCTAATGTTTCTAGATATGGATCCCCCCCCAATATATCTCAATGACAGAAGAAACCTATCCATTGCTTATTATTGGCTCATCTTTAACAATTGCTCCATCTGGCTTCATCTGAGGGAGAAGAAGGATGCTGCCATTTGTCTTCTCCTCTGTCTGTTGTTATTGTTAGTTGCGAAGTCATGTCCAACCCATCGCGACCCCATGGACAACGTTCCTCCAGGCCTTCCTGTCCTCTACCATCTTCTGGAGTCCATTTAAGCTCACGCCTACTGCTTCAGTGACTCCATTCAGCCACCTCATTCTCTGTCGTCCCCTTCTTCTATTGCCCTCAATCTTTCCCAGCATTAGGGTCTTCTCCAGTGAGTCCTTCCTTCTCATTAGGTGGCCAAAGTGTTTGAGTTTCAATGTCAGGATCTGGCCTTCTAAAGAGCAGTCAGGGTTGATCTCCTCTAGGACTGACCGGTTTGATCGCCTTGCAGTCCAGGGGACTCGCAGGAGTTTTCTCCAGCACCATAGTTCAAAGGCCTCTGTCTATTAGTAGTCAAAAAGAGTAACGAAGAACCAACATTTGAGTGAATTTCTTCTCCATAAAATGCCTTGTTGAATATTTCAGGTTAAAAGGAACTAACTCCCTCAGAACACTTGGCATCACCCAGCAATCATTCATGTCATCACTCATTCACTCGACCAATCAAATTTTGTAAATGCAGCTTGTGTTTTCATAACTGCCACCAGTTAACAAGCCAGAAATGATATTTCAGAAGCAAATACAAAAGACTAGAGTATAAATCAATTACTGGATTAGAAAAATACAGCTGTTCCCAGACAATATGGTGCCTAAATAAAGTCCTTGACTTACGAGAACAATTGAGACCAAAATTTCCATTTGTAAGCAAGACAGTTGTTACGTGAATTTTGCCCCATTTGTTGACTTTTTTTGTCACAACTGTTAAATGAATCACTGCAGTTGTTATGCGGTCGTTAAGCGAATTTGGCTCCCCCCCCCTTGACTTTGCTTGTCAAATGCCAACTGGGAGGTGCCAAAATTTTGATCATGTGACCATAGGGATGCTGCAATGGTCGTAAGTGTGAAAACTGGACATAAGTCACTTTGTTCAGTGCCACTGTAAATTTGAATGGTTACTAAATGAATGGTTCTTTAAGTCGACAATTACCTGTATAAGCTTGGTTTCAAAAGAATAGAATAGATAGGCAAGGTGGGGCCCTTGATTGGGTGGAAACTTTCAAACGTATAAGTGCAATTTGTGGAAAATCCTCCCTGGATTATCAATCTGATAGTGGTGCAATGAAGCACAAATTTTACTTGCCAGATCCCCTGGCAGGATCAAGGATAGGATCAATGGTGGGATTCAGCTGGTTCGCACCACTTCGTCAGAACCGGTAGCTAATTTTTTGTTGCCCGAGCCCAGAATGGACTTCCGGAAGCGGCATCCACACAGAGAACCAGTTGTTGTTTACATATTTGAATCCCACCACTGGATAGGATCAAGTGGGATCAAGCAGTCAGTCCTTAAGAGACTTCAGGCCCAAAAGATTTTAAATGTGATATCAAATGTCTTGAAATAAAGTTAGGGGCCAATATAATTCTCATATAATAGGCCACTATTAATATCATATTTTAAATTATTTTCGTATGCACTAAAACTACAAAAAAATTGCTTCAGCCAGATCACAACATCTCTTGTTTATAGCTAAGACTATCATTCTGAAGAAATTACCTATAAGATGTTGCTTCCTCTATCCTAATTTTGGGAGTGGGTGGGATGGCTTGGTGCTTTTACTGAAATTGGTAATGGGAGAAAGTTGACTCCCCTAAGAGCTTTTTTGTTTTTGAAAAAGGTACTTAATAAGCATGTTCTATTCATTAATAATTAATGTAGTAATTGATAAATAATGCTGAGGGGTTCTCTCCCAAGTTGAGGCCTATATGAGTGTTCCTGATTGATATTTTATCAAGGCATGACTCCTATTCCTAAATGGTCCATTTCGATCTTATCTCATTAAAAGAGGTTGCTTTGCTTCCTGTTTTAAGAACTTTATCTCAAGATTAGTTTGTATTGGAATTATAGATCTGAAAGAGAAGTTATAGACGATAATATTCAACTAGTGTATGCTCTCTCCAGCTTTGTCTTCCATAAAGATGTCAAAATTGCCATGTTCCGTGAAGCTGGATTCCATTTTTCTGGCATTTCTTGACACCTCAGTAGCTCCTTTGAAAGATTCATGTTGTTAATTTCAGGAGTTTGAAACTATTACTCAAATTTTTTTCATTCCAATCATCTATTCCTACGCAAACAGAGCTTCAATTTGTCCAGCTATGTTCTCCCATCATATATTCTCTGAATTCTAAGATATTTTGGTTATTTATGTCAGCATTTGGCTGTTCTTCTCACAACACTAATTTTAATACATTGTTCTGTAGAGAAACAATAGACATGCTGCCAGCATTTGTTTAATACTGCAGAGTAATAAGGATATACTTTCTTCTATATGGATCATTGCTGGTTTGAAGTATCCCAAAGTAGTATATATATACTGGATGCAAGAGCATAGCTGCTTTAAAAAAAACACATGACTATTCTTCTGAAATACTGCTTTCTTCCTAAAAAGAAATTTATGAAAACATTGGAATATGAATATTACTCCAGGGTGGCAATCAACATGGCCTAGATTTCATTCATGTGACCCACCAAATCTATGTTAGGGATCTTCAGAGCCATCCCTAAGTATGCTACTGCATTCTCACAATTTCTCCATTGTTTAAAGGTTGATTTTGGTTTTTGCAATTTAGAATAGACTTAAAAGTTTAAAAGGATCCTTAAAAAGTCTTCCAAAGTCCTTTGAAATAAAAAAAGAGAAAATTATTCCATTTCATATAAAATACAAGACAAAAATATCCTCTTTTATACCTACTGTCAATCTCAAGTCTTCTTTTAATGTCCAAGAATAGGAGCTTTATTGATAAAATAAAGTTAGCTAGTATTTCTGATTTCCGTCCCCCACTGCTATTTTGTAATCTTCAGAAAGAATTGTGTTTCTCACCCCACTCCCTACATGGCTATACAAAAGATTGGCCCAAAGTATTGATCTAGTTCCTGTTGCATACCAAGTTGAGGTAGGCTCACTTACTCAATACCCAATGCCCAAAGTCAAATCAGTGCACTTAAATTGTGAGAAAATATGCATGAGGGTCTCTATACAGGTAGTCCTTGGCTTATGACCACAACTGAGCTCAAATTTCTATTGCTAAGTGAGACATTTCTTAAGTGAATTTTGCCCCATTTTATGAGCTTTCTTGCCACAGTTGTTAAGTGGTGAGTTATTAATACGATTGTTAAGTGAATCTGGTGTCCCCACTGAGTTTGCTTGTTAGAAGGTTGCAAATCACATGACCGCGGGACACTGCAGTTGTCAAGCATCTGAATTTTGATCAATGTGATCATGGAGCTGCTGCAATAGTTGTAAATGTGAAAAATGGTCATAAGTCACTTTTTCAGTACTGTTCAATGGTCACTAAATGAATTGTTGTAAGTCTAAGACTACCTGTATATACAGAGGTTATGCTAGCCTAGCTGTCTGTGTTTACCCATTTTTATTTGATTATTCATGCTCGGCATTCTGGAACAATAATGGAACGATAAATAATTAGTTGATGCCATTCCCTTAAAATGTGGAGGAATCAAGATTGGTGTGATACCATACTAACTACAAATGTAGAATAATTGCAAATGCTTTTTTTTTCAGCCAATAATACACACCTTTCACAAAAAGATATTTAAGTAGGTTCAATATACATATGAAATATAAGTTTGAGCAACCAATAACACAACTATGATTGGAATCTAATAGAAAAAAAATCTATTCCAATGAGTTTTGGAAAATTCGGCAAACAGATGCCCATACCACAAAAAAAAAACACCAACCCCCCCAATTGTTATTAAAAAAAACAATGAAACCCACAACATTCTGTCTAGACTATGTCTAGTCTATATTTTTCCTACATGTTCGTCTTATTTTGTGACGTTTCACTGGTAAACTATACCTTTTATAGGTATCCTTAAATGAATGTTGCTCTGAGCTGCTTGTATAACAACCAAAACAATATTATTAACAGTTTGTGAGGAATTTTTTGAAGGAAAAAAAATTGTATAGAGGGGTTTATTGAGCTCAAGAGAGTGAAATCTGGAAAGAATGTTGTCTTTCTGGATGATCATCAGAGAAGCTCCTTGGAAAAAGATCAAATGAAATAAGCAGAAAATAATATTAAAAAGAGATAAGGCCAAGCACTTGATATTTTTCCTTGGCAAAATCCGACACTGGCAGAAATATTTGCTAAGCTTACAAGGTATTTTCCATCTTTAATTTCTATGTCGCTAACAGATGCACCCACAAAAGAGTGCTGAAGCAAGAATATCTATCTCAAGGGCCATTGGCAATTCTGTGCCACATATTTGATTAGCAGGATACATTTTTAGGTCTTTCACTTAGTTGCTGAAAACACACAGTGGATTTGTTAACAAATTTGTACAGATTTGTAGATGTTCCTTCTTCTCCTCACCTCCATACCTATTTCTATGACAAGCCGTTGCTAGAGACAGTAGTCCCAAAGGCTGGCCTCTGTGTCTGTGCTTTAGCTAAATATAAGAAGTATTATTATCTCTGGGAAATTATAAGATCAGCTGAAATCCTTGGTCAGCAATGTAAATGTGAGAAGAATTTATAAATGTATAGCAATAGCACTTATATCCTGCCCTACAATGCTTTACAGCACTTTCTGAGCAGTTTACAGAGTCAGCAAATTGCCCCCAACAATTTGGGTCCTCATTTTACTGACCTCGGAAGGATGGAAGGCTGAATTAACCTTGAGCCTCGTCAGGATCGAACTCCAGACTGTGGACGGAGTTTGCCTGCAATACTGAATTCTAATCACTATGCCACCAGAGCTTTATATAACTCTGTTAGAGATATTGTTTGGGGAATCATATGTTAATTTACCCATGTCTCCAACAAAGTTACTGATTAACGAAACAAAGTTGCAAATGTTGCCCATAGCCTCTGGAAAAGCCGGCAAGCGAGAATAACTAAATCCTTTAAACTCACAGCAAACATAAGAATTAATTAAATACTTATTTCAAATTGTAAACACACAGAAGCAAACACAAAAAAACTCAATTAACACAATGCAAACATAATTATAACATTAACAGTTGAAATCCATGTCACTTTAATCAACCCCTTCTCCGGGTCAATACCATGCCCTCAAGCCCACACCAAGGACCAGTCCCCTTACAAAACAACCTTTCTGTACTCCATTTTTTTCTGTTGATAAACCCACAGGCAAACCTCTTTGTTTTGGGGGATAAATAAATCTCCTTTCCTCACAGCATGTCTGGATTTCATTTTGATTTGTTCTTGGCCAGCCCTGGCCCGAGATGGAACCCCAGATTATTTGTCTGACAGTAGTTTGCCAGCTGTCCTTTGGTTAGGATTCCCTTTTTGATTGTAGATTAGGCAATAATGTATTTATTGGTTAATGGTAGCACACCCAGGTTTCCATTTTAGGAGAGCATTTTGTATATTATATTCTGCAGTTGTGGTCATCAATAATATATTTTGAGACATGAACGATGCATAAGGAACACTAGAGCTTTAACATTGGTGGGATACTTTTAAGTTGCTGGAGCATGGATGCAAGGATGTCTACATCTGGTGGAGAAACTCAAGACGGCAGCTATGCCCCCATAATCAAAGGCCTGCTTCTTTATATGTTCATGGGTGGCCACCATTTTGACTTTTTCAAACCCCATTTTGCAGACAACAGGGAATCAATGTTTTTTAATTTTCTTGATGATCAGGTTAACTGTACAGGACTACAGAGGAAGCAATATATTAAATGAAGTAGCTCTGTATCAGTGTGTTGAATCTCTGGGTTTCCAAATGGTACTGAGCTACAAATTCTAGGGACTTCAGCAACGTTGGCCTGTAGTTTAGCAACACTGTTTAGGATTATTTGAAGGGCCACTGATCTGCATTCCTTGTCTAAACCGTTGTTCGGTGTAACAGTTCATAACATTGAATCATACTTTTTTCCCCAGATAGATTTATTCTTCAAAGCTTTGTAAGGCACAATTTCTAGATTTTTTTTTTTTAAAAAGCAAACTAACCAAAACATACTATTTAACACATTGGTAAAGAAGGCAAAGTGAGAGACAGACAATTTAAATTGTCTATAAAGTCCTGAAGATTCTGTGAGAAGAGTCTTCAGGACTAGGGGTAGACCTGAAACAAAAAAGATATGAGACATTAGCAAGTCAGGAGAGATGTGAGCTGCAAAAAAAAAAAAAAGGCAACCATTAGATGAAAGCAAAGAATTAGAAGTTTCTGGGTTACTTTCTTGCTAGCTGGGGACCATCTGAATTTTTTAAAACCTGCATAGGACAATTGGACACATCTTAATCAAAGAGGACAAGGAAGAAACTCAGAAACTAAGACCCCAAACTCTGCATCAGCTGAAAATGAGCAGGTCCTTGATATTTGAAGGGTACCAGACAATTAAGACCTGGAACTTGAGACCAGGCCTCCAACCACTTGGAAAGGTTGTTGGTGGCATAGAAAGAGCCTCAAGATTGGAAGACACATGAGTAGCTGCTAGCAAGGGAGGTTGGGGCATTGCAGAACCTAAGCCAGTAAATCAGAGAAGTTCAGCTGCAGCTGTATCAAGATGGGGAGCGGGAAAAACTTTGAAGATTTGGTTTTGGAGCAAGTTCTTTTTTTAAAAAAAAAAATATTTTATTAATTTTCTAATTCTACAATCATAAGTACTTAATAAGCAATGTGTTGTCTGGGTCTATTAGTAATTCAGTGGTACATATTAACTTTCTCAGTCTAGTCCAATACTACACCATCCAGTGCTTCCTTGGTCCTCTCTTCTTCTGGTAGTATGCATTTTTTCATACTGGGCAAATACAATTCTTGTTACTGTTACATATGCAATTAAATATAGACATCTTCATCACATTTTTCTGGTATTATACATAATATCGATAGTATCAATTTATAATATCTTTTCTAGCCAAAATATATCTCAATTGCATTTGCACTTAAAATCCATTTATTCAATCAATACCCTGTTTTTCCCGCTTTTTAAAAATTTTAATTTCCCATCAATGTTCAAAATATCTCTATCGCTTATAATTTTCTCATAAAAAAATATATTTGGGTAACCAAAAGCTTCCCTTATTCAAACCCTTTTAGCCGGTTTGGAGGGTCCCCTCTTTCTTCGTTGCCTCTTTGGGGTGACTTTCAACCCTTTTTAGGGTCCCCAGCTGGGCCAAAATCGAATGTGGAAGATGGAGCCCCGTCTTCCTGTGCCCTTATGCCATGATGTCAAACCGGAAGCAGAGCAAGTTCTATAATAGTTTTTATTTTATTGCTTTGGAATTTGCCTTGTATGTATGTTACTCTGGACCTGGCACTAGTTTATTGTTTATTGTTCCTTGAACCTCAGTCATTTTTCTTGAACTCTTCACTGGGAATTTTGTCATCAGCCTGATCTACTTTGAGTTCTTTTCCAGTCAGTCCAGTAACAAGTGACTATTAAATGATTTACGTTTATCACTGCGGGAGGAAATACGGAAGAAAACAAGGCAAGACTGATTAATACATCATTTAAGGGTGAAATGGATCCCAGTATACTGTTACATTTTCAAATGATAAGCTGTAGCAATGTTGCTGATAAATACACAGAACTATTTAACATCAGCTGAGGTAGGAGGGCTGTTCAGATCAGAAAGAAAGGATGCTGTATTTTGGATTTCACCTAGTGATCAAAATTGTTCAGTGTTTTGAGAAAAGCTCATATTTTAATTAGAAGTTATATTTTCAGCAAGATTGGTAGGTAGTTGTAGCAGACACAGACATAAAGCACCGATTGTACTGCCCAGAAATTTTTGGCATGATTTTGAGATGCCATGCAGCAATTTAAAATATTTTTATAGGGTGAGAATGTGGACAGTATCGACCTAAATGAATGCTTTGCAGAACTGAGGTTGATGAGAATGGAAACTGAACTGCTTCTGGTCGATCTATAAAGGAACAGGGCTACTTTCCTAAATCAGAGAGAAACAAACTCATTGTGTGGTACTCTTAAGGCCAACTGCACTTCTGCTATTGTTACTAAGAACACATAGACACACCCTCCCAATGTGTGTCCCATTGGATCTGTATTGCGGCAAGTATGTGTCTGCTGCTAAGGGTTCAAATGATGCTTACATTCTTGCAAGCGATTATAACTGGATAATGGCCTGTGTTTTTTGCTATGAGTCGACAGATCTCTAGCGATTCTTTGTGAAATGTCACTTGGGAGTTTGTCCTCTGAAGCTGGTTCGTGGGGTGATTTAGTTTCATTTGGGCTAATGGAGCTTGACTAATGGTCTCATCCTCACATGCAATTTTATTTAATCTAGCTGGTATTCTGGTCTTGAAAGGGATGTGATAGAATTTATGGCAGTAAAAGAGGACACTTTTGAAGCCCTGACCTCCAAATTGCAGCATTTTAGATTCTAAAAAAAAGAGAAAGTTTCCTTTTTGAAAATAGATTGATCAGATTGATTGCTTGATTGATTATTTCCCCATAGATCAGTGCCACAGAGTTTTTAAACTCAACGGCCAAATTATCATGATGTGGTGATCATGATGTGATGTGAAGCACGCCGTTTAATACTGCAGTATATTGCTTTTCTTTTTTATTTGCAACTTAAAACTGCGGCAAAGCTTTAACACAAGACATGGGATTTCAACACTTCCTCTCCATTATGGTCTTGATTAAAATAGGCTGCCCCATGATGCTACTATTTAGCGTGAGAGGAAAGTTTGCACTGATAGTGAACGTTGTGAACTTTAATATTACCTGCACTTTAATTCTCTTGCAGATGTTAATTCATCTTGCAGATGTTTCATTACCAAGCTAGGTAACACCATCAGTGCACAAGGGGTGGGGTTTGCTGGCTATTTATTATTCTCATTGTTTCAGGGCTGATTTGGCCCAGGCATGAAGACAGACCACTGAACATTTTTCAAGGACAGGAAAGCAATATATCCTCTATTTATTTCTGTAAACAGCTGAAATGTTTTTTTTTAACAGGTTCCCTAGTTGACTGGTGAAAATTATTTTATTTTTTTGCTAGTTTACTAATGGGATAATACTGCCTGAAGATAAATATGGCAATTAATATCTTGGCAAGGTTGATGTATAATTAAGCTAACCGATTATGACTTAATGTAGATAGGAGAATCCAGTTTAAAGCATCACTTCATGAAAAAAATCTGATATAAATTACCTTCTCTGAAAGACTTACAGCCTGGTCATCTCAGCAGCAGATGTAATCTTTTATGGCATCACATGGCAATAATTATTGTCACTTTCAATCGCTATAGTTCAGCTTATTGTTGAAAACGTATGTGTGAAAGCTGATTTTTTTTTAAAAAAACAACCAACTACATACACTGCCAAGTGTAAATAAAATAAATCAAGCTGTTTCCACTAGAAATTTGAATTTTCTTTTGACAACTAATATATACTTCAGTTAATATACTTAGGATGGATTTTTGTGGAGAGCTTCAGTACGTGAAATAAAATTGACTCTCAAGAGGACAATTTAGTGACTGTATCAACCGAACTGCGGCTATTTACTACTACTCTATTATATATAACCAAGACAAAATATCAGTTCATAAAAGATTCTTCACATTTCCTAAGATTGTTTACTAGGTTCCTCACTATCTTATGAAAACAAAACGGCCTGCTTTTGTTCCTGCAACAGAGACTCCAAATAGGCAATATTTCCTCATTCTGTCATATTTCTTTGCGCTGATTTATGGACAAACCCAGAGTGTTATGCCGCTGGATCCAATCTCTTTTTGAGTAAGGAACTGCAACTACCTAATAAGGCTGCGTCTTTTTCTGTTTCTCATGTGGTTTGTTTTTGCCTGAAGTAAGTAAGAGGTGGGGCAGCTTCCTATAATGAAGAAAAGTTGCTGTTTCCCCTGTTCTGCTTGGGCTGGGACCCTGCTAAATACTTAGCTTATTTATTTATTTGTCAAATTTTAAAAGCACCCATCTCCCACACAAAAGGACTCTGGGTGGTATATATTAAAATTAAAATATTAAAAACAATGTATAAAATTTAAAAGAGGTAAGCAATGTTAACAATTAATTAAAAGGAAGGGGGGAGGGCTTGCTTCTCTGTATGTACCAAGCAAGGAACCAGAACCGTGGTGGCACAGTGGTTAGAATGCAGTATTGCAAGCTAACTCTGTCGACTGCCAGCAGCTTGATCCTGACTGGCTCACGGTTGACTCAGCCTTCCTTTCTTCAAAGGTTGGCAAATATGGTACTGTACGTGATCCTGAATCTATGCATCCAAGACACAGGTTGAAATTGTGTTCATTGAGACAATTGTGCTATATGACTTTATGATTGTTTGTATCCCTCAGCATTACCGGTAGAGCACTGGTGGTGCAGTGGTTAAAGTGAAGTATTGCAGGCTGACTCTGCCAACTGCCAACAGTTCGAGCCTGACTGGCTCAAGGTTGACTCAGCCTTCCATTCTTCCAAGGTCGGTAAGATGAGGAACCAGATTATTTGGGGGGGGGGCAATATGCTGACTCCGTGAACCACTTAGAGAAGGCTGTAAAGCACTATGAAGCGGTATATAAGTCTA
This sequence comes from Azemiops feae, assembly GCA_023970755.1. Taxonomy (NCBI): domain Eukaryota; kingdom Metazoa; phylum Chordata; class Lepidosauria; order Squamata; family Viperidae; genus Azemiops; species Azemiops feae. The sequence goes on along the minus strand of JALGBA010000476.1, from coordinate 366,427 downwards.
AGTGCTAGTGCTATTGTTATTGATGCCTTTCCACAAGGCCAGTAGAGGGGGAGGCACCTCATCTTTCGGGGGGGAGAGTATTTCACAGAGCAGGGGCAATGGCAAATGAGGGTCTCTTCCTGGACCTCACCAGTTGGAATTCTTTGGCTGAGGGGGTCTGCAACATACCCTCTGACCAGGTGGGATGGGATGATGTAATGGGACAAAAACAGTTCTATAGCTAGCCTGGTACTCTATGCTTCTGGTTCTTTAGGGAACTTAGATCCTGATGTTTGCAAATTGGCATTGCTGCAGCACTGCCCTTTGTCTAAGTATGCTCTGGCAACGTCTCACTGAAAGTTGGGCAATGAGATGTATCATCCTTTGTGGGAAGTCTGATTTTGGATGTGGCTCGTTTTCCTTTGCAGACTTTGAAAGATGCCAGATCACTGCCCTCTTCTACTACATAATTAGAAAACAGCACTTAGCACAAAGCTTCTAGGTCTAACCTTTGTCTCTGCCTATCTCTCTTGCAGTATTTAGGATTGTGCATAAGAAGTTGTGGAGTGGATTTACATGTCACATTAAGTGCTGATGCTGTTTGCCTGTTTGTAGCCTAATGCAGTGTGCGAAACCATCTAATTGTCATTTATTCCCTAAATCATGGTTAGTTATATAAGCCACTGCTTAGCATGTTGGATGAGTCCAGCCGGCCCTTACTTAGACTTATCTTCTATGAAATCAGGTTTGGTTCTCAAATTCTTTTGATTCCTCAATCCAGGCAGGATTTTTGTATCCAGATTGGAATACACAGACCTTTGTGTTTGGAGGATTTTGTATTTTTTTTCTGGTACTTTGCACTGAAATGCCTACTTACACAATTATTTCATAAAACTCTCCACTCCAGATTCAGTCAGTCATCTTTCTACATCTTTTAAGTAGTATTATCACCTCTGCAATAGGAAGGGACCAGAATCATAACTTAGCACTAGAGGACAAGTTTGGTGGTAGAACTTGATTGACAGAATATACTATTCTTAACAGGCCTGCACCTATATGACACACACACTGGACTTAACATAGCATTATACAAATAACATTCTTTTATTTCTTTTGAAGAAACGAACCACATATTTCTCTCATATCATTTGTATTGATAAATTGTTTTGGAAACTGAGCGGAGGGCATTATATAAATATTTAAAATTAGTAGCTAATTTGCTATTCCCACAGAGACATTTTACTGTCTGTTCTTGTATCACACAGCTTTAAATGCAGGAATGGTGTTTCTACACATGCTTTTTTATTGTACTAAGCTAAGAAGATGTTAAAAATTACAGGCATGCCAAGAGCATCTCTGCTCAAAATAGATAAATACAATATAAATAAGGCCAAGGAAAGAAATAGAATTATGACACAGTATGAGGATATTTCCAGCACAGATATTAGCAAAACTGTCTCAATATTAACTGTTTGCAGTGTACATTATTAGGAATGGTCTGCATTAATTAGAGAGCTGAGCGAAAAATGACATTTGAGGCATCCACTTATCTTTAATCATTCTTCCCTTTCTAGTTTATTGAAAATTTCAGATCAAAGCTTTTTTTTTACACACTTATAAAAATTATTATAACACAACTGTTTTCCTTGATTGAGACAAAATGATGGTCAACTTACTATAGGGTAGATTCAGGGAAATTTGTTAAGTTCTTCAGTGAGTGCTAAAAATAGAACAATACTATTTGTGATAATGTGTATTTTCTTAAAACATTTTATTGTTGCTAATTTTATATGAAATAAAGGTATTCATTACAGATAATTTAAAACTTTAAATTTAATGGTTCCATGTTCATCATTCCTTTAGATGGCAACGTGTATTATTTCACTGAAATTTAAAGCTTGGTAAGCCCAGAACCCTGCAGTTGGACGCTTTATGACAAAGAAGTTAAAGGAATGCAAAATGAGGATAAGGTGATTATAGAGAATCTGAATGAATTCTTTGTTTCATTTTCAACAATGTCTTCTATTCTCAGAGTATTGTGCTGTTCCCCCCTCACATTCTGTAGCAGACAGGAAATCATACTAACTTAAATCTTGGTGAGGCCACAGTGTGTAATGGCTGAGAGAAAAAAACTTGAGGAAGAACCACAGCCAAGGCAATGGTCAGATAAGAGAAACCTCAACCCAAGGCAGAAATGTAATCTGAGAAAGCATCTGAGGCTGGACCTTTCCTAGTTGTCTTCAGGATAAAGGCAGAGATGAGAGAGGCACATTCAGAACTGCAAGATTTTGTTACTGTAACTCTATAATAAAAGTCATTTTAGTATATTTAGTATAGTTTGGGGATCTAGTCTGATCTACTTCAAATGGCTGACAGTGTCCCTTTGTCCTGCAACAGAAACAAATCTGTGTTGCAGATTTAACAAGCTACATCCTAAGGACTTCAACAATGATTCCCTGGCTGGAATTTGAGCTCCATCCATTTTAATCCTACATCTAAGAAGCCTCCTGCATAGAGTGTTCTACTTACTCCATGCCATCCCATATTGATTTGATTCATGTTATCTTTTATTTTTTTAGCTTTAATATGCCTATTTGGGATTCATTGTTGTTCCTCTGGTAATAAAGATAGGAATACCGTAATAACAATACTTTCTAGTCATGCCTCTGTTGATTTCCTGTTTCCCAAACCAGCTTCTGCATTATTATATCAAAGTCAGAACCACAGACCCTTCGTTAAAAAAAAAATCACATGAGAAATCTCATCATAAAATGTTCCCATTGTTATTTAGAACAACGATCGAGATCGCAAAGTCATAAACTTTTTCTGTCTCAGTGGTACAAATGTTATGGACTCACCCCAAAACCCAATCATCATAAAGCAATTTGGAATGTCTTACATTCCTGCTGTAGAATCTAGGTCACGAGTGGAACACAAAGTTGTATACAGGAAATGAATAATGAAAGCCTTCTCTTCATATTTGTATTGGGAGAATGTGTGAGAGCAGAGGAAGAATACCACACATTGTACATTGTCCTGCGTCATACACCTACAATAAAAAAAGAAAGTCAACCCATCTTTTTTCCTTAGGCATCTTAAGAGATGGGTCTACACTGTGTGGAACATGCTTGCTTTTCAAATGTGTAGCCTTTCTTGATAAAAATCAAGTTCTTCATTTGAGAGTCAAAACTGTGAATCACTCTGCTATCTTGCTTTAAGATGACTTCTGGAGTGATACCTTAATGTGTTCTCTTGTAAAGATAAGTAATACAACTGAGATTAAAACAAGTGTTTGAGATACACAATGATTTGCTCTGGGTAATAAGGGTAAAACTAGATTTGAGTATTGTGTTTACCAATTCAACTAATGGATTGCTTGAGTGACAATAATATAAAGGCATAGAAAACAATAGGAACTTTTTAAACGAACTGTCTCGTTGCAGTTCAATAAACTCATGAAAATAAGCCTGTTAGAACTATTAATAGGACACAAGGCCACAACATAAGATATCATATAATTTGTTCCAGGGTAGATGTTTTTGCAAATTAACTTATATTAACAAAGTGTAGCTTTAGGAAAAGTTCTCATTTAATACTGGATTGCTCAGAAATAAGTCATATTATGCTCAGTGGGACTTATTTGCCACCAAACAGCTATACATGCAAGGAAACATTACATTTAAACAGAGCCGCATAGTGAAGTTGCTACTGAAAATGCTATCTTGTAATTCTGGTTCGATTTACCTGGAATGCTTGCAATATGTTGGGAATGACCTTGGGAAATGGCCACCGTGGTTAAATTGTGGGATGTTGTCCCAGTACATTTGGAGGAGTCTTGTTTGCTGAAAAGTGTTGGAATTCATAATTTAACACTGGGTTTCCTGTTTGGACAGGGGGTTGGACTAGACCTCCAAGATCCCTTCCAACCCTGTTCTTCTGTTATTCTACAATCCCAGATCAATTAATCAGTGGAACAGCTTGCCTCCAGAAGTTGTGGGTGCTCCACCACTGGAAGTTTTTAAGAAGAGGTTAGACAACCATTTGTCTGAAATGGTACAGGGTTTCCTGCTTCAGCAGGGGGTTGGACTAGAAGACCTCCCAGGTCCCTTCCAACTCTGTTATTCTGTTTATTATTACATTGTTTGGGCACATCTATTTTGGTCTACAAAAGCTATTTTCTTCTTTGATGGATGGTATTTAAATCTATTCCTTCTTCTCTAAAAAAAATAAAATTAAGAATAAATTAACAGCCTTCCTTCCTTCCTTCCTTCCTCCCTCCCTCCCTCTTTCTCTTCTAAAACATATGTAATGAGATAAATATGCTTCCATTGGATTATGATGAAAGGTTAATTACTGAACAAGATTTGTAAAACTGCACAATGACATATTGTAAATTCCGGTGCTATGTTTAATGAATGGGTTTTATTTTGATTGTAATCCAATATACTTGAACTCCTTGCTGCCCTTGTAACTAGTCTCCTTCAGAGATGGATCACAATCTGAGTTAAGGGAAGAAATTAAGTTCTTAGATGCTATCTTATGCCTTCAATGTAATATCTGGTTGAGTTAGATACTGACTGCCCTGAATTAAAATATCTTTGCTAGGAAATGGGTAACATTATATTCAGGAACATGCAAATAAAATAAAAGTAGAATAGAGTCTATCCTGGAGCCCCTTTTGTTTCCAAGGCCCTTAGTCATTTCATTAGGCATGACATGAAATTGCTGCTCTGTGGTTACATAGTAATGAATACATTTGGTGGGCTTATACTGTGGGCAAGTGATGCATTAGAATTATGGAAGAAATACATCTAAAATGTCATTTGTGCTTTTTCAGCTGTGGTTATATTATGGGCCACAACCAGGGCTTTTTTTCTCATAGAACGCTCAGAACGGAGTTCCGGCACCTTTTTTGGATGGAACCTTGTAGAGTAGGCAAAGTGGGTTGTATGACATGTGTGAGTTCCGGCACCTTTTTGTTTTTACAAAAAAAGCACTGGCCACAACCATGGGGGTCATGTAGGAGATGGAAATGGGACTATGTTGTATCAATCATGATAGCCTCAATGAGTATAGGAAAGATACCAGTTGATTGGGGGAGAGAATGGCCCATTTTGATCTTACTAGATCTGATGGAATGTAGCAAGGAGGCGGATCCCCAGGAGGGAGGGGCTGCATTTCAGAGAAGTAAGAGGCAACTCCGCCCACCCAGATATTATTTTGTCTATAGGTGTGGAACAATGAAGAACTCAGCTTGGAAGAAGTATCTTGTGACAATCTTGGTTTTGGGTCTGACACTAGATTTATTGCTCTTTCTGGAGTAGCAGGAAGAAATTCTGGCCAAAGGGCCTATACCAGTCCTATAAGGTAGGCCAGACTAAGAAACCAATGGCATATAATTAATTTTATATTGATAGAATCTTGCAAACTTGAATGTATTTCTCTTCTCGTCTCCCTCCCTCCTCCCTTATCTTCATATAAACTCAGAAGGGGCTTGTTTGAGAAGTGTCCTCAGATTAGTTTCCTGGCTTGGGCTCAAGCCTTCCTTATCCTAACTGTTGCCTTACAAGCAGCTTTTCCTCCTGTCCTTCAAGGCCATTCCCTATGCCAGTGATGGCGAACCTTTTAGAGACCGAGTGCCCAAAAACTGGCCCCGTCCCTGCTCCACCCCCTGCCCTGCTCCTGCCCCGCCCCCGCTCCGCCCCACCCTGCATGCCTGTAGGGCCACTCACCGCCCAGGGCCCGCCGCAGATCGCCCAGGCAGCCCAGCAGCACCATGGCGGCCACACCCTCTGCCCACGCCCTGCAGCATCAACTGTGCGTGTTGGGGCGTGAGGGCAGAGTCTTGTCTACGCTGCCTGGCTGCCATGTCCTTGGCTGCGCTGCTCTGTGTGGGCCACGCTCAGGGGCGACTCTCCTCCAGGGAGGCTGCTGGTGAGGAGGGGGTCGCGGGCGGAGGCAAGGCTGGGGCAACGGTATGTGTGCCCACAGAGAGGGCTCCGAGTGCCGCCTCTGGCACCCGTGCCATAGGTTCGCCACCACTGCCCTATGCCTTTGACCAACTTCAGCTGGTAAGCCAGTTACAGTTCTACCTACACCAGAAGCCATCAGCAACAGTGACTCATACTCTTATCATCATTGAGTTAGACAATAGCAATGCACACTTCATGGGTCTGCATTTGAAGATGATTAAAAAACTACAACCTCTACAGAAGGGAGCAGCCATATTGCTGGTAGGTAGACCCTGGCATTGCAAAAAATGACTCTGTCTGCTTTTGTAGCCATCAACAAAGGACTTTTGGATATATGTGTGACTCTTCACTCCTGGCTCCTAAGAAGCTACTTAATACCTCCTTTTTTAAACAGGTCAATGGAAAAGAGAGATGGGCATCCTTTAGATAGTTATATTATTAAAACGATTGGAGAATCCTGCCCAGGATTCTGAGACTGGCAGTATAAAAATTACATGAGTAAATAAATAAGCCCATAAGCAGCAACTGAGAAATAAGAAATAACCCCAAAATTTTAGAGAAATTTTAGAAGAAAATTAAATAATTAATAATGTCAGCATTACCTACCCACAAGGGAGGCTGGTAGTATTCTGAAGTATTGTCTTCATAAGGTTGATATGCTGCCTAAACTCCTTTGAGCTTTGGGTAGCTTACCATAATATACCCATAAAGAGTTAATAACAAGCAAAAATATAAAAACCAACAAACTCATTAAACAGCCTGGGTAAAATGTTTATACATATCTTTCTACAATGTACTTCTAAGATTTTCTTTGGCTTTTTATTTGATTTTGGTCCTGTTGTCTGGCTTATGTTAGCCATTAACTGTGTAATTGGACTTTAATTGCATATTACTAAAGTTTTATGAATTTTGTAAGGGCTCCTGAGAGACTCATTTCTTCCCCTCAGATAAATAAACAAACAATGTCTGCATAATGCCTGCGATTCCATAATTAGAGCCATTACCAAATTGTTTATAACAGTATATAGTGTTCCTGAGAACTATACACTTCATAAGCTTACAGTACCGTTTCTCCTCTTTCATAAACCGAATAAAACCGAATAAAACAAGATTTTCAGATGACAAGTATGGAAAGTATATAAGTGGTAAATAGTGCTAGGATTAGAAAAAAAACAAATCAGATTTAGTCCTGATGTCTTTATTTCAGATGTGTATATAGAATCCTCATACGTTGGAAAAAATCTTGAACAATTCTTCTGAAGTTATTAGCAGGAAATAAGGGTTTTTATTTGGTTTTATTTTGCAGGAAAGTCATCACACATGGTTTTCCATGAAAGGCAGCCTGGAACTGTCTCAGACTACTCAGGAGTTGGGACCCAGGCTGCTGTTTATGTAAGAAGAAAGGAAATCATCTGGTTTGCCTTGTAAAGAAAGGAAGATACCAAGGATTTTTTTCTTCTTTGATTTGCTTGTATCCCCATCACTAGCCTGACAGTGATGGATAGTACCATCCTGATACTGATAAATTAAAAAATTAGCCATCTTTCTGGAATTTTGATGGTAGAATTATGTTCAGAGAAATGGGGTCTTTGGATCTTGCAAAAAAAAACAACCCTCCCCAATAATTATCAAAAACTGTCCATTTTTGTCAAGATGACAGCATTGGAGTGTCAGAAAGAGACTATAGAGCAGAAGTAGATGCAATAGTTTTTCAGTTGCCTCCCCTCTTAAATTTCTTCCTGAGTTACTTAGAATGTAGCAAGACTGATTCACATTAGTTAAGGTCACTACTTATCCAAGGTCACAATTTACAACTACCAGTAATTGTTAAGATAAGGATTATTGGCACCATTATTGGCTGTCTCTTGGAATGTGAGTATCTGAATCTGATCTAATACTCCAACACAACTGCAAACTTTCCAAAGAATAAACAAAGGCATATGCATTTTTCAACAGTGATTTGCAAATGACCTGCTTATGGTTTCGTGCCTTCTGCTAAAAGAGAACATGGACAAGGAATAGTGGGAACAAAGCTAGGATCTCTATATTAGCAGGAATGAAGAAACCCAACATTTTTAGACTGAAAACAGATGCAAACTATTGGCAGCAGTTGTAAATTAAAGGAGCGTGCTAGAGATTTCTTTCACAGCTGGAAACGAATCTGTGAGGAGAAAAAATCCCCATCAGGGTCTTATGACTGCAAAAATAGTCTAGCAATGTGCATAGAGTAATTCCAAAATATGTGGAAGAAGAGGCCCTATTTATATAATGGAATGTGTGAATGACCTTGGGGAATGAAGGGAAGAGAGGCTGCCTATTAAATAGTCAGACAAGAGAGCCCCCAGTGGCTTAACAAAGAAATTTAGGAAGGACCAACTGTAATGGGTTAAGTGGTTAAAAGTGGTAGTGGGAAGTTTGAATTTTCGGACTTGCAAGATTCTGTTAATGTAGCCATATAATAAAGTAGAATTAGCTCATCTAGTCACATTTTGCTCCTCGTTTACCTGGGAGGCCTGACAGAAGGGAAATCTAAATTTTCTCAGTTAAGTAGGATTGAGATTAAAGGAGAAGAGGGACAGAATTAAACATAGAGGTATTCCTCATTTAGTGACCACGATTGGTACCAGCAATTCGATTGTTAAGTAAAATGGCCACTAAGTGAAACTGCAATTGTGCTTATAATTGCACTGCAGCTTTCCTTTGATTTACAGACCTTTGCTTTACAGACCTACAAGGGTTGTAAATGAGAGGATGGGTCATAAAGTTTTATCATTATTATAACTGCAAATGATCATTGAATGAGACAGTCACAAAATGAGGACTACCTGTACATCACTCCTATTGCCCTCTGTCCACAGTCTCAGCTTAGGCTTTCAATATTAGATAAATGGTATTTACAGTAGACACAACCTATAGACACAAACAGTTTCCTGTGATTTAAAGGTTTAAATGCAATTTTTTCAGACATATTGTAAGCACCATCATCTCACACAGTTACTGCTAATAAACACATCAGGCTTTCCCCTACAATTCTGCAGTTGCTTTCACTTATAATAATCCAGAGAACAGGGCTAGCCCTACTATTAGACAAATTGAGGCAGCACTTTGGAAAGTGGTAGGCAGTTATTGCTGAAGAGGAGTAGGTATGTCCAAAAATTCCAGTTCAGAGGAGGGGAAAATGTTTGGAGAGGCCGGGGGCTGAGGACAATGCTATCCCAGGCCCCTCAGGTATTGGGGGAGGTGGTCGACCGGACCAGGAGCTGCCTGCCCTCACAGACATAGGGGAAAATTGGATGCAGACAGGGAATGGTGTTGAGAGGCAGCAGATCCCCTCTGATGAGGAACAGCTGCCTCCCCCACTCAATCCAAGGGCACGGAGAGTGGAGCTGAGGCAAATTCAATGGAAGTCTGTGAGGCTGCTCAGGAGAAGGTCACCCTGCCCCTCCTCACAAGGAATACCTGACTTGGGTAGACTTAAGCAGAAGCACTTCTGGGCATGCACTTCCCCGGCCTTGGAAATACTCTGCTTTGTATCTTGTTTCTGCCTGTGGAATTCAACCTTCATTTGTGGACTCTTGCCCTTGCCCTGTGGACCTGGAATCTCGTGTACAACTTATGGACCTTGTTTTTGGACTTGTGGTGTTTGTGGTGTTCAAGATGTCAGTAGTCTGATAATTTCCTCACAATTGAAATAGCAATCTACTCATTTTAATTTTTTTTAAAATTTGTACTATCAACCAATACAGCCATTGGAGACCTATTTAATTTAAACAAAAGTTGAAACCAGCTGTTCAAAATTCTTACTGTGTTAGCATTCTGATTCATTAATATAGCAAATGTTATAACTATTGCTGTGTTGATCCTTATAATGTCTTGGGGTCAATAACAATCTATTTTATAGATCAGAATGAAGAACAACAACAACAACAAAAACACCAGCCCTTCTCCATAGATGCATGTCCTGCTCTGTAAGGAACGGAATCTGTTTTCATTACCCATTCAAGCTTTTTATCTACTGAGCCCTAAGATTACCTGTCTTGGATTGTCTCTGCATGTACCACAAGTAAGTGTTGAGTGAAGCTATAATCCTCATAATTAGCCAGGATTACAGCTCTGTCATTCACAGTTCCCATAGAGGATGCAGTGTGTTTCTGCATCTATCAGATAAACATATAGGAAAGAAGTGCAGGTCTCTCTCACTTAATGTGAGTATTGTGTAGTGTTTTAAAGCTAAAGAAATGGGAGAGTGCATTTCTCCACCACCTTGCAGTAAAGTTATTTTGAATAAACCAAAGAGGAAGGAGAAATATGATGTGAACTGGCTCTGAATAAATGACTGGATTTGATTTGAATTAGAGGCTGGAGATTCAATGAAATACGATTCAGTCTCAGTTTCTGAGCTGAGATTTCAGAGCATCTCATCCAGTTCATACACTCCCTGTAGCTTATTTTAGGTAGAGGGAGTAAATAGAATAACAACAGCAAATAAAGACAACTCCCACCAACACTGACAAGGCAAGCCACTAGAATATAAAACGAGAGCAAATCTCGCTCCCTACTAGTACTGATGATGTTACCTAGTATGGGTAATGAAATGTCTGCAAGAAAACAACCGAGCTCGGAGAAGGCTTGTCTCTGAATTCTGTCCTCTCCTCCTGCATTTCAGCCTGATTTTCATTCAAACAGAAAGGCCAAGCTGTCATGTATCAATGGAGGCTTTGGTTTGGTGATCCATATCACCTCAAATGTCCTTTGCACATTTGCTTTTACCACTGATAGATTCCTGCTTCCTAGGCATAAAACCTGGCTGGAATCTGTGTCCCTCTGGTGATCAAGATGACATAGATTGAGCACATTATTCCCAACATCTGAAAGATCTGGGCTTTTTGGGGAGGGGGAACAGCTGGCAAAGCTTTGCCCCTCCACCACCTAGCTTCTTTTTCCATTAATTACTTTCAAGTTATATACAACAAGACAGAAGCCACTGCAATCACATCCTATTATCACTGAGAATAATGCTCAACCATACTCGCCACTGAGATTAATACTCAGCCATTTTATACAATATCACAGTATATAAGCTATTCAGTGTTGATGGGGATTATACAATATCAGAATCTCATCTAGAAAACCTAAAACTGTTAAGATTGCCACTTACTTAGCAGAAAGCAAGTCCCACAGAACATGACAGAATTTACTTCCACATAGACCAGTGTTTTTCTCAACCTTGGTGATTCTTAGATATGTGGACTTCAACTCCCAGAACTCCCCAGCCAGCATGAGAGCTGAAATCTGCATATCTTAAAGCAGGGGTGTCAAACTTGCAATGTCATGTGACGTGTCACGATGTATCGTGACTTTTTTGCCATTGCCGGCAATGGGGTGGGCGTGGTTTTGCTATGATGCATCCGGCCCATGGGCCGGCAGTTTGACACCCCTGTCTTAAAGTCATCAAGGTTGAAAAACACTGACATAGACATATATAGATAAACACTGTAAAGTGTTTTCCAGAAAAACTCTGTCACAATTAATAGTAGGAAATCATTAATCAGGGAAAAGTTTTTTTTCTTAACTGTGTGGTCATGTAATCTGTGTTTTATGAATCATGACCCATTTAGGAAGCACAATCCAGAGGCAAACATAGCAAAACAGACTGACTTAGATCAGCAAAGGATTAAGGAGGCTGTATGCTTTCTCCTTATTTATCCAGCCTATTTGCTGAATACATATATGGGAGGCTGGATTGGAAGAAGAGACAGTTTTAAAACTAAAGGACATCAATAACCTAAACTATGATATTTCTATGCTAACCAAAAATACAAAGCATCTGCAAGCTCTAATGAAAATCAAGGAACACAGAAAGAAATGGAACTAAGATTAAATATGAAGAAGACTAAACAAATGAAGGAACCATCCTTACAATTGGCAATGAAGTTGCTGACGTGGTGGATAGCTTCTGTCTTTTAGGATCTATTATCAGCAGTAAAGGATCCAGCAATCAAGAAATATTTATTCATACACTGAAATTTAGTAGGAAGGCTTTTAAAAAGGCACTCAAATGATGTGTCTATGCCTATAATGATCAGGATGATGTGAACACCAGTTTTCCTTGTGACACTGTTGATGCAAATGTTGGATTTTGGAGAAGCAGAAAAGAAGAGCATGGATACTTTTCAATGTTGTGTTGGAGAAAATTCCTGAGAATACCATGGAAAACCAAGAAAACAAATGTATCACAAAACAAATCAGTGCAAAGCTCTTGCTTGAGGCACAAATGACCAGGCTCAAATTATCATATTTTCGACATAATATGCAAACACTTAGCTTTCTTGAGAAATCTATAACCGCAATGACAATAGCACTTAGACTTTTATACTGTTTCATAGTGCTTTACAGCTCTCTCTAAGTGGTTTACAAAGTCAGCATGTTTCCCCCAACAATCTGGATCCTCATTTTACTGACCTCGGAAGGAAGGAAGGTTGAGTCAACCTTGAGCCGGTGAGAATCAAACTGCTGGCAGTTGGCAGAAGTAGCCTGCAATACTGCATTCTAACCACTGCACCACCACAGCTTTTCCCACGGTAAGGCTGGGAAAGGTGGAAGAAAAGAGAAGAAGAGGACAACCAGCAGCAAGGTGGATGAACGTGAAGTCCAGAAAGACTAGGTTAGCACAAGTCATCCTACAAAAGTTCTCTCTATGTGGTTGACACTGACTTAATGGCACATGACCTCTCCCTCTTTCACAGCTTTGTTAAGCTTTTTTCTGAAGTTATCCATGTGTTAGTTATTCTTTGACATGCATTCAGAGCTTGTCCTGATAGAACATCACATTCCCAATTTGAAACATGGTAATATATTGTAAACTTTCATCTCCCTGTTTCAAGGTAAATTTCCACACCCTTTTGATGTTGGAGCAATATGTCTTCGGTGTTATGTGGATACTTATCTTGAATCTAACCACTCTTTTTCTAGGGTGAGTATGAAAGACGAAGAATGTCCTAGGGTCCTATAAGGTGATAAAACCACAGTATCCCTTTTTATCATTCCCATTTCATACCTTGAGGTTAAGCATAGTAGGAAAAGTTTCTACAGTAGCGGATATCAAGCCAATCTGTTGCCAATCTGCTGGATAAATTGGCCATTCCTTTTGCTCAATTTTACAACCTTTCTTGCCACAGTTGTTAAGTGAATCACTGCAGTTGTTACGTTATTGACACGGTTATTAAGTGAATGTGGCTTCCCCATTGCTTGTCAGAAAGTTGGAAAAAGTAATCACATAGCCCCAAGACAGTGCAACCTTCATAAGTATGAGTCAGTTGCCAAGCATTTGGATTTTGATCACATGACCACGGCGATGCTGCAACGGTTATGTAAAAATGGTCATAAGTCACTTTTTTAGTGCCGTTGTAACTTCAAACGGTCACTAAATGAACTATTGCAAGTTGAGGACTATCTGTACTGTACATACGGTAGCTGTTCAGGACCTTTACTCCCCATTGCTACCCCCCATTGCTTTGTTTACTGTAAACAAATGATAGCAGCTCAGGCAAGCACCAACAAACTGGGTCAGTGATCACATTCACACATTATGTTAAGCCATAATGGCCTGATTCACAAAACACACCACGATAAGGTATTGTAAGCTGCCCAGGGTTACCCTGTGGTAAGATGGGCGGCCAATGAATTGGATAAATAAATAAAATAAGGTATTATTTACCAACAACAATTGTGGGCTTCACCTGTTGCATGAAAACAAAAAGATATGTGATTTTTTTTTGTGAATGTATCAACACTAGGTAATCGGTGTGGCATTTTTGATGCCATAACCCTTCCAAACAATTTGATATCTGAATATCTTTACTTTTCAGGCCTTGGAAGATCAAGGAACGGTTAGGAGCCAAGACTAGATTTTGTGCCTTTGCTGCCATCTCTAGGGTGTCTGAGTTTTGCAGCTTTGGCTTTTAAATATGAATGGGGAAAAAATGTCATTCACTCAGTGCAAGAAGCACCCCTGCACTGGTGCCATTCCTCTCTCACACTTCATGTTACTAAAATAAAGCAAAATAAGCAAAAACAGTAATTTGTTTATGCTTCTCCCCCATCCCCTCATTATGTTGCTGTGAAGAAAAGTTACAGGAAGTTATACATGGAATGGTATTTATCAAAAAAGGAAGGAAGGAAGGAAGGAAGGAAGGAAGGAAGGAAGGAAGGAAGGAAGGAAGGAAGGAAGGAAGGAAGGAAGGAAGGAAGGACAGCTAATCTGCCCTGGTACCTTAATACAGCGGTCCCCAACCTTTTGGGCATCAGGGACTGGTTCCGTGGAGAGAGGTTTTTCCCCCCGGACTGGAAGGGGCGTGGTTTTGTGTGATGATTTGCATCCCGCGGATGGGGCTTCGCTTGTTTGCGTGGATCAGTTTCTGGCATGCCACGGACCGGTTGCCAGTCTGTGGACCGGGGGTTGGGGACCTCTGCCTTAATACTATTCCTTTGTTATATTTAAGCGTATCTGAAAGTTAAACTACAACATATCAGTAGCTTTGCAACCAAGCTTTTTTTTTCTTTTTTGCTGTTGCAAGAAATACAAGAAATTCAGTTCTCCAAATGAGTCAGCATCAAGTGATTAGTTAAATTGGGTTATCATAAGACTAAAACCAAAATGAGTACAATTTAATGTCTTTACTTTGGAGAAGAACATGGGTCACTCATGTTAAAAGAGTCCATTATGAAATCTTCCTTTGACTGCCTGGGAAATTATCAGCTGCTCTCAAATGTACTATTTCTAGCTAAATTAGAAGAAGGCCTTGCAAGTTTGAATGAATCTGGAGGTTGTTGATTATCTGGATGGATTTCGATTGGGCTATGAATTGGGATGTATAACCAGGGCTTTTTTTCTCATAGAACGCCCAGAACGGAGTTCCGGCACCTTTTTTGGATGGAACCTTGTAGGATAGGCAAGGTGGGTTGTATGACGTGTGTGAGTTCCGTGTTTGGACTATCTTGGTAGATACTTATATGCTTACAAAGATCAGAATATTGCAGGCAGTGGTATTCCTGCGACATTTTACAGAAGCCAAGCCTGGGCTTTGAAGAAGTAGGATAGAAAGAGAATTGAAATTTTTGAAATTTGGTGTTGGAGAAGATTCCTGAGAAAACCATGGTCAGCCCCAAGAAAACAAGTGGATCATTGAACAGATCAACCCAGAATATACATACTGTAGATCAATATATAAATAAACTGAGATTGAAAATCATGTTTTCAGAATTTATTATTTGGGTCCCAACAAGTCATAGCTGGTAAACATGATCAAATTTATCTTTTCCAAATTTTTGTTATATATTTGAAAGAATGCAAGAAAGGGGTATCACCGGTCAGAAAAAAAAAAGTAAAGTACCGATTCTGAAGTATGGGTTGATAAATAACTAATCTAAAGCTGATATATTCCAATATCCCATTAGCAACCTGTAGTATAATGAAATATTTCATATCCTTTATATGGTTAAAACCCACATTATCTCCAGAGAAAAAAATGACACACTAAAGATGGCTCCATAGTCCAACATTAAAGTCTATTTGAAATTTGCTTTTTAAAGACAAAGTTATTTTAGACATTCACACAATTTAGTTAGCTGTTCTTCCAAGGAGGGAATCAATCCTTCTAACTGTTAACATTTACAAATGCCAATTTAAGTAAAATTTAATAGAAATAATTCAGGTTGCAATGGGGCAGCAATTGTTAGAATTTGTTCTGTCCGTTAGTGAATCATTTTCCAGTATCATTTGGTGTTACAGTATTGCCACATGGGACAGAAGGATCCAACCTACTTGTTATGTTTCCAACATTTTAGGAATCAAAACTACAGTGATGTATCAACTAGAGCGATGAATCAATATCTGATACCAATTGTGAATGTCTTTGAAGAAAATTAATTAATTCTTCCATTGAAATTCCCACCATTGCATCTCTATAACTGTGTTCATATTCCGATTCATCATAGAATCGTGTTTGGATTCTGAGTGATACTTCACTAGAAAGTTATATATTACGTCTAACAAATAATCCGTACATTTATGAGATTTTTCAAATTTGCTCAGACATCTTAGTATTCCCTCTTGTTTCTGTACTTTGTTTATTGCTGCTCTGCTTATTTGATGGTACTGAAACCAATTACGCGTGGAAAAGCATTGTGTAGTAAGAGACTCAAAAGATTTTATTTTTGTTTTATTGTCAATAAAGTCTTCTCATCTAAATTGAGATTATTGTCTCTCAACTGGATACATTTCTTGGATCCTCCATCTTCATAAAAAGGGTCATTTAATTAGTCAAGTTTAAACACAACAGCAAGCCAAATCTAACTTTTAAAAAGCTTGATTAATCCTTCTTTTAAACAGAGTGATTGAAAGTCCCCCAACTGCAGGCATCCAAATATATGTACTTATGTGTGAGAACACAATGTCAAAAAAAAATAAAATGGGTATAAGCAGGTGATCAAAGTCTTTCTTTTTGGGTCATGCATGGGCAGGCTGGGCAAGTTTTTTATTGCCCATTATTTTTTTAATTTAATTTTACTTATTTGTTCAATGTATTTAAGCACCCATCACATGTGGATGGGTGTGGCTCGCAACAATTTAAAAACAACATCAAGCGCAATGAACAAAATACAAATAAAACAGCAAGCATACAAACACTCACTAAAAACCATACTAAAAATAAGCAACCTATTCAGTGGCAGGGTACAATCCATTCTTTGCATTCAACACAGGTAGTCCTTGACTTACAACCACAACGGAGCTCAAAATTTCTGTTGTTAAGTGAGGCATTGATGAAGTAGGCTTTCCCCCAGTTTATGACCTTTCTTGCCACAGTTGTTAAGTAAATCGCTGCAGCTGATAAGTTATTAGCCCGGTTGTTAAGTGAATCTGGCTTCCCCATGGACTTTGCTTGTCAAAAAGTCATAAAAGATGATCACGTGACCTTGAGACAACGGTCATAAATATGAACCAGTTGCCAAGCATCTGAATTTTGATCACATGACCATGCTGCAAAGGTCGTAATGGTCATAAGTCACATTTTTCAGTGCCGTTGTAACTTTGAACGGTCACTAAACGAACTGTTGTAATATAGCCATTTGGCAAGCTTTACACTACAGCCCTTATTCCACCCTTTGGATTCTGACCCAAACTGATTGTACTTACAGCTAGTCCTTGACTTAGTATCCATTCAAAGTCATGACAGACACCCCCCCACCACCTCCAAAGGGTACCTATGGCCCAGATTTGATATTCCAACCGCCAACTCCTCCCCGCCCCCTCCATGGTCATGTGACTGCATTTTGAGCCCTCAGCAACCAGCCTGCATTTATGGCCATTTGTAGCATCCTGCAGTCATATGACGGCAATTTACAACTTTTTTTTTTTTTTGGCTGGAAGCTGGCATTTGCTTTTGACAAAACCCATCCATTGCAAATAACGGGTTCACTTAATAAAATTGGATGTGGTCACATGGTGCCCTGCTTAATGACTGGCAGAACTTAGATTGTAATTCTGGGTTCAATTACTGTCATAAGTTGAGGACTATCTGTATTGTTGCAGATCAACCTGCAACGCACCTTCTACCAACCCAATGTCCTTTAAAAGTGCCAGGACTACAATTCCCTGAATTTCACCGCCAGTGTGCCCTGACCTTTTCAGCATATTAAGACACAAAGTGTTCTAGGTCTTGTTTTATTCCACTGTAACCCTTAATCACGCAAAATAGTCAAAGTAATGGAACTGAACTATTGGCAAAGAAGAATACCTTAGCACAAAAAAGGAAAGAAAGAATAATTAACCAGAGATGTTGACAGAGGGCCTGATAAATATAATCTGTGACTCACTTTGATTATATGATATTGATGTGCCACACAATGCAAGCTTTGTGCACCATGTTACATTGGGAAAAAAAGCAGCTTCTACTCAGCTGAATTACCTCATCTTGTTCAAACTAAGCATACATACCTGGCAAAGTATCAAGACACACAGTGCTAATAAGACTGACACTGTGAAATAGTCTGAATATGAACATACAAGGACAGGAAGGCCTGGAGGAACGTTGTCCATGGGGTCGCGATGGGTCGGACACGACTTCGCAACTAACAACAACAATGAACATACATATTGGGGGAAGAATATATGTTGTGCAACAAAGTATTTATCTGATGGAGAAGGGAAAGAACATATTCTTCTTCAACTTAAAACTGGCTAAGTATATACAAAGAGAATGAGAAAAAAGAGAAAAGGAGGGGGAAAAAAGTTCAGATCAAGCTGAAAATTTCTCAGGGTGGTAAAACATGCTAGAAGCTCCACTTCTTACTTAACTGTTCTGCATATCACAGTGCGAGCACAACAAAGATGAAGTTTGTATTGTGATTTCATGACACTGTGGAAAGACAGTCTACCTGTTGGAATGCAAGCCCTCTCCTAGCACCGGCATCGTCCCCAGTTGCCCACGATTTAGCTTATAAATAATTCACATCCAAAACTTTTTATCCAGACTGGCAATGGATCCACCCTGTTCATCATGCTCCCTATAGATATACACAATAGTTTGTTGTAGCAAAACTTCCTTTTCAGATGACTATTTATGGCAAGTGAACAGAAGTGTCTGGAGAGGGCATCGCTAGAGGTTTCTGGATTGCGTGGCTAAAATTTGATGCGTTCACAACTGCATTTATAAATGCTCATAGATCAGTACCGAACACTAAGTGTCATATCTACATAAATGAACACTTCCTGGAGGGTTTTGTGGCCCTGAAAGGGTTAACCCAGTAAGGGCAATATAATCTTTCAAGGGCCAACACCTTTGACTTAGTAGGCATTTCAGTATGATTTAGAAATAGGTTAGATATTATTAGGTTTGAGGCTATCATGCCCAGTGAGACAAGAGTTTCTGAGTGATTGGCATTTAGAGTCGAGAGAGGGGCTGCGTGGAGCAATATGTATGAGGATACAGGTGAATCAATCCATAGGCCTGCCTGCATGGTGACAAGGGCATGGCTTTCAGTACACTGCCTGATCAGCAAAGGTCCACCTCTCAGTCAATCACCTAATAGGGCTCAGTGGAGGCAAAGCTTTTTGACTGGAGTAGGATTAATGTGTGTGTTTGTTTTACCTGTGACCTTAATAATCGTGGCTTGTAGGAGAGATATCCAGCCTTTTAGGTTGCGTTTGTGCAAACAGGTTCTTAAATTCTGCTGCTGCTGCTTCTGCTGCTATAGAAGAGAGGCCCAGAAGGTTAAGTGGAAAACTCGTAGACTGTTCCCCTCCAGACTCAGCCTGCCTGCACTTCTCCTCTATAATTATGGCTTCCATTGGACATGCACTGTTGCAGGTCAGGGTTCAGCTCAATCCTATTTCACTTCCCCACTAGGTATGGCACGGTGGCCAAGCTAGAGGAGAGGGGGTCCCTAGAATCAAATCAAGAGGGTTTGCATAGCAACCATGGCATTCACTTAATGACCACATGGCTTAACAACCACAGAGTTCACTTAACAATTGTGGCAAAAAAAGTTCATAAAATAGGGAACAGTCATGTGGTGACCCATTTAATGGCTGTCCTGACTTACAACTATAATTCCGGGCTCAATTATGTCATAGGCCGAGGAATACCTATACCAACAAATAGCTTGTGGATTATCACGGATCACAATCTTTCTTTTTCTTATATACATATGCAAAAAAAAAAAGAGCATCTTATTTTTAAATTCAAATAAAATAAAACAGGCAACCAGCTCAAAAAATTTAATTCTGCCGTAAGCTGTAGGAGAGTAAAAAGCAATTCAAAATTCTGTTTAAGATTCATGCCTAAGCATGTAGCGGAAGCACTTTAGATGATCACAGAGAGATTGTGCCTGCAGCTATGTTGGAGTTAATGCTTAAAAGAAAAGGAAAAAATAGATTTGGGGGATCAGTGCTCCCAAATCTACATACCATCAAGATGGTTTAAGCTGCAATCCTATATATACTTGCAAATGAGTTCCATTGATCTCAGCAAAGCTTATAACCGAATGATCGCTACTGAAGAGCTCAGCCTACTAAAATGTTAAAGATCAGGTTGCTTTTCAACAATCTGAATTTTCCTGTAACCTGAAGTTATACACACCTTTAAAAATGCAACCTATTATGACTTGTGGAATCTAATAACCTAACAAATATTGATATGTTTGATATTTCTTGTACCAGTTTCCAATGGTTGACCAGGGGTGTTATCTGGCTGATGATTTCAATTCTTCTACTTCCTCTATGGAAAAGATAGAGACCCAAGAGTCTCAGACTGAGCAGAAAGCTGATCATTACCTCCAGCAGGCCCGCCATACTCTCTCTGCCTTTTCCTATGCCTCTGCTGGTTGCCACAGCTCCCATTAGCCTCTGGGTTGCTTGAGAGCAAGGCTAGTCCAGTTCCTAATCAAGCAAGATCTAAACCAGGAAGAGAACCTGAGTCAAACCTGGTTATTACCTAACACTTTCGTGTTTGCTCTCTCAGAATATTTACTTTCTTTGTTTCAACAGTGCTGATGCTTCAGATAGAACACACAGTTTTGGCCTGCATCACAACAAAACATCATTCAGTCCTGAAGCCTACACACATATATTACATTATGCTGGAAGAGTGGATTGACCCCTCTGATATATGTATCAGGATAAACTCTGCATGCTATAGTCATATTGACCTCCACCTAATCTGATTTTGATATTTGGGTTGCTAGATCTGCTTTTCTTTTCTTCTCCTCTTGGCTTTTATAATCAGGCCAGTTTACATTGTGAGACACATTTAACACATTTAATTTAATAAATATATTTATATCCATGAATTTCATGGTCCCCTGAAAACTCCCATTCTCTTCACAATAATCATATGAGGTACAGTAAATGAAATGAGAAATCATGTTTGAAGCTGAATTTCTTCCTTAATGCTCTACTATGTCATTCTGGCTTTGGCTATAAGATAGCATTATCACTTTCTAGAGGGAAAAAAAAGGACTTGGCTTGGCCTTTCATTAGTATGGATTTGCACTGACACAATATAATTCTATGCAGAATTAATTATATTGGCTATATAAGGCCAAATGAAAAGGGGATTGGATACATGTAGAATCTCTTCCGCTAGATCCCTGCATATTGGCTTGTTTCTTCAGATACTCACCCAGAATCAGCACAAAGATTTTAATTCAGAAACTACATTTTGTACATTTTCAAAATTACTCTACCACCCACGCTAGAAATTGGCCAGAAATTAAACATTGTTCACATATACTACAGTTCGTTGTCTCTTTTCTTCATTAATGATCTGTAGAGTATGAATTCACAGAACTATTTAAAAAAGCAATGAGATGAATATTTTTAAAAATGTCATCCTATGGTACAGTATTAAAATTTCTATTTCCTGGTTCTGCATAAAGTGCTTTTAGTCACAATTCTTATTGACAAACTTGGGTAATAGAGAATAAGGAATTTTGAAATTAAGTTACCAGATATTTGCGGCCTATTTTTTTTTAAAAAAACTGGAACCCACTGATCTTGCTGAAAGTTGTTAATTCAGCCTGAAAGATGAAGGCAAATTACAAGTTAAAGATAATTCCAGAGATAATCACTCTTGGACAGTTAGCCATGCAAATAATCCCTTATATTAATGGCTCTCAAATACTGTGATAGGGGTTAGTATACTCAAAAATCTGAGCACAGCTACCAGACCTGAGGCAACATTTAAGAAAAAAAATGGAATCCCCATCTAGTGGTTTGGAGTTTCCCAGGAGTCCTGACCCATAAAACTTTGCTTTAACAGAGAAATAGCCTCCAAATGTAAAATTATACAAGATATTATTAGCAACAAATAATCCTAGTTTAATATATCCTCTGGGGAGGGCACTGAAACTAGAGTTCATTATTATTCTCTTATTGATATTTGAAATCTGCCCTTCAATCAAATTGTGTTTTTTTTTAATCTCTCGGGGTAAGCAACATACATAGCTTTGATTGGGTCCCTTAAATATTAATTAAAGTCACTCATCTGAGGAATGTGCAACTTATTATGAAGGGGAAAAACAATAAAGGAAGACAGTGTAAGATTAAACATCTAGCTTATGGAAGAAAATATGCATGTATAAAAACGCTCCTGGGACCAATTTTCTGCTTTTGGCACTGTCTATTTCCTTCTGTAACTGCTCTAAAACCTACATAGTTATAATTATGTGCATAATTAAAGGATCGTGTTCTAAAGATAGCTAAAATGCAGGCATTCCCCCAAAATGTTGCCTGTTTCAACTAGTCTCACCATGTGCTCTTTGAGTACCTCAAATATTTTTTTATTATACTTCATGTATCAAACCAGTTCCTTGTTGACTAATACTAAAACATGCATTTTTATTCAGAAGTTCTCATTACACCATAAAATATAGGGAGTTTTCCTCCACTCCACATATTATCTAAATTTTCCTGCATTTTATGAGTGTTGCGGATTTAGATGAAGTAGTCTGGAAAGAATGATTTGTTCATCCATCCATCTATTCATTCATGTCTTCATTTCCAGTATTTATACATCACTGCTAATTGATTCTGGGTAGGTAACAATAAAATAATTTTTCTCACATATACATGTATACATTGTCTTTCCTAAAAAAATTAGCAGGGATTAGCTAATCTCACCTTGAAAGCATTAAAGAAGACAAGAAAATGGTAAAATAAATGTGACTTAAAAAAAGAAATGTGATATGTGTGATCCCAAACCTTTAATGAAGCCTTCAAAGGACCTTCAAAAATTGCTTCTAAATTGCTTTTTTTTATTGTGGCAAATCATATTAACTTTAGTTTAAAAGATTTAATGTAATTTTAAAGAAATGTAAGTGAATTTCTGGGTCAGATTAATTATTTTTGAGGAATGTGGCTACTGTTCCACTTGTCAAAGGTCAAGTCCAGGTCTTGTCTCCTAAAATGTTGCATAGCAATAGCACTTAGACTTATGTACTGCTTCATAGTGCTTTACAGCCCTTTCTAAGTGGTTTATAGAACCATCATATTGCTCCCAATCTGGGTCCTCATTTTACTAATCTCAGAAGGATGGAAGGCTGAGTTAACCTTGAGTTGGTCAGGATCGAACTCCTGGCTGTGAGCAGAGTTAGCCTGCAATACTGCATTCTAACCACAGCACCACCAGTTGCATGCCTTTGTTCTGTAGACTTTAGAACTTTAGAAGATAATATTTGTAATTCAGGGTTGAACTGTGGGGTCCTTGGTGCTCCCTGAGCTTGGTGGGGTTTTTTGCAGACATTTCATTACCAAATGTCTAGCACTGACTACGGATGATGTTATCTAGTTTGGTAATGAAACATCTGCAAGAATGGTTGCTGTAATTAGGTATGTCTAGTTTAATGAAGAGAAGGACGAGGGGGGACATGATAGCAGTGTTCCAATATCTCAGGGGCTGCCAGAAAGAAGAGGGAGTGAAGCTATTTTCCAAAGCGCCTGAAGGCAGGACAAGAAGCAACGGATGGAAACTAATCAAGGAGAGAAGCAACCTAGAACTAAGGAGAAACTTCCTGACAGTTAGAACAATTAACCAGTGGAACAACCTGCCTCCTGAGCAGGGGGTTGGACTACATGACCTCCAAGGTCCCTCCCAACTTTTTTATTATTATTATTATTATTATTATTATTATTATTATTATTATTATTATTATTATTATTATTATTATTATTATTATTATTATTATTATTATTATTATTGTTGTTGTTGTTGTTGTTGTTATTATTATTAAAACCATCAAGCTCAGAGAGCACCAAGGACCCCCCCCCCCAAACTGGCAAATTTTCTTTGAAATCTCACACATTTATTTATGCGTAGATGTTTAAAAGTTCCAGGTCTTCCACACCCTACTAGCAACATGGCTTTCTAATGTTTTGAAACCTAAGCATAAGTCCCTACAAAGGCTCCACTGCTAGAGAGTTTCTTCCTAATTTGCAACCTTACAACCTATACATAAGTTGATTTTAAAGCAGCAATTTCATTCCCTTGAAACTCTTCCTTCAACAAATATCAGTGGTGGCACAAGGAAAATATCACCACAATGAACAAACTATGGGGTTCATCATGGGGCAGGTAAGCCAATGAGTTCTGGGCTGAGCCTTGATCCCACATATTAGTTTTTGGAAAGTAACATTATAGCATATTTTACCTTAATATACTCATATTTCCTTTTAAGGACACTTGGGGACTGATGGAATTAAGTTTAGAAAAAACAGGTTTATTACTGCCATATTCTTTGAATGCGCAGTATGTACAAATAAGATTTATTAATGTGATAAAGACTCCACTTCCTGGAAGCCAGCTATATTAGTAGGCAGAAAATAAATTAATTTTGGGGGAAGTGTGCCCCAATCCTCCCCACAAATCTGGCACCACATTCAGCAAATATATGTAGGCCAGCCTTCCACTAGAACTAGATGCTCTGCTAATCGAGCTGGATTGCAACTAGTCTTTAGCCAAACTGGTAGGAAATCCTGAGTCTTGAAATCCCAAAACATTTATCAAATGTCAGGGTCTGGAAGCTTGACCTAGACAGAAAGCAGAAAGATGTCATAAAGTCCATACGATATCAAAGGAAAAATCTAAATATTGCTTTCTTCAAAGTACCTAATGGTCTCTTTAACTGCTTCATATTTAGCTTCAAAGTAATTTGAGATATGGCTCCACCATCTCTATATTATACAAAATGCCATCGCAGAGCAAAAGAGACATAATCACAAACTTGAGATTAAGGCGTATACCAGCATTATCTGAATGACAAGCTGCAGAACACCATAGAATCACCCGAGTCTTCTCACTAAGCATGATTCACTAGGATTTTGATACAGCATTCTTAGGCTTGGCCTCTGCTTACAATTAACCCTTGCTAAGGTCCTTGCTCCCTGTATCTTTTAAGTGAATGAAATGAAACAAAAGCAAACAATAACTTGCTACCACAATTGTATTAAGTATACAATGATGGTCACGATTTGCTCTGTCACTAATAAGTAAATTGGAAGAAATTCACCTATGTGAAAATCAGGCTTTTGATGTGACTCAGGATTTTATCTTTGGATGTGGGCTTCTAGAAACAGTATTTTGCATGGGCCAACTGACCTAATATTACACGTGAGTTCTACAGCATTTCCCCAGCACTCAGCCACCAAAAACTAAGCATAAGTGGCAGGTACCCAGAATCAGAAGTCCAACTTGATTTTGTTAGAATAAATGACTATTTTGGTCAGCATGAAGCTCTTTCCTGTAAAACATTGCAGAGGAGATAGCTTCAAAGAATATAAACAGTTCATGTAAATCTCAACCAAGCCCTGCAAAGGAAGAGGGGGTCAGAAAGAAACTCAAGCTACCTCTGTCTTGATTCTGTTTGATATAAGAGTAGGCAGAGAGAAATTCTGACAGACTTTCAAGCTTCTACTATTAGAATTGTTCTAATTGTTCTAGCATTGCCTGTTCCCTGTCAGTCTTGAATGACTGACAGTAATAGAGATTTTCCAATAATTTTAATTATGCTTATTACCCACACATTTTTATCTCTGTGTTAACTCTCCTCTCACACCATTCATTCTACCCCCAAAATATTTTCTTTTTTACCCACAAAAGCACTTTAAAAATACGTTAACTTTGTCTTCAATTCATCCAAATATCTTCAGGACCAAACTGGACAGGATACAGAATGATTGTCTCTTTAAGAGTTCTCATCTCATTTGCAATGAATATGAGAACTCTGGAGGAGAAGGGATTTGAACTGGGATATGGTATTAGAGAATAGTTATTCCATGCTCTTGCACTCTGGCTCCACCCGACCAGGTCTTAAGATCTTTGATCTACCTTCTACCCACAATCTCCTTCTCATCCCAGATCCTCATAGGAAATAGATTGTGGATCTTCTATGTCAGGTCATTTTTTGTTTCTCTTTCATTGCACAAGCAGGAAGGATTTCACCAGCTTAAGTGAAGAGGTTGCTTTTGCCTATACATGTAGCCCTTGATTCTTCACCACAATCAAGGTAGTGATAAGTGTTATAGATCATCATCTGAACCCCTGAACATATCTAAGGAGGAAAGCAACGCCATATAAGTAAATTACACCATGATGCAAATGGCACAACTTACATACTTCTGTTTGATGTTACTGAATAATGGTGTCATTTGAGTGATGATGTCATCACACACGTCATCCTGATGTCATAAAGGATATCATAGTGGATGTTGCTCTCTGAACCCCAGAACTCTTGATAGAGCAGGATGGGAAAAAGACAAAAGAAGAGAATACCAGGAACAATCTGATAGCTTTCTGTATCAAGTTTTAACAGTTGATGTAAACACTTGTAGGAAAGAAGCACCAGATGTATGTCCATCTCTTCACATGCTGGGTATATATATATCAAAATAAAATATTAAAAAAATAACCCAAATGGAATTCTTTGTATTTTTGAGAAAGTGGGTAAAAGAAAAGCTGCCACTCAGCCTGTTATTATCTCCCATCAACTGACAGTGGCTATTGTTACATTGTTATAACATTATCTGAAAACATTTTGCCTGTCAATTTATGGAGACTATCATTCACAGCACCAGGGAAATTTTGCAGTGGTTACAAAACAAAAACCAATTCCATTTTAAATATCCTGTCTGTCATTGGACTAGATAGTTTAGATTAAGAGATCATTGGTTCTCAGGAGGATTTTAAATTCCTGCTTCCACATAGCTTTCCTGCGCTTGACAGTATCTACACACACATCATGTATCCCCATAATGAGTTCTAGAAAAATCACAGACATATATTTCACAAAAGGTTTATTTGTTTACATCTCTGAATGTCTTTATAACTCAACTGGCCTTTGCAGCAAATTGGGAACTAAACGGAATTTCACAGTGTTTTTGTTCGAATTTCTGTTTGGGCACAGAGGAACAATGGGATTTTAGAAGTAAAGTACCATTTCCAAAAAGAAAAGACTTAGCTTCAGCTGTAAAGCAATTCGAAGCAGTTTTAGAAAAGAAAATAATGCTTTGAATTAAAGAAAGACTTTGAATATCTTCTGAAGCAATAGTTGAAAATAAAATACTGTTATGGTTAAGTAAGGCCTTTAATTTAACTTTTTTTATATAACTCTCATCTGCACTGAATTTTCTTGTCTTGTGGCCAGCATTTTCATATACACCTTCTCTTCAGGTCTTTGCTCCAGGAATCATGCGAAAATAGAGCTTTATACAAGAATTTGATACATCAGGGAGAAAAGCCCCATCGCAATGTTTATCCTCAATATGGAAAGCAGAGATCGGGAATTCCTCCATAGAGATGCCACTGCCTAGGAAGAGGTGAATCTAGTGTGGTCTTCGCCTACCCTCATTCCATCAACATCTGCCCTGTCATGGCCCCAGTGCGGAGAGAAAGACTGACCTTGCTCCAGTCAGAAGCAGGCAATGTGAGGTTCTCACTGGCCACAACTTCCTAGGCTGGCCCACATGAAAGCAGCCTTTAATCTACCCTAGCCTGTGTGCAACTCTATGTTCCCTCTTTGAAGTGCAATTTATAGGGCAAGCCCCAGGGCACTGGAGGTTACAGCCAACCATGTGCCAGCCTCTTGACTTAGCAGTGCAGACAATTACAGCGCAGCACACTGCAAGGCCTCAGCATACCCTTCTTAACAACCAGTTCACTTAGCTTCTTCTCATTTTACAATTATAAGTCATTATGGTTTACTTCCAAATGAATGCCCCTTCAATTAATAACTAGATCTAAGCAACAATACCATCTAGCCTAGTTCAGATCACACGAAGCCTGGGAGTGACAGAACTTCAAACCCTATCATGTGTTTTTTTTTTAGTTTATGGAAAGCAACTACTGGAACTAAGCCACGATGCGGGCATACTCTGCCCACACACACAAATGGATTTCTCTGCTAATCCTCAGAAATATCATTAATTAATAGGCAGTCTCTTCCAGTTCCAGTTAATGAAAGTTTCAGGTGTGACTCAGATTAGTGGCGTGGTGCTACAAAGCAAACGGCAAAGCAGTTGGAATCTCTGCAGGTGAGAATTTATCCTCAATGTCTTGTTCGTGAAATGATGCATTGCTGAGTGGTTTTAGTCACGAGCACGGCATTCAATGATGGTTGGAGTTTTCGCAGCAGCTGAAGGTAATTTCACGAAAACCCGCTCTTATCTGAAGAATATAAATAAATCAACACTTAGCTAATTCCAGAATATTTAATTCTGGCAACATTTTAAAAGAACTAAGTAACGGTTGAAAGGAGGAAAGATTTATTTCTGTTTGTGGCAGTAAAAAATGTGGGGAGTTGCCTGTTTAAAAGATATTTCAACTCAGTGTACAATTACCTTAAAAGGTCCCCACAAAATATCTGAAATGTAGGATGTAAACAAAATGGTTGTGTGACATTTAATTGAGAGGAAGGAGAAACATGAAAAGAAGAACCCCTTAGGTCCTGGAAACCATAAATAAGCTACATAATGACCTACTGTGATTTCCCATATTTATGAAAGTTATATATCAAGTTCTTTTCTAACTCAGATATAAACCATATTGAATTAAATGTACTTATTCCCAGCTAAATGAGTGCAAATCTACACACATCTTACAATGGCAGGATTCAACAAAAGACTTGTTTTGTGAGAACCAGTTTGATGTGATGATTAAGGCATCAGGCTAAAAACTCAGAGTCTGTGCATTCTGGTCTGCTTTAGGCACAAAGTCAGTTGGGTGACCTAGAGCCAGTCACTTTTTCTGAGCCCTAGGAAGGAGGTAATGGAAAATCACTTCTGGAAAACCTTGCCAAGAAAACTACAGGGACTTTGTCTAGGCAACCTCTGAAAATTGTATTGAATGGAAGGGGAAACAAATGCTTCAGCATAGTTAATTTTAGTGGTCCACCTTTGGCTGACTTTACACACTGCCTGGTTAGCCAAAACCAAACCAACTGAATTTTGATTTAACCCAATAAGCAAACAGCCACTAAATATGCAAAAATAAAAGGGTGGTGGTGGTGGTTTACGTACAAGTTCTTCCTTCACCACAGAATGTGTCAAAGCGTGTGAAAGTTGGAACAGGAATGTCACTGTAGCTTGCATTCTCACTCTTCAGCTAAAAAAGGGAAATCAAACTTCTAGAGGGCATTTGAAAAATCAATATTTCAATAATCCCACTTTTAGGATCTAAAAGATGCAACATGAGAGAATATTTGGAGTGGGGTGGGGTAAAGAAGAAATTCAAGCATGAATTCTTTGTTGCAATTCCTAATTATGTCGAAGAATTATTTTCCAGCAGGGTGCAGCAGGGAAATAGTTTCTTTAGATCTGTTTCATCTCTGGTCAATGAGAAGGATCTGGTTTATGGTTCCCATTCAACAATGTTCTTTCTGGATGGCAAAGGGCCAGCTTTTTCATGTCAGGTCCTTCTGTGGCTAATGGACACCAAGATGCGTTATCCTTCAATTCTGCCACCCCAGGGCAATGCATATAGTTTATAGGGACATAGTTATTTTTTTCCTGGTTACTCTAAACATCAGAGGGAGGTCAGAAGAGCTAAAATATGCAGAGTACTTAATTCTTCTCCATTCTCTCTTTCCATTATCTGCACACAAGTTCTAAAAAGTACTGTTCTTCTGCATCAGATACATGTTTTGATCTGTCATCTCAACTCTAAATTATTCCAAGCCCATCATTCTTAACATAAAAATGTCATCGGCTGACATTTGCAGTACCTGCTGCATTCATTAGTACCGAAATTTGTTCCACTAAAATCATAGCTAGTATCACAAAGATGAGCTGATTTGGTCTGGGAAATCATAAATTTTGAAATTATCTTCTGGCTTGAATATATGTCCCATTCTTGCCATTTGTTTAGCTCAGTTGGGTTCTCAGTACAATGCAGTGGGAAGTAAAAAAAGGATTAGCATACCAAATAAAGCATTCTGAAAAGGTCAACCACCAGTCTCTGCCAACTCTTTGTAAGCAAATGTTAAAATCTGGACTGCCTAATTCTGCCAATTGCAACCCCTAGCAAAGATAGAGCAAGAGACAAAATATATATTCAGATTGCCATAACTCAGGGGTGAGCAAGCTTTTGAATAGCCATTGTTAGTGATGGGCTTTCGCATGAATGTGGACATACAGGTCTGGACTTGCATTAACTACATACAGCCTGCTTCTCCAGCCTGACACTATCTAAATCTATTGCACTGCAACTCCTGAAGACTATGCTGCTTGGGGATGATGGGAATTGCAGTTAGAATGGGGAATCTGACTCAGTGAATTAGCTTGATCCCATGGCAGGTGGCTGTGGGTTCAGATCTCACCTTGAGAAAGATATTGTTTCACCTGCATGAACAAAAGGGAACTCTAGAAAGATATTTATTTATTTTTAGGTATCGGGAAACTCTAGGTAGCTTATAATAAAGAACAAAAACAATGATTAAAACAAGCGATGCAAAGCAAAACATACCCAGATTAAGGTCCACTGTCAGTCAATTGGAGCCAAAAGCCTAGCATAATAATAATAAAAAAAGAACAGCGTGTGGAACGCAAGAAGGAAAGGCATTGTATGTATCACTGTGGTGTGGGAAGTCAGCCCCCCAGAGAAGGAAATATTAAAAGGGCAGAAAAATATATTTCCTCAAAGGATCTTAAAGAGGCAGAAAAGCATGCCCAGTTTTCTTAATAGTCCCAAGTCTCCCTCCCCCAAGCAGAAACCAGCTCTGTAGAAATGCAGATGTAAATAATCCAGGAAGGTTGGAGGCTCCCAGCTAGAAGATTAAGAAGACAAAGACACCTAAAATCTACATACCCCACCCAAACTCTAAGAAAGGACATAATAGGATTAACCCACAGATGCCAAAGGGACACAGGTCAAAATACATGACACAGGAAATACAAAGCCTCAAACAGGAACAGGAAACAACCTCAAGAGCCCCAGAGGGTATAAAAACCCACTCCCTACATGTGCTCTCTCTCTTTTCTTTCAGAGCCATCTTTCTGTCTGGCTCTCCTCTTCAATAAACTGCAACCTTCTTTCCAAAGCAGTCGCCATGTTGTTTATTCCCGGCTTGGACTGAACCATGATGAAGACTTTTCCTTCAACAGTGGGAAACATGGTTCAGAACATGGGAGCCACTATGGAAAAGCCCGGTCACTTGACCAAATCCTATGTACTTCCTGTAGGTAGTACCTCCTGTAGGTAGTCCTCAACTTAGAACCACAATTAAGCCCAAAATTTCTGTTGTTAAGCGAGAACATGTGTTAAGTGAGTTTCACCCCATTTTATGGCCTTTCTTGCCACAGTTAAGTGAATCACTGCAGTTGTTTTTTTAACATGGTTGTTAAGTGAATCTGGTTTCCCCATTGACTTTGCTTGTCAGAAGGTCGCCAAAGATGATCACATGATCCTGGGACACTGCATCCATTATAAATATGAACCAGTTGCCAAGTGTCCAAATGTTGATCACATGACCAAGGGGATGCCGCAAAAGTCATATGTGTGAAAAACGGTCATAAGTCTTTTCCCCCCAGTGCCATTGTAACTTCAAACAGTCACTAAAGTTGTAAGTTGAGGGCTACGCATACCTGTAGTTTCAACAGGCCCTCCTGAGATTCTTGGTCTATGTGGGCAGAATGAATTTTTGGCAAAGGGACATATCCTGATGCTACTCTATATATTCACCAGAAGTTTGAACTGCACCTGGAACATTATCGGTAGCCAGTGTAGCAATCTCATATTGTTCCTGTCCTGGAAATAGCAAGGCTGCCCCAACCAGCAATCTGCCTGCTACGTTCTGGACTGACTGCAGCTTCTGGGTCATCTTAAAAGATTGCTCTGTGTAAAGTACACAACTCGACCCTGGTAGGATTACAGTTGGCTCAAAGTTGGGCCAAAGCTTTCTGGATCATCTGTCTCCAATGGGCTCTATCTGTCGTTTAGATCTGGTAGGAGAGGCATGCTTTGTGCCCTATTACTAGAGAATTTCATCTGTCAGGATCCAGGAAGAGAGTCTATTCTGTGATGGAATATTATTTCTCCCCTCCCCCCAGATTAGATTTGCCCCAATCCTGCTGGCCTTTTCATAGGGCATTAAAAACCTGATTTTGCTACCTTGCCTGGGACCCTGGCAGTATGCACGAGCCTCTTTCATGACTAATCTGAATATGAGACACTGTGAATGTTCTTGGCAGCTGTTTTGCTTTATGTTACTGATATTGGTTTTTGTTTTAAAAATATGTTTCATCCTATTTTTATTCTGTTTTTAAACTGTTAGCCACCCAAAGTCATGTATTCAAGATGAGCAGCCCTATAAATTTACTAAATAAAATAAAAGCCCGCCCCATGACTTCCAGCTTGCCTTTTAAATTTATACTTTCCTTTACATTTAAAGGAAGTTTGGAAGCCTGAAATGAATGTCTGACAGTTCAGTTTATAATATTTTGGGGGCAATTTCAGCAATCTGGGTATGTTTTCCACTAGTAATTAGGCATAGTTAACAACATCCAATGGCAAAAGTGAGATTTTGTCCAGTAATATGAATATTACATCTTTCTATTCATTTTAGAGGAGTTCTTTCTCTCTGTCCTGTTCTTAGTCTTCCACCAGAAATTGCCATTACAGGTCCCAGTTCAAGCTGAGCTTGGTTCTGACTGATGAAAAAGAAAATAGGTTATAAGTATGCATGAAAGATAGCATGTAATTTGGCTGCAATTTCTCTGTGTTTCTTTTTCTATGAGTATACAGGAAAAGACTTTAACAAAAAATGTATAGTACTATAGGACAAGGCGTGCAAGTTTATCCTGAAGAGCAAGGACGTAAGAGACAATGCAATGTAATAATTTAAAACAAATTATTTCCCAAACATAAATGCCCAAATATTGTTGGCTCACAATTCTCATCAACCCTAGTTATCATGGTCTATGGGACCTGAGCCTGACATAGGTTTCTGTTCAGTTAGTCTCTATTTTTCCTTCTGAATCTGAGCTTTTGCCTTGCCAGGAATTCTGGGAGTTGTAGTCCCAGTAGCCTTGGAGAGCACCAGCTAGTAAGGGAAGACCATTTTATTCAGCTCATATAGTTGTAACCAGGGCTTTTTTTTTCATAGAACACTCAGAACGGAGTTCCGGCACCTTTTTTGGATGGAACCTTGTAGGGTAGGCAAAGTGGGTTGTATGACATGTGTGAGTTCCGGCACCTTTTTTTTTTTTTTTTTACAAAAAAAGGATTGGTTGTAACAATAAATTGGAAATGTTACTTGGACTACTTGAAGAATATATAATGTAAAAAAGTAGTGGTAAATACATTAGGATAATGTTAAATCATACTTTTCTTGTCAATTTGCAATAGTGGTTAAGTCGTTGACCTAAAAACCAGGAGACTGTGAGTTCTAGTGCTGCCTTTACCCACAAAAACCAGCTGAATGGCTTTGGGTCAGTCTCTGTCAGCCTAACCCACCTCACAGGGTAAAAAAGGAGAAGGAACGAATATTAGGTATGTTAGCTGCCTTGAGTTATTTATCAAAATAATAAAGGTGGGATATAAATGAAATGAATAATAATAAAAAAAACTTCAGTCCGCAAAAATACTTCCTGGTGGGGGAAAATAAATAAATAAATATTTCCCACATAAAACTTGGGATCCAATTAATAATTTAGACTTTATTAGGTAGATTATTGCTATACTCAGGGGAGGAGCCGGGGAGAAGACTAATGGATCTGTCAAAATCCCCCCCAAAACCGAGAACATTTTTCTGTGCTCTGAGCTGTTTTGCACACGTCTCTACCTTTTCTAAAGCTGTGCCACACCGGTCTGTTTTTCTCCTTTCTGCAAATCAGTTTGACAAATCATTCAATCTTGGTACTCAGGCAGAATTTATTTCTTCCCACTGGCATTTCTGATATTTCAGAGCTGATGTTCGAAGGATTTGCTTTTCCACAGCATCTTTTTTATTATTTTTTAATGTTCATATAATTTGCTAGATAGCGAGAATAATACTATGCTCTTTTCCTGGATTCCATTCTATTGTATGGACAGTATTTACAAAGGGGGGGGGGGAAGCAAGGTAGAGAAAAACTTTGAAAAATGGATGCTGGCAGTTCCTCAAACCTTTTACCGGCAAAGGCCTTCGGAGGTGTTTGTGTTTTCTTCTGTGTAAAAAAGTAATTAGTTGTATCTAAGTACATTTCGCCTCAAGGGACAAAGCAGGGCATTATTTATTTATTCATTCATTCATTCATTCATTCATTCATTCATTCATTCATTCATTCATTCATTCATTCATTCATTCATTCATTCATTCATTTATTCATTTATATCCTGCCTTTACTATTTATTCATTTATTCATTCATTTATTTATATC
The DNA here is from genome assembly GCA_023970755.1 of Azemiops feae. Classification (NCBI taxonomy): domain Eukaryota; kingdom Metazoa; phylum Chordata; class Lepidosauria; order Squamata; family Viperidae; genus Azemiops; species Azemiops feae. The sequence continues at coordinate 332,074 of JALGBA010000476.1, read as the reverse complement.
CTGCCTTTACTATTCAATCATTCATTTATATCCTGCCTTTACTATTTATTTATTTATTTATTCATTCATTCATTCATTCATTCATTCATTCATTCATTCATTCATTCATTCATTCATTCATTTATCCTGCCTTTACTATTATAAATAACTTGGCAGCAAACATACCAAATATTCCTTCCTCCACCTATTTTCCCTAGAACAACAACCCTGTGAAGTGGGTTGGGCTGAGAGAGAATGACTAACCCAAAGTCACCAACTGGCTTTCATGCCTAAAGTGGGACTAGAACTCACACTCTCCTGGTTTCTAGGTGTGGCCTTAACCACTAGACCAAACTGGCTATATTTGCCTATGGATTGCCCCACTGCCTGTCTCTGGGGAGATAATCAGGGTGGATGCATATGTGTTATCTCTATATTCAATCACAAAGGGTATGTGCATTGCCTTTTTATCTTTCTGCTTCTGTTCTCCCCTGATGCTACTTCTGGGTATGTTTGTCTACATGTGTGTACAGGTAGTCCTTGACGTATGACCATAATTATGCCTAGAATTGTGGTTATAAGTCATGCCAGTCATGTGACCATCCCTGATTTTATGACCATTTTTGTGGCAGTCAATTGTACCCATTTTTTTTTCCAGAAATCAAAAGCAAAAGCTGGTTTCTGGCTAAAAATATAAATTGTGATCATATGACAGTGGATGCTTCAAATGGCTGTAAATGCAGGCCGTTTGCCAAGCACCCAAAATGCAGTCATGTGACTGTTGTGGTGGAGGAGGGCTGTTGGAACTTCAAAACCATGTCATAAGTAGCTCTACGGAGGTCCGTTGTAACTTCAAATAGTTGCTAAGTAAGCAGTTGTAAATCGAGGACTACCTATATTGAGAAGCATTCAGTTGCATATTCTTTGTTTGGGGTCACAAGATCAGGAGGCAAGAGGTTAATAATGGAGCAGTCAGCAGCTTCCAAACAACAGCCCAACTGCTTCTCTAGGGCAGTTTTCCCCAAACTCAGCAACTTTAAGATGTCTGGACTTTAACTCCCAGAATTCCCCAACCAGCAAGGCTGGCTGGACAATTCTGGGAGTTGAAGTCCACAAATCCTAAAGTTGCCAAGGATGGACATCCTTGCTTTAGAGAGGATGCATTGAGGGATCTGAATTTTTTCCCCCATAGTTTTCTCTCTCTCTCTCTCTCTGCACATCTGGGTCCTATCCATCCCATTTTCAGCCTTAAACCTTCTTTTGCTGGCTCTCCTGTCACACTCCATGTGGTGCTATTCCATTCCTTTTCTGGAAAGTTGACAGACAGGCAGTCACAATCCTGAGCTTATCTCCATTATTTTTTTTCCAACATTCCAGTGGGTTAGAAAGTATAAAACAGAGTTCATCTTATGGAAAAGCAGATCGTTCCTACAGCCATAGGCAGACTAGTCCCCAGTTCACAAAGTTTCTCACCAGGATCCTGTGAAGAACTGCAGAGGTCTAGTCCTTAACTACAACAACTTACAATAATTTGTTTAGGGATCGCTCAAAGTTACAGTAGCCCTGAAAAAAAGTGACTTAGGACCAATTTTCACACCTTACATCATCCCCATTGTCATGTGATCACCATACGAGCATGTGGCAACTGGCACGCATTTATGACATTTGCGCTGTCCTGGGTGATCAACCATTTGTAACCTTCCCAGCCGGCTTCCAACAAGCAAAGTCAATGAGGGAAGCCAGATTCACTTAATAACCACATGATTTACTTAACAACTGCAGTGATTTGCTTAACAACTACAGCAAAATAATGGGGCAAAACTCACTTAACAACTGCCAAGCTTAGCAACATAAATTCTGGGCTCAATTGTGATCATAACCTAAGCACTACCTGTATAGGACCGAATATTAACATTCAAGATAGTCCTGAATCTTGATCCTTCGGCACTCTTGTTTGCTTTGGTCTCTGCTGCTGGGAGGTGATCCAGGACTCAACCTGATGATGTTCAGGTTTTGTTTTTATTTACTTAATTACAAGTATGTGATACTTTTATTTTGATCAGGACCCTTTGCCTTTCCTTTTAAAAAGAAAAAGAAAAAGAAAAAAAATCACACCCCCATTGCATGTGGTAGGCTTTTAAAAATGATTTTTTAAGCTATTTCAATGGGTAAGGCAGTTTCTTTTCTCCTAAAAAAAAGAAAAAAGATTAATCTTTCACTCACCACATATAGGTAGTCCTCGACTTATGCCCACAATGGAGCCCAAAATTTCTGTCACTAAGTGAGACAGTTAAGTGAGTTTTGTCCCATTTTACGACCTTCCTTGCAAGAGTTGTTAAGTGAATCACTGCAGTTGCTAAGTTAGTACGATTAGGTAAATAATCCAGCAGCGCAAAATGATGCACAATTTGGGCTAGGTTTTAGATTATGTTCATATGAATAGGCTATTCCTGAGTAGGTCATAAACTATCCATCTTTTAAAATGTAATTTTACTGAAAAAATTAATATAAAAGAGATACAAATATTAAACAGGAAACAAAGAAAATAAAGAATTGCGACTAAATGGAAAAAGAAAAGATTTTAAAGAATGGCTTACAATTTTTTTGGACAATGCTTACACATGCATTTATATTTTTTCTTTTTCTTTAAGGCTATGTTATAATTTCGTTTTTCTATAAGTTACCTTTTCTAATTGTCAAAGTCATAAATCAAAAGTTCATTTCCCCCCCGCAAAAAGTCCATAAGGGGTTTCTAGGCCCTAATATATATGTAATAGTTGATTTTCCCTAAGCAACAAAGTTAATTTTGTCATCTATAAATTACGCATATGTTTGGCCCAGTGCAAGCATCATATATTAAATAATAAGGCTGTGGCTAAGATTTATTGACATAATTTAAATAAAATATTATGAACATTCCAAATGCTAGAATAGATAAATGCAAAACAATATCGCTGCAAGAGAAAAGTATGTTACTCCTGCATAGTCTGTTTTACTAAATTGTATTGTTTGCTCACATGTAGTCCAGGTATTTGCATCATGATGTGTTTAATAAAGTATAAAACATAGACACACCAAATATTAATTTAGGGGGAGGAGGCAAAAATATTCTTTGAGATGTTTGTCTTTTCCGTGAAATTCTATAGAATGTGAATGGCATAACCTAAATTACAAACTAGATTGGTTCTCTATCCTTAGATGTTAATTAGTCTCATAATTTCCCAGTAGCCATTTCTTGTCATAGCATTTGTTTACTCTCTCAATTATTTAGGAAAACTAATTCGACGAAGTCTGCATGTGAAGATCCCATGCTGTCACTGAGAATGGTGGAAAATGGCTGCACTTAATTTAGACTGCAGAGGCCTGTGTTCTGAGAGTGAATACAATCTTCAGGGAATTCTGCTTACAATTTAAAACTTTCTCATGGAAGACAACTTCTATCTTATTTAGGGGGAAATTATAAAAACTTAGAAAAACTCCAGCATATTGATCTTGATTGTAGAAATACTTTATGTCAGAATTTTTTTTAAAGTAACATTTCTAACACAAAATAACTTGGTATCACTGCTTGCTGATACAGCTTTATCCTTTCACTGACCGTGAGATTAAGGAAGGAAGGAAGGAAGGAAGGAAGGAAGGAAGGAAGGAAGGAAGGTTTTCATAGTATATCTTATAATGTTTGCTGCAATACCGAATCTTCGTTTGAAAGACTTAGCTGTCTTCAAACCAAAATAAACACTGAAAATCTCCCATATTTGATGTCTTTTTTGAAAGAAGTTTTAGATGAGAGCCAAATGTGATCAAGGAGATGATAAGGGATGAGAATAACAGAATAATAGAATAGCAAAGTTGGAAGGCACCTTGGAGGTCATCTAGAAAGAGAAAAATGGATACTTAAATTGTGTGCATCAAATTATGTTACAGTCTTCTTCCTTTGCTTCTGTCAGCTATTTTAATTACTATTTTCATGATTACTACCAGCTTTATCTTTTCCCTAAATTCCATCACAAGTAGTTAATAAGAACCTTGCTGTTTTCTTTCATAAATAATAACATTATTAGCATGCGCTTTCAAAGGGCTACGCACAATATAGGATATCAAGCTGGACTGGCTGTCTAAATCCTGAAGCTCTTTAGATACATGGCCTACATCCTCTACCTTGATCACAGAATTACAGTTGGAAGAAGCTATTTCTGGCATTGAATCTACTTTTCTCAGTGCAGTAATCCAAATTAAAGTATTCCATAGACAATATATTTATTTTGGTCAGTGATCTGATACAATGTTTCCCGGAAAATAAGACTGGGTCTTATATTAGACACATTAGGGCTTATTTTCTGATTAGGGCTTATATTTAGGGGAATACGGTCCGTCTGGCTGACGATCTTAACTGGGGCTTGTTTTTGGGGTGGGGCTTATATTACGAGTGTCCTGGAAAATCATGCTAGGGCTTATTTTCCGGTTGGGTCTTATTTTTGGGGAAACACAGTAAACGAGAACACCTATAAACTAAATATAGCAAAGGAAAAAAACCACAAGCAACCCTCCCCAATCCACATAGCTATCAGAAATGGGAAAAATGAATATTTGTATGAATGTATTTTGGATTCCAATAGTCTAGAGTATTAAACTAATTCTTAAATATGATACTAGAGAATGGGAAACAATATTTCATTCCAACACAAGATAAGTGAATTGGTATGACAATATCAGACATATGCAATAGTCAGTATTTTGTACACATTCATAGCAACTATACAGAACTTTGCTACATTGTGGGTGATAACACTTTTCTTGTCTGTTAAGAGGCAATTGACATGAAGTTCCTTGGGATAATTTGGTGCATATAACATTGAAGGGAACATGAGTCTTCTTCAGATACCATTATACAAGGAGCAGTTTAGCAGCAGGCCGAGAATAGATTCAACTGAACCATTATTTTTTTTATTAAATCTCCCATGTAAAAGTGCTGAGGGTAGACTATTCTACCTGCTTCTGATATAGGTTACAACTATAATTTCTTGACCTACACTCTGAGAAAAGACAGCTGATCATTGCTTTCTTCTGTGTAGTACTTCTTCAGGTACTTGATGAGGTCTTTCATATCCCCAGCCATCATTTCTTAAAGTGTCCATTTTCCACACTTCATAGAGCTTAATTCCCTCTTCTGACTTTCACTCCTAAATTCGTTTGTGTGTCAGTCTTGAAGTGTGTTGCCCCGAACTGGATACGGCACTCAGAATTGGATTTTGAGAATCGCAGGATAAAATGGAACTCTCGCTTCCTGTGATTTGGACAATATACTTCTATTCATGTAGTCTAAATTTGTCCTTGCCTGCAGGCATGTCAGACCACTGGGTCATATTCAGCTTTTGATCAATTAGAATTCCAAGATCTATTTCACTTGTACTGTAACTAAGCCAAATGTCCTCTGTTCTATCTGATTTCTTTTTCCTGAGTGAAAAAGGAAGTTGTTCTTTCAGGCTCATTTCTCTGACTTATCAAGATTCTCTTGAATGTTGTTTCTGTCTTCTCGAGTATTGGCTACCCCCCCTTGCCTCAATCTTGTATCATTTACAGATCTGATAAGCATTCCCTTCCCAACTCTTCATCCAAGCTGCTAATGAAAATGTTGACAAGTACTAGGCCAAGGACTGAATTATGAGATGTCCTAAACAACATCCAAGCCCTCAAAACTTCATGGTAGAAAAAGTCAATGTGGCTGCTCAAAAATACTTTGCGAGGACACGAAAAGAAATTCATTCTATAGCAGCAGTAGCAGTTATTATTATGATTCATCACAAAATCAGCCCGATGTTTAGATTGGATTTGGCAATTTTATCAATCTATCAAGTACTTCTTAAGGATCTGGGATAGGCAGAAGTTGTTTCATGGTGTTTAATCACAGGATGTAAACTGTTCCAAGTAAAGCTGCCTTTCCCAATTGACTGACGGTGATTTTGTCAGTGCTGATGGAGTTCAAGTGGTGCTCCAGTTGTTTGGAAATTACACCAAGGCGCCTATTACCATTGGTGTTATTATTATTATGTTTTGTCCCAACTTTTTAAAATATGTAACTCAAAGCAGCAAACATACTCAATACTGCTGCCTCCTATTTTCCTCACAACAGCAACCTAAGGAAGTGGGCTGGATTGAAGAATGACTCAGCTGGAGATACATAAATTGCTAAAGTGGGCTGTTGTTCCAAACAATCATCGTACTTGCCTTAATCTTCTGAGAAGCCATTGGTCTGGCTTTGTTCCATTCGCAAGTATCTCTTTTACTACATGCTGGTGTTCTGTTCGCACAAGCAGACATTTGAGACGAGGCAGTTCACAACAAATGATGTCCTTTATTGGTACAATCACTGAACAGAAGCAAACGAACAATGGCAACAAGCCCTTTTATACTCCTCGTGCAAGGGGATGCACAGCCAATGATTGCAGGCTATTCTCCCGCCTCGCGCATGCGCTCAAGGCTGGAGACAGCCTGTCTAGGTCCAGGGCAGACACGTGGTCTATCCGGGTCTCTGCAACCTTTCTGGTCTCTGCAATCTTTCTGCAGACTTCCTGAGCCTTGCTGAAAGACTCAGCAAGGCCCAGGACACAACAGCTGGAACATCTTATGCCCTTTTCTTTTCTAGCATGGCAGAAAGGGAGGAGAAGGACAAATGAGCTGGTTTTGGAGAGAGTTGGAAATGTGAGATAGTAGAATTAATCGCAGAAAAAGTTATTGTAGAGGTCAAAGCAGGGGGAATAAAAGTACTTGTCAAGCTTCTGAAAAGACATTAGACTTACTAGAGCAGGGGTGTTCAACCTTGGCAACTTTAAGACTTGTGGACTTCAACTCCCAGAATTCCCCAGTCAGCCATGCTAGCTGGGGAACTCTGGGAGTTGAAATCCTCAGGTCTTAGGGTAACAGAAATCATGCCAGAGGTCATAGCAGGGTTCATGAAGGCACTCCTCAAATATCTAAAGAGAGTTTCACAATAGCTGCAAATTATTATTATACCAGCACTTCACCAGACATAGCAATCAGCCACCTCTAGGTTCAGATTCCATCATTCGTAGTACCATAAAATGTTAATGCTATCAATTATTATTTAAACTTCTTGTGGCATCTCTTATGCAAAACTGCATTGCACTTAAAACATTCACAAAACCAAACCAACCATTAAAATAGCTGAAAGCAAGTCTACAGTATGTAGTGTGTATTTAATCGAAAAACAATTTAGCCTGAAATCAGCTCCTTATTGTCTTTACTATACTATTAAATCTATGAATAGGAGCCAACCTATTAATATATTTAAATTCAGTCTCAATCTCAGTGATGTTTAACTCCCAGAATTCCTAGCAGCATGCTAATTGGAAATTCTGAGAGTTTAATGTCAACACATCACAAATGGTAGCAAATTTCGGAGAAATATTTTAAAGAGGTGGTGGTGGTATGCACAGCCTACATTTTGTACACATATACATACACATGCAATAAAAAAGTTCAAAAAGGTGTGCTTGGGGACTGCTGGGCCGTGAGGGCAATTGTGCAATTCCCCCAGGCTCGCATACCTTGGGGAACAGGCTGAAGTGGCCTTTTTGAATGTTGGGGAAACACACTGTGAGGTGGCACCAGTGCTGAAGTCAAAGCCTGGACCTTGTTATAGTTAGATACCAGCTGTAACAAATATAGCATCCCTCGATCTGTGGTATCTCAGTGGTAGTAAATCTTATGATGTGTGTGTCAAAGGTGATGTTGCCAGCGTTTACCAACAACTATTTTTGAAAGCATGCCCCATTCTTGTGTTACCTTTGGGAGGCTGTAGAGGCTGCTGTGACAATTGGTTGAGGACTCAGGTAGCCTTTGGGCCCTCTGGAAGTTGTGCAGGAGGGTTCTGCTTTTGCACAGCCTCTGGAGCCTACAAAAATCACACGAGAATGGGGTGTGTGCAAGCCAGAGCAATAAGAATGGGATCTGTGCAACCTGGAGCAATTTCAGGTAGGTGGCCTAGAAAGAGCTCACTGCCTGAAGGGAAGGGGTGTGTGGTAGATCATGGGAGTGCTGGGTTCAGGGGGCAATTGCACCTTTTTTCAAACTCACACACCTTGGGGAAACAGGCTGAGGTAGCTGTTTGAAGGTTGGGAAAACATGCTGTGAGGTGGTGCTAGGGCTAAAGTTGAGACCTGGGCCTCTACTACAGGCCCAGATTGGGCACAGCAGCTGAGTGCCGCTGTTCACAGTGGCCTAGTTGAGGGGAGATATGCCACAAACTGTATGTTTTAGAAAAATATGATTTCAGTGTTGCAAGGTTCACTGGGGACAAATCTCATCAGATATCATATTTGTGTTGTTTCCATGTCACATACTTCCCTGATCCCAATAAATATTGCCATGTTGAGCTCAGCTGCAGTCTCAGTGCAATTGATTAATGCAATAAAACTTTACTGTTGGCTCTTTTAATCTGCATGACAATAAATATATTATGGTATGTGTTGTGTCCTGGGCCTTGCTGAGTCAATCAGCAAGGCTCAGGAAACCTGCAGGACAACTGCAAAGACCCGGGCAGACCACGTGTTTGCCCGGGACCGGTTGTAGAGACCTGGGCAGACCACATGCCTGCCCGGGACCCAGACAGGCTGTCTCCAGCCTCGTGCACATGCGCGAGGTGGGAGAGTAGCCTGCATTCATTGGTTGAGCCTCCCCTTGCAGGGGAAGTATAAAAGGGCATGTTGCCATTTTCTCCTTTGCTTCTGTTCAGTGCATGTACACAATAAAGATCATCTTTTTGCACCAACTGCCTCGTCTTCATGTCTGCGTTGCGAACAGAACAGTATGCATGTATATGTCTAATTCACACGTTCTGGAAATTCTTACCCCAGGTGACTGCCCTGTTCTTATTTTCTAGTCTGTGACTGGGGGGGGGGGGAGAATACTTTTTTACAGCACAACTTGACTCTATGGTAGATATATCATTTATTTCACAAGTTACCAAGTTGCCATTTATTTCTGAAAGTTTCATGCAATTCTTTTGAAAACAACTCTCAGTGGAAATTTCATGACATGTTCTCCACCAATAATTTTTGCACAGCATGCTGCACTCTTTGTGATACGATAGCTTTGACAAAATACCAATGTCATCTGTTAGATTTTTTTTATTGCCCATTTTATCAAATTCTCCTAAGCCTTTCAGGGATGAAATCCAGAACTTTAAATCTTTTTAAAATAATACTTTTCCGAGTGAAGGTGTGCAAAGAAGCCTTCAGTTCTGAAAAATAATCACCTATTCTATGTGTATTGTCTGTCTCTAAAGCTTGCAGATGTGATGTGATGTTATTTTAATGTTTATTCTGGCTGGTTCTGAGAATAGTCATCGTTATATTATGCAGTTGTGTCAAGTGAATCTATAATTTATTTCCTAATTCCAGGGAAGTTATGATGATTATAAATCAAGTTCACAAAAAAAGAGAACCAAATTACTACTGCTGGGTGCCAGTTAATTTTTGCATGACAGATGCTGCAAAAAAATAAAAATAGAAAGACTGTCATATGACAACAGTTATCAATATTAACAGGAACAGGATGTGGAATGGGCCTCTGGCTAGATGACAAAGGGCAGAAGTATTTAAGTGGTATGAAGCAAGGCTATATTCTTTAGGCCAGGGGTGTCCAACTTGGCAACTTTAAGATATATGGAATTCAACTCCCAGAATTCCCCATGTTGGCAAAGCAAAGTTGCCAAAGTTGGAGCCTCTGTTGGACACCCTTGTTCTAAGTTGTAAATTTGTATTGATTTCAGTAGTGTTTCAGCAGGCAGAGATGGACTCGAAATTACATATCACACTCATTGTATTTAATATGTGAATTGGAAACATTGCTATCAACTTCAAGGAAATGAAGTGGAATCCAATTTCAGGAGTTCCATTTTGATCCCACCTTGCCATTTCTTCAGTGTGGTTTATTGCCCAGCAAATGTGCATAAATAAGATTACAATTATACTTCATCTATAACTGGAACAAAATCTACAGATTCAGTTGCATACATGCATCTTCCTGTTATGTTATTTTCATTTCCACTCTGTGTTTAAATTTAAATTATATGTTTTCTGGACCAAAGAGCCTTAGAACAGGCAGACATTATATAGGTCATGTGCTACTACAAATAAATCCTCTTTCATGTTGTTGCCAAGTGGCAATTGGCGCAATATGGCTTGGGATGGGAATATACTGTAGGTACTGAAGTTATTTCTTTATGGTAACTTAGTTCCAAGTTGGTTAAACTTTGTAGATAAGAATAGCACCCTGTGTCTTGCTCAGAGTTGATATTTTAGGACAGGAATATTATGGCACCTCAACCAAAGAACTAACTGTCATGTTGTGCACTGATTGTATCTTTTGACCAGTGTCCTACAGAGACGCAAAACAGTGAATTAGTCTTGAAATTTTTAATGCTTGAATCTTAATAGTAATACTGTCTTGTCCTCAAGTAATGAGCTTTCCTACCCTTAGAGGTATTGCAGTCTCTAATACTGCAGTGATCAAAGTCTTGATTTAAGACTAGAGAGACCCAGATTTAAGTCAAACTTCAGCCATGGAAATTCGCTGGGTGACTTTTCCCTCAACCCAACCTGTCTCAGAGGGATGTTTTAATGGAAGAAAATGAAAGGAATTGGTGCCTCAGAGACAATCTTGATGATGATAACAATGGTGATAGAATCTCCAAACCATAAACTTGGTCTTTAACTTGTGAAGTACCACCCCATCCCAAGCAAATAATTCTCTAATCCCTTTGGAGCATTTTTTTTCCTCTAGCAACTTTAAATGAATGATTTGAGAGATATTGCTCAAAAAAAAAAGGAAAGAAAAGAAAAGAAAAAAAATAATTGAGACATATATTTTAGTTCTAAAGTATGGATTTAATTACTTACTAGCAAAGTACACACATTTAAGAATTATGGAATTTGCCAAAAGTTAAGAGAGAGAGAGAGAGAGAGAGAGAGAGAGAGAGAATGCAAAACTGTCCTTTTCAGCTCAATGACAAAACACCCAATAAGTTCAAACAAAACTTCAGCTCATACAACTAAGAGGAATATAAGTTCAATACTTGTTACTTATGTTTGCAGAGTAATTTAACCATCCATGTGCAAAAGGGTCACATTGAAAAGATCAATGATTCAGAAAGTATTTTCAATAACATGCTATTTTGGAGACGCATCAAAAAAAAGTAATACCAGCATTCCTGTCTAGTAGTTTGTTAAGAGAGCTACATAAGAATAGTACTGGTATATTCGAAAGCATGCGCTACTTCCAGTTGATTCATGTCTTCGTTCCATGCTTCTATTATTCTTTATTGAAATGTCTTAATTATTGTAATGTATGACACAATATTATAATGTACATTAGAATTATAAAGTATAATTAGCTTAATTACATACCACAGCATGCTCGGTTGTGAGACCTGTGTACCATATTCTTGTCCCACACAGTTTGTGGTTAGTTACTCATCTCTAGATTACCATCATTATCTTCGCAAACACAGTCATCCACATGTCTTTCTACTCTTGGACAGATGTCACAGCCATTCCCTTGGCCCCTGTGCAGCAGCTGCTTTGTCATGTGAATTACAGATGAATGTGCAAGGATGGGAGGAAACAGAGATCAACTGCAACCTAAGTTGTAGGTCTTTGGTTTCTGGATGCTGGGCAATGAGGCAGAGTTTGGAATAATACAAGCAAATAAGCAAAGCAGATAAGGGAATGGTACAATTATAATATTCAGGATTTTTAACAGTTTGTTAAAATCAAGGCTTCATACGCTGTACCAATCCATAATGTGTTTTGATTTGGATTTAAAGTGATGAGCAAGCTTAGCATTATCATTTATAAACAGTTCTCAAATTGTAGGTTGTGATCCCTGGGAGGCACAAATTACTTAGCGGCAGTAGGGGGCGGTGGGGGGGGGGAAGGTACTTGAAAAAAAAATGGGAATGCTGAAATCACTCTTGTTTTACCTGAGCATGACTGCAGAATTCCTTTGCTTTATTCCTTTTCTTTGATTTATAGACCGGCAAAGGTTGTAAATATGATGATTGGTCACAAAGTTACTTTTTTTTACCATGGTCACAATTACAACTGCCTCTAAATGAAGCACTCCCTAAATGAGGACTACCTGAAGTTTTGTTTAATCTTTCACTGTTTTGAGCTTTCTCCTGTTCACGTTTTTTACATTCCATAATGTCACTGTAATTCTGTCACTGTAGCATCTACTTTTCTTTTCCCATAGGGCAATATCAGTACCTGTACATCCTGAAGGCTTTAATCTGGCCTTGTCGTAAAGATGTTTAGTACTGTGAGAGAAGCTCAGCAATTCTTCCATATCACATTGTGTGTCATTCGAATTGAGGGGCCCAACACCTGGCACTGTATCATCAATCGTGCAGTTTATATTTTCTATCCATGTGATTTTCTTGGTAAAAATGCAGGATTCGTTTACCAATGCCTTCTCCTGTGCTGTAGGATTAGACGCCTTTGTCATTGTCACTAAAATGATTATCTGCCTCCATCATCTTATGTTGCTGCTGCCTAATACAGGAACTTGCTTGCTTTGGCTGGGTAGGTGGATGACCTTCACACTTGGTTGACTATGCTAGAAATATATACTCCTGTAATACACTCCTGGTGTTCTTCATTCGTTCCTTTCAGGAACATTCATCCCTCATTCCCAGGCTACACTGAGGCACCTCAGCAGGACTTTAGAGATCTCTCTATCCTTGAGGGCATAAGCCTGATTATATTTTATTATTTTATTTATATTTTATTTTATTTTACTTTACTTTACTTTATTATTTATTTATTATTTATTTTATTTTACTTTTTATTTTTTATTATTTTTTATTATTTTATTATTTTATTTTATTATTTTATTATTTATATTTAGAGGTCAGGAACAGATTTTATTGCCTTCTACTTACTTTCTACCCATTATGAATGCCATCTACACTTGTATTTTCCTCCTCCAAGCTGAAAATAGATTTTTCTGGATTTTGCCAGTTCCAATGTTGCTTGTCTTGCTTTTTGAGCTTTACTTTCTTCTAAACAACTCCCTGCACTTTGATTGGTGCTGCCTAGAGGAAGGGACCCCTGTTCATGAAGTCGGTAGTTGTTGCCCAGTAGTTCTCTCATCTCTGCTACTGCTACTGCTACTTAGGAGCATAATCTCTCATCTCTGTTTAGGCTACTTAGTAGCATAAATATTACAATACCTATCTACGAGTAGTCCTCAACTTATGACCACAACTGAACCCAAACTTTTTGTTGCTAAGCAAGACAGTTGTTAAGTGAGTTTTGCCCCACTTTACAACCTTTCTTGCCACAGTTGTTAAATGCTTCACTGCAGTTGTTAAGATAGTAACACAGTTGTTAAATGAATCTGGCTTCCCCCATTGACTTTGCTTGTCAGAAGGTCACAATGATTCCAGGACAGTGCAACCGTCATAAATATGAACCGGTTGCCAAGCATATGAATTTTGATCACATGGGGATGCTCCAATGGTCCCCACCAGCCAGCCAGAGCTGAAGAAGCTTCTTGGATGAGAAGCAAAATATCTTCAAAAAAACTCAAGAAAGTCTAGTTGCCTCGTGAAAAAGCACCTTTGGGACAAATGGTGCAGTCTTTCATCAAGCGACTGGCTGAACGCCTTCGTCTACTGCACCAAGCTATACTGTTGTCATAGTAGCTTGTGATGGAAGCCTAAAAACCATTTGGACCAAACATGAAAATGTTTTCTGGAGAGGTTTACAGGGAAAAGCTTCTTGGAGAATAATTATTTTGAGGGTTTGGAAGAGCCAAACATGAGGTTCCAGACTTGTTTGAAGCAAATTTCTGAACTTCTCCGAGTTTCATAGTGTGATTTTAGATTTTTCACAGGGATGCATAACTGTTGAGAAGTACAGTTTTGGTTTTGTGATATGGCCATATGATATATGATATACTTAGCCTGATAACTTAACCTATTACCTGAGTAATACAATAACTGAAACATCCACACCAAATGAATTTAAACAACATGCTAAGATACCCAAAATATTAGACAAGTTTAGAACGAATACAATTTAGCATGTTGTACAAATACAGGCACTTGTTCATTCTTAAGGTGTATACAAGCTGAGTGGTAGTAATTGTAGGAGACTTGCTTGAAGAGATGTAATTAGGCTTTATGGTACATTTCCTTAATTTTTCTCCTGGGTCTGGGTTATGTTCTGGTGTGGTCTGATCTGCACAGAGTCCTAAGCCAAACTGGGTGGATTAATATACAAAGTCTAAAGCAAACAAACCACAGTGTGGCTGACTCTCTGTGAGAGCCAGGGACATTGACAGATGGAAATGGTTGGTTTGCCTTGTGGTATATCTGTGTTGGAAATGAAAATTATTAGTCCTTGGTTAGTTTTTAGTTGTGGTCATCCTATGTGGCACTGGGTGTGTGAAGAGGGATGGAAGAAAACAGAGGTCGGTGTGGGTGGCCATTTTTTCTGCCTACAGAAAAAAAATACAGAAAAAACCCCAAAGGTTCAGGTCCCAAACTAAGACAGGAATTGGGTTTCTGAAGGAGTTACGCTGCTTGTATTTGGATTGTATATATATGAGTAGGGAAGAAGAGTTGCTGTATTGCTTTTCCTTAATTACTTGTTTTTCAGTAAAACTCACAGGATAATGCATGTGAATGGAACAGATGCTGCTGTTGATGTGACACTTCCTTTGGAAAAGCAATACTGATTTTCTAATGATAGATGGAAACTATGCTATCAAATCTGTGTTTTTACCGATTGGATTACTTTCCCCCGTGAGACAGGAAAGAATCGGATATGGCAAATTCCATGGCATAGAATACAAGTCAAGAAGTGAGAAATTATTAATTGATGAAAAATATTATTTTGTTATTAATATTCTACTGCAGAATTCCAGACCTAAGATGCATAAAGAATGCTTCCCCCATTTAAAAACCTCAATGATTTCTTAATAGAAAGAAAATAAGTTCAGTTAAAATAAAAAGAGTCCTACTTGTCTACTAAAGATCAAAACATCTTTGCATCCAGTAATCCTAATAACAGAAGAATAAATTACTTTACAACTATAAGTGTACAAGAACTGAAAAGTTCTGGAAGGTGAAAACATAGTAAAAAAAAATGGTTGACATTTTAATTTATTTTAATTTATTTAATTTATTAATTAATTTAATTAATTAATTATTTAATTACTTTTTAAATTAACAAATACTCTTTTGTCTTAAAAAAGAAATTAAAAGTGAAAATGCAAACTAAAAATACAAACTAAAGAGAACAAAAATACTCATCTATAGCAACTGGTTTACTAATGAATTTATTAATATAATATAAATAAGACAATATAATTGTAAGATATCACAAATCTCTATCTTTGTATGAAATATGAAGTATTGCTTCTAAAATAACATTTCATTATAGCTGTCGGTTCTGCATAATAAATAGAGAAAATAAGGAAGTAGAAAGTTAAGGGACTTTTTGAAAAATTAGTTAGAGCAGTATTGTTCTTATAGTTAACAATGTGGTTCACAAAAGTCTAGAAAGAATAGGAGGCTGTGTGTGTGTGTATTCTCTGAGCAATAGCTTAACTGATACATTTGAAAATATAACCAATTTATGCAAAAGAGCAACAGAAAGCTAGTGATGCACAATCTCACACTGCCATGTAGGTAGGGAGTTTTTGTTAATAGGCATTCTAGATAGGTTGTGAGCATTCTAGATAGGTTCCCCAGCCAATGGGGAAACCAGGACAGTGTTGAGCATCAGGTAAAAGGGTATAAAAACCTGTTGCATGCTTTGATCTGGGTAAATAAACCTTTGCTATTTTTTGGTACCAGATTGCCTTCGTTGCTTTATTGCTTCATTCCTATTTCTAACATTTGTAACACACATCTTTTGATTAGTAGAAAATACTGCCTTTTCCAAAACAGATAAATCATAGATTTCCAATAACCATTCCTTTACATTTAAAATAATATCACTTTTCCAATTTCTTAATCTAATTCTTTTAGACACTCTCCATGCTCAATACAACTATAATTCCTGATAAACAGTCACATTCCAAAGCATTGGTGTGTAATTCAAAATGGCTGACATTTTACATTTCATTTTTGAAAGGAATTTATCAAGAGAATGAGAAAGTTTATTCCCCTATCCAGTTTCCAAAGTAGGTCATCCACCAGTCTCTGGTGGCCGAAACCTCACCTCAAATAGATATAGAAAGTGTAACTTTGGCATGCTTGAGAAAATTGGTTTTGATTCCCTGTGTATTTTACTATTGCTTTGAAACTGAATTTGAGTTGCTAAGCTTCTATCCCTTTTTCTGATGAATTCTTAATTTTCAATAATTACAAAGCACCAGGTTCAAATTGGCAATTTCCATGCTGCGAATAGCATTGTTTAGTGGTTCACGTGGGTTACACTGAGGCAGCTTACTGGGTGACTTTGTGTCAGTTGTTGTAGACTGTAAGGAAGATGGTCTTGATAGAGATAAGCTGGAGCCATTGCCTAGACAAAAGGGGGTCAAAGCTGTTTTTATTTTAAAGTACAAAGCAACAGGATAACATTTGGAAGTGATTCAGGCAGATGCCTCCCTGATTCACTCGAGTATAAGGAGCGGGAAAAGGTACAGCCCAATGAGACTTGCAAAGTTCTATTATTATAGCCAATCTAGTTTTAGCCTTCCCATGGAGATCATTTCCTGGTCTTCCCTACATAGTGGGGCTGACATTCATTCTCTCTCAGCTCAGCTGATGTCATAGGATTATTGCTGTGAGGAATAATGACAAGATTATTATTTTTGCTCCTGTATTTTTTTTTTTTTTAAAAAAATCTATATACAGGTTAAGAGCCCTATGAGCAATCCTTCTGTCAAGTTTTCAAATTCAAGGTGAAAAGAGATAGAAAGAGGAAATGGTTGCTGAGCTCTTACATGACATGGAAGATTGTGGAATATTATCAAAGTCAAGTCAAGTGTAAAGTAAAATAAGTAAAGTTAAAAAGTATAGTTAAAAAGTAAAGGAAAGGAAAGGAAAGGAAAGGAAAGCTTTATCTGGAGTCCAAAGAAATCAATCATGGTTTGGGGATTAAAACTGGGGAGGGAGTGAATGTGAATAAATGAGCAACTGCTCTCCCCCAAAATTGCCACAATGAAAATTCAGTTACAATTCCATGCTAAGTTTACACTTTCAAAAGTCTCTCCCTTTTTTCATGGAGAATGTGAGAATATATTTCACGTTATATACCACCAATACAGACACCCAGCATTGCCCAGCTCTAAGTGTGGGCTGAAACGTTTTGCCAAAGAGTCCAACCTTTGATAAAATTGGTCAAAGAACCTCCCCTTATCTCATCCTGACAAAATTCATGAAGGGAAAAAACCCCTAAACTTGTAGGTCATTTTCCCAGAGGGCTACTGCCGAATACATTTGACCTGCTTACAGAGGAACAAGAAATGTTGAAAGACAAACCTGTTTGACAGATTATTCCAATATTAATGGCAACTGTTCATTGCAGCTGAAAGCTATAGACCCCTTTGTTTTGTCCAAGCATGGCATAAGAACTATAATTAATAACAAGCATTCAGATTTTTTGATAGCAATATGGAGACTTGTTAACCTGGAAAAAAAAGATTATTTAAAAGAATTTAACTGCTTATAGCCTTTTATTAAGAAAATCATTTTTATATGCATGTATCCAAAAATTGGTTAACAATTCGTTATTACTCTATTTGGAGACACAGTTTAATTACATTAATTATTTCTATTCATTCAATAATGCATTCTTTAGACCCATTAAGTCTTTGCTATGAGGACGTTAAGATTTTTAAAAATTAAATTAAAAAACTGGCACATCCAAATTAATTCAGGGTAAAACTCCAGATTGTACATTTTCTAATTCCCTGGGTGAAAGGTAAAGAGAAACTCAGTTCCTGGTATCTATATAGGCAGAATACAAAATAATACACTATTGCTTCCTTCTTCAAGATGAGCTAGAGATATTTTCCAATTTTGCCTATATGTAGTACCTGGCATTTCCTACTGATTTCTCAATTATATACTAATGAAATCTGACTATTTAATTTTTTTTTCTAGATGAATCAATATTGGCTAGGAGATGTCACTCATTGGAAACATAGAACAATATATCATAACTCTGGGTAACATTAGACTGCATCTCCTGGTATGTCTTTTGATGACTTTCTCTCCCTGCATCAGAGCATTTAGGTCCTGCTTCCCCCCCCCCCTTTTTGGTTTTGATGTGCCAGGTGAACCAGATCCAGCACTCGCTGTGACCAAGGGTGATGTTAGCTGATTTATACCCTTTAGTCTTTTCTCTCAACGTTTCCCCTTTTTCCAGGAAGACCCTCTCATTCTCAGAACTCATGCCAAAAGCCCTTCAAGATCTGCATCTGATAAAATCACATTGTGGGAAGTTTGAATGCACCTGGCTTCCAGACCTGGTTGTGTGAATACTAAAGACAAAAAGAAAAAGAGAAGAAAAAGAGAGAAGAATTGTACATTTATTTCAGAGAACATGGCCTCCATCCAACAATGTGTTGTATTTGTCAAGTGTGTCTGACTGAAGTCCTTTATTATCATATGCTGTTGAAATGACTTGCTTGGAAGGGACGTGGATCATTAATAAATGGGATGAATTGCTCTTTGTTCTTTCTGACTGCACCTTAGAACATTCTTCTCCTCATTGCACATTCCAGTGTCCATTCACACTTCATTACCTGGTTGATAATTAGGTTATTAGATCACTAGAAAGAACTTGGGGTAGAAGCAAGAAATCTTTCTGAAAAATTCCCAAGAGAATGAATAGCAGGGGCCAAACTCCACACACTGATAACTACTGGCTTGAATGTTGACTTCTCAAAAATTATAATACCTTTCTACCTTGCCAGTTTTGTAAATTGGTTAATCTCTGTGTGCTATGTACATCAGTGAAATATAAAATAGGGATAGGATGAATTGTGGGAAAATTTTAATTCCATAACATTCGGATTCTTATTATGTACATTTGACATTCTGCACCATATTTAAAGAAGTTATGATGATACAGAAGTAAAGTCAGAGAGTGTTTTTGTGACAAAGTACATGCAATGTCTATGAAGAACATTTACCTAAGACATATTTTAGCCAAAAAATCTGCCTGTACTTGATGAAGTGGGCCTTCACGTTACATTTGTTTTTATCTAATAATGGACATCTAATGGTAGAGGTATAGATTCTGCTGGGTTGAGTGCTCTATTAAGGGAAGTGCAAAGCAGATAATGCTTGTGGCTGCCTCTGAAAGGACCTCCTTCTTCAATAGTGGACAATTTTATAGCCCCCAGATATATATCCAAATTCTTTTGGGTCTCTCAAATTGTCCCATCAAAGTTTGGTTGCATAACTGCTGACAATTAACATTGTAGATTCTTGGTATTTTAACATAGGAAGCGGCAGAACTAAAACATTCTCCCTAAAATAATCTTAACAGGTCACACCTCCCTCTCAGACTATAAAAGAAATGGAACACTCCACTGCTGTCTGTCATATTATCTTCCCAGTCTTGTGCTCTTTCATCTCCCAATAATGTTAACTGTAGCTCCACACCATCAAAAAGTATTATTTGTATTCTATCAGCATGAGGTTTCTAACTGCAGCGCAGGGAAGTACTCAGTTGTAAAAGTTGCCCTTATTAAAACTGATGGCTGGAGAACCTGACTGATGTGGACATAATTTTGAAGGTGGTAAGGATAGCCCCCCAAATTCTTCATCACCATCCTATGCAATCAAAGTGACGTGAAGAGAACTAAGAGTAACTCTCAGAGTTCATCAATCACTTATATCAGTGGTGGCGAACCTATGGCACGGGTGCCAGAGGCGGCACTCAGAGCCCTCTCTGTGGGCATGCGCACCGTCGCCCCAGTCCTAGGCCTTCAGCTGGGTTTTATAAAACCTTTTCACTTTAGGCCTCTGCCGCCATGTGCAAAAAAAAAAAAAGGTTCAATCAGTCAATTTCAACTTCTCACAGGAAAAAAAAGATCTTGCAAAGTTGGAATTGATTGATTGAACTTTTTAGTCCCACCCAGTCTGCCGTTACCACCACAACCACGCCCACCCAATGGGCCATGCCCACCCAATGGGCCACACCCACCCAATGGGCCACACCCACCCAATCGGCCACACCCACCCGGCACTCGACGATACATACGTGGGTTTGGGGTTGCAGTTTGGGCACTCGGTCTCTAAAAGGTTCGCCATCACTGACTTATATGATGAGGCTTTTTATAAAGTTGATGTTCTTTACGCGTATAATATTTGAAAGGCCAAGCTGATCCTCAGTCTACCTTCTAAAATAAACCATCTGCATCTGTCAAGTTGAGTAGCAAAATTTAATTAGAATTTTAACTAAAATTTAATTAAAAATTAAATCTCATCTCCAGGCCAGTCCTGTTATAAAAGCTGTGATGGTGGTAGCATAAGGCAACAAAACTTGGATGTGGTAAAAGAGCAGCGCTTTTTTAGTTATTTACTCCATTATGATTACAATTTTAGTGCCAGAGGAAGACTTTTCTCTACTCACTGGCATCCTATTCAAATAGTTCACCTGAAGAATGGAACTCCCATTCAGGCAAACTAATTCATGAGAATCATGAGAAGAAAGGGGCAGAGTGATCGACACATACATGTTTACCTGGTAACCTGATCTGCATTTCTATTAAAAAGCAGGCAAGAAAAGACAAGGAAGGTCCCCAGTTCCCATTCTAGGTGTATCCAGTCTCCAGATATTTCCCATCACCTGCCAGTTACAGTAGCCAATCTTGCTCCACAGTCCCATTCCTTCTTTGTCTTGCAGCAGGTAGATGCCAGTCTCTGAATCTGATAGCAATCTTGAAAATATGAAATATTTAATGTCAATTCCATGCCGTACATTAATAGAATGGGAAAAAAAAATGTAAAGCAAGAGAGGCAGTGACTGTGCATCTTCTAACTGTTTGAGCTGCTACAATTTCTTCCTATTTCTTCTAAAGAGATGTGGTCACAAATGGACTAATCACAGCTTTTGCTGAGTAGGACTGGTTATTAATTACAACATCCTTGCCGATCCCTGGGAAGCTTTTTAGTTGTGACTAAATGGGTGCAAATTAGACAGTGTCTCAGTATAAACTAGCCACGGTCTCACTCAGATCAATTTTTGCAGATCTTAGTCTTGAGAAGTAGGGTTAATTAAATACCCAGGGGTGGATGATATATTCTCTGACATTCACAAGAGGGCTGAAGCACTAAAATTGTAGCCAAGCTATTTTTAGAAATAAAAGGAAAATGGAACAATTTAGAGTAATCTCTGTTCACATTCCTCTGATATTTTTCTGGATTGTTTGATAGGGTTTCTAAGTTCATGTTGTTTTTGTGCTGTTATCTGAGTAAATTTAGTTTCTGTGCTGTGATTTGAGGAGATTTAGAAGCTGAAAAGCAACAGAAACTTGTGAGCATTTGGATGCAAGCAACGTCGACATAGACTCAAGTCTTTCTGACATATTAAGGTAGTTCTTACAAAACTCTGTAAGCTCAGGAAAACATTTTTTTTCCCATCCGTATTGTCTTTTAGCCTGCAATGCAGTGTTTGGTCAAGTCCCTTGCATTTGATTGATTCAAACCAGCATAAGTTGCTGAAAAGATAAGGCTGTTATTAATTTAAATTTCAGCTAAATATTTTCTATACCATGCAATTAGTTTTGTAAGATAGTGTATTCTCACCTTGTAAAGATTTCTTGAGGGGCGGGATTCTGAAGGGGGAAATCAGAAAAATCAAGTTGGTGGTTGGGAATCTTATCCATTTTTTTTGTATGTGTCATACATGCAACATACTTAAATAAAAGTTGGGACTTCACATAGCCAAGCTGCCATCTTTACTTTTTTTGTGGATGTCCCTAAGTATCTTTACAACTCTAGTTCTACAAAAGTTCAGCAAAACTAAAAATAAATAACCTTAGCTAAATGGAATTCTTCTGTGTCTGATGCAAAATCTAGATGGTTCTTAGACCATTAGCTCCTAGTGCTTAACTGATGTGGTCAAGGAAATCACCTACACCCTGAAAAAAAAACAGTGGAAAAAAGCCCCAAAAGGATCACAAGAGCTCAACAATTGCTAAATGGTAAATAGATGGTAGCTGAGACCTTTCTTCCATATTTAAATTATTTTGACATTTATGGATTTCTATTGTTTAATAATTCTGGGGAAACACCTTTTATGACTTGTGGACTTCAACTCCCAGAATTCCTCAGCCAGCCATGCTGGCTCAGGAATTCTTGGAGTTGAAGTCCACAAGTCATAAAAGGGGCCATCGTTCCCCACCCCTGATCTAAAGCAACTATATGCCTCAGAAGAGTAATATTATTGAGGAAATATTCTTTTGTTTTCTTCTAGCATATATTTTTCTTTGAGATAGTTTCCGTGTAGGCCTGATAATCCGGCATTATTTGTTCAATGGAAGTAGTATGACAGCTTTAACTAAATTGGAGAATTTATTTCATTTTTAAAGGTTCCCTATTCATGTTCCATGATGCTTCTGCACATATGAAAACAGCGCTTTTCGGATAGACATGCTTTTCAAAACATAGCACAATGGAGAGGCCAAAACCTCAGAAATGGGTGGGGAGTCCTTACTGGTTCAAGTTATTTTTTCTCAGAAACAAGGGAAAAGGGAGCAATTCCTTCCTCTCTTGTTACTGCAAACTGAATTTGAAACCAGGCTGATAGCTAAAATTAAGTAATGAAAGAAATTCCCTAAGGCTTGTTTTATCACAATTAATTTTAGAAAAAGCAGCCAGTGATCGTTTGGGGCAGCATATTCTTAAACTCCCTGTTGCTACAGTACACATGACAGCCTTTTGAAATGGGCACACTGATGGTCTTCTGTTTCTTGCTAACACCAAGATAGTGGGAAACCTGCAAAGCATGGCTGACCCCTTTATGACCTGTGGACTTCAACTCCCAGAATTCCTAGATAGCAGAACATGCTGGCTCAGGAATTCTGGGAGTTGAAGTCCACAGGTTGTACAGGGGCCATAGTTGCTTACCCTTGCTCCAGAGGATGGCTGAAAATGCATCTTTTGATAATGCATAGGTTAGAATCGTTCTTCTAAGGAAGCAAAAATTAAAGTGAAGCAGCCTAGTATGGGTAGTCCTCGACCTACGACCACAATTGAGCCCAAAATTTCTGTTGCTAAGTGTGACATTTGTTAAGGGAATTTTGCCCCATTTTATGACCTTTCTTGCCACATTTGTTAAGTGGATCACTAGAGTTGTTTGTAACATGGTTGTTAAGTGCATCTGGTTTCCCCATTGACTTTGCTTGTCAGAAGGTTACAAAAGGTGATCACATGACCCTGGGGACACGGCAACCATCATAAATATGAGTCTGTTGCCAAGCTTACAAATTTTGAACACATGAGCATGGGATGTTGTAACAGTGGTCAGTGTTTTTTCAGTGCCGTTGTAACTTTGAACAGTCACTGAGAGAACTGTTGTTAAGTCCAGGACTACCTGAACAGCAGTGTCCTCCTGTGCTGCTGGCAATGGTACATCAGCCACCCACAGCTGCTGGAACTAAATACATCTTCGCAGAACTGGAAAGCAGAAGCTTGAGAAAGTCTGTATGTAGTCAGTGTTTAGAAAGGCACAGCCTCAAAGATGGCACCCAAGGGGAATGGAGGGTGGGAGGAGAATAAACAAAGGTGTTTGTAAACCAATTGGGAAAGTAAAGTATGGCTTGATGTTAAACTACCTTTTCAAAATAGTATTTATCTTAGCTCATTGAAAGCTTAGTGACAGCAGTGACAGCTTAGAATTAGATGTGAAAGAACATATGGTTTATTTGGAGATTCCTGGCCTTAATGGGGCATATATCCCCTCCCAAAAAACAGTTACAGATAAAAAAAAAAGAGAGACAGAAAAGCAGGAAATGGAAAAATCAACCAAGGTTATTTTGCTTGTTAGCAAGACTAAAAAAATAAATAAATCATGGTTTAGAATGATGCGTGGATGTAACCCGTGGTGGGATTCAGCCGGTTCGCACCACTTCGGCAGAACCAGTAGCTAATTTTTTGTTGCCCGGGCCCAGAATGGACTTCTGGAAGTGGCATCCACACTGAGAACTGGTTGTTCACATATTTGAATCCCACCACTGGATGTAACATGTAAGTATTTATAGCCTGATTGGGGCAGATTAACCCTCGGGTTAACTGTGAGAGAAACAAACTTTGGCTGAATTGATATAGTTTCAAGCTCTTTCTTTCCTGCAGGTACACCACCCCAAAAAAATCACTTGAAAGGGATGGTTTTCAATTTCAATTAATCATAGTTAAGCTCTAAAAACTAAAAACTAAACTGTGATTAACCTTACTTTCAATTTATTGAAAAATCCTTTTTTTAATAAGCCAGGCTTTGAGATTGTTTCAAGATGTTGTTATTTTCAGTGTCAGGTTTAGACTGCACTACATTCTTCAAATGAGCGATAGGGCACTTTCAAATTTCTTTTGGGTGTAGAGGAAAAAAAAAAAGGAGGGTGTGAATGAGCCAAGTCAACTGGGGCTCATTCCTATGATCCTTATGACAATGAAAGGCAGCCAATGTGTGAATGTAAATAAGAGGTGGGTCTCCCTGGGTGTAAGAACCCTCTCCCTTAGAATAAACAGACGTGGAAACTTGAGCATGCCTTCTTATTTTCCTTTTGCAAAAATCAGTGATTTTTCAAAGCTTTAAGTTCATTTGTATGAAAGACCAAAAATAACATGCTGGAGTTTTGAATGGTTTGTATTTCCACTAAGATGGTCCACACCCATGAAAGTTATTTGTGCTCTAAAGAAACTCTCATTTCCAGTTCAGATCTTGAGTTATCTAAGATTAAAACCCATAATTTCTTATAACTTAATATGCTTATTTTAACCTTATATCTCTGTTTTTTTTTCCAGCTGGGTTGGGTGGATTCTCAACCGTACTGAATTTTAAAGGCAGAAGTAATAATTAGTTGGTAGGTTTGTTCCTGAATAAATGATTTTGTAGAACTTGAGAATTTCCAGAAAGTGGATGGTTTTCTAAGGCTTGGTTTTTGCATTTATTGACTGTCAGATAATAAAAAGGAAGTATGGACAATAGGCCAGTTAATTTTACATAATTATTACATTGCGCTAGTGTGTTACAACCTAACTGACAGATATTGTTGTTAAAAAAAGGTGGGAGGACTGACAATTTTATGGGTATCAAGAGCAAACGTTAAGTAGAAACAGTCTTATTTTTACAAAATGTGGCTTGTTTCCCCAAAGGCCTAAAGGAAAAAGAACAGAAATCTCAGAGTTATTGCAAGTTGAGTAAACTTAACCAGGAGGATATAAACAGGCAAGAAGAGAGACAGAGGAGAATGTGAAAGAATCAGGGGAAAATAATGTGAAAGTGAAGGAGCTGGCTGGGGTATCTACAGTGGAATGCTTCTATAATTTTAGATACTTTAGATTTCTAGAATAATAGTTGCACTAGCTTCCAGTTTCTTTCTGGGTGCAATTCAAGGTGTTGGTTATTACCCTGTATGGTTAGATTATCTATGGGACTATCTTTGCCTAAAGACATCTACCCGTCCTAGCAGCTTAGATAGGATAGGCATGCTCCTAGTCCCTTCTCTTAAAAATTGCCTCTTTATGGGAGCTGCCTTTCCTGTGGTAGCCCCTGTCCTATGAAACACTCTGTCCCCTTAGGTTTGGCAGGCCCCTACCCCCTTAATTTTCCAAAAAGCACTGAAGACTTGGCTCTTCCCTCAGATGCTGGGATAGGGAGAGGGGACCGTATGTCGGAAACTTAACTGGATACCAAGTTTTTGTTTTAATATTTATGGTTTTAATAGTTTTAATTTAAATTTCATTTTTTAAAAAGCCAAGGTAGTCCTAGGCTGCATTAATAGAATAGAATATGGACAGAATATGGATAGAATCAAGATCACTTGAAGTGTTAATTTACCACTTTATAATGCCTTGGTAAGACCACACTTGGAATACTGCATCCAGTATGCCACAATGTAAAAAAAAAAAATGTTGAGTCTCTTGAAAGAGTTCAGAGAAGAGCAACAAAGATCGTTAGGGGATTGGAGGCTAAAATATATAAAGAACAGTTGTTGGAATTGGGTATGTCTAATTTAATGAAGAGAAGGATTAGGGGTGACATGATAGCAGCATTCCAATAACTCAGGGATTGCCACAAAGAAGAGGGAGTCAAGCTATTCTCCAAAGCACCTGAAGGCAAGACAAGAAGCAATGGATGGAAACTAATCAAAGAGAGAATCAGCCTAGAATTGAGAAGAAATTTCCTGACAGAACAATTAATCAGTGGAACAACTTGCCTTCAGAAGTTGTAAATGCTCGAACACTGGAATTTTCTAACAGGAGATTGGACAACCATTTGTCTGAAATGGTATAGGATTTCCTGCCTGAACAGGGGGTTGGACTAGAAGACCTCCAAGGTCCCTTCCAACTCTATTATTCTGTTCTGCTAACATAGTTTTTAGGTTGTTTTATTATA
Source organism: Azemiops feae (assembly GCA_023970755.1). Lineage (NCBI taxonomy): Eukaryota > Metazoa > Chordata > Lepidosauria > Squamata > Viperidae > Azemiops > Azemiops feae. The sequence goes on along the minus strand of JALGBA010000476.1, from coordinate 305,486 downwards.
CATATAGTTTTAATTCTTGATTGGGAGCGGCCCAGAGTTTGATATAAGATGGGTGGCTAGATAATTTTTTTTAAAAAATTAAACATTTACTTATGTTTTTAAAAAATATTTCTAACTATTATTAGAAATATAATACATTTACACCTTTTTTGCTCATTTTAATGGGTTGTACACTTGCCCCAAAGACATGCTCTTGGTGACATGGATTGTATATCAGAGAGACAGAAGGTAGAAATGAAAAAAAAAATCTTAGAGAGTGTTAAGATAAAGTCCTTTTGCCCAAAGACGGCAACCGAAGATAGTGAAAATCAAAACAATTTAGGACATTAGAGTGCTCAGTGAACATTTGTATGTCTTTAAGGGAAATGCAGTGTCTTCAAGGATTTTTCAAATTCTTAATCCAGGGAGAAAAAATCTGTCCCCAGCAGCCTCATGTAGAAGTTAAATAGAAGTGGAGATAGCACCAACTCCTGTGGTCCCCTCAATCATCACCAACTGGAATCAACCCCTAAGGAAGGAGACAAGCCAGCAAAATGCTGTGCCATCCACCCCCAATCTTTGAACTGATATAAAAGGAAACCAAATCATTCCCTCAACCTTCCCTTGCTGCCCATTGCCATTGAGAGATTTCAAATGTTGGCCTCTGTTTCAAATCAGCCAATCACTACTCACCCCTCAAGTTTTACCATCAGCCAATCGGACCTGGGACCAGAGGGAGGTGGGAAAGGGTAAGGAGATATATCCCTTTCATCTTCTTTGGTGACACATAACCTGCGAGTCTCTGGGAAGTATAGTCGGAAAGTACAGTGGTGCTGAAATGGCCACAACTTTGTCAAATTTTAATTCCATGGAAATAATGGATCTCAGATTGTGGATGCATTCTTTAAGGTAGCACATTTGAGTACATTGATAAAAAGACTTGTCCTATGGTGCAACATTTACCAGTTGAAGGCTACAAATAAACACTGAGAGTTTAACAGTATAGATTTTTATTATAGTTATCTGTGGCTGTAAATATTACCAGGGGCCAACAAATATATATGACACCAGTTCTTGAAAGACCGAAAATAGAAGGAATGGACAATCAGTAAAGTGAATGGATAAAAAATTTCTTCCCTGTATCGCTTAAGACAAAAAAGAGAGCAAATTCATGCTTTGAGATTAATGGCTAGTTGAAAGTAGCCATTCTGCTACCTTCTCTACTTTTATTTGACAATAAAAGTGGACTTTTACTGTATTGCAAAAGCTATAATAAAAGTAAACACCACTATTATTTTGACAAATTAGCTAGATGATGGTCACATACTATATATGTACTCATGTATATGTCTATCTTCAGATAAGTTGATCCTTAAATTGTTAACTAAAATACCATGAAAATACCATGGATATAAGCGAACCCTCAATTTTTTTTAAAATTAATTTTCACAATTAGCTGATTTTTCATGCTCTTTTGGTTAAAATTCAAGGGTCAGTTTATTCATGGTTCGACTTACACATGAATCTATACAGGATGTATGAATAATTTTAAATAGTATTACCATATATATTTGTGGGTAAGTCACCTCTAAAATATTCAGTTCTCTCATTGGGTGTCAGAAGTAGAAATGAAATCACCTCCTAACTCCTAACTCTTTTGCCTTCTTGCCTAGCTGTTCATACTCCCTTAATTTGTTTTTTAGGCTCTTTTTTGTTGTATTGTTTGTCCCAATGTGAGAGGAGAAAGGGATAATAATCAGCGGGCTTGATTATTTGGATAAGCCTCTTTGTCACATTGTCATAACTCCCTTGTTAGGTTGTCTGGTGGTCTACAAATTGCTGATTCTGTTTCTCTCAGAAGTGAGTCACCAATCACCACATGCCCTTTTTTTTGGGGGGAGAGACTAATGGACTCTTCCTCTTTGTGACAGACTGAACTACTTTTCTTCCTATCACTGGAATGTTTGATGAAAACCCTATTTCAGATGCCTGCTTGCTTTCTTCAAGGGGAAGGATATGAAATTGATTGTTCACTCCAGTGACAGGGACACTTTTTTCTCTCCTCCGAGTGATATGTTGCCATTGGTTTTCTTCTAGGGCTCCATTTTTCACTGTAGTTGATTCTTTCTTGCTGCATTTAACTTGGATATCGACTACTGCCTTTCTGAAAAATTCCTCATTTTCATGGATGAGACTCAGAATGGTTAGACATGCTTCTAGACCTTCCACCTTCTCCTCCACCAATCTAGAAATCTGATCAAGTCTATCCATGGATAAGCTGAATCAAATTTTTTTGGCTGATTTTGGCACCTAAAATTCTTGGTTGTAGCTAAGAACATACAATATTCAGAATCTATCTATCTTGTTACTCAATTAAAACTTACTTTTCGACTCAACTGACTCAACTAACCATGAACAGGACAAATCAAATCTCACCCTTGTAATTTAAAACTCAATAAACGATGTACTATCGAAGCTACCTTAAATCAGAATATATATATATATATATATATATATATATATAAAGTATGTATATATAGCATCAGTAATTACAGACCTGTTGAAGCTTCCAAACACCAGAGCTTTCCCATTATTAGCAGTGAAATATTTTCCTTGACAACTCCCAGCTGAGCTATGAAAAGTTTTATATTTTTAATTATAACCATTCCTCTTTCCCCCAAATCCATTTTCCTTTTGAATCTTGGTGTTACACTGTAAGCTTATGAGGAGGAAAGTTGCATTATTAATCTCTATAAGACACTTTGTAAGCTTCTTTTGGTTGAATGCCCAAAATAAAAGGGGTTTAAATAATAATCACACCTGAAATTATCATCAGCCAACACTAAATCCAATCTTCAGATAATGGAAGTCTTTTATTGTCTGCAAGATGCAGAATTAAGTCAAAGTTCATTCATGCACTTAGAATTGCAGATAAATTTCCTTTATCTTTATTTTTATAAAAAAAAGAAGTCAAATGGGATATTATAAAAAAAAGGAGAAAGAAATCACAATAAATTAAAATAATAAAAGGAGGGCAACCATCCAGGAGGAAAGGAAAATAAGATCTAGGAGCAGCAACTGAGAGAGAGGAGCAAATTTAAAGTACATTGTCTTTGCTAAAGGTGCTTTAAAAATGCTTACATCAAATAGCAGCATAGAGGAATCATAAATACAAGTGCACATGTGTCTCTCGTAGATCTTCATTTTATTAACCAAAACAGTAGTACTCATTGGATTCCATCTTAGGATGTTTATGTAGGGGCTGTGAGTCATCTATGAGAGAAGAGTCACTGAACTGGTCCACATCCGAAGGAGTATGCTGGCCAGGGATATCATCCACCAAAGTGTCCAGGTAACTTCCCACTGATATCCCATCCAGTCCATCACTACAGTCTTGCAAGCTGTTGTAGCTGCCTCTCAAGGAGGTCTCCTGGCTCCCCAACAAACTACAAAGGCTGCCACTCAAGCTGCTGCCCCTGCTGGTGATGGTTCCTTTTTCCTCGATTATCCACTTAATGGATTCAATGCTTTCATTGATGATCAGGAGCTGTCGCATTAGCTTGACATCAGCGGCTCGGAGATCAACCTGCAACCACAAGGACAAGCATCCAATTAGAATATTACCAGCATAGAAAAGGGTCACAAGAGAATCCCCGTGGCTCTGTACCCCTGGTATGCATAAAATGTCAAATGTGATACAGGATGCCACATGCTGAATTGTATTAATTAGCCTGTTTTTGAGAAGATATCAGTTGAATTCTCATTTAGCACAAGCAAAATGAGGCCAATCTTTCATGCACATTTCATCAGCCTTTGGCTCCTCTGTAATTGCCTGAAAAATATATACTAATAGTTAAGATGCCCACTAAATGCTGGACTGTGCATAAAAATGCAGTCCATAAATCTTCATTACAGCTGGCAAGGACTGGCTTCAGCATCCTTTCCTATTATTTATTAAGCTACAATGTTCTACATGCTTATTTTGGAAGTAGGTCCCACTAGACTCAGTGGGCTTACTTCAAAATAGGCATATGCATTGCATTGCATATTTTTGTTCTGCAGGGCTGCCGTGCAGACTACAAAAATAAAATCCAGTAAAATAATTGTTTTGCTTAGGGAAATAGAGATATTATTAGTAAGGCAAACAACTATGGATAGAGACTATTACCTTGCTGGTCCTACTCAGATTATTTTTATTTCCTGTTTGTTTTGGATTGGCATCTATATCCCCTGGACTGATAACAGAACCCTTCCCCCCCGCTCAAAAGCAGCAGACTAATTCTTAAACATAATAATAAAAGTTTTGCATATGGATAAAAGCACAGTTGGTAATAACCTAGCTACTGAATCCTTATTATGCATATTTCCTTAAGTACTCTGATGATGATATGCATCCAGCAGTAAAGTTTATGTGCAAACAGACTTACAATCTCTTTCTTTCTCACATAAAATGTATATTGAACTTCCCTTCAGTAATAATAGGTGGAAAAATCAATTGTTGATATTTTAGCCTATGTGCATCAAGCTTTTCTGTTCAGTTCTTCCATTTGGGGAATAAAACTTAACTGTTTGATATGCATACATACCTTAACTGAACAGCACACCTAGCGTATATCTCTGTGTGATACAAAACCCAATAACTATGAATTTTGGAGGAAATAGTATATTGTCCAGGAAATAGATAGCTCTTTCCTCTCAAACAATTAATTTTAGTTACTTTACCAAACATTAGCTGATAATTTGTGCCATTTAGCATACTAAATATGAATATGCATGTACTTATTTTTATTGATTAAAATAAAATGGAGGGCTTTAATTAAAATAAGAGACATTGAAAAACATTAGATCTCAAGTGAGAATATAAATACACAGAGCACTGGCATGCAGTGTATATACATATATCTATGTGTATTTATACAAAATTAACAGTCATCCTCTTTGTTACCCAGCTAATCCAGAGTAGTCAAATTGGACCCAACAATCTCCATAGATTTGCTGATAGTTAAAGTGGACATTTTTTTGAATGGAAGGTTTTAAATGGGGAAAATGAATAGTATGTATTGTGTAGTGTAGACTTTTATCCACCACTCTTAAGCCCTTTGTTTTTTGATATATGAATATAACATCTGCATTATTAGCTCACAATAAGCTGAAAAAAAAATCCAGACTCGGAGGAAGTGAGTTCTTTATCTTGTTTTTGGCACATTTCCTTTTTTGCATATAATTCTTTCCATGGTTGTTCTCCCCCACCCATTCAAAATCTCAACTCTGTCCAAATATACTGCTTTACACACTGCCTTCTTTTTCAAATGATTATTCTGGTGGTTGTTTCCTGACCACCAACCAAAGAACTGGTGCATTCTTCTTCCTCTACAATTCTCACATCTGTTCCACTCTCCTCCATTCATCTTCATTTCTGCATTTTAAGAACCCTCTGTAACTATTTCCCCCCTCATTTTTCATACCCCATCTTCAACCTCTGAAATCACCCATCTTCGTTCTTTTCTTTTTCATGATGCAACATTTTCATCCTTTCCTGGAAGACCTTGCCTCTTTTATAATTCAATCCTTAGGCTGTATCATAAACATATATCCTAAGACAGGGGTAGGCAACCTTGGCTCTTTTATGACTCGTGGACTTCAACTCCCAGAATTCCTGAGCCAGCCATGCTGGCTCAGGAATTCTGGGAGTTGAAGTCCACGAGTCATAAAAGAGCCAAGGTTGCCTACCCCTGTAGAGGAAGATCCACTAAATGCACAGTGGTAATAGCTTTTCCACAATTTATATCCAAGCAGCCACGAAGGGATACAATCTGGTACAGATCTATAGGAAAGTTATGACTTGGCTGACTGGACACCGGTATTTATATTAGGAGTGAGACACCTATATCATTCCCTCTTCTTTCTTTCAGTCCAGAAAGTTATTATTTAATCCATTCTGTAAGTAAATCCATTCTGTATGAGCTGTGGTGGCGCAGTGGTTAAAATGCAGTATTGCAGGCTAACTCACTGCCGACTGCCAGCAGTTCGATCCTGACTGGGTCAAGGTTGACTCAAGCTTTCCATCCTTCCGAGGTCAGTAAAATGAGGACCCAGATTGTTGGGGGCAATATGTTGACATGGTAAACCATTTAAAGAGGGCTGTAAAGCACTGTGAAGTGATATATAAGTCTAAGTGCTATTGGTATTGCTAAAGGGACGTTGCCTTTTATGAGGCTATCATGTTTTAAAAAAACAAACAAAAATCCTTCATGATATGTCACACAGATAAACAAACTGGATGAACCTCAGAAACATCTTTGGGAATTGTTATAAAGACTAGCAACAGTTACAATCATATCCTATTCTCATTCAGGAGTTAGCATTTGAATAGGAATTTGGAAAAGCCATTATTTCAAACATTCCCTTAGTTAGTATTTCTGGGTTTTAATTTGCTATGGCTTTTCCTGTACAGTACAATAGTGCATGCACCACATCAAATCATGAAATAATTTCAGTTGTGTTGTAATAGCAACTCTTAACTACTATTCTAAATGGTCATTATTGCAAAAATGCAATGTTATTATAATGAAAGACTTAGGTACAATATCTATACTCATCCTTCTTAAACAGCGAAGAGCAAATTGTGAACTTATTATCATCAAGCAGCCAAACCCAAAGGGCTATCATTATAACATTAGAAAACTACCCTTGGTATATTAGAGTAGCAGGTAAATATCACAAGAATTTTTCCAAACATCAAATGAGTGGTAATAAAACATTAATTAATTAGGAAGTATGACCACATAAATATCCCTATAGAATACTTACACCAACATTCTACAACTCCCACTGACCTTACAATGTGATAAAAAGTATACAGAACCTAACCCTAATCTGTGGCTGTTCAGATGTTGGTAAACTACAACTCTCAGCATCGCATTTTTAGCTATGGCAGCTGATGGTTGTGGTTAAATTCATCAATATATTTCATAGCAGTTTTCCAGTGCTGTACAATATTTTTTTTTACTACTTTGCATGGTTTAATTTGCTCCAGTAAGTTGTAGATTGGAGCCAATATTGTGCAAAGTATCAATACGCCATTTCCTGAACATCTTATTCAGGTTTTCAGTTATCTAAAATTTAATCATGTTTCAGTCTTACACTTTAAGCCAGCTTCTGAATGTTTCAGACCATAAACATTTTTTCAACAAATAAAATAGAGACTAAATTACTTACAAAACTGTTCACATCAGAGCAACTGTAATTTTTACTTTTGTTTTGGTGTATGTTTAGCCCTACTCTGCATATAACTAGCAAAATCACTTGTAAATATATGGTCTTATGTTACGTGTAAATGTAAAAGCTGTTAAAAGATAAATATGCCTATATTCCCAATGCAATTGCCCAATTCTTTCTAGCAGACACACGGAAATCCTGGCATTACAACTAAGCTACTGAAAACAACTAAGTCAATGCAGAAGTTTTTCTTCTATTCTGCATGTGGCTTGAGATGCATATGTTTGCTGTCTTTCCTGTAAGAAAAAGCACGATATTGCTGATTATGATTATTTTTCCCTGTCTTTCAAAACTAATGTAAGAATCTGCAAACCACATAGAAGGACTCTAAACATGCAAATGTCCTCATACTTGTCTCATTACCCATTATTCTTGAGTGCCATAAAAAAGCAACATGGAACACTTTCCTGGGCTTCTTGTGTTGTATGAGGTATGTCTTTCGTACCATCAGTGTAACAGAAGAGGGAATACAATATGGATTTAAATATCTGTGTAACCCAAACCTTTGTGTTATGACAAATGCCATGATATGGTGATTAACATGGGAATGGGAAAACCCAAGTTGAAACCCTCGTTCCCACAAGTGCTGACTAAGTGATGGAGTGCTGAATGACTCTCCTAGCTTAATTTGCAAAGTTGTTGTGAGAATAAAATAATGAGATATGAATATGTGTATGGTCTTAAACTCTTGGAGGAAAGGAGAATAGGGATGAATGAATGAATGAATGAAAGAAAGAAAGAGAGAAAGAAAGAAAGAAAGAAAGAAAGAAAAAGAAAGAAAGAAAGAAAGAAAGAAAGAAAGAAAGAAAGAAAGGAAGGAAGGAAGAAAGAAAGGAAGAAAGAATACAGCACAAGATGATCCTATCTCAACAGAACTTCCGAGATTTAACCTATTTGTAGTCACCAGGTGCAGAAATGCCCATTTAGGCATAACTCATAATACCTGATACTTCAAACTGTAAAAGAAATTGCTTGTTTCAGTCAGAATTCATTTCCCAGTGGTGAATCATTATATTAAACTACTGAGAAAACAGATGGTTTCTTTTAATGCATAACTGGAAAACATATTTAATGCTACCTTATACTCTTTATTCTTTCTCGATTGTTACTTTATATTTACATCTGTAAAATGTTAATAGAATTATTTGAGACAGGAATCTTTAATGCTACCATTATAACCAGGTTGAAAACATATTAACAAATTCCCTAAAGTTTATGTGGGTTATTTAAAAACAAACAAACCCCACAGCATTCTTTTTTGCCAACCCATAAATTATTGGTCAGTACCAAATCTATTTTAATGGAAACAAAAGCCCAATTATAGATTCCTATTAAACAGGATGGCTAATAATCGATGATTTTTTTTTAAAAAATAAAAAAAATCAGATTTTTTTTTATTTAAATCGGATTTTTTATTTTTATCAAATTTTATTTTAATAAAATGCTTTTGGAGTAAAACTCTATCTGAATATAGTTTTCTATTTAATATACATTAATAATTTAGTTTATTCAGCATGAAATGGAGCTTGGTTATGTAGCATGAGGCTGTATATTCTGCAATATTTACATTTTTGGTAAACTCATTCAATGAATCCAAGCTCTGCAAGCTGAGATAACATGCACTGCACTGATGCATTCACACAGTTTCACAGTAACCACGAGATAAATCATAAAACAAAGTTCAGGAATATTCCTTTATCCCATTGTTTTGCAAATCTATGTACATTACAAACTGTATGATTGATTGAAGAGAAATGCATCTGTACCAGGCTCTTAAGTGTTTTAATTAAATAAAAGAATTTGAGTAGTTCTCCAACTATATGTGATTAACCTATTAACCTAAAATCGGTTCTGATATCGCTGTTTTACTAACCTGACAGCTTATTACTCTGAATAGGAAACCTTCATTTTGTTTGCAAATAATAATATTAAAGATTCTAACTACCAGCAAGAATGAGTCCTTACATTTAAAGAGCACCTGTCATTTCAGATCCATCATGGCAGCGCCTGTTAGCGGGCATCCACTCACCTGCTGCCCGTCACGTCCCTCACCTTGTTGTGTCACTGCCGCATCACCAACAGTCCCATTAAAGTGAGTGGGACTGTCGGTGAGTCAACAGCGGGTCAGAAGAGGAGCTGCTGCGGGATAGAGATGACCGTTGCTCTTTAAAAATTCTGATTTAAATCAAGTTGATTTAAATCAAGCCTTTTTACCAGTGATTTAAATCATGATTTAAATCGTGATTTAAATCGACTTGATTTAAATCAAATCCACCCTGCTATGAAATGAATATCATTTAGTTACATTATTATTTATAAAGACAAAGCCCATTTTCAAGGCATATCCACAATTAGGTTGCGTAAATTCTAAGATGAACCAAACAGGTTAAATCCCTTTGAAATCCTATTTACTTCATGCAGTGAATACACTAAATATAACATTTGTTTTCATTTTCCAATTTAAATTCACTGGTTTTTAATTGATTAAAAATTGATTATTCTCATTTGTTTGACTATTGTAAGGTTGAACATGTAAATATATTTATATAACTGAAGAACTGACTTCCCATTTTTTATATGTGGTTTTATTATACAGGTAAGATATAAATTCTTTAACAATTTACAAAACCATAGCATCTGCAGAATAACTAAGGCAAAAAGGAACATTTGTACCACACAGCAGTAAACGAATTTTCAGATACAAATTTCATGAGCCAAGAAAAGCAGTTAGCTGATTCATCAATAATGCAACAGCACACTCTTGAAAAACACTTAAGAGATAAATTGCAATTTAATTTGCACTGGACCTTACTAGCACTTACTAGTTCTTGATACTTCATTAGAAGCAACAGAATACTAAAGACTTGAATATGTGAAATGATAAGGCTACATGTATATATATATGTATATATATATATATGTATGTATATATGTATATATGTATATATGTATATGTATATGTATATGTATATATGTATATATGTATGTATGTATGTATGTATGTATGTATGTATATTCTAGCGTATTCCTTAGCATGATGGGTATGTGCATAGCCTCAAATTCTTTGATCTTCACTTTCAATAGATTCATTAATCCATTATATATTGGTTTGCAATTCAATCCTTGTTCTCTTCATATGAGCAAATCACTTCAACTGCACCTTTTTGTGCATTCATTCCATATTTATTCCACTTCCAACCACCTATTCCTTATACCTCCTGTTTCTATCCTATATACTTTGTAAGAATCCATTTCCACTTTTCTGTTTCTCCTTATACAGTGGGGCAAAAAAGTATTTAGTCAGCTACCAATTGTGCAAGTTCTCCCACTTAAAAAGATGAGAGAGGCCTGTAATTGTCATCATAGGTAGACCTCAACTATGAGAGACAAAATGAGAAAACAAATCCAGACAATCACATTGTCTGATTTGGAAAGAATTTATTTGCAAATTATGGTGGAAAATAAGTATTTGGTCAATATCAAACGTTCATCTCAATACTTTGTTATATATCCTTTGTTGGCAATGACAGAGGTCAAACATTTTCTGTAAGTCTTCACAAGGTTGGCACACACTGTTGCTGGTATGCTGGCCCATTCCTCCATGCAGATCTCCTCTAGAGCAGTGATGTTTTGGGGCTGTCGCTGGGCAACACGGACTTTCAACTCCCTCCAAAGGTTTTCTATGGGGTTGAGATCTGGAGACTGGCTAGGCCACTCCAGGACCTTGAAATGCTTCTTACGAAGCCACTCCTTCGTTGCCCGGGCGGTGTGTTTGGGATCATTGTCATGCTGAAAGACCCAGCCACGTTTCATCTTCAATGCCCTTGCTGATGGAAGGAGGTTTGCACTCAAAATCTCACGATACATGGCCCCATTCATTCTTTCCTGTACACGGATCAGTCGTCCTGGTCCCTTTGCAGAGAAACAGCCCCAAAGCATGATGTTGCCACCCCCATGCTTCACAGTAGGTATGGTGTTCTTTGGATGCAACTCAGCATTCTCTCTCCTCCAAACACGACGAGTTGTGTTTCTACCAAACAGTTCTACTTTGGTTTCATCTGACCATATGACATTCTCCCAATCCTCTTCTGGATCATCCAAATGCTCTCTAGCAAACTTCAGACGGGCCCGGACATGTACTGGCTTAAGCAGGGGGACACGTCTGGCACTGCAGGATCTGAGTCCCTGGTGGCGTAGTGTGTTACTGATGGTAGCCTTTGTTACGTTGGTCCCAGCTCTCTGCAGGTCATTCACTAGGTCCCCCCGTGTGGTTCTGGGATTTTTGCTCACCGTTCTTGTGATCATTTTGACCCCACGGGGTGAGATCTTGCGTGGAGCCCCAGATCGAGGGAGATTATCAGTGGTCTTGTATGTCTTCCATTTTCTAATTATTGCTCCCACAGTTGATTTCTTCACACCAAGCTGCTTGCCTATTGCAGATTCAGTCTTCCCAGCCTGGTGCAGGTCTACAATTTTGTTTCTGGTGTCCTTCGACAGCTCTTTGGTCTTCACCATAGTGGAGTTTGGAGTGTGACTGTTTGAGGTTGTGGACAGGTGTCTTTTATACTGATAACAAGTTCAAACAGGTGCCATTAATACAGGTAATGAGTGGAGGACAGAGGAGCCTCTTAAAGAAGAAGTTACAGGTCTGTGAGAGCCAGAAATCTTGCTTGTTTGTAGGTGACCAAATACTTATTTTCCACCATAATTTGCAAATAAATTCTTTCCAAATCAGACAATGTGATTGTCTGGATTTGTTTTCTCATTTTGTCTCTCATAGTTGAGGTCTACCTATGATGACAATTACAGGCCTCTCTCATCTTTTTAAGTGGGAGAACTTGCACAATTGGTGGCTGACTAAATACTTTTTTGCCCCACTGTACATCCAACGTCTATATAACAAAAAGGACTTCACATTTGCTTGATCTCTTTTAATCATTGTGTGTTCTCTTTGCAATTATCCTTTTCTTTGTATATTCATTATCTTTCTCGCACTCTCATTTCTTTGCATCAATCATTCTCTTATGCATTTTTTTCTTACCCACTGCATTTTTCATTTCATTATTCTATAAGCATCATTATTTATACATCATTGGAACTTCATTCACTTCTGTGGCACTCTGTAATATAAATCTTTTTATTTTGTTCCAAGGAACATCCACATATACTTGTCTTATGTTCACAAATCTTTATAAATTATAAATCCTTTTATTCTAGACAGACTCAAAATAAAAATAATGGATATTTACAGTTGCCTTAAAAACAGTAAAAGATCTAAAATAGATTATGTACAAATGCAAAGGTATTAGGAGCTGACCATTCATCCATCTTTGTCTCAAAACTACAAAACAGAAGGAAAACTATCAATTTAAACATGTAAGATTTACCTAGATTTACATCTTGAATGGTAAAATGTTCTTAACAAAATACTGTCCTGAAATATTAGCACAAGGTTCTCTATATATTTTAACAGTAAGAATGAAAGACATGTAAATTGTAAATCTTCCACTACTGTAATAGATTAACTGGCAATTAACACTGAAATGAATGTTCTTTATTTCTGCTGAAATGTGACGCACATACAGAAGAATGAAGTTATATTCATCAAATTCAAATGTATTTCAGTTGCAGTCAGGCACAGACAGAAAAATGTTCTGAGAAAATCAACATAGTAATTTATATTAACTAAGCATATCCACCCATGATCCTACTAACTGATATAACACAACACCAAGCATGTATAAAGTGTTTATTTGTGTGTTGTGAAGGCGGGACGTCTGTAAAACGTTTCAAACTTAATTCTGAAATAGCTGTGTGAGAGAACCTGCTCAGGGACTTTGAAGCAATTGCTACTGATAGAAATGACTTCAGAAACAATCAAGGACTGATTCTATTAGCTGATGGACTTGTATGTGTTTTGTTTTACTTGTTCAAATTCTGGAACAGAATCTGTCATCACAACTAAAGGCAACAAGCCACCTTAGGGAATACAAGGAAAGGCAGACCATGTAATGTAAACCTGTATTCCAGTACCCTACTGGACACCTTATTGCCAAAACTGTCTGGAGCAGCGTTTCTCAACTTTAGTGCTTTTAAGAAGTGTGGACCTCAACTCTCAGAATTCCCTAACTAGCATGAAGTCCATTCCTCTTAAAAAGGGCGACGGTTGAGAAACACTGGTTTGGATTATTCTTTTTGCTAATGGTAGGATTATCCACTTGATCTCTTTGCTCATATGAACTGATCTTGTTTATCCTCTTCCATCTCCTCCTCTGGCCATTTCCTTTTTTTTTTTTTCCCCAATTCTGCTTGATTTCTCTTATTTCTCCCACATTTCAGAAGACCATTCTACCATGACACGTCCACTTTTAGCAGAGATCACAGCAGCAAAAGAATACAACCGTCTCATGTCTCTGTATACAGGAAGAAAAGCAATGCTGATGTAGATATTTTACCATTCTCTCTCACACACTATTTCATAGGCTTCTCCTGCATGTTTCTACAAAAGCCGGGAAACATCATCAGCAACAAAACACATTTTACAATCTTGCAAAAACCCTTTATTCAGGAGCTCAAATATAAGATTAAGATTATGATCTTCAACATGACTGATTAAGATAAGTAAGGACCTAATTGCGCTAGGAATATTAGTGATAAGCAGGAATTGCTTCTACCTTGAATGATTTTGTATTGTGGTGTTGTTAGTTGCGAAGTCGTGTCCAACCCATCACGACCCCATGGACAACGTTCCTCCAGGCCTTCCTGTCCTCTACCATCTTCTGGAGTCCATTTAAGCTCACACCTACTGCTTCAGTGACTCCATCCAGCCACCTCATTCTCTGTCGTCCCCTTCTTCTATTGCCCTCAATCTTTCCCAGCATTGGGCTCTTCTTCAGGAATTTTCTAATCACAGTGTTTGCTTCCTTCTGATGTAAGAAATGTGGACCACCTAAAATGTAGACTTCTCTCTCATTTATTTATCAATATTTGCCTATTCATCTATAGAAACTCAGGATAGATGTGAGAGTCCCAATCTACTTGACTTTATCCATCCCTGTATCCATGAAAGGGAAAAATAATTTTTTTAGGTTCAATAATATCCTTTCATTGTGGCACATCTACTTTAATGTCATATTACATGCGATTAGAAAATTCCTACCACAAACTTACTCATCTGATAAAACAAATGTAAACATTTAGGTCAATGCCGAGTGATGCCAGAGCAGGGAGGAAAATTAGAAAATTTTTAGAACACATGCTACATATTGAACAAGACTGCGTAATATAAAGTCAAGGGAGAGACTTTAAACGTGTACATTATCCAGAGGAGTGAGAGAAAGAAGAGGAAGAGAAGGAGGAGAAGGAAAAGGGAGCAGGAGGAACATCTTAACACTGCACATTCTTTTGTAATAAAAACAGACAGAGAGATGGCTATAGATATAAATGTATGCAGACTAATAACATATGATTGACAACATATTAACAATGAGGAAAACCATTTTTCGTTTGTACTTGAATTTGGGTAGATACATGAGGATCCTGAGTTACCAATTCCTCTTAAACTAATTGGTTCATAGCCTGATCTTTTGGATTTTTGATCACGGAATATTGGGTCAGGAGAAATCTTACAAGTAAGATTTTAAGATATAAGGTTTTTTTTTTAAGGCATACTACCCCTTCCTAACCTGTCCCCTTTCAAAGACATGGCTGAAGATAATGGGAGTTGCAGTCTAACCTATTTAATACCCCAGCTGAACGCAACATTTGCCTAGCCTTCACTACATTTGGAAACAAAAACAGGGTTGGGCTTCTTTAGTATTCGGAATGGAAGATCATCAGGCAATTCTAGGTCTATAGGATGGATTGGGAAATTAAAAAAAAATCCAGAAAGACCTTGAATTCGAAACCTTGAATGCAAATCAATTCTGTATTAATGCTGAAAAAAATTACATGGTAAGTTCATGAAGTGATCAGGAACTGGGATTTAGTTGAAGAACTCCCCTTTTTAAAAAACCTCCAGTGCGCCAATTTGGGAGTGGTAGATGTAATGTATACCAGCCCTTTGTTAATGTTTTGTGGGGAGGCTTATTTCTAGAACACATGGCTCAGCAGCACCTACTAATCTTGTATGAGCTTGGAAGCTAAGTTAAAACTGGGCTTGGTTAGTAGCTGGATGGGAAATTACCAGGCTACGGGCTACAATAACCTTGAAATATATAAGGGCATATCATTTGTATAGGGTTGATCTATGAAATCACCAAGTCTTGAATTCAATTTGGTGACTTGAATGGACTCATAGTACATATGGGAATAGTAGTAAAATTACTTGGAAATTTTGAACTTAAAAAACATTTTGAAAGTTGCTAGGAAGTAAATAGTTCAGTTGCTGAAGAATCAGCAAAAACTTGCAATCAAACAGTCAAAATAATATCTTTTAAATAAATTTTCTGAAATTGCCCTAGACCAGTGGTGGCGAACCTATGGCACAGGTGGCCAGAGGCGGCACTCAGAGCCCTCTCTGTGGGCACGCACGCCATCGCCCCAGTCCTAGGTCTTCAGCTGGGTTTTATAAAACCTTTTCACTTTAGGCCTCCGCCGCCGTGTGCAAAAAAAAAAAAAGGTTCAATCAGTCAATTTCAACTTCTCGCAGGGAAAAAAAAAGATCTTGCAAAATTGGAATTGATTGATTGAACTTTTTAGTCCCACCCAGTCTGCCATTACCACTGCAGCCATGCCCACCCAATGGGCCACGCCCACCCAATTGGCCACACCCAGCCAATGGGCCACACCCACCCGGCACTCGACGATGCATACGTGGGTTTTGGGTTGCAGTTTGGGCACTCAGTCTCTAAAAGGTTCGCCATCACTGCCCTAGACCTTTCTCAATTGTACAAGCTTGGATCATTGTTACTCCAACAACAATAAGATGTAGCTGATATCATTCTCTTATGTTTGTTCCTATATCTGAAAAGCATTTTACTTCTACACAGCTATACCTCTTCTGACTTAATACAGCTCTACTTTCCTGTTGCACAATATGGTGAAATATCTGGCTATAGAACATAAGAGACACTTTTCTAAATATGTGGCAGCTTCTGAGCATCCTCTTTCCTACAAGTGGGATATACACCTACAGCTATACTGTATAAATTTTATATCCATCTGTATGGATGTCATATGTATTCCTGGTCTTGATATACATACAAGGGGTTTGGGATCTGATACCGAGAGCACTAAACTGTAACCTAAGGGCTATATTAGTATGACATGCTTGCAAAGAATTAATCATAGCAACTGTATTCAAATAAGTTGTTCTACAGCAGGGATAGAGTACTTCTGTACTTTCAAAAATAGTTGGTTACCAATCCCCACAGCTTATCCTACAGTATATGATATTTGGGAAGGAAGCAAAGGAATCATAGTTGAATATTAGAAGGATGCTTCAAATGTCTTCAGCTTCTGATTGACAGGTTACTTGGTTGTCTGCTTAGATCTTGATGGACAAGTGATGGTGCGTATACATTCTGAGGTCCCAATTTTTTTCCAACTATGGGGCGCTTTTCTATCCTACCCATCCCCATTTTGTCTTAATGACATTCACAGGCAAAAAATGTTGTTTGGCAGAATATATGTTAGGCCTCTGGCTGAGTTACACTATGGCATGAAAAAAGTTGTAATGACAGGTTCACGTGGAAGGTATCACTGTCCTCTCCTGGAAATTCCTGGCAGCCCTCTTCCAAACTGGTAAAAATAATGTGCTGTGACAACAAAAATATTGTCCATCCAAGTTTAAATCTTTTTTCTTTAAATTCAATTATCAACTTGGCCAAATGTGTAGCTGACAGATTTCCTGAATGTTTGGCCCGCACTAAAGACCATGTTAAATAGTACCCACTTGCATTCAGTCTAAATTTATCTAAATATTATTGTCATAGTGTGTATTGAAAACGTGTAACTTGACAACAATAAACTTACAAGAGTAAAGTAATCTGCTGATTACATTGTTTGGAGCTTAACTTGCCAGCACATGAAAACCAAAACTATCCTTTTCCTTTCCTTGAATAAATAGCAATTAAAGCATGTAGAGGAAATGTTCATAATATCTAGCAAATGCATAATTGCTGGCTATGAACTATTAAGCGCTCTTTCCTAAACTGAGTTTTAGATATAAAAATAGATAGTGGAGATTTTTAAGGGAAAGGGGGACGAGAACAATAATATTTGCTATGATATATTTACATTTTTAACATTTATTGTTCCCATCAAAGTACATATCCACCAAGTATTGAAAGTGCAGGCAATAAATGGGATAGCTAGTTTTACATTATTAGCATAAAATTCTGTGCATTAAAAATAAATACACCTGATTTTATGCTCAGCCCAGAAAATTCATTTCCTTACAGAAAGAGAAGCAATATGAGAATTGTAGGCTGAAGCTGTTCTATGATAGTTTGGCAAGGAGTATACATAAAAGAACATTAATTAAGTAATAGTACAGTATTAGATTGTTTTCAAAGCCTTCAATGTCAACAGGCAAATCAGAAGCTTGCTGCTTAAGATTTTTATCAACCCCTCCTGTGTATATTCCCCAGCCACAGAAGCATTGTTGGTTGATACTATCCCTGAGGTCTTTTTCGTAGTAGCATCCTGATTGTGAAACTCCTTCCTGAGATGAAATTGGCTCTTTTATGTGTTTTAGAGAGCAAAGTTTGCTTTGCTTTGTTAGATTTTATTTTAACAATGCCCCGAGATTGCTTATCTTATTCTATGCGGCATTAGAAAGCACAGTAAACTATTACTAATGGAAGAGAGTATATGTAGCTTGGGGTTGAGTCTTTGATGCTCTCTGAGCTTAGTTATTTGGTTTCATTACCCAACTAAGTAACATAGTGCAGAGATCCCCAACCTTTTGGGCACTAGGGAGCAGTTCTGTAGAGAAAGGTTTTTCCATGGACCGGAGAGTGTGAGGTTTTGTGTGCTGCCTGCATCCCACGGATGGGGCTTTGCTTATTTGTGCAGACCGGTTGCTGGCATGCCATGGCCCGGTAACGGTCCATAGACCGGGGGTTGGGGACCCTTGACATAGTGCACTGATGATGTTCCTTAGTGGGGTAATGAAATGTCTGCAAGCAAACAAGTTCAGAGAGCACCAAGGATTCCACTGTAACAGTATCAGATTGTTTAAAAAAAACTTCAGTGTCAACAGGGAAATTAGAAGCTTACTCCTGAAGATATTTATCAGACCTCTTGTATATATTCACCAGCCACAAAAGCATTGTTGGTTGATACTATCCCTGAAATTAGTTTTTTATGTGTCTTAGCAAGCAAAGATTGCTTTGCTTTGTTAGATTTTTTTATTTTAACAATGCCCCGAGATTGTTTACCTTATTTTATAGTATTCTTTGTAATGTATATCTTAGGTTGGGTTTTATGAATGATACTGCAACAGTGTTCATTGTTACTATACAATGAATGCTGTGAATATTTGAATGGTATTTATATTGCATATTATTTTAAGCACCTGTTAGGAAAGAGTCCATATAAGGAAGCCAATCAAAATTTCTACGAAACGGAATTACAGTATCTGGCAGTTTCCCTAAACCTGGTATACTCCCAGTATTGTATTATATTGTATTATATTATTACAGTATGTTATATTGATTTATTGCTGAAACTCCCCAAATTCTCAACAAATATGTTGCCCCGGAGGAAAGAGAAGAGCACATGTCCTTCACATTTCTTTTATTTAATATACCTCTCGGTTCTTTTATAAGTGGTACTAGTCAGTATACCTGCCACCTATGTTTCTTCTTTTACCTACTAACACCACAGCTCTTACCTAGGTTATATTTTGTTCCCTAATAGCTTTCTTGACTATCTTGCAACCCCCACCAAGTATCAGATAACTGGAGAAGGCAGACCCTGAGAAACCCTCAAATAATTTAAGCTGGAAGTAATAATCAAAGTCTGTACTTTTCTCCCCCTTTGCTAATAGTACATCTGCTCTACTTTTCTCCCATCTCAGACCCACCTTTTTCACACACAAGACATACACACAGGAGAGAAAAGCAGAATCATAGATTTGTAGGAAATCATTCATATCGTCATGTTCAGTACAAATATATCCAATGTATACCACATTCCATTTCTGCAGCACCACTTTTCCTACAGCCCTGATAATAGAGAAGAAAAGATAAAGGGACAGTCCTGAGTCAGCTTCAACTCCTGATAATTATATGGACACAAATTTATGCAAAGCAAAGGTATGGAAGTGATTTGCCATTTGTCTTCTTCTAAGAAGTTATTCAAGTTCAATTTACAAGTCTAGATTAGAATTGAGTCTATCTTTGGTGGCCTCTCATCCAAGTACTAACCAGGCCAAATCCTTCTTAGCTTCCAAGTTGTTCAATAAACAAGCTAAAGCGGTATACAGTAGATATAGAAAGCTAGTTTGTTCTAGTGGGTTAAGGCACCAGGTTAGAAACCAGGAGACTGTGAGTTCTAGTCCTGCCTTAGGCGTGAAAGTTTTGGATGACTTTGGGCCAGTCATTCTCTCTCTCAGCCCAGCACAATTCACAGGGTTGCTGTTGTGGGGAAATAGGAAGGAAAGAGTATTAGATAGGCTTGCGACATTATTTATAAAAAGTAATAAAAGTGGGATTAAAAAAGCCCTAAAAATAAAAAAAGGTCAGAAAATGTTAGCTACCAGGCAAAAATAAGAAAAAAAATATTGTATTCTTGATGATCTCATAAGCGAGATCATGTGATTCTTTTGGTAACAGTATAGAAAGTATTGTATTGTTTTCTTGTGGAATGCTTTTTTAAGCAACAAGATTGGTTTGATATCCAAGTATTAATACTGCCTTGCTTATTTTGTTAAGATCAGACAATATTGATGGTGCTGCCATTTAGCTAGGTAAGAAATATACCTCCTTAAAAGAATGAAAGTCAGTAGAAAGAAATGATCCCCCTTCAATTTTAAATTTCCATTACCTGCAACCTCCTGAATAGACTTTAGCTATGAAAATAGCCATGGTTGCAGTATAATTTGCTTGCTCTTACAAGCGCCTTGGCTGGCAGGGAATCAAGTATAGTATATTAAAAAGGGGAGCACACAGATTGATTCCAGCCAATAATGGACTTGATGCCACTGTTGACTGCCTCTTCTCAAAAAGCCACATTATGTCAAATTTATTTCCAGCTGAATATCCCTCCTTCCTCAATTATCCTAATCATTTAAATACCTATTTTCCTGGTGGAGACTGCATAAATTGTGTTATTCAGTTTGTCATTATTAGGGCTTTCAGGCCATGGGTCAGAGGAAAACAGTACTATAAACTGACCAACGCAGCAGAATACTGCATACATATTTTAATTTATATAAAATACAAAGTTAATGATAACACTATGCAAATGCCCTTGTGTCTGCTTCCTCCGGCAACAGCAGCAGCAGGGGCCAGGAAAAAATTCATTTTATATTTATTTACATTTAAGAAAAATAAATAAATAAATATGGTTTAATGTTCAGTTCCTATTCAATCAAGTATTTAATAATCTCAATTTTCTATTTCATTAAACTGGTCAATTTATTGATAGATTTTGAAGGGCCAGGGGGGCCCTTAGGTTGTCTATACTTATTTTACCTTATCATGCTGGTTAAATCTAATAATTTGACATCAGGTGCTCTGGCTTCCCACTCTTGCTACCATAAACCTACATCCAGAGCTCTTGCAAGAACATGAGCGAGAGGCTAGATGAGGAGACCTGAACTCATTGGTAGCTTCACACTGCAATGAACAAGGACATGCATTCAATTTTGCAGCTACTACAATTGTTGGCTGAGCTGGGACAAAAATAGCCAGAGAAATAATTGAAGCTTGGGAAACGGGCACCCTGGGTCAGTCAACAGGAGCGCTGATTTACTTACTAGGTACTTAGGAGCTGAGAGCACAGTGGCACAAGGAAACAACAATCAACGACTTAATAGCCAGCCACCAACACCATAATTAACAGCTAAAAGCTAGACATAACCAGGCACCATACAAGCATAATTGGTATAATAGTCCAGTGCACATATTCTGGAGAGAGAGAGATATTCCCTGATGATGAACTCCAGCACGAACCCAAAAGCTTGGAAGAATAAACCTTTGGTTCTGGTGACTGACTCAGATTGGATCCTGTTGCACAAGTGTCTGGGATGATTGTGTTCCAGCAAAGATTTGAGAATGCTGAGTGCTCTTGCCAATCCTACTGTATATCTTCCTAAGATAAAGAGCTTTTTTTTTTTTAATGAAAGCTGAAAATGTCAAGGAGCAAAGTAAAATGACTTGAGAAGGCCAAGCCAATTGCTATGCTATGATAGCAGCCATTGATCTTCTTTTAGCCTCTGATTCCTTTGTGTAAGAGATGCTAAGCTGAAGAGAGCTGAAGGGGAAGTATCAATGCAACCAGAAAGTTGTTATCTTCAAAAGAACTCAAATTTCTTTACAGGAGAACTATTAGCAGAAATATATGAAATATCCGATTTAGTCAATAAATACTTAATTCTATAGCAGAGGTCCCCAACCTTTTAGGCACCAGAGACCGCTTCCATGGAGAGAGGTTTTTCCGCGGACCGGAGGGTGCATGGTTTTGTGTGCTGCCTGCATCCCACCGATGGGGCTTTGCTTGTTTGTGTGGACCAGTTGCTGGCATGCCACGGTCCGGTACTGGTCCACGGACCTGGGGTTGGGACCCCTGATCTATAGGATAGGAGGAATGGTGTCTTTTCAAGAGAATAAAATCTTAACATCCTGGCTATCAACAAGTTCTAAGTCCACATGGGCCAGGTCAAAGATCTGTGAGAGAAGACATTCTCACAATGTACTTGATGATTCCACTTGGAAGGCATGTTTCTCAAGACTTTGAAACGCTCGTGAGAACCTATTTGAATGTTTCACTAATAAAATGAGAAAACTAATTTTGAAGTAAAAACATGTTTTAATAATACTCCTTATTTTTTTCCTTTCATTTAAGATATTGACTATAAATCTTAATTTGCTATATCAACTTGCACACGGTGGTTTATTTCATCAATATCTAGCATGAGGTTTGTTAATGTAAATCCTCAGTCAGGATTCAGATCTGGGTATGGGACAGAAACGGCGTCGGTTGCACTTTTAGATGACCTCTGGCGTGGGTGGGATGGGTGTACTACATCCACCTTTTCCCTACTTGACCTCTCAGGGGCTTTCAATACCATCAACTAATCAATCTGAATCATCTCAAAGAATTGGGGGGTGGGTTGCATGATGTTCACCCCCTTCCTTCAAAGCAGATTCCAGTTGGTGTTGATCAGGAAGAGAGATCCCATCTTCAGCTCCAGGGTTCGGTGCTTTCTCTTCTCCTCTTTAACATCTACATGAGGCCCTGTGTGAGGTCATCTGTCACTATGAGGTAAGGCAGGGGTCCTCAAACTTGGCCACTTTAAGACTTGTGGACTTCAACTCCCAGAATTCCCCAGCCAGCATGGGAGTTGAAGTCCATATGTCTTAAAGTGGCCAAGTTTGAGGACCCCAGGGGCAAGGTATCATCAGTATGCTGATGATAATAATATATCTCCACCCATAACAATTTAAGTGATGCCATGAATGTCTTGCTCTAGTGTCTGGAAGTTGTGAAGAGATGGGAAACAACAGGCTTCAGCTGAACCCTGGCAAGTGAGTAGGCCCACCGGCTCCAGGCTTTGCCATCTTTGTTGCTGGATGGGATTGCATTATCCCAGATTGACCCAGTGCACAATCTGAGGGTCTTCCTAGACTCATAACTCCTTTTCACAAAGCAGGCGGTAGCCATGGCTAGGAAGGCCTTTGCATAGCTTTATCTGGTGCACTGGTTGTGCTGTTTGCTGCATCAGCAAGCTCTATTTACAGTCACCCATACCCTGTTCACCTCCATATTGAACTACTTCAATGAGCTCTACATGGGGCTGCCCTTGAAGAATATCCAGAAGCTTTAGTGGGTAAAGAATGCAACAGTGCAGACAGTTTTGTTGCTGTTGTTATTGTTAATTGCGAAGTCGTGTCTGACCCATCGTGACCCCATGGACAACGTTCCTCCAGGCCTTCCTGTCTTCTACCATCTTCTGGAGTCCATTTAAGCTCACGCCTACTGCTTCCAGCCACCTCATTCACAGTTATATATACATATTATATTTCTGCTTCACAAACTGTATTAGCTGTCAGTTTGCTTCCAGGTCCAATTCAAGGTGCTGGTTTTAAATTTTAAAGCCTTTCATGGCATGGGACTGGGTTATGTGCTTTATGGAGCATTCTTCCCCTCAAAATTAGATTGGCTCCATCCTTTTTGATAATTTGTAAAGCTCTGAAGTTTTGGCTGTTGTCAGGCCTGAAACTCCCTGGCAATTTGCTACTTGTTCAGATGGTTCCATTCTTCAGGTGGCCATTTTAAACCTCTCTCTCTTGTGGTTTCTATCTGTCATTATTATCATCATATGCATTAATATGGTTTTTCATGTTGTATAACGTTTTCATTTTTTTGTTTTTATCTGATTGTGGTTCACCACTCAAGAGTCACCTTTGGTGAGATGGCAGGTTATATAATCTGATGAATAAACAAAAGGAGTCTCAATGTTTTTCAATATTTAATTGCAGTGAGGTCTGGAAATCTATTTTCACAAAGAGAAGGCGATGAAAATGGTAGCAAGGCCTTTCGTTGCCTTTTCACCAAAAGTTGTATTCTTTGTGAACTTTCATCCAAAATTCTTCTGGTGTGTTTTCCCAGCTGTTTCAATTTGACATCTGAGATGGTATCTGCCAACATCTCTTCATTATTGGACAAGCTACATGTACAGCTAGAATATGGTGGTAAGAAACATTGAATCCCAGAAAGGTTTACAAAACACCTTCTAGTTGTTCTGGAAATCCTGTCATGTTGAAAAAGCACCACAATATGTGGTGGACAACCTCATGCTGTATTCCCTTGGGATAATCTGTAGGAGGATGCTTGTCAACAAAGGTGGGGCTGAAACACATGGGTGAGACCAATTATTGTCTCTTTTTCAAATATTCCTTTTTTATGTCTTTTATATCTTCTTCCTTTGTTCTTCCTTCCAGTGTAGAAGTGACTGGACTGCAAGGAATATAAATCCTTCCATTCCCCACCATCCAGTCAGAGCTGAAGAAGCTTCTTGGATGAGAAGCGAAACGTCCTCAAAGAAAAACAAGGAAGTCCAGTTGCCTCTTGAAAAAGCACCTTTGGGACAACCATGACCTGGATGATTGAGAATCTCCATAGATACCTAGTTGGGTAATGAAACCTCTGCAAGCAAACAACCAAGCTCAGGGAGCACCAAGCATTCTACTATATTTCGCACTCAAGGAAGTTTGACTAATTGATTGAAATATACTTTTAAGACTTACTTCTGATATTGCACTTCCCTACAAACTCCCCATTTATTGGATTTGTTAAACAAAAACAAAAGAAGAAAAATCTAAGACGGAGATAGGACACAATGAGAAGAAAGTTGCGGACAGGAATCTCAAGTCAACATTGTGGTCCTGGTCTCTCAGAATTTTCAAAAGAATCTAGCCCTGTCATCTAAAAATAGAGGGATCATTGAAATGAATTTAGTCCTAGTCTTTCGCACAAGTCCCCAAATTAAATATCTCTGATGAATATATGTCCACCTACCCAGGATCTGTGTGAAAAAAGGCAGTAGTGTAAAGGGAAGCCTAGTCCTTTCCCAAGTAATAGCAATAAGATAGTAAAATGGAACAGCTCAAACTCTACTCATGTTCACATTATACAGTATAACCTCTGTAAATATGAAATGTATCTTCAAAAGGATATGTCTGGGAACCATGTATATTATGTAATGCTACTTTGGCAACTGCTTCCCTGGTACTGCCACTTGACAGCTATGATTGCATCTCAAGACAAAGAACAGCAGTTGCTGAATGTGTCTTTAGAGTAGAGCAGGTGCCTCAGATGCAATCTTTAGATGCTCTTTTTAGCAGCACATGGACAAACAGATTTACCAACATAGTAATCCTGAATTATCTGAACAAGGAGAGAGATAGTCTGGCTAAACCACATGCACGGAACATCACTAATTTATCTTCCTTGGCATCTAAACCATAGGTCAAGGGTGGTAAGTTTCAGCACATTCAATTTCATTTTTCAGTCTTTGTAAAAAGGGCAAAGGAGATCAGGAGAGTGGCCAAACTGGTGCCGTTGGGATGGACATGATGGCCAGCAACTAATTTAAGAAAGGAGCAGTCGGAGCAGGCCAAGGCTCTAAATTAATTTACCAACAGTCTTTGTAGTAAGACTTTTTTTTTTCCTTTTGAGTGCTGCTATTGCTGCCTGTAATTTTTTAGAGTTTGCTGAACCTGATAGTGGAGACTGAGAAGGAATCCCCATCTAAAACTTTGATATTATAAATGGGGACTGCATAGCCCTATAATGTGGTTGGTTGTTTTGAATTTCATAGAAAAAAAGCGGGACTGTACATCTTGAATAGTTCTGAAAAAATATATAATTTGCTTCAAAGCGATACTACGTGAAATGAATTACTAGTGTGAGACAGTTTTTCATGTTTGTTTGCTTTGTGGATAGAGTTAAAAGGAGAAGATGTGCATCTAATGGGTACTCTAAGATTATGTATTGCAATTCTATTTTTCCTAACAAAAGTATATAAAATACTTAAATCAATATATAGAACTATGGGCCTACAGAGTTAAGATTATGAGCAATATACTAAGTACAACGATCGATTGATATAAATTTCCTGGGTTCAAGAATCCTAGGGTGTACATAGTTCCAGCGGATCAATTGCATATACTCTGCATGTGCCCAGTGGCATCTTTCCTTACAGTGACATAAAAATGTTCTAGGAACTAGCCATGGTCCTGAGAAAAAATTCAGGGTACAAGTTAAAGCTTTGAAAGAATCCCAAGGAATGGAGTGGTGTGCATTAAGGAGAGAAACAACTGAATTTTAAGCAAACATGAATCCATGTGGTAGACAGCCCTTCAGCTAGGAAATGTTTAATCTATCAAAATAATCCTCCTGTATTTGTGACTCCTGACTAAGTATGATCAGAAATGTGCAAACACTTCATTAGGAAGTATTCCTTATTTTCAAGTTATTTAATTAATAAAGCAATGTCTTCTTTTTAAAATTACAGAGGGCTCAGTACCTTACTGGATACTGAGAGAAAACGAGAGTTCAAATACTTACAAGTTGGACGTTTATTCCGGTAACTTGTAACATGCAAGAGAAATTGCTCACACAAGCACACCCACAGTTGGGTTACAGCCCGCCTTCCAGTCTTTTAAAGCAAGATTGGACACATGGCAGTAGAAAGAATATGTGCACTGGGTCCATATGAAACAACATGCCCATTACCCACATTTTGAGTTCAGTCCATCAGTTTACCTGGACCTGTTTTGAGAACAGGTGATTGAGGAAAAAGGGTAACTAAGGAAACTCACCTAAAACATACTCTCAGAGGAGTTAAGAAGGAAGGAGACATATAACACATTGCTAAAGTATCTCAATAAAGTATTCTTGTTTTGAAAGCTGGATCTCAGCTTCAGATTTCCCCACCGAATACTTAATCCCAGGATCCCAAGGGAGCGACGAAAATTCTGCCTTTCCTTTCCCGCACTTGTACCATGCTCAGAAACACTTTTTATTTCACGGCATTTCAAATCACAACACAGGCACGCGCGCGCACACACACACAATTCTGTCCTGCTTTAAACAGCCCTAATCACCTCTGGGCCCATCTGGCGTCCTTGGCCTCCCTCCAAAGTTTATTCTCGCTCTCAATTCCTCTTGGAGAAGGGGGCAAAGCCATTCCCCGGCCCCTGCCTTTGATGGTCTCCCCTCAGAAAAACGCCGGCCAAATCGAGGAGCAGCGCTCCAAACTGAGCAGTAGCGCACAGTGGTGAGATCCGGCGCTGCTTGCCTGGTTATTGGCAAGGCAAGGGCTGGGAAGAATACTCACCATTTCTTGCCTGAGGAGGTGAAGTTTGGTCTCCAGTCTTTCCAGCGCGCTGGAGCCGCCGCCGCCGCCGCCGCCATCGACCATGGAGGCTCGGGGGGGCCGAGTAGCGGAGAAGCCGGCGACGCCAGGCCCTCCGCCGGGCTGCTCCCGGTCCTTTTCCCTGTCGCGGGTGACGGCGGGCTCCTCCCCGCGCAAGGAGCGCGCCAGGCTCTCGGGGACTTTGCGCCCCAGCTTTAGCTCGACGTCCCGCAGGTCGGGCAAGGCGCAATCGTCCATGGCTTTGGGGGCGAAGGCGGCTTTTCGGATTAAGGAACAGCAGCCGCGGAGGGAGAGGGAGAGGGGGGCGGGGGGGTGTTTGACGGGGAAGAGCTAAGCCTTCAGCCGTGCCGCCCGACACTCGGCGACCTTCCCATGTTCGTCCCGCTGGGGTTGTAATCCACCCCGGCCGCGACCGTCAGAGGTGGAGCGGGGGACGGGAGCGAGCGGCGAGGCGGCCAGGTGACTCGCCGTAGGAAGCAGCCCGAGTGGTCTTTCCGGCAGCAGCATTATTTGGCTTGCAAACCCCAGCCCCTGGGTTGCACCAGCTGCGGGCGGGGAGAGGGCGGTTACGGAAAGCGGGCACACTCAAAAGAACCTGCGGGGCGTTGTTATTCTTTCATTCGGGCTGTTACGATCTCGCCTCGGAAGGCAGCCTTGGCCTCGCTTGCTAGCAGCAGCAGCAGCAGCAGCGAAGAGGGCAAAAGGGACGTCTTAGGTAGTAGCCATTCCCCTCCTCCCCATCGCCTCATCTTTAGTACAGGTAGTCTTCGACTTACAACAGTTCATTTAGTGGCCGTTCGAAGTTACAACGGCACTGGAAAAAGTGTCCGATGACCATTTTTTCACACTCGCGACCCTTGCAGCAACCCCCCATGGTCGTGTGATCAAAATTCAGTCACTTAGGCAACTGACTCGTATTTATGACGGTTGCAGTGTCATGTGATCCCCTTGTGTGACCTTCTAACAAGCAAAAGCAATGGGGAAGCCAGATTCGCTTGACAACTGTGTAACCAACTTAGCAACTGCAGTGATTCGCTTAACAATTGTGGCAAGAAAGTTGGTAAAATGGGGCAGATCTCACTTAACAAATGTCTTGTTTAGCAATGGATATTTTGGGCTCAAATGTGGTTGTATGTCGAGGACTACCTGTAGTCTTGTTTTAATATTGGGAGTCAGCGCCTTGGATTAAAGCAGGGGTATCCAATCTTGGCAAATTTAAGACTTCAAGTCCCAGAATTACCCAGCGAAGCCATTCCTCATGGGGAATGGGGCATTCTGGGACTTGAAGTCCACAAGTCTTAAAGTTGCCAAGATTGAACATCCCTGGATTAAAGGCTGTGTTTATGGCATGCCTCTGTTCAGAGCACATTTCGCAACAATTGTGCTATATTCATCCTTCACTTTGAGGCAAATTTGTTTCCAGACAGCCGGTTTGAGTTGTCCCACAAACTGGAAAATTTACACCCCTGCAGCAGAAGGGTCAGATGGGGATAGACCTTCTACTCCACAGCCTGGAGAAGAGGCCTGCTCCCCTATTTTACGTTAACCTGCAGCTAAATGTTGCCAACCATAAGTTTGATCTCCAAGATGTATCTTCAATGACAATAATCAATAAAGTACATTCCTGATCCATTGCACCTCTAGGGAGAGGTTCTTTCTTCAGGAGCAAAATTGTATACCTGCTCTGTACTTTAAGGGCGCACAACTGAAGCTTGCAACAAAATATGGCAGTGTAAAAGGTGCCTGGTGGGTGTTTT
This sequence comes from Azemiops feae, assembly GCA_023970755.1. Taxonomy (NCBI): domain Eukaryota; kingdom Metazoa; phylum Chordata; class Lepidosauria; order Squamata; family Viperidae; genus Azemiops; species Azemiops feae. The sequence continues at coordinate 276,419 of JALGBA010000476.1, read as the reverse complement.
GATTGCTCAACCAACAGTGCCTTTCCTTAGGATACTTCATTCCATTTTTTTTTCTCTTGTTTATCCGCCAGCAATAAGTTATTGGAGCTTCTGGGATCGCTTGTGTTATTGAATTCTGCAACCTGTCCAGTTTCTTTCAAACTTCTGATACCTTCCCATCAGTGCACTCAGGAAATGAGATTTGCAGACTTTCTTAAGATGAAACCCTACTGGGAATTCAGCTGGAGATAATCACCATCTAACTTCTTGTTGTACTATAATAATACTATATTATCAAGGGCATTTTCCTGCATCACTCCCAAATTATGGAATGCACTTCCTAAGGAATTGTGCTTCAGTCCAAATTTTCCATCTTCCTTTTCAAACAGAAACTTTTCATTGGATTAGCAAATGTTTTAGCTCAAAACCAACAATTAGGTTTAATTGTTCCATATTCTGTTTTGGTATTTCTGCCCTAAGGAAACTTGACAGTAAATTGAAATAATAATAAACCTTAAAGATATATTTGAGAGAGGAGAACTAATGATTTTAAACAACAACAAAATAAAAACTGAGCCAAAGTGTTTTCTAAACTGAAAACTCATAATATTTTCATGTTCTCTCTTCCTTAAAATTCCTGTTGAAAATCCATTCCTTGCACTGAAGCTTAAGCATTAAACTAGGTGTAGGATTTCAAAGTTTAATTACATCAAAACACAACCATAAATTATATTTTGCATTTCAGATACAAGAATATTTGATTGAGTGATGATGACAGGGATAGTTTAACTCTTCTCTTATCTGAAACAGCAACTAGATTTGGAGGAAATTCCCATTGGATTTACGAAGACCAGTTTCATAAAACAAATATTTATAGCCCAACGAAGGGGAAAAAAGGTAACAAATGAAGTTGAAGGACCATGCAAGGTTTGTCTCCGATGGTCACCATCTTCCATCCATCTCAAGCCACCAGTTAGCTGGTTTTGTATTTTATGGGCTAGAAAAAAATTCCATTTTATATCATGCCATATTTTTCCAAGTAAGGTAAGACCAGAAACTTTCTTGTTAAAGGCTGCTTCTTTGGTGTATATCCTAGGCAGAACTGGTGAATCCATTCATTGATTTATTTTGTTTGTACATTAAGAGTAATTTATTTCCCCAAAGTTGTCTGTAATGAGGGAGACATATTGGAGAACCTAATTCCCTTGAGACATGGAAATTAGGTACATTTTTAATTAAATGTTTCCTGGAATTGGGTATGTCTAGTTTAATGAAAAGAAGAACTACTGGTGACATGATAGCAGTGTTCCAATATCTCAAGGGTTGTCACAAAGAAGAGGCAGTCAAGCTATTCTCCAAAGCACCTAAGGGCAGGACAAGAAGCAATGGATGGAAACTAATCAAGGAGAGAAGCAACCTAGAACTAAGAAGAAATTTCCTGACAGTTAGAACAATTAATCAGTGGAACAACTTGCTTCCAGAATTGTGAATGCTTCAACACTGGAAATTTTTAAGTAGAGATTGGAAAACTATTTGTCTGAAATGGTATAGGGTTTCCTGCCTGAGCAGGGGGTTGGACTAGAAGACCTCCAAGGTCCCTTCCAACTCTGTTTATTCTATTCTGTTCTGTTCTGTTCTGTTCTGTTCTGTTCTGTTCTATTCCCATTCCCATTCCCATTCCCATTCCCATTCCATTCCATTCCATTCGTTCTTTACTTGATAGATTTTTTTATCTTGCCTTTCTTCCAAGATCTCAAGGTGGCTTAAATGGGGATCCTCAGTTCATTTCACCCTGAAAGCAACCATGTGGGACAGTTTGGGCTGAGAGAGAATGACTGGCCTAAAGCTACCAAGTGATTCCCTATAGTTAAGGTGGATTTGAGCCCAGTCTTCTCCGATACTAGTTTAACATTTTAATCACTACACCACATTTGTTCTGCCATATAGCATTTTTCTGAGACTTGTCACTCAAAACATGAGTTTTTACATTGCCATTTATATGTAGGGTATATGCTGCAGGTGTTTGCAGTGCCAGGGGTAATTCAGGACCATTTGTACATTTATCTGTCCAGATCCTTGAGCAATTTCCCTTTTTCTTCCTCTTGTGTCTCTCTTCCTTTGCTCATTGCCTCCCAGAGTGGATTGAGAAGATCATCATACAGGTAGTCCTCATTTAGTGACCATAATTGAAACCAGCATCTCAGTTGGTAAGTGAAGCAGTCATTAAGTGAAACTGTAGCTCTGCTTATGATCTTACTTTAGCTTTCCATTATAGATTTACCAAGGTCATAAACCTAAGAACTGGTTGCAAACATATTGCACTGGTTGCAGTGTAATAAATGCAAATGGTTGCTATGTAAAACAGTCGCTAAATGATTGGTGAGTCAGAATATCCTCTTTCCATAACTGGTTGTAACATGCCATGGCTCATTTTGGCCACACCGATTTCCTGTGTGTCTGACTCAGTAAGTGTGTCACCCTTAACTAAGAATTGGAACTAAATCTTGGGCCTGATATATTTGCTCAGTGTATCTTTTCTTTTTTCCACTCATGGAAAGAAATAAGAGGATTCCTTGAGCTGACTGCATTATTGCTAAACTGTGGGGAACAGGCTGAACAACTTTACCTGATCTTTTATTTGTTTTTATCTCACATGGGCTGCCCTTTAAAAGAATAGCAGCTAATCTGCCATGGCTTTCTTTTCTTGAGGTCTCAGCAGTGTATACAAGATGAAAACATGATAGGTTCTTGTCTTGAAAAACAAAATACTGTAATCTGAAACAACACAAGGCATCTAATCTCTTTGCATAATTAAGGCATACACCCATTTTAAAATAACCTGTTACATTTACATACAAAGGCCAAAATACAACATGATAACAATCAGCCAAGTATACTGACGCCCAATAGTTTTTTTAAAAAAAAAAACATCATTTTTTTTGCAATGGTACATGCATTTTAAAACTTTGCCCTTTTGCTGATCTATAATCTCCTCTTTCTCTCTTTCCATACCTGCACGCCTCTATAATTACATCCACCTCACACACACACACACACCGGCTTTTTAGTTTGCAGTTGCCATGGCTGCATTTTTGTGTGTGTGTATGTGTAAAAGAAGCAATGACAAAATTTGGACACCAAATCCATCTCATTGAATAAGCTCTTTGGGGTCATTCACTGCATACATGAATGACTGGATAGTCAGTGGGGAAAGCAGGACACTGTCCTTGATCCGAACCTGCAAGCATATTCTTGCTGTCCCTGGTCCACCCTACTCAGATAGAACAGAGTGTCCTCTTTGGACCCAGCTCTGTTGTGTGTAAAGCACAGCTACGGTGAATTATAAGATCCTGAAGGATTATTTCCCTCAAGTTCTCATCAATGTCTCCCTCTCTTTCCACCTAAGATGTTTTCTGGATTTTTTTTCTTTCAGTAACGAGCCACACTTCAGTTTCCATTGAATGCACTGCTGGAAGGCCTTGCTCTGGGATCAGAGGGGAGGGAACATAGCAGTTTCAGCCTAAAGTGGCCAATGAATATTGGTTTATTCTCAACCCTCGGGTCAACTGATTACACCTATTCTGACCACACGGAATAGTAGATAGAGAACCAGTTTAGTCTATTGGTTAAGGCACCAGGCTAGAAACCAGGAGACTGTGAGTTCTAGTCCTGCCTTAGCCATGAAAGCTGGCTGAGTGACTTTGGGCCAGTCACATTCTCTTGCTCAACTCACCTCCACAGGGTTGTTGTTGTGGGGAGAATAGGAGGAAGTAGTAGTATTAGGTATGTTTGCTGCCTTGAATTGTTTATAAAAAAATAATCAAGGCGGGATATTAAATAAAAAAAATGATTGGATTTTATCCATGGGGGAAAATGCTAGGGTATGGGGGGGGGAATCATGTTTTTAAGAAGAAAGTGGACAGCCATTTGTCTGGAATGGTACAGGGTCTTTTGCTTGAGTAGAGGGTTGGACTAGGAGACTTCCAAGGTCCTGTTATTCTGTATTCTGTACTTCTTTAATACTGGAACAACTGTAGATGACTTAAGGCTGCCTCAGGTATGGACTGGGGAACAGATGAAAGAGTTATTATTCACCTTATCTTACTGTATGTTATTGGGTCAGTTTTAGATTGGCTGTTTTTTTTTTTTTTTTGCTGTTTTGACTGCAGCGGCATAAAAATACATTCGCTCATATATAATATGGAAACACAGCAGGAAAAAACTGGTTCTTGGGGCATATTTTTGAGGAAAGGTTCTGTGTCTCAAGACCTTAATGTGTATTATTTATACCCCAAAAGGAGATTATTCTCCTCTCCAAAAATGGGGATTAAATAGGGGCCCCTCATCAGCTGCCATGCCTAAGTTTTTTTTTTAGGATATCAAAGGTGATTCTCCCATCTTCAGTTAGTTGGGAAAAAGTAGATTTTCTTTCAAGTAAATTCAGTGCAAACGAAGAAACAGAATCTTTGAGCTTCTATTTGTGGTTATTTTTATGCCTTGCAAAGATTGTAGGGTAAAACATGGAAAAGATTAAAACAAAATTCCCTCAGCGTGCTGCCCTCCAGTCTCACAATTTTCAGATTCCTTCAATGTTAGTTAAAGCTACTGTATATGACTAAGATGCAAAAATAGAAAATGTTTCTTTAAGCGTAAAATAATGCCTTTGGCAACAGACTTTCAAAGTTTGTTCATTCATGGCAACAATGTTGAGTTAACAGCCTATGACTACACTGAGGTTTACTAGTATGAATGTTGTAACTGGCTCACGGTTCAAAAGCATCTGACTTAAGATCAATTGTGGTACTACAGTAATGGATGTTAGCACGGATACATTTTTCCTCCAGAGAGTCATAATCTCGAGATTTCCACCTTTCATTTTTTGAAACAAGTTTCTAGCTGTCTTAGAAGATGAGACAGGAAACAAAATAAAACACTGTTCCATCCATTTGTTTTGTAGGAATTGCCTGCTCTTACCTCTAAGTGTATTTAGTTGGTAAATGGAAGTCTAATCATTAACATAAAGACTGAACCTTATTGTCTTTTTCCACACTTGGGAGGACCTTTTAAAAAAAATTTCCATGGTGATCAATGGTTGCCACCACCTTAAAACAAAAACATTAATGGAAATCTAGGAAGGATTTTAGAGTAACTGTGGTTGAACAGTAGCATATTCCTTTCCCCACGCCCAAAATTTAAACTAGTAGCAAGTACAGGAATTCCTATCTTTGTAACTTGGGGTATCTCCAATTAGGAAAAAAATCAAGATGGCAGCTGTGACCATGTTCTTGAAGTTCCAGTCATTTTTTTACATTTGTAATATCCATTTAAAAAAGCTGGGCTTTTTCCCTTTTAAATTTCTGAACATTAAACATGTATTCTTCTAGCTGCAGATAATATTTGCCATTTTTTTCCTGTACAGTGTGGCAGGAAGTAGGAGGCACTTTCTCCTACCAAAGTAATCCAAGTCTTCTGGAGGATTTTTTTTTTAAAGGTAATATTAGGACAGAGAATTGGAGTTGACTTTAAAATGTCTAACTTATTAAGTACTTGAGAAGTTTGTGATATATTTACATGTGACTATGATGTATTCAACGAAGTTGCAAATTTTACCTTGTCTTGTCTCTTGGATAGAGCTTCTTTCCTTCCTTCTCTTAGCACAGACTCTGAAGTTTAGGCAGCATGCCAGATACCTGCTCAAAAGTTAATATTTGGTTTCCAAAACCAATTCTATAGTTGATGAACTTTCCACATGCTTTGAATGTGAGGCACTCTTAGGCAATTGCGTTCTAATGGTACAAAAGTCATCGTAGTGGGATCCTCAAGAATGCTGCCGATAACAGTCTAGTGTTAGCTGAACAAACTTATTCTTGGCAATCAGTGGAACCTGGATGTTGTTCAGGGCTGAATCCAAAAACACATCAAATTGTGAACCTGACTTTCAAAGAAGATATAATCCTATTCAACAAAGATTGAACACATATTCCTTGCATTGCCTTTTGACAGTTCATAAGTCCTCCTGACTTGTTGGAGATTAAAATTTCTTTACCTTCATACATTGCTTTACTGATATCAGGCACTTATTTGGAGTGTGAATAAACTCTTAGGAATTCAACCCTCACCTGGAGATTTGATCCATGAGTGGAAAGTTACTGTATTTGTATCCCTGATCTATCCACCAAGAAAAAAAAAGAGTTTTATAAAAGACTGGACTTTATGGTTTTGCTGAAAATAAACAAGAAATGAATTGGTGATCGGTAATATTCACCATTTAGTACCTGTACAATATAGCAGGAAGTAAGAGGCAGTGTCTCCTACCAGCCATATAGTATAGACCAAAGTAATCCAAGTCTTCCGGAGAATTTGGGTTTTTTAAAGGAATCAATCAATCAGTAAATTATTTTCAATTTCCTGATGGAAAATAAATTTTCATGGGAAGAAGGAACTATGATATGTAATTTGGGAGGATGGAAATAGTAATAATTATGTTTCTAACTGTTGCAAAGAAGATCAAAAGTCACTTCTTTAAATACCTTTCTTTTTGTTTCTCTTTTTATTGTTTCTCACTATTACCTTTTTATATTTTTTATTTCTTCTACTTTTTTCTTTACATTTCTATAGTTTAAAATTCTTTTTCAATAAAAATTGTAAAAATAATTTTTAAAAAAGAAGAAAAAAGGAGAAAATCTACATTTCTCAGTTCTGGAAATATCCTTCTTTGGTCCCCAGGTCACTTAAAGATCAAATCCACACCTTAAATAACCATAAATGATGTAAGTGCACAAAAAAACCTGTAGGAGAACATCTGCTAGTTTCACCTTTCACATAACAGGTAATGGAGACTGTATTCCTTTCCCCTTCCCATATATTATCATCTACTGGACTTCAAAAGAGGAAGTAATTTGGCCAAGAAAATAGCTGGAGAAAAGAGATTTGTAGAATGATAAGTGATTAATTTGCAGGAAATAACTTTTTCTTCATATACAATCATAGCTGTATTATGGTTTGCCATTATGATCTAGGCAAATTCTAGTATGATTTTTTTTTTGCTAATTTCATACACTTTTTTTCTACCAAACCTCATGTATCTATTTACATCGAAGCTTGGTGTGTTCTTAGAGGTAGAAAATAAATGTATGAATAGGCATTCAAAATTCACGTTAATGAGTGGCAGCAGCTGCCTATAAAAGTTGATCAGGTCTCTGTCTAAAAATTCTCATCCTTGTTCTGCTGTCAGTTTCACCGAAAGTTCTATTATTTTTGGTCCATAGGTTTCCTTCGAAAATGTTTGAGGTGATACTTAACCTGGCATTACATCATGCTGAAATGGATATCTGTGTGTGTGTTTGGGGGAAAATATTTGGTTTCTAGAGGCAGCCTCTATATTTTTCAGCTCTTCTTTTTGTTCTGATGTAACCAAGTAACTTCTAATTATTTAAGTCTGTGCTGTTTAAGCTTGTAAGTTCCAAATGTGAATACAAAGGTTTAGCTTGCTAATGAGTTGAGCAGGTCTCCAACCTATATATGGAAGTATCCTCTTCCAGTGCAAAAATCAGTGAATGTTTGGCTGAAGTTATACTCAAAACCACATCTCATTTTACCAAATTCTATTGGCTATCAACCTGGAGGCACTTAGATAACTGAAGTGCCAATTCCACTTTTCTTATTTAGGCCAATCATGACCTTATACTTACTTAATTTGTGTCAAGGGCTTTGTTCCCTTTTTTTCTTCAATTTGCTGTGTGTTTTTTTCCAAATGTCTAGCAAAAAGATTTACCCAGCAGGACTTCTTGTAAGAACCATCAGTAGCTTTTATAACTAGAGTCCTAGTGCTTTGAATAATCTCTACTCATTATATAAAAATCTAAGAATCAAAGGAAAATTTCTTTTCTTCTCTTTGCTTCTCATTATGCGTGAGATGTGAAATCTACAGGGCTTTGTCTTATTATGCAAGTATCTATCTCCTTGTTTATCTACCTCTCCCTTTTCTTAAGATTAGGTCATCTCACAGAACATTTTGTTTTTTTCCATTTGATGTGGTGTTCTGTTAAATGTATGAAGCAATGTAAAGTCCTCTGTTTTAGAGGATGTGAGATACTATGACATTCTGTCTTGTATCTGGGCTGAATCATTCACCCATTTGATACTGATGTCTTTCAGTGAAAGAGAGATGGCTCATCATCTATGGTATTGTGTTTTTATGGGTCAAAAGCACTTACTATGTGGCTAGGCAGTCACCAGATTATTCAGAGCTGGAGTGGTGAAGTCAAAAGTGAGTTCACAAGCCATGGAGAAATAAATGATTCAAGTTACATGAGTAGCTTGCAATTTCTCCAGTCTGTTCTTAGATCCTTGAAAAAGAGGATGCGGATTTAAAAACGTCTGTGAGATGTATTCTGTTGACCAGTTTTTGACTTATCCAGCTCGCCTTGCCTGGCTCTGAGATGGCCTGTTTACCATTTTCAGGGGTTATGTTCTCACAATGAGGCCTCTTATTTTGGTGTCAGCCAGAAGCAGGTTGAAATCAGATCAAGGTGATTTGGCAGGAAAGGGGCATTTTCCAGTGAAAACAGAATATAATTTCTTATTTCAATCTAGATATTCATCCAGAGATTTAGCCCACGGGTGTCAAACTTGATCGCGTCACGTGATGTATTGTGATGTATCGTGATGTGTCGTGACATTTTTTGCCTTTGCAGAGCCAGGGTGGATATGGCCTGCATGTGACGCATCCAGCTTGTGGGCCGCCAGTTTGACACCCCTGGTTTAACCACTCTAGTAACTGCTCATAATTTAATTTTATTCATTATTTTATTCATCATTTGTATTGTGCCTTTTTAAAATAATTCACTGTTCTGGGGTTTTACATTTTGGTATATATTTTATATGGTGTTTTTGTGAATATTTTGCATTAATACTGTATTGTGTTATGCCATATGAAACAAACAAACAAACAAATAAATTTAGCTTAGCCCATAGAAGCAATGAGGACATGGCAAACGTCTCAGACAGGACTCTCCTTAGTTTTTTGGACTGTAAAAATCGGGGAAAGATGTACTTTCAATCTACAACGCGGGGGTCTTCAAACTTGGCCCTTTTATGACTTGTGGACTTCGACTCTCAGAATTCCTCAGCCTCTCTCTCAGCTCAACCACCCTCACAGGGTTTTTGTTGTGGGGAAAATAGGAAGAAGGTGTGTTGGATATGTTCACCACCTTGAGTTATTTGTAAAAATAATAAAGATGGGATACAAATAAATAAAAAAAATCAGTCAGTCAATCAATCAATTAATCAATCAATCAATCTGAGCACTGTTTCCCAGGACTAGAGAGGCACAGAGACTGGAGTCCATCAGGCGGGCAATCAAAGTAGGCCTCAGAATTTTGAACTTTCTTCCTTCTTCCTAGTGCTGGACTGCCTCTCTTTCTTTAAAGGTTGGGTGTTCTGCCAGATAATGATTCCTTTTCAGAAAGGAGGGAACAAATGGATTTATACGCCAGCAGGGGAAGAACACCTGGGATCAGCACAGAGATCTTCAGTCATTTGCTTCTTCCTTGTAGAGCAGGGGTCTTCAAACTTGGCCCTTTTATGACTTGTGGACTTCAACTCCCAGAATTCCTCAGCCAGCGTGCCTGGCTGAGGAATTCTGGGAGTTGAAGTCCACAAGTCATAAAAGGGCCAAGTCTGAAGACCCCTGTTGTAGAGTCTTGTTGTGAGTCCTAAAGGAGCCAACATTCTTGCCCCACTCATTCTCCTGCCACTCTGCCAGTCAACTTCTTCAGCTCACTAATCCCTCCAACTCTCTTATAGCTCTTAACCTATCACTGTACCCCTTATTATTTTCTGTATTATTAATTATAATACAGTAATATTATCAGCCTTCTTGCAAAGGTGTAGCAAAAAGACTATTGTAAAGACAGCAGTTTTCAAAACAGCCTTGTGCAGGTGAGAGGAAGGCTATGGGATAAGCCGTCTCATTGTGTCATTGGGATTAGGGTGCTCAGCTGATATCCAGACAATTGGAGGGCCCAGGGACTGAGACAAGGCTTATTGTCATGTATGAATTTATATAATATACTATATAAATATATTGAGGTCTTTCTGAAGTGATATATATCATTTCAGAAAGACCTCAATCTTATGTAGCTCAGTATCAGTAGGGATATAGGAAGGAAGAATCCTGCTTGGCTATAAAGCCTTTTAAATCTAAGGTGACCAAAGAATTCTTAGCAACATTTATTTGGGGAATTTGATAAAACATACTCTTCTTAAGCTATTTTATAGTTTAAAGAGCTGGAATGAGCAGAAAATATCCATTGGAATGGAAAGGATCCCTTGGAAGTATTAGGTTCCTGAAGTAAAGCTCAGCTCTTCAAGTATTTGACCCCATGGTCAAGATCTGCTTTCTTGCCAGAAGCTTCAGTAACATCACATGTTTAGATCAGTTTCTTACTTATAGCAAAAATGAAGCCATATTAACACAGAAGATCCACATTCTATAGTGCAATGTAACAATCATTTACCTATTTATCTGTTAAGATTTATGTTCTGTACTTCATTCAGGAACTCAAGGTGACATATATAGAGTTCTGTCCTCCCACTTTTCCATAACAACAACTTGTGAGCCACTGTATATTAGATTCAGTGAGAGTGACTGACCCAAGGAAATCCAGTAAGTTTCTAAGGCTGAAGGTAGACTGGAACTGGGACTCCTTGGTACCTGTCTGAAACTCTAAACCTCTCCATTTATTCAAGAGTTAAATTATAGGCATTTCTGGACTCATATTTCTGGGTCAATTGTATTGGCTGTTCCTTCAAAGTCAAAGAAGAAGGTGGCTATGTTGACCCAACAATTCTCTTGAGTGTGGGAACTGCTGATTCCTGTCTCACCAGCTTCTCTCTTAATAGACACTCCTGTATCAGATTTGAATGCTTTTTCAATCCCAGTGGTTATATAACAATGGGAACACATAGTCTCTTCCTTGTTCTAAGTCTGACTTCTGAAATGGGAAAAAAACAAAACAGGGTGTGTATGAGGTGGAGAAGAAGAATGATTTTTTGTGCATCAAGATTGTGATCTCAGCTCATGAAAATATATTGCAGATCCAAGATTATGTTCCAGGACTCTTTTATTGGAAGAATAAATAGTGGATCTTGGCATTCTAATGAAAGAAACATTGAGGATCCAATTGTGCAGGTCTGATAAGACCAAGCCCTTAAAATATGGAGGTCCAACCTTTTGGCATGCCTGGACAACATTGAGTGAAGAGTAATTGTCTTGGGTTGCATATAAAATATATAATCTAGTTAATGTGTAGAAATCACATAATGATGATAAAAGTTTATGAGCTTGTGGAGCATCATTACTAGCTATCCAGGGGCACATACTGCCCGTGGGCTATGGGTTGGACATGCTTACCTTACACTTTTGTCTCTGGATGAAAAGATATACAGATATAAAATACAGAAAAAAACATTCTTAAATACACATTAGCTTCACCAAGAGCACATCTGGCTCACCAGCTTGCTCCCATTAGATCACATCTTGAAGGAAAAGTTGAATCCGGAATTGCATTTGGTTAGGTAAATTTTATGGCTAGAGTCTCATTCTTAATCATAACAGATGCCACTCCTTGAGTCAGCTAAGTGCAATTGGTGAAATCATTCTCAGCTTGAAGAATTTGGCACAGGAATGTATTATGTATGGCAATAGATAAGATCTCATTCCATATCATTAGAGTGATCAAAGCTACTAAATTTCTTTTGTTGTTGAGGAATATGGCATTTGTTGCTTGCACCCTTTTCTTGAGGTTTTATGGATTCTTATGCTTACTTAGCAGGTGCTACAAATCAGATGAACAGGAGGATGAAAGAGCAATCACATAGAAACATAGAAACCTAGAATATATCTGTTATCACACTGTGGTCTATTCATCTGGGAAGTAGGAATAATCATTCCTGATCTTGCAATATTCTTATGTGATAAGAATTACTTCTGAAGAAACATCTCATCCTGTGATCCATGATGTTGTGGTGAGTAATTCTTCTGCAAAGTATATACCTTGAAATGCTGATTTACCTTGAGGAAAGGCTACAGCTTGGAAAGTATTCCAATTTAATAAAACTGATATAGATAGTCCTCGATTTAAGACCACAATTGAGCCCAAAATTTCCATTGCTAAGCAAGACAGTTGTTAAATGAATTTTGCCCCATTTTATGACCCAAGAGCTGTGGTGGCACAGTGGTTAGAATGCAGTATTGCAGGCTAATTCTGCTCACTGCCAGAAATTTGATTCCTTTGATTCTGACTGGCTCAAGGTTGACTCAGCCTTCCATCCTTCCAGGGTCAGTAAAATGAGGACCCAGATTGTTGGGGGCAAAATGCTAACTCTGTAAACTGCTGTAAAGGGCTGTAAAGCACTGTGAAGCGGTATATAAGTCTACGTGCTAGTGCTAAGTGCTAATGCTATTGCTTTCTTGCCACAGTTGTTAAGTGAATCACTGTAGTTGTTAATATGGTTGTTAAGTGAATCTAGTTTCCCAATTGACTTTGCTTATCAAAAGGTCGCAAAAAGTGATCACATGACCATGGGGATGCTGCAATGGTCGTGTGAAAAATGGTCATAAGCCACGTTTTAAGTGCTGCTCATGAATGAGGACAAATTGGTGGCTGTATTTGAGTTGCTGTTATATAACCTGGGGACAAACTACTTTGTTCTATTGCCTTAACAAGGTCTCCAGTTTTCTGCAGCATTCAGAAGCTTCATAGGACTGTGGAGACTTCTCTAAGGCAGTTTGTCTAGTGGCTGCCATTTTGTCCAGACCACAAATGGGAGGACAAAATGGCAGCCGCATTAGGGTTGCTGCCCCACAGGCCGGGGACAACCTGCTTTATTTTACTGCCTTACCAAGGTCTGCACAGTGCTGCGAAAGGTTTCAGAAGCTTCTGCAGCACTATGGGGACTTCTCTAAGGTGGCAAAATGAAGCAATTTTTTCACCCTGTCACATCTTTAGTTTATGGCCCAAGGACACATGGCCTTCCTTCCTTCTACAACCTGAGGTCTGGAGGATTCAAAACGTAAGTGTGGGGCGTGTGGGGATCAGGTTGGGATTGGGAGAGAAAGGTGAGAAGGTGCTGAAGTGGTAAGGGCAAATGACTGCAGGCCCCCTGCAGCTATCATAACTTTGAAATGGGGACATATGGGACTTTTGGGAGGGGGTGGTCTGTAATAATTTCAAATGTTCGTTAAATGGCCTTTTTTCCCCAACCCATTCAAAGCATGAATCTTTTGCAAGAGGTTGCCAGGACATCTAAAGGGAAAATATGGAACAAACTTGTATTCCTAACAGTATCTCCTTTGGCTCAAGAGAGTCCCTTTTCTTCCATAAGACCAATTAGAAAGAGATTTAAATGATTCTGACTTCAGCTGATTTATCAAAGGTGCCCAGTGACTGCTACACAATAGCTGTCATAGCTGCAATTGAATTACTGCTCCCTGTATTGTTCCATGCCCATAGCTCTGTATGGCATTTCAGAATCTGTGACTCTTGTATTCCTGCCTCTTGTGACATCATGGCATCCAAAAGTGCATCCATTTCCTCCTGATTTCCTGACAATGAAAACAGGAGCAGATTCAGAGGTGCGGAAGTTTGTAGGCAGTAAAAGCCTTTACTTCAAACTTGCTAAACAAACAAACAAACAAATAAATAAATGCTGAGATGGAGTTTGGAAAAATCAAGAATCATTCCAAGCCAAAACATCAGAGCAAGGTTCCCATTATTACCTTGCAAATTACTAATTTACACACTTACTGTATTTCTCAGGAGGCAATTCTTAATATTTAATCATTGACTATTGTTAGTAGGTCATGTATACAGGGTCACTGCTTTTTTTATGTTTGAGTCAGTCTTGACTCCTTGTGACTTCCTGGACAAGTCCCTGCAGGGTTTTTTGGCAAAATTTCAGAAGGATTGTCTGCTTCCCAGGGCTGAGAGAGAGAGACTATCTGGCCGAAGATTGCTCAGCTGGCCTTGTGGCTAAGACTGGGCTAGAACTCAAGTTTCCCGGTGTATATTGCACCAAACTGGCTCTCTGCATAGTTCTGGTCTTTTTCATACTTAGTTTTCCAGAAATGTGATATTTGATGAACAGTACTAACAGTATGTGTGTTTTTGTGTGTGTGTGTGTGTGTGTATGTGTATGTATATATATTTCTGTTCAGAAATAGTACAATACCATGAGATTTACTTTAGATAAGCAGGTACAGGTTTGCAGCTAAAATCATTTTCAGTGATTCTCAGAATTTCTGAAAACTCTTCAGAAAACTGTAATAAATAGAGATTTATTTTTCCCAAATTCCATAAACTTTTATGGATAGGTTCAGATTTACTTAGCTACTGCTTTAAGGTATTCTGTTTGAGAAAAGATGCCAATTTTTTTTTGCGCATCTTTTTGTTCTTTCCTACTTTTATATTTATAGAATAGCTGTACCAATATATTGTTAGGTAATTGTGATCAAGAGCACTATATAATTGCAGATGACTGATCATAAGGTGACCAATCGTCCTCCTTTAGGGAGGACAGTCCTTCTTTTGTAAGTCCTCCTACATGTCCTCCTTTTCGATATTTGAAGACTAATCTGTAAATCTTCGTATTCGATCGATGCCGATCCGATCTGTTGCATGTGATGTGATGTATTTGTGTTTGACATGACGATTCGTCAAGGCTCGGTACAGTGTGGCGAGATGCGATTATGAGACGCATGCACTCCGCACAGGATAATTGTTTTGAGAGAGTGCGCCGCGCGCAAGTGGCTTTGTTTACTTCTTACCAAAACACGACACGGCACACACGCACGCATTAGACTTCAATTTATTTGTGTCCTTCTCATTGTAAAAAAGTTGGTCACCTTACTGATCAGTTCTTGGACCTCACTCTGTTTCCCAGTGAGGCCATCTTTGAAATAGTTCAACGAAAAACATCAATATAAAAACAAATTATACAGCATTGTGTATGTGTTTTCTATTGTAAGTATAAAAAGCTACCCTGAAGCCTGAGAATATTTTAGCAAATGAACACGAAGGGGGTAAAATATAATTAATTTGATGGGTATGGACAATTGAGGACAAAGTAACCCTAACCATAAGTGTAACCCTAACCCTATGTGTCTTCCAAAATATTTACTCTGGATATTTGTAATATAAACATTGCTGTAACTTTTCTTCATTCCACATTTCTTAAGAATACGTAAGAAAGAATACTTGGAGACCCTTGAAACAAGTAATATAGACTGAAAGGAGCTAGAGTCGCCTTGAAGCAAGATGGGCAGCAAACAAATCTAATAAATAAACAAAAGCTTATTTACCAAGCTACACATATCCTGTATAGGCATTCAGCATGCTTTGTGTCCTTTAAAAAGTATATAACTATATAATTATACAACTTTCAAAGGTAGGCCTTAGTTCTATAATAATACCTACAGAAGTGGTATGTCCTTAAGCTATAAAATGATTGTTTCCTTAGACACAGAACTAAAATATATAACTGGCCCACTTAGAAATTACAACTAATAGCAGCTCAAATTTAGAATTTATGGAGTGCTGTGCAAGTGAGACCAAACAATAACCACAGTTAATGCAGAACAAGAGAATCTCTAGGGCTCATTCCAATTTCCATGACTCTTTTTCAATTCACAAGATCCTGTAACTCTTTTGAAATCTATTTCTCATTATTCAAAGTGTAAATTCTAGCAGGTGTCCATTTCCTCCTTTTTTTCTCCCGTTGTGCTTGCCCAAATGGGATTCTTCATATTTTTGATGTGCCAGTGGAAGCTTAGAAGCCAATGTGACAGCAAATAATAGGAACGGTTACAGACTCATTCAAATATCTAAAATGTTTCTACTCTGTATGCCAAACTGATGCAAGCTATAACTTATGCAAGTTGAAAGGATTTTGGACCAGAGAAATTGATTTAACTTAGCAAGGTTGGATGTGGATTGGCATTTCTCCAAACAAGGAATTAAAAGAAACACTTGGCAATACATGAAACCTACATGAACAATAATGAAACATACATATTTTAAGGTGTATTTTCTCAGAGAATGAAAAGAATTTACTCCAATCTCTTCTGGAATTGGTTCATAACAACTGTATTTGATTAAACTACTGTCTAATCACAACAGTTAGCATGATTGTAAGGAGTTATAATCCAAAATATTTAGTTTGGGGCTTTAATCCTAACTTCTCCAAATGTTCCAATATTGTTATATGTACATGTTAGGAAGTATTGAGAAAATGTCATTGAGTAACACATGGAGTGTGCAAAGCCAACTTCTGTTGCCAGTATCCCACAAACTGGAAATGAAAAATGGGAATGTGGGTGCAATTTATTTATTGTCAAATTTATTATCCAATTTATATAGCCATCCATTTTACAAAGCAAGTGACTTTGGATGGTGTACAACCAAGCTAAAAAAATTAGTTACTAATTATCAAACAATTATTGTTGTTATTATTGTTGTAAACATATAAAAACAAAGCTAAAAAGAGAAAAATTGGTTGAAGAGATGTAAATAATAACAGAGCCACTTCAATAATTCACTAGTGCCCCGAGGTCCCCAGGCCTGATGGCACAAGCAGGTCTTGAGAAATTTTTGGAAAGTCAAAAGTGATGAAGCCAGCCTCACTTCAGGCGGGGGAGGACATTCCGTAATATGGGGTCACAGCAGAAAAGGCTCGTCGCCTACAGCCCAACAAATGTAGCTCCCTAACCATTGGAACCAGTGGCATTGTTTCTCTGTTGGATCTGGTGGGACAGACAGATGTAATTGGGAGAAGTTGTCCCTAAGACAACCCTGTTCCATTCCAAAAATGATGTTGCTGTATCTAGCTATATCTGTCAACCTCTTATTTCTGCAGCTATTTGATGAAGATTTTACAACCTTCTTTCTAAAGCAGTCTCCATTTTGTTTATTCCTGGCTTGGACTGGACCCTAATGAAGATTTTTCCTTCAACATATTAAAAAAATAAAAAAGCTCCTACTTTTATTGCCAGCTAACCTGTTCCTTGTAGGAAATCTGGAGCACTTAAACAACTGATAAATAATTGTTCATACTTGGGCTTCGCAGCTTGTAATCCCCGGGCTAAATCAACTCTGTAGATTCTATTTGCTCACTTGTAGTCAGTTAGCTTCACGATGGCAAAAGAGAAAGTATGTGACTTGTGTTTAAAGCAATTAGTGTATGCTTCTAAGAAATATCACTGCTAGTGAGATCTCCAAATATCAACTATAATGCTTCTCGGTCAATGTCATAGTCAGTGCTCTTCCTCATATAAATATTTACACTTTCTGATATATTTCTCTATGATCTATTTTCCCCATCTGTGCCCTTTATTTAATCATCAGAAATGTAACATTTTGACAGCACATACACAATGCAAACCCCGTTTTCTTTGCATTATAAATATCATTGAGCTTCACAATCCCTTTGGATCATGTATGAACTTTAGCATCTCACACCGTTTATTTAAGAACAATGCAAATATTACCATCTTTAAGTTCAATTTTAATCCAATAAACTATTTTCTTATTGTTCTGCCCTGTACTGATCCATGCTAATCCTAACTAAACTGAACCTAGCGGAGCTTATTCACTTCAACGTAGACTAGTTGTGGAATATAATCACAATAATATAATTAAATCCATACCCAGGAAGAGGGGATGACCCCCTTGCCCTCAAAACTGGAAAATTATATCAGCTGTGCATGAACGCGACACGACAATTCAGTGCTACAGTTCAGCCAACATAACTAAGGAAAGCCAAGAATTCTGTCCACCAGAATTAATGAGCACATGATTTTCTGTGCTGCTAACCCACTCAAATTCCTCTTGGCTGGACAGATCAAATGTTGTAGAGTTAATAAGAAACCTTTGATCTCTAATGTACTGATATCAGAACAAAATTAAATGAGCTTGAACTAGGGGTGTCAAACTGTCGGCCCACGGGCTGGATGCGTCACACGGAAGCCGTGCCCACTGCATTGCTGGCAATGGCAAAACAGTCCTGATACATCGCGTGATGTCACATAACGTTGTGAGTTTGACATGTCTGTTGACAAATCTGGGGAGACCAAGGTTGTAGTCCACTCTAGCCATTGAAAACCTCAGAGGATTTTGGGCCAGTCTCTCTCTCTCTCTCAGCTCAAATATCTCAAAGAGTTGTTGTTATGGGGGGGAAAGGGAAGAGGAAATACAGTATATACAGCCCTGATGTTCTAAAGGAATAGTGAAATGGAAGCAAAGGAACAAGTAACACACATACAAAAGCTATGGATGTTCTCTTTGTTTTCTCAACAGCCAACGTAATGGTTCATATTACAGTTTAAGAATGTGCTTGATTTAATGATTTTTTTTTCCTCTGAAAAGGCACAGATTATCTGAATAAAAAACATCAACAACCCCCCCCCCCTGCAAAACATCTTGTCATATTCCTTGTTCTGGGACTGCTATACTCAGAGGGATTTGGGAATTTGGGGCTCTTTTGCAACTATGGGTTTATCCCAGCTGATCTTAATCCCAGTTCACGCAAGAGGATCTGAGGATGGATGATATTTTTATATCAATTTTGTGCTGCAGTGAACATATTTTCTCATCAAGTTCTACATTGCTGGTGCTCTTTATGTCTGGGAAGATGGGGGACTAGTTTGGATGGTACAAAGCCAGATATCTGATGGACCCTGGGGGCTTTCTGAGTGCATTTGGGGATTTTTCCAGTGATTTTATAGACCAGGGGTCTTCAAACTTGGCCCTTTTATGACTTGTGCACTTCAACTCCCAGAATTCCTCAGCCAGGCATGCCTGGCTGAGGAATTCTGGGAGTTGAAGTGCACAAGTCATAAAACGGCCAAGTTTGAAGACTCCTGTTATAGACAGTTTCATCATATATCTTTGGAATATAAGAATATATAAGTCTTCGACTTATCACCACAGTTAGGACCAGAACTTCCAGTGCTTAGTGATATGATCATTAAATGAATTTTGTCACAGTTGTTAAGCAAATTGTCATGGTCATTAAGTGAATCATTAAGCCAATTTGGATTCTCTGGCTTCCTCATTGCTTGTCAGAAGCTGCTTGGGAAGGTCACAAACAGCGACCATATGACTCCAGAACACTGCAAAAGTCATAAATACAAGCCAATTGCCAAGTGCCTGAATTTTGATGATGTGACTGCAAGGACAATGCAGTGGTTGTAAGTGTGGGAAGTGGTCATAAGTCCCTTTTTCTCAGTGCCATCATAACTTCGAATGGGTATTAAATAAATGGTCTTAAGTCAAGAACTACCTGTATAGAAATGATTAGGGCATTGGGCAAGATTGCTCCCATGTGCCTCTCTACAGTTGCTTATCCTTGGGGAAGGGAGGTGCCTTTGATTTACTGAAGTAATTTGGAAAATAAAGCCACTATAGATTTGCCTGGAACAATATTGGCAAAGGAATCCTGGACTGAATATGACTGAATCCAGATTTGGGCCTCCACTGTCATGATAAGAATGGCAAAGTATGAATAGTTCTGCATTCTTATTGCATCTGTAGATCTTTGTCCAATGATACTGCTCAGAATTACTTAGATCTGTTACGGAAGGAAAGGCAAGATATACTTTAGCACACCAACCTTTCCAGCTTGATGAGCCGGCCAAGCCCGTGTGTGTGTGTGTGTGTGTATGTGTATGTGTGAGTGGCATGCACATGCACACATAGCTCCACTGGTGTGAGTGGCTGACCCTTGTGCTCACATGCGAAGCTCCACTTGCACGAGTGGAGGGCGCTTGAACAGAGAGCGCTTGTGCTCGCACGTGAAGCTCTACTCGCATGAACAGAGAGTGCTCATGTGCAAAGCTCCATTCGCAGAGCCCAGTTTCGAACAGGCTGCAGCCCGATAGTGAGCTGTGGCCCAGGGGGTTGAGGACCCCTGCTCTAGCAGACTGCAAAGATACTGTAAGGTCTTCCAGTTCCTTTTCAGATTTAATCATTTGTGTTTGGTTGGATTGAATGCCAGTTGGGCATGATCTAGCACGATGAGTGAGGTAACCTCTTACAAAGGGATCTTGTTCAGCCTGAGGAGGTTGAGAGGATCTTTGATACCATCAGTGGATTGGACAAATGACTAACCTGGATGGATGGATATGGATGGATCTTTGGGATTCAGGAGTTACAATATTAATATCTCTTTGAGGGAATTTTTCCCCAAAATGCTCAGAGCCTTATTTGGGCATACCTCAATATAAACTTAGTTCCAGAAAAGCACATAGCTATAGGCTGCTGAGATACTAGAATTAGCTTGCTATTGAGGTGTACAGAGACAGATTAGCTGGTGACCAAATCCTAAAAAACAGGATAGCTTTTTCCCTGGGTCTAGTAGTATTTTGTGATATCTTATCACAAGTTTTTTTTTCCTTCTGTTCAATCATGTCCAATTCAGAGACTGCCTGGACAAGTCTCTGAAGTTTTCTTGGCAAGGTTTTCAGAAGTGGTTTGCCATTGCCTTCTTCCTAGGGCTAAGAGAGAGTGACTTGACGAAGGTCAGCCAGCTAACTTAATGCCTAAATTGGGATTAGAACTGATTATCTGGTTTCTAGCCAGATGCTTTCACCACTACATCAAACTGGCTCTCAGAACAAGATCAGCATAAATTTAATTTTTGCACCATCTTCCACATAAAAGCAGTTAATACATACTTAATAACTACTTTAACTTCTGTAAAATATTCATTGTTAGTCTTTTATAATGTGAACATGCTGTAGATAAAACAGGATTGAAGTGGGTGAAATCAGTAGAAACGTTGAACCGGTCTAAGAAAGAATATGGATTTGAGATATAAATATTAGATAAAGGAAGATTTTTCTCACTCTGAAATGTGCTTTCCTGAAAGCTTGCATCAGACACAATAGATGCCATCAAATGCAGATAAGTCACTTATCTTCACACATTTGACTGCCTCGGGGTTGGAATGCTGTCATAATCATCTGAATAGGTCAGATGATGATCAGTGAGAAGTGGCTGATGTTCCTCCTGTCTCTTGGAATATACAATGCAAGAGGCAGCCGCAAATATAATTGCAACCAGGATCAAAGCAGCAACTATTGCAATTGTTATGATTTCAGTCACATGGAGAGCTGGAGCTGAAAGAAATGGGGGAAAACACAAAGAGATTTTCAGTTTTATATGCTGATTAACCCACTTGGGAATTTATTTTTAGACAACGTGGAAATTAACCTTATTCCAATTATTTCAGAATCTTATTGACTGCAGCCTTATCCCTCTAGAAATAGCTATTTTTTAAAAAAATGTCCCCTTAAATTGCCATAGATTTAAAATCGTAGGCTTTATGTGTTGTTTGTTTATAAACGTTTCTAAGCTGCCCAATTCCCAAAACCATTCTTTTTTTTTTAACCAATTGAAATACTGAATTGATGGAATGCATCCTATAAGAGTCTGAATTCAGTTCAAACCTTCAGCTGTTTACTCTGAAATATAAACTCATGAAATGAAATGAAAGCTTTTGGTAACATTACTAGAAAATATCATGTAGTCAACTCAGAAAATTTGTTCTTTGTCATTAAAAATCGGGCTGTTCATCAAATCAAGACATTGCAATTTTTAATTGATTTGTCTTATAGACTTGTTTGCTGTATTTTGCTGATTCTAAAAAGGAGCATTCACCATTTATCAAATATTTTTTCTTAAACAGATCAACCAAGATATTCCAATTTTAAAAACCATGCATTTGATGCTTAGCCTGATTAGTATTTAATGGTTCAAACAAGTCAAAGCAGCTGCAAAAATCAATACAGCCCATGATGGTTATTTTGCACATGATATATCTGCAAATAGTACATTTTCTTTTGATCTAAGTGAAAAGAAAAAAAATGTGCTGCATGATGAAAAGAAAAAAAATACATAACTTACATGGCCACTGAACTTCATAACTGTAGCCCAGGTTTTCTGGTGCTGTAACAAACATCTCATCGTTGGTTACAGGAGGCCAAAATGGTACCATATTGTACTGTCTGTTGTGTCCAATGGGGGCATTTTCTAGTGGGTATGTTGAGTTATCTAAAGAAAAGGAAGTAACTATTAAAATTTGAAAACTTGGAATTAAATATTTAAATAGGTTTTCAGGTTTGACATTATTCGTGGCTGATAAAACAATACTAAATGTTAGATTAAACAACAGTATCTGCCTATCTCAGGCCTTTGGGAAGGACTCAATAGATGGACAAAAATGCCCAATCCAGTCTTAACAAGCTGACTATGGGACCAAACATAATGTTCACCTAATACTCCCTGGCTTCCAGTGTTATTTGGTTAATTAATGGACTGAAAAATCTATGAATTATTTTATTAATAGAGGCAAGAGTGATGTGCAAATAAAGTGAAGCTTTCAGTCCTGAATCAATGTTTCATGCCATCTTATATATATAAAAAAACCCCATCCTTCTATAGATGCCAAACCTCACAAAGCGTAGAATAGATTCACAGATAGGACCAATCAGTATTCTATAATAATGTTGTTCATTGAGTGAATCAAAGATTTGCAATTGTGTATATGTGTGTGTATTTCTAAACCATTCAGGTGCCTTAAAGCATCTGAAAATCTGAACTTATACTTTGGAGTCTCCCTGTGAACCTTCCATAGAACTTTTGTATTGAAAAGTATTCTAGAACCCATTCTAAAATAAGGATGGTAAATCAGATGTACTCCAGATGCTTTGAGTAACAATTCCACAACCCCTTGACAATGACCATGAAGACTGAGACTGATGGGAGTTGAAATCCAGGTTGTTATTCTTGTTTTAAGGAATTTTCCCCACTCATGACTAGCAATAGCACTTATATACTGCTTCACAGTGCTTTTTACAGCCCTCTCTAAGTGGTTTACAGAGTCAGCCTATTGCCCCCAACAATCTGGGTCCTCATTTTACTGACCTCAGAAGGATGGAAGGTTGAGTCAACCTTGAGCCCCGTCAGGATGGAACTGGCAAACTGCAGGCAGCCGGCAGTCAGCAGAAGTAGCCTGCAATACTGCATTCTAACCACTTGCGCCACAACGGCTTGTGAATATTTGTGATATTCACAAAGTGTCACTTTTGCTTCATGGAAGCTGAAAATTTATTCATGCTGAATATTCAGGCTTGGACGTTGATCATGGATGCAATGAATAAAACTGGGCAAGTTCTTAGTCAACTACTGTATTAATTTTCTGCTGACGTAATCTTGTGAGACTCATCATGCCTTCCTATCTTTCAGTGCAGTTGAAAGCTGTTGCTCTCATGGTACAGTCTCTAAAATTTTCTTTTTATTATCATTTTTTAATTCTGCAAGACTCACAAAGAACCATTTAACTTCTACCGTGCCAGTTCCTTTCGGCTGTTATTGCTCAGCAAAGCATGGCATGAACTTAAAGAATTCTCCTGCAGCAATGAACAGTCATATGAATCTTAAGAAATGCCATTTGACTTGCTATTAAAACACACAGAGAGTGTTGCTATAAGATTTTTTTTAAAAAAGATTACCTTCAAATGTATACACTACAACAGAGTGTGTATTGTTTTGCTTTTCTTTTGGGAGATGGAAATACAGAGAGCTACACATTCGTGAAGTTAGGAGATTAAAAAAAAATGCTAGTATTTCTGTTTCTTGGATCTGCTGATGCAAGGAAATACCAGAAGAGCTTATGATCTTCTGGTATGGTTTATCCTTTATCAACAGTATATACAGTAATTCCTTTTGGGGACTAGATTTTATTCTGCTTCTAGTAAGAAGAGAGAAAGGATGCTGTTGCATTTAGTTGCCTTGCTGCAATGGGATCTTAGCATCTTCTTTAATTTATCTCAAGCATTGTGTTGGGTATGGATTGTACCTCGGATTTTATACAGAGGAATATCATAAATCCAGACATCTCACCAGGATTATGCCTTCTCAGCCATTCATCAAAAACTGCATCTGTAAACGTGTGGAGGAGGACAAAAATGGGGTCATTTGGGGATAAATGAGTTTGCCCTCCAGTTCCATTCAAAAAGAGATGAGCCAGATTGTGAAGGCTTCGCACTGCTGGATCATACTTTCCCGAAGGATTGCTGTAGCCTGGACATAGGAATAAAGAAGAGGAACAATTGAGAAGCAATTCTGGAACTCTTGCCTGTCCTAGCTAAGCACAATCCTGCCTAGCATAACATCAGAAAACTGTCTTGATTTTCTCCGCAGAAATTGCATTGCTAAAAGGCTAGGCCAATTATATATATAAAAAACGGATCATCCCATAGCCCTGACATAACTTCTTGTTTCCCAAGAACAGATAAATTTGAGATCAGTGATTTTTAGCAACATATTACAATATGCCGGACTCAGATGTTTGTTGCACTAAATGAGATGGAAGACATGGATAGTGAAGAGGGAGGGAGGAGGGAGAATGTGCTTTCCATCCTTGAATAAAACAATTACTTTGTATCAAATTGGCAATAATATAGTTGAAATCTCTGTATGCATTTAATAAATGTGGGTGCTCCTCTGCTCTCCAGCGAACAAGATATTTTTTCAGTTCTCCATGTGTGAAGTGACTTTGGGCTTCTGAAAAACCCAACTGTTCTAGCACTCTAGATTCTTGGCATGTATGAATCTCGATTGTTATTCAGCCTAACGATAAGATGAAGTTAGGTGGCTGTAATTGGGGTGAATAAAATTAAGTATTTAGTATAATGTATTTAGAATCCTGTATATTAATTCCTTGCAAATTAATTCTTGCAATATTACTATGCTTTTTTTTTTAACACACTTGTGGAACAGCTCTGTCCAGGTTCTGGCATATTTCTCATTCTTAGAACTCTGTCTTTAAATATGTATCTTGTGCTGACTATGTTTTTAGCCTTCATCAAAATCTGAGAGAGTAAAAGAGAGAAAGAGAGAGAGAAAGAGAGAGAAATATTCCCCTCCTCACTCTCATCAGGAGCTCAAGAGTTTTTTGTTGTTGTTAGTTGTGAAGTCGTGTCCGACCCAGCGCGACCCCATGGACAACGTTCCTCCAGGCCTTCCTGTCCTCTACCATCTTCTGGAGTCCATTTAAGCTCACGCCTACTGCTTCAGTGACTCCATCCAGCCACCTCATTCTCTGTCGTCCCCTTCTTCTATTGCCCTCAATCTTTCCCAGCATTAGGCTTTTCTCCAGTGAGTCCTTCCTTCTCATTAGGTGGCCAAAGTACTTGAGTTTCAACTTCAGGATCTGGCCTTCTAAAGAGCAGTCAGGGTTGATCTCCTCTAGGACTGACCAGTTTGATCACCTTGCAGTCCAGGGGACTCGCAGGAGTCTTCTCCAGCACCATAGTTCAAAGGCCTCAATTCTTTGGCGGTCAGCCTTTCTTATGGTCCAACTTTCACAGCCATACATTGCAACTGGGAAAACCATGGCCTTGACTATACATACTTTTGTTGGCAGGGTGATGTCTCTACTTTTTAGTATGCTGTCTCGATTTGCCATAGCTTTCCTCCCTAGGAGCAAGCGTCTTTTAATTTCTTGACTGCAGTCCCCATCTGCGGTAATCTTGGAGCCCAGGAAGATAAAATCTGTCACTACCTTCATTTCTTCCCCATCTATTTGCCAGGAATTGAGAGGGCCGGATGCCATGATCTTGGTTTTCTTAATGTTGAGTTTCAAACCAACTTTTGCACTCTCCTTCTTCACCTGCATCAAGAGGCTCTTTAGTTCCTCTTCACTTTCTGCCATTAAAGTGGTATCATCTGCATATCTTAGGTTGTTGATATTTCTCCTGGCAATCTTAATTCCAACTTTTGATTCATCTAGCCCTGCCTGAATAGTCAGTACCAGATACATATATATAAAATTAACAACCAACCTTAACCTTATAATGCTCACTCCTTAAGTGTAGCATTGAAACTCGACAAAACTGAAGTGCCTGTGGCCAAATTTAAGTCCACATAAATAACTTTGTGTTAATTTTTCTCAGCCCTTTTCTTTTCCACCTCTCCTCCATTTGCTATTGATGTTCTGATGGTACCATGTCTCGGCAAAAAAGAAAAGAAAAAAAAAACTCTGTTAATTTTGCTTGCATAAAATATCCATGTTGTTCAATGCTAGTAAATACAAAGCAATTAAGCAAAATGCCAGAACCTGCATACTTAACTAATAATTGGGAGTTCACACTCTCCTATCAGGTGTTGGTACACCTTAACTGCAGAAGCCAACTTGATTGTACCAAAATATATTATTCTAAATATGCAATAACATAAGGAAGGATGATACAACCAATTATTTCCCAGATATACTTACCTTTTTTGTAGGGTTGAGGACAAGATGACATTCTCATCAATTGAAATAGGATACGGGATTATATATTTTCACTGTTCAGTCTTGTAGGTGAAATGTAGGTGAAATGTATTGAGCCAGTTGATCATGTCAAGTACTAAGCTGTAATACTGTATTGGATGGGATTTCTCCAAATGTGATACAAGTAAAATACCTGTGGACATGCCTGTTATGATGTCTTAGACTAACCATGATAATTTTCCTCTGAGACAAAAAGCCAGTGTTGTTAAATGAGGCAGTCAGTAAACGAGGACTACCTGTATTACTTCTGCTGAATTGGGTTTCTGAATTGTTTGCTGTCGGTGGTTGTTTTCTGACTTGCCTCCATATCTTAATATAAGGATAGCTATACCACCTAAACTGGGCCTGTGTAAACGATTTGTCCAGTTGGGTCCATATTATATTTAACTGTATTCAGTCAACATATTTAATTAAATCATAGTTGATCGGCGGAGCTGCTTAATTTAATGAATTGGGAAAGGTCATGTTAATTTTATTTAGAATGCTTTTTGTACATTAGTAAAGTCCACTTTGCACAATAAAAAATGATGTCTGCTATAAAACTAAGATTATATTACCAAAACCTGGTGGCAAAATAGCAGAATTTCAGCAGCAGCATTTCAAAGGGGTTTTCAAGTCTTAACAGGGTTTGAAGGATAGCAACAGTAGTAGTTTATCTCCCTAAAACTTCTTGTTCCTATTCTCACATCAAAGTAACCCTGAGGACTATTTTGGGCCTACTTTCCAAAATGGTGTGCGTGTGTGTGTGTGTGCGCACATATGTGTGTGTAAAACTTAAAGGATGGGAATTCTAGCAGCTTGCATCTCAAAGGTCTCCGTATCTCATTTCCACCTTTAACCCCATCCCATCCCCCAATTTTAGCCTTTCATTTTCCAGAGACATCTCAAAATGGTTTCCTGGGCCCACCAGAAAGTTGGGAGTTTCCATTTGGCCCTGGACCTCTCAGGGGTGGGCTACCCTGAGGCTTGATAAATCATGATCTAATGATGGGTAAGACATTTGCTATGACCTATATGCCTCTGCCTGTGTGCTGCCTAACATGTATAGCCTCTAGATATAATATAATATAATATGGGGAGAGATGGACATTTGAGAATATCACTGCTTTTAATAAAATCAAGAATATGCTATGCTTTGAAGTGTTTAATAATAATAAAAAATCATTTCCTGGACAAAGTACTGTAAGTCTTAGCCTCAAATAATATTTACTGCTGATGTTGATAAGGCCAACATTTGCTTTAATTTCACCAATAACTGGCGGGGCTACTGATTTTGAGAGAAAACCTGCTGAATTCAATAAAAGAGTTCCCCTCATCCTATTTGTTTTCAGACTTGGAAAATCAGATAATGAAACTTGGGGAGGATTTCCTAAACCAGGGGTAGACAACCTTGGCTCTTTTATGACTCGTGGACTTCAACTCCCAGAATTCCATGCTGGCTCAGGAATTCTGGGAATTGAAGTCCACGAGTCATAAAAGAGCCAAGGTTGCCTACCCCTGTCCTAAACCATTTCTTTTCCCACAAAAGGATTTGAACAGTTTTTACCCACTTCAGTGTTAAGAGTGTGGTGGATTTCACCTTTGGCTTCAAGAGTTTGTTTATTTGTTTGCTTTGGAGTGACTTGCCTTCTACGGTGTTACGGAAACTGTCTGCTGAATTGGAGTAGAATGGAGGCGTGTCAAAGAATCCCACTTCTAAGCAAAGAGCAACATCCTGAGGCTCTGGAAGGCGCTGCACCATGGGACGGGCTACGTTTCCAGCTGGATTGCGTCTGATTGGACCACCTTCTGTGCCTGACATTTGTTAATAAAAAAACAACAACCAGGGGCATGAGGCAGGGGGAATAGGATTTAATGGATTATCAAGTTAATCTCATAATCTAAGAAATAATGCAGGGAAGGCATTTTAGGGGAGAAAAAAAATCCCATATTCTTCCTTTTTAGCTAAGAACTACTCACAGTTAATGTTGCATGTCATTACCTAACCTGCTGAATTCCTTTTATTTTTCCAAAGGTAACTTATCATATCCTGAATACAGAAAATATATAGGAGATTTATACATGATCTGCTTGTGCTCAATTGTTATGTTTTCTCCCTAACTGGAACTTTGTTTCACTCTATTTATGCGTTGGTTTCCCCCAAAGCAGGCTGAATAAAAATAAAATAAAATAAATGGTATTAATTTGCATATACATTGTTTCCCAATAGGTAGATATTTTGAGCTGTGAATTAAACTAGAAAATTCCAAATGTGCAGCTATTGATATATAGAAGGTAATATTGGTTTTAATGTAAGTTTGAAGAGGGTAAATTGAATCACTTAAACATAAAACATTAGTCTGAATAGATCTCTTTCTCTGCTACTTTGGGGCTCTTGTATGGTAGTAGAAGGAGGGTAACAGCAATATCATTTAGGCTTATATAAAGGGTAATAGAAATCATTGTGATATATAAAATTAAGACCTACTTTTAAGACATTGAGTCAGAAAGATTCTTATTTAATTTTTGCCTCTGCCATTAATTAAATCAATGGCTTAGATTGCAGATGTAATGCTGAGACACTAGGGCAGGGGTCTTCAAACTTGGCCCTTTTATGACTTGTGGACTTCAACTCCCAGAATTCCTCAGCCAGCCATGCTGGCTGAGGAATTCTGGGAGTTGAAGTCCACAAGTCATAAAAGGGCCAAGTTTGAAGACCCCTGCACTAGGGCAATGTTTCTCAGCCTTGGCAACTTTAAGGAGGATGGACTTCAGTTGAATTCTGGGAGTTAAAGTCCACCCATCATTAAGTTGCCAAGGCTGAGAAACATTGTGCTAGAGTCCCATTTGTCTCCCTCAACCTCTTGGACACAGCACATATAGCCTCTGCAAAATCTTGTTGCAAAATTGTAACTTTTAATGAAATAGTAGGAAAAAAATTAACACAGGGAAGAACCATATCAGCTAAGATATTTTTAAAGTTAATAAAACCAATAGCTTTTTTCTGGACCTATCCAGTTTTCTCTTTTGAGCTCTGTCCAACCCGTAAGCTCTTTTTTCAGGATCTTGGAATCCCCTAAGTTTGTTCAAGAACTCAAGAGCAAATCACCAAAATAAATAAATAAAAATTAGAAGTGAGATTTCTTGCAAATTGAGAAAAACAAAAGAAAAGGTTACCAGCCCCCCCCCCAAAAAAAAACCCCAACCAAGCAAAAGCCATAAATATGTCATCAGAAATATATAACATGGTATAATGATACAATTACTTCACCTCCTATAGGTCTTGGTTGTTGGGGAAAAATATTAAAAATGGAGTCACTGCTCTAAACAGTGAAGCAACCACATAAATAAAGTGACAAAAATTGTTAGATTAAATATACTTTAAGACAAGCCAGACCTTAGGGGTCAGGTAGTCTATGTTTCTGTACAGATCACAGAAACTTTTTTCTCCTTGCTGGGTGATGTGTTGCATGACCTGATTCTATTTATCTTCAGATCCTTATACAAAAAAAACCAAGGCAAAAAGTAGCTTAACCAGGGTAATGGAATGCAACTTGCCAAACATCTCAAGTGTTTGCAGCCTAAGGAGAAATTTAGAGAATACAGAACAACAGAGTTGGAAGATACCTTGGAAGTCTTCTAGTCCAATCACCTGCTTAAGCAGGAGATCCTATATCATTCTGGATAAATGGCTATCTAATCTCGTCTTTAAAAAACTCTCATGATGGAGCACCCACAACTTCTGGAGGCAAGTAGTTCCACTGATTAATTGTTCTCATTATCAGGAAATTTCTCCTTAGTTCTAGATTGAATCTCTCTTTGATATATTTTCACCTGTTACTTCTTCGGGTGCTTTGGAGAATAGGTTGAGTCCTTTCTCTCTGTGACAGCCCCTCAAATATTGGAACACTGCTATCATGTCACTTCTAGTTCTTCCCTTCATTAGACTAGGCATATATTTGGAAGAAAGCAGAATTTTCCTCAACATCCAAAACTGGAAGTGTTTCACATGACAGTGTTCTTGATTAATGATAAAAATTGTTCATGTCCTCTGAATGAAATATGTAACATTTTGGGTGTATGTGTGCAATTGGAGGTAAAGATAAAATTAAGTTTGCTAGGTTCCATATCTGCTATCTTTATTAGTCTTAAGGAAACTGTGATAACAGCTAAATAGCACTACAAATCTAGGCTTACTGTTGCAAATGGTTCCCAATACATCGTAGTCTTCAATAGCCTCACACAAGATGCGCCACTGGGAGAAGATTGAGTTGGGGCTGAGAAGAGAGTCATCAAAGCTGCTTCTGGATCCCATGAGATCATCTGTACAGATGTCACAGCTGTTCCTACCTGTGGCAAAGTTCCAATAAGGAAGGGCAAAAGAAGGATCCTGTAGCATATCCTGGTGGATAGAATATGGGATTCAGGATGAGCCATGCTGTGTTGCAGACAGAACCACACAGTTCACAGGGAAATGCAAATCATTCTTGGCAGTTCTTCTCTAGCAGACCACTATAATGAAGTTGGAACTTTGAATATATGGCTCTGAATGTGATACTCTTCATTCTAATAAGAGACATTTGTGTGAAAAAAAATATCCTATTTCCATCCATCGGGAGTGGTCTTGTATACTCAGGGTATCTGCAGCCTGGATAGGTCCCTGGTGCTTTTCAGAACTAAAACTGACTAATCTGACTTTTTCAGTATATGTATATGGTTATGGGAGTTTTGAATGATTTTATATTTAAATAATTGTCAAACAGCAGGTTGCCTAGACCACCCAATATTAATTATTTATAGCAGGGGTGTCCATCCTTGGCAACTTTAAGACTTTTGGACTTCAACTCCCAGAATTTCTCAGCCATGAATTCTGGGAGTTGAAGTCCACACGTTTTAAAGCTGCCAAGGTTAAACACCCCAGATCTATAGTAGCTTTTCCAGTAGCTTCTTTTAGGCAAGGGGACATCATCACTCTTAATAGAAAATGAGGCGGGGCTTGCCTGTTCTTTGATCTGATACTAGGCAATATAAATAAAAATAATTTACCTGAATATCTCTCTCCAATTGTAGCAGGTGATATCTGTGCCAGGTGAGAAATGCTGGTCCTTCATGGGAGAAATCTACTCCATCAAAACTTCGTTGTCCAGGCCCAAGATAAGTTTTTCTGACCGAGTAATAATGAGACCACACAAAATAGTTATAAATGGACACATTTTCAAATTGTGGAGTATTGCCATCAGGACCCAAGATCTCCTCATGCCTCCTACTTGCAATCATAAAGTCAGGGTGTGTTGTTGTTTTGGCTTGCTGTAAGACTCTTAGAAATTCTCTCCTTTCTTCACTACTAAAGTCCAGAAGATTTTGTCTAACTGGAGATCAAGAAAATAGAATTAAAGCCATATTAAAGGAACAGTGATAACATGAACAGAAGACTGAAAATACATGCTTATCAACAACCTGGTTAAAAAAAGATCTCAAATCAAATTAAGTTTCAACAAGGTGTTGTACCTAGAGAAGATGGATAAAAATACTTAAATTTTTTGAAATAAAATATAAACCCAGAATTGGGGACTGCACAGAAGTATAGGCTATTATATCATATAATTTAATTCAATTTAGTTTATAAATTATAAAGCCAGAGATTCTAAGGAAGGCTTCTATAGCTTCTATAGTTCGAAAGCATGCAAATGCAAGTAGATAAATAAGTACTACTTTGGTGGGAAGGTAACAGCGCTTTGTGATGTCATGCTGGCCTCATGACTATGGAAATGTTTTTGATAGCGCTGGCTCAATGGCCTTGAAACGGAGATGAACACTGCCCCTCACAGTCGGCAATGACTAGGGGGTAAAATCCACAGGGACTCCTTTACCTTTTTAACTTCTATAAATAATGTGACTATTTGCATGATGAAAAACACCTCTTCATTATCGTCATTCACTAGTTACAATTCTTAGAAACTCTCCCACACTGCCCATTTGGAATGAAGTTTCTAGTAAGGGAAAGTTCTAGTAATTGACATTTTACCTTCACTTAAACAAGCAAACAAACGAGGCTAGTACCTAGGCCAGGGGTAGGCAACCTTGGCTCTTTTGGCACGGCTGGCTCAGGAATTCTGGGAGTTGAAGTCCACGAGTCATAAAAGAGCCAAGGTTGCCTACCCCTGACCTAGGCCATTAAAAAATCCCCAACAAAATACTTTTGCCACTGCAAATCTTGCATGCACATTGCAATCTGGAAACATTTTTTTACTCTATATTGGTAAGATGTAGCTGCTTTATGTATTTCTTTGGAGTATTTGTATATCACTAGTTCCAGAAGGATCTTTCATGGAGTTAATAAAAAACAGTTAAAACAATATATCTCCATCACAGTCGCTCTCTCTATAAAATCACAATCTAACCTTGGTGTCCATATCCAATGGCCACATTTACATTTATTAAAATCTTACTTAATAACATCTTGGTAATTTCATTACAATTTCTGTGGAGGAGATCAGTTGTGACTACACTTCTGAAATCCACCATCGAAAGACTTCATCTAAAACTATTTCACAGAGATAACTCATAAAGTAAAAAGAAATATCATGCCATTATTTTCCAGATTTGCACATGGAAAAGATCTCTAAACACAGCATTTGGAACAACAAATGCACATAGCAGGAGGCAATAGCTTACCCAGACCACATGCAATAACCCCCCCCCCCCAAATTATTCTCAGAAGCTTATTGAAAACACTGTTTTTGACTTGGATAGCTGTCACCTGCCAGCAAGAGATTCCCAAACTGCACCAGCTGCAACTTCCCAATCCCATGGAAAACACATTTCAGTCAACAATTCTAAACATGATAAAGGACCTGTCAGGACCTCATTGAGGAAGGGCTGAAGCCAAACAAAGCCTTCTCTAGCTACAGCCTCCACTGTCTATCTAGCATTAACTGCGAGGTTAGGAGTTTAGGAGGATTTCTTATTTTAGGGACAGTATCTCCCCACTTTATTATTACTGGGGCAGGAAAAAGGTCAGATGCCTTCTGGACAAACAATAACCCTGTTTTGCAGGGATTCAAACTCAGTTTCTACCCATCCAATTTCTATTGGGCTGCAGCCAGTTAGTACTTCCACCCCATTCCTGGATTGGTTGGGAACAGAAATGTATAGCTGGCATATGGATGATTCTTCAACCCAAACTGGTGAATGACTTCTCCAAACATCTTCATATCTATATTAAAGAACAGATAGAAGAGTGTGATGGAATGTGCACTGCAGGATTTTAGCGGCTCACAGCTTTCCTAGAAAGAGACTGGATCAAGAAACTACACAGTCCTGAACTAGATAGGGAAGGAGGGAAGAGGTTTGGGGCAACCACACCCTAGAATCTCTCAGGTTATATTTAATACCTTAGAAATTTATACCTTTAGTTTGACAAGATTCTGTCTATTAAGTCTCTAACACATTGATGTCAGGTCCAAGCCAAGAGATGAGATAATGAGATCCAATTGAGTCCAACCCTTTATTTGCTTGAACCTAAATATTTCCTGACAGATTCTAGGGTGTGGTTAGCCTGAACCTCCTCCCTCCTCCCCCATCCAGCTCATGACTCTTGATCCAAGCCTTTTTTGGGGAAAGCTGGCAAAATCCTTCCCACTCTGTTGCTGCAAGTGCACATTCCATCACAGAGAGTATCAAACTATAGCTGCCTGGATGACTTTTCTTCCCCATAACCAACTGGTACTTTCCACTTAGGAAGGAGTGGAAGCACGGTAAAGCTGTGCCTGCAATCCATAACTCTCATAGATGCTACAGAAAAATCCCATGGTCAACAGTCTTGAAAGCTGCTGAGAGGTCCAAAAGGACCAGGAGAGATGCACTTCTCTTATCCAGGTCCTGATAAAGGTCATCCACCAGGATGAATGAAAGTGGATTCTGTCCTATATACAAGCCTGAATGTTGACCAAAAGAAATCCAGATAATCTGCTGCATTTCCCAACATACCAAATGTAACTTCTGAAGGTTTGGGATACAGAACTAAGAACTGTTCTTAAAAAAAGCCCTGAATTCTCACTTCTTCCTTGGTTTTCTGATTCAACACAAAGTATTTATTTATTGGATAATATCATATACTGGTTTGAGAGGGGTCATTTTTATTGTTCAATGAGAATACAAAATGCTGTTGAAAACAAATTCTTTTACTGTTTTTTGTGGAGATTGTCTCAGATTCATGCATTATTGTCTTCTTTTTACTAAATATTGCACTCACGTTCTTTCATCTTGCTGAATGCTTGGTCTTGGGAAGTATTCAAATTCCAGGTAGCATTAGAAAGACAAATGAACAGCCATTTCTTGAAATCAAACATAGCAAACCTCATTTAGAATCATTCCTAATGGCCTGAACAGAAAGATATTGCTATAGGGCTGCTGTTTATATCTTCTAGTGACCTTACTACCAAGAAGCTTTCAAACTAAATATATATTTCCTGACTTTTATATTCCTCCTCCCTCAGATCTTCTTGTTCTGATCATCATCACCTTTTTTTTTAATAGTGAAGGAGTGTGAAGTTGGAAGGTCGACTACATCACTGTGAAACAAGTTAGCACTAGACTGCCAATCCAGTAATGAACATCCATGCATTTCCCAATTATCTACTTATGGTTTATTTGTTTTCTTTCTTTTTTTTAAAGTTCTACTTTTCTTTTAGATTTAGAGACTTAGGCTTGGGTGAGCAAGAGATGTAAAGATAAATGCCAACACATTTGTCATTTGAGATGATCAGGCAGGTACCTCATGAAGTCATTCTTCAAACATCAGCATTATTAGTGGAAGGGCTAAGAAAGAAGCACCAGGGATGCAAAAAGTAGAACAGAAAGAAGAACGTGATCTCTTTCTTGCTATTGTGCTTACCTATATTAATCTGCTGGTCACAGGCGGGACCAGTCCTGCCAGGTCGACATGAGCCACAGTTGTATCCATAAAAATTGTGGTTGCACCGACAAGTTCGATTGAAGAAACGAACAGGCCACTGCTCACGGTCATCTCGACCATCATGCATATATTGAGGTCCATGGGGTCGGGAATCTGCTATTACTTGTACACACTGCCCTCTTCCAGAAGATGAGCCACAGCGATCTGAACCAGGAACCACTCCGGGAGATAGGTCTGGGCAACATTCACCTTGGATCAGCACATCCACTGTAGTACATTCCCGGGGAAACTGAGCATTAATTGCTTCCAACAGGAGGAGTAACGGTATTGCAAGATGCATAGTAACTCTCAGATCCCACCAAAGCAAAACTCTAAGGTTGCGTCTCTAGGTATTTGGGATATTCTCTTAATTTCTTTGTAGGAAAACGGGCTCTGAAATACAGGGGGGGGAGATGTAAAAATTCATCTGTTTAATACCATAAACTCCTATTTCACCAATGAAAAGGAATCCTTGATTTCAATTTTTTTGGGAGAGCAGAATGCAACGTTCTTCCAGAGTGCACAGTTATCAATATCAACATTCAGAACAACAGTAATTAAAAGTGTTGTTACTTTAGATCATTTAAAATAATTCTTGCCTCAATGCACTATAAGCCCCAGTATGGGGTTTGAAGAAAAAGATGCATACACACTTGTTGCAAATCCAAAGGAACCATGACATCCTTTAAGTTTAAACATTATTTTCATCATTCCCGGAGAAAGCAGAAGCTGTAGATCCATGCAGCCATTCTTATATTTATATAATCAATTTATTTCAATCCACATATTTCTGTCCTCCTATCTCCTGCTTCTCCTTCTTCACAAACATAAATGATCACAATTGCATTGTGTCCAATCCTCCAATTATATTTCCAAGTATATCACGCAAGAAATCTTTCCATGTATCACAACAATAGTTTACCATATCTAATGGTTTTAACATTCCTGCTCCGATAAACATATCCCTGCTCCAAGTATAAATTACATACATTATGCACTTTATCACTCTAATTTCTCTCCAATATATATTTTCCAAGATCTCTGCCTTTTACCTTTTTTATTTACAGATGTCTTGAGCCCTTCTGTGTAGAATTTTCCTTTCATTCCCGTTTTCCTCTTGTTTCTCTACTCCCGAACCAAGCAGTGCTAATTGTTTGGGATAATCTGCTTTCTAATCCTGGCCTTGCCAACTATTTGGTTTGGCACAACCCTTTCTCTTTCTCTCTGCTTCTAATCCTTTTCTACCTCAATGGACTTCTTTCAATAAGTAGCCGAGCAGCACATGATGCTTTTCATGCTGATCTTGTGATTTTACAAGTTTCAGGAAATGTCAAAGGCAAGTAATTGCAATGAAAACAGAGAACCCCACACTGAAGAGGCTTAGTAGTTTTTATGCCAAGTGCAACAAAACCCTTGTCTTTCTCTCTCTGTGTGTTTTTTTGTTATGGCATAAGGGTCTCCTTAAAGCATATAATAAGTGGTCCCCTTGCTGAAAGGCCTAAATAAATAGAATTCACCCTGTCCTGCTAAATTGATTGATTATGTGCCATCAAGTTGGTTTTGATTCTTAGGGAACACATGTATAGATTTTTTTTTCATGACAATCTAGGCTCACTCTGTTTTTTTTCAAGTTTCTCAATGGTACATTCATCGCCATCGCAACCAAGTCCATCCACCTTTTTGAAGGGCTCCCTCTGTTCTCCTTCCTTCCATCTCTCCAAACATAAGAGCCCCTCCCCCCAAGAGCTGGGTCTTTGCACAGTGTATGCAAACCTCTCCTATATAATCCTTTTATGCAATGGCACAGTTAGCAAAACAATGCCTTCGTAATCCAGCAGTTAGATTGTTTCAAAGTTGGATTCAGCCACCAGGTAATTTTCTGATTTGCAGACATAAACCATGAATAAAAAATGGAACTTTTTGCTTTCTGTGAAACACAGAAAATGGTTTAAAGATAAGCAATAGATAGAAGACTGAGCAGGACAAGTCTACCCAACCATGGGCATGTAGGAGGTCTAAGAAAGCAGCAGAAAAAAAAAATTCACATGGGATTCTACAGGCTTTGGAAAACCACAATATGTTAAGTTGGAAGCAAGTTTAGGGTTGAGTAGGAGAAATTTTGGATTCCAAGGTTCCTAAGATTTTTGTAACCTCCACTCTGTCTTTGATTTGTCCCAGAAATACCAAGTAATTTAAAGTTATGGTCTAAAAAGATTTGTAGACAAAAATTAGGATTGGTTGCTTCCTAAAGATGATGGGAAGGGAAACACTTTTCTGGAGTTTATTTCATTCTTCCATTTCAGCAAAGTTTCCCAAAGTTGGTGTCTTCCAAAAACAGACAAGAATTCTGGAAGCTGCAGGTCTAACACAGCTGAAGAGTTCCAGGTTTGAAAAGGCTGCATTATTTTGTATTATTCAAGATCTTTTTGGAGGCTTCCCTTTCCCACTGCAGATATTTAGACATTTTTCATTTGCCAGATGGAAGATTCAAGACTTTCTTCAAAATTCTATTCTTGACATTACTCTGGAGAAATTGGTATCTTCAGATTTATTCTCATGGTAGTCTTTGTGGATTATTAGTGTGTCTGTTTTATGTCCTCCTTTTGTGTTAAAAAAAACCTTGAAGCTGGAATACCACTATTCAGTTGCTGTCCTCACACTTGCACACACACAAATACACATATCTTTTTTGTCACACAATAAAAACCCTGAAGAAATATGACTACCCAAAAATGAACCTCTTTGCCTGAGGGCAGAGTAAAACCCAGTTCACTCCAGTCCTACTCCAACATCTTCACCCTTATATTACAGTGACTTAGGAACAGTTGTATGAGCAACCCTTAGACTGATGCTATCACCACTTGTTTTCTTCTACTGTCCCTTGTATTTTACTCCTAGTCTCCTGTTTTTCTCTGGATCTCTCCTCCAATCTTTCACGCATATGTTTTTCCAATTGGTACCTCCCTCCAGGTGCAATGCATCCAAACTTTCATGCAGTTGTTTTTGTTTAAATGAAGTTAGCTTGCATTGGTGAAGGCAGTATCTAATAAAGTTCTCAAGGGAAAAAAGACAAACATTTGAAGTTCTGACTATATTCATATACCCTACTTGTTTAGCATCAATTGTCATTTGCTCACACCTGCTGACTCTGTGAACTGGTTAGACTACTGAACTAGAATGCATCCTGGTTTTGTCTTTCTGAAAACAACTCAAGAAACAACAACATCCATTGCTTAATGACTTCTTGGATGCCACATACAACTGGCTTACACAACTTGTGGCTGGCTTGTCGACTTCAGTGGCTTGCAGGTGGAATCAGAGAATGCTTGAGGGCACTCAACTAAGATAGCTTTTATGATCTGATATGAGAAGTTTCTTTCTTGCAATGGGCATGCTCATTCCTGAGCATGATGTCCTGAGAATTGCTTTCTAGAAAGCCATGGGTGCAGCATGGATGAAGCTTAGACAAAATGAAACACAAATATATAATATAATTTTATTTTACATTAAATACAATTACTAACATTAACTGTTCTAACATACTACTTATGTTTAATAATCTTCTGTTGCATTAAATATGATGGTTCAAAGGCAACTTTTGGAGAAGTTTTTCATGCAAGCTTTGAAGGGCTGGGTGTAATATTGGAACCATAGATTGCATATTCTTTTGTGTGTGTGTGTGAAGCCCAAGCTACTCAACTGAAGATGCCATAAATTTCAAAACACCCTAAGATTTTCAAAGTACTCAGTTGTTACCTGTCCCAGTGACTTCAAGAATCCCATTAATAGGCTATCAAGTCAGCAGCCTTTCATGGGGGGAATAATGTCTTGTCTACTACCAAGAAGGAAACACAGTGTACTGTACTCAGACCCAAGATATCATATAGCTATCATGACTAATAGCCATTGAAACGAATGTTCTCCACTAAATTCCCATTTAATCCATTTTAGAGGAACCTTTTTCAAACACTTCACAGTGTGTCAAGTGCAAGAAAGCAAGAACGACATCAGGGGTTACTCTAGAGCAATTTCTTTAATGTTGCTCACCTATAGACAGGAAACTTGCTAGACTAAAGTACAAATCTGCATAACTATTCCAGGCTGTGTTGCCTCTTTGCTCTTGGGAAAGACTGCAAAGCTAGTTATTGGTCTATGATCTTTTATTCCATAACCACAAAGTTTATTCGGGAGTTTTCAAAATTCAAAGACCTAATTTTTCCAATGCTTGTTGTTTTTCAAAAGCATTGCCGAAGTTAGAAGTGGTGGATTTCCTTGCAAAGAAAAGAAAGACCTGAAAGGCTAAATTTGAGGACAGATCATCCAAGAGAAGTTCTCTCTATGTTGTTGCTAAGAGTTGATGATACATAATCAGTCAGTCAATCAATCCCCAGCCAGCATGACCTCAAAGGGAGAAAATCCTAACTATCTGAAGGCTGACAGATTAGTGAATGGTATCTTAATACTTTCTCCAAAGATGTCCGATGTGGCTTCTGTCTGGGCCAAAACTCTCTATGGTCAACAGCCTCTCGTGGCAGCTTAAGACAAACAACCTGATGAAGGTATGTCTGTTTAACTAACTTTAGTGTACCTGAAATTCATAATCTCTAAATTCTGTGCCTGGATTGGGTTAATAGGAATTGCCTTTCTTAGGATGAAAAATTTAGGAATTTTGTATCAATGCCATTACAGACTTAATTACTCTTAATCACTCTGGTTAAGCCAGCTATAAAGCTACATTTATAACTTTTGTGTTGCCATATCCCCCCCCGAGTTAAAACCAGCACATTATTTTATTTCATATACATGTTAAGTTATACATGTTAACGTAAAAGACCTGCAGGGTGCTTGGCAGAAAATTAGTATTGTAATGTCACAAATGGGGATCAGAATGAAATGTTTGGCTTTTTTAAAACAAAACAAAACAAAACTGGACAGTTTGGTATTTTAAAGAAAATGTAAAGTTTAACAACCCTCCTAGGCCCCATTAGAGATAAAGATTACAGTGGCAGATAGTGCTTTGCTTTGCAATATCCCCCCTTCTTACTATCTTTAATTAACCCTTATTTAAAATATATATATAAAGTCTAGTGTAGCAGGAAAGCTGGCAATTGCAATTTCAGAGTCCCAGGATTAAAGGATAGAGGCAGTCCCACGTGCCTCCTGTACTTTATAAGAAGCTTTTCTGAGTTTAGTGGTGCTTACTGCAGAATAGACATGTATAAAAATGATAATCTTGTACCCCTTAAAGAGAAACACCATCGTTGCCTGATCAGAAGACTGTCCTGTTTACTCCCACAAGTGCATGGATAGCGCTGCATTCTTCATGCTAATTTATTTTTATATGTTTGTACATTCCACTTCTTTTTTCATATATATACTGGAAAGGCAGCTCATCTTAGATGAGAGGTAAAATATTCACCACCTGCCTGTCCACCTATCCTCAAATTGTTTTTTCCAATTTTAAAGCTCTTTCCACCCCCCACCCCCCAAAGGAGCATATACGTGGCTGCATGGGAAATTGACTATACAAGCATGGGCAAAGTTATTTCCAAAGGCTCAAGAAAACACCTGACAGACAAAAATAGATGCTAACAACATGTTCAGCAAGAGGTGTGAATTTTAAATAACTTTAAGCATATAACTATTTTAGGAAAATCTGCGTGCTATGGAGAGCAAAATTATTTTTCTCATGTGCCATGTGTTGTGTAAGTGTATAAATAGCGTCCTTTGTCTCCTGGAATCCAAAGGTAAGTGTCCTATGGGTGAAATGCACAAACGTCAGCTAGTCTCACATCTTTCAGGGATCTGGGAACATTCTTTGTAAGTTTTCACATATCCTCGTGAATTTTATCCATCTTTTCCATGGTAAGACATTGTGTTTAATGTGTAGAGAGAATCAAAGAATTAGTCTGAATACTTAAGAGCCTAAATTAAATGCCATTTCTTTTTGTTAAAAGATAAACATGGATCTGGAAATTTGGGGAAGATATAGCATTATGCAGTTGAGAGATGGATGACTTTTAAAATCAGTAATAATTAATCTGCAATGAGTTATGTCAATGATGATCATGATATTTTAGGAATAGTGGCAATATAGAATGGGAAGATATTAATTTGCCATGGAGATTGGGGTTCAAATATCAGAAAGAATGCCTACTGGAATTGGATACTATGTCCTCCAAATATTGATAAATTACAAATCCCAAACTAACTATACTATCTTGGATTATAGCTCTATTCTATGGTATTGCATTTAACGTTTCAATTAAGATTTGCCTAGTGCAGGGGTAGGCAACCTTGGCTCTTTTATGACTCGGGGACTTCAACTCCCAGAATTCCTGAGCCAGCATGGCTCAGCTTGGAAACCTCTCCCTTTCCCCTCAGCATGGCTGGCTCAGGAATTCTGGGAGTTGAAGTCCACCAGTCATAAAAGAGCCAAGGTTGCCTACCCCTGGCCTAGTGAAATCTGTACTGCAGGGAACGTTTTCTGAAACCCGCTCTTAGCTAAAATAGCAGTCAGCAGATGTTCAGATTATTTTTTTAACGTATTATGTAAAACTATTACTCAACAGCCTAGATTAAGAAAATCCAAAAATTATACTTATCTCTCTATCTGACTATCCCAAAGCAAATCCTTTTGAATAAGCTTTTATCTTATTCTGAGTCCTGTTGATCAGTTAATGATGAAGCTTTTCTTGTTTTTATGAAGGAAATGTTAATTTATTTTCATGCCATGTACCATAATTATATAAGGTGATATACTGTATCATAGAAGCAAAGAAAATACGATAATATTAATGTAGGAGGACCAGACCTGGAGTGCAAAACTCCAGACAAGAACTAGATAGCAACAGAGATGTACAGAAGATTCTAGTTTTAGGGATGATTTTGATTTTTTTTTCTCCCACCCCCAGATTCAGTATCTTTAATGAATGGCTTCAATCACAGCAAAACTATGCTGGAGGCGAAACTAATATGACTTCTGAAATAAATGGAGCAGTGTGAAGCTTCCTTGATATAAATCAAGACTTTTCAAACTCTTTTAAGAGATCTTTCATCTCAAGTTTCGATACAATCTTAAATTCTACATCAGAAATCCAATGTTAATCATGAGTGCAACAGAACAATAGCAAGCTGGTTGAACATGACCAACCACAGATGACTGGAATATACATTCCAGCAGCAAACAGCCTAGGCTGAGCTCGGCTAAAAATCAGTAGAAATTTCCTACTCATAAGGAGGGTCTTACTTGTAAGTACCCTGTTACCTAATCCCCAAGCTCATCTTGTACTATCTTTTGATATTGAATATGGTTAGAAAGATCTAGTCTCTGTTATTAAGCAGATCATAAAATGATATTATTAGAGTGGTTGGCTCCTATCCTCACTCTGAACTCTAAAAATTAATCATTATACCCATCACAGTAGTTATTACCTATTTAAGGTCTCCCCCCCCCCCTCAAGTAGCAAACTATGGCTGGGCACAGCGCTGTAATTGAACCATCACTCTCACATCTCATTCTTCTCCATTCCTAGAACAGCTCTGCAAGTTGCTTATTGTTAATTTTCCATCAAGAAAGAAAGGCAACAAAATATATTAAGGCTGTAATCCTTTATCCAATTTTCCAGGACTAAATCAAGTAAGATCAGTAAAACTTTTATGTAGAAATAAATAGTTGGATTGAGTAAGTAGATTAGATCCCTGAGCACATTTTAGTAAAATTATGCTGGGTGTTACAGCAGGCTTCTGTAATACCTTGAGAATTTTAAATACTTTTTTATAAACTGACTGTACAATTTCTAACTATGTTGAATGGATGCAACCTTTGGACGCTAAAAACGCAAGTTTTTAATGGAAACAAGAGGGAGGAATGAAGGGAGAGAATCTGAATGCCTGGAACTGGAGGGCATATAAGCACACGAAGAAGGTTTTTATTCCTATTAATAGCTTAGAGGCTATTTTATTTTTGTTTTTTGACCATGGATTCTATGGGCTCCAGATGTTGGGTATGAAAAATTATTACTGTCATGTAAGGCAGACAGGGAGATAAAAGAGTCAAGCTGGGAACATGCTAGTGTTAGATTTAATAAAGTTCAGGGATACAGTTTGGTCTTCATACATCATCGGGCATGTTAATGAAATGATTGTCAAACATACATTTCTAATAGCTTACAATTACAAACTTCGGCTAAACTTTAGTGGCTGTTTGACTGTGACACTGATTAAGGGAATAAGTAATGGCATCTTAATTTAGAGCTACATGATTAATAACTTCATTAAACTACCCTGTCATTAAAATTAATGAAGATGCATTATCCCCGGCCTTCTCATACAAATATCTCTCCGTTCTCTTTCATGATGCTATTGGAACCTGTTGTGATCTCTCTGAATGCTGGCTTGCTTATGCCAGTTGACCTTTCTCACTTCCAACAAATATTCATGGCTACAAAGAGATTTAATGCAGCTCAAAGATACACTCAGCTGTTGCTTCCCTTCTTTCTGGAAAACAGGAAATGGGTGTCACTATGTTTTATTTTTAATTTAACTGAGTGAACTAGATGGGGCTGACCCTTGTTGAGGGCAGGCATGGGCAAAGCAGAATCCATTTTATCTTGTGTCAATTTTGCATCTTGATTTCATAAGTCTCTTCCTTTCACTGGACTGCAATAACTACATAAATTGACTTTCCCTAAGAGATATCTTTATGCATGCAATATTCGCTACTAATTCAACTTTCCCTAGAATACCAAGTAATAAATATATCCCCTTAATAAAGGTGCTTGACATATTACCATCCATTCATTTTTGTATGCAGCTTTAATGATTATCCCCCTTTTTAAGCAGTGTCCCCTAGCACATGCACATATGCGAATATTAATATGGCATATTAATGGCCCAAATTATCTTTTATTCTTAACTACAGGTGAATGCCTTATTAAGCCATTATGTAAAAGAAATGGGTTTTTTAATTGTTTTGCCAGGTGCACTGAATGGCTTCTATTAGATCCCAATAGATCAGTTTGTTGCAAAGAAGAGCAACACAGATGATAAAGGGTATGGAGGCTAAATCGTATGATGAACAGTTGAGGGAGCTAGGTATATCTAGCCTATCAAAGAAAAGGGTTAGGAGGACATGATCATTTTCTTCCAGTACTTGAGGGACTGTCAAGGAGAAGAGGGGACTGACTTATTCTCCAAAGCATCAGAGGGCAAGACAAGAAGTAATGGAAGGAAGCTTCTAGAGAAGCAGAAGAAGCAAGGAG
This sequence comes from Azemiops feae, assembly GCA_023970755.1. Lineage (NCBI taxonomy): Eukaryota > Metazoa > Chordata > Lepidosauria > Squamata > Viperidae > Azemiops > Azemiops feae. The sequence continues at coordinate 231,845 of JALGBA010000476.1, read as the reverse complement.
AAATTTTCTGGCAGTGAGAACAATTAATCAATGTAATTGTTTGCTTCCCTGAGTTGCGGCTGCTCCATTACTGGAGGTTTTCAAAAAATAGACTTGGACAACCATTTGACCAGGATGGTATAAGATCACCTGCCTTGAGTCAGGGGTTGGACTAGAAGACTTCTAACCACCTAAAATTGTTACAAGTCTTACATGTGCATATTATCTGTGCATAAACATTCTTTGTTCTTGCCAGACAGACTCCACAATTGCGGGCATCCCAGTTTTCTTTCAAGTGCATGCCATAGCCTTGCTTTTAGCAGACAGCCCATTAAAATGGCAAAGATGTTTGGCTTATACCTTGCAAAGAGATCAAATTCTGAGGACTTGGACCTTGTGAAATAATTGATGGTGGCCTTTGGGCTTGTCAGGGAAAAAAAACAAGAATACCTGGTCCCTGTTTGGCCTTTCAGCTTTGAAAACTGAAATGTTGCATCATGTAAGAATGGAGAGGTGACAAAACTGTAACATTAGAAAAAGAAAGGAAACTGTCCTCTCCTATTGGAATTCAAAGGGACTCAGAAAAGCAGCAGAGAAAGCAGAAAAGTGATGGAATGACTGACTGATAACTGTCAGTAAGGAAGTCTTCCATGCTTCTCTCCCACAAAATCAAGAAAGTGGTAGATTCACAACACAAATGCCACATTATCTGATAAGGCTAATGCTAATGAAAAATACAGTAAGAAAGGTACATAGCAGTGATTCCTGAGGTATAACTCACCTTTTACCCAAGGAAGCTCCAAAGAGAGAGAAAGAAAGGGAAAGAAAGAGAGGGCCTTAAAAATGCAATGCAAAACTGCTTGCTGGCAAGTAGACTTGAGCATCAAACTCAGATGTACTTTTTTTGATTACTTGACCCAACAGCTTCCATCTATACCTTTGATTGTATCCAAGTTTGCATTGATTTCCTCTTCTGCTTTCATAACACATGACGTGTATTCCCTACCTAGAAGAATAAGAGACAATGAGAACAGAGGAGCAAATTAGCTAGTGGGAATAAATTGGAGGACCTAGGCTTTCTCCCATTCAGGAAAGTGGAATTGGTGCAATTTATCTGCGTAGCTGCTAGTTTTCGAAGCAGAGGCAAAGTGGAGATGTAATAAAAAGGCTCAACTTTCTCATATCTGTAATGAACTGAGCAAGAGAGGCCAGCATACCTGGGACACAGATGGTGGTGGAACTGCATGTTTTTTCCCCTTCATACCCTGAAGCAGAATAGGAGGAGGAAGAAGTATTAAGTATGTTAACCGCCATGAGTTATTTCTAACAATAATATAGACAGACAGACAGACAGACAGACAGACAGACAGACTGACAGATTGATAGATTGATAGATTGATTTTATCTATGGTGTAACAAGACAAAAATATTCTGTAGTGTAACTCCATAACTTAATATTGTATCTGGATGCCCAGGCACTCTCTTTAAAAATTGGTATTTTGTTTTAATATAGCAAATAATGTTGATTTTAGAAGCTTCTTAGCCTGAAAATTGGACTCCCACTTTCTGTGACTCTACTATTGTTTTTGTGCCTGGCTACACAAACATACATACCAGCAGCCATTTTAGTTGTCTCAATGGAAAACAAAGAAAAGTATTCAATTAGCAGTTTTCAGGCTCTTGATGAGGCATAAAATATCTTTGCATCATTTATTTCCAATGTGAATTTATTCTTCCATCCGGTTTTCTTTATTTTTTAACTTAACTGAATAAAAAGAAGTTTTGGCATCTTTCTTCCTGACAATAGACTTCTTAAGGTTTATATCTAAATGAAGTAATCAAATAATTTCTGAAAAAAGGATGTATGGAAATAAATGTTTAGCTGTTTAAGAGTTTATAAATGAAACTTTAAAAATTGTAGTTTGACCACCCTCTCTTTGTCTAGAGAATATAATGTAGACAAATTCCTCTAGGTTAAATATTTCCCAGTGACCCAGATTTATAAAGAGAGTACACAATTTTATAGTTTTCATTGATAAGGATGGAAAAATAGTATGTCAATGCCATTTTTTGTTTTTTGTATATTATAACTATACTGTAACACTGGGATTAACTAGAACAGGGGTGTCAAACTGCCGGCCCGTGGGCTGGACGTGTCATCAGGAAACCGCGCCCACCCCATTGCCGGCAATGGGGGAAAAGCTCCAATACGTCATACAACGTCACGTGACGTCGCGAATTTGACATGTCTGAACTAGAATATTGATTGGCAAATAGCAATATTTTAGTTTAGCTACTAGGTATTTCTTATTGCAAATTGTCTTTATACTTAGCAGGGATTGGGGAGTGAAAACAGTGCAAGAATAGAGAATATTATTATGCTGTCAGTGATGTACTTAGACTACTTAAAATGCAAATGAGAAAATTTTTACAATTCTGTATTTTGGCTTATCCCAAACACCAAAGCAGATGGAGACAGAATCAGTTTAGCTAGAAAGCCAACGTTGATCTAGTGATCTTTATAAGTTACTATAAGGATGACATGGTTGATATAGACAAGTAATAGTAAACTTATTAATTCAAAGTGTTTCCAATTTATTACTGGGTTGGATTGATGATGACTAAATCATCTGTCTGCTTTATTATTTGAGCCAATCTTGCAATATGATCATCTTCTCTGAGAAATTTAGTAGTTGTAATCAGGAAGCTAGGTGAAGAAAATCAGCAAATGAATGATTCAGATCTCTTGCATACCCAATTGACAACATCTTGACATATTAAAAATGTTATGTGATTTGTGGTACCAAACCTGTTCAGGTTGATTTTTTTTTTCCCAAAGACACGGCTTTGCAAGTATTCTAGAATCAGAGAGAGGACTAATTGAAATTTGCATTGATAACACATGCAGAACACACACACGCACACACACACACACACACACACACAAATGCAGGCACTCACACTCATCCACATTTTTAAAATTCACTTCAAGTCAGGCTTCAGTATTGGTCCCCACAGCACCTATACAAAGAAAATGGCAATTTTGTTCCAGAATAGTAAGCAGAACAAGAATTAGATGATAGGGCGGGAACTGATTTTGTAATGACACACTCAGCTCCTCTTTTGCTGCATTTTATGCTTTGAGATAGGCCAGGTTTCAAACATAAAGGAAAAGAAAAGAAATGAGATTCCTGCTGTTTCCTGCTAGCTGCACAGTGCTACCTTCTGGCATCTTTGTCACTTATGAAGATAACTGGGGCATTCATTAGAAACCCATGATTACTCTAATGATTCCTAGCCAGAGTGGAGGGTAGGACTCTCACAGGATGCTATGGTAATTACGAGCTTCCCACTTTCATCACAAAAATCTTAGCCTAACACCTTTCCTTTAATTAAACAGTTACGCTACTTGCTGGTTATGGCCTTTAAAAGTAAGGAATGAAGATAAGGGAGAATTGAAGTTTTGCCTTGTGAACAGCTACCACTCATTTCTGAGCAAGGGCATTTTTCAGAGGCTGCAAGGCTTAGACATGGAAAGTAGTGACGGGAGGCATTACAGCACATTTCTGTGCCTTATTAGTGTACATAGAAAGGCTGAACATAAGACATATTGGTGTTCTAATACCATGTTTCTCAAACTTGGCAACTTTAAGATGTGTGAGTTTCAACTCCCAGATTTCCCCATGCAGGGGGAATTAAATCCTAGCACATTAGATAAGATAAGAATAAGATAACCTTTATTGTCATTTTTTTACTGTGGGCACAACGGCACACATCAAAAATGAAATTTAGTTGCCCGCTCTCAAAGTGAAACACATACATGACACTCACCTAAACATACTATGAACATATATATAGACCCACATCCCTACATATACGTAGCAAATAAATATTAAATACTGTCCATCTTGAATATATAACGGAAGGAGGAAGCTTGAGAGTTCACAAAGTTAATGCTGTATGGAATGAAACTATGGCTGAATCTGGATGTTCTGCTACGGATATCACGAAGCCTCCTCCCAGAAGGTAACAAGGAAAACAGGTCGTGAAGAGGATGTTTAGTGTCCCAGATAATCTTACAGACCCTGCTCAAGCAACGCTTCTGTGCTATGTCCTGGATGGGAGGGAGGGAACTGCCAATGATCTTTTCGGCCATTCTCACCACTCACCACATTCAGTGTATTTTTATGTTTCTCCTGATATACCAAACATTCATTTTTTATTTCTTTTTATAAGCCACCTTTCTATCAGAATTTGTGTGCATTATCTATTTTATAATAATATAGTATTACCAATTATTTTCTGTAAACCAGTGATTTACATGCTCAATATATATTTTTGGGTGTTTAATATTGGGATTTTTAAAATGTACTCTGGGTTCCTTTTATTTTTTTCTTTATGTTTCTGTTCTATTTAGATTTACTTTTGCAGTTAAATGTTTTATCACTTTATTGTTTGTTTATTATTACTTTTATATTTCTGTATTCTGTTCATTGTTTGTAATCTTGCTGTAAAATATAGTAAAAGGGTGGAAAGGAAAACATTTGTATTTAGAACAGAACAGAACGGAACAGAATAGAATAGAAGCTGGAAGGGACTTTGGAGGTCTTCTAGTCTAGCCCCCCGCTCAAGCAGGAGAACCTATACCATCTCAGACAAGTGACTATCCAGTCTCTTCTTAAAAACCTCCAGTGATGGAGCGCCCACGATTTCTGAAGGCAAGCTCTTCCACTGGTTAATTGTCCTCACTGTCAGGAAGTTTCCCCTTAGTTGCTTCTCTCCTTGATTAGTCTCCATCCATTGTTTCTTCTCCTGCCCTCTGGTGCTTTGGAGAATAATTTGACCCCCTCTTCTTTGTGACAGACTCTCAAATACTGGAATACTGCGATCATGTCACCCCTATTTCTTCTTTTCTTTAGACTAGCCAAACCCAAGTCCTGCAGCCATTCTTCATATGTTTTAGTCTGAAGGCCTTGGATCGTCTTAGTTGCTCTTCTCTGAACTTTTTCCAAGGTCTCAACATCTTTTTTGTGGTATGCTGACCAAAATTGGTTGCAGTATTCCAGGTGTGGTCTCTATTTCTTAATATTTCTTCATTTTTCCATCTTTGGTAAACATCTTACCAAAATAATAATAATAATAATAATAATAATAATAATAATAATAATAATAATAATAATAATAATAATAATAATAATAATAATAATAATAATAATAATAATAATAATAATAATTGGAAGGGACCTTGGAGGGCATCTAGTCCAACCCCCTGCTCAGGCAGGAAACCCTATACCATTTCAGACAAACGGCTGTCCAGTCTCTTCTTAAAAACTTCCAGTGTTGGAGCATTCACTCCAGTTTTTTGTTACCTGTGAATAACTTCCAATTCTTCATTCTGTCTTCATGCCACATAGAATTTGGATACATGATTTTTTTTTAATCCATGCTCCTTGTTGCATCATACAATCTATTATTTGCTGGAAATCATTTTACTGATCCAGCAATAGGCAACATCTACTTGAAAAAGCACACATCTGTTCATGTTTTTACAAAATACAGTTGTGTCTCATCCCTTAGCTGAAGGTCTTATCCTCCATAACCATTCTGGCTTAGCTGCATGATGGATCTCACATCTCCTGGTTTCCATAGAGGTACCTACAACTGCTTTGCAAAGCACCATTACAGCATTACACTACACAGTTTTCTGTAAGACTGCTAGGCCTGATATAAAACACATGATCAGTGATCTTTCAAAAGGTTGATAGACCTAGCTCTTAAAAAGTGTTGCCAGATGATTTAATCCATGCTTATGTTCTTTATCAAAAAAGTAGGTTTCTTTTCGGTTTTGTTCTTTTGCTGCTTTTGCTGACAAGGCATGTTGTGTGACATGCTTCCTTTTTATCTCTTTGATGGGGATGGGGCAAAGGGCAATGCCATTTGTCTACAAATATAATGAAAAGTTAGTGGCTGGTGGCTGAGGAAAAAAATGGGAGGAAAATCTTTCAATGAGCTCTCTTTTACTTTACTCTACTTCCCTTTTCTGGATCAGTGATCTCTGGACAGTGCAGCTTTTGTGCACAGATCTACTATGGCAGGTTTTCTCTTTGCATTCATCATCTTCACTCCATAAAATCAGACCATCTTCATTTGGATTGATTACACCTTTCCCCTTCCTCTTTATTTTCTTCAAACACACCTGTTTTTCCTTCTCTCATTTCCTTCGTTTCTTCATGCTGCTTGCCTTTTACTCCTTTGGCATCCCAAGTTGCAATTTTTCATGTGCTGCAGTTGTCATCAGATGAACTTTTTAGATAGTGGTCTCTACTGCCCATCATGGCTTTGGGCAATCAAGATTTAATATAACACTTGCAAGACTAGTGTTGTCTGCACTCTGTCATCTAAGAATTATATCAAATATACTGAGATACATGCAGTATAACACATAATATCATCTAACAAAATAGCAGTCTTTTAGTCCAACCCACTGCTCAAGCAGGAGACCCTATACCATTATGGACAAATTGATATCTAATCTCTTTTTAAAAACTTCCAGTGATGGAGCACCCATAATAAGAGAATAACAGAGTTGGAAGGGACCTTGGAGGTCTTCTAGCCCAGCTCCCTGCTCAAGCAGGAAACCCTATATCATTTAAGAGAAATGGTTATCCAATCTCTTCTTAAAAACATCCAGTGTTGGAGCACCTACAACTTCTGGAGGCAAGTCGTTCCACTGATTAATTGTTCTAACTGTCAGGAAATTTCTCCTTAGTTCTAGCATGGTTCTCTCCTTGATTAGTTTCTATCCATTGCTTCACCCCTAATCCTTCTTTTCATTAAACTAAACATATCCAATTCCTGGAACCATTCTTCATATGTTGTAGCCTAATGATCTTTGTTGCTCTGCTCTGCACTCTTTCTAGAGTCTCAATATCATTTTTATATTGTGGCAACCACAATATATTCCAAATATGGTCTTACAACTTCTGAAGGCAACCCGTTCCATTGATTAATTCTTCTCACAGACAGGAAATTTCTCCTTAATTCTAGGTTGGATCTCTCTTTGATAAGCTTCCACCCATAGCTTCTTGTCATGTCCTCAGGTGCTTTGAAGAATAGGTCAATTCTCTCCTCTTTGTGGCAGCCCCTCATATATTGGAAGACTGATATCATGTCACCCCTAGTCCTTTTCATTAGACTAGACCAGGGGTAGGCAACCTTGGCTCTTTTATGACTCGTGGACTTCAACTCCCAGAATTCCTGAGCCAGCATGGCTGACTCAGGAATTCTGGGAGTTGAAGTCCACGAGTCATAAAAGAGCCAAGGTTGCCTACCCCTGGACTAGACCTTCCTAATTCCTGCAACCATTCACTGTATGTTATAAAGCTTCTTAGTTATCAAGTAGAATTGAATTCTCAAGCTTTTCACCAGGAGAGGTCTCCACAACCCCAACGTTAGAAAATATTTGTATATAAAATGTACTCCTGCCCTTTTAAAGAAATACTATTTGAGGCAGCATTGTGCAGACTATCCAAGGCATTGTTTAATTTCCTTGGTTTGTTCTTCTGTGTTAAAAATGGGCACACTCGTTATTCAATACCTGAAACAGAGCTTAAAAATGGGTCTTAAATAATGCTGTCAGTCCAACAATATTTTCCTTATTGGCTTGCTCTTCTCCAGACTGTTAGCTGTCTTTTTCCTTCCTGAGTGTAATAATTTTAAAAGATGCATTGGGCTGTCATTTCAAAAGCTTGAAGAATTCAAAACACACATAAGCAGATTAAAAACGAATGAATATATCCCCATCTACATCCAATGCCCATTAGGAATTTCACAAATTGCAGGGATCTAGTTTAATATTCATGGTGCATAATGCTAGAAAATCAGTGCAATTTTGGACAACAAAATTCCACACTCTACTAAAAACATTATATTACAACCTGTTAAGTCCCCTCTGGCTATCATCTATTAATATCCTGCTTGGGGCTTTATTGGGACAGTCTGTCCCTTCCAATGACATTCACATCCATCTATTTCCATGTTCCCTGGGTAACCAATCCCATTTCCCCATATGCCTTCTGCATTTTTTGTGGCATTCCACTTCCTAAATAGAACTTTAAAGACCATGTTATTTAGGGCGCAGTCAAATGAGATGCTAAACTTGCCATTATTTTTGTGAGGTATGTGCAAAAAAGTTTCCTTCCTGCATTGAACTTCTTAAGCTGAGCTGGAAATGAAGTTCCAGTGAATGAATGGGACTTACCTTTGCATAAGAGACATGCATAGCACTGCAATTTGCAGTGCTAGATATAAGCAATTGTCTATACTTAGGAGGGTCCATTCCATTTTTTTCTAACCCCGTTCTGCCCAACTCCTGCATTATTGGTGGATTTTTAAAATATACAAACAGGCTAATAGCATCCTCAGTATCATGCTCATAAATACTGCTGTTTACTCAGTATTTATTTTGCATACCCAAACCCAGAGAAACAGCAAAACGCACATGCCTTAATGGGCCACTTGAGAAAGAGAAAATAACATTAAGTACCTGCTACCCAACTGGATCAATCAGTTTTGTTTGTAGAAGCCTCTCGGCAGTGGAAAGCACGGCAGCTTTACTTTATCTTCTCATATTAAATTCATCAAACAGTTCAGGAGCATTTCATCACAGAGATCAACAGATGCAGTCACTTTTGGCAATGCGTTTTCTCTTTCTTATAATTCATAGAACAAAATATGGTAGCACCACGGGACATGTCAATGAATCGGCTGTCAGATAGAATCACATCCTCACTCATGCTTTTTTTTTTTTTTAGTAGGGACAGCTGGAAGGGAGAAGTGACGAACAGGATCAATGTGGTTCAGGAACAGTAGGTTAGCCATGATGGCTACAGAATGCACGGGGAGTCATTACGTTCAATGATCTAATTTAATAGCAAAGTTAAATAAAAGGTAGAGTTTGTCTTGATTGCACTCAGTTGTTTGAAGGTCCTCCCTTCATAACATCAAATCTTTGACCCCCCCAAAATGTTATGCATTACCAATCATCCCTTGGAGGAAATGCATTCACTGTGCTCCCAGCAATGTCTCCCATGGATGAATCCTCCTTGGAAGAAGGGAAGGTATGGGGAAAGAATTAAAAGAGAACTTCAGATTCTAGATTTCTAGATCAGGATGAATCTGGTCAAGCAGATGAATTGGTCCATCCCCCTTTTCTTCTGCCTTCATGGAAACCAGGTACTTGCAAGCATGGGCTAAGTGAGTTTAGTACTTGTAACAGTACACCTCATCACATAGTCTGCACTGAGACAGTCGTAGCTCCCATTGAAAGATGGATAGTTGTTTTCAATCGAGAGAAAGAGTGGCTATTGATCCTAAAATGGATCAGGCAGTGATTACACTGCTGAAAACTTAGTTCACTGAGTGCTCTGAAGTGTTCAAAGGTGTGATCTGAAGGAAGAGTGCTGAAGAGGAAGACGACTGCTGCAAGACCTAATCTATACATTGCTGAGGACCTTCAGTGGTGTTGAACATGATGGAAGGAAATCAAGGTTTTGCTTGCTAGGAATTCACTAGATAGAGGAAACAGAAAAGCACAGCCATACTTTAAGTTAATACCATAATCCACAAAGACATGCGTACTTGACTATAGCTGAAGATTAACATTCAGAAACAAAATGATTTCCCTTGTACTTTTGAAACATTCTACAGAGAACAGAGAACATGGTGGTATGCAGAGCAACTAGAGTCCTGTAAACTGTACTCACAAAGTTTAAATAAGCTGAGGTAAAATACATGGAATGGTATTTTGCACCCCATATGTTTGTGGACGTAAGTACACGAGCCCTTGTTATGAAGATCAGACCTGACTGCATTCACAGCTTTTGACCCTCTATTCTTTGAACTTGGTTTACATGTTTCATGCATGTTCTGGGATCTATTGATGCTGGGTTTTATTCTCATGTGGAATATAAGCAGGACAACCTGGAACCTTTTGGGCCTGGTGAGTACATTTGGAGTGTGGGGTGTGTGGTGGGGGTGCTGCAGTCATTGTTCAAAAGGATGACTCTGGGAGAGGCCTACTCCCTCAGAAAATGGCAGTTCAACATCTTTGAAGGGAAGACTCCAGTGGTGGGATTCAGCCAGTTCGCACCAGTTTGGCAGAACCGGTAGCTAATTTTTTGTTGCCCGGGCCCAGAATGGACTTCCAGAAGCGGCATCCACACAGAGAACCAGTTGTTCACATATTTGAATTCCACCACTGGAAGACTCTAATGTTTTCTCCCTTATTCTTTCTTCAACTTTTGTCTCACTTGATCACATCCTATGTAGGCTAAGATGATTACTCTTCTCTGCTTACCGCCTCACTAATGTCATGCCTCCTACTAAACCCATAGCATGGGAATGTCACTGGTGAGCCCACCTCAGTCAAGCAGACTGGTGGTAGTGACTAGTTAGCTCTCCCAGGCAAACCAGACAGGAAATATGACAAGATGAACCAATTGTACTTTATTGTAAGGCTACCTTAACAGAATCTTGCAAGTCTGAAGGTACACCACTTTTAATTGCTTGATCCATGAACTCATTCCTAAGTTTCTTGTTTGACTGTTTATCCATTAGGGCAGGGATCTCCAACCGTGGTAACTTTAAGACTTGTGGACTTCAACTCCCAGAATTCCTCAGCCAGCTTGGCTGGCTGAGGAATTCTGGGAGTTGAAGTCCACAAGCCTTAAAGTTGCCAAGGTTGGGGACCTCTGCATTAAGGATTCTTCCCTCTCTTGATTGATTAACTCCTAGGCAGCATCTCTTCCTCTTGTTTCCCAAGGTCATCCATACATTACATTACAAAACTTTGAAGGAACAAAGATTTAGGCTTGGCATAAATCATGGACCTTACCTTTAGGGAAAAAAAAAACCTTGTTGGCCTCCCAACAATTCTAACTTCCAATCTGTATTCCTCAGAGAAACTGGATTTATTGCCCACAAAGATCTCCACTGAATAGTGCATCTAGTGGTAGCATAAAAATCAAATAAAAATCAAATAATGTAAGTGTTCTGGTCAGAAGACTTTTCCCCCCTCAAGTTTTCAGTCGATCAGTGAAGGACATACATGTACTCAGGTAGCCAAAGCATAAAAATAAGAAAATGTATAACATATTGCAAAGACAAAGTCCTGTCCTTTCCTACTTACCCTCCTTTTTGTCCTCCTATCCTATGTCCAGCAGGCTTAGTCTTAAAATCAGTTATTCTCCAGCTTTTTGAGAATTTTGTTATTTTTGGAAATGGGGAGAGGTGAACTGTTTTTTTACCACAGTAATCATTCAAACTTTCTTGTATTGTGATCTTGAAAATTGTCTGCTCCTTTCTTTCCCTCATCCATCAGCTCTCGACAGCTGAAATTTATGTTATTTATTTCTTGATTCCAGCAATTGACTTCAATCCAGCCTCTTCAGCTCTATGATCACTGTAATCTATAGATCACATGACTCATCACAGGACTCGTATGTTGCTAGGGTGAAATTTGAAAAGCTCATTGATGTTCTACATTATTGCTAGCAATTTATGAAAGTAAGAAAGGCAGGATAAAAATCAAACAAACAAACAAACAAACAAACAAATAAATAAATAAATAAATGCTCTGAAGCTGAAACAGCTAACTTGGTATTCTACAGATGATTTTGACTCCCTTCCCAGTCAGTTTAGCAATACTCTGTGAGGCTGAAGAGTGTTGAAGACACAAACCAGCATTTGCCTTCTCTGGACCATAATCAGCTGCTTTAAAAAAACAAAACCCTTCCATTTGAAAAGGGGTTTAATTATGTATCTTAGGAGGGAAGGAACAACAGTTCAAATTTCCTTTGGTTATAGATGTTAAGCCAGGCCATAGATGTTATGATTCTCTCTTAAAAGTGAGAGAAAGGTGACGTGAAGGGAAGGTCTCCATAAAAAGGCAACTATAAAGCACATCCAAAATCCCTGTGCAGAGATGCATTTCGAAACAATTAACTTCAGCTCATAATTGTAATTGCTAGTGATCAAAGCCCATATCTTTTTAAAAATATGAGAGGCTAAACTGTATCCAGTTTCACAAATTAGCTTTAAACAGCACCACGTATATTAATTGGAGTCATGCCACTAAGTCCTTGTACGTTACAGAGGCTGCTATTTACCACCTTAAAGTAGAAATGAACATTCAGTGAATGAATATTTTCTCTTGTACTATCAATTACAGAGAGCAACAGCAGAGGAAAAAAGAGACTGGGCATCTGTTCTTTCTCAGCTGGACTTTACTGTTGCAGGCTTCTTTTTCTAAGTTAACTGCTCACACGTTGATCTTACAAGTTAACATATGTGCCTGGAATTGTTACTGTGGTCCTCCTAGATTTGCATTGTAGCTCACATCCCACATACCATAGTTCAGGGGATTTTGAGCTGAGGGCTGTTCCTGGTCTGCAGAGAAAAAGCCATTAACCTTGTTTCATTGCTTCTGCTATTCTTGCCACAAATAGAAATTATTGATTTACGGAGGTGAGCTCATGTTCAATACACATAGATATATTCCTTTTAGTCAAAAGTCTTTTCTGTGGTTAAGGATCAGGGCAGGAAAGGGTTGTATAAACCAAAGGATATTTTATATCACCCTTGGACATATAGCAAGGGAATGGCAATTATATCATGGGGTTTAATCCTTCTCACCCTGGTGTCCATTATATTATACCGCTTTATAAAAACCTAGTAAGACTACACCTGGAATACTGCAGCCAATTTTGGTCACCATGTCACAGAAAAGATGTTGAGAGTTTGGAAAAAAAATCAGAGAAGAGCAACTAAGATGATCAAAGGCCTGGAGACTAAAACATACGAAGAACGGCTGCAGGACTTGGGTTTGGCTAGTCTAAAGAAAAGAAGAAACAGGGGTGACATGATAGCAGTATTCCAGTATTTGAGGGGCTCCTACAAAGACAAGGGGGTCACGTTATTCTCCAAAGCACCAGAGGGCAGGACAAGAAACAATGGTTGAAAACTGAACAAAGAGAGAAGCAACCTAGAATTAAGGAGAAACTTCCTGACAGTGAGGACAATTAACCAGTGGAACAGCTTGGCTCCAGAAATTGTGGGCACTCCATCACTGGAGATTTTTAAGAAGAGGCTAGACAGTCACTTGTCTGAGATGGTATAAGTTCTCCTGCTTAAGCAAGGGCTAGACTAGAAGATCTCCAAGGTCCCTTCCAGCTCTATTCTATTATTATATATGTTTAGCTGTATTTCCATCCATCAAGACTTGGGTGAAGTTGAGATCCATTATTTGATCAGTCTCTGTTCATGTAAAAATTTACATAAGAGAACTAGGAACAGTTTAATCTTCCTCACATTTGCTAGTAGATAAGAATCACTGTCACTACATGCAATTCTTGCAATAACAAATATTTTGCTTTTTTGATCAAACCCAAAATGATGGCACTTTATTATATTTATTTCAGAATATAAATCCTTTTAAAAAAAAATCATCCTAGAAAATTATTGCAAAAAACCCCTTTCAAAGTGAAATTAATTTTTTCCAGGTGTTCATCAAGAAATTATATATTTTAAGTCTTCTTCCTCTTCAGAAATAGTTTCCAAAATAGTTATCTTAGGATGGAAATTTGATATCTACAACATCAAAAGTCTACTATCTAAGATGACAAAACATATTCAAATACAAGTTACAGTCCTTCCCATGCATGGTTTATAGATGATGTTTTAAGCAATTTTTCACACCATGCAGGAATAAATATGTTTTCATGTGAACATACAAACCCATTAAATTTATTCACTAAAACATATTACACTGTGTGTGTCAATACAGTACGTCATATATACATCCTAATTTCTGGAATGTGGACAATGTACATGGACTTGAAAGAAAATATCTAAATTAGAGAACCTAGAATGAATATGCCTTGGGTAAACTGAGATTTGGTTGAGATTCTGGCATATTGGTGCAAATGTGACAAAGGGTGTGGGAAACTATTGGCCAACATAAGATTGCAGTTCTGGCTGCTATTTTATTGTTTTGATGAGATATGCTGTTGTATTGGTTGATTGTGTCTTTTCCCCACTGCCTTCTCTGTTTGTTTATGCCCAAAGTCACATGGCCTGAGCTGGGTGGCCATATAAATGGGGAAATAAATAAATGGGAAAGAAGTGTTCAGTTTTTAGGAGTGTCCTTAACCACTCCTAAATGACTTACATATGCTTACTTAAACAGTTACCATTGTAATTGATTTTGGGTTCTGATTAGTCCAATCACTTATTCTCTAATGCCTTCCTTCCTTCCTTCCTTCCTTCCTTCCTTCCTTCCTTCCTTCCTTCCTTCCTTCCTTCCTTCCTTCCTTCCTTCCTTCCTTCCTCCCTCCCTCCCTCCCTCCCTCCCTCCCTCCCTCCCTGTTACCTAGAATGAAACATGGAGATTCTTACTACTATAGTAGATTCTTACTGCTATAGTTTCATACTGAACAAGAAAAATTACAATTGCTTCAATTTATGCTCCAAATTAAAATAACATTTTATAAAGTATTTTTCTTCAAATTGTAGCAGGAGACGTATGATTCTTGGAGACGTGAATAGGATTATTTACCCAAATCTTGATAAATCTGGTTCATACCAAAAGAACTCTGGCAAGTTGCCAAAATTTGTGGTAGATTACTTCTCCTTCAGATATGGGAAGACATAAACACCCTTTAGAGGAAGGCTACATTTATTTTTCTCCTTCCCATAAAAATTATTTAAGAATATGGATTGATGCCTATTTCACTCTTACCTATATTTATAGAATTATAGAATTGAAGTTGCAGCATTTACCTATGTAGACCACAGTTTAATGATAAATTTAATGAACAAATAAATAAATAAAATTTAATTTTATAAAGTTGCACAGAGTACCTAAAAAAATGAAGATTGAATGTTTTTCTTATTACTACAAGATGTCAAATCAAAGTGCCAATTTGGGTTAAAAGGTTTCTTCCAAACTAATTCAGTTCTTAATGCTTTTTTATTATTATCCACAGTATGGGAATCTAATAAAGCATTTATAGGAGGATTATTTACTCCTTTGGCATCAAACAGAAAGCAAATCATACAAAAACAGAGAGATATAATGTTGAATGATTTGAAGTAATTAAAGTTAACACTTAAGTAGAATCCAATGCTTGGTATAGATTAAATTGATTTGTAATTAACTACATAACAATAGCAATTGCACTTAGACTTTTATACTGCTTCACAGTGCTTTACAGCCCTCTCTAAGCGGTTTACAGAGTCAGCATATTGCCCCCAACAATCATTTTACCGGCCACAGAAGGATGGAAAGCTGAGTCAACCTTGAGCCAGTGAGAATTGAACGGCCGGAAGTCGGCAGAATTAGCCTGCAATATTGCATTCTAACCACTGTGCTGCAATGGCTCCTAAACAGTGGTTCTCAACCTTTTCCTCATCATGGACCCCCTTTAAATATCTTTTGTGGCCACAGACCATGGCCAAGGGCCCCCAAAACTTAACTCAATATTTAAATCATAACATTTCTTCAAGCCTTCACAGACCCACTGTGATGACATTACGGTCCTCCAGGGATCTGCGGACCACAGACTGAGATACATTGAACTACATCTTTTGAAAATAACTCAAAGTTATAAGAAGATGCATTACTTAAAGTAGAAATATTTCAAGAAAGGTACCAAGGTACCAAACCTGATAAATTGTTGATTATCAACTGAGAAAAAAAAAACCAAGCAAAAGCAAGTAACACTTCATATTGGGATGGTAAGAAATATGTTTCAAGTTCTGATGAGGTGATAAATCAATTTATTAAATACTATTCATGGCTATATGGAAAACAGACACTAGGTTTGGAGAAAATCACACAGTATTTAGATACAACACAGATTACAACATTTACAACCAGCTAAAGAAATTACTCAAGAAGCCAATTACAGATGATAAAGGAAATTAAAAGTGAATAAATCCACAGGACCAGATGGTCTTTAGGCAATATACTATTAAACATTCTGAGAAAATATGATGAACTCATTAACTCAGGCGATGGAAGAGATACATTGATGTCAGGTATCTCCTTCTTTGTGAACAGGCTTTCATGAAGGGAACAACCTAGCCCATCTGGAGTCTTATTGGCCTCTTTAATGAATTTATTTATTTATTTATTTCAAGATTTATAAGGCCACTCAATTCAGACTGTGGCACTCCAGGCAGTATACAACATAAACACAGAATAAATAAAAAAGAAAACAAATAGCAAAGAAAAACATCTACAAAAAAAAAAAAATCTCTCTCTGTTTCTCTCTCTTTCTCCACACACACATATAAATTGTAAAATGGTGACCAAGGACACAACAAACAACCACGCAGGGGACTTCCACTCAACTAGTCCCTGATGCCTGGGGAAAGAACCAGGTCTTAAAGGCTTTCTTAAGGTGACAAAAGTTGGGGCCTGTTGTATATTGTGGGGCAGGAGAAACAATTTCTGGAACTGCAGACTCTTTGATTTAAGGCATTTCAGAAAATAAAGTGCATATATCAAACACAAAAATCAATTCAAACACATCTCAAACACAAAAATCAATTGGTCTTTGCTAATTGCAGCTCTTCTTGGTAGGAGCAGCATATCTCTATAAAGAAGACTTTGTGAAATATTACTCACTTCATTATGCATATTATTCAGAATAATACAGTTGGAAGGGACCTTGGAGGTCTTCTAGTCCAACCCCCTATTCAAGCAGGAGACCCCATACCATTCCAGACAAGCGGCTGTCCAGTCTCTTTTTAAAAATCTTCAGTGTTGGAGCACCCACAACTTCTGAAGGCAAGCCGTTCCACTGGTTAATTGTTCTCACTCTTAGGAAATTTCTCCTTAGTTCTAGATCAGGCATGTCAAACTCCCGGCCCACGGGCCGGATGCGTCATGCCGAAACCGCGTCCATCCCATTGCCGGCAATGGGGAAAAAGTTGTGATACGTCGTGCGATGTCATGTGATGTCACGAGTTTGACATGCCTGTTCTAGATTGTTTTTTTCCTTGATTAGTTTACATCTCTTGTTTCCTGTCTTGCTTTCTGGTGCTTTGGAAAAAAATTATTCCAGTGGGCATTTTCTTCCTGCAGATAGCTTTGGTTGTTTCTGGGTTCTTTTGGTAAAAAAAAAAAAAAAAGATCAGTGAAGGTAATGATCCTATAGACCTAAGGAGAAGCAGTTGCTTGACTTGTCCCATTTGATTTATTATATCCTATCACAAATCATCTGTTTCTCCTTTTTCTTCTTCCAGGAAATTTCATTCCATGCGCAATAAACATCTAAGTTGAGATGGAGAGTCGGTGCCAAGAACATTATTTAAAATAAAGATAAGGGGGATGGGTGAACTGACAGGTTTACAACAAATGAAACATGGTTGTCACCTAAATTATATATCTTAATCTTTAGTCTGCATTGTACTGCAGAGTTTTAACTTATTCTGATGTTTCTTACAGCCAAATACAACCTGTGGAAAAGAACAATGTTTATCATTCAATTGCTGTTCACAGCTGAAAGTTGAAAGATTAGTACTGTGAATAAATGTATTCCACTGCTTTGTGCCTGATTTTGAAAACACATGTAGTCCTTGACTTATAACTATTTAGTGAAGTTAAAGTTGAAGTTGAAGTTACAACAACCCTGGAAGAAGTGACTTATGACCGTTTTTCACACATATGATTATTGCAGCATCCCCATAGTCATGTGATCAAAATTCAGATGCTTAGCAACTGGCATGTATTTTTGACAGTTGCACTGTCCCAGGATCATGTGATTATCATTTGTAACCTTCCCAATCAGCCTCCGACAAGCAAAATCATTGGGGAAAGCCAGATTTGTTTAGATATTAAAGACTAATCCACTATCCCATTAGACATTTCTAAAAGAAACACTGTCCAATCCAGACATTATCACATAAACCAATTTTATATTCTTCTTTCTCTTTCTCTCTTTCTCTCTTTCTCTCTTTCTCTCTTTCTCTCTTTCTCTCTTTCTTTCTTTCTTTCCTTCTTTCCTTCTTCTTCCTTCTTCCTTCTCTCTCTCTCTCTCTCTCTCTCTCTCTCATCCTTAAGTCCCATAAATAAAATTCTGATTCTGTTTTCTTCTAATATCATTTCCTCTTCTGTTGAAACTCTTATCTTTCAAGTCCACTTGTAGTTTTCAGGAACTAACACCAATAAATCTCTTATATTTCAACTTGAAAGGATAATCCATAAGCCTTTTTCAATTTTAAGTGATCATCCAATTATATTTGTAAATCCATCTCAAGTGCCTCCAGAGGGATTTGTTCATCTTCATCAGTAACTTCTGGTTTCAGTAAACAACTAAATAGTTCAAGCACTTTACATAGATCAAATATTTCCTTTAGGGTAGCCATCTTGTGCTCTGGTAATTGACTTTCAAGGATTTGTTTGTTTGTTTCATCATTTCCCATACAAGAGGGTTTTTTTAAATTCACTTTTCAAAAAGAGAAGTTTTCTGTCTTTCCATTTAAATATTTCAGTTCTCAACTTTTTGTGAGGCAAGCAAAAATCGGCTCTCAGAGATTTCTGAATGTTATAATTGCAAAAATAATAAAAATCACCAAAGAGAAACATTTATCTGTATGTGAAGAAGAAATTATAATCCAAAAAATGCATTAGAAATGAGGAACACCTGTTTAAGTGTACATAAATATAGGCTGTATCATAGCTATAAATTTGCCTTCCTGATGTTCAACTCACCAGCTGATCGGAGAAATCTCCTTTTCTGAAACTTGCTTACAAGGAATCACAATCCAGAGAAAGACCATTTGATTTCAGGTTTCTTCCTTAAATCCTGAGCAACAACATCCCCTCCCCCTTGAGTAATAGGGGGCAAAACAATCTGTGATGTCATCTCTCTTCAGAGTTGATTAAATTGCCATTGTCCCCACTGGAAGTCAGAACCTCTTTAACTATGAATGATGGCTAAATAAAACTACCAGACGTTGACTTAGAAAAAGCAAAACAACCCCAATTTCCAAAATGAGTTGAACTTGGCTCATTGGATTTCTGATAAGAAACAATAAACGAGGCCATCTAATAGATCTTTCAAGTTATAAATTCTAGATACTTTATTAAAGTATTGTCAAAATCTTATGATTTAATTTTCAGCCAATTTTCTCATGACTTATAGTTCCTCCAAAAGCCTAACTCAAAGGACGTTTCCACATTCAGAAATTCCTCTATTTCCTGCAAATAAAATGTATATGTGGAATGCATGCTCATTAGATGCCAAACTCATTTTTTTTCTCTGCATAAATTTTCTCCATTATGTGTACACATAAGATACCTTACATTTTGGCAACTTTAAAACATGTGGATTCAACTCCCAGAATTCTGCAGCCAGCCATTTTTGAAATTGAAGTCCACAAATCTTAAAATTGCTAAGGTTGGACCCACCTACACTCAAGTCACCCAGACTCACATATACTTTTCCCTTCCCTACTGCTTAAGATCTCTTAAGTTCTTGTTTTGGAGTATAGTCATTTTCAGCTTTTATGTACTATTTAGCATCTAGGGCAGGGGTGTCAAACTGCCGGCTTGCGGGCCGTTTTCATCATACCGAAGCCGCGCCCACCCCATTGCTGGCAATGCAAAAAGAGTTGCGATAGGTCGCGACACGTGACGTGACGTGGCGAGTTTGACACCCGTGATCTAGGAGAAAAAGTGATCTGTTAGAAATGAAATAATTAATCCTTTGAAAAGAATTGGCATTTGACCTGTATCTATGCAGCAATATGAGTGCTGAAAAGGCATACGTAGAATGGAGACGCATTAGACAAGGAAACCAGGCTTGACGGAGTTCCCAAAGGAGTTTTCTGCAGTCCTATGCTAAGTTACCCAGTAGAAATATATTGAATTATGCTCTTTGTCTATAAAGCATTTTCTGAAACTGGGCATTTTCCAATGAGTGGCTTCAATTTCCCACGCAGTATGGTCCTTCCTGGGTATTGCTTTCTAAAGGAGGTTGGAGAAGGTTGGTTTACAGGATGAAGATAGTCATGCTGGACAGGTTTGAAGACAACAAACAAACCCAAAGATATTGTACTGCAGGGGTCTTCAAACTTGGCCCTTTTATGACTTGTGGACTTCAACTCCCAGAATTCCTCAGCCAGTGTGTCTGGCTGAGGAATTCTGGGAGTTGAAGTCCACAAGTCATAAAAGGGCCAGGTTTGAAGACCCCTGTTGTACTGTCTATGTATCCTTCCAAAAAGAGATAGACAGAAAATTTATTGATCTGATTTATAGCCTGCCTTTTCACCCAAAGTTCAAAACAGCATCCATAGCAATCATTCATCCATTGGTTCTCATCAACAACGAGCCTGAAAGTTAAGCTGTGCTAAGGGAAAGGGAGCAGCCCAAGGTCAATGAGTAAGTTTCTACAGCTGAAGATATGCTTGAATGGGAGCCTCCCCTCTCCTACTCCATCACCTTAACATTGCAACTCACTGATTATACATGCCAGATGTGTATAATCAGATATGCTGTTTTGGAATGATGAATTATACTCCCTTAAGAGTCTAAAATGGTGGTGTAGTAGTTGTAGTGGTAGTAGTAGTAATAGTAATGAATTTACACTGTAATCATCAATAGGTGAGATGTACAGGCTATATAATTGGTTGATTATGTAGAAAACCATGTCTGTTTCTTTTGAAGAGTAAATGTCATTGATTGGCCAGAAGGTGGCAGTTTTAGATCATTTGGAAATTAAAATCAGCCTTATCTTAGCAACCTCTGTAGTACAGCTATTAATGCAGGTTCTAAAACATTCTGGCCAAGAACCATCCAAAGGACAGTTTTAAAATGATTTATTTTCTCATATAATCTAGATGAAAAATGACCTTTCAGAGCTAGAGTAATATGCTTAGTCCCATTTGGCTGCAATCTGAATTAAGGGGCACTATTCAAAAAGCAGCCATTTTAATTAATTTATTTATTTAAACATCCTTAGCCAATTTGCCGATGTGACTTTTAGAAGCATTAAATAATTCACACCTTCATGTAAAATATTCAAAGCAGTGACCCTGGAATTGCAGCAGAATTTGAACAGCCATTTCAGGTGCTGCTAGATCAGGATCAGAATAATAATAATAAAAAAACTCCCCTGCAAATTTAGAGCCAGGAGAATTAAAGAGTTATGCTTTTAAGGGATTACCCATAAGATCAATTCCACTTCAAACATGCCTGTTTGGGTTGATTTGTTCTTTTGATCTGTTTTGATACACGTGTATCTTCAAACAAGAGTAGGGTGCTTAAGATGTGCAACTGTTGTGTGTATGCAGATGGCTTATTGAAATAAGATCCAACCAACTCCAAGGCACTCCAAAGCCACTTTCCTGTGTGGGACAGTGCCTGAGTTCACATGACCCACGGAACTACAATTAGCCAAACAGATATGAATCTAACATTTTATCTGGACCCCACCAGGTGCTTAGTTTGTTTCAATGTATGGTGTGAATCCAGCAATTACGTTTATCACTTAATGGGGAGCAGTTGCCCTTTAAATCAAAAGCCAGCTTAGTGAGCCAAGAAAAGTCACATGATCCCTGAAAGCCAATAAAAGGAAGGTTTGGTGAGGTTTTTGGGTGGGAATCATTTTAGTTGTCTTTGGTGAGGGAGTTGGAAGGATGTGGGGTTACCCTAGGCAAGATTGAAAGTGGGGTTAATCAAGATTGTGTTAGGTGTTTTGGGGTTTAGAAAGTGGAAATATTTTTGGGGGGTGGGTGGGGGAACCTTTAATAAACATTATTTTTGTTTGGAGCTTGTTGCTTTCTCACCTGCTTCACAAAATTTTTGTTTAGCCAAACCCAATGTGGGGTGAGAGTTTCTCCTTCAGTTCTTTCCTGGTTGTGGAAGGGAGAAACTGGTTTATAGTAAAGGGGTGGTGATGGCAACATACCTATTTTTACCATCATTGTTCAGACATAGCTGTGGGTTACTTCAGAACTGAATAAGTTTGACCCTGAGGGTGCCTTTTCCCTTATTGCAACCATAATGAATTCTAATGAGCATCAGTGACATCTGTGCTATTTATTTGGACCTTACTATACAAAAGCAGCCATTAAGCCATGATGCTTGCTACTGAGGTCCAAAATACTTTGGGGAAGTTCTACTTTTGCTGCACGCAAAACTCTCCTGTGATTTGCTCCTTTGTCATAGGAGTTGACTGGCAGCCATGCCTCCTGCCACCCAATTTATTCCTCAATAGCTGTTTCATTTGATATTCCTGGGAATATCCAAGGGAAGTTAATGGGTTGGGTATGTAACATTTAAGAAGCAATCTGCAGATTGTATAGGTTGAGGTATACCTTCCATCCTATGTGGATAAGCTAACTGGGCTTCAATATTGGTACTGGGATAATGTCCTTTATTACATCTGAGGGCATCTCAGGAAGAATGCTAGCATGTGGGCAAGACTTGCTTTGATCTGCCCAATAAAATAGCTGGTCCTATGCTTCATGGGTCCATTCATATACAATTATGTGGCATTTGTCTCTACTACTGTTTGAAATATTATAGCTGCACTTTGGACATCCACAATTAGTTCATCCTTTTCATAGAATATTCCTGGCAATGTTAAGTTTTGATCTGATAATCGGGGACTACCCAAGAGTGGAAGTTGATAAAGAAAAAGAAAAATGCACATGAAAGGCATTTGGTGCAATTTGTTCACAGATGTAGCCTCTAATTGTCTGATTTGCTTATCAACAGGCAAGCAATGTTCAATGGTAGATATACTCCAAGTATTGTGATAACTAAATATGATTCACTGAATATGGAAATGTCTTTCTAGTGGAAACTGTATTATAAAGTACATAGCTAAAGCCTTAACACAGCCTGAATGCTAAAACTAGGTCTACAGTATTTGAGCTGCAAAAATGCAGACGACCATTAGATGGCAGAAAAACACAGAAAACTTCCAAAGGCGCTTTTCTAAAAGGCAACTGGACTTTTTGGGTTTTTTTCTTTGAAAATATTTCACTTCTCATCCAAGAAGCTTCTTCAGTTCTGACTGGTGGGGAATGGGATGACTGAGAATCTCCATAGACATAGCAGCCACAACATGGTGAGGCTACTGAAATCTTCAGATGTGGAAGGAAGTCCCACTGAAATCAGAAGAATTTATTTTTGAGTAAATGTGGATGGGTCATACTTTTATTCATCTTTTTTTTATTTCTCTTCAGAAAATAGGAAAAATAGAATTTCAAAAAGAAACCTGGAAGCAACTACAAAAAGCAATTTTGAGTATTGCTTCTGCCATGTTACCTGAAACGTTCATGATTGACAGGGAAATCATTTAATTGACAGGAATCCCAGCTAAGCAGAAAGAATTGAGCTTAATAGTCCACCATGATTTTTTTCAAAACAAGTGATCTGAATTTGTTGCCTCTGCTATAATAGAATAGCTTATAATGAAGAATAAATCTAGTAATTTGTGGTATGTTCCTTTCTTAAAATGATTTGCTAATAAACCCTGCATCTGTTACATAGCCTATATCACTGTAATGGTGAATTAAAGACTTTATTGAAATAAATGACATTATATCCATACTGGGTAATTCACTGTAATTATATATTTAAGAAGATTCTATCATTATTTTCAAGAGTACAGGCATTCCTTTCGAAGGAAATATCAGCAAATATCAAAATGGTAATTTTTCTAGAACTTTCTAAAGGTTCTATAGGTTTACCTTTAGAAAATTAGTTTAAAGCTAAAGTTGGAGTAGAGACAACTTCACACAAGGGTTTATGCCCATTTGCAACCAGCTATGAACCTGGTCAGTTGCAATTTTGGCTGTTTTGCACAGGTAGTCCTTGACTTACAACCATTCATTTAGTGACCATTTGAATTGCAGCAGCACTGAAAAAAGTGGCTTCCACTTTAAAGTCCTTGCACTTATAACCATCATAGCATCTCCACGATCACATGATCAAAATTTGGACACATGGCAACCAGCATGTATTTATGAGGTTGCAGTATCCTGGGGTCATAAGTTGAGGACACTGTTTCCCTTTCCTTTCTTGCTTGGTCGCAACTCATTTGAAACGGAAGCAAACTTGATATCTTTGCAATGCTGCACTCTCTCAGCTGGGGGGTAATCACACTGTAGTGAACTCTACAATGTTGATCTCAAGACAATGTTTTTCTCTACACAAGTATTGTTTAGAATGTATGTTGACTGTTTCTCCATCTGTGGAACTATATGAATGGACAGTTACACTAGCCGGTAGCAAGGTTTTGTCATTGCTTGCAAAAAGCTTATAAATGCCGAAGAAATAGATGGCCAGAGATATAGGTGGATGGCTTCTCATCATAACTACTACATAAATTTCTCTCCTCCAATGATCCAAAATGTGGAGGAGGGGGACTAGTGATTTATTTACCTTTTGTATAGTCAAAGCGAGGAAACATTTTGTTTCTCCAGAGCTAGTGGCACAGATTGAGTATCTGAGGACTTCCTTACTACTAGCCTGTGTTCTTTACCTGTTCTTGATTTGGTGTGAGGTTTTACATTGCAAATTCCTAGTTTTCCTGCATTGCCAGTTTTGGGTCACTACAGTTACCTGACTTCCCTCCAAGATAATGGTTTAAAAAGCTAACCAATATTATGAATCTTGGAGTCCAGAGGTCCACAATCCATGGTGATTGCATCTAAGTAGTAATACGTGCATATCTAATACACTATACCTTTATATACTTACATACTTGTGTCAAAGTTTGGGATGCAAGTCACAGCTTTTGCAGCATTTCATTACTTTCCCCTTCCATGCCTCACCAAAAATGCAAATGTTTGGGGCTGCTTTAGAAGTGTCAGATTAACACAGGAACGACTTAGGTCTTATCATGGTTAGAATGAAGTGAAGCAGAATAACAGAATAACAGAATTGGAAGGGACCTTGGAGATCTTCTAGTCCAACCCCCTGCTCAAGCAGGAGATTATACCTATACCATTTCAGACAAATGGCTGTCCAGTCTCTTTTTAAAAGCCTCCAGTGATAGACCACCCAAAACTTCCGAAGGCAAACCGTTCTACTGGTTAATTGTTCTCACTATTAGGAAATTTCTCCTTTGTATCATTCATGAAGCCTCCCTTTCTACAAAACAGGGACACCTTTCACTATTGCTTTATCTCTTATCACTGGTGAAGCAGAAGTAAAAGCTGCCCTCAAAACCCCCACAGCATTTCCACGTTGAAATCTCCACAGGCAAATTTCATGATATTGTTCTCAGGGATATTGTTCGTTCCTCCCATCCTTTCTCTTCAACCACTCTGGAAGATTAAATCTAGTTTTTGAGAGCAAGAATAATGGCTCTCCTCAAATCCCCCCCCCTCCTCCAGTTGAAGCCTGGAGACACTTTGCACAACACTATTTACGCAAATTTCACTTTCTCGGGTTTGTATGTTTTGTTTATTTAATCTTTCCAATCTCCTTTACTGCTAAGCATTTGTAAATAACTTAGCAAAGGGCTATTTTGTGATTTCCATACAGTGTTCGCCGGATCTTTAGGCGCTCATTCACTTATTTTGTCAAGATGCCTTGGATTAAGTAGAAAGGAGAGTGAGCTCAATTACTTGGAGATTGAAAAGCAGTTGCGAACCCATCAGGAGAGCTGTCAAGAGATTTTAAAGGACAGACATAGACCCTTGAAAGAGCTGAACCAAATGATTGTCGAAGCAACAAAAGTAAATTTTGAACTGCAAGTGGCCCATACGCTGCATCATTTCTGGTGGTTTAGTCTCCCTCTCCCTCATTCCTTTCCTCTCCACTAAGTTACAGAAAATACTTCAGAGTATTGCAGCAGTTATGAGATTTGTTTCATGGTTGAGGAAACTGAAGCTATAACTTGCTCAGGGCCATCTCCTGGGCAAAGTACTCTTTGTCCTGCACTCATCGACTTACTAGGCAATGGAAGCATATTAGAAGCATTCTGGCAAGTGGAAATACCAGCTAAACCTTGCCACATAGTTCTCCTTAAAGCATCACCATGGGGGAGCTCTCCCCATTGTTCCTGAAGACCCACATCATGCTTTCTGCTTGAATCCTCTCCTACACATGACCCACCCAAGAAGCTGGATATGGAGCTTATAGGGCCGTTTTGCACAGATCAATCCCATTGTTTTTCATCCGAAGCTCCTGTTTTAACCAATATAATTTGTGGTGTGATTTATGACTACAAGCTTGGTACTGGGAACACTTGTAGTTAGGGGCAGCCATTATTTAGTCATTATCTCTGTCAGCCCATGAACCTTTCTTGTTAGCTCACTAGACCTGATAAATCTCCTGCTACTGCTGGGCAAGAGTGCAGAGACAAGATGATTTTTGGTATATGTCAGGATATAACTCAACTCTGTCCATTAAAAATTACATTTAAGCAACAGGTCAGACCTATATGTGGCATTTTTTTGGTGTGAACATCTGTACCATTATTTATAACTTCTAGTAAATAGGAACTTGAAGAAATGCCTTTATTTTTTTCTGTTTATTAATTTTATTTATTAAATATATGCCACCCATCTCCCTGGTAAGGTGACTATTTATTCTTCTCTTAATCATCCTTTATCTCATATGGTTAGAGAGCAAATCTGATCTCGGCGTCAGACGTCAAAGTCATTTTCTTTTTCTTTTTTTTATTCACTTCCCTTTCCACATTCTTCAAACTAAAGTGACTTCCTACCTGTGTAGAACTTCTTTTCCATTTTAACTTGCTCATTGATCAATGTCTTCTGGTTTCTTGAAAAAAAAATGTCTTTTTAACTACTTCATTTGGAGGGAGGAGCAAAAAAAAAAAGCAACTTTGTTTTGGTAAATATTTCATACAAAAGGACAAGGGGGAGGGGCATTAAAAACTTTTCAACACTTAAAAGTACTATTCTGAACCCAATATCATGTTTCATATTTAATTAACTTTGTGGTGGTGGTATGGAATTTACATATCTTTGAACATGAAGACTGTTTTTGGTCATCTTTCACATAGAGAATTTTATAAAATCACACATTAGAGATAATGCTGAACTCTTAAGTTAGCTTATGATCTTTATGTATGGATGTTTTCAGTAACTTAGAACCGTGTATATATGTGCACATGTACGCACATGCACAAAAACATACCCCCCAAAAAGGGAGACAGATTTGGGGACAACTGCTCTGAATGCCATTTACCATATTTTCTATAAATAAATATTTTGAATTATGGATCAATAATAGCTTTGCAACACTTATATTTTATTTACTTATTTAAAGAGGGGTGATTACCTCAAATAAGGACTCTAGGTAGCTCACAACTATCCATAAAGCATAGAACCCAAAACAAAGATATCCAATAGGTGCCGTACTAAACATCCTCATAGCTTAACCCCCATCCTAGCTCAATGCTTGGGGGAAGAACCAGGTTTTCACAGCCATCTGGAAGGCTAAAAGGATAGGGATCATTTGATCTCGGGTGGAATCAGAGGCCCAAGCACATTTATAGGCACAGCTACATGAAATCAAGCCTGCATTTTTTGCTGGTATCTCCTCCACTGTGTTTCAGCTTAGGTTCTATCCCTCCTGGCTAAATGATCTCGATTTAGAAGAGGTTAACATTCAAATTAATGATTATTAAGCCCAATAAATATACTGGAAACTGAAAAAAGAGAAAATAGAGAAACATCATATGAGGGAAAAGACATAGATATTGAGCAGAAGAAGACAGCTGCATTTTTGTCATCCTGAGGAAAGGGACATGATCACAGTCTATCAATATTTTCAAGGTAACTTCGAATGAAGGAAGAGAATTATTCACAAACGCGGAAGATGATGTGACAAGTAAACTTGCCCGAAGCGAACAGAAGTCAGCATAAACTAGATGAAGAGGGAAAAGTTTCCTATCACTGGAACAATTACAGAGTGGCAAAATGGCAAGGAAACCTCATTATAGATAAATATAGATAAACAGGAAGGATTCAGTTGGCGTGCTTCCCTTCCCTGAAAATATATTCTATTTCACACTTTTCATTAAACATAATGAAAGCTTTACTTTGGTGTGATTTCAAAGTATTAAGTATTTCAACGTGGCTTTTCTTCTCAAAAAGAAAATTCAAGGCCTCTTACATTAGATCCTCTAAGTACTGCAATCATACACTTGAAATGTGCAATAAAGGCAGATGAATCGTAAGGAAAGACAATGAAATCTGTCATACAAGCAATTGGTTTAACAAAAATTACATGGAAATATGGGATATCTTAATAATGAAAATGTCAATAATGCATTGGCTTAATCATAGCCATCCTGGTAATAACTAGAAATGAACAGAGAGGCATGCGTTACCTACTCTGTCTTATGGCTTGAACGTATTTTACATTGACATGCATAATCTAGAAACATCCTGCTTGTTCTATTGCCTTAATACTCTCCACTTGGATTTTGGGATAACACAAGAGAATTTTCACTGATTGGCATACCAATAGTCCTCCTCTTATAACCATTCATTTGGTGACCGTTCATAGTTACAACAGCAAAGAGGGAACACTTGTGTGTAGTAGGAGAACTAACAGATGTGCTGAGAAGAAAAAGGTGCGGGGAAGAGAGAAGGAAGAAGTGTAGGAAAAAGAATGAAAAGAAACGAAGGGAGAAAAAAATGTCAAACAATAAAGGAAATAAAGATAGCAAACTGCCCCTGTTTTTGAGAGTCATTGCTGTGATTTCAAAACAGTCTCCAGTTCTGAAGTGATATCTGATTGCCAATTTAAAATCCACATTTATCCCATTTGTTGTACTTATGTCCAAATTCTGAACTTTTAGATCTATACATTCAGCGTTTTTCCTTTAATTTCCTTTAACTTATATACAAGGAGAGCACAGTTGCTCAGCAGTTAATGTCGAGCTGGTCAGCTGGAAAGCTGACACCCCATTTTCGAGACCCAAGCACCATGCGATGGAGTCAGCTCCCGTTATTTGTCCCAGCTCTTGCCCACCTAGTAGCTCGAAAGCATGCAAATATGAATAGATAAACAGGTACCATTTTGGCATTCCCTGCACCTTGGTGTATAGTCATGCTGTCCACAGAAAAACACTGGCTTCCTCAGTTGAAAAAAGGGAGATGAGCACCGCCTCTGAGAGTCTGAAACAACTGGATAGAGGAATCTTTATCTTTACAAAGAGATAATTATTGTTTAATTATTTATATCTTCGGGTCTAAACCATTTCGGCATTTGTAAAAGTTATATGTTAAAGTTTATTGTTGTAACCACAAGTAATAACTTAGGAATGTCATAAAATACAATAAAATAACAATAAAATATAGTGAAATTATAAAAGAGTATTAGAAGTGTTAGATACAAAAGGTTACGATAAAATAAGGGCAAAGCTACAACTAGGAACTTAAGTATTTCTAAGTTTAAATGACAGCAGAACAAAAGTAGCAACTTGGTTGGTGGCAGATGGAAATACATCCTGCAAGAAGATAGAGGCTCTAACTTTTTTTTCAATTTATTATTACAGCCGAAGGCCAACACATAAACATTCAAATAAAACAAAACTAAACAGAACCAACACAAGAAGACATAGCAATATATTACCATTAATGATGTAATCAATGGGTGGCCAAGGTCTGCCTAGTTTTACAGACGGTATAAAAAAACTAGCTTCAGAAAAACTGAATCATACTGACCTGACAATAAAAATACATTGACTATAGTGTAATGCTGTGGATAAAAACACGTAATAAAATTGATTATAAAAGATTATTAAAAAGATTTAAAATGTTTGTTTATGTTTCTGGCGAATCCCCAGTGCTGCTGCGCAGAATCTAGCCACCTGCTCCGTGATCACTGCCTGCTCGTCCTTAAGCAGCCATTGGAGGTAAATACTTTCCGAATGACCAGGATACCTATCAATTATGGGGAGGATATGGTTTTTCCGAATAGCTTTATAGAAGGAACATCGAAGGAGTGTGTGTCCAATGGTCTCCACCTCTCCTGAGCAGAGCAGAGTCTTTCTGCCAATGGAGTCTTTTTATACTTGCCGTACAGGACGGTCGATGGAAACTCATGGCACCGTGCAAGCGAGAATGCTTTCCGGTGATTTACTGACTCCAACTGACTAAGATACCTGGCAGGTATAACCATGTATCTAATAGAGTCTGGAGCCAGAAACAGCGGAGCTATGCCTAAGTCCACTTGCCTCTCGATGTCCTCTACCCTTTGACACAAGGTTTGTTTTGCTTGGTCGTACTCCAATTTGAGAATTGAGGCTGATGAGAAGCCTAGTTTGGCAAGGTTGGACTCGACTGCCTTGATCCATGAAGAGGAGAATTTATCTTGAAGAATTAATGGAGCAAGGCCTTGTGGAAAGCAATTAAGCCTTAGCCAGATTTTTAAGGAAGCTATACAGATTCTTGCTTCGACTTTTATCAATCCTGTCTCCAGGTGCAGAAGTGCATTTGGGACACAGTGCGACATCTGGAGAATTGTTCTGATAAATTTGGATTGAACTCTTTTCAGTGGTGTAAAACATGAAGCTGAGGGTCCGAGCAAGGTCCCGTAGAGAAGCTGTGCTAGCGACTTGGCCAGAAAGAGCTTAATTGCAGCTGGAGAGATCACAGCGTCATTTGCATAGAGCAGCAGAGCAATGCTTTGGTCACCTATTTTTGGAGGGTGATAATTTGGATTATTTAACCATTTAACCATATCATTTATGTAAAAATTGAAGAGCAAGGGGGTCAAAATGCACCCCTGTTTAACCCCCTTTTGAGTTTCAACTGACCTCGAGAGAGACCCTTGCATATTACACCTCACCTTGAGGGATGTTTTGGTATATAAGGCATGTAACAGATGGAGGAGTCTGTGATCAATTGAGGCAGCTTCCAGCTTCTCCCATAGCTTAGTCCTTGTAACCATGTCAAAAGCTGGCTTAAGATCTATAAAGGCAGCATGTAATGATACAGGTCTATCTGATGCATATTTTTCAATCAAATGATGAAGAACTAAGCACTGATCTATGGTGCCTCTCCCCTCTGTAAACCAGGCTTGTTCTTCAGCAATCAGGTTCTCAAGATCCAGCCACTTCTTTAATTTATCTTGAAGGTGTTTGGCATAGAGTTTGCTGATTATATTTAGCAGACTTATTGGTCTGAAATTGGCAGGGTTGTCTCTTTCCCTTTTTATAAATTGGGACCACAATTGCCAAGCCCCAATATACACAGAGGATCAGAGTGATTAAGGCCTCTAAATTGATACCACCCAGCTACATTCCATGACATGATGTTTAAAGTGTTTTTCTTGCACTGGCCTTCATATAGTCAGTTCAAGTTCTCCATAGGGGCACTTGTTGGAGGATAGTTATAATAATTGTTATTTGATGCATTAGATTGAGTAATTGTTGTCAATGCTTCTTTTAAACCATCCAGTCTCTGTGTATTATTAGCTTGCTCAGGTTCTGGCAATACATCGTTAAAGTCTTATCAACATTTCTTCTGGCACGCCCTCAGCAGAATCAGTGACTGTGGGTAACTCTGTTTGTGGAACATTTCTCTGTTTTCTCAAGGTCGATTCAGCTGCCCCTTCTTCAAACTTATCAGTATGAGGTCTGTTGCCGCTTGGATTTAAAGCAATAGTTCCCTCATGGAGAGACTGAACCAGGAGTGGGCGCAGGTTCCCTGAGCGGAAGACACGTATTGGAAATATTGAAAAACTGTTCAGGAAGTGTTTCATTCTAAAAAGCATTGAGGGAATTATGGACTGTTTGAGGGATAACAAAATTCGCATACATTGCCTTCTTGCTGGCAACCACTCTGCATGTAATAAATCAATCTGAGTATACTCACAGTGGAGCAGCTGACTCAGATTGCCTAACAGCTTTTCTATTACTCCAACGTCCTCTATTCCTTCTGTTGTCATAGATTTGCAAGGTAACCTGGTTGGTCTGTAAACTGAGGTTATAATGGTCACCTCTAGAACTATCTGAGTGTTGTTTTCTTTGTGGATATTCTTTCCTCTCTCATTTAAAGAAGTGGGAGAGGGGCCTAGTCTAGTTTCCATTTCTGCATTAGCCATCCCATGTCTATCATTATGTGTCCTCCTGGGTCCTTTTACAATGTTTGTTTGACTGCTGATAAACTTTGCAAAAGACTCTTTCAAGCAGTCAACCTTATTTGTGACAACTGATAAAAGTTCGTAGATTGAATTTACTGTTTGAACTGTGAGCAAACATTGTCTGGAAAGGAGATCTGTTTCATTCTCCCTTACTAAGTTTTTTACTACCCCATCCTGTGCAGGAAAAGCAGGTGCTGAATTCCAGGGAGGGGAGCTATTTTCTGTGAGAAACAGAAAGTTCTATATGCTGTTTGCTTTCAAGTTCAGTTTGTAAATCACATTCCAATGAGTCACATACAGATGAGTTACTAACTGGAGCAAACTTGTCTATTTGCAGAGAAATCTTCCATTTTCTGCTGCTTCAGTGGCTTGGAAGAACTCTGTGCTGCTGAGTGAACACGCTGTCTCTTTCTCCTTTTCCCCATTCTTGGTAATCCTGGCTTGTAGAGTTGTTAAAATGTAGGTACAACAATGGTAGTCTCTCCAGTATATATCCTTTATAAAAAGTCTTTGACTATTATAAAAAGTCAAACAAGGGTTAAAATAGATTTAAAAATGGGTTAAAAATGGGTTAAAATGCAGTGTTAAAAAAGGTTGAAAGGTTAAAATAAAAATAAAAGAAAATAAAAAAGCTTTTACTTTTGGAGGAGCTCTTTACAGCCTTTGCTGCCTGTCCACCCGGCTCTAACTTTGAAAATTTGAACTGAGTTCATCTGCCACTAACAATATGGTTCTGATTTTATTGTAAGGGAGGCAGTGGGGAATATAATGGAAAATATCCTCTCCTTGACCAACATTACAAGATAGAGGTGTTTTTTGAGAGGGAGCTTACAAAATCTCCCTTTGAGGTACATAGAAGGCATGGTCTTCTGGTGAAGGGATATTAAAGCACTTCTCAGTGATACACTGGTTATCTAGATACTAGGAGAAGCTTTTATGTCTTTTATAATGATACTAAGGTGAAAATTTGGACAATTGTACTTCTCTTTGTTAGCATCCCTTTCAAAAAAACCAATCTCTTTTTTTTTTAAATTCCAAGATCTATGTTCTCCCAAAGGTTCTCCTACAGTTGTGTGACCCCCCAGAGTTGCTTTTGTTGAAATGGGTGGCATCATAAATTTGATAAATAAATTTGTAGAATGAGTGATAAAAGTTTAGTCAATTGATTCCCAACTGTATAACAGAGAAAGCAGTTTGGCAAGATGGGAATCTTGAAGGTTTTTAGTTTCTTAGTGCCCCAACAATGCAAGGTGTAGTCTAATAGTGATAGAAGGTAGTCCTATTTCCATCCATAAATGGATAAGAAGTGTGCACTGGGGGGGTGCCCCAAAATTTTCCTTAGAAATTTTTGGGCTATTTCCAATTGAGCAATGACCTTCTGATCTAATCCCCAAATCTGTCCCATATAGCAACTGGACTACCACCTTGTCTTGGAACATTTT
Source organism: Azemiops feae (assembly GCA_023970755.1). NCBI lineage: Eukaryota > Metazoa > Chordata > Lepidosauria > Squamata > Viperidae > Azemiops > Azemiops feae. The sequence continues at coordinate 198,272 of JALGBA010000476.1, read as the reverse complement.
AAGCGGAGGGGTAGAAGTGAAGGGGTATATGTAGAAGAATATTTATATGGACACTGGAAGACATTTTGATCAATTTAGTTAAACTATTTCCCTTTGTTGAAGGAAAATCCAAAACAGAAAAGTCAAGTATGGAATGTATATATAGTAATAGTTCTTTAAAAATTCTGTATGGTGTAAGAAGAATTATCAGTCTATCTAGACCAGGGTTTCTCAACTTTGGAAACCTTAATACAGGTAGACTTCAACTCCAGAATTCCCCAGCCAGCAATCATGATCTTAATTGTCCCTTCTTGTTCCATTTTTACTGGAATGAATTTGTCCTTGGGTTGGACCAACATTAAATGTGGCAGGCTGAAGAAGAGGATATGAGTGCATATTGAAATGGAATTGGGAATGAAAATAATATCAGGAATATAAGCAGAGAGAATCCAATGGTCATTTTTGTGGAAGAATGTCATCTTCATTTTAAGATTAACTTTTATGAATTCCCGAAGGTTCTTGTTAGAGTTGATTCAAACAAAATTTGCCAGTATTCCTAATCTGTGCTATGGTTTGGGGAAACTTATTTCAGACAGACTGCAGCTGTTGGAATCTACATTTAGATCAACAGTTAAATAAAAATAGGTCTGCATTATAAATTTAATTTCTTTGCAAAATTATTCCCCATTGTTCTCTTCATCAATTATAACATCTTCATTTGATCAAACTTCATGGGTTACAAATTTTAAACCTCTATAATGCTTTAGAATTTCACACTGAAGTGTTTAGTTCTGAATCTTGTTTAAAGTGTTAATTGCTCCATGTTGGTAAATTAGCTCAGAACTTAAGATACCAAGTGCATTGCTGTCATCTTTATTCTGTAAAAGGAAAACAACACCTTAGGTGTGAAAAAAAAATCAGAAATGTCTGCATTACCTTATTTAAAAATATATTTTATGCTGGTTGCAGTGGGATCAATTTTGAGAGCATCAGTTCCCATTTTTAAAGCATACAGAGTTACAGTAATCCTTTAGATAACCCAGTCCCATTCCATGAAGGGCTTTAAAGGTTAAAATCAGCACCTTGAATTGGGCCCAGAATGGTACTCAATAGAGCTGACAGAGCAGAGGTTGTGTAATAAATATGTGCTGTTCAAGGACTTCCCATAACTGCTGACATCACTACATTCTTCACCAGCTGAAGCTTTCAGATACTCTTCGAGGGCAGCCCTGGGGAAAATGCATCATGATAGTCCAATCTTGAGGTGACTATGGCTGAGTGACGGTGAACAGAGCCTGCCGATCAAGGAAAAAGCATAACTGGTGCACAGCACAAAGCTATGTAAAAGCCCTCCTCATGAGTCTAGGAGATTTTATTTATTTGTATTATTTCTTAACTGCCCATTTCCAATAGAGAAGGCTCTGATTATATACAATACAATCAATAAAATTAACAAAATTAGAATTTAAAACTAAAAAAGTTTTAAAATTATAAAAAATAATATAAAATTTCCAAAAGCGAAAAATGTCAATTTAACAATTGTTAAATTAGGTAGGCAGGGGTTGCATACTATATCTGTCAGAGCGCGCACACAGTCCAATCGTGTGCGACAACCCAGAAGCAGACACAGCAAACAGTGGTTTGTAACAAATAGTGGTTTATCTACAATGTCTACAATGCCATACAAGTATCACTAGGAACAATATACATACACATGCTACGAGCAGAATCCAACAAACAGCAAATACAGCAGGAAAGGGAAAAGAAAAAAAAAACACTTCCCTTTTTACATAGACTCTTAAAGAGACAACAGCCAAAGAGACTGCTAACTCATTCCCATCATTGTATCAGCTGGTCAGCTTTTAAATCATCACCTTGACCATATCTGTCTGGGAAGGTGTCATGCCATTCAGTGCCAAAAATGGCATAGTTCTAGAACCAATAGGCCCCAAACCCAAAACCATTCGCTGCTTGTCAGGGTTCAGCTGAAGCTTCTTGTTCCCCATTCAGGCCCTAACAGCCACTAGGCACCCAGGATAATTCACTTAATTCACCACAGCAGGGGTCCCCAATCTGTGGGCTATGGCCCACTACTGGGCCATGGCCTAATCACCACTGGGCTGTGTGAATGGCCGGCCGGTGCATGTGCATCTATGCCTGCATGCACAGCTTCACTCATGCGAGCAGCGCCTTGAGCATCGGGCGTTTGTGGCCTCACTCGCTCGAGTGTCGCTATGAATGTCACAGGTGCTTGCACATGGGCAAACACACATGCGCCTGCACCCCACCCACAAAATCTTTTCCCCCTCCCCCCGCTTTGGGCTGCCAACCTGGAAAGTTTGGGGAACTCTGCACCAGAGGCTGAGACGTACAGTTGGGTATCATCAGCATACTGAAGATACCCTACTCCATGAAGACAGTGAGCTCACCCAATGGCCTCACGTAGATGTTAAATAAGGGAAGAACACCAAACCCTATGGCACCTTGCCTAGTAGGGGCTGAAGCTGACACTTATCCTCGCCAATCACCACTGACTGGAATCAGTCCTGAAGAAAGAAGGCATTACTACTGTGTACAGTAGTAATATAGAACTACAGAACAATTATGGAGGTAACTTTGAAAGAAAAGAAAAAAAGTGTGATGATGTAGGGAAGACTTTGAAACATAGGGCAGGCAGATACCTTGGAGGGTGATCTAACTCAACCCCCCTGCCCAAGCTAGTCTTCCATTACTTAGAACTCTTCTTTTGATTTTAAAAAGGGATTTAAAATCCAAATTCCTCGTACTTTCCCCCAATAATACATCTTGAACAAGTTGTGTCCAATCCCACAGTACGGTTTAATATATCATTATTATTGTTATTGTTATCTTCATCATCCTCATCATCGCAACTTTCGGAGGAGAGTTGAAAATCATGGACCATCATGCTGTATCGCCACATTACATACGCTCTCCTAAATTTCAACAGCACCTCATGTGTTTTCAGGAATAAATAGTTTGAGCTTTTCAATACAAAAGAAATTTTGAGCTGTATGTCTTTAAGCAGTAAATATTCACATTTTGAATGTGTTACAAAAAATAATAATCCTGCAATACTGGAGAAATTCTGTCCTTAAAGGTTTATACATATTTCTACTTCTTTCCCCTAATTAAATGTTACCTTATGTAGTTAAGGGCACCTTTCCCTTTGCTCTTTCCTTGATTCTACTATATCATGTAATCCCCTATCTCCCACACAGCCAATCTGCTCACCTTTTAAATACCGCATTTCCCCCCAAAGATTCTTCCATTGCATCTAAAACTGTGATCAGCTGTGAACAGAAATGTCTGTATAAAAGTGATGACAATGTAACAGAGAGAAAATGGAGCCCAGTGTGTTACCCAGGATTGTTGAATGTTAAAGAACACTCTTTAAAGAATGCCAATGTGCAAGCTCAAGTAAGCACAAATAGATTGTTTTTATGTTAGTTAAAACACCCTTTTGACTTTTACCTGACACAGGTTAAGCTGTGCCCTGATTTTAAGGGAAGAGGCTCTAATTTAAAAGTGATTAACCATACGTCTTTAAGACTACACATGCTGGAGACGTGTAGCATGCAATCTACCTATTCATTATTATCTAGGCTCTCGTAAAATTATGAGTTCCAGTTGTTTAATTTCTTTACTCAAATCTCATATAAATAGAACAGTATTTCTTTAAAAACTCCCACTTTCAAAATTGCACCAACCTGCATGATAACAGAAATATCCCACATTTCTTTACAATCATCAATTTAGCATTAGAGTTCAACTGCATTCCTGAACTGAAGATTTGCTCAGTGAGAGGAAACCTTGCTGCTTAATTCTCAGAATACGGTCCTTCCCTAGCAAGTACAATTTGCATCATTTAGCCCCGAGCTTCAATTTTGGATTTCATATTTCTAATGTAAAAACTGGACCTTGCAAGACAAAATTTGTTCACCCCATCATTAAGAGATTCTGAAGACTACATTTCCAAGTTAATCGAGGCAGAAGGAGACAAGAGGCCATGATTTAACACGTTCATATTCTTGCTTCAAATTATTCTTTCTCCAAACCAATTGATTATGAAATTTCTCCTTTTCCATGCCTCATTAACATGTATATAAATTTATATTCAGGTTCTATGATGTCCAACAGTACTTTAAAGTAGGGATATATAGATCCATCTAAGTCTCTTCTGTGATTTTATACCATTCTATCATATATAATTTTCTTAGTTACATATTTGGTATTTATCTTGTATACAACTTTTCCCTATTAATGGAGATTTGTATGCAATATTGTGTATCTTTTTAAATATACTTTCCCCTTTTCATGTAACTTTTTAAACCCTTTCTAAGACATCCACTGGATTGTATGACTTTTTCTAAAGTAAGAGCAAAATACCAGTGGATTGTAGGTCAGTGGTGGTGAATCATACAATTTCTGCTTAAAGAAACCCAATTAAATATTTAAAACACATAATTTGTTAAATGCTGTGTATCTTTCTAGCCTTAAGGTATGTACTGACACAATTGTACAGGATGTATTCCCTTCCTTACTTCCTCTTCTCTTGAGACTGAATCAAAGAAATATATTCAAAGCAGAAACGTTCCATATACTAAATTTAGTCTGAAAAAAATCTAACTGTAGTGACTCAAATGTATATTTATGAACATTTTCACAGTCTAGTTCTGTGAAACTCGGCCCAGTTATTGAATAAAAAAAATTGTTTTGACCTCTCAGGGCAAAAAATAGCTGCTGATATGCATTTTATATTAATTTATAGTTTTCAATTTGTCATCTCTACCACCATCAGAGAACCTATATATTCAACTTGCTCTGAACCCTGTTCTCTACCTCAACTTTCATATTTGTATATAGTCTAATGCTTCACAATGGAAGAGGATTTCTCCAGCTGTAATTATTTTGAAAACTGAGGTCATCCTTTAATAGTTATTTAATGACATTATTTAATGACATCATTGAGAAGCTCCTGTTGGTACAGAATTTGGACTAGTAATAGCACTGTATTTCAACAAGCAACTTCACAAAGTATATTGTGTGAGGTCTCTTTTGGTCATAGCACTTTGATTTTGGTATGTCTCCCCGCCCCCCAAGGGAGAAATGTTGCCTATGTTACTCCTCTTTATTCAGTCTAGGGGTTATTTATAACCACGTAAGATTTGGGTGTTGCACTTAGACTCAGAAAATTTTTAAGATATGATAATACAATAGAAGGGGAGAGTCATTAAGGAAGTGAGAGGCAATCATAGTAATGGCATTTAATTAATTTAATTTACATTAAGGAAGTGTAATTTAATTTTTTCTCCCTGGGCCTATTCACCTGTGCCCATGGCAATCTAACAAGGCCAAAGATAGTCCTCAGCCTGAAAATGATTGTATGCTTTTAATTAAACATGAATTATAGGGAAAACTCTTTTTCCTAGAGCAAGCATTGTAAAACTTTGTATTTCCATTTTCATTTCATTCACCATTTTCAACTATGACTTTTAGCTTTTTAATTTTAGTTTTAGCTTTTATTTATTTGCAAGGGATGTTGGAAATATATGACCCAGGTGATCAAGGCAATGCAGGCCTTTAGAGAGGCCTTTATTGTCCTTAAGAAGTGTTCAACAAATGGCCCTCCAACAGACCAGTAAGACTCCACCCCATGCTACCTTGAAGGCAGCCACCCTCAGTCCCCCAAACAACAGCCCATAGTTACCAGGAAAGTCCACAAGGCATAATCCAGGCATAAGACAAATAACAGTCCTCGGGGCAAAGACAAGGTACAAGGCAAAGGCAGTTCTGAAGGTAAAGCAAAGCAAAGGGCAAAAACAGTCCACAAGGCCAGGGCAAGGCAAATGGCAGGCCTCAAAGCAAAGGCGAAAAGCAGGCCTCAAAGCAAGGCCAAAAGGCACAAATCAAAGCCGGGGGAATGTAATCCAAAACAAACAATTGTTCCTGGCAAAGACCAACTCCCTGCAGCTTCTCCTTAAGTCACTCCACTCCAGGTGTTCCCACCCCTGAGTTTGTGTGTGCATATATGTGTACATTGATGTAGTACATTTCTATGCCATTATATATTCAGAGCTTTCTTGATAGTTTACAATACAAGCAATCAAGTTGAGTTATATTTCCTTTCCTTTTCTTTTTCTTATGCTTTTAGTTTCTTTTGGTTACTGTTTCTTACTCCTTTTCTGTGTGCTTGCTTACTTTTAAAAGGAACAATATGATTGTGACATAAGTATAGTTATGCTTCCCCCCCCCCTAAAGTCTTCCTTGTTAGAACTTGTCCCTGGGAGGAAAAAAGTAGAATCAAATAATCATTCTCTTTATTATGCTCATGAATTTCTATTGGAGGGAATCCAGCTAGTCTTCACCAAAGGCTTTATCATTAACCCTGCATCGACCTGGAAACACTGAAAACTTTGATAGTCACAACAATTTTGATGGCCCTTTTATGTGATCCTGGTTGAGTCGGAAGATGTAATATCCATTTTTAGTAATCTATAATGGTGATGTTGAAGTACAATATGTTGGAGTGTTGCTATAAGGTGTGGTATGCCTTAGTTACCATTTTTCTAGGTATCGGATGTATAGATCTGATCTGTATATTCATACATTCATATGTCAAGGCCAGGCTCTAATTATACCTTGATATTTTTTTGTCTATATATATTAAAAGGGATTTTATACTGAATTATTGTAAAAAGGAAAGGAAAAAATGTAAATTCGGTTTATATAAAGCACCACACAAAGCAAACAAAGAATACAGTCACTATGTGCTTTACTGCTCAACTATATAACTGAAACAAAAGAGCATAGAATATATACCATAGATCTAAACTTATAAATACTGCCATTTATTGGCTAAATACTACTGTAGTTGTTGCATACAAATACATTCCAACAATGAATTCCAAGAAAAAGAGACCAAGATAAATTTTGATTGACCAGTACAATACTGATGCTCTCAGTGACTCAATCCCCTAACCACTAGCTTTATCCACTGGGCAAAGTTCCACTTCTCTATAGCTTGCAATAAATTAAACTCTCCCAGAATCCTCTAGTGCTATGCAAATATCCCACTGGTTAGGTCTGTGGGTTGCTAGCTTGATCCACTGGATGAAGTTCCACTTCTCTGCCGCTCATGGTGAGCAACTGTTCACTCTCCCAGAATCCTCTGGTGCTATGCAAATGCTCCCACTGGCTCAGTTCACAAGCTGCTAGCCTGATCCTCTGGATGAAGTCTCACTTCTCTGCAGCTCATGGTAAACTCCTCTTTGCTCTCCCAGAATCCTCTGTCCCCAGTGACTTGAATTGGAGATGCCTTCAAACCCTTTCAATCATTCACAAAGATTGCTTTGCTTATAACACTTCCCCTTAGCTGAGCAAGCTTTGGCTGTGTGTTCCGGAGCCTCACAGCATTTGAAGCCAACCTTCTACTCTCCTAAGTCCAACTTTCTTCCCCAGGGTGTTGGAGGATCCGATGGTGCTGTGCATGATTTGCCGTCAGGCTGGGTTGATACAGTGTTGAGGGTAACTTCCCATGGCGCGTACGAGGGGCCTTGTGGGTTTGGCCTGAATTCCTCTGCCTTTACGTTAAGCTGAGGAGGCCTTACTTCTGGTGTGCTTACTTGTTGGGGGGGTTCTTGTCGTTCAGATGATGCGTTGCCGGCTCCCTGGCCAGTTGGTACATCTGGTGGTCGAGATTCTCCTTCCTTTCTACTTGGTGTAGGGGGACTTGTGGTTGACCATGGTGCTCCCGCCTGCTCATGTTGAAACGCGCTCTGGTTGTCAACGTAGGCCTGCACACGGCTATGCTGGTTTTCAATCTCCAGTCGTTCCAAATTACGCAAGAAGGCGCGTTGGAGTGTCTTCTGAAGAGCTTCCGCTCTTGCCATTTTATCTGCCACTTCTCGTTGGCTCTGTAAAAACTCAAGCTTGTCTTGAACAGCCTTTCGTTTGGCCTCCATTTGAGCTGCTTCGGCCTCCCGTTTGGCCTCCATCTGCGCTGCTTTGGCCTTTCGTTTTACCTTCATTTGCACTGCTTCAGCCTCTATTTTTGCCAATTCTTCCTTTTGCAGTTTCTCCGCCTCTAACACACGAAAGACTGAGTTGGCTGCTTCAGCTTCGATATCTGCTTGAGCGGCTTGAATGGCAAAGCTCTTTGCCCTTGAGGCTCGGGATGCTTGGCTATGATGAGAAGACGCTTTTGAGTGGCGGGAGGCGCCTGTAATGTGAGATTGTTGTGACACGCTGGAATGCGCCTGGGATCATGGCGAGCTATGGCGAAAGGGTGAAGCTTCTTTAGAGGTGTGAGAGGGGGTCACATGTGATCGCTGGGATGGTGCATGCGAATGACGGGAAACTTTGGACTCGGCCCTCTTGGGTGGTATGTCTTTCAGGTGAGGCTCGGCCTCGGGGTGGTGTTTTATGCTCTCTAGAAATCTTTTATTTTCCTTGTTTTTTAGTTTGAGGCTTTGCATCAAGCTGTCGATTGTTGGGTCTCCTAGTTGCGACTGGATCCTTTCAAGACGACGTTCGGAGTTTGTCCATCGGAAGACAGCCTCTTCCCTATCCTTTTCCAATAAGTGTGCGTTTGGGGGAGAGCTCCTCTTTGGGCGCTTGGCAGAGTTCCTGTAATTTCTCCCAGTTTCTTTCATGGTGATCGTAGCACAGATGCGATCAGATGCGATCGCATGGCTTTCCATCAGATGCGATCGCATGGCTTCTGTAGGCTTTCTTTGTTGCCTCAGGTCATAGGGTATCTGAGATAGCTCTGGCCTCACTGAAGCTTGAACATCAGCTTCTGTGTACAAGTCAAGGTTGGCTTGTTGCAGCATTTCTCCTTGGCTGGCTGGTTGGAGTGGCTCACCAAGGTTGGTTGGTTGAACCAACTCTTCTGAATCAATGGGGTACTCTGCCATGGTTAGGACAGGCTCAGAAAACTTCCTAGCTATTTTGAAGCGAATTCAGTGAACTTTGCTCTTTGACCACCAGGGGTCACTATCTGGGTAGGCACTTCAGGGAAATTCCTTCCTTGGCCGCCAGGGTACACTGTGTGGTTAGAGATTTCAGCAAAGTTCACTCTTTGACCACTAGGCGTGGTTAGTGGAAGCCCTGCCCCTTCGGAGCCAGCCCTGCCCCTCCTCCCGTGATTTAATCTCTGTGTGATTAAAGGCTTCGGCGAAGTTCTTTCTTTAACCACTAGGGGGCATTCTATCTGGGTGGGCACTTCAGGGAAATTCCCTCCTTGGCCACCAGGGTACGCTTGTGCATAGGTAAATACAAGCCTGTTATTTGCCGATCAGCCACCGGGGTGCTCTGTCTGTTAGTGGAGGCACCACTGGGGGGCGCTGTTTGCGTGCGTGGGTACTTCAGCAAAGTTCACCCCCTTGACCACTAGAGGGCTCTCTCTGTGCGTGATTAAAGGCTTCCATGAAGTTCCTTCTTTAACCACTAGGGGGCGCACTCTGTACATGGGTAGAAGCACGCTCGCTGTTTCAGGTTGCTACTACTCAGTGTTGCTTCTAGATATCGCTTAGAGAGAAGTCAGCCAAAATCTGTCTTCTTAGAACCACATTACAAGCTGTTAGCCAACCTGGAAGGTACTGAGGACTTGACTGCCTCTAGTGAAGTTCCACCTGGGCTGCAAGCCTTGTGATAATAAGCAAGGTTACTTTGCTGCTTTGTTTCTCCTTATTTGCACTGAGTAGGGGCACCACTAGGGGGCGCTGCTTGCTTGCGTGGGTACTTCAGCGAAGTTCACCCTTTGACCACTAGGGGTCGCTTCTTGCGTGAGTGATTACTTCTGGTGAAGTTCACTCTTTGACCACTAGGGGTCACTGGTTGCGTGAGTGGGTACTTCAGCGAAGTTCACTCTTTGACCACTAGGAGGCACTGGGTATTTTGGATGAATTCAGTGAACTTCGCTTTTTGACCATCAGGGGGCACAGTCTGCATGGTTGGAGATATCAGCGAAGTTTCTTCTTTCACCTCTAGGGGATGCTGTTTGCGTGGGTAGGTGCAAGCCTGCTATAAGGCTGAAGGCTATTTTGCTGACAACTTGAATTCAGGCGTTGTGTGCAGATTGGCCAACAGAGAGTGCTACTGCGTTTGCCTATAGTGGGATAGGTGTTGTCTTTGAATCAAATGTTTCTTTCACTGCCAGCATTCTTTTGAAGCTGCCTGGTTACCATGGCAACAAATTGGTTTATTACTCTCCTATTGTCCTGGCTGATGGGGCCAGCAGAGGGTAAATGCTTGTTTACAGGTGTGTGTGTGTGGGGGGGGGGGTTAGGCTGCTTGCTCTGAAAGGTCTTTTAAAACAAAGGCAATGGAGATTTCTGAAAACTGTGTTTGTAGCAGATTACTTCATGTTACAGGTAAACAAGCCATCGAATCAAACAGGTATGGTTGCAATTCAAAGTCTCTCTCATTCAGCTAATTCTCACAAACAGACTGACTGAGTAGCAAGCAGAACTTTTGCAGGAAACAAGACTTTTGCAGCTATTCTGAAGAGTTAAAAGCTGCATTCCATTCATTCCGAGCAAAGGCTTGGTCTATTAGCAATTCACAGGCAGGACTTTCTAAGACGCCGTTCCCTGTATGATAGGAAAGACAGGAAGGGACCAGAGTTCACAGAGATACAAATCTGCCTTTTACAGAGATGTGAAAAGTAATTCATTTCCCCTTACTTCAGATAAGCAAGTTCTTTTACTTTTCCCAGCAGATGCATAGAGAATAAACCACAATTAAAACTTTTGCAGCCTATTATGCGAAGAGTTAAATACAATAACTTCCTCTCTGTCGGAGAATGCATCCCTTTAACACACACACATCTCTCTGGCTTCCTCCCCCTCCTTCCTTGTCTTGCTTCACGCTGTTGAATTTAAACAAAGGCAACAGAGGTTTTTGAGATGCTGTCTCTTTCAACACAGACACCTTTCCATTGATTTTAGCATCACAGACAGTAATCTTTTTTCCTCTTTTACTCAGTAAGAGAGAAACTGCTTCTTACTTGCAAGGATGCAATTCACTAGCATTAATTTTTCACTTCATTTAAGCAGGGCATAGAGAATTTTCATAACTTTTACTTTAAAATGTTGACTGGCAAACAGATTCAGTAGCAAGCTGGTACTTTTGGAGCAGACATAGAGAATATTAATGTTTTTACTGTTCCGGATCCCGAACTAAGATGCCTTGTAGTTCTGTCCAGACAGCATAACTCAACGAAAATGGTTTCAAAACAAATATTTATTCCAGGAATTCTTAGCAGAACGTACTATTCTGAAGATGCTTCTGGTTTGGTGTATTTGTTCATTTTGCGTAGGTAAAAACAGTAATTTCTCCATATCAGCTTAGCGTGGTTACAGACAATATCCATGCATGCATCCCCATGCTGGTTTCACACAAAGGCATTCTTTCACCCAGACACGTAACAGGATGTCCTGCAATAACTTTTAACTCTTCCTACTGACTAGATGAGACTATAACATTAACTAACAGCTAAAACTACATTACCCATAAGCCATTTCTTAAGGAAACGGTGTTTAACCCTCTAAATGCTAAACGTTCTAACATACGGTTCTTAAGCTAACTGCTGGTCCAGCACAAAGATACTGGTCTGTTTTTGAAAAAAGTCTTTTCCGTTTCCCCTTTTTTAAAAAAAAGAAAATGTCTTTTGGGTATCTCCCAATCAGAGCAAAGTAGGAGATCAAATGTCTGATGTCTGGATGACCTAGAGATCTTCAAATGATTAAAACCATATCATGTTAGTTATCTGTCTGAATTTCCCTTGATTTGGATCTGCTTTTCATCTGACTTACATTTTGCAAATGAAAAGAAACATCCCCCTCCGGAGTTTCTCTTCAATATTCCTCCGAGATTTCAGAATTAAAGCCACAGAGAGCAAGAAGAATGGAAAATTCTGCCCTATTTCAGTTACATTGAATTGCTATCTTAGCTGAAATAATTATCCCTGGAACTGAGTACATCTGCTAGGCAGCTTGTCAAAACAAAGTGTGACAGGGAGGTGAAGGAAAAACACCTGACCACAAGAATTGAAGGCAACAAAGACTTAACAAATATATAAAGCAATTTGTTTTAGCTGCAGAAAAGTGCTTTTTGCCTGAATATTTTTTCCACTCTGATCTCTTGCGAGTCTTGTTGGCAGAGTTATCAAGAACTCAGAATTGAAGTCTTGATTATTTCTTGGGTTTACATTACTGTTTGGCTCTGTTAGATTCTTGGACTGCTTGAATAGAAAGAAAATACATACATTAAAGTTTCACTTGCACACCTCAAAAGCAAGGCAGTGAGGAGAAAAGCAAAGGCTGTCAAGGGAGATTTTTTAAAATTCAGCCTTCGCCTAACCACAAAGTTTTGTTGTAATTAAAAACAGAATGCAAAAAAGCCCATTTTAATCATTGGCTGTAGTCCTTTGGGGCCAAAAATAAATACCGAAATAATATTTGCAAAGGTCTTTACATTCAGTTATCGGACACCCACAGGCTACTGAACAAGTGATTTCTTTTAAGCCCAAAATGGAACAATAAAATAAACAATACATCACCACATTGTGCTGACTCAAAATGTCTGTGTATATATAAATCCTACATGCAACTTTCCTGCTATTTTAATGAGTCAACAGATTCAAAAAGTTACCCCCTTAACACCAGAGGATAGATTTCAAACTATGTGGAAGTGTAGGGTTGGGTTTTTTTTTTTTGCGTTTTTAAAAGTTTTTTTGGTGATTCAAGTAAATTTGCTTTGAGCAAACCTCAGCCTGCAATTTTGTTGATTTGGAATAGAATTTTTTCATGTTTGGTGGTATTCTGACATTCAGCAAGGATTGAGTTCTGTTGAGATGGGTGGAAGATTTTTGTGCAAAAGTAAAATAGGGAAGCCTTCATTTCATTGCACCCTGTCTGTTAAAGAAGTATGAAGGTGGATGGTGGAAAGAAGGCTAGGATTGTCAGATGCTGCAGCAGTTTAGAGAAAGTACAGATTAGACCTCGACTTATGATTGTAATGGAGGCTGCCCGTTAGGGTCGTAAGTCATGCTCATAAAGTTGAGTCATCACATGATTTGATCTGCTTTTATGAACATTATGTTTGCGAACCCATTGTTTGCTATGGGGCATTTTTGCAGAAAGCTGAAAGTAAATGCTGATTTTCACTATGAAATTCTATATAAATCGCAGTCGTGACCATAGGATTGTAAATGTGGGCCAGTTGCCAAGCGCCCAAAATGCGATCACATGACTGCAGAGACAGGCAGCCATCAGAACTTTAGAACTGGGCTGTAAGTACCTTTTGGGCGGAGATCTTCAAAACTTCAGTTCTGAAGAAGTTTCTTGGATGAGAGCAAAACGTTTCCAAAGGAAAAAAAAAACTAAGAAAATCCAGTTGCCTTTTGGAAAAAGGCACCTTTGGGAGTTTAAAAACTATTCTAAAAAAATTGCCAGTTATTTTTCTTTTTTTAAAGAAAGTCTCTAGTATCCAGTTTCCTCTAGCTCTGACGACTGATGATCTGTACCAAGTTATTACATACCCTAGCAATCCTAATGTGTCTGTGGAAGAAACACATGAGTTGATCAATTCCACTTGTAATTACATTTGGGAAAAGGGATTATAGAGACAAATATACTCTGCTGTTTTGTCCCCAAGGGTATAACATGAAATTAATCACTAAACCAATCTTCCCTATGGTACTATAGATCACGTTAATCCTTTCCTAAGTCTAGTGTGCTTCATCCCTAATACCAGGGTCTTTAAGAAAACAGAAGAAAAGCTTTACATTCATAAGCCAATTTCTTTAAAAGTGGATACTTAACTAGATCTAGTACCTACTACATTTCCAATGAGTTCCCAGGAATTCAGAATGTGTAATGATATTCTCTGAGAATTCATGACACATATCTATAGTCAGTTCTTGCCTGCAACTAATGAAATTGAATCTTAGGAATGTAGCCATGTTCCTCCAGATGTTCCTGAGCTAAAACTCCAGTATTTCAAGTCAACAGAGGAACGAGTGAGAGATACTAGCTGTTGTAATTGAACAATATCAGAAGATCACAGATTGCCCACAGTTGATCTGCTTTCTCTTCAGGTCCTTTGATGGCTATCTGATTAACCTTTTTCCCTTGTCTTGTGACTAGAAGAATTCTAATTTTAATCTGTAAGGAAGAAGGGAACTCGGCAGCAGACAAAATCTAGCAATTGTACCACTTGCTAGAGCTGAGGAGAGTTCTAATTCCAGTGGATTACCATTATGGAAACATCTTGGATCCCTATTAAAATTAAATTATTATGATTTGGATTAAATATATGTTATGAGCCTGTCCTGCATTTCATGTGCAATTAAGGAATGATAAAATTATTATTTGACATTGCCATTGTGTCATTTTAGCAGTGAGGAGTTTCTTTATGGTATATCCTTTACACATGTGGAAGATCAGGCACTTGCTATTTCATAACTTTTATCTTGAATTGGGGCCTCCTGGAATGTTAGGTCTATAAGGATCTTACTACTATTGGGGATTAAACAGGCTTATACATTCTGAAATTCCCCAGACAAAAACCATAATTAATAGCCAATCAATACAAATCCTTAAATAAAATTGAAGACCAACGGGGCTACTGAATAGTCAAATAATAAGTTATTGGTAGTTTATGCAGAATTGAGCACAAAGCCTGTTTGAAGCTAACAACAAATGGCAGTTAAATAAGAAACAGTTAACGCATTTTGAGAATTTCACATTTAGTTCAAAATTAAAAGGGAAGGATTTCGGAGAGTAGCATAGTCAGTTCAATGAGAGAAAGATGAAGCAGAAGGTCAGAGTGTCACAGGGGAAATGAGGAAAGGGAAAAACACAGGATGGGAACAATGGAGTCTTGCCAGAACAAAGAAAGCTAGAATTTTCAGACTTCTTACCATAGCAAAGAGGGTTAAAATTTTATAAAGTATACATTAGCATATGCACGCTGAGGAGTAGCACTTTTTACGAACTAAAGAAACTGAAGAGAGAGGCAGGAGAAAAACAAGGGGACAGAAGAAAAACACTTTCTCCATCTCAGCACATTCTTGTTTTCAAAGTTCAGTGTTAGATAGATTCTTCAACAATTGTACAGAAAGATAAGGCTAGAGATGGCTTTCTGAAGCCACAGTTCTCTGGATCTGGGGTTATTTCTAAGAGTATGTTCTGATATCCCATTCCTTGGATAGGTTCTGGACCTAGCTCATCAGGTGAAGCCATTTGGCTTCTCCAGGCTGTCAAAGAACCCAGGAGGACTATTCTTGAAAAGTCTTAAGAAGGCAGCTTCTCAGAGGCTTCTGTCAGTCCAACAGTCTCCTTGAGGAAGTCCAAGTCAGTGGAGGATTCTCACTCAGTCACAATCAATGGAGGACATCACTAACTAGACTTCTGTCCTTGGGTCCCTAGGTCTGCTCTTAGCCTCAGATCCTGGAAGTTCTTTTCTTTCTAGGATAAGAACAAGGTTGGTTTATTGCTCTAATTTGGTAAATAATACTCTAAAATAATAGTCCAGGAACAAATCATGGCTCTGTCAATATTACCTGATGTAGATATCCTTTTGCTACAGCTGTCATTGTTTAGACCCACCAATTAGCCATGCAAATGAAAAAAAAAGGAAGGGAATTTTGCTCAGTCTTTGGAAAGGAAATCTTTGGATCCTTTTAAAATATTTTTTTATTCTTTTTACAATAATAGCTATAGACAGACAGAAAAAATATTTCGGTCATCGACCAATAAAAGTACATTCAATAAAACAAACAACACAAAACTATCCCCTAACAACAAAGATAATTAGCAACCATTTGTGGGTGAAGCTTACACGTAATGTAGCAAAATTTTGATATTTTTAGAGAAATGCATTTATTTTTATTGTTTAAAAGTTATCAGAGTGCTCCAGACATTTAAATAAAACAAGGCTAATCAACTAGTGGTAAACGTATTGTTCCTTGCAATCAGAATTTGTGAAGTCTACAAAGCTTCAGCTCAGAATCTAAGAATGAGGTCAGGAAGGTAATGACTAAAAATCACCTAAGGCTAAAAGAGAGGCACAAAATCTAGCAAAAAGAGTATCTTTAAATATGTCAACAGCAAGAGAAAGACAAAGGATGGTGTGTGTGGAGGGGGGAGGGGGGGAAGTGAGCTCATAGCTTATTCCAAATGGAGAATTCTTAACAGATGAGCAAGAAAAAGCAAAGAAATTAAATTCATATTTTGCCACTATAATGGCAGTCAAAGGAAATGAAAATTTGAATCAAATTTGAATATTGAAGGAATTGAATCTGCAACTGGATCAGCTAACCTCATTCAGAGAGCTCAATCAGGTAGGAGACCTGTTATCAGTAGGTCCCATGGGAATCTGTTTTTAGTCAGTATTTTTCAACATTTTTATTATTGTCTGGGATAAACTCTGCCTCTTTGTTTCTGCTCAGCCTGACAGGTCTAGGACAGAGGTCATACTCTAGATCCCTTCCATCAATCAGGGTCATCTTGGACCCAGGAATTATGCTTGTCTGCAGAAACAACTGTTCTATGGCATAGTGTCGCTCAATGTTAGATGCGTTTTTCAAATCCATATGGCCTAACAGTGTGGTCCTTTCTCAAGACTTTAAAGCCCTGGCTGTTTCCCTGGGCATTTGGACTAGGATGTTAAGTGAACTCAGCTGCTGAAGTTTCTGCTTGTTGTTTTAACCTTCGATGTCACAGACTATATGTTATCATTATTGTGAGCTGCCTGGAATCATTGTGAGATGGGCAGCCATATGAATTATTTAAATAAATAAAAGATTTGCTGACCTGCTTATCAGATTTGCAGATGACAAGGAATTGGGAGAAATGCAAAATTATATAATGAGACTGCAATCTAATCTGGACAGATTGAAAAGCTGGACTGAGAGGAACAAAATGTCCTTCACCAGGGAGAAATGGCTAGCTCAGGAATTCTGGGAGCTGAAGTCCAGTTAAGGGGCCATAGTTACTCTGGTCTAGAAAGATATTAACGGCTTAGAACAGGTCCAAAATGAGGGAAGCAAAGATAATACAGGAATTTGATGACACACTCTGCAAAGACAGACTGAAGGAACATGAGAAATTCAGTCCAGAGATAAAAGGGGAGGCATGATATGGCTCTTTTTATGTGCCTGAATACTCAGAAGTATTTTCCATTTCCACTGAAACTAGATCCACAAATGATTGATATAAAATTAAATGTCAGAGTCCTCCGCCGAGCAGACAAACAAAAGGCCGACGCAGGAACAAAGTGACAAATTTTATTAAAGCTGGTTAAAGTCGGTGCTGGGTGTAAACACTATCCAGCACCTAATATACACACCTTCAACCCCACCCTCGGCCAACACGTGATTCACAGGCTTCATGGGGTCAGCAATGGGTTCACCGTGCCCTATAGCCCCCACCAATGTGTGTCGAGCCTGTGGGGCTTGACAGGCAGCTCCCCCTACCAGGACTCTACCTGCAAAGGAAGGAAAAACAGGTAAAACAACATCTGCCCTAGCAGATGGCTGAGACGGTCCCCCCCGCCTTCCCAGGATGTTGGCGATGGAACGCCTTCACCAACCGGGGAGCCTCCACATCCTCCTTCCCCACTCATGAGGCCTCCGAAAGAGGGTATCCCTTCCATCCGACTAAATATTGCAAACGGCCATATCGGACACGGGAATCTAAGATGGATTGGATCTCGAACCGGTCACCTACAACAGGTCCGGGTGGCATCCCCCCCTGCCACCCTGAGGGGCTCCCCACCGGTTTCAATAGACTACAATGAAATACCAGATGGATCCTCCCCATTAGCCGAGGCAGTCGCAATTGCATTGTCACAGGGTTGACCACCTGGACCACCTGGAAGGGCCCCATGTACTTTGGGCCCAACTTTCTACCGAGTACTGCTGTGCGCAGGTACTTTGTTGACAGGTACACCCAATCGCCCACCTGAAATGGTTTGTGGACCCCTCTCTTTTTATCAGCCTGTATCTTCATATCTGCCTCCGCTTTTCTGAGTGCATTCTTAACCTGCCCCCATAACCCCTGTATCCGAGCTATCCATTCCTGGGCTGAACCCACACTTGGGGAGGTCCCAGGGCATTCGGGAATGGGTACGAAATCCACCCCGTTCACCACCCAAAATGGGGCAAATCCGGTGCTACTATGCACCGCGTTATTATAGGCCACCTCCGCAAACGGTAACAGATGAACCCGATCCGTTTGCTGGTATGATACATAGCTACGCAAATAGCGCTCCACCATGGCATTCGCCCTCTCGGCTGCTCCATTGGTACTTGGATGGTACACCATACTAAGGCCCTGGGATGATCCAATATGTCGGAGGAACTCACGCTAGAATCGGGCTGTAAACTGTACCCCCCGGTCTGAGATGATCCGTTTGGGTACCCCATGAAGACGATATACCTGTTCAATAAACAGTCGAACCAACCGCCTGGCTGACGGTAGCCCTTTGCATGGGATAAAATGGGCCTGTTTGGAGAAGAGGTCAATAACCGTCCACATAACAGAGTAACCCTGTCTCTCTGGCAGATTGACTACAAAATCCATTGCAATCTCCTCCCACGGCCGGGTTGGATCTGCTACTTTCTGTAAGAACCCTAAGGGCTTCCCTGTGCGAGGTTTTGACACAGCACAAACATGACAGTTCCTAACGTGGGTTTCCACATCCTTCTTCACCCGGGGCCACCAGAATTGCCGCCTCACTAGGTGAAGAGTCTTTAGAAATCTGAAATGGCCGGCCGCTTTGGCATCATGGCAACGTTGTAATACAGCCAGTCTCAGGGTCTTGGGGACGTATACTTTGTCTCTTTTCCATGCTAATCCATCCCGGGTTGTCAAAAGATTTGGATGGTTTCGCAGTCACGGGTCATCCACCACCGCTGTGTACAACTCTTGGGACAGATCTTCCCCCATGCTGCGAGGGTGGACCCGGGCGACAGCTTGATGATGAGAGGGCATTATAGCTTGCACGACCACCTCCCGTTTGCTGTTGTATTGAGGGAAGCATGACAGGGTGTCCGCCAGAAAGTTCCTACCCCCCCGGTACATGTTTCAAAACAAAACGGAAGCGGCAGAAATACTGGGCCCACCGAACGTGTTTTGGCGACAAACGCCTTGGTGTCTGCAGAACCTCTAGGTTTTTATGGTCCATCCACACCTCGAACATTTCCTTCGCCCCTTCCAGGAAATGCCGCCATGTCGAAAGTGCCCATCGCACAGCAAACGCCTCCTTCTCCCATATAGCCCATGCCCTCTCGGTTTCTGTAAACTTACGGGATGTGTAAGCACAAGGTTGCAATATACCTTGGTTGTTTCTTTGGAGAAGCACGGCTCCTACTGCTACATCGCTAGCATCAGCCTGCACCACGAATGGAATCTCCAGATTTGGGTGGAGCAACACCGGCTCTTGGGCAAACAATGCTTTCAAGTCCTCAAAGGCTTTTTGGCAGGGCATAGTCCACTCCAATGGCAGACCAGGACGTGGCTTAGTTGCCATATGCCGTGTGCGTAACAAATCCGTTAAAGGGAGGGCTACTGCAGCAAAAGAGGGGATAAACTGCCTATAAAAGTTAGCAAACCCCAAAAAGCTCTGCAGTTGCCGACGGGTTAGAGGGGCCTGTCATTCCAGCACTGCCTTCACTTTATTGGGGTCCATTTCTATCCCATCCCCCAATATCCTAAAACCTAGGTAGTCCAAACGGGTTCGATGGAATTCACACTTCGAAAGTTTAACAAATAACTGGGCCTCCAACAGTTTAGTTAACACCCACCATACCAGGCGCACGTGTTCTTCCAGGGTGGTGGTATAGATCAAAATGTCATCCAAATACACCAACACCCCACGGTATAAATATTTGTGCAAAACCTCGTTGATTAGCTGCATGAACACAGCAGGAGCCCCTTGCAAGCCGAATGGCATAACCTGAAATTGATAACTTCCAAGCGGGCAATTAAAGGCAGTCTTCCACTCATCCCCTTGCTTAACACGGACCCTATAATAGGCCTCTCGCAGATCTAACTTCGTAAAAACACGTCCCTTGGCCAAATGGGCCAGGAGGTCCTTCATGAGTGGCAGAGGGTACATATGCTCCACACAGACACCGTTAATGCCCCGGAAGTCCACGCAAAGGTGGAGTGAGCCGTCTTTCTTTTCTTTAAACAATACCGGTGCAGCAATCCGTGAACGGGCTGGTTGAATAAAGCCCCTGGCCAAATTCCAATCAATATAATGACGTAGCTCCTCCATCTCCCCGGGTGTCATTGCATACATCCGGGGCTTAGGTAGCTTGGCCCCCGGGATGATATCAATAGCACAATCGGTTGTACGGTGTGGAGGCAAAGTATCACTTTCCTTCTCACTGAATACTTCCATAAGGTCGGTATACACAGCAGGGAAGGGGTCTATCCCCCTGACAGTACCCCAATCAATCCCTCCTTCCTGACACTCCGCCCCATGCTCCTCTGTCACTTGACCGGGTGGTTGGGGACCCACTCCAAAACGCATCTTCCGGTAGCCTCCTTCCCACCATATGGTAGGACCCCACTTATCCAACCAGGCCAAGCCGAGGATCACAGCCTCGGTCATATTGCGCACCATGATGAAACGTAAGACCTCCCAATGCGCTCCCATCTCCAATCTAACGGGGTCTGTAACATGGGTAACCGGAGCCCCCCCAGAAGAGACCCATCCACCTGCTCGAACCGTATGGGTTGCGCTAACCGCCGAATTCTGATGCCCACCTCAGTAGCTACCTGTCTACTTATCAGACAACGGGTGCACCCAGAATCTATCAGGGCCCGGTATTCCCTCTGTCGCTCTGTCTGGGGGTGTCTAAGGATGACAGGCAATATGAATGGCCTAATAGGTTTACTTACCATAGGGTCATCTGCAGCATCACCATCCTTACTCTCATCCTCCTGACGGCATCGTACCACAGAAAACGTCTCCTGCACGTATGGATGTCCAGACCCAGTCCCACCCGGCTGCTGCACAGCTCTCGATTTTTCAGACATCTTCTGCGGCGGTAATATAGTCTTCCCAGGTGACAACCCAGAAGACTGTGGACTCAACGCGGGACACTCCGCCGCCCGATGCCCCGGTTGGTTGCAACGGAAACAGCGTAGCGTCATCCGGGCCACAGGAACGGACGGCCCTGGGTCCACTACCTGCAGGCCCCAGGCTCTTCCTCCCTCCTGTGGCATGTCTGGGGTTTTTCCTGGTACAGCCGATATCTCCCATCGTCCCCGGAATTCCGTCATTCCAACATCCAGATCCACTGCTACCCGAAACCACTCTGGCAAATGGTTGGGTACACCCCACACCGTACAGACCCGGCGTAACTCCTGATCCAATCCTGCCCGGAAGTGATGGATCAATAAGCGTTCTGGCCATGAACGCAGATGGCTGGCTGCCCTCCAAAACTCCCGGACATATTCCGTCGCTGGCTGACCCCATTGCCGCAGTGCCAGGAGTTCAGCTTCAGCCTGTTGGTATCGGGAGGTGTCATCGAACCGGGAACGTAATGCCTCTAGGAACAGGCCAGCATGTACCAATTCCCTGGCATGCTCACTATATAGATCGGCGGCCCAAGCAGCTGCCTCACCATTCAACTTTGCTGTGATTGCGGTAACCATTGCCCACTGCGATGGGTAAAGACAGGCATAGCGATCCAGATGGCTGATGGTGTGGCTCAAAAACATGGCGAGGCAATCTGGATCTCCATCATAGGACACTGGGATAGGGGGGTGGGCCCCAACTCCCACCTGGGCCCCACAGACCGAGTGGATGGCCCATTCCTCTGTTTGCAGCAGCAGCCTGAGGAGGACTTGCGCATCCCAACCCCACTCAGGAGGGAGAAGCCCCTGGCTGGCGGAAACCCCCCATGAGTTGGACATTGTAGCACCTGGCCCCATAGGTCGGGGCTGGATGTGCTGTGCTCCCAGGTCACGGGACCCTGCCAGCGGTACCCCTGGCCGAGAAGCTGTATTCAGGCGCGGGCTTGCCAATCGAAAACAGGATGGCTCTGCACGGCTCCCAGATGCCTCAGCCCGATACCAGGATGCCGTCTCCCGTGCCGAGCCCTGCCGGGGCCATGGGAGGGTCTCCTGGTAACCCACCTCCCCGAATTGGCCTCTTAGGACATCCATCGTATGTTGGCCAGGTGCCGCGGGGCAACCCCACTCCTCAGGTGCCTCCGCGAACTGCCTCTTCCTCCAGTCCATTAAGCCACCTCCAATGGCCGGCGTATCCGGGCCGGTCAAGACCGGACTTCACCACCGTTCACCAGATGTCCCTGGAGCCGCGGATCCAGGGAGGCTTTCACGGGCCCCTCCGACGGGGTATCCAGCATTTTAGGTCTAACCCCCAGCTGCCCGTCCTGGTTCTGTAGGGACGACGGGTTGGACCCAACCGCCCCCAGACCGTTCTCATCCCCAGGGGCGTCCTGTTTCCCTTCGGCCATTCCAACCCCGTGGCTAAAACGCCGAGCAGGGAAAAAAAAATGGAGCGCCGACTTACTGTCAGAGTCCGCTGCTGAGCAGACCAACAAAAGGCCGACACAGGAACAAAGTGACAAACTTTATTAAAGCTGGTTAAAGTCGGTGCTGGGTGTAAACACTACCCAGCGCCTAATATACACACCTTCAACCCCACCCTCAGCCAACGCCCCACCACACACGTAACACATGCCATTGTTATCAGCCATGCCCTAATCACTGCTACCGCTGCGCCAGCCCCGAGTTCCTCCATCCCCCACATGCCGGCCGGCAGAGGAACGGGGACCCGGCACCACACGTCCTCCCCCCGAAAAGACAGTCCACAGCCGCGGGCCGCACACGGGAGTCCCAACTGGCACTCCGCCGCCGAGTCCGGCAGGCAACCTGGGCGACAAGCGGCATCCTCCAGCGGTAGGTTGTTCGGTGTGATTCACAGGCGTCACGGGGTCGGCAATGGGTTCACTGTGCCCTATAGCCCCCACCAATGTGTGTCGAGCCTGTGGGGCTTGACATTAAATATAAGGGAAAAAACCCTTATTGATCATAAAATCTGTACAAAATGGAATTTCCTATAGAAATTAGAGGTTCTCTATTTCTGAAGGTTTTAAAAAAGAGGTCAGGCAGACCCCTGTGATGGTTTAACTGATCTTCCTGCATATTGCAAAAAAAAAAATGGACTCTATGATTCTTCTGGTTCCTTGCCTATTGAAAAGAATATGATTTCTAATCAGGCCCAGGCCTATTGAGAAATTGGAATTTCAGACTACAGTAGACTGGGAAGAAAGAAAGGAAGAAAGGGAGGGATAAAGGGAGAGAGAGAGAAAGAGAGAGAGAAGGAGAAGGAAGGAAGGAAAAGGAAGGAAAGAGAGAGAAAGAGAAAAGAGGGAGGCAGGCAGGCAGGCTTCATAGTCTCTGAAATCATATATTTTTTAAAAAAAAAATAGTCTTTTTAATTGAAAATACAAATAAATTGGATTTCTTCAATCTCATGCCATCCAAAATATTTCAGTGCATGTATCTACTAGCAAGATCTAATGGAAATCCTGGACTTCCACATCTGGGGAGAATCAGTTTGGGAAAGACTGGAGTAGACTTGAAAGAAAAAGAAAGAAAGAGAAAGAGAGAAAGAAAGAGAAACTCTCCCTAAAATGGTGACAGTAGCAAACCCTTTCACTGTTGGCAGAACTCAACACTGTTGAGTTCTGTGGAACTCAACACTGTTGAGTTCTGTGGAACTCAAGCTCACTGCAAAAAGAGTTTACCCATGCTACTATGCTCCACTGAAAAGGACTGACATTGAGAAGGACTCGGTGTCTGATTGACTTTTTATTTAGAAGCACAAATATCTGCTGGGATCCTCTGTACCCATCTCACGTTTTTGCTTTGACCTTTGAGGTGGAAAGACTCTGTAACATCCTTCAAATGACAAAAGCCCACCCTCAAGGATGTTCCTGTACATGTAGTCCTCGACTTACAACCACAACTGAGCCCAAAATTTCCTTTACTAAGTAAGACAGCTGTTAAGTGAGTTTTGCCCCTTTTTATGACTTGGTTGCTTTTAAGTGAATCACTGCAGTTGTTATGATAGTAACAAGGTTGTTAAGTGAATCTGACTTCTCCATTGACTTGGCTTGTCAGAAGATCAGAGAAGGTGGTCACATGACCCCCGGGACATGGCAACCGTCATAAATACATGCCAGTAGCCAAACATCGGAATTTTGATCACGTGACTGTGGAGATGCTGCAACATATGTGTGTGAAAACCAGACATAAGTCACTTTCTTCAATTCTGTTTTAACTTTGAACAGTCCTTAAATGAACGGTTGTATGTTGAGGGTTACATTAGATAGAAAGCAGAATCTCACAGAAGGCTTCTTGGTGCCTTGTTTAGATGTTGAGCTCTTATTCTTTCCTTTAGCAGCTAAAGAATTTTGAGGCATATGGAGGGTGGCGTGGGTGGAACACAAATCAGATTAATTCCTGCTGCAGCTAATAATAGTGCTGATGCTCTTTGATTAGAGATTTCATTCTTCTCACCTGCAATGAAAATAATACATTCATAACTTTCACGCTGGACTCTCAGGGTTAAATCACTACTCTGCAGGCAACGGCCATAATTTCCATCCACGGGAGGTGGATTATCGCTGTTGGATTTTTATACTGACAGTAAACCTGTAAATGAAGAACTGAGCCTGTTCGGTTTTATTGCTAAGATGTTGAATCACTTCTGCTTTTGAGGCAGGTGGTATATATATATGAATGGCTGGTTTGTTTTGCATATTGGTGTCAACAGGAAAGGAAAAAAAACCTTTTTAAAGAAATCGATCACTGTTATAGAAATGGCTAGTATATATTACTGTGTAAAAGTAAAAGATTGAGGCTTTTGTGCCTTTTTCTACTGTGCTAAAGAGAGTCGGAAGACAATACCTTTTTTTCTTTTTTCCCTTTCCCCCCTTTTTTCCCTTTCCCCTCCCTTAGTATTTTCATTTCCTTTGCATTTTATAGTCTGATAAACTAATAAAATTTTCAAACAAAAAAAATCCATCACTTATAGTAAGTATAAAAATTAGTACAGGATATAATAAAGTATATACAAAAAAATGACTAAATAAATGTTGAATGTTGTGGTGTGCCTGAATCTGGAACAATAAATATATAAATGAATGAGAAATCTGGGTTTCTCAGAAGCGAGTCTCAGATATCTATTGCTGTGGACATTCTGTGGCCAAACCGGGAAATTATTTATTAAATTTATTTGCTGCTCATCTTGCCACAAGATATTTCTGAGTCGTTTACAACATTAAAAGCAGTAAAACTATAACATTAAGAACACAAAATTATAATTAAGAGTACAAAATTATAATTAAAAGAATACAAAATTATAATTAAAGATGGGAGGGAAAGGAGTAAGATGGGTAGGTGGAATCTACTACCATCAACCACTTCCATTATGATACTACCCCCCCTTGGGGTACCAGGCCAGCTGGCAGACCCAGTCTTCAGGCTCTTGGGGAGGGTCAGGAGAAGGGGAGCCAATCTCACTTCAGGGAGCAAGATGTTCCAAAAAGCCGGGGCCACAGCATAGAAGGTTCTTCTCTTGCACCTCACAGCTGGAATTCTTTGACTGACAGGAATATATCCAAGATACAAAGGATCTTAGGGGCTACTCTAGTGGGAGCGGCCTGGGATCAGATTGGGTAAAGATCTCCTAACCAGGTACTAGCTGTTAGCATATGGCACTTGAGAAGGGTCTTTCAAGGTATGGTATTGACTGAGAGTTATATGGACCCCCCACAAAAAAGAATTCTTAATGATCTGAAATGTATTTGAATATTAGTAGCTCGGGTGGGTAGTTTGGTTTCAGATTATTTGGTTGGCTGCTATCGTTATCGATTTCTTGTGAAGGGTTATGATGTCAGTGTCCTTACCAACCCCTGATTCCCACAGAAAACAAGTGGTAGACATCAAGGTGGCTGGTAAAAATTGGAACGGTCTGACCAGTGTTTAATCATAGCAAACAAAGTTAGCACTGGGAGTGATTTCCTCCCAGCGCCTTACATACAGTCCTCCCCACCAGCTGCACTCCCCATCCACCTAGCCAGCATTCGGTAGCTAATGTTAAGAACAGCGACGCAGGCCTCTGGCTCCTTTCTCTGTTCGACCATTCAGTTCACATTGCCGGGTGACGCTCCTGCGCCGATCAGCTGCTTGTTGGATGTGCAGCTGCTCAGCTGTTCAGCGGCTCTGTCTTTGGCCACAGTTCAGGTAGGACTGCCCCTGGCTTCTCCCGGGCATCGTCCTTGCTGCTAGCCTCCGCTGGCCTCTTCCCTAATGCCTTCCCGCTGGCTTCCTCCTGGCGGACGTCTTTGCCGCTGTTCTCCTTCCTGGGGCCTTCCCGCACCGAACAGCTGTCTGGCGGGGCTTGACAGGTGGCCCCCTCCACCCAGGGCTCCACCTGGAAGGCAAGGAGAAACATGTGATTAAATCATATGCTGTGGTAGACGGTTCAGCTGACCCCCACTCCTGGGACACCGCTGGTGGAACTTCCACAACAACCGGGGGGCTTGGATGTCCGCTTCCCCCACCCAGGACGCTGTTCTGTCCCAGTCTATGTATGTCCTTGTTACTTCACAAAGACAACCCCTCTTTTAACAGTAGACTGGAAAATAAACCCTTTTTATTTGAGTTACAGACCTGATAATTGTCCCAGAAAAAAAAAAGCAACAAAACACTTTTCCAACGGAGCAAAACGGAGCACGAGACAAACAGGAAATAACTCACAGGCAAAATAAACAGACCGTGATCTCTTGACACTGAAGTCCTTTGCAAACGGTTGCCTCCAGCAACCAGTCCTGCCCACACATTCCCTTTTTGTTACGCAGCCCCCAAGGCGTGGCTTCTCACTGCTTTCTCCTCCTTCCCTGTAGTCGCCCTATTGCGTCCCTCTGTCCTACTCGTGTGACCGGTCTATGTTTATGAGCATCTCTGAGGTCTTCTAGCGTGCTTCCTCTGAATCCGACTCGGCTTCCTAGCACAGCTGGCTCTCAGCTTGATCACAAGTGGAAGGACCAGCCTCTTCATCAGTTTGTAAGTCCTGCAGCTCATCAGAGCCTCCCTCCGACTCTAATGGCTCTCCAGGATCCTCCTCCTCTGATTCCCCAGACTCAACTACCAGGATCATAGGCTGACACGGAATCACAACAGATACCTCCGTAACAGGGTATCCCTTCCACTGTACCAGGTACTGCAGCCGACCCCGTCAGATACAGGAGTCCAATATCTCTTGAATCTCGTAATGGTCCCCTGTGACAGGGCCCGGTACCCTTTTCACGGGCCTAAAGGAGGTCCCCTCCACCGGTTTCAGTAGGCTACAATGGAAAACCGAGTGTATCTTTCCCAGAAGCCGGGGTAGCTGTAGTCGCACGACTACTGCGTGATCCGGAATGGCCCTATAAATTTTGGCCCTAGCTTTTTGCAGGGCAACCACAGGCGTAGGTACTTAATTGACAAGTATACCATATCCCCTACCTGAAAAGGCTTTGGGGGCTTCCTTTTCTTGTCTTCCTGCGCCTTTGAGGCCTCCTCTGCTTTTAGTAAAGTCTTCTTCAGGTTCCCCCAAACCCCCCCAATGTGGACTATCCAATCATGGGATTGACAGGGGGAGGGACCCCCCTGGAAACACTCTGGTATCGGGACAAAGTCCAGGCCATGTACCACCCAGAAGGGGGAGAAGCCGGTGCTGCTGTGAACTGCGTTGTTATATGCTACTTCTGCGAACGGTAATAGGTCAACCCAGTCCGTCTGTTGGTAAGAGACATAGCACCGTAGATACCGTTCTACCATAGCATTGGCCCGTTCAGCCGCCCCGTTGGTAGTGGGATGAAAAGCCGAGCTGAGTCCTTGGGATGACCCGATGGAATGGACGAACTCTCGCCAAAAGCGAGCCATGAACTGCACCCCCCGATCCGATATGATCCGTCGGAGCACCCCGTGCAGGCGGTACACGTGTGTGATGAATAGTTTGGCCAGCTTATGAGTGGACAGCAGCCCCTTGCATAGAACAAAATGGGCCTGCTTAGAAAAGAGGTCAATTACTGTCCAGATCACTGTATAACCATGGCTCTCCGGCAACTCCACAGTGAAGTCCATGGCTATATCCTCCCATGGCCGGGTCGGGTCCGCCACTGTTTACAGCAACCCTGGAGGCCTCCCCGTACGGGGCTTTGTGGTGGCACACACAGGGCAGCCCTGTACATAGGCCTCTATGTCCGTCTTGATCTATGGCCACCAGAATTGGCGTCTCACCAAGTGAAAGGTTTTAAGAAACCCAAAGTGACCCGCCTGTTTCATGTCATGGCACCTCTGTAGCATCCTCGGCCTTATTGCCTGTGGGACATATAGCTTGTCACCCTTCCAAGCCAGCCCCTCCCTCTTAGTCAGCAGGGATTGATGTCCCAGCAGCCAGGGATCATCTTGGTTTGCTTTATGCAGCTCCTGGACCAGGTAGGGTGCCGGTTTGCGTGCAACCACCTGCACTGCCGACTGCCTGAAAGGAGGCATAATGGCTTGTACCACCTCCCCCTGCTTGCTATTATATTGGGGCATATGTGACAGGGCGTCCGCTAAGAAGTTCTTACCCCCTGGCACATACTTCAACTGAAAGCGAAAGCATTGGGAGTATTGCACCCATCGTACTTGTTTCGGGGACAGGTGCCGTGGTGTCTGCAAAGCCTCAAGATTTTTATGGTCCATCCAAAGCTCTAATGGCTCTTTAGCTCCCTCCAAAAAGTGTTGCCAAGTCGACAATGACCACCGTACCGCAAACGCCTCTTTCTCCTATATTGCCCATGGTCATTCAGTGTCTGTCAGCTTATGGGAGATGTAAACACAGGGCTGTAGTGTCCCTTGCCCATTCTTCTGGAGCAAAACTGCCCCGACTGACAAACGGCAGGTCAGGATTAGGATGCAGTAAGACCAGCTCCCTTGTGAAGAGAGCCTTCAGGTCCTCAAAGGCCTTCTGACAGCCCAGAGCCCACGCCAGCGGTTGACCAGGGCATGGCTTGCCCACTGTATGTCTTGTGAGGAGCAGGTCTGTTAGGGGTAGGGCTACCATAGCAAATGAGGAGATGAACTGCTGGTAGAAATTTGCGAAGCCCAGGAAGCTCTGCAGCTGATGGTGGGTCTGTGGTGCCTGCCACTCTAGCACGACCCTGACCTTAGCAGGGTCCATCTCCAGCCCTTCCCCCAATATCCGGTACCCTAAATAGTCCAACCGGGTTTGGTGGAACTTGCACTTGGACAGCTTCACATACAAATGTGCCCTCAGCAGTTTTTCTAGCACCTGTCGGACGTGTTCTGTTATGTTGGCAGTATAGATTAATATATCGTCCAAATACACGAATACCCCATGGTATAGGTGCTCATGCAACACCTCTTGGCATATGATTTCTGTTGCTGCATGGTGGGGTGCCTTTTTGTTCATTTTTAAATGCTGCCTTCAGGATCGCGGTTGGAGTAGTTCTTTCGTTCTCAGCGGTTGGTAGATTGGGTCGATGTCAATGTGTCTGTTTATTGAATTATTGGTGGAAAACCAGGCTTCAAAGAATTCTTTCTCTCCTTGATGTCACCTGGGTTACAACTGTGGTCCCGGTTAGATCAAACTTGTGTCCTTCTGAGTCTTTGTGGACGGACATGAGGGATAGTGGCTTATGTCTTTTGATAGCCAGGAAGTGTTCATGCAGTCTGGTAGATAGCGTTCTTCCTGTTTGGCCCACCTAGTCCTTCTTCCAGTTGCTGCACTGGATTCGGTATATGACGCCTGATTTTTGGTTTGTTTCTGTTGGGCCTTTTGGTTTTGACAGGGTCCGTCTGAGAGTTGAGGTTGGTTTGTGGGCTACTGCGAGGTCATGTTGGCACAGTAATCTTGCTATCATTTCTGAAACATTCTGTACGTAGGGAATTGTGAGTCGTCTGATCGTTGTTGTTCTTGTTGTAATGATCTTGTTAGAAGAATGATTTGGGGTTCCAACTCGAGCTAGGGTTGCACAAGAACAAATCAAAATGAAATCCAGACTCGCTGTGAGGAAAGGGGATTTATTTATTCCCAAAAGCAGAGAACTTTGCTCTTGGGGGAAAGCTCCAGAGAAAATGGGGTACAGAGAATTTGTTTTTGTTTTTTTTAAAATATGTTTTATTATTTTTATAGGGATAGAAAGGGAGAGGTAGGTAAAGGTATATAACATAGGGTAAAAAAAACAAGGATTAAACCAGGGGTAGGGGTAGGTACAATAATGGGGTTACCCCCAACAATAAATCAACGCTTTAGCAAGCAGACTGTTGTCCGGGTATACATATTAAATATGCATAGTTAACATAATACTAAAAAGCTATATTAATAAATTTATCACTATTAATGATAAAAACTTAACCCAATACATATCATTCATTCTGTAAGTAACAATAATCAGTATACTATTAGTGATATATTACTAACTAAATATAGTTACATATAAATACCGATATAATGCTTATTAATTATAATTAATTATAGTTAAAAGTAAACATCTAACAGAAAAGTTAAAAAATAATATTAAAGAAAAAATACATCATTTATCTTATTTAATTTCATCACCTTTTTTCATTCTATCTTATTGCTAACCATTGATAAAAATTTTCCCATGTTTTAAAGTAAATTGTATCTTCTTTCTCTTTAATTTCTAAAGTTAATCTATCCATTTCTGCACATTCCAATATTTTCGTAATAATAATCTGATCAGGTGGTATCTTTTCATTTTTCCAAAATTGGGCAAATGCTATTCTTGCAGCTGTTAATATATGTAAAATTAAATATTCATTCTCTTTTCCGTAGTTAGATCCTAATATTCCTAATAAAAACAATTCCGGTTTGAATTCTATCTGTATCTTAGTCATCTTTTCTAACCATCTATGAATTTTAAACCAATATTTCTTTGCATTAGGGCATATCCACCAGATATGATAATAAGTTCCTGGTTTTTGTTTACATTTCCAACAAATATTTGATACATTTTTAAACATTTTCTCTAGTCTAACTGGTGTCATATGCCATCTGTAAAACATTTTATATAAATTCTCCTTATATGCAGCCGCTTTAGTAAGTTTGATATTTCGATCCCACAGTTTTTGCCAATCTTCTATATAGAATATCCAAAGTTTTTAGCCCATACTATCATTGTTTCTTTTACTTGCTCTTCTTCCATCTTCCACCTTAGCAGAAATTTATAGAGTTTTTTAATCAAATGTTCATCTGTTTTTAGCAATATTTTATCTAGTGGTGTCTGTTCTTTATAAAATCCTGTAGAGTTTATATCTTTTTCATATCTTGTCTGAATTTGCAAGTAAGACCACCATGTTAAGTCAATACCCTGTTGCTGAAGAGTTTGTCTGTCTTTAAGTTTCCCGTCTTTGTCCAAAATATCTTTATAGCTAACAAGTTTATCATAATTAATTAAATTTGGATAGGAAAAGGCTTCCATTGTCGAGATCCACTCAGGTATTTTCATGTAAATTTTATGTTTAATTTTTTCCCACTCTGAAAACAATACATTCCTTATAGCATGGTTTTGAAAATATTTATGTACTTTATTTTTCTAATACCACAAAAATGCATGCCAACCTAATTGCAAATCATGCCCCTCTAAATAAAGAAGTCTTTTATTTCTCAGTGTAATCCATTCTTTAAGCCAAAGCAAAATAGTTGCCTGATAGTAAAGTCTCCAATCCGGGAGTCCAAAGCCCCCTCTGTCTTTAGAATCTTGTAATAATTTAATTTTAATTCTAGCTTTTTTGCCTTGCCATATAAATCTCATTATTGTAGCATTCAATTCATCGAAGAATTTTTGATTTAACTTAACAGGAACTGTTTGAAAAAGAAAAATTAGCTTAGGTAAAATGTTCATCTTAACAGTCGCTATCCTTCCTAGTAATGATAATTGAAGATTTTTCCACTTCTCCAAATCCACTTTTATTTGTTTTAGTAGTCTCTCGTAGTTGTCTTCTTTTATTGTTGTGTATTTTGAAGTTAAATGGATGTGTAAATATTTAACTTTTTTAGCTATTTGAAGGTTTGTCTTTTTAGCAAATTGAATTTTTTGTTTATCTGTTAAATTCTTCGCTAACACTTTAGTCTTTTCCCTGTTTATCTTCAACCCCGCCACTTCTCCAAATTTCTCTATTTTCCGCAAGAGTTTAACAGCTGTTTCTAATGGCTCCTCCAAAATAAAAACTAAATCATCTGCAAAAGCCTGTAGTTTATATTTTTGATCTTTTATCTCCAATCCTTTAATCTCAATATCTTGCCTAATATTTCTAGCCAACACTTCCAATGTAAAAATGAATAACAAAGGGGACAGTGGACATCCCTGTCTTGTGCCTTTTTTGATTTCAAAGCTATCTGTGTAATCTCCATTTATAAGTATCCTTGCTGATTGTTTATTATAAATTGCTTGAATTGCATTTATAAAATTTCCGCCAAAGTCCATCTCCTTCAACTGTTGAAACAAAAATTGCCAATTAAGATTATCAAAAGCTTTTTGCGCGTCAAGAAATATAAGCGCCAACTGTTTCCCCGGATGGTTTTCGTAATATTCCAACACATTTAAAATAATCCTTAAATTGTTCTTTATCTGCCTTTTTGGTAGAAAGCCATTTTGGTCTGAATGGACGAATTCAGTCAAAAATTTCTTCATTCTTTCTGCCATTATTGTAGTAAATATTTTATAATCCACGTTTAATAACGATATTGGTCTATAATTTTTAATTTGTGTACAATCAGTGTCTTCTTTAGGTATAAGAGAAATGTTGGCTTCTTTCCATGAATTTGGTATTTTTGTCTCTGAAAAAGCTTCATTACAAAGATCTTTCAAAATCGGGCTGACAATGTCTTGTAAACCTATATAGAATTCTGCAGGGAGACCATCAGGTCCCGGAGTTTTATCCTTCTTTTGCCTTTTTATCGCCTCTGTAATCTCCATCATTGTTATGTTCTCATTTAGTATGTATTGCATATTCTCTGGTACCTTTGGAAGATCCGCTTCTTTTAAGTATTCCTGTATTGTCTTATTCGAAACCACCTCAGTCTTATAAAGTGTCTCATAATAAGCTGTAGTAATTTTTCTAATTGCATCATTATGACAGTACAATTGGCCTTTTGAATCTTGTAGTTTACTTATCAGTCTTTTTTCTCTTTCTTTTTTCAATTTATATGCCAGCCATCTTCCGGGTTTATTGGCATTTTCAAAGAAATTCTGTTTACATCGTTTAATCTGATGTGCCCTTATATCCATCTCCAATAAATTTAATTTGTGTTTTATTAATTCCATTTGTGTCTTCAATTCTTTCTTTTGTGGATCATTTCGTAGCTCCAGTTCCAAGTTACTAAGTTGTTCTTTCAATCTAAGCTGTGTTTGTTTCTTTTCTTTATTCTTTTTGGCAACATAGGTTATAGCCACGCCCCTAAAATAAGCTTTCGCTGTATCCCATACATTTTGAATGGAAGTTTCTTCTTTCTTATTTATTTTAAAAAAAAATTCCATTTCTTTCGTTGCTAATTGCAGAAATTCTTTTTCTTTCAGTATAGCTTTGTTCAGCTACCATCTTAGTTTCTTTCTAGTTCCTTTCCACGTCATTCTAATTGGATTATGGTCTGCCCAAATATTAGGTTCTATTTCAATCTCCTGTATCATAGTCTTTAAATCATAAGAAGTCCATATCATATCAATTCGTGACCAGGATTTATGCCTATTTGAATAAAATGTATATTGTGCTTTATCTGGGTTCATTTCTCTCCATATATCTTGTATACCTAATTCGTCTTTCATCTTTAGAAAAGAATTAGATAAGGTATTTCCCTCTTTTTTCCCTTGTTTGTAGCTCTTATAGTCCTGTTTTGCATCAGCTATTGCATTAAAGTCTCCAAGAATACAAAAATTTTGATAGTTTAATTCCATTAATTTATCATATAGTTGCTGGAAAAATTGGTCTTGTTTCTCATTGGGGACATATATCGCAATCATCAAAATTTGTTTTTGATTCCATGTAATTTCCACCATTAATAGTCTTCCTTCATCATCAACATAAATTTGTTTTGGATTCATCTTCTCTTTTATATAAAGGGCTACCCCTCTTTTCTTTTGCAATGCCGACGAAAAATAAAGTTTGCCTATTTTTGATTGTTCTAGAAGTCTAAAGTGTTGTCTTTTTATATGTGTCTCTTGACAAATTATGTCCATTTTTAATTTTTGTAGTCTAGAAAATATTTTACTCCTTTTTGATGGGGAGTTAAGACCATTTATATTTGTTGAAAAAATTTCAATTTCTTCCATAGTTTTAATTGTATTTGGATCTCAGTCTTCTAGGAGAAGTTATCTGTCTCTGATCCTTGGGTCTTACATCTTCTTCTGATTGGGTCTTTTTAGGTTCTTCCTCTTCTGTTTGTTTCGATGCTCCTGCTTCTTCCTCTGGTTTCTTAGACCTGATATCACCTTCTTCCAGAAAGGTTCTATGATTGTTAAGAAATTCCTCTGCTTTAAGTGGAGTATCCAATCTGTATCTTCTCGAGTCCCAAAAAATTAGTAATCCTTCTGGGACCAACCATCTAAAATTCACTCCTTTATTCAGCAGTTTCCTTGTCAAAAATTGATATTCTCTTCGTGCTTCTCTTATTCTCTTCGGGATCTGTTTAAGAATTACAAGTTCTTTATCTTTATATTTCAGTGGCTCGTCTCTTATTGCTCTCAAATCTCATCTCGTGTTGATCTTTTGAGAAATCTTACGTGGACCTCTCTGGGAACTCTATTTCTTCTTGCATAGCTTGAATTGACTCTAAAAACCTGGTCCATTTCTTGTTTCATTTGATCCATTTCCATTCCAAGTCGTTCCGCCAATAACTCACACATCAACTCTAACAGGTTCTCATCTTTCTCTTCTATGATATTTTGGAATCTCAAGAAGTATGACGCCCTTTCCATCTCCATGACAGCCATGCTGTCTTCCAATTCTGCGTTTACTTGCGCCAATCTCTGGTTCTCATCTTGTAATGCTTCTAGTTTCTGATCAACCATCTCTGAC
Source organism: Azemiops feae (assembly GCA_023970755.1). Taxonomy (NCBI): domain Eukaryota; kingdom Metazoa; phylum Chordata; class Lepidosauria; order Squamata; family Viperidae; genus Azemiops; species Azemiops feae. Next base: position 163,128 of record JALGBA010000476.1, on the reverse strand, counting down.
TTATCCTCTATTTTTTGCATTCTTTGTTGAGTGTCTATCATCGCCTGTTGGAAAGTTTCCATTTTTTGATCCATTTTAAGAAGATCACTTTTCAAGTCTTCATAATTTTTATCCAAATCTTTTTTCATTTCCATTTTGGAATCTGCAATTGCTTGGAGTATCGCTTGCGTGTCTTTTTGTTGAGTTTCCTGTTGTAAAAATGTAGTAATTGATTTTTGAGGAGCTGGGCTCACCGAGGTTGAAGCGGGGGCCGAAGAGCCCTTCTTCACCCCTTTAGCCAAGTTTGAGACGCTCATCTTCTAATTGTTGTATTTATTTATAATCCACTGAGGAGCCCAATGGCCAGTTATAATCCACCAGAGGGCCCGATGGCCAATTATAATCCAATGCCCTCCTATTATCAGGAGACAAGGCACACGTACTTTGAAAGGGAAAAAAAGGAAAAAAGAAAGGGAAAAAAATACTAATAATTCCAGCAAAAAGCTGGAGAATTTGTTTTATAGGGGTCCTTGGTATAGGCTTAGTGGGGTGTGGGTATGTATATGTGCTGGTTCTAATGTGTGCCTCTGTCAAGAGGTCAATCTTAATTGTCTTTTCTGGTGTCTGTCAGCTTACTGTTATGTATGTGGTGTCTGGGCAGCTTATTTGTGGGTGTGGGAAAGTGTGACTGAATAAGTTCTTTGTCTGGTTAATTACTCTTGCCAGGTAAGGTAGTCCCCGAGGTACGAACCTAATAGAGCTTGCCCATTAGGCTCATAAGTAAAAAAACCTCATCAAATGAATCAGACTCAATATTACCAAATTTTAAAATCAAACTCATTAATTAAATCAAATGGGTCGTTAAATGAACTAAGATCTGACTTACTATTTCCTCCAATGGCTGCCTGAACTGAAAGACTTTTCCTGCTGCTGCTGCCGGCTGTTTCCGGCTGCCAATCAGCTATTTCCTGTTTCAGGAACTAAATTGCCTCCCAAGCAGGCAGCAGGCTTTAAAAAAAAACAAAAAAAAAAACCCGTTTGTTGCTAGACAGCTCAAGCTTCTTCAGAGGGGGGTGGAGAACTCTCCAATTGCAGTTGCCACTACAGTAATTAGCTTTAGTGTCTCCAGCCACGTATGCAGAGGGAGATGGGGGTGGAGTTTATAGAACTGTCAGCTTGCAACAGTAACTGAGATGGAAGTGACCTTGAGGTCATCTAGTCTAACCCACTGCTCTCACAAGATAGTACTGTACTGTATTTCTGATAAATGCCTATCCAGTCTCTTCTTAAAAGCCTCCAGTGAATTTAAAACCTTTTAAAAAAAAACCCACTGCCCCTCTCCAGGCAAAATCCAAAATGGGGTGGGGTGGGGTCAGCAGAATCTCTGGTGGGTCTGTGCTAGGGAGAAGAGGCAGCAGCAGCCACATACTACCTATCCTTTGATGGATTAATCCTTTAATTCCATGGCTCTCCCCTCCTACTCTTTCCACGAGCTGAAGATTAGCCCCTGATTCTTATTCCTCACCCACAAAACAATCCTGTAATATACTACAGTATATTGTTTAAATAAAAATAAAATAAACAAGTATAAATATAAAATGAATTAGAATAAAATAAACCTCCTAGATCAACAACAGCCACCAAGATTAAGACAATACAGTACATATAGCAAATAAAATGCTTATCTTACAGAAGTACTGTATTGCAATGCAGCATACTTTAAAAATTTTCTATGTATCCCTTCCCTTCTTTTTCATTGTACTGTACCGCTGTAATTGTTTTTTGCTAACGTCAGCTCATTCTGCCAGTTTTTGTCTGCAGTTCTTTGCAATTTGAAAATAGGAAATTGAGCAATGCCATGTTTTTTTAAAAAAGGTAGTGTTTCTACAAACTATCTACAGTAATATAAGTTTCAGGCAAATGCAAACAAACAATCTTGCAAAGTACTGTACTTACAAACACAATAAAAAGCAGAGCAGTTCCCAAAGTGATTGCAAACAATATAGTACTGTACTATAGAGTAACAAAAAAGAATATTTTAAAATACTTATAGAAGTAATTCTAGCTCTCTAGTCCTCAAGCCCAGCAAGCAGCAGATCTTTCCCGCAGCTCCAGGAAAACAAAAACAAATGGTCGGTGCTGGCTGCAAAAATCACCGGATCTTGTTTGGCCATGTGACCAGGCACAAAACAACAACAAAACAAAACAAAAAAAATCCCACTTCCGGTTTCTCATAGCCCCGAACCGGCCAAGGCAAGTCACAGAGTTAAAATGGCCACCGCAGCAGCCGAGACTGAATCCAAATCACATGTTTACACAGGCCTGTTTTTGGTCGCAATTTTGAATTTCTAATGTTAGTACCTTTTCTGAATAAGCTCGTTTTTGTGAAAACTCGCTAAATAAATGCTCGTATCTGGGGGATTGCCAGTACTTGGTTTGGCTATTGCCAGTTGATAGCTTAGCAGAGGTGCAAGTTAGCAATATATTGTCACAGTGTATTTCCCATAGTTTCCAGTCTCAGTGTATCATGGATTTATGTTAATAGTTAAGGGATAGCTGAGACAATGAGAGAAATAAAGTTAATTTAGAATAAAGAATCTCCTATGTTTATTATGGATTATTAAAATAAAATTCTTTCCACAATCTCAATATGGAATTCACTGTGAATTGTGTAGTAGAAAGCAAACAAGTTAACTCAAGTTGAGCATAACAAATACATATTTCTAAATGACGTCAAAGCCCCTTGATACCGACAAATACAAACACTTTGTTTGCACTACTTTCAGTTAACTACCAGGATCTTTATAAATAGCAATTATCGCATCTTCATTGTTTACAAGAAACATCATTGAATACTGAACTGGAAAGCATCACATACAATGTCAAACTGACACCAGATACCTGCCCATCTGGCAGGAAAAATGTTTATCTTATTTAAGGATCCTCTTCTGTTTCTCCTTTTTAGAGAGAAAATTAGTAGTTTTATTATGAAAATGTCTTGGGTACAAGTTTGAATCTAAATTTATTCCTTTTCAGCTCAGATCTATGCTATTTCCTCCACTTTCAGAAGGATGAAAAGAATTATACTGCTGCTAAGGAAGGCCTCTTGGTTTTGATATTATTTCCACTCAGCAATTTCACATTGCCCCAATATATAAAAACAAAGTTCTAAAATGTTGAGAAATAATTAAGATGACATTGAATATATAACTATTTACTCACTGACCTGGTATATTTCTATATAGAGTATGCATTCTACATACATACATACAGTACAAAAATGAATTTTATTATAAAATGTTGCAAGCTAGAGTTATTTTTTTCCAGTAGTGTTTGGATTTATATCAGGAAATATCTGGGCTAAGATATATAGAAAATGACCAGTTTCTTTCTTATGCATTTTGCATCTTTAATGGAAGGATGTTCAGCAATAGTTAGTCAACGCTTTGCAAAACTTACAACTTCTCTCAATTAAAGAGATGAACAAGCACAAGAAATTCAATACTACAATGATAGCTGTAGACATATAAGATTGATCATTATTTCATTTTATTAGAAGTTCGGACATGTTTCCAGGCTTGTCCATCTTAGACAAATACAGAGAATTCATAACTGTAACACTGATGGCTTTTACATCAAAATTAGCAATAGTGAGCCAACATTACATATAACCAAAAGTTCTTTCAATTGTATAGCTGAATAGGTACATAAAATCAATATGGAAATACTTGCAATAAATATGCAAGAAACGTCACTTTTCCATTTCCCTAGAAAAAACGTACGAATGCTTCTAGACGTGTCTCTCTTATGCAGTTAAATATGCAGAATTAATAGTTGACCAAAAGGAAATTCAACAAGCATTTAGAGAATTTCCACCTGGATAAATATTTGTTTGTTCTTAGTTGATCATTTTTTCCAGTGATAAATGGGTCCATTTCACTTGTGATGTAGGGGTTTGTTAGCATTAGAATTGCTGACTCTAAAAATGTGATAGTTGATCTACAAAACTTTGTATCAGATTGGCCCTTAGATTTCATCTATTTCTGGAGGGGCAAGAAGACTCTGAGATGCTTTACAGGTGTTCTTGGTGGAATTGCCTATAGTTCCTTCTTCTGATAAACATTTCCTGTGATGCAGTGATGTATCTAGATCTGTTTGATCTAGACAGTTTCTGCTTGAATATCACATGGCCTGACCTGTTCATTGAGACAATCTGGATAAGTGGACTAATCTCAGTTATGGCAGAGAAAAACTGACTCACCCTTTTGAGATCATTCTTCACAAGATAATTACTGTTAAGTGGCCCTGGAAAAACCCATACATGATGGATCTTCATTTTCTTCACCTAATGATGATGTTACATGTTGGCTTTTTTACTGCACTAACCAATTTGGCACCACTGTGCCAAAAATAAGGGAGTGTATTGTTTAGACTTTCATAACCACTTATGAAACATTGATTTGCATTTTCCTATTGGACACAAATTCCTGTTGAATAGCCTGCAATAGTCTTGGCAAATCATTGATGAGCAAGTCACAGGGTGAAATACTGTATATTCACAGCATTCTGCTTGTTTCTTTTAAATAGAGAATCATTTTGTTTCAAAACACCTTGTATTGTTCTGGAACAAACTGGGAACTGTAAACCAAAACATTCACAATCCCCCAAATTGTTTCCAGTTTTCACATATGCTTGAAAGTCTGATTGATTACACATTTGATCCAAAACATGTGATTGAAAAGACATTGTGTTTGGAAAAAGGAACTAATTACAGTACTTTTTTCATCAGTAACCAAGAAGGATGTTCCGAATTTGTGCTAAGTATCCTAGGAAGAGTCTCCATACAGATGCCATATTAGTTCTGTATGATTCTGAAAGGCCCAAATATTTGCAGGATGTTGAATTGCTTTCCTAGTTTATTTTTTGTTAAAGCTGTGTTTTTCTGTCCACAATTAACGTTCTGCATTTCTTTTCCATTTGACTCCTTTATTTGACAATCTAAGTTGAGTGGCTGCTAGCACAGTGAATGCTGTTTAAAGAAACCTTGTTTTTAGAGTTTTGGGCCTTTACTTGGAAGCCTCAGGCTTGATACATAGGAATTGCTCTGTGCCACTGGAAAAGTCTTTATAAGGTGTTTAGAGGTGGCAGGTAACTTTATGTATCAGTGGTTATGCTATAAGCTTTTCCTTGTGGATACCATACCACACCACACCACCTCTATCCCCAGACACTGCAATACTTCTAAAGCCTATTTTTGTTGAAGAGAATTTATTTATCAAATTTAGAAACCACCAATGTCCTTCACCGAGGGACTCTGGGCAGTGTAACAAGTAAAACATTAAAACATAAAAGTAATGTATAAATTTTAAATAAGAGGCAAGGATGTTGATATTCACTGTTAAAAGTTAATTTAAAAGTGGGCAGGAGGGCTTTTGGGGTGCTAGCCAGCCGCACGACTGCGTGTTCCTCTGTAGGCCCCCAAGCAAGACATCAGAGCCAGTTTTTCAGACATTTCTGTAAAGCCAGGAGAGTGTGGGCCCATCCTCTTAGGGGGGAGAATGTTTCAAAGGGCGAGGGCAACAGCAGAGAAGGCTCTCTTCTTGAACCCCCCCATTGGAATTCTTTAATTGACAGGCCCTGCCACATGATTTGTGTGATGCTGCAAGAGTGAGAGAACCCAAGAATGGACTTGATTGACATCTGAACTTGAGCAGCTTACATTATGTATTTGTTATCTAACTTACGCAATTTATTATATTTTTATACTGCCCATCTCCCTTATAAGGTAACTCCGGGCAGCTTACAAGTTATAAAACAAATACAAGTAATTAAAACCTTAACACATTAAAACCACACAGATTAAAATATTGTTAAAAAGTGTACTAGAACCGAAACTAAGAGAGCTAAGAGATGAGTCAGATGGGGATGAGGTCTTCCTATCCTGTCAGCCACCTCCAGTGGTGAGTGACCCTTCAGGGCCCCAGGCCAATTGGCAAAGCCAGGTTTTGATACCCTTCCGGAAGGCCAAAAAGGAGGGGGAAGTTCTTATCTCCGGTGGAAGAATGTTCCACAGGATGGAGCCACAGCAGGAAAAGCTTTTCTCCTTGACCCCATCTGCTTCAATTCCTTAATAGACAGGATCCGAGGCAGGCTTCTTCTGCTGGCACCAGTGGAGCAGGCTTACATTCCTTTCCCTTGTTCTCCATAAACATTTAAAGGTCGGTTTATAGAATCACCTACTAAAAATCCTTAGCTATTTTTATATAAGTATTTTAGGTTCTCCAGGTAGTATCTATCTTAGATACTACACTTGATCTCTGAATCTGCACCATGTCCTTGGGCTCCCAAACTGATTTCCTCTGCTCACAAATTTCAAAAATTCTATATTGTGTTTTGAGCTATTTGAGACCTATATATTTAGAGGTGTTGGCCATGGAGTAATTCCTGTACTCCCTTATTATTCAGATGGGTGAGAATATATGACATTTTGACCAGTTCTATGATGGCTGTGTTCAGGAGAAATACAGACCATTGTAGGTTTGGGGAGTATTGGGGAGATGGGAAAATCGGACTATGTACAATTGCCCTTACTAATATACAATTGTTTCCATATAACACAAAGCCTTTGGAAAACAGAATTAATTAAGATTTGGTAGTTTCTTATTTAAGTTCAGATTACACAGAAAACTGCATCATTAGCAAATATTAAACTGAAATGAAGCAGGATTTCATGGAATCTTATAATTTTAGGGTTGAAGGAGATCTTGGTAAGTCTTCTAGTCCTGAGGCAGGAATCTTCATCCCATCCCAGACAATTGATTGTTCAATCTTTGTTTGAAAACCTCAAATAGTCATGATTCCAAGAGGTAAGCTCTTTCACTGCTTTAATAGGTCCCACATCAAACAATTATTTCTTGTTTCAAGTTTGGATATCTCTCTTGTAAAGTTTTTACCCATTGGGTCTTGTCTTATCCTCATCCACTATGGAGAATAATCCTATGCTTTCTTCCTTGTGAGCAAATGTAATCTGGAGCTAACCCAGAGAACTTTCCAGTATGCTAATTTCCAAAATAAATGATTATAATCACAGAGACGGCAAGACTTTGAATAAGAAATATTGTATCATAATGCCGAATAGTCAGCTTCATTTATTTATTGGATTTATTTACTTCATTGCTTAAGAAAACAAAATTCCAGTAATTCTTTCTCTATTTTTTTTTCTTAGATTTTCAGTAAGACAAATAATGCAACAGCTGCCTGTGTGAAATAGAAGAAATTATTACTGGGAGAACTCAGTAATTTGTATTTTGTTTAATTGTTTAATGGTGCTTATAACAATAATTCTTATTTTTATTACATACACTCATCTGTCCCATTTTAAAATGTAGAAAGGATAAAGAGACATATAAAGTAACCTTCAGTCTTGTAAGACTACAGGCTTGTTCTTTCATCTACAAATGATTAACTTTCAAAGTATAATCTCTTTTTTCCTATATTTTGAGACTTTTATCAGAATTTCCTGAGCTTATGAATCGCAAACATTGTGTGTTTGTGCATTTGAGACTTTTAATTAAATGCTTAAATACTAATGTGAATACACCTGAGAATTGCATAAAGTCTGTGTACATCTTCTAAAAGCTAGCTGACAAACCTAGAGACTTTCACAGCATCTACTGGACCACTCTAGCTAGGTTAACTAAACTAATGACACCTTCATTTGACCTTCATCAATTAAGGTATGGTTGGGATCTAATAGCCATATGCATCATTTTCATACAAGGGGTGGGGATTTCAGGGCCTCTCTCACAGAAAGCTACTGGGCAGTTGCTGCAGGATATATATATCCTCGAACTCTGGGATGAATACAAAACAGCTGTTTATTGTTAAAATAATAAAAACAATAAAAACAACTATTTACAAACCTAAAACAACCTTAGCTTTCGCTGGTCCACTGCCAGCGTCATCAGAGTGAGTGTTTGGGGTGGGGAGTTTTCTTATAAACCCTGTTGACTCAGTGTTCTGCCCATTGATCGTGTAATGGGGCTGTCTGTCCTAATTAACCGTAATTGCTTCAGTTATCCCGCCTCTCCTTGCCTGCATTCCAGTCTTGCTGCTTTCTTTCCTCCCGTTATTCCTTTCTTTGTCCTTCCCACTCCTATCAATCCCGCCTTTCCTTGCTGTGTCTCCTCTCCTGGCATATCCGTCTTCCCCGTCCGTCTTTCTTGCACCCAGCCATCCGATGTTATTACTGCTGGTCTATCTTCCAATCGCCCCCCTCCCGTAGTTATTGTGGGCTGCGTGTCTTGATCTGGCATTGTATGTGCCCTTCCATTGCCACTCCCCCTTTCCTCCCCCAGTGTATCCACTTGTTGTTCCTGTCTTCTGCTGTTTATTCATGTCAGTTCCGTCTCCCCTGGTCGCTCTTCTCGCCTAGGCGTGTGTGCGCGTTGCAATATCCTTCCCCCCTGCCTCGTCCATGCCCGGTTGATCAGAGTGGCTGCTGGATCGTTCCCAGTCCCGCTCTGTCATCCGTGCCCAGCAGGTTGCTCTTCGTGCGCAGGCATGCGCATGCATTGCGGCGTCCTCCCCCCCTGCCTCGTCCATACCCGATTGGCTGAAGTAATTGCAGGATCATTCCTAGCTCTGCCCCACCATCCGCGCTGGGTGAGCCATTGTTCGTCCTGCTTCTCCTCCCTGTGGGTCGCGTTGTCCTCCTCCGCTCGTCGTTCTTCCCCCAAGGATCCTTGCGTTACTCTGCCACCACCGATCCGCCAGATCCCCTCCGGCCTTCGGGTTGGGTACACCCATGTGTCTGTTTCACCTCCCTGTTGTTCCTGCTTTTCCTCTCCCCTTTTAGTCGGCTCCGCTCCCTCCGATCGATCTCCATCCATATGTGCCTGCCCTGGATGCGGTCCACTTTCTCCTCGCCCCCTCCACATCCAGATACTGGGAGTTGTCGCGGATTCACTCCTTGCCTGTTCTCTTCCCCTGGCTTCAACAGGTTGCCGTGTGTCCAGTCTCCTTTCACCCACATGGGTCTTATAGGTGTTATCTTCCTTGGCTCCTCTCCTTCCGAGCATGGTCCGCTTTTTGGATTGCTCTTCATGTGCTTTCAATGCTTGATATGCCGGAGGTAGCTCTATGTGCCAGTTAATCGAGTATGTGTCCAAGAGCCAGGCTTCCCTAAGCAGACGGCCTCCTTTGGAGGCATCCTGGGCGATAGCTTCTGCCCCCATGAAATCGAACAAGTGGCCATTACTGATCATGTGCTTCCATATTTGTGAGTACTGTTCCTGCCTTTTGACAGCCAGCTTATGCTTGTGGATCCTGGTTTTGATCTGTTTGGCCATCTACCCAGTATAGTTGCACCGGCAGTCCTTACATTGCACTCTATAGACCACCGATGATTTCTCTTCCTCGGGTAATGGCTCCTTGGGGCGCATCATCTTGGCACGAAGTGTTTGATTAGGTCGGTGGGCCACACTGACATTGTACGGTGCCAGTATGTGTGCCATCGCTTCCGATACCCCGTTAACATAGGGTATCGTCATCCAGGTTGTTGCCTCCAGAACGTTCTGCACTCTGCGGGGCTCCTGGCGTCTGCTGTATCGCCAGATGAAGTTGGTTGGGTAGCCATTCCACCTGCATATACGGTGCAGGTGGGCACGTTCTGCTTGCTTGGCCTTCTTTGTATTGCAGTGCGTGTTTATGCGTGCAAACAGCGTTCGGATACATGCGACCTTATGGGCCATTGGGTGGTTGCTTTTGTAATGTAGCATTCTATCAGTGTGGGTCACCTTTTGGTATACAGTTGTGTGGAGGGCGCCATTAGTTTGGCGGCTGACCAATACGTCTAGGAAGGCCAGAGTACCATTGGCCTCCTCCTCCGCTGTAAACTGGATGTTAGGGAACACTGCATTTAATTTCTCCATGAAGACAGCCTTGTCTGTCCGTTTGACGATGGCGAACGTGTCGTCCACATATCTAGCCCAAAATTTGGGGCGATAGTTGGACATCACCTTGGATTCCAGGCACTGTAGGACCGCCTCAGCGATAACCCCAGAAATGGGAGACCCCATCGGCATGCCCTTGATCTGTTCATACATCGTGCCCTGGAATGCAAAGTGCGTTCTAAGACATAGGCGCAGTAGTTGGATGACGTCATCTGTCTTAAGAGACCATGATTTTGTGACCCCTCTAGCTGCAATAGATCTTTTATTGTCGAGATAGCTAGCTCTTGTGGGATAGATGTAAATAGTGATGTCACATCGAATGAAATCATGGTCTCGTCATCCTGTATTCTTACTGACTTAAGTCTTTGCAGGAACTCCTGCGATGATTTACTGTGGTCGTGCTTCCCTCCACCAGATACTATATCTATTGGCTTAGCCATCTGGCTAGGCCAAACATTGGCGTGCCCCTGAATGCCACAATGGGTCTTAATGGGATCCCCTCCTTGTGTATCTTTGGCAGACCATAGAACCTTGCCATTGCCGAGTCCCTTGGTCGTATAGCTCTCAAGTCCTCTTCACTAATTCTCCCCCGTCCTCTAAGTTTTTCTATGATCTTGTTGAGTTGGTTCTTTATGGACGTTGTGGGGTCTTTTATGACCACTCTATATGCACTGACGCCATTGAGTAGGGATTGGGTCTTGCTGTTGTATTCGGCCCTGTCCATAATGACCGTGGCCCTGCCCTTATCAACCGGTAGGATTACAATGGAGTTATCCTTCTGGAGCTCCTCCAGGGCCTTCCTCTCCCTTGCTGGTAAGATATGACGTCATTTATGGCCCATGAGTAGTCCTGTGACTCATTGTCTCATGGAATTTCTTACTTCATTGCTGGTGGTTATACGTTGTATCGCGGGTTCTACGGCTGCAATTAAGTCAATGGGTTGTGCATCCATCAAGTTGAGGCCCATGTCCCATTGTGGAAGCCTAGTTTCTTCGTCAGTTAGGCTCCTCGATGATATGTTATGGACCAACCCAAAGGTGTGATTGTGGTTGTGCGCTCTTTTTAAGGTCTCCATCTTTCTTTGGAGTGTCTCAGTCTTGTGCTGGCGTGCCCTCTGTGTGGTCTCATATATATGGCAGTTGAGGCTCTCATAGTGTTGGTGCGCCAGTGTGGATCGGCAGAATTCCTGGCATCTCCGAATCTCTGATGCCCAGGCACCAATACACCTGTGGTGGTCATTAATTAAGGTGCGTATTGTCCGGCGTTGGAATTGTCGGACTACCGCCTGTGCCTCTATAGAATCCACTACTGGTCTTCTACGCAAGGATTTGGGTGGCAAGTCATTGCGAATTCAGTCATGTAAAAAAGCCAATTTCCGATAGTTGACAGTCTCTCGTTTAGCAAGGTTCTCCCACCTCCTAGCCTGGAGCAATGCTGCTTGTCCGTAAATGTCCCTAATAACTATAAAAATACGAATCCCAGGCATATCTGTACAGTAGTATAAAATCCTCGAACTCTGGGATGAATACAAAACAGCTGTTTATTGTTAAAATAATAAAAACAATAAAAACAACTATTTACAAACCTAAAACAGACTTAGCTTTCGCTGGTCCACTGCCAGCGAGAATATATATATATATATAGGCCAAACTGCCGACGTCGTCAGAGTAAAGGTAAAAGGAGATCTGGGAGCTCGCTTATATAGCTGCTTGTCTCTGTGCCTGGCTTTTCGAGCGCGTCATCAGCCCGTTCATTTCAATCAGCCGTAATGCATTGAGCTGCTCTCTGTCCATCAACCTGCCCGTGGACTCGAGGGTTGTCCTCCGGTCTTCAATCGCTCTTCTGGCGCACGTGCGAGCGCCCGGGGGGTGGCTGTCCAACCGCTTCTGCTCCTGACCTCCCTCCCTTCCTGTTTTGGAGCGATCTTGGGTGTTGGTTCTCAAATCACAACTCAGGTGCGCTGTCAAGTCGCCATCCTCCCCTGAGGCCATTGCCATCTCTCCTGTAGTCTCCTCGCCCCAGTCTTGCAAGGGATAGCGGTCTGAGCGTTTCTGCTCTCTGCCTCCCCCCCTCTCATTCCAAGCTGCTTCTGTGCGTCAATCCTCAACCTGCGGCCTTGGCACGCTACTAGTACATTGCCTCCTCCCATAGAAGTCTCCACCGCCTCACCTGCAGCCCCACCGCTCCAGTCCTGCAGGGAGCTGTCCAATTGTTTCCGCCCCTGGTCTCCCTCCCCCCTTGGTGTGAGGCGGTTCTGTGCGTCAATCCCCAAGTTGTAGTCTGGATGCGCTGCAGATCTGCTGTCTTCCCTGGGGGACACCGCCGCCTCGTCTGTAATACCATCGCTCCGATCCTGCAAGGGGCGAGCTAGTTGTCTCCTTCGTGGGTTGCAACGCTTTTCTCCCACCTTCTGAGAGTCTGGTAGGCTGGTAGGAGGTCTATGTGATGGTTGATGGAATTCTCATCAGACAACCAGGCCTCCTTAAGTAAGCGGCCACCCTTAGTGGTCTCACGAGATATAGCCTCCGCGTTGGCAAGATCAAACATATGGCCATGGTTGGACATATGGGCCCATACTTGTGAGCGTTGCTCTTGCCTTTTAATTGCCAGTTCGTGTTCATGGACCCTGGTCCTGAGTCTTTTGGTTGTTTCCCCAACGTAATTGCACGAACAGTTCTTGCAATTAATTCTGTAGATTACAGAAGATCTTTCGTCATTGGGGAGCGGCCCTTTGGGATGCATGATCTTGGTACACAGGGTCTGATCCGGTCTATGGGCAATATTCACATTGTAGGGGGCTAGCAGCCATGCAGTGGCCTCGGCGACACTGTTAATGTAAGGGAGGGTTGTTCGTGTGGTCCACGTTGTTGTTGCACTGGAGTGTAGGCTTCTGCAAGGCTGATATGGTCTGCTGTATCACCTCACAAATTCCATGGGATAGCCATTGCACCTAAAGATGTGATAAAGGCATTTTTTCTCCTCGATTCTGGCTCTGCCTGTGCTGCAGTGGGAGTTGACCCATTTAAATAACGTCCTGACACAACTGATCTTGTGCGCTACCGGATGATTGCTCCTGTAGTGCAGCGTTCTGTCAGTGTGGGTCGGTTTGTGATAGACGATCGTGTGTAAAATGTGGTTGGGGCGCCGACTGACCAGTACATCCAAAAAGGCAAGCGTGCCTTGGATCTCCTCCTCTGCCATGAAACGGATGTCCGGATATACTGAGTTCAGCTCCTCCATGTATTTGGCATTGTCCTGTTTTTTGATGTCCACAAATGTGTCATCTACATAGTATGCCCAAAATTTGGGGCGGTACTTAGACATGACCACAGCCTCTAGCTGCTGTAGAACCGCCTCCGCAATGACGCCTGAGATGGGAGATCCCATCGGCGTCCCTTTAATTTGTTCAAATATGACGCCCTGAAAAGTGAAGTATGTTTTTAGGCACAGAGTTAATAGTTATATCAGATCGTTAGTATGGAGGAAGTCTGGATGTTGTTCTTGCTCCTCTTGTAGGTGGTCCTTTATCACAGCGACCGCCAGATCTTGTTGGATAGAAGTAAAGAGTGAGTTCATGTCAAATGACACCATTACCTCATCTTCCTCTATCCTTAGGGGCTTTATTCTCTCCAGAAACTCCTCAGCCAATTTCACCGTGGTCTCGTTGTTCTCAACCAGATGGCTGATGTGGCCACTAAGCCATTTGGCTAATCCTGAAGTTGGTGTACCCCTAAAGGACACGATGGGCCGTAGGGGAATCCTCTTTTTACGTACTTTCGGGAGGCCATAAAATCTGGCCATGGCTGCATCGGTAGGGCGTATTTTCCTCATCATCATTGATTTTCCCCTGATGTTTAAGATTACTGAGTACTTTGTTAATGTGGTTCGTGAGCGTTGTCATAGGATCTTTAGTGATGACTCTGTAGGCCGTGGCATCATTAAGTAGCACCAGGGCTTTGTTGGTATATACTGATCTGTCCATGACAACAGTCACCCTGCCCTTGTCGGCTGGCAGGATGACAATAGTGTTGTCTTTTTCCAGTTGTTCCAAAGCCTCTTCCTCCCCTCTAGGGAGCACCTGACATCGTTTGTGTCCTATCAACAGGCCTGTGACACGTTGCCTAATCGAGTTCCTGATCTCGTTGCTGGCCTCAATGCATTGGATAGTAGGTTCTAGGGCCACCACAAAGTCGATCGCTCATGCGTCTGTCAGGTTGTGTCCTGTATCCCATTCTAAAAGGGTAATTTGCTCATGAGTTAGGGGTTTGGAGGACAGGTTGTGGACCAGCTTGTTGGTGTGTCCACAGTTGTCCGACACCCGTAAGATGTCCATTTTGCGTTGGAGTGCTATTGATTTTTGCCGGCTCGCCCTTTTGGTGGCCTGGTGGACCTGTTAGTAGAGGGCCTGGTAATGCTGACGTGTCAGTATGGTATGGCAAAACTCACAACATTCATGGATTCCGGTCTTCAAAGTCCCTATGCACCTGTGGTGGTCGTTAATTAAGGCATGCATGGTGCATGCTGGAACTGGCGAGTGATCATCTGGCACTCTACAGAGTCTATTAAGGGTTTCCTTCGCAATGACTTGGAGGGTAGATCTCCGTGAATGCAGTCATGGAGGAAGGCCAATTTACGGTAACCAGTAGATATGCGCCGTGCAAGCTTCTCCCATCTCCTAGCATGGAGCAAAACAGCTCACTCATAGTTATCTTTTATAACATTAAAAATGCGAATCCTGGGTATGTACATGTTAGCAAGATTAAAAGAGAAAAAACGAACACCAGGATAAGAGTAAACAGGACTGTTTAATATAAACAAGCCTGTTGGTAAAAAGTCACTTAGTTTTCGTCGGCCAAACTGCCGACGTCGTCAGAGTAAAGGTAAAAGGAGATCTGGGAGCTCACTTATATAGCTGCGATTATTTCACCTATAGCCACACCGTTCCGATCCTGCAAAGAGCGGGCCGGTTGCATTTGTTGTGAGTCACGGCACTGTCCCTCCCACCCCCTAAGTGTCTGATAAACAGGTAGGAGGTCTATATGACGATTGATCGAATTCTCGTCGGATAGCCAGGCCTCCTTGAGCAATCGGTCACCCTTGGTGACATCTCGGGATATGGCCTCAGCGTTGGCAAGATCAAACACACGGCCATGGCTGGCCATATGAGCCCATACCTGTGAGCGCTGTTCTTGTCTTCTGATTGCCAACTCATGCTCGTGGATCCTGGTCTTGAGCCTTTTGGTTGTTTCCCCAACGTAATTGCATGAGCAATTCTTACACTTGATTCTGTATATAACAGAAGATCTTTCATTGTTGGGGAGCGGCTCTTTAGGGTGTATGATCATAGCACGCAGGGTCTGATCTGGTCTATCGGCAACGTTTACGTTAAAGGGAGCTAGCAGCCATGCCGTTGCCTCGGACATACCATTGATATACGGAAGGGTCATTCATGTGGTCAGTGTTGTTGTCATGTTGGCATGTGGGCTGCCACAAGGTTCGTATGGCCTGCTGTACCGCCTAATGAACTCAACGGGATAGCCGTTACGCCTACAGATATGGTAAAGGCGGTTCCTCTCCTCAATTCTGGCTCTACCTGTATTGCAGTGCGAGCTGACGCACTTGAACAATGTCCTCCCGCAACTGATCTTGTGCTCCACGGGATGGTTACTCCTGTAACGTAATGTTCTGTTGGTGAGGGTCGGCTTACGGTAGACGGTCGTATGCAGGGTGCCATTGGATTGTCAGCTGACCAGCACATCTAAAAAAGCAAGAGTGCCTTGGGTCTCCTCTTCCACTGTGAAACGGATATCAGGATACACTGAATTCAGCTCATCCATGAAACTAGCACTATCCTGTTTTTTAATGACTACAAACGTGTCGTCGACGTATCGAGCCCAGAACTTGGGACGGTACTTGGACATCACCACAGCCTCCAACTGCTGTAGGACCACCTCCACAATGACACCCGAGATGGGAGACCCCATCGGTGTCCCTTTAATTTGCTCATACATAACGCCCTGGAAGGTAAAATACGTTTTGAGGCACAAGGTTACAAGTTGTACAAGGTCTTCAGTATGGAGAGAGTCCTGGTATTGTCCTTGCTCCTCTTGTAGGTGGTTCTTTATCACAGCGACCACCAGATCTTGTGGGAAAGAGGTGAAGAGTGAGGTAACATCAAATGATACCATTACCTCATCATCCTCTATCCTTAGAGGCTTTATCCTCTCCAAGAACTCCTCAGCCGACTTCACTGTAGTCTCATTGTTGTCAACTAAATGTCTGATGCGACCGCTTAGCCATTTGGCCAGCCCCGAGGTTGGTGTGCCTCTAAATGACACAATGGGACGTAAGGGAACCCCCTCCTTGTGGACTTTTGGGAGGCCGTAAAATCTGGCCATGGCTGAATCTTCGGGACATATTCTTCTCAATGTGTCCTCATTGACTTTCCCCTGGTGTTTAAGACTGTTTAACAATTTATTAATACGATTTTTGAGTGTTGTCATAGGGTCTTTCATAATTATCCTATAGGCTGTGACGTCGCTGAGCAATGCTAGGGCTTTGCCAATGTACTCAGATCTATCCATAACGACAGTTGCCCTGCCCTTGTCAGCCGGCAGGATGACGATGGTATTGTCATTTCTCAACTGTTCCAGGGCTTCCTTCTCCTCTCTGGGTAGTACATGGCATTGCTTGTGGCCCATCAGTAAACCTGTGATGCGTTGCCTATATATATTTTAAAAAATACAACGGTTTTACCCAGCTCTTGAAGAGCCCACAGTATCAATTACATGGCAAAGGACAGAAATAATAACATGGCACCCATGGGTTCCAGCATTGAAGGCATTCCTAGTCAACATCTACAGAAGCTTCATATTACAGTTAAAAATGTCATGAACTTTTGATTTCCTAGCACAAGTTTTATGCAAGAATGCTAATATTTCCTGAGGTTTGTTTTCCCGCACAAATGTCAGGCTACAGCAAGCAAAACTTGCAAGATTAGATAATAGTCAGTTTTAGATGCTATTTGTATATATGTTTATGGAACAGTGCCTGAACCTGAAAATCTTGCTGACCACTAATTTAAGACATTATAGTGGGGGATAAAATCTGATTCAGGAGAAAGATCTATTATTGCAATAAGAATGTGAGTGTCACCTGATCCTCCGCGCCTGACACTGTTCCAGTTCAGAAGATTTATTACTCAAGCATATACACAAGAATCTAGTCAGTTAACATAAAAAATTAAATTGACGCCAGATAAGGATCAATGGAATTTAAGAGAGATGGACTTAGATTGTTTATGGAAACGTAACAACTCTAGGCTGATGACTCACTTAATTCCTCCCCCTAGCTCTGCCTTCTCTCCTCCTACATCGTGAGCTTCCTTGGCTCAAGTGGCTTTGAAGCTGGTCTTCAACATCTTAATCAATACACCACCCTTGCTTTTCTTCCCACATAATCAAATACAATTTGCAAATACATTATTTTGCAAACTGCATCTTCAAGTTGCTTTCTGAAGATATTTGAAATGGCATGATGGACTATGATATTTGGCTTCCTACATAACACAGTGTATTGTGACTTGGTGTTTTATTTTATGTGAGTAGGAGGATTCTAACACACAAACCTCTAAGAGGTGCCATTGATTTATTAGGAATGGCAGCTGTTTTAGCTCTCTGTTTGCATTGACCAGTTTCCATTTGCTGTTCAAGGCTTTTATACGCCAAAAGCAGATACATAAATCTATGTTCTCCAAACTACTTAATAGATATTCCTAGAAAAACAACAAGCAGGATGAAATGAATAATTTATGCAGCTTACAAAGAAAACATAGCCCCTATATGGATTTTTGTTAAAAAAAAAAAAAAAGGGAAAAAACCTGAATTGAAGCAGTTTATAATTCTCATGCATTAGTAAATCTCAAACTGGGACACAGAATGGAAATTTCTTAAATGCATGCAATAATCAACTGCATGGCTGCACAGCTCTTTTAAACATCCCATTTTGTTGCAGTTTAGAAGATAAAACAACAATCAAACGAGAAACATACTATCATACAAAATGAATCTTCTTCCTTCTACAGTAATGAAAAAGTGCAAGTCATTTTAATCTGGATAATCTGAAAGATTTCAGCCAGAGAACCTGGTGAGTTAGAAATCCCTCTAACGTGTGAGGATGGGAGCCATCATCTAGTCCAGAGGTCCCCAACCTTTGCAGCTTGGCGGTCTGGCTGGGAGGGGGGAATAGGGGAACTAGACCATGCGAGCAGCCGCTGTTCGCGCAAGTGGAGCTATGCGAATGTGTGTCAGCCTGTGTCTTGTGCGGCCCGTTTCCGAATAGATGGCCCAGTAGTGGACTGTGGCCCGGGGGTTGGGGACCCTGATCTAGTCAACCAATAGAGCTTTTATTTTCCCTTTCTTTAAAGAAAAGTTAAGGTGATACAGTAATGCTAAAACAAACCACCATATGACCTCTCCTTCAAAAAAAAACCTTCCTGAAGAAAATAGCAGTTATCCCAAGCTCCAGCTGTTGTTTCTGCTGCTGCTACAGGCACTCTGAAAGAACTATTTCCTATTCCTTACTGCCTTCATTTTTTTTCTAACTCCTCATACATTAGCCACTATGATATTGGTTGAGATTTTGAGGTATTCCTAATTATTCTGGCTGAATCTTGACTGGTGATTCTAAAATTCTTTAATTCATAGAGGTCTGGGCAGGTTAGATGATTGTAAAGAACAGCTCTTCCTTCTAATTCCCTTAATAGACCTTTATGTATAGAGTAGTATTTCTCAACCTCAGCAACTTTAAGAGATATGGATATTGATTTCCAGATTTTCTCAGTCTTGTAAAGTTGCAATAGAGACTGGGAACACATGGTGGCTTTTCTGACCGGTACAAGTGAGTCAGATGGTAGCTTCTGGGCAGTGAGATTTTGGAACGTAATCTGAGATCATGCCAGCTGTTCTTCACCAATTTATCTGCCTACAATGATGCTTCAAGCCAAATTTTGTAGGTATCGGGCAGGAGTTGAGTACATTCCTGGCTTGTGCAACCTGGCAGGGCAAACAAATTTATCATTTGGCCAGAGGGGCATGACTGAATTCTATTTAATCATGAATTCTACTTGGCATAAATCATTTCACAGTTGTCATTTTCTAGAGCAGTCCAGATTTTTACTAGTTCTCAAAGGTATCATCATTAAGATGTCTTAACACAGCCAGACATTGCACCAAACACTTGACATGTTGGAAACGTCAAGGCTTGCAATCAAGGAGTTTTGTTATATGTTGCTTTCATTTGCTTTCAAATCAGGTAGAAAAAAACCTTGAGCTGATACTGACAACTGTATCCACAGCTGTGTTTTGTTTTAGCTTTATAGGACTGAAAAAGCATCTCCATCAATAAAAAAAGATATTATCCATAATGGGACATGGTTAGGGTTACTAGAGGAACAGCCTTACGATAGCTTTTATTTTTTTGCCTTCAGATTAGCATTGACTCTTGGTGATTGCCGAGACTAGTCCCTACAGTTATCTTGGCAGATTTTTCAGAAGTAGTTTGCAATTGCCCATCTGCCTTGGGCTGAGGGAGAATGACTGGCCCAAGGTCATCCAGTTGGCTTTGGGTCTAAGGTGGGGGGACTAGAATTCACAGTCTCCTAGCTTCTATAGACAGGTGCCTTAGCCACTTCAATAAACTTGCTCTCTAGAATAGTATTACTATCTACATTATATATTTTAAAAGTATTTCTCGGTGTTTTCCAAAGTGAGCATATAATCAGGACTCCAGTGTTCTTTATTTTATGAGTTTGATGCAAAAAATATTGATGAAAGTCTGCAATGTTCCTGTCAAATACAACGTGGAATACCCACAACCTTTTTTTTTAACAATTTCTGTACAAAATGAGACATCACCTTAGAGTAAATTTATTAAGTTACACAGATTTACAGAAAGGTCTACTGTTATACAATCTTCTGTCTTTAGCAAATATATTTAATCCATCTGTGCTTTCAGGTGCTGCTTGCCAAACTCTGAAATCCTCTGAAAATTTGCAAAAAGGCATTTCAGTGTGTACAGAAATAATGAATTACTTCAAACTTGAAAACTTTTCCAATAGCGATTATTGTTGCAATGCTAATTTAAGGGATCATAGATCATACTGTTCCAGCATTTTTAAGAGTCAGTGGCTAACAAGATTTTGAGAGGACATGTGCAACACTTTCCCCACATAAATCTACACAGTTCAACAATTTGGATAGCTTCTTTCATGGGTTAGTAAGAAGTAAAACTGTTTAAACAATAAAGTAATATTTTTTTTTTGTCCACAAAAACTATACTCCTGGGCAAAGCTGTTTGAGGCTGACACATTAGTTCTGGTTGTTAGCAGAAGCAAAAAATACATGCAACACAGGTTGTGCTCAGGATGTTTCTTTTTGTAACTACATTTTTTGTCTGAGTTGTATTGATGTGGGACTTGCTATTGATTTCTTGATCCTTTCAGGCAGAAAAAGTGTGATCCTCCCCTGCTTTTAGTCCTTTTATGGGACGGACACAAAATATTTTCATATTACAAATCTGATATAATAAGACTCTTTCCTTCTTTTGGGAGGATTCTCTATACCTTTTAGTATATAATATCATGACAATCAAACACTGATATGTCACAAAGGTATTCTAAAAGTAAAATGTTCAATAAAAGTCGATATTAAAGAAAATTAATTTGTACGACATCAGTGATCATAAGTTTAACATGCAGCTTCACCTAAGGATATAAAAATGCTTATCAAGGTCAATCTATTCACCATAGCTATTTCTGTTCTACTTAGGGCATAATTTGACCAGAGATGATGGGAAACACACATAATAGTAGTAATTAGTCTAAGAACTCTTTGATAAGGTTAGATATAATTGCCAACAATTTAACTGCTAACAACTTCTATTGAGTTTTAGGCAGACCCATTCAAGTAATGAAAAGAACTAAATGTGCTCTTTATGGCATTTGCAAATGCATTGTTCAGATATATGACATATGGCCAGAGAGGACAAGCCGTGACCCTTGATGGAATTAAGCATACATATCACCCATTCTAAAAAAATCATGAGTTGCTTTCCAGGTTTTCCCTATTCCCTTATCTTTCTGATTATATCTTGTCAAGTCAGCCTTTGGCAACACAAAGCTTTCCCACTACCACTTTTCTTGTGGTCCCCATTGTAATATTTATAGCCCAAAGTGAAAGTATGTCAGTCACCAGGGCAAAAGTAAAAGGCAAGCTTCTTTTTTCCTCTATTTTGCTTTTCTCTTTGACACGCTAGTCCCAAGAAGCTCTCTGTAGCTACAGTCACACTGTCTGACTCATTTTATCCTGATCTTGACATTCTATAAAATCCACCAATTATCTACTTTTTAAAATAATAAATAATATTCCCATGATGATCTGGTTTGTCTAGATAATTTTACTATTTTTAAAGGCATGTTCATCAAAGGAACAAATATTTTTCTGTTTTCTAGAATCAGTCCCCTTTATCCATTTAAAACTTTCTTAAATCTCAATCTTGTTAAGCTTTCTGCTTTTAAGTCGATATCCTTTAAGACACTTTCCCCCCCTTGTTTTAATTCCAAAAAGAAGGCAACTCCCTGACTGAGGCTGCATAAAGGCAGTACAGCAGCTTTGAGCATGATAGTAAGTAATCTCTTGGCTGCAAGCCACACCACCCACAATCATCTGTAAGAAATTCAATTCCTATCCAGAAGTAGTTGCTGAAACTACATAGCAGAAGTTACTCAATTTATATCCACAGTAGCTATGCAGAACACAACTGGGTGATTTCTCAATCTCTCCTTTCTGGCGATAGTTTTATCGGCCACAACATGCCACCTGACCACTCATATTCACCACGGTGCTGTCCCCGTTCACAGGGACATGTATCCTGCCATAGGTCCTCATCCAGAAGCCGATGTTGTTCTAGTAATTCTTTTATTTTCTGTATATATTGTGATCTGTCCATAATTGTGGTTTGGCCTTTGTCTGCTGGTAGAATGATGATAGTCTGATCCTTTTTAAAGATTTCTTTTTTTTGTATAAATTTTATTAGTTTTTATAGGGTTAGGAATGAGGTAGGATTGGGGTTGGGGTTGGGATTTGGGTTGGGGTTAGGATTAGGGTTGGGGTTGGGGGTTTTCCAAATAACATTCTCAATATTTAGTAAACAACGTAATGTCTGGGTTCATGTGTTTAACAAGAAATAATAGATAATAGTTAATTATCATAAACAATATGTTAATTAATTGCTCATAATCTTCTTACTAATATATATTCAAAGTTACATATCACATTCCTTTTTCTCTAACTCATGTTTCTAGCCATTGATAGAAATTATCCCATGTTCTAAAATACACCGAGTCTTCTTTCTCTTTTATCTTTAAAGTCAATCTGTCCATTTCTGCACACTCTAAAATTTTCTTAATTAATACTTCTTTAGTTGGTAAATTTTCATTTTTCCAATGTTGGGCAAATACAATTCTTGCTGCAGTTAGTATGTGTAGAATTAAATATTTACAATCTTTCTCATAATTTGCTCCTATTATTCCTAACAAAAATAATTCTGGCTTAAAGTCTATTTGTTTTTTAGTCATTTTCTCCAACCATAAATGTATTTTTATCCAAAATCTTTTTGCTTTTGGGCATGTCCACCAGATATGAGAGTAAGTACCTGGTCTTTGTTTGCATTTCTAAAACTTGTTTGAAGTATTTTTAAACATTTTTGCTAATCTCACTGGTGTCATATGCCATCTGTAAAACATTTTGTATACGTTTTCTTTATATGCCACTGCTTTAGTTAATTTAACATTTCTTTCCCATAACTTTTGCCAGTCTTCTAATTCTATATTATATCCAAAGTTCTTTGCCCATATTATCATAGTTTCTTTAACTTGTTCTTCCTCCATCTTTAAGTTTAACAGAAATTTATAGAATTTCTTAATCAACTTTTCATCTGTTTTTAACAGTATCTGATCAAATTCTGTCTGTTCCTTATAGAATCCCATTGTTTTAACATCTTTTTCATATCTCGTTTGAATTTGCAGATATGGCCACCATGATAGATCAATACCTTGTAAATCTTGTCTGTCTTTCAATTTTCCTTCATTGTCCAAAATATCTTTATAAGTCACAACTGTGTCGTAATTAATTAAATTTGGGTAAGCGAAAGGTTCCATTGTTGAAAGCCATCCAGGTACCTTAATATAAATTTTTGCTTTTATTATTTCCCATTCTGAAAGAAGTGCATTTCTTATAAAGTGGTTTTGAAAGTATGTGTTTTATTCTTCCCATACCACAGAAAGGCATGCCAACCAATTTGTAGGTCATGCCCCTCTAGGTATAATAGTCTTTTGTCTCTAAGCATTATCCATCCTTTAAGCCATGTTAAAATAGTTGCTTGGTAGTATAACGTCCAGTCCGGCAGTCCAAATCTTCCACTTTCTTTCGCTTCTTGTAGCATTTTCAGTCTAATTCTAGTTTTTTTTCCTTGCCAGATAAATTTCAGGATTGTTGTATTCAGTTCATCAAAAAAGGCTTTTCCCAGCCTTACAGGAATCGTTTGAAATAAAAAGAGTATTTTTGGTAAGATATTCATTTTCACTGTTGCTATTCTCCCCAGCATTGAAAGTTGTAAGTTTTTCCACTTTTCCAGATCCAATTTTATTTGTTTTAGCAGTTTTACATAGTTATCTTCTTTTATTGTTACACATCTTGCTGTTAGATGCATTCCCAAATATTTGACTTTTTTAACTATTTGAAGATTTGTTTTTTTTGTTAGATGATTTTTTTGTTTTTCTGTTAGATTCTTTGTTAGCACTTTAGTCTTTTCTCTGTTTATTTTCAATCCTGCCACTTCTCCAAATTTTTCTATTTATTCCATAAGTTTAGTGCTTGTTTCCAATGGATCTTCCAATATAAAAAACAAGTCATCTGCAAATGCTTGTAGTTTATATTTTTTCATCTTTTATCTCCAGTCCTTTAATTTCTATATCTTGTCTGATGTTTTAAAGATTTCTGACGGTTGCTCTATCCTTTACTGTAAGTTGATTTCTTTTCTTTTCTTCTGGTCTGATGGCTTGTCTGATGTTTTCTTAGATCTCTGTGTGAAGTCCAGTAGTTTTAAATGCTCCTTCTAAGGCTGCAAAGAATTCTAGTTATTTAGCACAATCTGTGCTATAATTAAGGCTTTTCTGTAGAATATTGTGTTCTGTAGTGAATAGTGGATGGCTGGACATGTTTTTCTTTTATACATTTTATTAGATTATAGAGTAAAATACAAAATACAAAGCAAATAGTGGGACACAGTGGGGAGGGAAAAGGGAAAGAAAAGTGAGGGGAACAAGGGAAAAAGAATAAAAAAGACATTAACTTCCGACTACCTCTGTTGTAGTAGAATGAAGCATTAACATTGAGCCTGAACTTTTTACTTTTCCATAATAGTATAAACTAGCCATTTCTATAACAACAAATCAATCTAATCAGTAAAACCCAAAATCAAAGTTTCATTTTTTTCCCATCTCAAGCACAAAGTCCAGAAACGGTCTCCATGTAGAAACAAAAGTACTTATATTCTTTTCTTTAATCAAAACAGTCAATTTAGCCATCTCAGCTTCTGTAGCCATTCGTCCATAGTGGGAATCGAAATGTCCTTCCATTTTTGTGCATACAATAGTCTTGCTGCCGTCAACATATATAAGATCAAAGTTCCATTTCCCCCCCCAAGTCTTTTTCCATTAAGCCCAGAAGAAAAATTTCTGATTTCATATTTATCTTTACTTTAAGACTTTTCTGTATTAGAATATGAATCCTACTCCAATATTTCTCTGCTTTATCGCATGTCCACCATAAGTGGTAAAAGGTCCCTTCTTTATATTTACATTTCCAACATTCATTTAAAATACCTTTATACATTCTAGATAACTTATTTGGTGTTAAATACCAGTGGTACATCATCTTATAAAAAAATTCTTCTAAATTATAATTCAATGTAAATTTTAAGCTTTTCATCCACATATTCTCCCATTGTTCCAGCATCAGATTATATCCAAAGTTCCTTGCCCACTGAATGATACAATGTTTTACATGTTCACTTTCCAAATTCAGTTTCAATAACATTTTATAAACCTTAGCAATAATATGTTCATCACTACCACACAATAAGATTTCCAATTCATTTTTAACAAAGTCAAACTCTTTTTTATCTAATTTGAATCTTTCTTTCAGTTGTTGATATGTAAACCAATGACAAGCATAGCCCTCTGATTCTAACTCTTCCCTTGACTTGAGGGTAGAGTCACCAGAAGAATATTATTTTACCATAAGTCCACCAGTCCGGCTTTGCAACCATTACTTTTCTTTAAAAAGTTTCCTTTGGGGACACCCAAAGAGGCAACTTTGTGATGAATCATGTTTTGTATTTGTTCCATAACCTTAGTATGGCACGTCTAACAAAGTGATTGTTAAAATCAACATTAACTTTAACTTTATCGTACCATAAATAACCGTGCCATCTAAACCTTAATTCACGACCCTCCAAATCAAGTAGCCTCTTATTCTGGAGGTTCACCCACTCTTTTAACCAGGCCAGGCAGCATGTGTCAAAATACAATTTCAAATCTGGTAAACCCAAACCTCCTCTTTCCTTAGCATCTTGCAATAACTTATATCCAGTTCTTGGTTTTTCCCCCTTGCCATATGATCTTGGAAATACCCCCTTTGCCATTGTTTAAATGGAGCATCAGTTGCAAGTATTGGTAGTATCTGGAACAGAGAAAGTATCTTTGGTAAAACATTCATCTTAATTACAAAGATCCTACCCATTAATGATAAATGTAGTTTGTCCCATTTTTGTAGGTCCCTTTTAATATCATTCCAAAGAGGCACATAGTTGTTTTGAAACAATTTTATATTTGTATTTGTCAACATAGCCCCCAAATATTTCACCTTTTTCTTGACCTTTGCTGGACATGTCAACTCAGGTGTCTCTTTGTTTCTGGGGTTTAGTTTTAGGAGTTTCATTTGAAGTTTGATTTTTCTTTTTCTGAAATGCCTCTGGGAAGTATTCATGATGGTGGTAGCCAGCATCTCCCTGTGCGATGTGTGTGATGATCTGTTCCAGCTGTTCCTTGAGGTTTGCCATGGTATGATGACCAATTTGTCAGAGTGCCATATTTCCAGGAATTCTCTAGTGTCTTTGGACTTGACTTGGTCTATGATGGTCACAGCTTTCCAGTTGAAACTATGGTTAAGTCTGTCCATATATTGTGAAATCAAAAAGTTTTCATCATGTCTTCTGACTGCTAATTGGTGTTCGTGGATGTGTTCTGCTAGTCTTCTGTGTTACTTCCCCCGTTACTCCCTCTCCCTTGCTCTCTATGCTCTTCTGAGCTTGTTCATGAGGGGGTGGCTGAGGACAAATACCTATTCGTACCTTCCGGTAGCCCCCCTCCCACCAGATCATAGGACCCCACTTGTCCAGCCAACCCCAGGATAACAGCCTTGGTCATGGATGGGAGCACTATAAACCGGAGAACCTCCCAATGGGTCCCCATCTCCAGCCGTACCGGTTCTGTTACGAGGGTGGCTGGAGCCCCCCCAATAGGGAGCCATCCACCTGCTCAAACCTCATGGGACTGGCCAACTGCCTGACTCTGATCCCCAACTCAGCAACGACGGCCCTACTGAGCAGGCAACAGGTGCAGCCAGAATCGATTAGGGTCCTATACTCCCCACATTGGCCTGTCTGTGGATCTGTCAAGGTGATAGGGATGACAAATGGCTGTACGGGTTCACTCACCATTGGGTCCTCCATTGCATCTTCCTCGCTGTTGTAGGTGACCAGCTGATATCTCGTCGCTGCCGTCGCCTCCTCCTCCTTTGGACCCCCCCTCGAGGGCTAGGGGCCTCTGCCTGGTGCGCAGCTCTCGATTTCTCTGGGGTCTTCTTGGGTATGGCTCCAACTCTCCCAGGAGTCCCTGGTTTCCCCTGTGGAACGGGAACTGGACACTCCACAACTCGATGTCCCGGCTGGTTGCAGCAGAAGCATCTAAACAACGGGTGAGGAGTACCCGCAGAGGGACCCGGTCCCGGGGCTACCCGGCCGTCACCCCTCAGTTTCTCCATGAGCCTGCATGGTCCCGATGGCCCATTCCCCTTGGACTGGAACTCCTGCAGTCCTGCATCCAGGTCCACCACCATGCAAAACCAGTCCTGTAACCTGCTTGGGATTCCATGGTAAACTCATGCTTGGCGCAGGTCACGGTCCAAACCTGCCCGGAACTGGTGAACCAGTAGGCATTCCAGCCAGGACCGCAACCTACTGGCTACCTGCCAGAACTCCCGTACGTATTCAGCCGTGGACCGGCCTCGCTGCTTCAGTGCTAACCACTCCCCCTTTGCTCATTGAACACGGCGAGACATCCTCAAATAGGGATCGCAGAGCCTCCAGAAACAGCCCGGCATCTGCTAACTCCCTCACATGGTCACTATGCAGATCCACCACCCACTCTGCAGCCTCACCCTGCAACACCGTGGTCACCACCACCACCATCGCCCACTGGGATGGATAAAAGTGGGCGTATTGGTCCAGATGACTGATGTCCTGGTTTAAAAACAATGCCAGATGGTCTGGGTTCCCATTGAACGTTGCCTACAATGGCGGAGGACCCCAGGACATCCCCTGGGGCCAGGACCCCATGGGCCATCCAGGACCTTGCAAGGCATCAACAGCAGGTAGAGGGCACTGTTCCCTGGCACCTGCACCCCGCCGGGCCGATGACCCGGAACCGGACGCCTAGCGGGACCCCCGCTTGGATCCAACAGTGACCTGCCATCCCACACAGCCTGCGGTTGTCCTACTGGGATGGGCAGGAATGCACTCTGGGTGGGGTCTCTCACCTGCAGAGTGTCAGGAACATGGCTGGCATCCAATTTCAGTTTTGGGCTGGCCAATTGGAACCGGGTCTGGGTTGGCTGGGGTCCTGTTCATGGCCAAGCTGCCGTCTTAGGCCCCACCTCCCAACGTGGCCATGAGGGGGGATCCTGGAACCCAGTCTCTCCAAACCTCTCCTGCAACACGTCCATCGTCCATACACATCCATTGTATGCCACCCCAGCTCCACTCCCCTTCATCGTTGTCCGTTAGGCACCTCTCTCTCCACTCCATCATTGGGTGGGCCGAAGCACCCGATGTGTGTAGGGGGCCAGCTGCCAGGCCGGTTACAGCTGAACTATGCCACCAGTCTCCTGAGGCTCCTACCTCCTGCACCGTCCCCGGGTCCGCCCGTGTGTCGCTCGCCGGTTCTGCAGGTCAGACCTCGCATGCCTTGGGCCACACCACTGGCTGGGTGTTGTTGTCCCCAGCATCCGGTGCTGGTGCTGCCACCCCACCCTCTGCTGGCTCTCCCCCTTCACTTGCAGGCGCCATCTCCTGTGTGCCCTCAGCCATTCCCTGGTACCTGTACAGAACGCTGTCAGCACACCAAGGGTTATGGGTAGGGACTGATAGAGTGGAGTGCTAACTTTCTGTCAGATGTCCTTGCCACACCCCTGGCTCCAACAAGAAACAAGCTGTTGAGTTCACAGGTGGACGGTTTATTCACGGAACATTCTGGCATGCGTTATTCACAGAAACAGCAAACAAAGTTAGCACTGGGAGCAATCTGCCTTCTGACCAGCCCCCCCCCCCGCTAACCAGCATCCGGTGTGCGCACCGGTAAGAGCAGCCAGGCAAGGATGTGATGCAAGCTACCGGCTCCCTGCTGCTTCTCCGTGCCGATCAGCTGTTCGGCAGGACAGCCACGGAGCCGACAGCCATGTCGGTTCCCCTTCCAACATCCAGGTAATGGGGGAGGGAAGGGGCTGTCGCTGCCGTTTCTGTTGCTGGCCTCATCCGCTGCATCTGGATGCCCCCAGCCGCTGGTCTTGTCCCCCTCCCCCCTCCTGTTAGTGTCAAGCCCACAGAGGCTTGACAGGTAGTTTGGGGAGTTTTAATTCCTTTCCTTTGTTGGAGTAAGTTAGGTAGAGGGAGAGTTAGGGAAGAGTTTGACATACGTCTTTTAGTGGGAGGTAAGGGTTTTTTTTTCTTTATAGAATCAGCTGGGGGAGATAAAAAGGGATTACATGGAGTGAGATCAGAGAGGGTGAGGAGAGTGGACAAGGGAGGCCTCTGCCAGTGCCAGAGATTGGTTATCATCATTCTAGGCAAGTCATTGTCATCAAAGACGGATTAACATCGTCCTGGGCAAGTTGTTGCCACCAGAAACTGGCTGCCATTGTTTTACGCAAGTTGCTGTCACCAGAGACTAACCGCCATCGTTCTGGGCAAGTTGTTGCCACCAGAGACTGGCTACCATTGCTTTAGGCAAGTTGCTGTCACCAGAGACTGACCGCCGTTGTTCTAGGCAAGTTGCAGTCACTAGAGGCTGATTAACATTGTTCTGGGCAAGTTGTTGTCATTAGAGATTGACTACCATCTTCCCTGTAAGTTCTTATTGCCTGAGATCAACCACCATCATCCCAAGTGAGTCACCATTGAGAGAGAGAGACCATCACCGTCCCATGTGCGTGGCTGCTGATCGTGACTGAATACCATCATGTTACGTACTCTGTTAGGCAGAGGCACCAATGTGAGAGACCTCTTTGGGTTGGTGGCCACTTTGACGGGAAGTTGGGAGGGCCCGGACTTAAGCGGTCCCTACGGGGGTGGCGCTACACTTGTAACTAACTGCTCTCCCAAACCTGGACACTTCCTGCTCTTCATATAACTAATGAAATCCTCCATTGAATGAAGGTCCATGAATGTCAATACTGTAACCTTCAGCTTTCTTGAAAAACCTAAGTGTAGGCTTCTTGGCACCAAAATAAGGCAGGTATAAATTCCATACATCTTGTGCAACTATACATATTTTAACAGCTATATATATTATGAGTATGCAGATGAATCAAATTTAATTTTGGACATGCTGTTCAGTGAGTGAGTTCAATTACAATATCAGAATTGATTTGAAGGCAACTGATTGTATTAAATGCAATGAATGGTTTCAGTGATTTGAGTAGAAATTTCAATTTGAAGGGGTAAATTGAGCAAATTACATTAAAAATTGAAAATTTACAATCCCTAAAGCATATATCCTCCTTCAGCTTGAATTCATAAGAATCTATTTCTTAGGTTTTGGAGAGAAGCTGATTTGTCAAGTGGACATCTGTCTCACCAATTCCCCCCCCCCCCAGCAATGCAAATTCAGAATTCTTGCATTAATCATGAAATAATCTGTCAAGATTTATTTCAAGACAAGCAATAAGAGCTATAAATTGAAGTGTTGACACTAAAAACTAAACAGAAATTTAAATGAAACACATTTGTTTTTTGTTGTTGAGTCAACCATGCAAAATAATTGTTGTTGTTTTTTAAATGTTAAAGTCAGTGATTTCCTGTGTTGGAAGTGTGAATTCAGTGGCACTGACGCTTATCTGTAAATTACCTACTGACCACAGTAGGGCAATATATGTATATGTAAAAATAAGGATTTATTCTGTGTCTTTCTGACTGCTCTGTGTTTCATAAGATTGCTAATCTCATATCCCTTCTTTCTGCCTTTCTTCCCTGTTACACATAGATGGAGCATATGCCCTTAGATAGTGATAGGATATAGCTAGCTAAATGCTAGACTTTGTGGATCCCTATTATTCACTTCCTGTAAGTTAATCATCTTTTCTGTTATATTTTTGAAAACTTGATTGCTCAGTTCAGATTCTCTCTCTAAGGAACATATATAGAGAATGCTTCGATGGTCAGCATCATAGACATATCGCGGAATCTATTGAAACAAATCTGAATAGGCCTTTACAGCATTTGTCTGTTTGTTTATTTATTTTATTTTATTTATAAAATTTATTGGCCTCCCATTTTACCATATGGCAACTCTGGCCAGCTTACAATCATAAAAATATATCTATACATGTACAATTAAAAACATACCTAATTAAAATCAACATTATAACCTAAGGACACATGGGAAGGGCGGGGGCAGAGTGAGGTGGAATCCATTGTTACTTGGTTAACCATCTCCATTGTGCTGTTCCTTCATTGGGGCCCCAGGCCAACTGGCAGAGCCAGGTCTTTAGGCCCCTATGAAAGGATAGGAGGGTTGGGGCCAACCTCACATGGGGGAGGGGAGCAAGATGTTCCAGGTGTCAGGAGCAACAGCAGAGAAGGCCCTTACATTTACTTTGGATTTTTGCATATGCTGAGTATTTTGAAGAAGGGTGAAATATTTTTTCAAGAATTCAGAGCTGACTTCTCAGGCTTAACTACACCTCTGTAGTTTGAGGACAGAAAAATGGTTCTAATAATAAGTATTCCTAATAAGAACAATAGCAATATGTAGAAATCTCTTAACTTTGCAGGTAATAGAAGCAGCGGTGGGATTCAAATATGTGAACAACCGGTTCTCTGTGTGGATGCCGCTTCCGGAAGTCCATTCTGGGGCTGGGCAACAAAAAATTAGCTAACGTTTCTGACGAAGTGGTGCGAACCGGCTGAATAGAAGTGATTTTTTTCCGGTCTACCCATAGATAAAAAATGTGTAAGAATGTTTCTTAATAGATTCTGCATGAAAAATACATGACAAAAAATGGAGTTTATCTGTGTTCTTCAAAATGTTTAATCACAGAATACAGTACTCAGTTTTGTGAGCAATTAAGAAGCTTATCGTGAAGGATTGTATTCGCTTTCATAGATATACCTTTAAATTTGTCTTCTACATTACAATATGTAGGGTCTTTTGTCTCATCGCAAATGAGTTTCATAAAAATACAATGTTCCTTGTATATGAAGTACTAGCTTTAATCTCAGCCCTGCTATTAATAGCACGCTTTTTATTCAAAAGAACTTGCAGAAATATCTGCTTTCCAACCAGATAGGCCAGGGGTAGGCAACCTTGGCTCTTTTATGACTCGTGGACTTCAACTCCCAGAATTGAAGATAGGCAAAGCAACTTTGGTAGACCTTTTTTCCCCCCTGCTGTTTCCCCCCCCCCCGCCAATTTTGTGCTCCCCAAATAGTATCTGCTGTTTAAAAAAAATGTTTTGCAGTTCTGTCTGACTATTTCAACACCTTACACTTTGAGACATTTTTTTTTATTCAGAAGTAAGTCGCAGAAGGTTTACTTCCTAACAAATGTTAAATATGTTAAATACCACAGAAGTTCAAATAACTGTGCATAGCACTGGAGGGTTCCCAAACATTGCTGCTGTCAGTAGAACCTTAGGAAGTGGAAAAATGAAGGAATACCACCAGAGGAAGAAATAATTAAAAAAATACTGGAATGTGCAGAGATGGACAGACTGACTACGAGATTGAAAGAAAAAGAAGAAACAGAATATTATCAAACTTGGGACTTATTTTATCAATGGCTAGAGGAAAGAATGAAGGATTAGGAATTAAATATGTATTAGCGTTTTTTAAACCCAGATAGCACGTTGGTTGAAAAATTATTATATGTATGTAAGAAAAAATCAATAAAACCTTATATAAAAAAAAGAACCTTAGGAAGTGTTAGTACTGTGAAGCATGATAAATACTAGTCACTCACTGTATGTAATAGTCCATTCTCATGCAGCATAGCCAGGAAGATAAACATTTGCCTCAACGGTTTTTTTTTTGGTGGGGGGGGAGTGGTGTGCATGCTAATATGTTGCTTTACGAAGCAATCTGCCTTGTATATATTGAGGCTTCTGCTAAGAAGCATTAAGTTAATGGTATGGCTTCAATTTCACTGCAAACAATTGGATTCTGGTTTCCTTGTGGCTTTGTTGAGATCCCAAAGATACTCCTCTACCCATTTCCTTCTCCCTCTTCAATTATATATTGCTGAAAGATGTTTACATTGGCAAAATAAATGCACTCACAGTGCCTATCTTTGCCAGGTTCCCTTTTTTAAAACACAACTTTCTTCTGGTTCTTGGGATTACTACCATGATCCCGAAAAGGCAAAGTCAGTGTTACAAGGTAAATACTTTGTGAAAGGACTTTTTGATGAAGACCATATTTTTATGATTGATTTACCAGGGGAAATATTGTTGTCACTCTAGTGGCTCCATCTCACTAGTTTGAGATGTTTTATTAGCCTCGCAGAAAGAGCCCTTCCTATAATGTCTGGGTCATATTGCTCCTCTACTAGGAAGGATTTTTCTTTCTATAGAGCAGTTATGGGCAAAGAAGTGGACCTGGACTAAGAAAGATTGTCCCACTATTGCTTTGCTATGATTGATTGCCAGGTGTATGAATAGAAAATAGAATAGAACAAAACAGAATAGAACAGAATACTTTCTTTGGTCAAGAGTGATTAGATACACAAGGAATTTGTCTCTGGTGCAGAAGCTCTCAATGCAAAGCAACAGAGTAATAATAATCATAATGTAATACCAATAAGACCTGGTAGTAGAGAAGATGAAAAAGATAATAATACTACAGCCTTATTTTAAAGCTTTACTGTTTGAAATTAAACAAATGGGCAGGTTTTTGCAAGTCCAATATATCAATAGTGCCTCAGATTGAGGAAGGAACTATACCCAGAGTGAAATTAGTGTCTGCACTTTGGAAATCCAAGGAAGATGGCTCGCAATATTTTTTTAAACAAAAGAGTTAGGCATGATACGCTTCCATTTGGAAATTAATTGCTGTAGGGTAGCCTTGTAGGACATGGTTGGATAAAGCTACTTGACCCCATCCTCATTCCAGTGTGTAAGTTATGTGCTTCATGCCATGTGATAGAATGGATTTTGTGTGTCAAAGATGGAACGGCCAAATGTGCTTCTTTTTGTGTGAAAGAAGAAGTTCTACATTGAATGGAACTGTTTGAATTTTCATTGGTAGATTAAGAAAAGAGAATTAGTTGGTTTTATTCAGGTAGAAAGAACTGTTTGATATCACTAAGCTGAGCAGGAGTCCCTTTACATATTTCTTTATCTACTGGACTGCGTGAAAGAAATGTTAAAAAAAAACCCTCATAACTAAATCTCCCCTCCCCCAAAGTATTTCAGCATAGTTATTGCTAAAGTTGGCTCATTTCTAATAGCAAGAGAAAGAATACCTATCTTTCATTTGAGACCAAAGTTTACTAAGGGAGAAAAACAACAGTCATGTTATCCATATGCCACAAGTAACCATCAGTCATCTAAAACATTAAGCATGCAGTGAATCCTTTCTGCCTTTCTCATTCAAACATTTCATCGATCTGGAGAAAATGTAAATGTATTAGGATTAATCAGGAAAGCCTTATGCTATGTCAGGAGTACAGACACACAAAGTTGTTTTATCAAAACTAAAAACTGCATTAATTGCACTGTACTAGAAAGACAGATCATCTTTAATCCGTGATTATACCTGGCTTTAGTGATTTTGTAACTTAATTATTATAAGCAATCAGAGTTGATAAGACTACTGATTTCTTCTTTAGGAAAGAGCAACTGTTAGAACCTACATTTGGGTTAAGATCTTGATTTATGGCAAAACTCTCTCTTAACCAAAGAACTATTGCTGTTTTCAAATATTATTGTAGTGCTGATGGTGCTGATAATTTTATTGATAGAAAAAACCCCGTGAGTTTATATACAGAAAATGCATTCTGTAGAATATTGAAGGAAGACTCTTGAGCAATCTTTTGAAAACAGCTGAAATTGAGGTTTAACTTTGCAAAAATAAAGTCCATTGATTTCATA
This sequence comes from Azemiops feae, assembly GCA_023970755.1. NCBI lineage: Eukaryota > Metazoa > Chordata > Lepidosauria > Squamata > Viperidae > Azemiops > Azemiops feae. The sequence goes on along the minus strand of JALGBA010000476.1, from coordinate 128,435 downwards.
TTTCAGTCTCTGTTGACATTATTTTACAAAGTTTCAGAGAAAACATTACAGTTATGTTCACATATTTTGTGCTAGGGAAACCACATTTTTTTTTGACTTACTGGGATTATTGAGGGTTTTTTTTTCCAGCCTTCTGCAAACTGATTATATTCATTGCATTCCTCTGTGTCACAGGGAATTTGCCTTAAAACCTAAAGAGTATTGTCAGTTTGTCAGTACATTGCAATTTTTTTCCCTTAGGAATTGTGAACTATATTTTCCTCACTATGCTCCTATGCCAGTGTTTTTTAAACTTTTCCCTCTCAGGATCTTTTCCACTTTTAAAAATTATAGAAGAACCTCAAAGAATATTTGTTTGTATAGCTTATATTTATCAATATTTACATAAAAATGGAAATTGATGTATTCACTGCCACTATCATTTTTTATAATTGTTTTTCAACATTTTCAACACACATTATTTTTCAACATTAGCTGGCAAATAGCAGCACAGTGGCTCATGTGGTTAGGATGCTGGATTGGAGATTAGCCAGCTCAAGTGCTGCCCTGGGGCAGGGTGAGCTTCCGTCCTTTGCTTCAGCTCCTGCTGGGGACATGAAAGGAGCCCCCAACTGGGTGTCCTCCGGGCAATGGTGATGTCACCGGCTAATCCTTTCATCCCAGAAGCACCTCGGTGTTCCTGTCATGGGAGCAATTAGCTGGCAAATAATTTTGATTCCCCAGACCCCCTAAGGGAGAGAGCATTGGGGGTCCTCAGGCCACATTTTGAGAAACATGCCCTATGCAAATGTGGTTGGCAATAAGTTCTAGTGAGCACTGATTGATTTGTATCTCAGCTATTACAATCCTGAGGCCTGAAATGAAAGCACTAGAAGGGAGGAGGAAATTGAAGGAAAAATTAGAAGGGAGGAAAAGGAAGCTGAGTGGATTCTTAGCAACAAGAAAATGACAGTTGGCTCTGTGACTTCATTCTCTTTTCAAAAATGTTTCTATATACTTTAAAGGATCAGGGAAAGGGGAGAGAATGAAATAAAAGAAAAAGAAAGACACACACAGAAGAAAAAAAAAGAAACAAAAGTGTGTTACGTATGAGAAATAATTTAACCTGATTCTTAAATACTTCATTACATTTTCACCACCCTGAAAAACATTGATTAGTCTTTCTTTCCACCATTTTCACAGGGAGCTACCTCGTAGGTATAGAGGACACACAGAACATCAATCCAACGCTGTAAATTGGGATTGCGCTGAAGAATACATATTTTTGGCTAGCCTCCATGTTTAATCAATTCATAATTTCTTTAGGAAATGATACATTTCAATTTTTGTTACTGTATGTTCAAAAGTACGCTAAGATCAAATGTAAAATTAAATGTTTCGTTGAATTAATATTATTACAAAGTTATAGAAAACCTATTGATAAGCTTTATACCCTTATTTACTGATATTAACTTTTTCCCCAGACTGCTTCCAAAATTGGTAATATCCATTTTAGCAACATTCTTTAATTGATTGAACACTCTCTACATAGATATAGAGATCTGTTCTCTCTCTCTCTCTCTCTCTCTGTGTGTGTGTGTGTGTCTCTCTCTCTCTCTCTCCTATCATCTATAATCTATCTCTACCAATCTACCTATCATCCATCCATCCATCCATCTTGTATATTTAGATTAATTCAAGATACCTTTCAATATTAATAGAAGTTCAAGGGGGAAGAGCCATTCGATGCTGCTAAACGTGCTGGAAATTCCTAATTAAGAAATGTTTTAATTGAATATATGTAATTGACTGGAAAGAATCTAAATAATCCACTTCCCTTAGAATCTTTTTTAACTGATCATTCACAAACTCAATAGTTTTCATCCAGTTTCCAACCTTCCCTAAAATAGGAAGGTTGGAAACTGGATGAAAGTATGATCCAAAAAAGGCTTTTTCAAGGGAGAATGTACCCTGCTTCTGGAAGGCACTCTTTTTTTTTTTAAAGTGGTGGTATCCAGATCCTCCTGTTCATAGCTGCCCAAAGGAGTTAGGAAGAGCATTTTTTCTCCTGAAAACATGAGAATCTTGTAAAAATAAATAAGTCATCTTCTGGTTTTTAGTTGATCAACTTGGTAAGTATCTAATCCTCCTGGGAAGATAGTTATCTTCCTTGAATCTTCCACCAAACTATGAAAGACATAATATTAAATGTATATGTGCATAGCAATATCTCCTTAGCTCAAAGAAAAGAGAAAAAAAAAGGCTGATGTAATTGTTTTTAATAAGCCTGTAAATCAAAAAGAATACATCATAAGGAAAAAAATTAACCAGGAAAAATCAATATATAACAAAATCTAAAAAAAAACAACCCAAGCCCCAAAGATTCATTAGGTGAGATGTGGCACTGAAATTATAGTACATGAACTTCACCCTTAAACCATTTCAACCTATTCCTTTTTCTAAGAAAGAAAAAAAGACATTTAAAAGACTGCTACTCCTCTAATTCTTTTAATAATGATCACATAAAAATAAACTTCTCAAAACTGCACTGTCATAAAATAGTATCTAGAATACCAGAATAACTATTGGTAGGAAAGAAAACTCTCTTATTTAGCTACAAATCAAATTTTAGTGAACAGTTTCTGCTTATAAACTCTCTGAAGATGATGTGGGGAAAAAATATCATCTTTGACTTTCATTAAAGAGTTCTGAATTGCCATGACCAACATAGAATATATTGTAGATCTCAGAAATGATATAACTATTTTAGGTTTGACTGGAAACAGATACCCATATAATGAACTGCTTCAAATTTAAATTTATTCTCTGGGTGCAGTAGCAAAAATCTCGCATATAATTTTTTTTGTGTGAAAGCTGCTATTGGCTGATCTTGGGGAAGGAATGTTGACAAAATAGAAATGATTTCTGTGATCAAGATCTTATTGGATTGGATTATTTCAACCTGAAGATCTTGTTTTTGCTTTTAAAGCCTTGCCAGTTGACTGCCAGTTGTTTATTTATGCTTAGTAAGTCATTTTATGTGAAAATAGGCTTTTTCAAGTCTGCCAATATTTGTTTAATAAATTTGTTACTTAAACCTTCAGGTTTCTGGTTCAATTTGACTGTATTCTCAATAAAACACATTTACAATTTTAACCTGACTTCTATATGAAAAGTTCCAATAAAACTTAAGTGATTATAACAACATAATAAGTGCCTTTGGTGCAATCCCAAAACATCTGGAGCACCACTTGAACACCATCAGCATTGACAAAATCACCATTACTTAATTGGAAAAAAGCAGCTTCACTTGGAACAACATCTTGTGGGCAATACCTTTAATATCCTAAAACAACATCTACACTACCTATCCCAGGTCCTTGGGAAGACTTGACAGGTGGATAAAAATGCCAAATGCCTTCTGTACATCTGCTGACTGGGTGATGAACCATAATAATAATTTGCTTATCAAGAAAAATGGCTGTGGAATGTTGCAAGCACACCACACAGCTGAAGAAATAAAAAGGGCATCAAAAAAAATATCTGAAGGACAGTGAAGAAAATGTACTGAATCTACTACATGAAGGCTTACTGAGTAATGGACAGACAAATTGATCTGAAAGACCAAATGAAGAATAGAAAAGAGACATGGCAAGGCAAAGAATTGCACGGCCAATATGAAAAAAAAAAAGCAGGCAAAACAGATAACAACGAGAACTGGTAAAGGCTAAGAGCAGGAAAATTGAAGAAAGAGACAGAAGGGCTAATTCTGTCTGCACAAGACCAAGCCTTAAGAACAAATGCATAACAAAGCCAGAATTCACAAGAGAGCAACAGAGAGTAAATACACCTCTGCAAAGAAGCCAAAGAAACAGTGAACTATCTAACTAGTTACTGCAAGAGGATTGTATAGACTGGCTACATACAACAGCATGATAAGTAGCAACAATGGTATGTTGAAATATCTGCAGGAAACACCATTTGCCTGCATGCAAGAACTGATAGGGCCAGAAAATAGACAAAGGAATAGAAAATGATAAAGCTAAAGTATTCTGGGTTTTTAGAATTCAAACTGATGCGCACCTGTCATATAACACCCTAAACCGGACAAATGTTGGCATGAAAAAAAACAAAGACTGGGTAGTGGACATTACAGTACCTGGAGACAGCAGAATAGGAAAAAAAAATACTGGAAAAAATCACAAAATATAAAGACCTGCAAATAGAAGTAGAACAACTGTGGCAAAAGAAAGCAAAGGTAGTACCAATAGTAATAGGTGCCTTGGGTGCAATCCCAAAACATTTGAAGCACCAATTGAACACCATTGGCATTGACAAAATCACACCAGTCAACTGGAATAGGCAGCTTTAATTGGAACAGCTTATATCCTGAGACAATACTTTTAACACCATGAAACAACATCGGCCTATCCCAAGTCCTTGGGAAGGACTTGATGGATGAATAAAAATGTCAAATCCAGTCTAAACATCTGGCTGACTATGCAAAGAACCATAAAAGATAAATTGGGCTTATTGGACCATATTGCTTTGTATAGGAAATGAATGAATAAATCATTCTGTCAATGGAGATGCAATAAGAATATCCTTCATTAAAATGTATGTTTCTGCAATGTCCTGAATTTTTATATTCTGGAAAGAAGTCATTACACATATTAATTTGACTTTGAGACTGGATTTAATACTTTCCACATTTGTTTAAAGTATAGCTATTGCATGAAAATTGATGGCTATATGATGGATGTGGATTCTCCTTTTCAGTAAAACACTTGTCCTTCAGGACTGGACAGATAAATTTATGCTTCCAATTACTTAGTGGATTGAAGACTGATGTTTTTGCAACCTATGAACACATTGATTACAAATGTAGATATTGTAGGGACATTTATAATACAATAGAATGGTAAGATGGTGGAGGAATGGATTGGGACTAGGGGTTTGGCTAAAGAAGACCTTCAAGGACAGATGCAATAGGGTATTGGTGAGGGTGCAAATGTTGGCTCAACATCTAAATATGGTGGGACTGACCTCTTAGTTAAAAAAGTGAAACTTTAAAGAGGCTTAGAACCTTGGTCTTAAATTATTTCAGTCATATTTTCTTTATTTCATTGTCATAAATTTCAAAAATAAATTAATGTCAGCAATAACAACAGTTTCCAGCAATTATTTCACTCTTTAGCAGTAATTCTATTGATTACACACCTGGCTGTGATAAAGTCTAACACAAGGTCATTTTTATTATCAGTCTGGCTTCCTTGAGGTAGCTGAATATGTATGTATGACATGCATACACACACACACACACACACACCCATATACAAACACAAACATGCATATATACTTTGATTTAGAAATATAGCCATGATTTATTCATGGTGCAACAACTTTAAAAAAATAAAATTATATATATATAACTAAAGTAACTATGTTGTGTCTCTCATTAGCTTCGTCACTGATTTATAAATTATACAGCAGAGTTTAAGCTGTGTTGACTTGGATCTATATTTCATAGCACAGAATGTAAATATCTATTTTATTAATAGCAGTTTGTTTATTAAACACAGGATTAAATGTTAACCTCAAGCCATACCATTTCAAATTATGTGCTCCCTGCCCCAGGATAGAAAATGGCTTTTAAAGATTTATGAAAGGAATGCAACATTTTAAGCAGTAGAAAGTGATTCTATTGAGTATACTTTGCTAACCCAACAGTGTGTGCATTTATATTTCACACAGCTGATACTCTCCATATTACAGGGCAGGCTCATCCATCAGTAGTTTAGTTTTCTGGGAGGTAGGATAGCGGTGTCTCAATTATCTTGCTGTTGCAACCTTGGGGAAATGACTGGAAGAAGTCAGCAATAAATAATTGAACTGAGGGAGAACAGGAATGGGGCAAGTTGCCACCTGACACACCGTGATGTCTCAATAAATTATGGCATTTACTTTAAAAATTAATTCAACTGCTAGGAGCTTTGACTTTCAATAACAATCCTATTTTCTGAAGAAAACACCTCAGAACAATAGCAATCCCCTGAAGTTTAAGGCCTTATTGAGTTGCTACCTGCCAAAACTTTATTGGCTTGACCAGAATCCTGGCAGGTTCGAATTGTGAAGTAGACTCTGGATAGGAGTGCCACCAGCTAAGAATTTACTGGTTGCACCCCAGAGGTTTTGACCAGCTACCCAAAATGACAGAATCAATGTTAGGAATGATTGAATATTCTAGGCGCCAGAAGCCTTGCCTAGATAGTAGCTGCACACTATCGTGAGAAGGGAGTGGTGACAAACAAGACATGGGAATGGCCTGTCATATAAATTTAATAAATAAATTGGCTCAATTAGTGGGAAGTCTTTCTTTCCTTGAGGGGGAAAAAAGCACCATACATTATCTACAGACACTAGGGCTGAGGTAACTGTCAGATGCAAGCCCAAAGCCAAACATGGCGAAATCCAATTGAATCTGATTTTTTTATTTTCTTACACCTAATAGACATAATCTTGCCAAACTAAAGCTACAATCTTCTAACCTACTAGATATATCAATAGGAGAAAATAGTTGTAGCTTAGGGTTGAACTGTGAGGTCCTGCAGGTATTTCATTACCCAGCTAGGTAACATCATCAGTGCTCCTGGTGGTGTTACCTAGTTGGGTAATGAAATGTCTGCAAGAAAAAAATAAAACAAGCTCAGATAGCATCTAAGACCCAACTACTAGATATATCCTGAGAGGTCCTAAGGTGTGGCTACCTTGAACTTCTTCCCATTTTCCCCAACCAGCTTTGGACTGAACAGTTTTTTTTAATCTGGGCCTATCCCTGATTAGATTTCCTCCCTGGGAAAACATTGTATTGCCAAAACTCCTATCCACTGATTCTCCAGGTACACATTAATAAGTACATCATGGGAGGGAGATGAAACACAGTGCATGGCACCCTGAAGATTTTATGGTGACTCTCAATGTTTGCCTAAAATCACATGCAGGCCACAAATACATCCTCATGTAATCACCTGAAGGGGTGGGCAAGTGATACACGCTTCATGGCATCATCACACAAAGGACGTGAATTGCAATATGTCTTTTGTGTCATGGCATGTGATTTTGGGTTCTATGACAATTCACTATAGCCAACTCACTACAGCCAGCTCGCCACAACTTACTAGCCGCGGGACAACTCACCAAGGTCAACTCCGCTGTGGGACAAGAGTTACACTAATATTGAAGAAACGGTGGAATAGAATCATTAAAGAAAGCATGCCAAAGGAGGAACAAAATGAAATGTGAATGAAAAAAATGAATTTTTTTAAAAAATATTCTAAATAATTAAATTGAATTGTTAAATTGTCCCGTGGCGAATTGTCCTGCAATGAATTGACCAGTGGCACGTTGTCCCGCAGCGAGTTGGCTATGGCAAGTTGGTCACAGTGAGTTGGCTGTGGCGAGTTGGCAGTGGAGAGTTGACCACAATGAGTTGGCTTCAGTGAGTTGTCCCATTTGGGTGATTTTGACATCATTGTGGCTTTAGCAGATGCCCATCAGTTAGCCCGGTATTATCCATGTCCATCTATAGGTGTCTCCCTTCTGCCCTCCACAATCTTGCAAAATTCATAACACTTTATATTTCTTCCAACACTGTCCTATTTTTTTTAATTAAGCAAGCATAGCTAACTAATCTACAGCAGCTGGCTTTTAACAAAGCTATTAACCTTTCTCCCAAAGTTGAGGACCGTTTGCCTGCTTAATAATTTCAAAACCTAATAGCTATAAAGTCATTAGCACTGCTTATAATTTTAACTGTAATACATTGTGCTCCAGGTCAATGTGTAGAAATAGTTTTAAAGATGGATAAACGTCTTCTACTTCTTCTTCTTTTTTTTTTAAATCTACTATAAAACTGAAATCCTTCCCAGCACAATTAAAATAGCCACAATTTTTTCTAAGGCATTTTTTTTAATTATTATTATTTTCAGGAGTCTATCTTTGGTCATACATTGAAATTACTTTGCTAAAAAGAAGACATGAAAAATAATTTTGAAAGGTCTATTTAAAAATTGTTCTGGTGGGCTTCTAAGGTTGCACTAGTGGGTAGGGTGAGCAAATAATTCTTTTGAAGCTGGTGTGCTTGAAATCAATATGGAACTAGGAACAACACTTCTGGTGGTACATTTCCCAAAAGAATAGCACTGACTCTGAATCTTATGCAACTTTGAACTGCTCTATAATTTAAAGTGACAGGCCAATGTCAAAGGAAAGAGGGCACCATCTCTTTAAGAATTGTGTGGAAGATGGGAATCTGAGCAGAACATCTGCTCAGGTTGACGTGAAACAAGTACAATGAGCTTAATTTAATTACAGATGCAGTGCCAGTAAAAGAAAGAAAGAAATATTGAAAATGTAATGAAAGCTCTTTCAATTTGCTTGCTAGCAGTAGAATTCACTTTGACGCAGTCTGGCCTAGGATCCCAATTAAGGTTCTCACTTCACTTTGGCCCAGTCTGGTCTAGGATTCATAACAATCAAGCATAACCTGTGGAGTTTAATTTATAGAATAGAATAGAATAGAATAGAATAGAATAGAATAGAATAGAATAGAATAGAATAGAATAGAATAGAATAGAATAGAATAGAATAGAATAGAATAGAATGCCTTAAAGCAGTAGGCTCCTCATTTTGTCTCTATCATTCCTCTAAGAATTCTTTCTAAGGCCTAGAACACAAGAACACAAGAACACAATTCATTACAAGGGAAAAAACAGTTCTTGCAGGCATTGAAAGCAGGCGTGTGTACAAGGAGAGTTTAAACAGTCAAGTTGTCAGCCACAACTATATGATTTAAACCCCACCCCTTTTTCTGCATCCCACATGCAGCTAATATAAGAAAGGGTGGGACTTTAGTCATGTGGTTGTATTCCCCTTCTTGATTTTTTTGACCCTGCTTGTGATGGAAGGTAATTATTATTGTTTATTTCCATAATATCCCATCTTTTCTTAAAGACAGAAGAAATCGTGTGTGATTCTCCCCCTTCATTTTATCTTCACGCCATCAGTGATATGCTGGTAAGAGTGTCCAGTAGACATTTGAACTTGACTCTCCTTGGTTCTCATGCAACAATGAACTTGTTTAATAAATGCTTACATTATTTAATATTTCTCTTTTAATACACTGTGATATTGAGTATAGCTGCCAGATCTGGCTGTAGAAATTGGATGGAATATTAGAGATAACTCTAATTATGTATAACCATTAGGTAGTTCTAGTGCAACTATTTATTATTATAATTATTACTACCTGTCCGACAGGTAACAGCTTGCCAAAATGTTAGACAGCTCTCCTTCCAATTCTTTTATAGGGATTGATTCTGGAATTAGCCAAACTCTTTAGCCACTAGCTGAGGTTTCATTGGCCCAATGCACTCTGAAATATGACCTAGACTTGGCCACAATTCTGAGATTGGCTTGATGTCTAACATCTTTACATCTGCTGTCATCAGTTTTGTGTACAAAATGAATTGGGGGCAGAGCTCAGATTATCCAGGATAAAACTTGCTTAATCTTTACTGAATAAAGCACAATAGGGTTCTCACAGCATGTTAGATGATAAACAAACCATAATGTATGGGTTTCTGCAATACACAAATCCATAATTAGCTAAGCCATACTACAGGTATGCAAACCACTAAATGTAACAAAAGGCGCAGCAACATGCAATGAGGAGACAATCATAAACAAACTCTATATTTCCACTCTTGGTGACCCAAGTGATGCTGTGGCCATCCTTTTGCGGTGTCTGGAGGCTGTGGGGGCCTGGATGGGGGACAAAAGACTTTGATTGAACCCTGCTAAGACTGAATGGCTTTGGGTATGTGAATGGGGTGTCATCTTTGACTTTGGATGGGGTGGCACTGCCCCAGAAAGACCTGGTCCACAATTTGGGAGTTCTCCTGGACTCATGACTCCTGTTCAAAGAACAGGTGGCAGTCGCAGCTAGGAAAGTGGTTACACAAGTTTGTGTTGTACACCAGTTGCAGCCTTTCCTGGACCAGGATTCCCTGCATTCAGTTGTTCATGTCTTTTTGAAAGACATGGTTGTGTCTAGATGATGGTCATCCATTGGCTAAACTTAAAATGGTATTTCTATACTATTTGTAGATTATCTGATATTTCTTTAGCTTAAGTTCTTTTTTAAAAGATACATGACTGACTGACAAGGGCTAGGAGAGACTTCATGATTTAGAATGAGTGTTGCTAAGACACAAGAATAGCCATGTCCATTAAGAACAAATAAACACCATGTGAGTCTAAACACATAACAAATCTGTCTTAAGAGCCTGGGGCATTTTTCTGCTAGTTACCAAATCCCCAACTTCTTGGTTTGTCATTCCAGCTTATTTGCAACCTCCTCTGTTCCTCATTTCCTGTAGAATGGATAAACCAACTTAGTATTTGGTGATAAATAAGTAATATTAAAACTATGAAGTTTCCTAATGCTAGCCAGGACTGGGTTGGCTTTTAATTAAGATTGCAGAGAACATGCTCTGGAAAAGCTGTCTAAGAATAGCCTTCAACTGTCAAGCAAAAACAGAATTAAAACACTCCAATTTCCTGATCTTTTAAAAAAAGATTCAATACAGCTGTTATGGTTCCGATAGATGAAACCCATCAAAAGAACTTCAAGGCAAAAATTCTTCCTTAAAGAACATTTTATACAGGAAACAAAGTATCGGCACTACATAGTTGAACCCAAAAACTAAATTCCCTTCCCCCGGATACAAAGTAACAAAGTGCAATTCCCACCCCCAATAAGCTGTCATAAATCACATTCTCCAATTAGCCTAAAACGCGGGCTTTCTCACCAGCTCCTCATCCCGCCAAAACATTATCAGCTCATCCCGCCAAAACGTTATCGTCCTTGGGTTCCCACAAAGCAGCGTTATTATTATGGCTAGTTGAGCTCGAGCTTTCATCCCAACCCCTCCTTCTGCACCTAATTTCTAAATACCAGAAAAAGCATGTTAAAAGAAAAAAGAAAATGGTTCCGGTTTGCCAGGCGGCCGCCATGGATAGCTGGGAGACTTTCTCTCTCTCCGCTGTTCAGTTTCGCATTGCTGGGGGGCTCTGAAAAGGGCTGAAAGTCGCCCTGAAGAGGCGACCAGCAAGGAGGGGCTTTTGCTGGATCGCGGGAGAGCAGCAACTCTCCCGTTAGAGCAGGCAATCCCTCCAAACCAGCGGACAAAAGGACCGGCCATAGAAATATGGCTCGTCCCTAGGCTGCTAACAGCCGAAGTCACACTCACCATCTAGCAACTTCAAAGCAGCGTGGGAAGGACTGGGTGAGAACTACCTCTCTTACATCCTAATTACTTAATTACCTGCATAAGCTGCTAAAGTACTTTCCCCCCTGTGGAGAGGGAAGGGGGATTTTAGCCCTCCCTCCAGAAACAGCAGCGATTGAATACACAGGGGAGCTTTTTTTTGAAAACGTTGAAAAAATAACTGGATCCCAATTGGAACTTTATTTCCTAAAGCTTGTGGATTAAAAGATTTTTGATTATCTACTTTTTACTTTTAATTTTCATTCAAAAGTCTGGGTTTTTCCTCTTAAAATAGAAGAACCCCCCCCCAAAGGATTACAATAACTTTGAGATTTAAAGGAATTCCTTAAACAGTGGGGTGACATCTTGTGGCTAAACCTGAAATTGCAATTTATTATTCTTAAAGAAAAGAGACCTGGCTGACAGTTTAGAAAACAAGATAAGATTCATGTAGTAACCTTGAACACCAGCTGTGAGAGTTTTAGCTCTGTTTCTTATTTACTGGGGGGGGGGAAACTGTGAAAGTTTTCAATTCAACTCATCACTATGGAAGTCCAGGAACAGACCTTTCCTATGGAAGAAATGCAAAAACAAATTTTTGCTATGTTGAAAATAACTTACCAAACTTACCAAAGTCTTCTTAAAGCTGGCGATGAAATAAGAGCTTTCGGGAAAAAACCAGAAAGCGTCTTAGATATGCAAACTCAAACTTTGACTATAACTAAAAACCTATCTATACAGAATACAATAGAAAAAATTGAACAATTAAATACTATGACAGAAGACCTAACTGCCCAACAAATACAGACAATAGAAAATTCAGAAAAAAATCTGACAACATGGATGGAGGAAAAAACCTGCTATATAAATCAGAAGGAATTTGAAGATCAAGAAGAGAAACAGATGGAAGAAAAGATAAACAATTCAGGACAACTACGTCAAGAGGAGAAAATAAAGAGACGATCTGGTAGTCCTGCCAGACCCCTCAGCCTTCCAAAAATGGCGACTGGATGGTCATCTCAATATGACATAATATATACAATAATACAAGAAATCTTTGAGGACCCTGAAGCAAGGACATGGAAGATGATTTGGCAAAGAAAAAAAGCCAGAATAAGACTGAAGAAGAATGGAGTGTGGGCATATTTAGGAGGTTTAAAATAGAATATACTTAAGTAGACAAGACCCGTATTTTGAATACGAGATATTGTTATGATGTGAAGATAAAGAAAAATGTTGGCTAATTAAAACCTAGATGCATAAATATCAACAGTTAAATTGAAATATTGAGTTGTTTATAAAGGTTAGATAAAGATGATTAAGACATATATATGTTAAGAGTGATGTAACGTAATTAACATGTTTTGATGTAGTGATAAGAATAAAAATTATAAGCTTAAATATGAGAAAGTGGATATAAGGAAGAATGCTGAAATGGGAGAAATTTTGGTTATTGAATTTATAATATTTGGAAATTATAATGAAAATAAGAATGTTATATTGTATTACTAATCTGTTGATATAGAAGTGAGATAAATAAGATATATATTCGGAATACTAGATGTTGGGGGGAATTGTGACAAAGGGAATTGGGCTCATTTAAAAATTTGGAAATGATAAATATTAAATGTTTAATTTAAATATTAACGCAAAATTAAAGCTGGGAAAATTCATAAGGTTATTGATGGTCCAAAAGATGGAATGTTAAAATAAATAAGACATATAAAATTATTGATAAATGTAAGAAAGCTATTAAGTAGCTGATGGATAGAATAAGAAGTATACTAATTTAAACAAGAGACAGTATGTATTAAGGGAAAAAAGAGAGGAAATATTGGCTGTAATAGTTGGAGATTTGTATTAATAATACCTGTACGTAATGGAATTATTGTAACAGACACACGTTGCTTTTCAAAGATATAATTGTAACATTGGAAAATTAATAAAAAGTTAAAAAAGAAAAAAGAAAAGAAAAGAGAAAATGGCTGCAATTTTCATCAGTTGTCAGAGCGGGAACATCCAATTTTTACAGCGTTGACAACAGCTGGATATTAGAAGATGGGGAAAAATTCATTTTTCTTCCATGATACGATGGTCTCTAAAGGACATTTTCTCTTTATTATTGAGAATCTCTGGTGCGATTATTGAGATGATTGTTTAGAAATGTGGACTGCTTGTTCCAGTTTAAAAGTATTTTCCCATTTTCCTATTGTTACATGTTACATTGTTACAACTGATGCAAATGTGAAAGTGAAATATATATGTAAATATTTATATATATGTGTGCGTGTGTGTGTGTGCGTGTGTTTATGATACGGAATTAAATATAGTATTACAGGTAGTCCTTGACTTACAGCCAAAATTTATGTTGCTAATTGAAACATTTTTTAAGTGAGTTTTGCCCCATTTTACAACTTTTCTTGCCACCATTGTTAAGTGAATTATTGGAATTGTTAAGTTAATAACACGGTTGTTAATGAATCTGGCTTCCCCACTGACATTCCTTGTCAGAAGGTCACAAAAGCTGATCACGGGGATGCTGCAATTGTCATAAATATGAACCAGTTGCCAAGCATCTGAGTTTTGATCCCATGACCATGGGAATACTGCAAAGGTCATAAGTGTGAAAAATGGTCATAAGTCATTTTTTCCAGTGCCGTTATAACTTTGAACGGTCACTAAATGTACTGTTGTAAGTTGAGAACTGCCTATACTCTCTCTCTCTCTCTCTCTCTCTCACACACACATACACACACATCATATGACTGATTTTAATTTGTAAATGTTTTGTGTTTCCACCCCCCTCCCCCAATTCCTTTTCTTTTATTTTTTTCACCACATAAAACATTAGAAAATAATCATTCTCTTTCCTTCAAGGTATAAGGAAGCCCTTAATGGTACGAGTGACGTGTTAAGGGGTCTCCATTACCGTTTGTCAGATTAAGTTTTCCAAATTGCTTTACATTAATTGAAAATCTTGCAATCAATGAAATTGTAATAATAATAATAATAAAGTTGGAAGGGACCTTGGAGGTCATCTAGTCCAACCCCCTGCTCAGGCAGGAAACCCTATACCATTTCAGACAAATGGCTGTCCAGTCTCTTCTTAAAAACTTCCAGTGTTGGAGCATTCACCACTTCTGGAGGCAGGTTGTTCCACTGGTTAATTGTTCTAACTGTCAGGAAGTTTCTCCTTAGTTCTAGGCTGCTTCTCTCCTTGATTAGTTTCCATCCGTTGCTTCTAGTCCTGCCTTCTGGCGCCTTGGAAAATAGCTTCACTCCCTCTTCTTTGTGGCAGCCCCTGAGATATTGGAACACTGCTATCATGTCCCCCCTCGTCCTTCTCTTCGTTAAACTAGACATACCCAATTCCAGCAGCCGTTCCTTATATGCTTTAGCCTCCAGTCCCTTAATCATCTTTGTTGCTCTTCTCTGTACTCTTTCTAGAGTCTCAACGTCTTTTTTACATCGTGGTGACCAAAACTGGATGCAGTATTCCAAGTGTGGCCTTACCAAGGCATTGTAAAGTGGTATTAATACTTCACATGATCTTGATTCTATCCCTCTGTTAATGCAGCCTACACTGTGTTGGCCTTTTTGGCAGCTGCAGCACACTGCTGGCTCATATTTAAGTGATTGTCCACTAGGACTCCGAGGTCCCTCTCACAGTTACTGCTATTGAGCAAGGTACCCCCTATACTGTACCTGTACATTTGGTTTTTCTTGCCTAAATGTAGAACCTTACTTTTTTCACCATTGAATTTCATTTTGTTAGATAGTGCCCAGTGTTCTAGTCTGTCCAGATCCTTCTGTATCTTAAGCCTGTCTTCTGGAGTGTTGACTATTCCTGCCAGCTTGGTGTCATCCGCAAATTTGATGATTTCCCCATCTATCCCCTCGTCCAAATCATTGATGAAGATGTTGAAGAGCACTGGGCCCAGAACAGAGCCCTGGGGCACCCCACTACACACTTCCCTCCATGTAGATGCGGTTCCATTGAGGACCACATGCTGAGTACAGCCGGTCAGCCAGCTCCGGATCCATCTGGTGGTGATGCTGTCTAACCCACATTTTTCTATCTTATCAAGTAGTAGGTTGTGATCTACTTTATCAAATGCCTTACTGAAGTCCAAGTAAATTATATCCACAGCATTCCTCTGATCCACTAATTTTGTCACTTGGTCAAAGAATGCAATAAGATTTGTCTGGCATGATCTGTTTTTGACAAACCCGTGTTGGCTTTTAGTAATGACTTTGTTTTCCTCTAGGTGTTCGCTGATTCGTTGTTTGATTATCTTTTCCAGAATTTTCCCAGGTATTGAGGTCAGGCTGATAGGTCTGTAATTTCCTGGGTCCATTTTTTCCCCTTTTTTGAAGATGGGAACTACATCAGCTCTTTTCCAGTCCTCCGGTAATTCCCCAGTGCTCCAGGATCTTTGAAAAATATAGTTCTATGGTTCTGAGATCACATCTGCCAGTTCCTTGAGAACCCTGGGGTGTAATCCATCTGGTCCTGGTGATTTGAACTCGTCTAGGCTGGACAGGTGCTCACTTACCGTTTTCTTGCCTATCTTAACTTGCATTTCTATTCTGTTTTTTATGGCACTATTTTTGGTAGGTTGGTCTGTTTTTTCCCTTTGTGTAAAGACAGATGCAAAAAATGAGTTAAATAGTTCTGCTTTCTCCCTGTTGCTTGTCACCTTTTTGCCACTTTCACCCACTAGTGGACCAATCATTTCCTTCACTTTTTTCTTGTGTTTTACATGTTGAAAGAAGCTTTTTTTGTTATTTTTGACTTTGGTCGCAAGCCTTAGTTCATTATGAGCCTTAGCTTTCCTCACTTCATCTTTGCAGGCTCGGGCTATTTGCTGATATTCTGTCTTAGTTATGTGCCCCTCTTTCCACTTTCTATACTTGTCCCTTTTATCTTTCAATTTATCAGAGAGTTCTTTATGCAGCCATGCTGGTTTCTTTTGAGAGCTGTAATTTTTCCTCTTTGTTGGTATTGTGCTAGACTGGGCTTTTATTATCTCACTTTTCAAAATTTCCCAAGCTTCTTGAGTTGTTTTCCCCTTGAGGATTCTCATCCATGGAATCCTTCCCAAACCCTCTCTAAGTTTATTGAAATTAGCTCTCTTAAAGTCCAAGACTCTAGTTTGACTGTGTTCTATTGCTTGTGCTTCCATAATGTTGAATTCCAATATTGCATGATCACTTCCTCCCAAGGTTCCTGTGGCTTCAACACCTTCTATCATTTCATCCCTGTTAGTGAGAATTAGATCCAAAATGGCTAATCCCCTAGTTCCCTTCTCTACTTTTTGGGAGACAAAGTTGTCTGCTAGGTTTGCAAGGAATCTGTTTGATCTTCCACTTGGTGCAGAGTTTGTCTCCCAGTTGATGTCAGGGTAGTTAAAGTCCCCCATTACTATTGTGATGTGCTTCCTACATACCTTAGTTAGCTGACTAGCAAAAAGTTCATCTATTTCCTCTGTTTGGTTGGGTGGCCTGTAGTATACACCTATGGCAATGTCATTTTCCCCCCCTTTTATATTGACCCAAATGCATTCAAGACAGTTTTCATCATTGTTGTGCTCTAGTTCTGTAGAGATGTAGTTATTTCTTACATATAGAGCAACTCCACCTCCTCTTTTATTTGGTCTGTTTCTTTTAAATAATTTAAATCCCTCTAGCCGTGTGTTCCATTTGTGGGTTTCATCCCACCATGTTTCCGTAATGGCAACAATATCATATCTGCCCTCATTAGCCTGAATTTCTAATTCACCCTGTTTGCTGTTCATACTCTGTGCATTGGTATATAGACATTTGAGTCCTTTATGACTGAACCTGTGTTTACTTTCTACGTAACCTGTGTGGTGCCTGAGTTCCCCTATTGTCTTACCACCTATTTGGTTAGTGCACTTTGTGTGGCACTTGCTATTAGAAGCTTGATTTTGCTTGACAGCAAGGTTGATATTCTTGTCCACACACACATCTATGTTACATGCACTGATAACCCTATAATTGTTAGATTGCCGGGGACAGGGATGTTCTGTATCAATTAACTCACTGTCCCCGCTGTTTAGTTTAAATATTCCTCCAGAAAATCTGTGAATTTATAGCTGAGTAACTCAGTCCCTTTCTTTGATGGATGCAAACCATCTCTTTTGTACATTTTTTCATTAGACCAGCTACAGACATCGTGACTAATATATCCAAAGCCTTCCCCTTTACACCACTCCTTTAGCCACATATTGAATTCTGCTATACGCTGGCCTTTTCCATTTTGCTCCTTATACACTTGTGGTATTTAATGTTCTCTATTTCCTTTCAGTGGGAATTTATCTCAATCTAAATGTGCAATTTTGGGACAATCACTCTCAGCCCAACCTATGGCAGTAGGTTGTAGTGTATTGTAGTGGAACAATAGGAGAGTGGGGGCTTGAGCTTCTGAATCAGAGATGGAACAGAAGGCCGGAAGTCAGTTGGGTGACTTCGGGCCAGTCACTCTCTCAACCCCAGGAAGGAGAAAATGGAAATCCACTTGCAAAATCTTGGCCAGAAAACTGCAAGAACTTATCCAGGCAAGTCAACGAGGAGTCCACGCCGACCCAAAGACACCAAAATTAAATTTAATTAAAATAATAAATCAATAAAATAAAATGTAACATTCTCAAACGACCAACAGCTTTCTTTTCCTCCTGTTTTTTGTTTTTTAAAAAAACTTGCCTTTATTATTTTTATAAACAACTCAAGGTAGCAAACATATCCAACATACTTTCTGCCTCTTATTTTCCCTACAACAGCAACCCTAGGAAGTGATTTGGGCTGAGAGAAAACTCCAGCTGGGTTCCATTCCAAAGGTGGGATTAGAATTTACAGTCTCCCGGCTTCTAGTGTGGAGCCTTAAACCACTAGACTAAAGTGGCAAGAGGGGGAAGAAGGCATGTTGGATATCTTTTGACACCTTGAGTTATTTGTAAAAACAATAAAGACAGGATAGATAGACAGACAGACAGACAGACAGACAGACAGACAGACAGACAGACAGATAACCTTTATTGTCATTTTTTTTACTGTGGGCACAATGGCACACATTAAAAATGAAATTTAGTTGCTTGCTCTCAAAGTGTACACATACATAACACACATTTAAACATACTATATACAACATATGTATAGACCTACACCCTTGCATATAAGTAACATATAAATATTAATCACTGTCCATCTTGAATACATAACGGAAGGAGGAAGCTTTAGAGTTCACAAGGTTAATACTGTATGGAACAAAACTGTGACTGAATCTGGATGTTCTGCTTCGGATACCACGGAGCCTCCTCCCAGAAGGTAACAAGGAAAACAGGTTGTGAAGAGGATGTGTAGTGTCCCAGACAATCTTACGGACCCTGCTCAAGCAGCGCTTCTGTGCTATGTCCTGGATGGGAGGGAGGGAACTGCCAATAATCTTTTCAGCCATCCTCACCACCTTCCTGTCTGAAGCAGTGATGCTTCTAAACCAGACTGTGATACTGTATGACAGGATGCTCTCGATCGTCCCTCTGTAAAAAGTGGTAAAAATAGGGCAAGGAAGATGTGCTGCTTTGCCCGCTTCACCAGTGTCTCGCTGTTGAGCGACCAAGCCAGGATATAAATAAATAAGGAATGAATGAATGAATGAATGAATGAATGAATGAATGAATGAATGAATAACATCAGGCCCTGCGAAGCTCATAGCATCAACTTCAGCACTAATGTCAAAACATGGCAATTCAAACTGGATTTTTAAAAGTCATTTTCATCATGGGAGATACATTAGTTTGCTCTGTGAAAATGCCAGAGATATGAAGGAATGCAAATTGTGAACTCTAAAGCTTCCTCCTTCCATTATGTATTCAAGATGGACAGTGATTAATATTTATATGTTACTTATATGTAAGAGTGTAGGTTTATACATATGTTGTTTATAGTATGTTTAAATATATGTAATGTATGTGTACACTTTGAGAGCAAGCAATTAAATTTCATTTTTAATATGTGCCATTGTGCCCACAGTAAAAAAATGACAATATAGGTTATCTATCTATCTATCTATCTATCTATCTATCTATCTGTCTGTCTGTCTGTCTGTCTGTCTGTCTGCCTGTCTGCCTGTCTGCCTGCCTGCCTGCCTGCCTGCCTGCCTGCCTGCCTGCCTGCCTGCCTGCCTGCCTATCTATCTATCTATCTATCGAACCTTTTCATACATCCACTTATAGATAATTCTGTCCTTAAAAAACAATGCAGATGTTATCCTGTATCTAACTTTCATTTGGATTACTTTATCTAACTCTATCCCCCACATCTAAACTGAAGGGAGCAAAATCTGGACTGGGGAACTTTGCTACTGTTATTAAAAACACCCAATGAACCAAAAGGAAAAAAAAAACTTTTCTCCCTTTCAGGCAAACATCTCACGAAACCTCTTCATACATAGTTCAGATAAAATGAAGTTTCAATCACTCGGAGAAATCAAGGTGCTTTTAGAAGCAGCTAAAATATTTCAATTAATTTGTGAATTATTCATGAGTTATTTCAGAGGAATGATACAGATCTAGTTATTATCACTGGGTACAGTTAATTGACCTTGTAAATTCCTTTGATACCATCAGTTCTCTGGAAGCCTGCTTCTTAATATGAAGAGGCCTCCGACAGCAGTAGAAAACATGCAGAAATTGGCACTTCTGCCTCCAATGAGAAATGCCAGATCCATCTTATGGTGACAAAAGCCCAGACATATTGTATCTTGACAAAAATCTACATCATTAAACATCCCAAACTACTTTCTCATGATTTAGCAATAGTCTAAAGAAGTACAGAAATGATTACTCAAAATAATGAGATCTGAACCTTCCTGGTATTGATGGAACAATCTGAATATACTTCCCTGCCTATAAAAAAATAATACTTCCTTTAGATAAACTTCCTTTGTCCTTTTCCAATGGCTGGCAAAAACCCATATCGGACTTGGAAGACCCAGAGACATTCCTTGTTAACTTCCTATATAAAATATCCTAGAAGGATTGAGTTCTAGATTGTCAGTCCCACTAGATAGATCGAATCCTGAAATCAACTCCACAGGTAGGCTAAAATTATTTTTTATTGAGTTAAAGTATAATAATAACACAATTATTAACAGAGCCACTTCCAAATGTTATCTCATTGTTCTAGACTTAAAAAATGCTTTGGCCCCTTTTGTCTGGCCAAGAGTTCCTGCATATATCCACCAAGGTCATCTTTCTAACTTTTTACATCAATACATTTTGATGAGCAATGATCCATTTAATGCTCTGCTAAACTCTTCCTTGCAGTTTTTCAGAATTTTTTTCCTTTGTGAAAGACATCTGGGCCTTCTGTTACAATGTTTGAAAGTTCCTTTCCATTTTTTTAAGTAGTTGGGCTGAGACTCTTTTATTGTTGAAGGCAATAGAGGATGTTACTGCTGGTTTTGGAATTTTGAGTTGCATCCTTCCATCAGTTAAAGGCTTCTTTGGATTTTCACCTAACCCAATGTTCATTTTTTTTCAAAATGGCTCCTAAATGGCTTCTCTTGGGTTTTCATGAAGGATGAGAAGCCAGGAAGCTTCCAATGGTGGAGATGTGATTTAATAATGGAAATTAAGACATTTACACACATACATACACACTAACATACACATTCCTTGACTTCAGAACTGAATGCAAGAAAACACACACACACACTGACAAAGCAAACCACCAGAATATAAACTGACAGCAAACCACACTCCTTACTAGCACTGATAATGTTACCTAATTTGGGTAGTAATGAAATGTCTGCAAGAAAACCAGCAAGCTCAGAGAGCCCCAAGGACCCCTTATTTCAACCCTGAGCTACAGATATTCTCCTTTATTGGAATCACACCCTATTGATAAAGATTTCACCATTTTATATATCAGCAAAAGCTGGTACAGCCTGCTTAAATTTTTGCAGGAACAAGCCATGTTGTACATGTTGTAAAGCCCATTGAAACAATAAATAATTGCTGGAATATTCTTTTAAAAATTATATTTCAAAAAAAGCTTAGATGTCATCTATTTTCATACCCAGAGGATATGTGTAGCATTTATTGAAGGAAGTGGAGTTATTTAGATACTGTGGAAAGTATTTAAATATGAAACATGGAGAGCTCCTACCTGCTTTTTCTTCCTGTCTCTTTTTGTTCAAATCCATGCTTTCATTTCTCTCACTCCATTCTCCAATACAGGCTGTCTCCCAACCATACTCCTGTTTCATCTTTCCCCATGCCACCTGTCATTTTGGTGATTCTTGTTGCAGTCTAGCTGTAAAAATATAATATTTCTCTCCAGTGTATTACTACATTCACTATGGCAAAGATCCTGCTCTATATCTCTGACCTTTATATACAACCATAGCTCAGATTCATTACATCTTTGCAATTTGTAAACGATCTGTAGTAGTATAATTGTTTCTAAAACTCGCTCGATCCTTTCAGCTGATTGAAATTTAGTTTCCTCCTCTATGGCTGCATGTCTCCAATGCTGCCAAACTCCCTATCTCATAATTTAGAAAGTAGAAATATTTCTTGATATTATTAGTTCAAAACAAGCAAGTTCTCTTCCAGGAGGTTAGTTTAATGGAAAGCCGGATCAATAATTGTATGGCAAATCCAATAATCTTTAGCACATTCATGCCTGGGAAATGTTGTTTATGAAGGCTCTATCTTTAAAAAAAAAACAAAAAACATTTCAGACTTTTTTTTTTTTTAAAAAAAACACCAGGAACTAGGGAGTCTCACTTACTGTGTTTTGCTATATTGTGGTGATAATTCTTAAGCTTTACAGTGAGTTAATCTGAAATTCACTTTTTGTTGCAGCTTCATTAATTTTACATAAATATTACCAGTGAGTGAGAAGGAAAGATATACCTGTTGTCATTTGCATATCGCATCAGTAATATCCAAAAGGGTACGGCATAGTTGTGAAAGTGAACACTTCAAAATACTGAAAAGCTGCAAGACAGAAAAAACCCCAAAAAGAAACAGTGCATATGTAGGAGCCCAAAGTAGCATGTATAACACCTTTCAGTTGCTCATCCCAGCAGTAAATTGGGAGAGAGAGAATTATTTGAGAGAGGGAATGAATTGTTTGCCAGAAATTATTCCATAAACTTTCATAGTACAGGGTGAAATTGAACTGATGTCTCCTCGGATTTAGTCTAACACTTTAACCACCACATCACACACTGAGCTCAGTAATACACCCATATTTTAGCATATTAAACACATATTAT
The DNA here is from genome assembly GCA_023970755.1 of Azemiops feae. Classification (NCBI taxonomy): domain Eukaryota; kingdom Metazoa; phylum Chordata; class Lepidosauria; order Squamata; family Viperidae; genus Azemiops; species Azemiops feae. The sequence goes on along the minus strand of JALGBA010000476.1, from coordinate 105,818 downwards.
AGCATTTAAAAAAAAAAAAAAGCTCAAACGCAGTGTTTCATAGTGCCTTTTCAAACAATGGCCCTAACCATTTCGTCTTGCCTGGTTCCATGTGAGGTTTATCATTAGCCCATTTATTAAAATGTACTATTTATTAAACAAATGTATATGGACACCCAACCCGCACCAGGGGTGAATCCAGGGGGCGTATAGAAAAGAACAAAAACAAAAAAATCACAGTTTAAAACCTCAATCCCCTGTGATTATTGGCAGATGCAATTTATGCAAATAAATATTACTGCTTCACCACATGAATCACCATGAGGTAGACTTCAATGGTTACTTTTACCAGTGTTCAGTTGAGTTCACTCTTTGTTTTCCACCAACAGCATGCTAGATGTTGCTTGATCTTCTTCATCTCTCTTAATTCCTCTATATATATCAAGGCCAGATGAGATCCATGGGTTAAGAGAGATTGCTTGGGACAATCCTATCTGAAATTTCAATCTACTATTCCAGACAGTGACTAGGCCCTCAGCCGAGCTACACAGCCGATCTTCATTTATAACCCGCACATCTCTTTGAAACCCATCCAAAAATGAGAAGTATAATTCCCAGACACCCAAAAGTTTCATCTGCCTTTGGCCAGACCTGGAGGAAGAAAAAAGTTTTGCTTCTCCAAAACTAAAATCTGCTTTTCATTGCTTTTTGATATACCCCCCCCCACAAAAAAAAACTGATTAAGAAGCTATACCCCCCCCCCAAAAAAACCCCTAACTGATTAAGAAGCTATTTCTGCACTCTTATGCGGCTAGTTGTGTAGATGGCTGCTGGATTTGTAGAAACTATTAACTATTTGAACTCTGCAAAATTCAAAAGTGTTATTTTGAGGAAGTTTCCAAAAGCACTATTTGGAGCTATTTGGCCCTATTAAGAAAAATAACAAACAGCATGTTTTACAATTATAATTCCAGATCAAATGCAGCCAAAAGTCAAGGATTACCTGTACCATTAGATGCACCATTGGTGTATGACACCAGATAAAAGGTCTAAGATCGATAAAGGCATTTCTAATTAATGCTGGAAATGTAAAAAAACGACAACAAAAGGACATGTTGTTATGTTAAACACTGATCTTAACCATTGTGCCAGTCCTGCAATGTTAGTAAAGAAAAGTACACAAACATTACAGGTAATCCTCGACTTACAGCCACAAAGGAGCTCAAAATTTCTGTTGCTAAGTGGGACGGTTAAGTGGATTTTGCCCCATTTTACCACCTCTTGCCACAGTTGTTAAGTGAATCACTACAATGGTTAAGTTAGTAACACTGTACTTCAGAAGTACAACAGAAAAACACCAGCCTGATGTAGCTTTGAAACTGATCATAGGTTTCTATCCTGGAGAAATCATTGCCTCCCTGTCCCAAAGGTGCTTTTTCATGAGGCAACTGGACTTTCTTGTTTTTCATTGAAGACGTTTCACTTCTCATCCAAGAAGCTTCTTCAGCTCTGACTGGATGGTGGGGAATGGAAGGATTTATATTCCTTGCAGACAGCTAGTCATTTGCATTCTTTTAGAGAGTCATTGAGGCCATTGAAGAAGCTGAAGCTGAAAGAAGGTTATACAGTACTTCAGTAAGACCATGGTTGGAAATCATCCATGAAGTACTTTCAGGAAATGAAGGTAAAGGTTTCTGAATGGCCTTCATAGTGCTGAAAGTTACATATTGAAAATCTGTGGAGAGATGTCCGACGAGATTACAAATATTTCTGATGTAGAAGAATTCAACAATGAAAGGTGAGGGGAAATTCCAAAGAAAGAGTACAACGACTCTTAGCTGGCAACAATAAATATTGGGAAATTGTCATTTCTCCCAAAGGGTATCCTATCTCCTGACATATGCACTGTTTCCTATTTTGTATGTGTAAACAACTGCATATAAATAGTATGGATTCAAATCTGGAGAAATATATGTTTAACTTTATACCATATAGAGGTTGTGTCAGTTTTTTAGGGAATCACTTGACTTAGAGCAGGGGTCTTCAAACTTGGCAACTTTAAGACTTTAAGACTTGTGGACTTCAACTCCCAGAATTCCTCAGGCTCCTGAGGCTTGTTTTTCTTAGTAGAAGACTACACACCTCAGAATATAGAAAAACAGAGCTAGAAGGGAAGGTATTCTAGTCCAGCCTTCTCTTTGAGCAAGAAACCCTATACTATTTCATATAAATGGCTGTCCAATCTCTTTTTAAAAACCTCCATGATGGACCACAGACAACCTTCTGGAGGAAAGACGTTCCACTGATTGTGAGAACCAACCTCAGCCAACTGCTTTTATTCTTTTGGGGTTCTTCACTGAGTTTTTTCTTGAATTCTCCTTGCCTTATTTACTGATTAGGATCAAATTTTGCTACAGTGGCTATAGGATTTGAGAAGCCTCCCTATGATTCATAAACACTGTTGACTTCATTTGACTTGTGTTCATACTGAAAGTGAGATGATCAGAGAGAAAATATCAAATGTTGTGTACTGTGAGCTTAATATGAAGAACTGCATCCCTATTATTTTAGGAAAGTATGATCTGCTATGATTAGTGTATGTGAGTAGGGATAATGACTACTTTCCCTACACCGAAGTAAACCCATCAGCTGTTTCTGCCAGCCCTTCGCTTTTTTAAAATTGCAAAATGCTTTTGTTTGCTTGCTTTGCTGTTCCCTATCAATATCTTACAGGGATATTTTGCAGGGGCATTCAATGGATATTGCATGGAAAACTGGCATATGCTTTTTCATCCTGGGTTTGACGGATGAAGCAGAAAGTGAGTGGACGTGCTGTCATTAAGCTGAGGCAGGAGAAGAAGATGTGAACATTTCAAACAAGAAAAGAAATATTATGATTGCTCTGCTCAGCTATGCCTGTTTTAAATCTTTCCAGCATTGTTTTCCCCTTCTGTCTGCATGTGGGGAAACATTATGAGGTAGGATAACATTTGGAAGCAATGGGGGCAAAGGAGGGGAACAAACCTGTAAAGCCCAAGTGTGCATTTGCAGTTTATTTTCTTGCATGCTTATTTAAACAATTACCAATAGTTCTCAGTTAACAACCACCAGTTCAGCAAACATTTGAGTTTTTGACAGCACTGAACAAAGGGTAATTAAATCCATTCCTCAAAGATCCAGCCCTTGCAGTGCCCAATGGTCACAGGACCATGATCCATGCACTTAGCAATTGTCCTGGATTTCTGACCATTGCAATATCCCACAGTCCCATTATCATGATTTATAACTTTCCCTGCCAGTTTCTCAGCAAAGTCAGTGGGGATGCTAGTGGGAAGTCAGAAGTCATGGTCACATGAGGTCTTTGCTTAATGATCCCACAGCAATTTGGTTAACAATAGTAACATGGGGCTGCCAGAACTACTAAATGGTGTGGCTACCCGACGTTGCACTTTACCCCATATCACTTAATGAAGGAAATTCCGGTCCCAATTACCATTGTTAAGTGAGGACTACCTTATCTTTAGGCATTAAAACTCCATACTTGGGGGATACCATTCATTAACTACATGCATTGTCTTGTATTCATAGATCTGCAATATGTAGCCTGAAGATCCATGGATCTCCAAAATATTTCTCATACTGTAACACATAATATGATGGAATGGAGAAATGATTAGACCTATGACCAAACAGGGATGGAATCACATTTAATGTTTATGTTGGTCTGATCCACAATATTTAAGAGCATGTTCCTTTGGCCCAGAAAATGTTGGATAGGTCTCCAATATTGTCACCTGTATTTCTGGAAACTATTATGTAATGGAGATATGAATTGTAATTCTTTGGATATTATACCCTTTCAGCTAGATTTTATGGATCGCTCCCCTGAAACATGGTCAAACCTAATAGTAAAGACAAAAATAGGTCAACAAATCCTTGGAGGGGAATCCTATATAAAACTGTGTAAACCGTTGATTGATTGATTGATTAATATCTCTCCTTTTTTATTTTTATAAATAATTCATGACAGCAAACATGCATAATGCTCCTTCGTCCTCCTATTTCTCCCACAACAATAGTAGCTGGATTGCAGCAAGAACAATAAAGAATCTGATTGTTTCTTGAAGATTTACTAATTCATTTTAGCACCATCTTTCATAGGCCATGGTCCACTTAATCTTTCAGTTGCCTTAGTAATCTTTGTTGTATTAAATAACTTGTAAATAACCAAGATTTTTAATGGATCTGGGTAAAAAAAAGAAAGAAAGAAAGAAATATTTTGACCAAATGTGACACAACACTATCAAGATTTGGGTGCATGATCAGTTGGACCCACAAACTCCTGTCCATTCTTCCTATTTGTTCTTAATATAGGGTCAGTTAAATCAAATCAGAATCTACATGTTGTAGTTAAACATGTTAAATCAACCACACCAAGGTCTGCATTAAGTTCAAAACTTTTTAATGTCTTGTAAAGAAATGCATAAGTGCACGATGGTTCTTGCAGAACAATGTGAAAATGTGTTCGATAATTTATATTTCATGTAAAACATTTTCAGCGGCAAGCCAGAATGAGATTGCTATCAGATTTTTAAAATGTATGAACAAGTATACTGCATAAACAGATCTTAGGGACACCAGAGGGTGATTTGTCATTGCCTTGCCAGAATTTAAATGTGACATCCAAGAATCCTATATCTCAGAAATGCCAACGATCTGCATGTTTAGACATGCTTCCCTTATCTTAGAAATCCTCAGACTGACAAAAAGCTGTTGACTAGAATGCAATAGCTTGATGATCTCCCTCAATTTAAAATCAACATACACATTCACAAAGGACACGCTTTTAGATATGCATCGCTTAGCCAAACCCAAGTTATATTTGCAAGGTCAAGTGTTCTTAAAGCAAAGGCTAAGCAAGCCTTATTGTGCAGCTTAACCTGAAGTTAGTTGTGGGTCAAGGGAGTAGAGCGGAAAGATAAATCTGGGCGGTCCTAAAAATAACATGGAAAATATATGCACGACGGTGGTCAAGAAGCCTGTCAGTGTCTGACAGAGGAAAATCGTGATTTGTTCAGGTAAGGCTATGTGAGTAAAAGGGTTCTTTATACTATTTCAAAACCGGGTTTGGGAATTTGGTGAGTCAAACATGGTCCATGGTCAAAACCTAGATTGTGTTTAGGTTTTGGAGCCTGGAATCTGATTTCATAAAAACATAGCAATTTAGCAACAATGTTTTTATGGTCTATTCCACAGGTCGGCAACCTGCGGCTCTGGAGCCGCATGCGGCTCTTTCAGCTGTCTCCTGCGGCTCCAGTCCTCCTTTTCAGAGAGAGACAGACAGAGAGAGGCACTTGCGCTTCGCTTGCCTTCTCTCTCTCTCTCTCTTTCTCGCGGGGCTCCTGATTGACCCTGTGCCCGGGCGCCCCACACCCTGGGACAGGGGTAGGCAACCTTGGCTCTTTTATGAGACTCGTGGACTTCAACTCCCAGAATTCCTGAGCCAGCATGGCTCAGCTTGGAAATCTCTCCCTTTCCCCTCAGAATGGCTGGCTCAGGAATTCTGGGAGTTGAAGTCCACGAGTCATAAAAGAGCCAAGGTTGCCTACCCCTGCCCTGGGAGAAGCGCAGCCAGGAAGTCCCTTTCCCGTCCGAGGCGCACATGGCCAGGGAGCCGCGCAGGGCAGGCTCGTGATCCCCCCCTGGGAGCAGCCCGCCGGAGCCTCCGCTGAGCAGGCCAGCCCTCCCACAAGCTGCAGCCCTGAGAGAACGTAGCCCCTGTGATCCAGGTGCGCTGGAGTCCTGGCTGCCGGGAAGGTGATCGGCCCGCTCCTCTCCCATCGCCCAGAAGAGGTAAACAATTAGTCCCCAGTGCTGGGTTTTCTCCGCATGCAGGGCTTACATTGGTGGCAGAGACACAGCAAGGGAGAGAGAGAGAGAGAGAGAGAGAGAGAGAGAGAGAGAGAGAGAGGGAGAGAGGGAGAAAAGAGGAGAGAGAGGAGAGAGAGAGAGGGAGAGAGAGAGAGAGGAGAAAAAGAGAGAGAGGGGGGAGGAAAGAGAGAGAGAGAAAGAGAGACAGGGAGAGAGAGAGAGGAAAGAGAGAGAGAAAATATGAATATATGTTGTCTTTACTGGACTTTTAGTAAAGAACGTTTAATGAAATATTTTGATTTTTTTTTAATTAAGAGATGAGGTATGGGGATAATTATGCTGTATTTAAAGATGGTAGATAAGCTACTAAAATTGTTTTCACCTGTTGGGATGAAGGAGAAAGGTTTTTTCCCCCGTCTTTCTCCTGCATAAAAATTTGTTTTCTTTGTAGCAGTTCATTGATTTCATAAATGCAACACACTATAGTTTTTTTTATACATAGCATAAAGGTAAAAAAGGATATATGCAGTGTTATCTTCATTTTAGATATCAAAAGGGTTTTGCGGCTCCCAGTGTTTTCTTTTCTGTGAGAAATGGGTCCAAGTGGCCCTTTGAGGGTTTAAGGTTGCCGACCCCTGGTCTATTCTATAGCAGCATTGCTCAGCCTTGTCATGTTTAAGTCGTGGGGACTTTAACTCCCAGAATTTCCGCTTTACAGAGTGGAACCATCAAACTGTATAAAAACAGACAAAAACACAGAATTAAAAACAGAGTTTAAAACAAAGGTTAAAAAAAGGCAGAGGGAGCACCCTCGAGCCACCAAAAACTGCCATGGCTGCATATCATCCAGTTGCTACAGACATCCTACTACCAAGTGGGTGTTGGTGAACTCCTGGGTGCTTCAGCCCTCGGTCTCGGCACCATTGGGAGCTCAACCAAAACACTCCATTCCCATTCAACTGCACCACCTTAACCAGCCTCTCCCACCCACTAGTGCTGTTCTCTTCCTGACTCTCAATCAGGTAGGAAGTTGTCTTGTTAAACACACACCACCAACACACCCAATATCCATTCACAGGCCAACCCCATCGCAGGCTCTCAGGGGAAGAAGGCCATCTCTGCCACAGTTGGTCTCAGGGCAAAGCTGCTTCTATGTGGGGTTCCCACTTAACCAGGGCCCTGGCCATTGTCCTCAGTTGCACAGGTATTTATCCTGCTGCCCCACCAACTCGAGATACCACTTGCTCATGTCCCAAGCTCTCATTTGCTCAGGTCACAAAATTGCTGCGGTCCTCAAGCTCCCCAACATCATTCCTACTGCCATTGTGCCACTCACCATTGCTGCTGGCTTTTGCAGCTCACTTGCTGCCTTTGCCTCCAAAACAAGGCCACCTGCATATTGGCTGGGGAATTCTGGGACTTGAAGTTCACAGGTTTTCAAGTTGCCAAGATCGTTCAATCCTACTCTAGCCACTTGCCTGTACCTTTGCCCAATCGAGTTGATTCACCTGCTCACAAAGAGTATCCCTGAAGGATCTGTTGAATTTTCTCACCTTTGCCCTTTTCCCATCTCTTCCTCAGTAGAATGTAACATGCTAAACATCCTGTAATATTCCCAGTCATTAATGAAATATATATAATCACATGCCATAACATCTTCTTAAAAGAAATTTTAAAAAAACCTAGCTCTGCCTCAGCTGCTTTGTGACTTTGTTATGCCTACTACAGCCTTTGTCAGTCCTCCAGCATTATGTAGCAGAAGTCCTCTGACTATACTTCAAATAAAAGACTGTCCTCTTGAGAATAGGGCATTCTATTTCTGAGCATTTTGCAAAAGCAGAATTCATTATCTGCCTTGGCAAGGTAGATTTGGATTTGTTCTTGCTACTGAGGGAATGCTCCCTTGTATATCATTTAAAATGGGCAGATGGAGGAAACATATAAGCAATCCTGCTTCCTTTGCCTACTCTAGTCATATCCTGCAAAACTCTCAAGTCTTTAATATAATAAGAACAGACAACCCAGACATTTGGACTCTTTGCAAGCAAATAGAATCTAAGAAAGATCAATGCAACAGGATGTATTTAGTTATAGGCCAAATATTTGAGTTTACCAGCAATTGCTAGCTGGATAATTATTTCTGCTTCAATTGCAACTTTTAGCTCTTTGTTTCAATCACTTTCAGTTAATGTACATTGGCCAGGAATAAAGACAGCAAAAGTTATCGTGGACTCTCTGAAAAGCTCAGGCACTATGTGGCAAGGGCTGATTTTTTTCTTTAATCAAAGTGTGATGTTTTTGGCCGGTCTTATTCTTACTTTATAAGTTTGCCCTCTAATCTCTGAGCTTTTTCTCTCAAACTCTTTGCAGGCTTTCATAATATGGAGATCAGCTGCTTGAGTATCCTTTCTAAATATTCTTCAGACGGGTTTAAATGTTCTGGCTGGATGTGGGGTAGATGATCACTCTTTAATCTTGCATTTTCTCTTCTCAGAAGCAACATGGAAGTCACTGCTCTTTCACATGATCCTATGAGCCCAAAGTGAAATAGAATCTAATACTGAGACTGCCCCCAACCCCAATTTCTTTTAAAAGGTCACTCATTTCCAAAAGGCATGATAAAAAGAAATGCCCCTAACTATGGGGTAAGAAGCTAAAAAAAAGAAAGGTGAAATTCTATTTTTACAAGTACTAGAATAATAGCCTAATAGGGATTATTCTCAGTACACATTTTAGCCTGGACTTTTTAAAAAGATCACTGTATCCAAATTCTTGTTTTGTGATAAAAACAAACACACGTGCACACATACTGTACAGACACCCATATCAATTTCTGTCATCTGTCAGCAGGTGGCACTCATACATCTCAAATGCATTTAGGGCACTGGACAAACCATTTGTTCCTCTTTTAGTTCTTTCTCTCTCCCCCCCCCCCTTTCATGTGAAATCTTAGCCACAGGCCTTAACTTAATACATGGCTATGCTCTCCCCTTAAATACATTTTACCAGATAGATTTCTTTATGGATCTAACTTTGTGGTCCATAAAGCAGAACATCTCACAGGGTGACCACAATTCTGCTAGTAATGTAGGGGGATTTATGCAGCACAATTCTGTTATTAGCCAAAGTGCAATTTATTCAGGTACCATTTAGTAGGTGCAATTCCGCACATATCTCAAACTCCTTCAATACAGAAGGTAAATTGGATTGATTATGTGCCATCAAATCAGTCCCACTACATAAAGAGAACCAATTTGGTCTAGTGGTGAAGTTACCAGGCTAGAAACCAGGAGACGGTGAGTTCTAGCGCCATTTTGGGCGTGAAAGTCAGATGGGTGGCTTTGAGCCAGTCAAACTCAGTCCAACCCACCTCACAGGATTGTTGTAGGGAAAACAGGAGGAAGGAGTATTAGGTATGTTCACCACCTTGACTTATTTATAAGAATAATAAAGGTCAAAAATAAAAACAAACAAACAAACAGACAGACAAACAAACTACATAAATAGGTTTTATCCAGGAAGATGTGTCCCAATTCTAATCTTTTAGGTCTTCCACTGGTGTACCTATATCACTCCTGTACGTGAGCCCTCTGGTATTCCTCTTTTTCTCTTTCCTTCTTTCCTACCTTTGGAGTAAATACTTATATTTATCTACTGATGAACATATTAAATGGGTACATTTATAAAAATCCATTGTGCATCCAGGCAATATTAAATGTTTAATGTTTAAAGAGGTCTGGATTTGACAGTTCAATTTCAGCCAGCTTGTGAAATACAAGCATTTGTGTACAGTATACTTAAAAAGAGCAAAATAGCCTCTCTTCCTAATTCTTCCATGTATCCTGTCTTGTTTCCATGAACTGGCAATTGACTTTTATTGAAACTTTAGCAACAGGGCAGTGTTTTCTTCATGGTACACACAATTATGTCTTCTAGCATCTCACTGCTGTTCCCTATTTCCCAGCATCTGTTGCTTCATTCTTCCTGGCTGCAAACAGAGATATAATTAGGGATGAGTAATTTCTTTTGTTCCGTTCAGCTCCTCAATTGTCCCACTGTGGATTGGTTCCATGTGCCCCTGCTCTAGACTGCCAGTTTAATTCTGAATGTGATACGGATCCCCTTGCTCATCCTGAACGCAAAGAATATGATTAGGGCTGTGTTCTGTTCTTGCAAAGAAGACATCGAGACGAGGCTGGTTCACAACAAAGATCTCTTTATTGAAACACAATCACAGAACAGAAGCAAGAACACAATGGCCACTGGCCTTTTATATCCCCTTGCAAGGGGATGCACATCCAATCATTGCAGGCCGTTCTCCCGCCTCATGCATGCGCGCTAGGCTGGAGACAGCCTGTCTGGGTCCCGGGCAGACACGTGGTCTGTCCGGGTCTCTGCAGCCCTCCTGCAGCCTTCCTGAGCCTTGCTGAATGACTCAGCAAGGCCCAGGACATAACACCCCTCCCCCCTTGGATTAAACAATAATGAAACATATTGTTTAACACTTTATACACAAACAACATCATAGCAGGCCGGTTGACACATTATTCATTCAACCTTTACTCTTGCAACCCATTACCTGCAACTCCCTGTTATACACACGTACCTTCACACTTTGACAATATTAACATTGCAGCACTGCAAGTGTTTTTCTCAGATGGTGAGGACTAATAAACCTCCTGTATAGTAAACAGGGACCTTACATATTCCTTTAATTGCTTAGGAGGACCCTTAACCCGCTCTGATCTCCATGGAGCCAGATTAGGTGTAGGTGTGGTTGTAGGTGTAGAGGTAGGTGTTGAATTACAAATAGGTGCCTGGAGTGCCTGCTTCTGGTTTGCACAAAACAAACCAGGACTTTGTCGCCCAGAAGACTCAGGGGTTTCCCCTGACTGCTGACTGGCTGGATCCACCAAACCCAAACCAGAGTTCCTTGGTAGGGTTGAGTTTCCCGAGTCCATTGATGGGGTGGAGTTCCCCCAAATTCCATTGTACTCCTCTTGGGCGCACTGTCCCTCGAGTCCAAGACCAGCAGCAGGAGTAGCCTGAGTAGCCGATTTACGGCCATTTGCCCCTCGCCAGGGACCTCTGCCAGAGTCAGGAGCCGCCTCCATGGCAAGACCCCCATCTGGAACATGTAGAGGATCATTTGGATAAGCGCTCTCGTGGAGAGACTGCGGTCCACAATCATAATTGGGGTCCCCCTCCCCTCCGAGAGCAGAGCCAGGAGTGGACACATGGCCAGGAAGCCTCCAGCGCAATTGGTCTACGTGGCATCTAAGCACACGGCCATCCTCCAAGGCCACTTCGTAGGACAGTGGCCCAGAGACCTTGCATACCACAGCAGTGACCCAGAGATGTCCATGCCCATAGTTTCTGGCCCATACCGGATCACCCACTTGGAGTCTCCTAGGTGCCCGCGGCTGTGACACCTGTGAAGCCACCCGGTCTGGGTGCAACCTGTCCAGTTTCGTGATGAGTCTGCGACCCCAGCGTAGTTCAGCTGGGCTCTTTCCTATAGCTGTGCAAAGTGTGGTGCGGTGTGCAAGGAGAAAATCAGCTAACCTGTGATGCCAGGGTCCTTGAGTGATTCTCTTTAATGCCTCCTTGGTGGTATGCACCATGTGTTCAGCCTGACCATTGGTGGCAGGGTGAAAAGGAGCAGACGTAGCATGCCGGATCATGTTGGCTTGAAGAAAAGTCTGAAACTCAGAAGAGGTAAATTGGGGACCATTGTCTGAGACAAGGATATCAGGAAGACCATGGGAAGCGAAAATTCCTCTTAGCACCTGGATGGTCCTGGCAGTAGTAGTGGAGGATACAGGAACGACCTCTAGCCACTTAGAATGGCTATCCACGAGGAGAAGGAAGAATTGCCCCTGAAAGGGCCCAGCATAGTCAATGTGTACACATGACCATGGAGTGAGTGTCTCCTCCCACCTATGTACAGGGGCCTGGGGCATCTCAGGCCGTGACTGTTGGCACACTTGGCACCCCTGAACCTGGACCTCGATGTCCTTATCGAGTCCAGGCCACCAAAGATGGCTACACGCAAGCGCCTTCATCCTCACAATTCCAGGATGTCCCTCATGCAGAGAGTGCAATACTCTAGTCCTCAATGAGGCCGGGATGACTACCCTGCTACCCCACAGGATACACCCTTTGAAAGTGGAAAGCTCATGTTTCCTACACCAAAAGCTTTGGAATTCTGTACCAGGACACGTGTCAGGCCATCCTGACAACACCCATGTCAGCACGCGTGTAAGCGTGTGATCAGTGGCAGTTTCAGCAGCCACGTCCCTAGCATTGAGGGGAGATTCAGGCAATTCCTGAATGGAAAGAATATGTACAGCAGGAGCAGGGTCTGCCTCTATTTGCTTCAGAGATAACCTACTAAGGCCATCAGCGTGGCCCATCTCTGTCCCTGGTTTGTGAACCAGGGTGTAGTCATAAGCTGACAAGAAGACTGACCATCTCAGCATTCTGGGGGAAATGATATGTGGGGTTTGTTTGTTTGTTGTAAACAAACCCAGCAAGGGCTTGTGGTCAGTGTAGACCGTGAAATGGCGGCCATACAAGAAATCATGAAATTTCTTGATGCCTGATACTATTGCCAAGGCTTCTCTGTCAATCTGCGCATAATTACGCTCTGCAGATGAGAGAGTTCTGGAGTAATAGGCCACAGGGACCTGAGTCCCATCAGCCTTGAGATGACTCAACACTGCTCCTACCCCATAAGGGGATGCATCACATGTGATGCACACAGGCAATTGCTCATTGAAATGCGCCAGTACCGCATTTGAAGAGAGCAAGGCTTTGACTTCTTTGAAAACCCTTTCATGGATGTTCGTCCATTTCCATGGAGTCTGCTTGTCCAAGAGCCATTGTAACGGCTCAGCCACTGCAGCCTTGTGGGGGAGAAATGAATGATAAAAATTTAGCAGGCCCAGAAAAGCCTGCTTTTGACTGGGGGCTTTTGACTGGGGGCTTGGGGCTAGTTGAATGGCCTGAAATTTAGACTCTGCAGGGTGGATGCCATCAGCATCAATACGAAAACCTAGAAATTCGGTGGATGTTACACCAATCTTACATTTGTCTTGCTGTAACCTCAGCCCAGCTTGGCGGAAATGCAGCAAGACAGCTCTCAGCCTTTCAGCCAAGTTCCCAGATGACTCTCCTGCAATGAGGACGTCATCGAAATAGGGGCAGACCCCAGGAATACCGCGGAGCGTTCGCTCCATCACCCCTTGGAAAATGCCAGGGGCTACATTGACCCCAAACTGCAGCCTTTTTACCTTAAAAGCCCCTCTGTGAGTAGCTATAGTTTGGGCCTCAGCTGTTGCCTCATCAACAGGTAACTGTTGGTAGGCCTGAGCTAAATCAAGCTTAGCAAATACTTTTCCCCCTTTCAGTGAGGCCAGAATGTGGCTCACCACAGGCACTGGATATGCATGCTGCTGCAAGGCCTTGTTTAGTATGCATTTATAGTCCGCACAAATTCGGACTTCACCATTGGCTTTCAATGGTGTCACTATGGGGGTTTCCCATGGACTAGAATCCACAGGTTCTAGAATGCCTTGTTGGAGCAGTTTGTCCAACTTAGCATCTATTTTACTTTTGAGGGCAAAAGGCACCCTCCTTGGTTTAACCCTGATAGGTGTGATGGCTGGATCTAACTTTAAAGCAATAGGAGGCCCCTTGTATGAGCCAAGCTCTGGGCTGAACACATCAGCAAACTCCTTGCAGACTCCTGCAAGGCTGGCAGTTTGTAGATGGTTAAGCCCAGTCACTTGGATCCCAAGTGCCTCGAACCAATCGAGTCCGATAAGACTCATGCGATCACCCCCAACTACCACCACATTAACAACCCATCAAATTCCTTACGCTGTACTCTAAGCATGGCCTCCCCCTTCACACTGACTCGGGAATTCTGAAAGTCAGTGAGGATGAGATTGGAGGGCCTGAGTTTGACTTGTGAGCCAGTCCTGGAACAAACCTTCTTAAAAGTGTCAGCAGAAATAATACAAAGAGCGGACCCTGTGTCCAGCTCCATGGCCAGGGGAACTTCCTGCAACTTTACATCAATGTGAAATTTTTTCTTAAGGGGCCGATGAACCCCAGTTTTGAATACCCCCCTACGGGACGTGCAGAAACCCACCCTGTGTTGGCTGGGGACCTTGGTACCTTTCAGAGGCAACTCTTCGGGGGACCTGTTTTTCTGGCGACCCAAGCAGGCTGATGCGATGTGGCCTTGCCTGCCACATGCCCGGCAAACAGCAGAATGAAAACGGCAGTCAGCCCTCCTGTAGCGACCCCCACAGCTGAAACACCGAAGGGATGCAGGCGTCTTTCCTCTGCATTCTTGCAGTCTTCTCTCCGCCGACTGTTGAAGTCTGTCCACCTCTTCTTCCTCGGATTCTTCTTCGGATGCCTCTTGCACGACTTCCTGATGGACGGGAACTGCTGCTGGAGGGTTCTTGGTTGACCGCAAGGCCTTCACCGTGCCGCTGGCTGCTTCTTCAGCTGCAACTTCTCTCAGGGCATCTTGGAAGGACACATTAGCTCTAGCAAATAACTTTTGTTGCATCTCACGGCTTCGCAATCCGCAAACTAGCCGGTCTCAGAGCCTCTCTTCCAAGTCTTGGAACACACGTGGCCTAGCAGCCTGCCTCAGAGCCGCGACGAAGTTCGCAGCTGATTCTCCCGGCCGCTCATCCCGCTGCTCAAATTGGTGCCTCCAAGTTATTACAGAAAGCTTGGGCTCAAAATGCTTGCGCAGCATTTTCTTCAAATCTGGATAGGCGATCGACTCCAGTGGTGCTGGGGCTACAAGGTCTCAGCAATGTCAAAAGTCTCTTGCCCACAGACACACAGCAAGGTAGCAGCTTACAATTCATCTTCTTGGATCTTGTTCACCCTGAAGTAATTCTCAACGTGAGCTGCGTAAGAGCTCCAACGTTCTGGGTGCGAAGTATTGAACTCGACAAGACGGCCCAGCTTGGACATCGTTGTGACCGATAGCCTTTTCGACGTCTCTCGCCACAAGGAAGGAGAAGGGGTCCCACGAAGCCAAGCCCACCTCCAGCGTCTTTGTACTGGCAGGCAGTTGCTTCTCCTGGACGCCGCGCTTCTCTTCGCTTCAGGTGAGTTGGCCCTAGCTTCTTTTCCTTTGGCTTCTCTTGCGGCGAATCCCATCCTCGTCGCCAATGTTCTGTTCTTGCAAAGAAGACATCGAGACGAGGCTGGTTCATAACAAAGATCTCTTTATTGAAACACAATCACAGAACAGAAGCAAGAACACAATGGCCACTGGCCTTTTATATCCCCTTGCAAGGGGATGCATATCCAATCATTGCAGGCTGTTCTCCTGCCTCGCGTATGTGTGCAAGGCCGGAGATAGCCTGTCTGGGTCCCGGGCAGACACATGGTCTGTCCGGGTCTCTGCAGCCCTCCTGCAGCCTTCCTGAGCCTTGCTGAATGACTCAGCAAGGCCCAGGACATAACAGGCTGGGCAAAGGACTTCATTTGATCTTTGCTTGGAAATCAAATGATTTTGACATGTTGGGTTGGAAGAGAATGACCTATTGAGTTCTCTGGTTGAAAGAAGGCTTACACTCAAGTGTCTCTAACCTAACTTCTTATCCACTAAACTATACCAGAATGGATTTATGAGAGATTTGAAATTGACTGTCTCATTTACTCCTCTCTGTGGTCTCCTAACTTTGAAATTCTACCTACCTGAGATTCACCTGGAACCTACATTCATTTGGCCAGAGATGAGGAAATTGTTATTCCATTACCTCTTAGCTGCTCAAACACTATATATGGCATTTAATCATGTGTATTGGTTAATAGCAGGGTGCTGTTGTGTTTTTATTACAGCTGGTCCTCAACAGTTGCAACAGTTCATTTAGTGACTGTTCAAAGTTACAAGGGCACTGCAAAAAAGTGACTTATGACTGTTTTTCACACTTAACAACTGTTGTAGCATTCCCCCATGGTCATGTGAGCAAAATTCAAATGCTTGGCAACTGATACATATTTACGATGGTTGCAGTGTCCTGGGGTCATGTGATCATCTTTTGTGGCCTTGTGACCTTGTGACAAGCAAAGCCACTTGACAACTGTGGCAAGAAAGATTGTAAAATGGGGCAAAATGCACTTAACAACTGTCTCACGTAGCAACAGAAAATTTAGGGTCAGACTTCCGGTTCCGGTCGCAGCGCCCGCGGACGTGCAGAGAACTCGTTCTCTTGGCCGTCCGGTTTCCCCCCGCCGGTAGACCCTGGATAGGGTCGAAAGTCGCCCTGTAGGGGCGACCACCGTAGAGGAGGGCACTCGTTGATTGCGGAGGGAGCGGCAGCTCCCTCTGCGGTCCGAGAAAACCACCTTTGGGCCGACGGGGAAAAGATCGGCCAGTAACATGGCCGATCACTCAGCTGCTCCAGCCGAAAGTCACAGCAACATCTAAGCGATAAGAACCACCGTGGAAGATCCGGGTGAGACCTTTCCTTCCCTCTTGTTAATTTACCTTTTTCCCTGCTAACAGCTTTAAAAACTATTTCCCTATTTTGAGAAAGCAGCGTTTGATTATTGGGGAAAACGGGCTTTGGAAAAACAATTATTGTTTTTATTACTATTTTATTTTGTCTACATAAGCAGTTGGAACTCGAGCATCCGGGTTATTGTGACTTTCTCTTTTGGCTTGTTTATCTTCAGTTTAGGTGAAAATCCTTAGGGAGGGGGTGGAATGTTCTTTTTTTCTCCCCCCCCTCCTGAACAGTACTGCCTAAAAAACTTTTTGCTCTCTGGGCGGACTTATGTAGATTCTTTTGGATACAATGCATCCTGGGACTTGGCATGAAGCCCAGAAACTTTGATACAATGTAACTTGCTCCATTTGAACTCCCACTTCCTGATTTTGGCGTGATGCCCAGACTGGATTACAATATAACAACTGACTGCCAGTTTTTATTTCTGTGCTGGACTTGACTATTGTTTTTTTTTTTTCTCTATCTTTCTTTGGAAATATATCTCTGTCTGCATTTTATATTTTATAACGCTGCAATCTATTTTTTAAGCTGAACTTTTTTTTAAAAAAAGAAGAAGATGGAATCCTACTCACAGATTAATTATGGACTTATATTAGAAAAAATCTTGGAAGCGAGACTGGAACTTAAAGAACATTTTAGATCGCTTAGTTTCAAGGAGGACTCAGAATTAAAAATTGAAGCTCAACCTTTGATTGACTATGATACACAATCAGATCTACAACTTAATGAGATGGATGGAATACATTTACAATCTATTGAATCTACTGAATTTATTGAAGAGGAAGAGGACACATCCTACATGATGGATTTCTTTGATGATCAAAGGCAGAACTCAACTAAAACATTTACAACTTTAAAAGCAACAGGATTGGACTTCCAAATACGAGGCACAAAAAACGTTGACAACATGACAGTACAGACAACACTGGATAAAAGAGAAAAAGAATATGATTGGACTCAATGGTGGGAAAAGGCCTTTAGCCAGTTACTAAGATGGGAGGATTTAGAGGCCCTGTTGTGGAAACCTACCTGGCACAAAAAGAAAGCTAGAATTAGATTTAAAAATAAGAGTTAAAATTTTATTTGATGGGTAAAAAGGGCTTCTGGACGTTGATTGAACTAATATTTTTGAGATCTTTAAGGTTACTTTGGTATGAGTCAACACTAGATTTAAATTATGGATTTGATTATGATTTGGAATGGCAATAAGAAAAATTGGAAAATTTATAATTAAAGGAGTTAGATTGAGATTGAGACTGGTGAAATATTATTGATATTTTTATTTATAAGAATTGAATGGTAATTAGTGAGGTATTAAATGGATTAAACTGAAACAATTGAGGAATCTTTTAGGGACGTGGACTGATCTATGAAAATATTGGATAGAATATATGAAATAGAATTTAGTTGAGAAATATTAAGATATAATAGTTATATTACTTGTTTATGATAGAAATAATTATTGTACTATTATTATTATTATAATGTTATTATATTACTATGTCTAATGCAATAGTTTTAAAATATATAAATTCATGTTTATTTACATAATATGTATGTGAAATAGAATAAGAGATATAATTTGATTGAGAAGCATAAATTGAAATTGGAATAATAGATAGAGGTGAGAAACAATTTATATTTTAGGAATGCTCGAATTGTATACCATAAGAGGGAACTTTTAAAGTACTAGTTTAAATTGTATATGTATGACTGTATTTTTTGTTGTGTTCTATGGAGTGCCCTATCTCCACGATGTGTTGCAAGCACTTGGCTGTAAAACAAACAAAAACTAATAAAACTTGTTATGGAGAAAATTTAGGGTCAGTTGTGGTTGTAAGATGTGGACTTCCTGTATTATGTAATTAAAAGTTCCCATGGAAACTTTATATTCGAAGAATTGCCACATATCAGTGGAAGGAAGGAGGATATATATAGTTTGCATTCGTTTTCAATCCCTTGTATTCCTTTTCATCTTTCCTGCCCTCACCTTTTAGTATGAACCGGATTGGAAAAATGTTCACTGCATCAAAAAAATATTTTTATACAGATAGTCCTCGACTTACAGTCACAATTGGACCACAATTTCTGTTGTTAAACAAAACAGTTGCTAAGGGAGTCATGCCTAATATTATGATCTTTTTTTTGGCCACTGATGATAAGTGAATCACTGCAGTTGTTAAGTGAATCACACACTCGTTAAGCAGATCTAGCTTCCCCCAGGGCCATTGCATGTCAGAAGCCAGCTGGGAAGGTTGCAAATGGTAAAAAACAAACAAACCATGACCCCAGGATGCTGCTGCAACATATGCCAAGTGTCTGAATTTTAATCAAGTGACCATGAGAATATGGTGACAGTTGTAAGTGTGAGGACCAATTATCCCTCACTTTTTCCAGTGCCTTTGAATAGTCTAAATGAATGACTGTAAGTTGAATGTATATTAAACTATGGCTTCCTGTATCAATCAACCAAAAAATATAGCATATAATGATGCTCCAGGTATAGAATAGACAGGCGCACCCATGCCTACTTTGTTCCACTTTGGTCCCTTTAAATCTTGCCCATCATTTAAAAAGCTTCATCATTTCAGAATTTCCTTTAAGCCTCTTCTGTTTGCTTGTTCTGTTTTAGAACTGAGCATCCTGCTTATTTGTTCCTTATTATCAAGTCATATATGCTGTGTTCTATATTCTAATTTTCTGTTTCCGATTAGTATTCTGACTGCATTGTCCAGAACAGCCTCCATTCCCGTCCTTCATGAACTTTGAAAGAGTGAGATAAATCACTGTCACAGAGGAAATTTTTGTCCTTTGCTGAATTCCTTAGTCCAGGCAAGGAAGTGAAGGAATTGGAGCAATCCAGACAGACATACCGTATCATAATCTATCTCCTTCCATAACTATTAAAAAACTTAGTGGGGCAGATGACTAGGAGACAGGAGTCTATCTCCTACTGGTATCCAAGCTGTCATCACAATATGGGCCGTGTTTACATGAATATTGTTTCAATTTAACAAATGGCACCACTTTACATCCTTAACAGGAGCAGTGCTGTCAGTGGAGGTGAGTGGCCACCTGTATCAGATAAACGAGTGCCATAGAAAGAGAAAGGAAGATAGGTTGGAATTGAAAGGCAGCTGCTGGACCCCCATGGTTTCTGGATGGACCAGCACTTTGCAAGTTCCAATTATGGCTGGCTCCTGAAGCTAACACTAAAACAAGGCTGTAAACCCAGGCATGCTGATTTGAATGTTAATTGGTCAGATCAATAGGATTTCAAAGAGAGGGGAAAGCTAGCACAGGGCTCCTACGGTGCAAATAAAAAAAAAAAAATCAAAGACACTATTTTTTTTTCCTCCTTCAGAAATGTAAGGCCTACATTTCCCCCCTTGTGATCTGTGGTTTTGCCTTTTCACTAGTTTTTTCCTGTACTTTTCATTCTTGTTAAATGGGTGAATAATTAGTATAGTTATCCCTCAGATTCCAAATGAACAAATTATTGAAATTAATAGCTGGGTTTTACACACATCAGATGTACTGCTAATAGACTCTCCTTTCTATGCACAGGCCCAACAGTAGCTGGGGAAAAATCAGCTGTCCTGTGGTCCAGGAGCCAGGCTTTAGTACAGCAAAGAATCTTTTGTATTGAATCAGCAGTTTCTACCAAGTGGAAATGTTGTATTTTTTCCCCCTCCAGCAGTACCTATTTAATAGGTAGAGTAACCAATTTTTTTCAGTTGGTGAATGGGCACAGGAGCTACAGTATATAAATTATTACATTTCCCCCCCTACCGGGAGACACTGTACCTTTTAATAGTTTTCTGGCAATTAGTGAAGCCCAAGACAGGTTTTTTCCCCCCTGTCCCAACCCTGAAGATTTCAAGAAAAGCTTTACCTGATGTATTTCTCCTGTAGCTTTCAAAGGCATAGAAGCTTTGCCAAGAAAGGAAAAACTCAACCACAAGAATTGGTGCCCCCCATGTTAAATTAAATTTCATCATCTGGCAATTATAACAAGATTAGGAAGTTCTGAACATGCCATTATTAAGTGATTTAGATAGCGTGGAATTATATGAAAATGTATGATATAAGCGCAAAATGGAAATTCTGATTTGTAAAGGCAAGAGTTGTAATGTTATTTTTCCTGCTCTGTGTAGTAAAAATTCTAAGGCATTTCTCACTATTTAATTATAGTGATGTACATTTCCTGCCTCCTAAATACTAAATTCTATTATGAATTGAATGCTATGTCCTGATGGTATTGTTCTCTGACTCCAGACTATGAACCATTTGTATGGCTGGCTCAGGAATTCTGGGAGTTGAAGTTCAGAAGTCATAAAGGGCCATAGTTGTCCTGCTCTGGACCATCTACTCCAGGGGTCTTCAAACTTGGCCCTTTTATGACTTGTGGACTTCAACTTCCAGAATTCCTCAGCCAGAGTGCCTGGCTGAGGAATTCTGAAAGTTGAAGTCCACAAGTCATAAAAGGGCCAAGTTTGAAGACCCCCTGATCTACTCCATTTGAAGGGGGGGGAAAATAGACACTTTCTTTTATTCTGCTGCTTTACTCTGTTTACTGGTGACTGCAGGTACAGCACTAATATATTGGTAAAATAGATTATCTCTGGGTTGTGTTATATTTTGTAGATGGAAAATCTTCTTTCCAGTCACATAGATTTTTGTCTCTCTGTATTGGGGATGCATTCTTCCAATCCAAAGTTGTCCACCATTTAAATATTGAGGTGCATTTTAGGCAAGGGCTAACTATGTATTCTTTGTTATCTTATGTTCCGTTTGTGGAAACTATTTCAATTCAAAGAACAGAGTTTTGGGTGGATATATATGAGATACTGAATTCCACGGTGTAACAGGTGAATACAGCTTCTCTCAAATGCATATATATTTAAATATATGTTTACATCCATTTGAGTGCAATAAAGGTGAAGTTTATTTTGAAGATCGGGAATGGGGAGAATTATGTTTTCTTTCATAGTTTTAGCCAACTACATTACAAAGAACATCCATTAAAAATGGAGGATGTACAATTGTAAAATAAATATTGCTGAAACTGGTGGAAGATAATCCTGATGCAGTATTCTGGGACGGAGGTGAAGGCTTGCAGGCAACTATCCTTGGTTCAAAAATAGTGATATTATGAGTGTGTTTTTATTTTTACCTGTGAAACACTGGAAGGTAGATACAGATTGGATAACCTTTGAAATTCAAGGCTACTAACTGAGCCAAAACTATTGAAAATGTTTCCGTATCTCATTTCCTCCTCAATATTTCATTATACCTCTATGAAAAAAAGAGGACAAAAAAATTCTTAGAAAAATTGAAATAAAAAGTTTGAGCTAAGCTCTTTTCGTCTTCTTAAAGTGATCTTTGTCAGTGTGGCAGGCTTAAAATCTCACATGTTTATTGCCATGCAGTAAAAGAAAGTTTTGGTATCAGGAGAAGCAAAACAGCAATCTGAAAATCAAAAGAAACCTCCCTTACTTCATTTTTTATTTAAAGCAAAAACTGAAGCATGCATCTGATCTATCTCAGGATATATATTTTTTTTAAAAAATTGGACTATTAAACTTCAGCAGAACCATATATTGACCTACCATCCACTCCCTATTTTGTTGTGTTAATCTTGGTTGTCTTCAAATTAAGCAGTGCTGTGCTTAAAATCAAATGTAGCAATGATTGCTCTTACTAATCTCATATGGGGAGACATGAGGTAGTGGGTGAGTGGAGACAAGAATAGATTTCATATAACATTTGTTCAAGACTTATCTACATGGAATTATTGGTTAAGATTAACTCAAGGTGTACCTTGTGAGACTGTGTGAGTTAAATTGGATTAAGAGGCATATATTCGTGATTTTTATTAAAAGTGATTAGTCTAACTTCAATGAAAGAAAGTTAAGATAAAGCTGGGTCAAACAGTAATTAATCCAAATGAAGGTGACTTAGGAAATACCAAACATCAGATATAGTGATGTGTTGCCTTTTTTGTGTGTGCTAAAATATACAGTAAATGTCAATGTGGTGTGAACACTGGAAAAGGGATGGATTAGGGCAGCCTATAAGACGTGGAAGTAGGAAAGTATGTAAATAAAAGATATGTTACATCGAGTCTGCTTATGAGAAATTTAACTACTAAACAGAAAGGAATCTTCCCAGTTTTGAGATTCTGAAAAAAGCAGAAGCAAAATATTAAACAAAAGTTGGTGATACTATGAAGCTGTTACATTTGAAGAAGGTTGTGTGCCTTTTTATAATGCAAAGAAAATGGGAAAGGGAAGGAGAGACAGAGAGGGAGAGGAAGAGGGAGAGGGGGAGAGAGATGGATCTCAGAAGAAGATACTGCTATAGGCATCAGGCTAGAAAGCAAGAGACCCTAAATTCTAATCCTGCCTTAGCCATGAAAGCCAACCATGCTGTCCCGCTCTCTCTCACACAGACATAACTGTGGTTTAGTAGGTTTATTAATATTCTCCAGTAAATCCCTTCACCAAAAACCCAGAACTGTCCCAATTAAGCCCAGCCACAAGCAGACCAATGCCAGTCCATAGAGCAATGGCCAATGAGTCCACAAGGTACTTGAAAGTTTCCAGATCAAAATAAACCCACCAGGCAAAATTAAATCCACAATATAAGAGGGTTCACGAGGCAAGAAAAGTCCAGCATTCACATGATCCAAGTCAAGGCATGGTGTCAATCCAAAGCAAGGCAAGGCAAGAATCACAACAGCTAGGAAATGAACACATTATTCCCAGCATCACTTCACTCTCTCTGCTGTACTAAACAGCCAGCTTCTGATGCAGCCCATCAAGAAGGGCGAGGCTTATTTAATATTACATGTATTGACAGCTGCAAGAATTGCATTTGCCCAATTTTGGAAAAATGAAAATCTACCACCTGACCAGATTATAATCAACAAAATTTTAGCGACTTGAGCCTGTTTAACGCCCCTAGTTTGGGGCTGCAAGGCAAAAGCGATCATAAATAAAAAAGTAAATAGCAGTTAAAAATATCAAGGTGCTTTAAAAAAACACCTCTCTATATATTCCCTTGGCTCGGCTGACAAAGAGGAGAGGAGAGCTGGTGGCCTGGTGGTTAATGTAACTGTCTAACATGCAGGCTGCCTAGGTTCGAATCCCATAAAGGGTGTGGCTAGCTGATGAGGGCAGAATGAGCCCAAAATAGCTATTCTAGTCTCCCACTTAATTCTTTAACTCTTTGTCAGCAAAAGAAATTTGAATATATATATATATATAATCTGGCTGGCCTTTTCTGCTCCTGCCTTTTCTCTGCCCTACATATATAATCTGGCTGGCCTTTTCTGCTCCTGCCTTTTCTCTGCCCTACGTGATCTTGGATCAGATGCAGCAGGCAGTTCCTCTTTCTCATCACTGACTGGCTCCAGCTGCATGCTTTCTCCACCTGAAGCCTCTGGACTGTCCTGCTGCAGCTGTGTTTCAGCAAAATTCCTTTCAGACGGCTGCTTGGAGCCATTAAACAACTCCCCTCCAGATGTGCCTGGAACTGGATCATCTTTCTCCGAGCTGACATCTGGAGTGATAACTGGGGAAGCGTCCAGGGGAGTCATCACACCAGCTGGGTGAGCTTTGGGCCAGTCACTCTCTCTCAGCCCAACTCACCTCACAGGATTGCTGTTGTCAGGAAAATAGAAGGAGGAAGGTGTGTCGGATATGTTCACTGCCTTGAGTTATTTGTAAAAAAATAATAAAGGCGGGATATAAATAAATAAAAATAAGAAAAATCAGAGCGATTTATTAGTTGACGGAATATCAGATATGAGGAAATGCAAGGCAATGGAGAGATTAAAAAAAACAGAAGGATAGCAGTGGGTTTATGAATCCAGAAGGTAACACACTGGCACAATTTCCCACTATGCTAAGCCATAGTTTAGTGAACATGCACGATCCTTGGGTTTCTTGTTCGCCTTCTTTTCTCTTCTGATGTGACCAAAACAAACCAAGCACAGATATTTGCTTTTAATTTTCCCAAGTCCCAATTTCTTTATATATCTGCATGAAAACTGTAATGAGTACAAACTAGTTTCCTGAAAAAAGTCACCATGTAATCATGGTTATTTCAACAAGCCCTAGTTAACACTACAGTTGATTCACGTTTATAATATAGCAATGTGTTCCCAGTCTTCTCTTAGTGGCTATTCTGAAAGTGCTTGAAATATATGCACACTCTATATTTCTTTATTTACTGTAAGTGCAATGCATGTGATAGATGTCTCCTATTCTTGAATGCTGAAAAAAGAAATCTTATGAAGCAATAGTTGCATTATAAATAGGGCTATTCTGTATGGGCTGCAAACCTGTAGATTATCATAAGAATCACAAGAATGGCTGTGCTTATTTTCAAGTGGATAAGAAGAAAATAGGCAGACAAACATAATCAAAATCTCAAATAAAACATGTCCCTGCACAATTGTGAAAAAAGAGATATAGAAATCTTAGGTTAGTTTGATGTCATCTAGCAGACACATGGACGGGTGTAGCCCAGCCCTTATTAGCAACATATAGAATTTTAAATTATACTGTAGATATTTTTTTAAAAAATTCCTGATCATTGACATAACTCATCTGTGAAAAATGCTTACTATCGAAGACATATTTTTCAGATTAAATGTCACCATCCTGCATAATTTCTCACCTTGTGATTCTGTTCTGCAATTAACTAGATGAAGAACAAATGACAAATTACAGTGCATATTTTACATTGTACTTCTTTAAAATTAAATGCACAGACAAAATTAAAACTTTAAATGGACATTTACACTCTGGAACACTCTGTAGAGCCCTTTATTCTAAACAAAGTTACAATGTCCAAACCTCTATGATAGAAAACGAAGGAGAATGGCTGTGCTTATTTTCAAATGGATAAGAAGGAAAACAGGCAAACATAATCAAAATCTCAAATAAAACATGTGCCCGCACAATGACATTAAAGTTCTTATAAAACTCCAACTCTTGACCACTTTGCTGAGTGCAGTATAAAACGAAATTCATCCATTATATGAGATGACATTATATCTGCTGATGCTTAGAAGCATAGTAAGAAACATGCTATATTAGTTAACGAGCCGGTGTGAGATACTCTTTGAATAACATGTTCCAAGTAACCTACTTTTTGGAGCACTAATGGATGAGAGGTGAATGAATGGCTTTAGAAGATGTACCTGACCTTCTTTTCTTTCCCAGAAGCCAAAATGACAGCATATTGTTATCAAGCACTGACAAATGCTGTCACTTTATTAAGTGCCGGAATAAAATAGTTGAAAGACTAGCTTTTTTTAAAAAAGATTGTATTCTTGGCAGAATCAAATTTTTATCCTAAGGCTGTTCACAATGCAACTTAAGGGGAAGAAATACACCAAAGGAACTAAAAATTATAGCCAAGTGCACATATTTCAGTTCCAGATGTAATTTTAGAAAAGTAAAATCTCATTTAAATTAGATTACAAGTGGAGTGCTTTGACAAACCCAGTGTGCAATAAAAGGAAGTTACCAGCTCAGTGATTATGTAAATGTATCAGATATACAAAATCCTAAATTTAATTTCTGGAATCTTTCTATCTACCTGGAAATTTTTTTTGTCTACAGTCTTGTAATACTACCGGCCAGTCAGTATAGTCAATTCCAAACTAGGTTTGCCAATGGCAAAACAAGTGGACTTTCCATGGGAAAGATCAAAAATCTTATCTGAAATTTATCTGGACTCTTAATCCATTTATAACTTTCTAAAAGCAATGTCTTAGTTAACTTTTTGCTGTTTGTTTCCATTCTTCTTTCTTAAGCTTTTAGTTTTTTTTTCTTTCATTAAGGATTGAAAGCAGATTAACCCAATGTCTTCAGACTTGGTGAGCAAAAGATTTCTAATAGCTAAAAAGTAGGTAATAAGGAATTTGTGGATGTGATTAGAAAAGAAGGTATGTGAACTTAGTGTCCTTTTAAAGGTGCCAACTGCAGTTTGAGCAAGACAGCTGTTCCTTTGTTCCCCCAGTGCTTAAAACCCATTGTCTTTGGGTCTCCTTAACCATCTGGAGCACTTGTGGCAATATCCTGTCCTCTTTTTGTCTGGAGAGTTCCAAAGAACTAGTCTACTCACCAACCCTTATATATATCTGCCTCCTCTCGATCATATGTTTTCTGAGGTTTTCACGGGTGTTTGTATGTAGGTCTTTGGTAATTCGGGTTTTCTCCCGTGTAAAATTGAAAGTGTCTTGGCAACGTTTCGACGAAGTCCCATTCGTCATCTTCAGGCTGGTGTCTTCGGCTTCGTGCTTCTAGGAGCAATGTGTGATCGCAGCTGTTTCTTCCTTTTAACTGCCAGTGGAGGTATGAACTGATTGGATGGGAGCTTGGCTGTGTTCTGATTGGGTGGAGGTGTGTTCTGATTGGTTAGGGGCTTGGCTGTGCTCTGATTGGATGGGGGGTTGGCTGTGCTCTGATTGGCGGGGTGTGTGCTCTGCTTGGGTGGGGGCCCTGTTGTGCTCAGATTAGTCTGAGTTGCAGGGGAATTTGAGATGGAGAGCTGCATTGCTGTTGTTTGGCTTCGCGTTCGTGGTCGTGCCACATCTTCAAGGTGGGTGTCAGTTTGCTTCACGTATGAAATGGAGGGGTTTAAAATGGCCAATGATGCAGCTGTGGTCTGGTTTCTGGTCCGCGGTCGTGCCTCATCATCGGTGCGGGTTTGAGTCTGCTTTTTGCGTGGATGTGTGGTGGTGACATCATGTGTGGTCTTCGTGAGTGTGGGTCCAGTGTTGCTCATTGTGCTAGGGATTCGTCTGTCAATAAGGCTGGGTTTCCAAACGGCTGGTAGGCGGGAGGTATCATCTCGTTTATTCATGCTGTGTGGGCGTTTTTCTATCTCGATGGCTTCTCTGATTATTCTGTTGTTAAAGTGTTCAGTTTTGGCAATAGTTCTGGTATTTTTAAAGTCAATTTTATGTCCTGTGGCTTTGAGGTGTTGGACCAGGGAGGAAGTTGGTTCCTCTTTTCTGACTGAGTTCTTGTGTTCTTCAATGCGTGCACTTATTCTTCTGTTGGTTTGTCCGATGTATGTGGTGGGGCAGGCGGTGCATGGGATTTCATATACTCCTTGATTTTCTAACTCAATTTTGTCCTTGGGGTTTCTTAGGATGGTGGATATTTTTCGGTTTGTGCAGAATGCTGTCTTGATGTTGTGTTTGTGGAGGATCTTGCTGATTTTGTCTGTGGTGCCTTTTATGTATGGGAGGAGGGCTTTGCCGTTTTCTTGTTCTATGTCTTGGATTTTAGTGGGGGTTATATATATATGTTGATAAAATTCTTACAAGAAAAAAGGCGAACACCAGGATAAAAATAAACAAGGCTGTTTAATATAAACAGGCCTGTAGATAAAAGAGCACTTAGCTTTCATCCGCCAAACTACAGACGTCCTCAGAGGAGCAGGAACAGCATCCAGATTCTCTCCATACTGACGACCTGGTACAGTTGCTATCTTTATGCCTAAAAACATATTTCATCTTCCAGGGCGTCACATATGAGCAAATAAAAGGGACGCCTATGGGATCTCCCATCTCAGGCATTATTGCGGAGGCGGTGTTACAGCGGTTGGAGATGATAGTCATGGCCAAGTACCGCCCCAAATTTTGGGCACGCTACGTGGACGATACTTTTGCAGTCATCAGAAGACAAGATAGTTCCAAATTCTTGGGACAATTGAATTTGGTATTTCCAGACATCTGTTTCACAGCAGAAGAAGAGACCCAAGGCACACTTACCTTTCTGGATGTACTTGTCAGCCGGCACCCTAATGGCTCTCTATGTACGTCTGTTTATCGCAAACCCACTCACACTGACAGAACGCTACACTACAGGAGTAATCATCCTGTAGCACATAAAATTAGCTGTGTCAGGACTTTATTCAAATGTGCTAATTCCCACTGCAGCACAGGTAGAGCCAAAATTGAAGAGAAAAAACATCTGTATTGCATCCTCAGGCTCAATGGCTACCCTACGGAATTTGTGAGACGTTACAGCAGACCACACCAACCTCACAGGGTCCAACATTCCAGAGCAACAACAACACCAGCCACACGCATAACTTTACCTTACATCGGTGGTGTTTCTGAGGCCATGGCACGTCTGCTGGCCCCCCACAATGTGAGCATTGCCCATAGACCAGAGCAGACCCTAAGAACCAAGATCATGCGTCCCAAAGAGCCGCTCCCCAACGAAGAAAGATCTTCGATAGTTTATAGAATTAATTGCAAGAACTGCTCTTGCAATTACGTTGGGGAAACAACCAAAAGGCTCAGGACTAGGGTCCATGAACATGAACTGGCAATTAAAAGGCAGGAGCAGCGCTCACAAGTGTGGGCCCATATGGCCAGCCTTGATCATACATTCGATCTGGACAATGCGCAGGCCATATCTCGTGGGACTACCAAGGGTGGCCGCCTTGTTAAAGAAGCCTGGCTGTCTGATGAGAACTCTATTAACCGACATATAGACCTCCTACCGGCTTACCAGACCCTCAGAAGGTGGGAGAGACAACGCGGTGACCCACGGAGCAGACAGCCAACCCGCCCTTTGCAAAAGCAGGGGGATGGAATTACAAACGTGGAGGTGGCGATCCCCAGAGAGGATAGCAAACTGGCAAAAGAAGGGGAGGGGGATCAGGAGTCACAACAATTGGACAGCTCCCTGCAGGAGTGGGGAGATAGGGCTATAGGTGAAGCGGCGATGACTGCCATGGAAGGAGATGATGGACTAACAAGGGGTTATGATCGGGCGTTTGAAACGAACGTGCTGAAGCGGCTTGGAAAGAGTAAAAAAAAGGGGGGGGAAACAGAGAGCAGGAATGCCCGAATGGCCATCCTTCGCAAGGTTGGGGCGAGGGAGCTACGGGTGAGACAACAGCGGCCATGGGGGAGGGTGACAGCCTCACAGGGCGTCTTAATTGTAGGTTGAGAGATCGCTCCAAAACGGGAGGGGAAGGAGATAAGGAGCAAAGGCAGCTGGACAGCCACCCCCCGAGTGCATGTACGCGCTCAAGGAAAGCGAAGGAGGATCTGAAGGCAACCAGCAAGGCCACTGACAGATTGCCAGGTGTAGACCAACTCAGCACATTGTGGACTATTACAACCAATGGGCCGATGACGCGCTCGAGAAGCCGGGCGCAGAGGCAGGAGGCTATATAGGCCAGCTCCCAGAATGCCTCCCACTCCAACTCTGAGGACGTCCGTAGTTTGGCGGACGAAAGCTAAGTGCTCTTTTATCTACAGGCCTGTTTATATTAAACAGCCTTGTTTATTTTTATCCTGGTGTTCGCCTTTTTTCTTGTAAGAATTTTATCAACATGTGTATTCCCAGGATTCGCATTTTTAGTATTATAAAAGACATATATATATATATATATTTAGGGTCACAGCAAATGATCGAGAGGAGGCAGATGGCACCGATGAGTGACAGCAAAAGACTTGGAACCAATATGGACAGGGACGATGACAGCAAGAAAGAACAACCAGCTGAAATGGCAGCATCGCATATGCAAACGTCAGAAAAGTGGCAAGATGACTGCGCACGGCAGAACGCACACTCCGCATGGGCGGGACGCGAGGAGAGGAGCAGAGCGCCGAAATTCAAACAGCTGTCAACGAGCGCAACGGAAACAACCACAGAGCAATTAACTAGGGGGGGGGGGCGGGAGCCGAATAGACTGGTAACACGCTCGTTAGCCAAACGATTGGTGTTACAGAGACTATAAGAACGTGATTCTCAATCCTGGCTAGAGCTCTGATGATGTCAGCAGATGCTTTATATATATCAAGTTCAGGCAAGAGAATTAAACCAACCGTCATCTTGCCAAACTTGCCTTCCAGAAGGCAACAAACTGTGCCAGACTTCTCAATTCTCCTCTAACTGCAACAGGGCAATTTTGAATTTCACATATTAAACTGACCCAGAAAGCCAGTATTTCAGTTAAAGAGAGAAAAAGTGTAGATATGTATGTGTAAGAGAGAAGGGAGAGGGAAGGAAATATTAGAAACATAATGTCTGCCAAAGTCTACTTATACCAACAGATGGCAAGGGAAGGAGAGAATAAAAAAGACGTGGGGATCATTTATATTTGCCACCCTGAGCAGCTGACACTTTTGCTTAGTTTTGAAAGCCATTAAGCAGGGACCTTATTCTTGAGAATTGGCCACAAAGATTATGCTCACACCGTCTAGTAGAGCACCACCGATATCCCCCATTTTCAAACAACTTTGTTTCTGTTCATAATAGCATTCAGTTCCTGGAGACAAGCAAATGGCAGAGATAGATGGGCTGATCCTCCTTTCCTACTTTATTGAACCAAAGTAACCATCCGAAGTGAATGTGAATATTCTCAAATGGGAGTCTCATAACTTCACATTATACTGTATTGAGGTTTGTTGCCAAATTCTAGACAGCTGAATGGTATTTAAAGGACAGAGGGGGGGAAAAAAAAGACCATTCAGAGAGAAACGGTTGCAGTATTGAATAGTTGAAAAATTAGATAGGAAGTGCTCAAGATATGTAGAGCAGTCGCTGATAAAGCATCTCAATTACACAGACACCAATTGTGGTAAAAATTGGTGAATGGCTGAAGGAAGCTGTTCAGAGCTTAGTTTTTTAAAATACGGATGGGACCAGGTGGAGGATTTGTAATCATTGTAAAAGAAGAGAAACGTAACATGGTGAAAATTAATACTTGGGAGCATAAGATTATAATATCCTCACTACACAATCGGGGATTAAATTATATGCTTAGGAAGCTGCAAAACCCCTTCTATAAGTCTGAGATTAGAAGAAAGGGTTTTATAAACTATGATCAATTGTCTCTAATTTATAGTGGATATATATTATTATATATTATTCAGTGGTGATTAGATTAAGAGGCAATCTTATAAGAGTTTTTTTTAAATTGCCCAGATGTTGAATGTCTGCCTACCTATTTTTAGCATTACTTTGCTACTAGTCTCAATGAACAACAAACATGTAGAAGGGACTATCAGAGAAAGTTGGACTACTTTGGAGTTATATAACATAGATCAATCCTCTGCAACCTGGGTGTTCTTCAGAGAAAAATACTTCAGTTGCCATAAATCCCAGAGAGAATACTTTTTCAGGTGACCTATATTACATTAGCTAACAATCATCATATACCCACCCAAGATTGTCATCTACTTATGGAATTGTTCCTCAAATTACTCATTTTTTGCTACAAGATATAACTCATCAGCTACAAGATATAACTTTGATTTTATTATTCAACTATGTTGGCCTAGTCAGGATTTTTGAAATACAAATATTTCAATAAAAATGCTGGTCATGTGATACGTGATCATAGGAGCTGTGGTGGCATAGTGGCTAGAATGCAACATTGCAGGCTAATTCTCCCAATTGCCAGCAGTTCAATCCTGACCAGCTCAAGGTTGACTCAGCTTTCCATCCTTCTGAGGTTGGTAAAATGAGGACCCAGATTGCTGGGGGGCAATATGCTGGCTCTGTAAACTGCTTAGAGAGAGCTATAAAGCACTTTGAAGCATTATATAAGTCTAAGTGCTATTGCTATTTGCATGTACTTTGGGCTGCTTTCCTGACACTAGAAGAGACTTAGTAATGGACCTTTCATATTACAGTAAGTCTAGCTAGCTACATTCTACTTATGCTCACACATTTTTTCCCTCCAACTACAAGCATAGATTTTTCAAAAACTGCAGGAAAGTTCATTGATTCATTTTAAGAGAGCCTGACTTAATTAGGTATACAAGTCACTTCAAGCCTGAAAAATCATCTTTCTTCCCTCATGTTGAACGTTGTGAACTGTTCTATCCATGTCAAAAGAAATGGACTAAAAAGAGACAGAGTGAGGATAAGGCCATGAGTAATAGCCTGGTTAATCTTTCTTTCTTTCTTTCTTTCTTTCTTTCTTTCTTTCTTTCTTTCTTTCTTTCTTTCTTTCTTTCTTTCTTTCTTTCTTTCTTTCTTTCTTTCTTTCTTTCTTTCTTTCTTTCTTTCTTTCTTTCTTTCTTTCTTTCTTTCTTTCTTTCTTTCTTTCTTTCTCTTTCTTTCTTTCTTTCTTTCTTTCTTTCTTTCTTTCTTTCTTTCTTTCTTTCTTTCTTTCTCTCTCTCTCTCTCTCTCTCTCACTCACTCACTCACTCACTCACTCACTCACTCACTCACTCACTCACAAACAAACCATTCTGGATTTTGCTGCATACCATTTTAGAGAAAAGTGGTTGGAAAACAAGATAGTAAGTACAATTTTAGCTCTCACCAAGGCACAGTTTGAGTAGGAGGTGAGACTGGAAATGAATGTAGGGTTGGCAGTGGTCAAAAGTGATTGAAAAAGAATTGGCCAAATGTCTTTCTTTTTATCAGTCTGAAGCCAGGCTTGGGAAACAGAAGCAAAAGCAACTATTTGAGTGTGATCTCTGAAATGCATGACCACAGAAAGGAATGGAAATCTTTTTTTTTTTCATTTTCATCTTTTTCTTTTAGCCAGAGATGTGTAGATTGGTGTTCAATCATTCCTTTTACTGTCTGTATTCAGGGAGCAGTATTTTGTTCCACCAGTTTGGGGGACCTTTTTCCTTTAAAAATATCTGTTTCGTTCTGTTTCTTCTCTCTCTCTCTCTCTTTCTCTCTCTCTCTCTCTCTCTCTCTCTCTCTCTCTCTCTCTCTCTCTCTCTCTCTCTCTCTCTCTCTCCCAAGCAAATGAAATTTGAGGGTAACGTCTTTTATCAGTAAAAGACAGATGCCAGCAGGATCCGATCTGCATTGCTGTCTGTCCTCTTTGATGGATCTTGTAAAACCACCTATAGAAATACATGGTATTTTTTTTTATACACTATCACTTTGACACTTAGCTCTTCAGTATGCATAGTTCTGCGTCCTTCCATCTCTAGGTGTGGGGAAAAAAATTACACTGAGATTCCTCCTTTCTGTGCCTTCTGTTAAAATAGTAGTAATGCAACCTGCAATTGAAATGGTGCTCTGCTATCAAGAATACATTAACTTCATTACTTTCCCATTCCTTACTACGTCTAATTGGCCTGATCTTGAAAGCTCTAAATGTAAAAAGTAGCTGGGATAGCTGAAGATCTACCCCGTCCTCAATGCAAATGGGATCATAATTGTAATGGCCATGGAATGCTCTGCTCTGCTTCTCTCCAATTTATGAGACATAAAAGGCAGGCATGCGCAGAAGAGGGTTTCATAAGTCCAGAGTCTCCTTGGACTGCAAGATGGGTGGCATATAAATTTAATAAATAGGCAAATGAATGGCTGTCTAATCATGGAAGATCTAGTTGACTTCTTTGTATGCACTTAGACATCAGGTAAAGGCTATTTTATTTAGATGCATCCTGAGCCTTTCTTATGTAACTGCTAACTGTATAAATATCACTTTGACACCAGGGATTCAATCACTGAAATCTTATTGATTCACATGCATCTATTGGCAGGGCAATATGTCGATCCATGTTTAAATAAGTGGCTACACCAAGGAGACCTTGACTCAGTTCAAAAATTTAAGAACAACTGGGACCTGAAAAATACATAGCTGCTAGATCACCTGGAAACATCAGTTCAGTAGGCTAAGATGATTAACACTACATCCAACATAACTATACGGTTGTGTTCCTCAATCCATTGGGAGTCAAGCTTAAGTTGAAGGAGACTTGATCTAACATTAAAAAAAATCCGCACCTGTTTTTATCCATACATTTGAGTAAATTAAAGAACAAGTAAGGAGAATATTATCAAAAGGACTAAAACATTGCTGTTCTATATCGATCTATGTCGAAAGGTTTAACAATTTTGTCCCCATAGAAATCAATAGAGAGGTCTTTGAGGTCTATAAGAGTGGTTGAGTGTTTCATTTTCATTATTATAGTTCTATTGATTTATGAACTTACCCTTTTATTGCATCCTTTCAAATCAATAAAAGATAGAAGATGACGTTATCACACCGAGTTCTGAGGCTTGGAGTTTATCAGTGAAAAAGCTTGTTTTAGCATCTAAAATTATGTGAACCAAAAAAATAAAATTCTGAAACATTCTCTAATAGCACTTAGACTTATATGTCACTCATATGGTGCTTTACAGCCCTCTCTAAGCGGTTTACAGAGTCACCATATTGTCCCCAACAATCTGTACCCTCATTTTACTGACCTCGGAAGGTTATAAGGCTGAGTTAACCCTGAGCTGGTCAGGATCGAACTCCAGGCAGTGGACAGAGTTAGCCTGCAACACTGCAACACCATGGCTCTCAAATTATTAAGTTAGTAATTTAAAAATGGAAATAAGATTGCATTTGCTTGCCTGATTAGAATTTGTGTTGGTTGTCATTAAAAATGGGGGACATGGAAAAAAATAGAACATGAGAATGAACAGTGATTCTGTTTTCAATGTCTGTGATCTACTCTATAGGTGAAATACCATTTTCTCTCAACACATTTTGATGAACAAGCTGGTATGTGTTTAACTGACCTTCCCCCTTTCATGCATTTTACTCCACTTGGGCTACTTGAGTAGAAAGCAGAGCCTTCCCTCAGCAACTTCACTTTCATACTAAATACTAAGTTATTTCACTTTGGCTGTAGAGTGAGTTTGTTCTAGCAATTATTCATAGCTATATATTTATGCCTTGACTGCCTAGGCAAGGCAGGACACAGCAATTTTGTAGATGGCTAGAAAGGAAGCCAAGCATTATGTGAAATTCAAAAGTGGCATATGCATTTTACTGCTCCCAACAAGCTGGGCTAAATATATTGCTTAAGCTTGTGAAAATAATTGCTGCTTGGTAAAATAACTGCACAGTTGCATCTCCTGATTTGTACTTGCAATGTCTTTCCCTTCCAAAAGAAAATCAGGACCCCAGTAAAAAAAAGATAATTCATATAAGCCTTCATAAAAGACATTTTGTTGGTTTTTTTTTTTGCTACTATTAATATTTTTGTCCTTAAGGGAAAATGTCTGATGATGATGATGATGATGATCTTGGTGGCAATTTGGTTTCCCCATACAGAAAATCCAGCTGTTTCATGGAGTCTTTTGTTCTACTAGGTTCTCTGAATAAGAATACAGATAATCCTCAACTTACAACAGTTCATGTAGTGATTGTTCAAAGTTACAACGGCACTGAAAAAAAATGACTTATGTCTGTTTTTCATACCTATAACCATTGCAGCATCCCCATGGTCACGTGATCAAAATTCAGACACTTGGCCAATGGTTCATATTTATGATGGTTGCAGTGTCCCAGGGTCATGTGACCATCTTATGCGACCATCTGACCAGCAAAGTCAATGAGGAAGCCAGATTCACTTAACAACCATTTTACTAACTTAACAACTGTAGTGATTCACTTAACAACTGTGGCAAGAAAGGTTAGATGGGGCAAAATTCACTTAACAAATGTCTCACTTAGCAACATAAGCCTTGGGCTCAATTGTGGTTGTTAAGCTGAGAACTAGGTGTACAAAATAATGTTTTCTTCCCCACCAAGACCAGGTATGTAGGGTGAACTGGGTGGAAGTTCTCAGATGTTTCAAACATGTTCCCCTTGATGATTACACTGACCACCCAACCCGGTGGAAAGGGGTTTCTTAGACATGTGTTTACTGCCATCCTTGAATAATGCTAGATCTGTGTTCAGAATTAACCAAAGTGACAGTCCCCCATCAGAGCATTCTGATTGCAAGTTGTCACTTGGACAGCTTAAAAGATGATTTGAGAAATTTATTTTGTTTAACTTCTCCTGGAAGAAGAAGTTTCCCTGACTTCAGTTGCCTAACCCTCCCACATTCACAATTTACTATTGAGTTGTTTTTTTTCTTCTGACCAATAAAAGGGAAATGGAGTGGAAATGAGGAGGGAAGAGAAACACAGCCATCAATCACTACCCTTAATGTTTTCATATTAAAACTGTAAGAACAGCACCATTTACAGGTGTCATAACTGAGGCAGAATAGAGATTAACTATTGGGACACAGTTAATTAGCAAAAGAGTATTAGAGCTGTCTGAATAAGCCCTTAGTTTAAGGTATTTGCTCAAAACCCACTGTAACATGAATAAGCCACATTCATAATTGTTATAAATCCCAATCCTCCAAATGGATTTGGGCTGCAGGTCCCACCATTCCCAACTGGCCTCGACAATGTGGCTTGGACATCAGAGAGCTACTATTCCAACAAATCTGTATGAAATGTTGCAGACAGGTTGCAATGATACCCTGGTTTCTCTTCAAACTGTATGGATCTTTTGCTTTTTGCCGATGTATGGAAAGAGACAGGGGTAGGGTAGTGTAAAAAAAAAAGCCATAATGAATCTTCTTGCCTTGATTTTCCCAGGATCCTGGTGGATTACTTTTCCTGAACAAAATGGCTATCGCTGGACACCAAGCATCAGAAGGAACTCCCACGTGGCAGTAGTTATGTCAAATTAACAGGGTATGTACATACCCCAGAATGAGATGTAGTGAATTGGGCCCTGCTAGCTGTCACAATTTTATTGCTTATATTGTACACCACCCAAAACCCTCTCTGAGGGAGATGGCCAGTTAAGAAATACAAAATATAAAATAAAATAAAATAAAAAATAATAAAATAAAATGCCATCTATAGTCTCCATCCGTAATCTTATTGCATTCTCCTAGCAATTCTTAACAAGAGCTGACATCATAATGTTGCCACCTGTCACTTTATCCCAAAGGAAGTCTTCTCTGTCACTGATTTATTACAGAAGAAGAAAATGGAAATAGCTTTATTCAGTAATTTGACTGCTCACATGTGCTGAATGAAGGCTGGTTCCCAGAATGAGCTGCATTGATTCATTAAGAATTCAAGTTTTCATTATGTATGTTGAGGTCAAAGGAAGTCGAAAAGCACAAAAAGAGAAAGAAGAAAGAGAAGAAATTTCCTTCTGAAAAGATGCATTTCAGCCAGCCGCTCCTTTAGCTTACAATCCCTCACCGCATCTAAACACAACAACAATACACCATTCCAGTTACCATTCATACCAATAAATTGCATCTATACCACATCTTGCTTGACTTGCCTCCAGCTTCTTCTATGATTCCCTGATCACCAACTTAGTTTTCTATGAGTGAGGGCATGTTTTCTTCCTTGGCTTTCAGCAGCCCTCTGAGAAAACTTGCAACAGGTATAGCCAAAAGCAAAATGGAGCTTGCCCCCCACTCTCTTGAAAAGCACACTGAACTTCTGCTCCTAATTAGCTCTACAGTGTTTCATTTCTCTTGGATTTCGATTTTTTTCAGCCCACTGTTTGGACTGATGGATCCCTTTGTTTTTCCTTAACTCTTGCTGCCTCCAAGTCTTTGGAATGGAATTGCAGTTCCCTGTTCATATCCTGCCATGCATATGAAATGTGACCGAGTGGGTATCATATAAACCCAGTATCTGTTCATGTTCCTATACTCAGCTAGGGCAATTTCCATTTGCTTTCAAAATAATAGTTCAGTTATTATGCTTTTCCAGTTCAATATCTACAAGCACACTTAATAAGACCACTAAATACAAGTGTTGTGGATTTAAGAGGCGTTTCTCTTGTAAATGATGATAGTCCGAGGCATTTCTTAATTTGCTTTAGGTGACATCAGTTCAAAAAAGTCAGTGTCTGATATTCTACTTGTTCAGCTTGGCTGAACATTCCTTAGCTTTTACCTTTAATCTTTATGCCAGCTGACCACTTCATAGCTCTTGAATATTAATAGGAAGAAAATTGGAGGGATACATACAGGCACAGATATGTGAGATTTACAAAATTCTATAGTCATCACAGTTCCTCAAACAATTAAACCAGCCTCTGCCCCGCTCCCACAGATTATAAGCCTTTGACACAGTCACCATTAAAAGGTATAAACATATGCTAAATTGTAACCATGGCAACCAGGTTTCTTGGTATAGAAAAGGCCTGATGTAGGTCAGAAATAGCATCCTTTGGATCACAGCATGTCCACTTTCAACAGTTCGTTGGATAGCATAAAGCAAGTGTCCCGTTAAAAGCTATAAATGGCAACTGAATAAAAAGAAGGCAAAAAATGGCTTTATGAACATAAGCATGGAAGGAGATGCTAATTATGCTTGTGACCATTGGCTTTGTAGCTTATTTAAGGAGGTAAAAATTGGGTAGAGAATAAGGGAGATGACATTGACAAAAATTTGCAAGAACTGTTGCCTGGGCAAAGAGGGCCGAAACATTGTTTAAGTTTTGGGAAGCAAGTTCAAGTTCAGAAGTGACTTGGGCAGATTTACCTGATATAAGAAGGAGAAGAAGTCACATCACATTCGTGTTGGAAGCACTGAGACGCTTCTAGGTTGAAAGGATTAGCTGGTGACATCACTGTTGGGGGCTTCTGTCATGTGTCCAGCAGAAGCTGGAGCAAAGGATGGGAGCTCACCCTGTCCCACGGCAGCACTAGGGTCTCAAATGCGGGCTTCTTGACTCAACCCAGTGTCCTAACCATGAGAGCCACATGTTCCTTAGGAGAGAAGATAAAGCACAATTATTATTTATTAGATTTTTATCTGTCCTTTATTACTTTATATGTAACTCAAGGTGGTGAACATACCCAATACTCCTTCCTCCTCCTACGGTATTTGTCCCATAGCAATAACCCTGTGAAGTGGACTGGCCTGAGAAAGGGTGACTGGCCCACAGACACTCAGCTGGCTATCATGGCTAAGGCAAGATTAGAACTCACAGTTTCCTGATTTTTAGCCAGTACCTGAATCACTAGGCCAAACTTGCTCTCTCAAATGAGGCTTGCAAGACTGATGCCTGCTCAGTTAGATAGACCAGGCCAGGAAACCAACTTCAGGGGAAGACTAGAACTATATGTTATTGAATGAGGGTATGGTAATAAAATCTAGCAAGCCTGATTGTGCTTTAAATCCCCTCCTTCTTATACTCCAGTATATCATAGTGTGTTTGCCCGAACTGCTGCTGAATATTATCTTGTTTCCCAGAAAGTAAACAAAGTTTCAGCCCTTTTTGGTTCTGGTTTTGCAAATTTCTGTCAAAGGCATCTCCTCCATTTTCTGCAAATTGACATGGCCTCCTGGTTACCACTGAAAATGTCTAAGAATCATAAAATGTTTCATGTAACTTAACTTTGAACATGGTTATAAGTAAACTGCAGGTCTGCAGACTTGGTTCAGCCTGGTGGCCTGCTTTAAGAGCATATAGTACTAAACCATAAACCATGGTTTATAAACCACAATGACTGATTCCTCTTTATTCTCAGCCAAAAGCAAAGTGCAATGTGATGACCTAATGCAATCTGTAAACAATAGTTTTGCACAGACCCAGACTGATAAAGAAAATATACCAGCCATTTAAACAACATGTCTTGTATACTTCCAGTGACATGGAAAGCAGCAGTCACAAGGAAGCATGCTATAACTGAGAAATGGCTAAACTGATTCTTGCTGGATAAGGACTTTATAGATGCTATAGTGAATGGTTACAGAAAAGCAAGTGGGACTGACATCACTCCTGCCTTAAATGCATATTCAGCTGAATATCAGAAAGCTTTTTGCAGTATCATATTAATACTGGGTTACCATGAAAATGTACAGAGACTGTAATCATCTAAGTACCCTAGCAATTACTTACAAGACTGGAAAGACAGATCTTAACTGTTGTTAAAAAAAACCTTTATAATGTAATTGTCTCAGCTCTTGAACTGGAGCATGAGAGTCCACAGGAAGAGCAAGGGACAGGCAATGTCATAGGCATAATGGCATCAGTATATGAATGCTGTCACTTTGGGCTTCTGTACGTTGTTTGCACAAGCTGCACAGGATGCCAGTTTGCTTCTGTGTCCAATTCAAGGTGTTGGTTATGACATTTAAAGCCCTACATGGCATGGGGCCTGTTATGTCCTGGGACTGCTGAATGACTCGTGGTTGCCCGGGACCAGACAGGCTATCTCCAGCCTTGTGCGCATGCGCAAGGCGGGAGATTAGCCTTGCATTGATTGGTTGATGCTGTCCCTTGCAAGGGGCTATAAAAGGCCATGGCGCCATTTTGTCTTCTGTTCTGTTCGTGATCTCAATAAAGACTTGTGTTTGTTACTCCTGCCTCGCCTCGATGTCTCTTTGGCTGAAACAGAACAGGGCCAGATTACCTTTGGAGCTATTTTCGCCCCATTACATTGGCCTGTCCTACCCAATCAACCAGGGAAGGTATGCTATGGACCATATCAGTTAAAGAATTTCAACTGGCGGGCCCCAGAAAGACAGCCTTCTCTACTGTTGCCCCCACTGTGGAATATTCCCCCCCCAGAGAAGGAGCAGGCCTCCACTTGCCTGGTCTTTTGGAAATGCTTGAAGACCTGGTTTTGCCAGTGCTCTTGGGACCTACAGAGGAGGATGCAGCCACGGGACTGGTTAATGCCCTGAAGCCCCTCCCCGCCTTTTTAATACTGAATTTTAATTATTTTATTCTTATTTTTAATAGTTCTTATTGTAATATTCATATATCAATTTTGTATTTCTATGTCTATTTGTACACTGCCCAGAATCACCCTATGAGGCAAATGGACAGCTTCTAAATATGATATATAAATAAAAATAAAAACAATAAAAGAAGACCTCCATAAATTACTTCATGTTTTTTGAAGTATGTTAGAGAGTTTGAGGAATTGAGTATTTGTGAATTCTGGTCTGAAAACACATGACTTGTACCTCCAATATAGCTTGGAAAATTATTACTTCCCCCATTTTGACTTTCTAAATCTTTTGATCTGAGTCTTGCTTCAGGGAAAAAAAAAACCCTTAGATCTGCAGCTTTGATGCTCACACAGTTAAAGCTATAAACATAAAATAGAAGGTTATGATTAATTTTTCTTTAAAAAAGAAAAAAAATTAATTTAGGATTTAGCATTGCCTCTTTTATTTCTCTTTTTGAAGACAAATAAGACAAATAGGCAGAAAGGCCTGATGTAAGGCATCCAGTCAAAGAAATGTTTTTTAGAACACGATAACCCCCCCAACAAACAATTAAAAAACATACATGCGCATGCACTCACTCACAAAAAATTGTCAAATAATTCATCACTTTAGTACCTGTAGCTTGCATTCTGCATATCTGAAAGCCTTCTCTTCTTCATTTCCCACACTTCAAGAAACAAAAAAACACCCTGAGATAAAAGATTGAGATTTCTGCATTCCCCAATATGTTTCTTGACTCTTTCGTCCTATTAACATTGTCTAATTATGTGGGCTCCACGTACTTGATTTACATCAGAATTGGTAGAAAGTGAATTAGATTTGTTCTGGGCTATTGGATGCTAAATGTTTGTTGATAGACAACTGAAAATGGTTGAAGGAGCAGAGGCTGTGCTCCCCAGTCATTCTTCGTAATGAAACTTGCATATCTAAGTGGACAGCAGAAGCGAGTGTCATTAAATAAACCTGTAAAATCATTTTGGAACTGGGACAAAGAATTTAATTTGGTGTTGCAAATTAAAGTAAAACAATGAACATTGCCTGTGCTGAGAGGCGAGACGGATTTGCAATTAAGGCTTCACCTCTTTTTATTAACCTCTAGTTATTTTTGGCATAATTTAAATCACAATGGCTGCCACTTTAAGTGCAGAAAAATAGTCTAATCACTTCTAAACTTTCTTTGGTCTTTCTGAAAGCAGCTCTCTTTTACCAGACCAAACCTTGTGGCGGTCTGAACCAGAGCTTGGCTGTGAAAAACCAGATGGAATATTACCATACCATACAAGTGGTGGTTAAGGTGCTGGACTAAAACCAGGTGACTATGACTTCTAGTCCTCCCTTAGGTGTAGAAGTAATCAGCGTGACTTTAGCCCAGTCACTTCCTCTCATACCAAACCATCTCATTGTATTTTTGTTGTAGAAAAATTAAGAGATGGGAGCTTTATGTACACCACCTTGAGTTGAGGAAAATAAAGGTGGCATATGAACCTATTTAAATCAATACATATCACACCACTCCACGCCATGCCACGCCACGCCACGCTGTGCCACACACCGAAGAGACAGGTTTGGGTATTTGAACTCTATGTGTTTTCAAATTTCTTGGACCATTCTCTCCATCCATTTATTGGATTGGGTTTATTTATTGGATTCATTAGATTGATAACAAATCCCATCTCCCCTCCTGCATTCCCTGCTTCCCCCCACCCATCTTTTAGTCTCATATTACCGTATTTTCATTTTGTTTTTTATTATTTCATTAGTTTGCTACTGTTAAGTTTGCACTTCTTTTCATTTCTCTGTTTTGTCTGTTGTAAGCCACCTAGAGTAACCTCATGGGGAGATAGGCGGCAAATAAATTTAATAAATGAATAAATAAATCTACCTTATTCTTTTTGTCTTTTCTTTTTCTACTGTATTTCTTCCTTTCTGTGTCTCTCCTACCATCTTGGTCCAAAGTCTTCTGTTTTTCTTGTTCTGTTGCGTTCTTATACTGCACTGCCCTTGTCTAATATCTGAGCTGTTTTCTCAATGACTGGCTGATACCCTGGCTTGGCAGCTTCTCTCTACTGTTGGGTAAACTCAGCCAAAGATGAATGAGGGGACTGTCACCACCATCAAATGTTTTCTTTTCAGTACAGGGGTGTCCATAGAGTATGCTCAAGAGGTCAAGATGGTGTCCACCACTGTGTGATCCAAGCGCTACCTGCATTGCATATAAAAGCAGGTGAAACTTCAGTTGTACAATTGAGGCCACCATCTCATATATTTTTTTACCATACCCTGAGGACACTTCCATTTCTTTTCTTGCTGTATCATCCTTCAACTCACATTCTGACATGTCACTTTAATTTGATTCATAAATATCAATTTAATATTAGACCACAGCCTATTAACCTGGAAGCTTATCACTGTTGGATTGATGCTGGCCATAAAAGCCTACATTGGTATAAAATGCCAGGGTTTTCCTTACCATTCCTTATCATTTTTATACCCAAGGCAAATGCTAGACACCATCCATTCAAAAATCTGCCAGAAGAGATGCATCTGAAAAGAACCCAATCTTACCCCCAACCTTTCTTTGCTTTGTTCTCAAAACCTCGTTACGAAATGAACAGAACCTCTCATTACCAATCTGTGTCATC
Source organism: Azemiops feae (assembly GCA_023970755.1). Lineage (NCBI taxonomy): Eukaryota > Metazoa > Chordata > Lepidosauria > Squamata > Viperidae > Azemiops > Azemiops feae. Next base: position 62,242 of record JALGBA010000476.1, on the reverse strand, counting down.
TTATCATATTGATGCTAGAAGCAGATTTCTTTGCTTTATTCATGGTGACAAGCTGACTTCACTGTGTTTCTTCCTTCTGAAAAGATCTTGCCTTTGCTTCTTTTGAAACTGGTTCTAGGAAGGGTAATCTGAGATGGAGTCCCACTGAAATCTTAACCAAAGAGACTACTCTTGCACCACTAATACCTACAAACTGATCATCTATGTGTTTTCATTGTTGTTCGTTACCAATCAATTATTCCTCCCATTTAATACAATTCTACTGTCAAAGGGACCATCTAGGACAGAGTTTCCCAACCTTGGCAACTTTAAGACATATGGACTTCAACTCCCAGAATTCCCCAGCCAGCATGGGGAAATCTGAGAGTTGAATGAAGTACATGCATCTTAAAGTTGCCAAGGTTGGGAAACCCTGATCTAGGCTATCAAGTCCAATTCTCTGCTTAGCAAAGGAATGTAAAATAAGGCCGGCTCAACAGAAGACAGCCAATGCTATAGAAACCAAGAGATTGTGAGTTGTAGTCCAAGCCACAAAGCAAGCTGGTGATCATGGGCTAGTCACTTCTCTTAGCCCTAGGATGATGGAACTGGCAGGCTCCTTGTGAAGCAAAAATGCAGGGGGCAGCCTCCAGAAGTCAAAACTGAGTTGAAGTACAACTTTTTAAACAGATGACTATCTCTGTGGTTCCATTGTCAAACTTTCTTTGTTCTATGGAAGTTTGAACTGAATGCAGTCTTCCAATACTTAAGAGGCTATCACAGAGAAGAGGGGCTTGATCTATTCTTCAACTCACCTGAAGCAAGACAAGAAATAGCAGGTGGAAGATCATTAAAGAGAGACCCAACCTAGAACTAAGGAGAAATTTCCTGACAATTAATCAGTGGAATGGCTGACCTCTGGAAATTGAAGGTGCTCCAACACTGGAGGTTTTCAAGAAGAGACTGGACTGCCATTTGTCTGGAATGGTATAGGGTTTCCTGCTTGAGCAGGGGGTCAGACTAGAAGACCTCCAAGGTCCCTTCCAACCCTATTATTTTATGTTCTATGTTCTACACTGAGACCTTCTTCTCTGTGGCAGTCTTTTTCATTATGAGCCCAACATAACTTTATAGCATGTTGCTTTGTGTTTTTGTATATTTTACTCTATTACATATTTGCCTTGTAAACTACTTGAAAAGATGCTGGCTTGGGAGCCAGACAAAATCCATATTAAATAAATATATATGAATAAGCCATACTAGGTGCTTTCTCATTTCATAATACAGAGTGGATTGTTAAATGACTTAAATGTAAATGAAGATTGAACCCTTGCACCTAACTGTTCACATTTGCATGGCTTAAAAGCATCCCACTGTCTGAGGAATTAAATATATTGCATACGTACATAAATTCCTGGTGGATAGAGAGGTCAAGGATTTTTTAAAAATATATTATGTTAGGAGAAAAAAAAACGTTCAAGCCATTTTCTACATTATCAATGACTGACACCACCAGTTATGAAATCTAAGAATAGAATAGGAATCTATGACACTGCTAAAATATTGCAAAGGGAGATAGAAGAAAGCGGGAAGGAGAAGCTTAAGATCCAGCGTGATAGTTTCCTTCGTTGAATTCTAATGTGTCTTCTGACTTGTCTTCAGCTTCTTGTGTTTCCCACTGAATACTGTACGTTGGCTTTGCCTCTTGTCTCTGTGTACCTGAAGTCAGATACTCATCCTCTCTCAAGGGGAAACGGGAATCATTCCTAATTCACTCCAGTATCAACTCTGGTTTCAAGATACAACGAAGTATGCACTAGAAGCAGAAATTTGACACCTATGAAGTTTTGACGAGCTTTGTGAGTGCATATGTGCAATCCAATTTTTGATGCCTCATTTACTCTGGGCTTCTTCTTCTTCTTTTTTACACTTACTGTGCAGATTTCTTTGCCTTCTGTCTTGTTATAGCCTCTTTCTACAAGGCCTTGTCAGTTCTCTCTTTTGACACATTTCAGTAAAGAGAGCAGGCAGGAAATGTCATTTTCTTCAAGGCTATTAAAATAGATCATCAGGAGAAAAGGAGCAAGCACCCACAGCACTGTTAGGCTGGGAACATTAAAGGCCATTCCCCCCCCCCCACACACACACAGACACAACTCCCTACAACCCTCCCAGCTATTTTTCATGCCAGTGTTATCATCTTAGAGCATATGCTTTCTGTTAAAAGCACCACACAAGTATGTGTTTGTTTTAAAGGAACACTGTACCGTGTAGATAACACACTCTGAAGCACTTTCAACTGTGATTGCAACAAGACCTCAGGAATCATTGAGCCAAGCTTCAACACTGAAATACTTGTAGCTTCTACACACGGCCCTTTGCCAGAATTGGCAAGCAAATGTTCCTGAAGGGCAGAAATGGATGCTGTTATCCTTTATTAATTCTCCAGTCACTATCAAAGCAACTCTGGGATGCATTTTTCTGCTTTAATTCAACTTTTCCTTCTTATATTTCCTTGATGCTCCAGTCTGTGATAAATCATATACACAAGATGTGGGTCATGATCCAAGACTTGAGAAAGAAACAGCAGTAATGAAGACTTTTTTTTTTTTTTAAAGCTGCTTGTTGTATCTGCCTATGAAGAAGTACTAGAAAATACCCAAATATCTAACATGAGGATTGATATTCCTTGTTAGCATCACATTAACTCTGGATGAGAAAGTAAAAAAGAAAAGTTGCACAAAGTAGTACATAATTGTACCAAAGCCATGTAGCATGGGAACTATAGTAGTTTAATTCCACATGATGTCAAGAGTTATGGAAATAGGAATATCCAGTGACACTTTGTAAGAGGCAAATGAATAATAGTGAGAGGAATTAGAAAGTGACTCTTCTCATAGAAGAGATCCTCCGTTGTCCTTTTGCCCAGTGCTCCATCCAAAATTAGAGCTTGCATTGTTTTGTTTTAACCATTTAGTAATGTCCAACTCTTGGTGACTTTATGGGCAATAGGTTACACCAGTACCACTGTTCAAAGCTGTCAATTCTTCAATCAGCAGTTCTTAGTGTCCATACATCAATATAGTGAAGACCATTGTTCCAACTAGCCTGCGTTTTGTATTTATATCAATATCTCTGCTTTTTCAGATTTTATTCACGTTAACTATTGCAGTACTGCCCCAGATTATCCTATGTTTCAATAAAGGAGTAGAACTACCATTGTGACCAAAAGAGTTTGCATTGCTAGTCAAATACCACTGATATAGGACCTGAGTAGGATTTTTTTTCTGCTAAATCTTCAAAGATTTTTCTCATACAAATGGGCATTACTTCAACTATAGAAGTGTGCATGAAGCAAGAAAAGACTATTGCATATTGAAATGCAAGATCTGGAAAAGAATGTTTCTTAAGTCTCATATTCCAACAGGAGCAAAATAATCTGAGCATTTGGGTAAAAGAAAACTCGAAACATTTGAGAACTGTGGGAGTTTGCCGCATGTCCCTTACTCCCTGGTTTTTTTTAAATCCTAGGTTACAAAAATAGGCGGGGTAGTAATCCTTGTGACTTATCACACAAGATATAAGAAAAAAAATGCATCCTAGAAGATTTTTCTGCACAAACAGCAACTGAGAGTGACAAGTAATAAAAATGGAGATACTTGCAAAGAAATAATATATTGTAGCACCAAAAATGCATTCACCCCATGTAGTTTGCATCCCAAGGGTGCTTTTTCAAGAGGCAACTGGACTGTCTTGTTTTTCTTTGAAGACGTTTCGCTTGTCATCCAAGAAGCTTCTTCAGAGCTGAAGAAGCTTCTTGGATGAGATCTTCAGAGAAAAATAAGAAAGTCCACTTGCCTCTTGAAAAAGCACCTTTGGGACAACCATGACCTGGATGACTGAGAATCTCTATAGACATGTACTTTGTGTTTATAGATTGCATATAGGACTGTTTTTAAATTAAGCATGTTTTCTGGTGACTTCAGAGACACATCCATGTTTTCTTGGCAATGGTCTTCCTTCCTTCCTTCCTTCCTTCCTTCCTTCCTTCCTTCCTTCCTTCCTTCCTTCCTTCCTTCCTTCCTTCCTTCCTTCCTTCCTTCTCTCCCTCTCTTCTCCTGCTTTTATTACTTTATACTAATAATTCAAGGTGGTGACATACCTAATATTTCTTCTGCCTCCTTTCTCCCTCCTTACTAGTGGTCTCTCATTCAAGTAATAGCAGGTCTAACTTTGCTGAGCTTTTCTACCTGTCAAGCTAGATATGAGTCATCACTAAATTCTCCCCCTTCTTTCTCTTTTATTCCCTTTCTATCGCTTACTTTCTTACATGGCCACAAATGTAGGTATTTGCCTGATACTTATCTCTAAGAGATCCATATCAAAGGCTTAAAATATCTGCAAGATTTTATTTTACTTATATGCAGTAAGAATGCCTTGACCACACGTTTGGGTGGCTCAGATAGTGACAGAATGATCTATGCAGATAAAAAGAAGTGAAGGAGTTTTGATTTGAGAGAGAGTTCCAATTTGGTTGTGTTCGGTTACAGCTGACTGGAGAACAGAGAGAGATGTCAAAGAGATGGGTGGGAATGTGTGATTGAACTGCAGGAGTTAAATCAGAGATAGGGAGGCTACATTTGAGAGCTGTCAGCAAGTGATGGTAGATTCTTCCCTGTAGAAACAGACATGCCATGAGTAACAGGAAGACTAATACAACATTTCTTCTCATTTCCCTGAATATTTAAGTCCATCTGGATTGAAAGTCTTATCTGTTTTCCCAATTGCTTAAGTACCCAATCATTAACTGAATTTCTCATGAGTAAATTTTCAGGAACACTGACAGCAAGCCTCTCATTCCCTTTAAGTAATACAGATACTTACATGCATACCATACCATCTACATTTCTCTATCATGCTCTCTCAAATGTTATAGGGACTCATTCATTTGAATTTTCCCGTAATATGAGAGGTGGGGAAACATGATGATCAAGCAGCAAAATCTACCCTCTGAATGATATCCATACACCATAGTGACATGGCCAAGCAACACCTGAATTGATATTCTTGCACCTGCGTGCTATGTGGGTAAGAAATCGTTCTTGGGTTGCAATCATATATACTTGTCTGTATGTCTATCCGTCTTTCTACCTGCAACTAAACCTTCTTAGTCTAAACTCAATGGCCAGGTAAACATATGGTTATTGGACTTGATATCATTTTGAACAGGTGGGGTTTTATGCAATGTGAATCCAGCCTTTCTGGTTTGTAAACAGTGGGTTACTACCTTTTTACTCTGTTTTTTTTAGTAGTCTTATGAACATTACAGTCACATAGGGATTCTGCAGCTGTGTAGCACATCATTTGAAGTATAAAGGAATGGATACACTTACGGAATAGGAGATTGTTAGCATTAGAAGGCCACGACATGCAAATAGGGTGGCATGCGATTCTATGGGACGGGAAACACAAGGCACACCAGTATTTCCAAAAACACTATATTAGATGGGCACTATTAGAGGTATGGACTAAAATTAAAAAAAATAATTACATGAAAATTCCCAATTGGATATCGACACTGGAGATATTTATGCACCCAAAATTTATGAATTTAGGAAAGACAATTACATATAAAGACATTTTAGATAAGAATGGAGAGTTGAAAACAAGGGAAAAATTACTAGAAGAAGGCATAGAGCTGGAATGGTGGGCATATCTGCAAATACAAGCATGATATAGAAAAGATAAAAAAGAACCCGGGATAAAATTAGAATACACAGAATTAGATAAAATTTTACTAGGAACAGAAGAGAAAACGATAAAAAAGACATACCAATATTTATTAGAACAAGAAATGCTAGAAGAACAAGTAGAAGATACAATGCTAACTTGGAGCAAAAACTTTGGCTACAGCATCGATTTAGATAATTGGCAATCATTATGGGATAGGAATAGGAGGCTAACGCTAGCTACCACCTATAAAGAAAATTTATATAAGATGTTTTACAGGTGGCATCTAGCAAAAATGGATAAAAAAACTTCATTGATATGTTGGAAATGTAGGGAATTACCAGGGACTTACTATCACATGTGGTGGGAATGCCCGAAAGCTCAACAATTTTGGCATCTGATAAAAAATTGGCTAGAAGAGATATTATCACAAAAAATCAAATTAAATCCAGAAACTTTTTTATTAGGGATTACCAAGGAGAAATTCAGCAAAGGTTCTATATACTTACTACTACACATTCTAACTGCAGCTAGACTAGCAGACGCTCAGAAATGGAAGAGGAAAGAAACCCCTACCGAAGAAGAAGTAATAAACAAAATCCTATCCTGTGCGGAAATGGATAGGTTATCATTAGAGCTTAAAAATAAAACCAAAACAGACTATTTTGAAATTTGGAACAGAGTGTATAAATGGTTAGAGTCAAAGAGGAATGCTGGGACAAATGTTGATTGATAAGTTGATAGCTTAGAAATTTTGATACTAGTATTTTTTCTAGGATAGAATTGAAAGTAATTTATTCATAATGTATATGATTGAAAGAATGCTTACTAGAAAGTTTATAGATTACATATATATATAATTTGTTACAATGTAAAGAAATTTTTCAGGGAAGTTGTATTATGTCCACTGTGTTTTTGTTTTTGTTTTTAATTGTACATTCAATAAAACTTAAAAAAAAGAAAAGAAATAGTAAAGCGGAAAGTGTAATTAGACTGTATGGTCTAGAAAACAGAAATGAAGCAGGAGAATCACTTATCAAATTCTGCCAATCCAATTATTTCTTTACTGCTAGCACAATTTTCAATAAACCAAAACATGGTCTATATACATGGGGAATCATCAGATGCATGCAAATTATTCATACAAAGAAGGTGAAAGAACTCTGTTGTAGTAGCATGGACAAGGCCAGACTACTGACTGTGGAGCTGATAATGAACTCCTCATATGCAAGTTCTAAGTCAGGCTGAAGAGAACAAAACTGGTCAGTTTCTATGATGTGGTCTTGAGCATCTACCCACCAGCTTCAAGAAGAATATCGAGTTAGTTTGGAGTCCTCAAGTCTCTTTGATAGAGAATCAGAAGGACTGTGGAATGAAATCAGAGAAGCTGTTAAGAAGGAGCTTGAAGAAAGACTGCCAAGACGTTGAAACATAAGAAAGCAAATTGAATATTGGAAGAAATTGTGGAAACAGCAATGAACAGAAGCCGAAGTCAAGAAAGACAAAAATCTCAAGAAGGAACAAAGAATTTGAGAGAGCAGACGAGAAGCAGCATCACAATGTAAAGACAATAATGATGGAAACATACATTGGAAAACAAGGAATGTCTTCCAAGGGATCTCTGAACTCAGAAAGAGGTTCTAGTCTCAAATTGTAAGCTGCAGGATACCAATGGACAGACAGCAACAGATTCAAAGATGATCAAACAAGGAAGGAAGGAGTATACTTAAATTAGAACTCTTGTTATATTAATGTTTAAGCTGTGACCGTTGTTAATTATTGCTATTTTTTGATACACTTCTTGAGCATTGGGTCAGATGCAGTGTGTGTAAGCAGTGTATGATACTGGAATACAGAAAAGGCAACTATCACAAGATCTGCTCTTCTTAGATGTCATCTAGCATGCGGAATTAAGGATGCCATTGGCTAGAAGACAAATTGGCTATTTAGGGGATATCTGCACCAAGCCACTAAAAAAACTGCAGCCAATAACATTCTTACTGAAGTTTTCTGTAACTCAGTATTGGTATCATGTCTTCATTGCATCTTGTTAGTTTTTATTACATCCCCATTTGATATTCCACATATAAGCAAATAGATAGCCCATCATTATTCTGAAACAAATCACATTCTAATATTTTCAGAAAGCCTTTGCCTGTTTCTTGGTCATATAGCCAGAATAACGAATCAATTACAAAAGATAAGCAGCCTTAAGAACCCTTCCAGACTTAGTAGCATGAGGAGGAGGACCGCATCATCTGGAAGCCATATAAAATTATTGGAAAATGTACATTTGGGTGGGTGATACACACAGGTCAAGCAAGGTGGAATTTGAGGCCCCTGCTATTTAATCATGTGTTTGTCCCTGTCAACCATTGAGTTACTGTAAAGATTGAATAGCACAAGGGCTAAGATGCATCTTTGTTTAACTCCTTTATTTCTTGACATAGCATGGGATAAATGGCAAAAGTGATTACATCTTATCCTTGGAGAAATATTTCCATAAAGCTGCTGGATAAAAAGTACAAGATGCCCATCCTTGAAGGCAGACTAAAATTTTCTTCATAATTTGTCTCTAAGGATAAGGTCAACAGCTTTTGGCCTTATCAGATTAATAAAAGCAACATATAATCCTGCATCTGCCCCTTGCCCCCTGCCCCTCCCAGGCTTGGAGTTGTATTTATGCGCCACACGATGAATGAAGAAAGCATTGATAAGAGGTTGATTGGCTGCCCTGAACTTCACCTGTTGTTTTTCCACTTCAGTTTTATATCTTGATGAATCCAGTCTATCAGTTTTCAGTACAAATACCCCTGCATAAAGTTTATCCCTTCTACTCAGTAAACTTAGTAGACAGTCTGCAGCCCTCAGTCTGAGAGTGATCTATGCACAGGAAAGAACCGCTAGAATCAGAGACCATGAATTCATGCTCTTCCTGAACAGTTCTGGGAACAAATGATCCCCTTCTGATGCTTTTCTATCTTTTAATTGGCCAATCAGTTTTGCTACATCCAAGTAAGAATGATAGAATGAACAAATGGAGAGTTAGAGTCAAACATGGTATAACCGGTGCATTGTCCAGAATCTGCTGGGATATGACACTCACACAGTCAGTCATGCCTTAAGCACTTCTCGTGTGAATTATTGCAAAGCACTCTCCATGGGGCTACTTTTGAAGGCCACTCAGAAACTGAAGCTGGTCTAGAATGTGATGGCATGGCCAGTTAAGGGCTCAGTTAAGTGTTACTACCACTTTACAACGCCTTGGTAAGGCCACACTTGGAATACTGCATCCAGTTTTGGTCACTACGATGTAAAAAAGTTGTTGAGACCCTAGAAAGAGTACAGAGAAGAGCAACAAAGATGATTAGGGGACTGGAGGCTGAAACATATAGGGAATGGTTGCTGGAATTGGGTATGTCTAGTTTAATGAAGAGAAGAATGAGGGGTGACATGATAGCAGTGTTCCAATATCTCAGGGGTTGCCACAAAGAAGAGGGAGTCAAGCTATTCTCCAAAACACCAGAAGGCAGGACAAGAAGCAAAGGATGGAAACTAATCAAAGAGAGAAGCAACCTAGAACTAAGGAGAAATTTCCTGACAATTAGAACAATTAATCAGTGGAACAACCTGCCTCCAGAAGCTGTGAATGCTCCAACGCTGGAAGTTTTTAAGAAGAGACTGGACAACTATTTGTCTGAAATGGTATAGGGTTTCCTGCTTGAGCAGGGGGTTGGACTAGAAGACCTCCAAGATCCCTTCCAACTTTATTATTATTGTTGTTGTTGTCGTTGTCATCATCATCATCATCATCATCATCTCATTGCATGAGCTAGACTAGTTACTACTATGCTTCTGGGTATGTTTCAAAATCCTGCTTCAGTCTGTAAAGCCTTTCATGGCAGAGGGCCTGCTATCTGATGTACCCCTTTTCTCCCATTGAAGCTGGCAGAGAGATTGTGCCTTTAGACCCCACAGATTCTGTGAGATCTTATGGATGGTCCAAAACAAACAGACACTCAGACACCCAGTAGGCGCTAACAGTAGCAAGACAGTCTTCAAAGCAAGGCTCCACAACCAAATCTGCTAAGATCACCTTCTGCCAGCCTACTGGTTACCCATAACTCCATTGACTAGACAGTCTGCCTGCTTCCCCAGCTTCTCCATTGAAAATGCACTGAGGTGAAGATTGCCCTCTTGCCACCATCCTTGATTGACTCATTCATTTTGCCACTGAACATTTCAAGCTCAAATTGAGATCCAGCCATAATTGGAGGAAATTTCACTGGAAACCAGCAACTTGGTTTTTTTCTTCATTGCCTTTGCAAATTAACTTTCACAGCTCTGAAAAAGTGAATATCCTCTTTGTAAATGTCTGCTTATTTCACTTACTCCAATATTTTCTCATGCAAGAACATTCTTAATATTACAATCAACTCTCTGTCTTCCAACTACCATTTATGTCAACAGTCCTCCGATAAGCATTACCTTCTCCATTACTACTTCCCTTCCATAAAACTATAGAACTACTCTATACTCCAATTCATAAGTCTCTAAATTATATCAAACAACTAGTTTCTGACATTCTACTTGACTCTAAGAAGTCTTCTCAATTCCATCTTCAAAAAATATATATGTTGGGATGAGAGTCTATATTCCAAAACCTGGTGGCTGAGTCAAAGATGAAAAATATAACTTTGATTTCATTTCATTTACATTTTAAATGTAATCATCATTAAATGTAATTCATTTGATTACTCTCCCATTATGCATTTAATATTGTCATTTTCTGTCAAAATTAGAACTTCTTTTGCTAGCGCTTTTAGAACTGTGTGTGGTTTTGAAAGGTTCTAATGCCAGGCACAAAAGATCAGGTACACACATGAAAGTCCAAGTAAACTGGTTTATTGCTATTCATGCCCATCCATAGGAATCTTCTCAAGTAATAATTAGCACCTACTTGGAGTTAGATAAGGATCTACGGAATTTCAGAGAGTTCACTTATAGCTACATAGGGATTCAAGGCTGATCCCTCTTTTAACTCCACCTCTAGCTTCTGCCACTCCTACACTATTCCTCTATAGTTAGGTAGATATTTAAAAAGATTTCAGCTGAAGAACCGTGGTTTAACTGAGCAGCAATGGCCTTTTAAGAGTTTCCTATTAAGGACCAGGATAAATTCTGTATTCTAAATAGTGTAACAGGTCTAATATAATTATAATAATAGATATCTCTCACAATAAAAACTCTGCTTTATCGTGTTTTAATGCCTCAGTGATCTCAGTTAGTGTTATCATTGTTAAGTTAGTGGAAAGGAAGCAATGTTTTAAAGTGATATTCTTATTGACTAGCTAGATCACTTAGTTAAAAATTGATTTTTTTTTTACCAAACTGTTTGAAACAATAATTTGTCTATCAAGGATCTGATAACTGGTAACTGATTTTTATCTAGAAATTTATACACAGAGCATTGTTGTCTTTCAATTTTTTTTTCTACTCCTATCCTTTTTGAATATTTGCTAAACAGCATTTCTTATTAAACTATTTCTTATAAACTAAGATTACACAGTTAAACTCTTCATTTGCATTCCTAAAATACTGCTTATAGTTCAATCAAATCTTATATTCTCTGGATTTGGGGAAACCCATCCCAAATAACCTTATTTTTTTCCCAACTGAGCTAAAAAGAAGGATTTTCAACAATATAAAGCAGTCTTTTTTATTCCTGTATTAATTACTATTAATCGCTACTCATTGACATTGCTGTCATGAATGATGGGAGTAGTGGTCGAAATTATTTGAAAATTGTGGAAAGTTGAGTTAGGACACAAATCCACATATTTTTCCTCAGATCTCTGAATGACATACAAAAATACAGGCAGGGAGAATATCAGAATGAAGGAATGAAACTGAAAGCAAACTAAATTTAATTGAAATCAAAAGAATTATATAGGGTTTATTCAATTATTCCATGTGTATTTAATTATTTCACTCTTCCTTCTTTTAGCACACTATTTTTTAAAAAAACAAACAAACCATGGAATCCCCTGCATTGGGGTGGAGTCAGGGCGACTGAATGGAGCTGAGCATCTACTGGCTGGATGCCCTTCCTGAAGCCTATGCGAAGCTCACAACAGATATTTTTTCTTTGTGCTCAGAGAGAGCAATATCTCCCACTACCTAGGATCGGATTCACAGCCTCCTGATTACGAAGTGAGAGCTTCACCTCTAGGACACAACCTTAATACCAAATTTTGGTGGAGCTCTGGAGCCATAAGTACTGCTTTCAAGGATGATGTGTGGTCCAGTTAGACAGCTTATTATGTTAATGAAGCTGAATGTATAATGAAATGTATATGTAAATATGTGGGAAGCAGGGGCAGCTGCTAGGGGTGTGGGAAAGATAGTGACTCTGATTTCACATGTTTTTAAATTATGTTGCAAGTATGATGAACATACAAAGCGGTGGGGCTTCAAGTTTGTGGGCATGGTGCTTTCTGGGGATGGGACAAGTGCCTGGAGTCATAGCAGCAGCATCTATCTCATCTTGGGAATGTGTTTCCATCTCTTGCTGCTTTCACATTTTCCGAAGGGTCCTTTCCTGGACAGAGGGAATACTTCTGTATTCCCTCCATATATAACTTGTGAATTATTTACATCAGAGGGTTGTTTCCTATCTTAGAATCTTGAGATTTCTGTAGTTGTTTTAGTTCAGCTCATGAATACCAAGTGAAACTTCTGTCTCATGCCTTTACATCACACACACACACACACACACAGAGAGAGAGAATATTCTGTATATTGTTTATTATTGATTTGATTTTGTGTCAATCAATTTATTCGATTTGGGTATAATCTAGTGAGGATGTGGATGCCCCAGTAACCATGGATGTTGCATTGCCTACCTATATATTTTTGCCTATCTATATTTTAGAGCAGTGACACATAAATTGCTCTAGATGGATCTCACCCAATAGAAAACCAAACCTGCGTTCTTGAAAACCACAAGAATTATGTGTGATAAACTGATCTATCCCTCAGGTTCAGAATACACAAAACCCTGTTTATTGGCATCTATAGAAAGCCTCATGTATTTTTATATCAAAATAGCTGAAGGACTAATGTCCTAAATCCATTTAAAATTAATTTGTGCACATTTTGGTAGTAGAGCCCTCTATTTTCACCGCAGTTCAATCTGTGCTTAGAATCCAGATGGTTCATTTCGAGAATAGCAGCCAAGTTGGCAAAAACAGACCTAATCATTTCGGCATTTTCTCAGCGCAACCTTTAAGCAGTAACAAAAAGAATGAAATGGCAATTTTAAAAATCCTTCTTATCTATCCACTTAGAATTTTTGGACTTCACCATCCAAGGACTTGAAAACTGAATAAATGGTTTATAACAGCCCTGTGAAGTAGGAAATAATAACTTTGGGTCTTCAGTTAGCTTCACAGGATGAACAGAGTTCTCAGCTCATGACTTAGTACTTTATACCCATTCTCTATATTCTAGTGGCTCCTTATTTTCTGCTTTGGTCTAGAAAGCTGGATAGAAACCAGGAGCCTGTGACTTCTAGACCTGTTTTAGGCATGAAAGCCAGCTGGGTAATTGAGCCAATCACTCTCTCTCAGCCCAACCCACTTCCCAGAGTTGTTGTGGGGAAAATAGGAGAAGGAAGAAGTATTGGGGATATTTGCTATGTCAACTGTCCAGCTGGCAAATTCAACACTGAAGAAATTCTATGGCCTTGAGGTGCCATAAGAGATAATCTTTATTGAATACACATCCTGGCACTGAAGAAGTAAAATCAACTCTAGTTTTCTCGTGCAAAAATCTGGATAGTTAACAATAACTTTTCATAACCCCCACCCACCATGTGTTTACATTGTCCAATCACATTCTTTCTGTTTGTTATGGGAATGGTCCACTTCTTTGTCAGACACCTGCTTTGGATAACCTTGGGTTTCATGGTCCATGGACGGCTTCCTGAAACTCCCATTTTTTCCCAGTCTCTCCCTCCCCCCTGTTTCTATGGCAAGTTGAGCAGCGACAGAAGTTAGCAAGCATTTTAGCAATTCAACCTCGACAGGCTGCCTTGACTTACCTATAAAGTAATAAAGGCATACGTACATACCTACACACATACATACTCTCAATGAACAGAAACATTGATGGGAATAATAGTGTATCCTTCACAATCACTGTTTTTGCAAATACTCAATTCAGTTAAGAACCACAATCAACTTCATTACACAACACTCCTTCATGGAAATCCCAGAACTGAAGGAATATGAAATATGTTTTCTCTAACCTTTTATTTGAGTGGGGGAAAGATATTGAAGGACATACTAATTGCAGAAAAGCACTGAGATGGTATATATTTAAGTATTCAGAATCAAAGCTGCAGCTTGAAAAAGCTGCCCATGCTAAATATGCCATGCTCCTGTCTTCTCCTGGAATTTGGGAATCTTCAGCACATTTGTTTTTAAAATCAATTTTATGTAGTAGTCCTGTATTAGTGTAAACTAAATTGAGAGTTTTTTTCCAATCGTTAGAGTAATCTAGAAATAAAAATGTTTTAAGGAGTATTATTATAGCTTGAGGACCCTATCCTTATACCAAGAAGCCTGCTCTGTACCATCTACTCTGAAGTTTGATGGCCAATGTGGTTCTAACACCAGATTTGAAGTCAAGGTCAATTATCTCATTTCTGGGTGGCCAATTTGCCTCAAATGATAATGCTTTCAGATATTTCTCCTGGTCTCCTTCTCAATGACTCGTGTGTGTAGATCATTTCAGCAACTGAAGGTTAGTGTCAGAACTGGCTCTGTCAGAAAAAATAAGGTGTCCTCCTTGGAAGACATATGTTGTCAGTTGTTTGGTATTATTTTGACTTGGTTGTATTTTTACTGGCAGAACAAGAACTTGCAGATATTTTTTTCTCACAAATGCTAACATAGTTTGAGTAGCACTTGAAGGCCCTTGCTCTTTCGCCTTGGGGCAGCCAAATGTCATTCGCCAGCTCTAATTTTTGTCACTCAGACTTCAATCCATCTTCTCTACTGGCAAGCAACAATTCTCAAGAGATTAAAAATCATTTAACTTATATTCTAACAATAGGGAGGGTAGAATGGGAAAAAAGAGCTGGGCAAGATCCTCCCCCATTCCTAAGGACCAAACACACAGCTAATGCATATGCCAAGTTTGAAAGAAGGGGATTTTATTACATCCCCAATGGGCCTGGCTGGTTCCCTAAGTAACTTAAAGATGCCATAAGGAAAAACAAACTTGGAAACACAACAGGCAATAAAATAATTATCAGACACAATTGAGGAACAACACAGAGAAGTATGAAAATTTTTGATGGCGTTCCTTCACTTTTTTAAATTAATGGCACTAATTGCTTTCCAGCCATATGGGGTGGATAGAACAGTCTGTGCATTCATAGAATGCCAAGGAAGGATATCATGAATGCATGTTAAGACTAATATGATTAATATGACTTATTAGAGGTGACATTACCACGGACTTACAGGACTTATAGACTGGAAGTTTAAAACTGAACCTGAGATATTATATTGAGATGAATGTATATTTGGTTGCAGGACTCACTTGCTATAGTTTTTTAGGTAAAGGTTTCCCTGTCAGTTGTGCCCAACTCTACGACATAGTGCTCATCTCTGTTTCTTGGTCAAGGGAGCCAGCATTGTTCGAAGACAATTTCCGTGGTCATGTGGCCAGCAGGGCTGTATACCAAAGGCACACGGAATGCTGCTACCTTCCTACCAAAGTGGTACCTTTTAATCTACTTGCATTTGCATGCTTTCGAACTGCTAGATGGGCAGGAGCTAGGGCAAGTAACAGGAACTCACCCCATTGCACAGAGCTCTCCAGCTGACAAGCTCAGCATCTTTAACCACTAAGCCATTGTGCCCCCTACCCTTTTTATCTACTCAGATAAATTGGGCAAAGATCCTGTGCTGTTCTCAGAAATGGAAAATTAGATCCAGCCACTATATTTTCAACTCTTCTAAACCATTCACATTTGGCACACATCAGTACAATTTAAGTTTATGCAAAGCTCCCTGGGGCTTCTTTAATTTGTGTTTTTATATCTCAGACTTCTGCTGAATGAAACCTCTTTATTATGTCATATCACCTTTCCAAAGGGTCAGCTTGATAAACATGTTTCCCTCCTGCTGAAGAAAAGGCAGCACACTTTTTTTTTTGTACATCTCCAAATAACCGCACGCACCATAGGCCCTCTCTCTTTCTCCCTGCCACTCAAAGCCCCTATAAAGGAGAAGGAGGCAAACTACGTTGGCTCCATCAGTGCTTTTGTATAAATCAACGTAACAGGATGAACACGGGTAAACATGAAAATTAGTGGCAATATGCAAATTGCCTGGAACATCCGGAGGAGTGTGGAAGATTATGTGCTGACAGCATCAGCAGCATGTACCACATTAGCCAATTAAACTGAATTATGAGTACTAGTATCTTAATGAGGACTGTTGTCCAGAAGGCACTGATCTATGACCTCATTAAAACATTCGAGTGGGCTTGGAACTGTAGATTTTCAGATCTTAAAAAGCCTCTCAATTGGAATGTCTTAACTATGCATATTAGGAACTCTAATCATGAGCAAATGACATTTGATTAGCGCTCATGCATTAAAGGAAGTGAGAGGCTATTTCTTGGGAGGGGTGGGGGAGAGTAATAATTATTATTCCTCAGATATTTCACAGAAATGGAGAGAGCTGATAAAGATATAGAGGTCTGTTTTAAAAGTACTCCTTCCAATTATGCACTGTACCTTAGAGGTGGACAGGTCACTTCGTGTGACTTTTATGTGTATTCATGCTGATGCAGCCTATTTTAACTTTTAGTTGCATTAAAAAAAAAAGAATCTTACACGAACATTTGCATTTAAATATGTATTTAATGTCAGGAACAGCAATAGCAGGAGATTATGCTCAGAGATCGCAAACTAAGGCTTAATTTCTTGTAATACCTTAAGATGGGCTAGCTGGGATCAGTCAGGATACAAGTCAAATTTGGAGTCTGTTTCAAGAAAATAGTCCAAAAATGGCCTAGCATAGTTTATAGTGTGTCCAATAAATACATATTACACTGTTCTTTTAAAAAAATATTTTAAAATTTAAATGAAGTACTATTTTCTGCTTTCTCAGCCCAACAAATTCCACCAGCTTATTCAGAGACGTACTGCCACCATTTCTGAATATATATATATATTCCTAAAGAGATCCTTCTAATGATATTTAGATTACGTGGAGATATTTTGCAATACATTTTAGCTTTTTTGCATCAAGAATTGCATTACGGCGTTTGAAAAATCTGATGGAGGGGCTACTTTTCAATCCACATATTATTAGAATTGGCTAATCTGCCACTTAATGAGCTAAAGCATAAAGTTTACAGGGGACGGGGGGGGGAGGAGGAGGCTGGTGTCCAGCAACCCTGCTAAAATGTCCTGCAGGGGTGTGATGCTGGTGTACCTCCTTTGCTTTTGTCACCGGAAGCCTCTTCATTCTAAGAAGGGAAAGATTCCTTCAAGGAGTTCACCTCACTATGGCTACATGTACACATTCTACTTTTTGTTTGGGGACTACTGTATATAGAAAGGATTTGCCTTCGTCAGGTTGATGATAATACAGGTAGTCCTCGATTTACGACCACAATGGAGCCCAACGTTTCTATTGCTAAGCGAGATAGTAGTTAAGTGAACTTTGCCCCATTCTACGACTTTTCTTGTCACAGTTGTTGAGCGAATCGCTGCAGTTGTTAAGTTAGGAACCTGGTTGTTAAGTGAATCTGGCTTCCCCATAGATTTTGCTCATCGGAAGGTCGCAAAAGGTGATCACATGACCCTGGGACATGGCAACCGTCATAAATATGAGTCAGTTGCCAGGCATCTGAATTTTGATCAGGTGACCATGGGGGAATGCTGCAAAAGTCGTAAGTGTGAAAAATGATCATAATTCATTTTTAAAGTAGTGTTGTAACTTCGAATGGTCGCGAAATGAACTGTTGTAAGTTGAGGACTACCTGTAATGGTGGCGCTTTCCAGTTTAATCAATAGTATTACCATTTCCTAGTGGTCTTCAAACCAAGTATGAACTAAATCATGCCATGCTCAGCTTTTTTGAGATCCAAGAAGATCAGCTAGGCTGATCTAATATATATATATATTATATATATTAATATATATATATATATATTAGTGAATCATAGATCTCTTTGATCATTTTTATTCCCCTTAACATTTGACCCTTCACGGTGACACTGCTTCAGCAATCCCATAATCATGGCCATGTTTACATGCAGTGGTGGGATTCAAATATGTAAACAACCAGTTCTCTGTGTGGATGCTGCTTCCGGAACTCCATTCTGGACCTGGGCAACAAAAAATTAGCTACCGATTCTGCCGAACTGGTGCGAACTGGCTGAATCGCACTACTGTTTATATGCATATGTATATGTGTACAGATATGACTATTGTTTGTTTGCTTGTCATTTGGAGGCTGCCCATTTCCAAAAGACTATAGGTAGATTACCCTCAAATAGCAAGAATCAATAAAAATTAGGAAACAAATCACGGAGGCACAGAAGAGAAAAATCATACATATTAACTCTAAACAACTTATAGGAGCTCAGCAATCATCCTACTCGAGGTCTGATAGACTATTCAAGTTTTCACCGATGTCCAGAACATCATCAGAATGGGAACCATTCAGATATTTGGCCAAATAATATTCCAGAAAGCAGGCACCACAACAGTGTGGGTAAACTTCCTAGGTCCCAAGAATACATGTACACATATACTATATAGCCACACAGGTCTGGCTGGTCATCCCTCCCTCCCTCCACAAATAGTCATCTTATACAGGCATTTTATACCACATAGGAAGTACATTTTACAACTGCTACTTGGTAAGTCAGAGGCTGCTATTAACAGGCTGCAGAGACAGGTTGCAGAGAAAGCAAATAAAATACTACAAGTGTTATATAAAATGACACATGATTTATTCCAGTAGCTCTTTTTTTTTTTAAATGGATGCTCCTAAGCTGTTGGTTCTTTAGTAATAATCTAAACCTGAGAGAAGATTTACTTCCAATTTCTCAAGTTCTCAAATTTGCTTTTCTTAAAAAAAAAAAAAGGGGTATTGTTGTGCAGTTACAGGATTTTTCAAAGGTTGCTTTGTGTGAGTGCATAAATAACCAAGATTATGATTTTTTTTCCCCTCACTACTAAGCCCTGCAATTTAACAACATTCTTCCAGCACACACAACATGCCTTTTGTGTTAAAAAGGAAAAAGGTAACAATGAACACTGAAAATAACTTTCTGGAAGTCAGTGTCTCTACCTTCATTTGTAGATTCAATAAGCAAATCTCATTTTGTAAGCATCTCAGTAAATGTGTTCTTAAAATGTCTGCAATAGGAGGCTAGAGGAAGTTACTTTATATAATGTTATATTGCAGTGTCCATTTCTGGTTGAGAGGCAGCTTTGACAACATAGTGACTCAGTCTGTGTATTAGAACAAACTCATGCTGAATTCCTATAAAGGAGCAAGGTGGAATGAATTGAAGGACTGGATGGACAAAAGACCTGAACTTTTCCCCCACCCAAAATGTTTTCCTTAACCACAAGAAAAGACTTCGTGGGAAGGCTTAGCAGTGAACCTAGAGGAGCACCTAAGACTTAGTACCTCCTGACTTTTCAGAAATATTTCAAAAACAGGATATAACAATGGGTTTTATCCTGTTTTCATGGTCGTGTGTATCCTTACTTCCGTGTAGACAGGTAGAAGTTTACTCGAATGAACAGATCAAAGAAGAATACTTTATTCACAGAGATATTCAATAACTCACGATTAAGATGAAATACGTCTGGAATGCAATATTAATCTGGATCCATATCATTAGGTAAAAAGATAGTGATATCCTCCTGTCCTGTATATAAATCACATGTTGAATAATTGCTGTCTCCGAGCCATGAGGCTGGATCCAAAAGTGAAGAGAATCAAACAATGGCACAGAGCCAGGAAGTACAGTCATAAACCTTTGAACTCCTCCCACTGACTAGATAAACTGACTGCTGAAACTACATTATCCATAAGCCATTTCTTAAGGAAACAGCGTTTAACCCTATAAATGCTAAACATCCTAACATACATTCCTCCAGGCACACTTCCCTCCTTCATATTTTAAGAGGCTTATACAAAAAATGGCCAAGACCTCTTTTTTTCTCGCAAGAGCGGTCACCAAATTATAGTCTTAAGTCACAGGTGGGCAGATTCTATATTAATGTTAGGAAGACCTTCAGAGAGGTAAGAGGAATCCAACAGAGGAACCAGTGAGTTAACTCCTCACTAGTGAGTACCTGCTGAATACATTCAAACAAAAGCTGGAGAGCAATTTGTCAGAGATGTTTTCATTGGGGTTCTAACACCAAGTAATAGTTGAATGATGTAATTTAATAGAGAATCTCCACAGAGATTTTAAATCTAAAAGACTACAGCTACCCCAGAGCTGGCTTTAAGTTCTCAAGATCTCAGGAATATCTCTTCTAATACAATTTACCTGTTTATCCTCTAAGGTCATTTGATAGATCCATGCTCAAAAATTCAGCTTCTTTCCAAGTAGAATCTAGGTGGGCCTCCACTGGGAATATGCATTTTCTCTTTGGGAGCTCAAATGTTTTGAAACCTTCCATCATTTCAATCAGAATTCCTGTTTCAAAGATGTTTGAAAACACCTGTAAAAGAATTGAATACCTTTGAACATCGCTGTGATTTTTAACTGTCTACGGTTGGCTCAAATTCTACTTTTTATTTTGATGGAGGACTACATGACTAATGGAAAAGTCAATTAGTTTAACATCCACACGTGGATTTTTTTCAGTTACAAATTTTTAATTTGTGAAAAGCTTAGGATAGGGCAGGGGTAGGCAACCTTGGCTCTTTTATGACTCGTGGACTTCAACTCCCAGAATTCCTGAGCCGGCCATGCTGAAGGGAAAGGGAGAGGTTTCCAAGCTGAGCCATGCTGGCTCAGGAATTCTGGGAGTTGAAGTCCACGAGTCATAAAAGAGCCAAGGTTGCCTACCCCTGGGATAGGGGGAAGAGTAAATAAAATCATGCATAAACCAAATTCAGTTTGCTATTAATCCTGTGGGCAAGGCTAATATTAAACTGGTTGGCATAAACATTTCACTGATGTGTATGGAGAATTTTTAGTAAGCTTTACTGTGAAACTGTAGTCAAATGAAACCACTAAATCTAAAATTCCAAGATTTGCTAAAATGTAAACTTACAGGCTCAGAATTAAGTCTTTTGTCTTTTCCAGAAACTTGTAAGAAAAAAAATATTTTCCAAGCTTGTAGTAAATGCCACTTCTTATTGGAGCCCCTAGGTGGAATCCTTAATTTGGTTTATGGGAGGGCTATGTCCAGCTATGGAATTTGGAGAATATGTTTAAGGCCCAGTTGCAAAATGGTGACCATAGACAGAATTTTTGCCATTTCTACAGTAGAAAGAGCAAAATACAAACGATCAATTTATCCTAAGACAAATTGCTAAGGATATTACATCCATTATTTCTGATTCTGCTAGGATATTTCTTCTCAGCTACTCTTTTATGGAGAGGTGGATATATTTCCAAATAAAGAGCCAAGCCATCTTTCATTTTCTAAGAATGCCAGTGGGACACATACATGCATAAAATTGTTTCAAGTAATTTAATCTGTTTTTTTTTTATTCTGATTTATTCTGCATTTTATGAGGGATTTTTTTTTGATTCAGCATTTTGTTTTATGAAAAAAATGGCATTCTTTTTCCTCATTCAATCAAACAGGCACCATACGATTAATGCAGTCTATTTTGGATCATCCTACAGATTTTGCAAGATTGCAAAGTAGGACACTTGGCTTTGACACTGCTTAAAGAAGAGAAGCAAACATTTTAATATTTGAACTTTTGACAAAAAATGTTCTTGCTTTCCTTCGCTTTAGATCTGGCACACAAAATGTAATGTCACGAACATCTCACTATGTGAATTCACTACATGAATTAATGCTGAATTAATTGCCCACAGCAATGATATCCCAGGAATATCTTCCCTGATTGAAGTGCAAAGTCTCATATTTATCTCAGTTTCTCTCAGAATTACTCGGCATACATAAGCCAATATACTTGCCTGCTGTCAGTACAGTTTAATTGGGTTTAGCTTTCCTACTCTTAATGACTTAATTTAATACAAATATCACAGCCTCAGCAGCATTAGCAAGGGATCACCATCAAAAGATTTCACGAAATATTTGAACGTCTAGCATCCTCTCGTCTCACTTGGTCATCTGTGTAGAAAAGACACATCCTTTGTATGTGTTTTATATGATATGCACACAGTTGATACTGTCTAAGTCAATGGAAACATTTGGTCTTCAATATTTTATTTCCTGAATCTGGCTTGTTTCCAAATAACTGTAAGAAGGCTGACAAAATATTTGTTTCAGCTGTTCAACTTGGTTTCAAAACTTAAGCCTGTTTTTTTTTTACCAGGTAATGGAAATGTGTGACAATTGTTTTGCTTGTCTTTCATATCGTGGTCATGTTCTTAATCACAGTGGCATAACCAATCATCTGTGTTTGTTTTTATTTTTGATCCCTGAATTGGGGCTACACATTGTCAATTGTAGTTTTTGTTTTTTCCTTTGAGGATTATTATTCTCGGTGGATCATTCAAAGAGAATTTATATCAGTTTTAGAGGGTGTAGACTTAAATGAGTGAAATCAATCTTAATTGCTACAATGCAGTGATTCATAAATTAGCACTGCTATAAATGCTAATCTCAGATGAGATTAATATGAAAGGTTGCCATCACGTTATGCATAGTCTTCCTCTCAGAAGCATAGGAGCACCTAATCTATGTTCCACTTTCTTACTTCTTTCTTCAACATGATTACAAATACTACTTACCTGGGAATGCATTTGCAGATTTTCTTTGATTGTTCTTTTTGTACATATATCCCGTAGCTACTCTTGTTAATCTCCCAGAATCCATTTATTTTCTTGTATCCACTTTGAGGGATTTGGTGCCTGTTTACTAGTAGATAAATTATAATAACTTCCTTCTGGCCAATGCTTCCATTGACTAGATTTACATTTCTCATCATCCAAAAGTGGCTTTATGGGTCAACTGAGACACTTATGGTTAGGCTAGGATTGGGGTTAGGGTTCGTTTTTATTTCTTTTCCTTATAGTATAATCAATGTTCTTTGCAGGTATAATAATTCTGACTCAATTAATTCATGTTACCTTAGCTGCATGATTAACAATGGTCTATCCTATATTACTGGGTTAAAGCTTGGTTATTCTCATAAAGTTGATGAACTGGTCAAAGCTTTCTTAGTCATTTGGTTTCTCTTCCAGTAATCTTGTCTTTAAAATGTCCTACTTTGAGGTTGCTCCCCACGATGGCTGCTGACTGGTAGGAAGATTTTTCTCTCCTGCCGACAATCAGCTGATTTTGCTGCCAAAGCTGGTTTGGCAGCGTTGCTCTGTGGATCTGAATGGGAGCACTTAGGAATGACCCAAGTTGACTTTTGGACAGCCATGGATCCACCCAGGAGGGGAAATCTTGAAGATTGCAGTTCCCGGAAGAGTAGCCAGAAAGTCACTTTCAGCCATCTTTTCCTTTAGCTGACTAAAGCAAGCCTGAGTTTTAACTTCATTTTTTTGAAGTCTTTGTTTCGCTTTTTTTTTTAATCTTTAAAATTAACTGACTGGTTGAATGCTGATTTATTTCAACCCCCTGCTGGATTTTATCTGTTCTTTTCTTTCTTTTTTGGCTATTTTCATTAACTTCTGCTTTTTTTTTTTAAAGGAAAATCATAGTGTGTTCTTGGATTGTGAAAATGCTTTTATTTTATTTACATTTTTATTGGACATTCACTACAAGGATTTTGTATTTTATCAATCTGCAAAAAGTTTGGAGCTTATTTTTCTTATTTTTCTCAATCTTCCTTTTAATTTTGGATTGAAATATCCAGAAAATATTTTCCCTATTCCTCTGTCTATTTTCTTATCTGGCTTTGAAGAACTCTCTTATCTACTATATAGAGCAATAATGTATCAGATTATAGACAAAGGAATGAGGCTAATACTTGAAAAGAGACTATTTGGTAACATGCAATTCCTAGTTGAAAGCTTTTACAAAAGTTTAATGAATTGATAAGGCTGTGGAAAACATTTAGAGGCAAATAAGTCTAGATAAATTAAACTCACAAAAGGAATGTGATTTGAAAGCAGCAGATTTTATGTACCTTACAAACTTACAACTAACTGAGTTGACTCCATACGACTCCCTGAAGTTCAAACCTGCATTCTTTTACAACAGCAGAAAACTGTCTGAGTGGATGAGGGATAAATTGGTCTTCTTTAAGTGAATTTAAGAAAATTGGGGAATGGATTTATCATACTTAACTGGGGAACAATATCACTGGACATTTTTGGGAAGATAGACTGGCTTTGGAGATTGGTCTTATCATATTTAATCAGACAACAATTGATAAGAAGTGGTATTAAGAAACAAATGTGGATATTTGATCCAGGACAAATCAGTGTTAATTCTTGGGATGATTTGGGATAAAAAAACCATGGTAAATTTTTTACAAGTTGATTATAATAATAACACTCTGCTAACAGAGTGTTTTGAAATTTTAATATTGTATTTTTTATTATTATAATTCTTCCTGTTAACTATTTTGATACTAACATAGTATATAGATGACAGGTTAATAACTTGCAAATAGAATTAGTAGTTTAATAGTTTAAATTTTTTGGGTCTGTTTCGCAAGGAATGGGGAACTAATATTTTAATATATGTAATATATTCATCAGTATTCAACTAATGTGGACAATATGTGTATACATGTTAGTTTTTAATGTACTTTTTAATCTTGTTTGTTTCATGTTTTTTCTTAAAAAATGTTTGGGGTGTTTTGTATTTTAACTTTTTTAATAAAATAAAAATAGATTAAAAATATAAAATGTCCTGCTTTGGCCAGAAAAGAGAGATAGTAAGTGGTCTCGAATGATGAATCATAACCAGTGGTGGGATTCAAATATGTGAACAACCGGTTCTCTGTGTGGATGCTGCTTCCGGAAGTTCATTCTGGGCTTGGGCAACAAAAAATTAGCTACCGGTTCTGCCGAAGTGGTGCGAACCGGCTGAATCCTACCATTGATCGTAACATTGAAACCAGTGCATTATCCTTGCTTCCTAGACCTTTATATAGCATTTAGTTATTGGTGATTTTTAGTAAGAAAATTAAGCTTAATTTGTTTTAACAATATAAAAAGTGAGAGACTAAAATGTTATTGAAGATAAGTAACTGTGGTTTTTTCTTCTGAATTCAGTCACTTTCTGTTTTGTCCACACCTAATTCTCCCTAAGAAGGTATATAACCATGCTCTACTATGATCAAATCCTCTTTCTCACTTCCCTTTCTTCCTTTTTTTCCTTTGTAATGCACAACATTCTAGGATAATTAAAAAAAATATCACAGGACAATTTTGAACATACACAAATTCTATTCTTCCTTTGCATTAAATCATCCCAGTGTAAGTCATCTAATCTCCTTATTCACTATTTTGACTTATTCATTATAAGATCTATGCTCAGAAAGTAAAGTATGAGTAAAATTTACACTGTATCGAAGTATAGCAAATGGAGGCATACTGGGAAGCTGAGTTAGTGCATTTGGAGGGAATTAATGATTCGGGGAAAAGTTGAGCTAGAAGTCTTTAATATTACAATATCATGATATATTCTAAAATTAGATCCATACATCTATATGGAGGGAAGTAAAATTATAGACCTTATTGGAATAGTTTAGATTGTTCTTTTATTTTGTAACTGTTCTGCACTTGATAAAACCTCCTCATATAATTTAAAAAGTGAGAATATGCCCACACTATGCTAGCCGAAGAATTATGCAGCTTTGGAAATATACTATCACCTAATTTTGGTGCTAATAGATGAGGCAATGTAAAATAATTCTATAGTCTTCTTTCAAAGGTGAGTCAATTAATTTATATATAAGTTAAATTACTTTAATAGAGCATTTAACAATTTTATATTATAACCCAATTGTGAGAAGTTTGCAATGTTGTACATTATATTCTTTAGTTATTCATTTCAAGATAGAGCAAAATTAGGAACTATAATAGATTCAGGGAGAAAATTCCCATGTCGTCTTCCTTCCAATATTTTTATTATTGAGAATTTCTCCCTCTTAATTTTATTCCTTGAAATGGCTTTGAATTGCAAACTGCCTTGAATCTTAGAGCAATATGAATGATGAAAAGGAAGAACCAAACACCATGTCTACATTTTATTTTCATGTAATTATTATGCAAATGTACAATATATGACCGACCACCCATCTACCAGAGAAACTCTGAACAATGAATGAGGATAAAAACATAATACAATGATAAAAATCAATTTAAAGAAAGAAAAATGTCAACACTGAGGCCCCAATAAAAATCTCACACTCATATATCACATACAACCATGCCAAAGCTCCATTAGCATGCTGGCCCCAGGGCCTGGAGAAATGCCAGGTCTTTCCTACCTCCCTGTCAGGACCAGCCATATCTCTGGGGTGAGGTCCAGTGTTAGATTTAAACAAGGGAAAAACTGGATTCAAAATCCCTTTCTATCATGTACCTCCTATGGTACTATAGAAAGAAAAATCTTCATCAGGGTCCAGTCCAAGCCGGGAATAAACAAAATGGAGACTGCTTTAGAAAGAAGGTTGTAGTTTATTGAAGAGCAGAGCCAGACAGAAATGTGGCTCTGGGAAAGCTGACCACATGTTGCTGGGAGTGGTGGGTTTTTATATCTTCTTGGGCTTTTGTGTTTGGAGTTGTTCCTATGGCATGAACTTTGACCTGAGGTTCAGTGTGCCCTTTTAGTATTCTGATGGTGGTGGTTAATCCTATTATGTCCTAAAGGTCATATCCTGTTTCCCTGTGGCTGTGGCTGATGGCTATGTCCTCTGTTGGATGGGTGAGAAGTTGTTGGTTCTAGGTATCTTTGTCTTTCTAATCCCATCAGCTCCAGCCTTCCTGCCCCCAACCTTTCTGAATAGGATTATCAAATCTGCATTTTTACAGACCTGGCCTCTGCCTAGTTTCTGCTTGGGCTATTAAGAAAAACTGGGCGTAGTTTTCTGCCTTTAAGATCCCTTGGGGAAATATAATATTCTGTCCTTTTTAATATCCCAAAATATTTCTTTATCTGCGGGGGTGTGTGTGTTTGTCCTCCCACAGTACATTGACCTCTTCCTTCAGTCTAACTTACTCCATTGTTGTGAAGATTAAATGGCAGGAAACCCTTGGGTGCAATCTAGCACTCTTAAAGAATGGGAGGGCAATTTATGGCCCATTGGCCACATGTATCCACCACAAGCTTCTTTTGAAAATGCTTCCTATAACCATGTCACCAAAATCCAACAGTTTCCTGCCAAAAGGCAGTGGTACACTTTGATTTATTCTCTCTCTCTCTCTCTCTCTCTCCATCTATCATTTAGCTATCTCCATCTATCATCCATCCATCTCCTTCAAATCAGACTTGATTCCTGGTATCCATTCAGTTTTGAGGGCAACATTTTCACAAGAGGTTTGCCACTGCCTTCTTCTTGAGATCGAGAGACTGCAACTGGACCAAATTCACCCAGATAGCATCCTTGCCTAATCCTTCCTCACTCCTAGTCCAACCTATTAACCATTAGCCCAAGTAAGTCTTACTCATGCCTCAAACCCCTTCTATAATTTTATTCCTCTGCTATTCCTGATTATTTCTGGGTTCTGGGAATCATTCCTTTCTGTTTTATAATACCAGGGGAGGAGGTTATTGTTATATTTTGTAAGCAGATCTGTTTTACCCTGTTTTATTTGTTTTAATTCAAGGCTTTGTGGTATTAGCAGTGCTTTTTTTGTAAAAAAAAAAAAAAAAAAAAAAAGGTGCCGGAACTCACACATGTCATACAACCCACCTTGCCTACCCTACAAGGTTCCATCCAAAAAAGGTGCCGGAACTCCGTTCTGAGCGTTCTATGAGAAAAAAAGCCCTGGGTATTAGTATATATTTTTACTTTTATTATAGCAACTTCAAAGGCAGATTTGGCTTCACTGCATCTTTGTTTTCTTGTTGCAGTGCCAATGCTGTGGAATAGCCTCCCTACAGTAATCAAACTAACTCCCTTTTTGCTGGTTACCCAGCAGCTCTTAAAAACCAACCTGTTTTGGAGAGTTTTGCCCTGATTCAATTTGAGTTGGCCATCTTTTTTTTCTCTGTGTCTTGTGCTACTGCAGCTGTGTTTTTATTCTTTGTTCTGGGTTTATTTTAACTGTTTTTCTTTTCCTATGTAAGCTGCCCAAAAGTCATTCTGAACGTGGTGGAAGAGAAATATGTTGAATAAATAAATATCTACTGTTCGATGCTATTCTGAAACACCTACAGATTGATGTACTGTGGTTATTTTTTTAAATGTAGAAATAAAAGCAAAATAAACTGGAGAGGAAGGAATTACTAATGAAAACTGAAGGCCCAGATAAAGCTCTAGAGCAGTGTTTTTCAAATCTGGAAACATTAAGCTGTGTGGACTTCAAGTCCCAAAATTTCCCAGCCAGGAAGCCTCTTAAAGTTGCCAGGTTTGTGAAACACGGCTCTAGAACAGGGCTTTTCAACAGGTGGCACTCGTACCACTGGTGGTACTTTAGGACCTGGTAGGTGGTATGCGACCCATAGCCAAGTGTAGTGGGGGAGGGAACGAGCTAAAGTGGTGCCGCACAGGCCTGGAGGAGATCAGCTGAAGCTGCATGGCTCGGCAGAAGCCCCAGGAACTGTGCATGTGGCTGCATGCTGGTTGGAGTTTCTGGTGCACCCGAAAGAGAAGAGGAGGAGGAGGGCAGAGAGAGGAAAAGCTACAAAAGGAGCAGGTTTTGGTTGGAGAGGAAAAAAAATCATGGAGAAAGAAAGAGAATAGAAGAGGCTTTTGTTAGCGAAGTGGTTAGGAGAAAGAGAGCAAGTGGCCTTTGCGAGTGAAGGGTGAGTGAAAGAGTGAGAGAGAGCTTTTGCAAGCAACGTGTGAGTGAATGAGAGCAAGAGAGAAGCTTTTGCGAGCGAGTGGCCTTTGCGAGTGAAGGGTGAGTGAAAGAGCGAGAGAGAAGCTTGTGCGAGAAACATGTGAGTAAAAGAGTGAGAGACAAGGTTTTGCAAGCAACGTATGAGTGAATGAGAATGAGAGAGAAGGTTTTGCAAGCAATGTGTGAGTGAATGAGAGCAAGAGAAGGTTTTGCGAGCAACGTGTGAGTGAATGAGAGCGAGAGAGAAGGTTTTGCGAGCAATGTGTGAGTGAATGAAATGAGAGAGAAGGTTTTGCGAGCAATGTATGAGTGAATGAAATGAGAAAGAAGGTTTTGCGAGCAATGTATAAGTGAATGAAATGAGAGAGAAGGTTTTGTGAGCAACGTGTGAGTGAATGAGACTGAGAGAGAAGCTTTTGCGAACAACGTGTGAGTGAATGGAGCTAATTTTTTTTTTGGATTGCTAACAATCCATTTGGGCTGACAGGGTGCATCAAAAAACACTCAAAACATATATATAAGGCTAGACCAGGGCTTTTCAACCAGTGGTATGGGTATCACCTGTGGTACATTGGCACCTGGCAGGTGGTATGTGACCATCCTAGAAAAGTGGTAGCGGGGGAGGGGAATGAGCTGAACCGGTGGCAGCACCGCACAAGCCTGAGCGAGAGATGGCTGGAGCTGCAGGGCTGTCAGGGTTCAGCGGAAGCGCCAGGATCAGTGCTGCTTTCCAGCTGATCGGCGCTTCTTCAGGGCTGTCAGGGCTCAGTGGAAGCGCCAGGATCAGCACCAGGCTCCAGCTGGAGCTCGGCGCTGATCCTTGTGCTTCTGCTGAGCCCTGAAGAAGCACCAATCAGCTGGAAAGCAGCACTGATCCTGGCACATCTGCTGAGCCCAGAAGAAGCGCCGATCAGCTGGAATTGTTGCAGCATCTCCAGGGTCTTGTGATTTACATTCAGATGCTTGGCAACTGATTCATATTTATGACGGTCACAGTGTCCCAGGGTCATGTGAAGTGACCAAAACCTGCTGCAACCATCCAGCAGACGGGGGGAATAAAAACCCAACAAACCCCCCACCCCACTCCCGCTGCCAATCCTCAACAGAAATGCTCACAACAATGAAAACCTCGGACAGGAGGAAGAGCACCGCTGGGCGGGCAGGCAGGTGTCTTGCTTGGCTGTGGCTTGGGGGGCACTTTTTTCAGTGCCATTGTAACTTCGAACAGTCACTAAGCAAACTGTTGTAAGTCGAGGACTACCTGTACTTTATCACTTTTTTCTTTTCTTTTTTTTGGTCATCAAGTTTTTGACACCTTGCTAGGCGACTGGTGGCACTCAGATATTGCCATATCCTAAAAGTGGTACAATGGGTGAAAAGACTGAAAAGCCCTGGGCTAGACAAATGGGTGGACCAATATAAACAGGAGGAGAGCGGTAATGGAAAGGCATCGATGATGCTGGACCCAGCTGTACGACCCAGAATACTTATGGGGGATGGGCGGTGGGCACATCAATGGCAATGGCACCAGGAAGGATGAGATTGACAAGGAGGGGAGGGAGTGAATCTGAGGGTGAGACGGCAGGTAGCCTAGCTGAGCATAGGCGGATGAGGCAGAGGGACAGGACACAGCTGTGCGTGCGCACATCCAGGCACGAAGAAAGACCGGAGGAAATAGGGCCCAGAGGGACAGATAGTGGAAGGCAAGAACGGCGGGTGGATCAACGGGATAAGAAAGGGGGGGCAACAGTGGAGAGGCATCAATAATGCCAGATCCGGGCGTTCAGCCCAGAATGACCATGGGGAGACAGCTGGCAGATGCATCAATGACAACAGCATTAGGAAGGATAGGATTGGCAAGACTGAGAGGGAGTAAATTCAGGAGCGAGCTGGCAGGCAGCCCA
The DNA here is from genome assembly GCA_023970755.1 of Azemiops feae. Classification (NCBI taxonomy): domain Eukaryota; kingdom Metazoa; phylum Chordata; class Lepidosauria; order Squamata; family Viperidae; genus Azemiops; species Azemiops feae. Next base: position 31,448 of record JALGBA010000476.1, on the reverse strand, counting down.
GCTGATCGAAGACAGACGGGGCAGAGGGACAGGACACGGCTGTGCGTGCACACATCCAGGCGTGAAGGGAAACTGGAGGAAACAGGACTAGTAAGGATAGACAGTGGAAGACAAGAACAACAGGTGGACAAATGGGATAGAAAAGAGGGGAGCAGCAGTGGAGGGGCATCTATGATGCCGGATCTGGACGTGCAGCCCAAAATGAGCACGGGGGAGCGGTTGGAAGGCATACCAACGGCAACAACGCCAGGAAGGAGAAGATTGACAAGGATAGGAGGGAGAAAAATTGTGGAACTGGATTGCAAACAAGGGGAGGCGGGACAATTAAGGCAATTATGGTCAGCCAGGACGGATGGCCCTATCACATGGTCAATGAGTAAGAAACTGGATTAGCAAGGTTGATAAGAGAACTCTCCACCCCCAACACTTCACTCTGAAGAAGCTGGCAGTGGACCAGTGAAAGCTAAGTTTGTTTTACAATAATAAGTACTTAATAAACAATGTGTTTTCCTGGGTCCATTAGTAATTCAATGGTACATGTTAACTTCTTCAATCTAGACCCAATATTACACCATCCAATGATTCCTCTCTTCTTCCAGTAGTACACATTTTCCCACATTAGGCAAATACAATTCTTATTGTTGTTAATACATATATAATTGAATATCAACATCTTTGTTACATTTTTCTAATATATATCAATAATGTCAGTTTAAAATATTGTTTTAACCAAAATATATCTTAATTGCATTTGCACTTAATATACATTTGTTCAATTAATATCCTGTTTTTTCCACTTTAAAAAAAAAATTAATTTCCCAAAATGTCTATATTACTTATAATTTCTCATAATAAGTTACATTTGGGTAAAAAAAAGCTTCCCTTATTCAAACCCTCTTAGCATTTTCATATTTCCCTTCTCATACCAAAATATAATATAATATTCTAGTTATAAATCCTATCTTTCTAGTTATAATAATATTTCTATTTCTAACAATTATCTATTCTCAGCCATGTTCAAACATCTGATTAATAGTATAATATCCCATCTAATGGGTCAAAACCTCTATTTTCTTCAGTCTTACTCTAGCTTTCTTCCTTTGCCAACTAACTTTCCAAGTCAATGCATTTGAATCAAGTAATTCTTCCTATATTTTTGTCTTTATTGTTTGGAATAAGAAAGACAATTTGATTAAAGTATTTTTGGAAGGACGCTCAACCCATTGATATTCATTAAACAGCCTCCCTCCTTCTCCAATTTCCCCCAATTCTCGTAACAGCTCTAACTTCCATTCAATAAGCTCTTTTTTCTTATCCTCAAGTGTGTTCTGAGAGCTTGATAGGTAAGATATCTTTCCCATTTCTGATATTATCGCTATGTCTTCTAATTCTTCGTTTGTCTGAGTTTGTCTGTTAGTTCCTTTCTTTAGGTCCTCCATCTTTGGATCTGCTTCTTCTGATTTTCCTTCCATTTTCTGGTTTGCTAATTCCTTCTTTGTAGTCATTTTCTGAGTTTGTAGATTTAGATTAAATAATTGTTCTTTTATCTCCTTTGTGTTATTTTTAGTCTCATCATGAGCTAAGGCAATTGTCTCTTGTATTGATTTTAACATAGAAAGAATTTATTTCTGAAATTCATCAACATTTTCTTGTTGGTATGTCAAGCTGGGGACTTTGGGGACAGGTGTTAGGGATGGTTTTTTACCATTTGAAGCTAAGTATGGGACCTCCATTTTGTTTTTGTATGTAGTCTTTATAGTCCAATCTATTTAGGGATTTAAGAAGTTTCAGTCAATTGTTATTTGAACTCCTAATTAACCGGCTGGTCTATCAGTCCATCCTTAAGTCTTCCCTCAGCAAATATAAGTAAAGTTCAATTTTTTAAAAATTTTCTGTCCAATGAAAAACACATCCTTTCTGTCCAGAGAGAGAAGAGCAATTAAAAATTGTTTATCAATCAAAGGTTTATAGTCCAAAGTATTCCATCATCTCAATCAATAATGCATGTTTCTTCTATAGGGAAATAGCTCCATGACACAGCTCTAAAAGTAAGTTAGTATTTATATTCATAGTCCAGGCAGGCCAGTTTCAAAATAGTTTATTGTCTCTGTCACACAGATAAGCAGGGTTTTTCCCCCCCTTTTCCCAGCTGCAGTCTTCGAAAGTCAAAGTTTCTGAAAACAACAAGAGCCTTATCTGAGTCTGGGCTTCCAGCCAAGTTTCCTTTAGGCATAATAAATTGCAGTGCTGTAGTTCACCTCTAGATGTCGTTGATGTTGTCTTCCAGCTTTTTACATCCAACCTTATATTATAAGCTTTTTAAATCTCTTTTAAAAAAAAATCTCAAAAGCACTTTTAGTCCCCAAATTTCAAAGTTATATATGTTTATTGCTTCCAAATTAATATTGTAATTTTCTCTATTTTCCCTCAAGCAATTAATTTGCTGCTTTTCTTTTCCTGAGGGAATGGGGTGGAAATTCCCCTTCCCTCTCTCATTGGGGGGATTCTTTGCTTTGGGTGGTTTTTCCCAAGAAAAAGTCTTAAAGTGATAAAGATAGGGTCTCACCCAGTTCCATCCATGTTGCTCAAAAGTTGCTAGTTAATGCTTATTTTCTTCGGTTGTCAGCAGCTTCTGACTGGCCGCACGAATGTAGCCAGTCTTTTCCCTGCTGGTTTGGAGGGCTTCCTTGGATCAAATGGAAGGGCCACCATTCTCCCATGATCAATGAGGGTCCCCTCCTTCTCCGTCGCCTCTTTGGGGCAACTTTCGACCCTTTTTAAGCTCCCCAGCAGGGTGAAATTGAACACGGAAGGCAGAGCCCCGTCTTCCTGCACCCATCACGCCGCAATGTCAAACCAGAAGCACTGGTGGTACTCGAATATTGTCATGTCCTAAAAGTGGTACAATCTGTGAACAGGTTGAAAAGCCCTGCTCTAGAACAAAGAACAAGAATTAAATTCAAAGCTGCCATTGGCTGCTTGTTCCTTAGTAGTTTGAAGTTCTGGTCTCAGCCTGGAGGAAGACGGTGAACCTTGAACATATAGTGGGAAAGCCACCAGTGATCAGACAGGCTGTGAAGAAGACACAGAGTACTTCGTTGTTGTCTACCCTTGAACTGTTCTGGCTTCTTTCAAATCAGGACAATGAAGCACAGCTCCAGCTCCTCACTCAGGCTCTGGTCCTCCAAGGCTTTCTGGCTATAAAATTAGGTATGAAAGAGAACTTGGCCTACCTCTTGCCATAATGAAGAGGGAGAATTAATCCTGATGAAATGACAACCTGCTGGTGGGTGAGGGAGCAATGGCGCAGCCCAAAATTTTGTTTTGAGCAAAGAAGCTGAGACTCAATCACATTACAGACGTATAAGAAAGCTTGAGACATTTGCTGATAACCAAAAGCCTATCTTTATATACTGCAGACTCACGTTTTGTGCCATGTACATAAATAAAAAATGTATAAATATCGAGTGCCGTTGCTTTATTCATGGCGGGAGAGTGAAATTCCCAGAGTCTAGTCACAGAAGGGCATGGAAAGGATTAGCTTTTCTCAAAACATTGTTGGCCTCTTTCTTGAACCTTTAGAGATTGAAAGTCACCATCTAGCTTTCCTTCGACTAAAGATAAATATGCCTAGCAGGATTTTGTTCACGGGTAGCACAAGATGAAAATCTGTCAACATCGCGCTCCCTTCCCCGCCAGTACTCCGGCCATTGGATGATGTGAAATGTTCCTCCCTTATATGACCATTTTATTCTTTCAGTCAAATATTCTCCATGCTGTATGATGCTGCATACTCTCCACTTGTTTTTATATACAATTCTTCTGAACACATGCACTTAAGGTTTATAATTTCCCCGAACGTTCATAAATGTATGTAATACATACTGCTTTTGTACAAAAATTTTCAAAATACACGCTCTTGTTTGGATGTATCTTGGAAAATATTGTTTTGCATAAATGTTTAATGGGAGAATGAGAGAAATGCATTAGTGCTCATCTATGCTGAGACAGACTCTCTTCTGGTAGATGATGCTATTTTTAATTTTAATTTCAAATAAATCCATGGGGGATTTCTTTTATAAACCTGATTTGGAGAAGGAAGGGGATGGCTTGCAGCCAACTAAATTACCCAGGAGTAAGCCCCACAAAAGTCAATGAACCTTTCTCTAACCTTTCTCTAACGTCAATGAATTGTTCTCTAAGGATTACACTAGAAATGATAACTTCATTGTATCATACCTATGTCCCAAAGAGGCATAATCTCAAATTGTACTGGTCTCAAACGCTTACATATCTAATGGATTAGGCTTGGGGGAAAAATTATTAGCTACGTTCCAATAAATCTTCATGAGATTGGTCTATCTACTCTCCTAGCATGGTTGACAGAAATCACCTGAATTTGAAAGGGATATCCCATGTATTGCTTAGTATACCACTTTAATATCCAAGAGTAACCGCCCTCTTGACCAAAGTCTTTTTGTAATGTCTATTCACAAGTTAATTCCATTTAGTAAAGGTTAATTTAGGCAGATCCAAATCAATAGGCTATAAATGATAAACACTCTATTGACTGCCCCTCCTCTAATAGCCTCATTGAATTGAATACTAATATTGGTTTCTCTTCGAAGCAATGAAATTTGTTTTTAAAAAGAAAATGTAAGGACAAGAGGTCTTAATAAGCAAATCCTCTCTCTCCATTAAGAAGGAAACTGAGTATTGCCATAATTTAAAGGGGAAATTCAAGGAGGCTTTTCAAGGCTTTCAGCCGGGATAAAGAAGAAAAAAACAGAATGTGTCTGCAAAATTGCCAAGGGCAAATATTTAGTTTAAATAAATCAGTCTTCATATTGCTTTCCCTGACTTTTATCTCATACCAAATAAACCCTATTTGCTCTTGAAAAAAGGAAGATATCAGGAATTTTTTTTTAAAAAAAACCCCCCCAAACAATAAATAAAATACAAAAGGGGTAGAATAAGAGAGAGTAAGACAATTCTAGAAAAAAAATGGGGGCTAGAATGGATGTCATAGGATTGTATTCAATCTTTCCTTTTCAGATAACATTCAGGTGAGATGAATGTTAAATGTGGGTAGCAACACATCTGGTCACATGTCACATCTTTCACAGTTTCATGGTAACATTCAAAACATGTCAGAACTGTCAAGAAAGTCTAAAATATATCCTGTAGCCAATGCCAAATAAAATTATTTTAAAAGTTATTTAACAAGAGTGTTGAAATGTGATCAACAAAATTCGGCAACCAGCCATGCCTAAAAATAAGCAAAGGTAGAAACAAAAATAACTTCTGCTATTGACAAATACATTTAGGTGCAGACTGTAAAATAGCACTGCAACTAAAGTTTGCAGTATCTTGGTTGGGGGCTATCATTGTTCTACTGTTGACTCAGCCTCCCATCCTTCCGAGGACCCAGATTGTTGGGGGCAATATGCTGACTTTGTAAACCGCTTAGAGAGGGCTGTAAAGCACTATGAAGTGATATATAAGTCCAGGTGCTATTGCAATTGCTATTCACTTTATGCTAGAAAAATAGCTTAAGTAGTTTATCTAATGGCTACGGGAGCAGAGGAATTCTAGGAGTTGAAGTCCATACATTTTAATGCTGCCAAGGTTGAGAAACACTGCTTATAGAGCAGTGGGCACCAGGGACCGGTTACATGGAGCGAGGTTTTTCCATGGACCGGAGGGGGCATTGTTTTGTGTGCTGCCTGCATCCTGTAGATGGGGCTTTCCCTGTTTGTGTACACCAGTTGCTGGCATGCCACGGCCCGGTACTGGTCTACAGACTGGGGGTTGGGGACCCCTGTTATAGAGTGTATATAATTAAAGATTATAATACTCCTCCTATAATGGTATGGGAGAATGATCTTGGGAGACAGGACAAGGACAAGATAGTATGTAGTCCATACTACAATCTGATAAATGAAATTTAAGTACAAAGGAGGAAAGGTGGTGAAAGCATCAGAGAAAAGATCCTCCCTAGTTTTTTAGGGGAGAAAAAGTGAGGGACAGGAGGGGTACTTCCAGATTTACAACATTCTATTAAGGTTAGGGCTAGGATTACAATAATGAACAATGACAGTAGAGCTAGTATTCCTGGCTGGGCTTCTTGTCTGGACTACTTCACAAGACTAAGCTCTCTACTTTGCATTTGACTAGTATTGTTCAGTTTCTCCCTTTGGCTTCTCAGGCTAGTCCACAGGGATTGGGGGAAGGGAGGGGGTAACGAGTAAGGCAAATAATGGCACATCTCATGACATCAGCACACAAGAGAGGACTTGCAGACCTCTGTCAGATATCATGATACAATTACCTAAGTGCATTGTTTGAATTATTTTGCCATTGTTATGGCTTGCAATGGATGAGTATGCTTTACTCTCATTTTTGAACTGAATGGTTGAGAAACACTGGCTTAGTTCCTTAACCAGAAGCTTCCCAGGGAGAAAAAGTCAGGACCAGACAGGTTTCAACATCCACATTGTTTTTCTAGATCAGGGCTTTTCAACCTTTTCACAGATTGTACCACTTTTAGGACATGACAATATTCGAGTACCACCAGTGCTTAGCAAGGTGTCAAAAACCTGATGCAAAGAAACAAGCTGCCAGTTTATGCTGATGTTTGTTTTCAGCCCTCCTCTTTGCAAAGCTAATATCTGCCAGGCTGAAGGCCAAATCATCATTTTCTCAACGGCATTCAGATGTTTTATGTTGCCTTTTTAGGGATTTAAATGTAGCAAGAAGTCATATGCATGTCAGTCCCCATCACCTAGATCAGGGGAAGGGAACCCTGGCTCTTTTATGACTTGTGGACGTCAACTCCCAGAATTCCTGAGCCAGCATGGATGGCTCAGGAATTCTGGTAGTTGAAGTCCACAAGTCATAAAAGAGCCAAGGTTCCCTACCCATGACCTAGATGAACCTATAGCTATTTACATTTTCCTGGGAAGCTGAGTTTCCCAAAGAGATGAAATAAGAGAAGCCAATCTCTCTCAAGGTCTTCTTGGTTCCTTTTTTCCTTCTTCTTTCCTTTTCTTTTTTAATAAGAGCCAACCAGGTAGCAATTGGTGTTTAGAAGTGACTTGAACCACAACAACACTATAGGGATTTCAGCAAACATAATGATATACTACTACCTGCTTCAGTTTGCAAGGACTAGCAAAGGAAACAAGCCATTTTTGTGGTTGCTTGAGGCAGAAGAGATGAAAAAAGGACTCACCTTAATTGTATTGAAGCATTCTGCTTTGGAGTCTCTCTGCACTACAGAAGCAAAATGGATTGCAGTGATCTCCGAGGATCAGAGAAAGGGAAGAGATATTTTTTTTTCATTATGAAAATTTTCTTCCTGTCCAAAACATTTCCTTGGGCTGCATGCCAAAATTAGTTGTCCTGAAATATAAGATTTGTGTTAAAAATAAGCCACATGCTCTTATGTGCACATTGAGACATAAGCAGACCATCCATTCATAAATACTTCCTACCGTCTGAAGACACATATTGACATGTCTCTACTGCTCTTTGTATTGGGATAAAAGCTCCTCATTTCAACAAAAAGTCTTCTTCTAACAAATGCCTGGCATTGGGGGGAGACAGTTTGATCCTGATCTGGATCCAGTGTATGAATTTTTGAAAATGACTTGCCATTGCCTATCTCTGAGGGCTGAGAAAGAGAGATTGGCCCAAAGTCACTCAGCTGACTAAGAACTCAAGTCTTCCGGTTACTGGCCTGATGTTTTAACCATTACTCCAATGTTTTAACCATTACTCCGATGTTTTAACCATTACTCCGAAGTTATACTCAATATTACTAGGTTCCTCTATTATATGCAAATAATACTGGGGGAAAACTATTTTGTCCACTGTAAATCTGCAGATAGTAGGAGCTCATCCTGAATTTTCTTTTTGGAAAGTAGGAATCCTCTTAAAACAAAGCAGACTGGTGTAATTCCATATCAATTGTATCAAATTTCCTGGGAAGCTACTCCTCCAGTTTCTAATTACTTTAAATGCATGTTTTAAGTGAATTCGACTTTGCATAGCTCTCTACTTTACAAGTTGCATGGAAGCTGCTGGAATAACAGGGAGGACGATAATGGCTTAGGGCAGTCTTTGGTTTGGACCTAACTAGTACAGTACTAAGATGCCTTGGCAACATCTTTTCTTCCATGCCTCCCCAAGGCTACCTTCATTGGGTGCTCAATACATGACTCAGGTAGGCTGAAGTTGTCCTTAACTGCACCCATACTAAAGTGCATTTTCCTCCCTTATTCCTATATCAAGCTTCAAAGTCTATAGTTTATCACTGAGAATTTGGAAGGAAGTCCAAGTACTTGGAAGGCGGCTTCAGCAACTTGAAAGAGGCAGGATAGGGATTGGTAATGGAGATTGTAAATCTCACACAGCTATCATTTTCTGCCACCGTAAGATGGATGGAGAACAGTTCAAATGGGCAATGTCTTAATTTGGTACATTTGATTGGCCTGCTTAAATTTCTAAAAAAAACCCCAAAACCCTGTCTTACTAATTTTCCAAAATAGCCTACCTTGGCAGTTTCTTTCTTTCATCTTTCTTTCTATTGAGTCTTTCAGATCCTGAAATGTGACCAAGACTTAAAAAGATTTGACTTCTTTTTAAACATTCAAGTCACCTCCTAAAGGTGTTTCTGAACTGCAGCCTTAAGTGTCTTGACTCCCATGCATCAGACAAGCTGGAAGTGAAGCCAGCTTGAGAAATCCCTTCTTTCCTTCCTTTGTTTTGTCCAGACCTTGCTTGCCATAATCTTTCGCTGGCAGAGTCTCCTGATTATCTCTTTTTTTTCCTATTCTGGGAAAGCTTTCTTTGCCGTATCTTTGAGAATAGAATAGAATAGAATAGAACAGAACAGAACAGAACAGAACAGAACAGAACAGAACAGAATAGAATAGAATAGAATAGAATAGAATAGAATAGAATAGAATAGAATAGAATAGAATAGAATAGAGCTGGGAGGGATCTTGGAGGTCTTCTAGTCCAGCCACCTGCTCAAGCAGGAGAACCTATACCATCTCAGACAAGTGACTGTCTAGCCTCTTCTTAAAAATCTCCAGTGATGGAGCGTCCACAATTTCTGGAGGCAAGCTGTTTCACTGGTTAACTAATTAACCAGTTAATTAATACTGCTTTCAATTAACAAACTTTTCCTACTGATTTCCCATCACATCTGATACATCCTAGTCTCATACATCTACCAGTGACAATTGATATAAGGAAAACACATCATTTTACCTTATTTCCTATCACTTGGGTTGGGAGTGGAAACCAGCTCTTTGACCCCATTCGATGTCACCTTTTGAAAGGAAAAAAAAGTTCTTTTTTTTTTTTTTTGCCCAATGATTATTTATTTCATTATTACAATTGGCCGTCACCACCCAACTCTGATGGACTCAGGCTGGTGCACCCAACCAAAACAAACAAACAAACAAACAAACAAACAAACAAACAAACAATAAATAAATAAATAAATAAATAAGTAAATAAGTAAATGAGGATTAAAGGTTAATGAAGAGAAGGATGAGGGGGGACATGATAGCAGTGTTCCAATATCTCAGGGGCTGCCACAAAGAAGAGGGAATCAAGCTATTCTCCAAAGCGCCTGAAGGCAGGACAAGAAGCAACAGATGGAAACTAACCAAAGAGAGAAGCAACCTAGAACTAAGGAGAAATTTCCTGACAGTTAGAACAATTAATCAGTGGAACAACCTGCCTCCAGAAGCTGTGAATGCTCCAACACTGGAAGCTTTTAGGAAGAGACTTGACAACCATTTCTCTGAAATGGTATAGGGTTTTCTGCCTGAGCAGGGGGTTGGACTAGAAGACCTCCAAGGTCCCTTCCAACTCTATTATTATTATTATTATTATTATTATTATTATTATTATTATTATTATTATTATTATTATTATTATTATTATTATAATAATAATAATAATAATAATAATAATAATAATAATAATAATAATAATAATAATAATAATAATAATAATAATAATAATAATAATAATAATAATAATAATAATAATAATAATCATTTGGCAAAGGCAAGCAAGGGTAGTACCAATAGTAATAGGCGCCTTGGGTGCAATCCCAAAACAACTGGAACACCACTTGAACACCATTGGTATTGACAAATTCGCCATTAATCAATTGCAAAAGGCGGCCTTACTAGGAACTGCTTCCATCCTGCGACGATATCTGTAATACCATCAAACATCCACATCTGCCTATCCCAGGTCCTTGGTAAGGACTCGATAGGTAGACAAAAATGCCAAATCCAGTCTGAACATCTGGCTGACTGTGCGATGATCAATCATCATCATCATCATCATCATCATCATCATCATCATCATCATCATCATCATCATTATCATCATCATCATCATCATCATCATCATCATTTTATAAAAACAGATGAAACTTAAAACAGCCCAGATTAAAAATCTAAAAATGATCTAAAAATCAAATAAAACAGAACAGGGAACCCAAAAATACAACAATACATTAAACCCAGTCCTGGGATCAAAGTGAAATGTTTAAGAGATTTCTGGAACCCTAAGAGAGACTGTGTGTCCTTTGCTCTGAGAGGCTGCTGTTGCTGAGGGTCTGGTTTCATCAGTCAAGTTGTAAAGGGAAAAAATGGGTGGGAGGAACCTTGTCTTTCCTTGTTCCACTGGTGAATCTGACTAAAAAGAAAAGTATCCAGTGTTTGGGTAAAGCAAAGTAATGAAAACAAAAAGAAAGCAAAAACCAGAGTTCACTTGTCCCAGTCCCTTCAGAAGGAGGCCCAGGACAAAATGGCAGGAGCGGGCAGTATCCAATAATTGGAAAGGCGTTTTTCCTGCCACAGCACAATAGCCAATTGGAGTGAAGGCATTTGTCAACAAGGAAATGAAGTGTAGCACACAACTCAGACAGTTCTGCTTATGCTGGCACAAGTTGAAAGCACTACTGATGCACCAAACACAGGCAGAACTTGCATTCCCAGGGACTGGGGGGCGGGGGTAGGTTACATCTCTGTTCTTGGAGAAATAATTGTGGGATGTATTAATTTGGGGACAATCTTGTAGTGGAGATCAGCTCTGTGGTTGCTTTCCTTCTCATGGTGAACACAGCTACCTTTTTGTCTAAGGAACTCTTTCATAACCCCCCCCTCACCCATTCCCAATGTTCTGCAACCCCATCCACTTTTGTCTGTTTGGACAGTAGGAACTGCATTCAAGAATGCATTACCACTGACTGAGTGCATTGGAAATACAGGCTGGGTTATAAGTGACAGGGTGCAAGTCAGTGTCTCTAGAGAAAAAGTATTTTTCTCACCTGATGTGGAGATACAGAAAAGAGAAGGGGAGAGATGGGATTGAGTGGGGTTAGAGAGAGAAAACAGGTTTTTTGTGAGATGACAGAGCAGATGGTGTTTGGGGGTTTGTTTACAATGTGCCACCACTGATTTGAAGCTAAGATGTCTCATTAATGAAGGGGGCATATCCAGCAACAGACACAGAGAAAATAATAATAATAAAAAAAGACTTGGATGCCTTTGCTTATGATTTGAAAACTCCCAAGAGAAGGAAGATTAAATATTCTGGAATTTTATTTTAAACATAAACTGATTTAAAATTATACTTAAACATTCTTTTCCATTTTTTCTTACACTTAACATTTTTAATATGGCATCAACTTCTGTAGAGATTCTAGAATAAACTTTGAGGTGGTCCACATGCTGGCTTGGGCTCTAGATTATGCCCCTTGATCTAACAACCAAAATGTCCACCAATAAATCCAAGTTTATCCTGGGGAAAAGATTTCTGTGCCTGCAGTTTAGCTGCTGTATTCTGCAAGGGTTTTCATGTTCAGTTCTACCGCTTAAATCTTGTACTTGTGTTGGATACAAATAATGTTGTTCACACTATGTTAAACTCTCTTCTCTTTGGAGACCTCTGCTAGCCAAAAGAAATTAGTATTCCTGATACCTTCCCAAATTTGCAGAAGAATGGCAATATTGTTAATAAGCAGAAAAGAGAAAGGAAGCCAGAGAAGAAATGAATGGCTGTCATAATGATACACCCCTTTGGATAGGTAGCTTATGCATATGGCGAAGCAGAAGGACTAGAAATAAAAATGAGTTTGGAGATTTCCTTAGTCCCTTTCCTGCAGAGATACTGTGCAAAGGATGAAAAGGCCCCTAAATTGCCATCGCTATGCTTGCCTTCACTGAAATGGTTCTGAATAACTCTCAAATTGACAAAAAATAGACTATGTTTCCATTTTAGGAGTCTCAAAAGCATGATGATGATATCCAGCTCTGTAGTTTTAAAATGGTGGAGTTGGTTGCTATCTATCACTGATTCAAATCAGTGGTCTATCTAGCTCTCTCTTACAAGTAGTTCCTTCCCAGGACTTTTCACAGAGATTTCTTTGCTTTACCTCAAAATGCCGGAAATTGAATCTACATTCTTTTGCTTGCCAATCACGGATTATCTATCAGTGTCTCAGCTTTTGAAAAGAAAGGTAAATATAAAGGTCAAATGTAACAAGAAACTCAAAATCACAACAAAAACATAACATATCCAGCGTATTAAAGAAGCAGTGACTGGAACATTGAAAATCAATGTGGGTATAGAAAAAAATTAGAAAAAGCCACAGTTGGAAAAAGCTTTAGTACAACAACACCAAGAATAATAACATCTTCCTGAGTTTTTGAAAATGCATGCTTTGAATGGAAAAGGGCTAAACCTGATAATGAAAGGCAGACATAAAAAGAGATATGTGCAAAAATTCTAGAAAGAGATATTTGCAATGAGTATATATGAGTACATTCAGTATCCTCATTAAGACCAATCAATATTCACAGTATGATCATTGTGATGTCTTAACATCACATCTTTGTCCTATATAACACAGCCTGAGGGAATATCCTATGTAACTTAAAAATTCCAATTCCACATTATTAACTCTGTGTATGTGTGTGTAACATTAAGAAAACCAAGATCATGGCATCCGGCCCTCTCAATTCCTGGCAAATAGATGGGGAAGAAATGGAGGTAGTGACAGATTTTATCTTCCTGGGCTCCAAGATCACCACACATGGGGACTGCAGCCAAGAAATTAAAAGACGCTTGCTCCTGGGGAGGAAAGCTATGGCAAATTTTGACAGCATACTAAAAAGCAGAGACATCACCCTGCCAACAAAAGTGCGTATAGTCAAGACCATGGTTTTCCCAGTTGCAATGTATGGCTGCGAAAGTTGGACCATAAGAAAGGCTGAGCGCAAAAGAATTGAGGCCTTTGAACTATGGTGCTGGAGAAGACTCCTGCGAGTCCCTTGGACTGCAAGGTGATCAAACCGGTCAGTCCTAGAGGAGATCAACCCTGACTGCTCCTTAGAAGGCCAGATCCTGAAGTTGAAACTCAAGTACTTTGGCCACCTAACGAGAAGGAAGGAATCACTGGAGAAGAGCCTAATGCTGGGAAAGATTGAGGGCAATAGAAGAAGGGGACGACAGAGAATGAGGTGGCTGGATGGAGTCACTGAAGCAGTAGGCGTGAGCTTAAATGGACTCCAGAAGATGGTAGAGGACAGGAAGGCCTGGAGGAATGTTGTCCATGGGGTCGTGATGGGTTGGACACGACTTTGCAACTAACAACAACAAATGTGTGTGTATTAAAAATATATTGTTTTCACATTTTTACAAGAATAATGTGAAAGAAAAGGCTATTCTTAAGATGTCACAACCAGTTTAGATATGACCATTTATTTATCTAATCTGGTCTTGTTTATCTCCCGAGACATTAAAAAAACAAATGCGAAAGTCGGCTAGTTTATGCTGATCAAATACAGATTTGATTGATGTTCAGGTAGTTACCTATTGCACCTTCTTGTTTGAATTTTTACATTTAAGGGAAATTTTATAGCAGAATTCTTTAGAATGTGGTAGAAACATAATTTGATGATAATGACTCCATCATTGGAGGTTTTCAAAAATAGACTGGACAACCACTTGAGTGAGATTGTATAAGGCTCCTGACTTGAGTAGGGGGTTGGACCAGAAGACCTCCAAAGACCCTTTGGTCCTATCCTCTATGATCACTGAAGTCCAGCATCCAATGAAGAACAGACAAATGTATATTCTCAATAAAGGCTCAGCCTCCCTTTTCCCGTCAATCTCTTTCCAAAAGGGCTAAGTTTCCTTTGTGGTGTGCTGCAGACCATGTAATAATATCAGAGAATGAGCCACTCAAAGTGGTCATTTCATGATTCAAAAGTGCAGTTTAATACACTATGTTGGCTGTGGCTAAAAGGTAAAAACAAGTGATGGCATTATATGCATCTGCCTTGCTTATGACATGCATAGTCAATAATTTTTTTAACATCCCTCTGGAAATGTTTGTGGCTTTGTTTGAATTTCTAGATGTGACAAAGGGAAGGGGAATTTATATATTTTTCAGGCAAAGTTGTACATCTCCAATCTTCAACCATGATTTTCTCTAAGGAACCTGCCTCAAATGTAACATAATGGAAGCCATTTCCCCCCCAGAAACTTATCTTGATAAAACTCTTCCTGCCCACCTTTTGATATTAGTTTATCACATCAGCCTGTCCATCATGATAATAAGAATGTTGCCCACAGTGAGGTAGAGCTGACAAGCACTGACATTGCACTGATGAAAGGATAGTCTCATATATTTAGTTTTTTTAAAAAATATGGTTAATGTATATTGGATGCTGGAATCTTAATCACCCTACCTTGAAATCCATGGAAATGTATCATATTGCTTTGTGACAGAATTGAGGAAAATGCCTCTATTGAATGTCTATCCCCTAAAAACATACCACACTTCCCTTGTTGAGACATTCAGAATATAGAATATAAGAATAACAGAGGTGGAAGGGACCTTGGAGGTCTTCTAGTCCAATCCCCTGCTCAAGCAGGAGACCCTATACCATTCTGGACAAATGGCTGTCCAGTCTCTTCTTAAAACCTCCAGTAAAGGAGCACCCATAGCTTCTGGAAGCAAGCCGTTCCACTGATTGATTGTTCTCACTGACAGGAAATTTTTCCTTAATTCTAGGTTGAGTCTCTCTTTGATAATCTTCCACCCATAGCTTCTTGTCCTGTGCTCAGGTGCTTTGGAGAATAGGTTGACCCCTCTTTTCTGTGACAGCCCCTCAAATATGGGAAGACTGCTGTCATGTTACCCCCTAGTCCTTCTCTTTGTTAGACCAGACATACCCAGTTCCCACAACTGTTCATTTTATGCTTTAGGTTCCAGTCTCCTAATCATCTTTGTGCTCCTCTCTGCACTCTTTCTAGAGTTTCAACATCTTTTTTGAATCACAAACCTAATGATGATTCAATCTGAAAACCTTGCTAATAGTGAGATCCGAAATTCTTCCCAAATCTTTTTTGATGGACTACTAATCTTTTTCTATAAGCATGGACTTATTTTTTCATCTTAAGTCATTTCTTTTTAAAAATAAATTAATACACATCTTTTCAGGTAATTTTAGCAGGCCTGTTATGATTTTAGGGAAATATAGTTTATCTGATTTCTTCCTCTTACACCATAAGACAACTATGAAGTTGGATGGGAGTTTATATAAATCTGACAGGACAGTTCTCTTAATGAATACTCTGACTTCACAAGACTTGTTTTCAATTAAAAGAGTGTAGCATTGCAGCCTAATAATATTCACTCAGATTCAAATTAGCTTATTATCAGCCTATCAGAAAATATCAATCTTGCCTTAAAACCATAAACGATGTTTGATATGAAATCAAATCAACTGAATTATTTCAGTTCCTTTAAAGGATGAAAGCTTTTCAGATATAAATATATCCAATTAGCATCTGCAAAATAAGAATAAAACTAGCATTTGGCAGCTCCGTATTGTTCACTGCTCTGCATAGCTGCAGCCATCTTTAAAAATGTTGATACAGCTTTCTTAAGGGAACCAATTTATTCTTAATAAAGAACAGGAAGAAAATAAACTTGAACAGATGGTCATGCCAATAAAAAAAACCCAAATGAAAATATAAAGAGTAAAAATATTTTTATTTGTGAAAACGATACTTAGCTTCTTCACTTTTCACATGCAGAAAATACTAATAGATAGATCCCATTGTTAGGCAAGATAAAAAGGATGGGGGGGGGGGAAACACCAGGCAGTGGATACTGGGTATGTTAGGAAGATAGTGAAGAACATAGCTGTGCTATTTACTACATAGTCCATAACTTTAGCTATATTGCTGTTTTCAGAGGCAATAGAATACATTGTCATCTTATGAGGACCTATGGGGAAAAATAAGGTTTTGATTGCAGCTTCCACGCTGAAATCTGCTTATGAGAACCAGAGACTCTACAGAACTGAGTGGTGAATATTAAAGATGGAGGTTAAAGGATACATAACACCTCGGTACCCAATCTTGCATGAATTTCATTGATTTTTCCCTAGAGTGGCCTTCCTCAAAATTTCCCAATTATCTGAAGGTTACAGATGTATGGTAGTCTCAGATTTCTTAGAGTGGAAGTTCTACTTCTTCTAGAACAGGGGTCTTCAAACTTGGCCCTTTTATGACTTGTGGACTTCAACTCCCAGAATTCCTCAGCCAGCATTCCTGGCTGAGGAATTCTGGGAGTTGAAGTCCACAAGTCATAAAAGGGCCAAGTTTGAAGACCCCTGTTCTAGAACAATCTGTAGACTTCAACTCCCAGAATTCTCCAGCCAACATGGCTGGCTGGGGAATTCAGGGAGTTGAAGTTTACACATCTTAAAGTTGCCAAGTTTGAGGAACACTGTTCTAGAAACCATCATGCCAGTGCAAAGGTGATAACATACACATACCCCTCAAACCCAAATTTTAAAGTTAGGGAATTGTTTTCTTAGGAAACGGTACAAGAGGGTGGCACACAAATAAAATAACCTTAAAATTTGAAAATCACGAGCAGCCCTATGACAAACATAAAAACAAGCAAACAACAAACGGGAACCATGACAGCAACCATCAATCTGCCTCAAAACCTGGGAGAAGAGTCAGATCTTTAATAGCTTCCTGAATGTCTTCATGGTGGGAGGCATGAGCCACTGAATGAAGTTCAGGAATGTACAATTTAAACAATGTTGGTTTAATACACAAACTTTTCAATGATACCTAAAGGTTATTTATTGGTTTGGAATTTCATTACGTAACTCACATTATTTGACATTTCTATCTATCTATCTATCTATCTATCTATCTATCTATCTATCTATCTATCTATCTATCTATCTATCTATCTATCTATCTATCTATCTATCTATCTATCTATCTATCTATCTATCTATCTATCTATCTATCTATCTATCTATCTATCATCTATCTATCTATCTATCTATTAATATACATGCTTCCCTATTTTTCCACTCTTTGGATTGGAATGAAACTTGGACCTCAATTCATTATACAATTGCACTTTATTGTATCTTCAGATAGGTCTTGGCATTAATTAATTCTGAGGACTGACAGAAAGATTAACAGTCTCATTGCCTAATATATTATCCATATTATTATTGACAATGGTTTTTGCTTGAATCTGAGGTTTATAACGCTAATTGGATATACATTTCTTCGGAGAAAGAGGCACTGCTGACACATATCCTTGAAATAATTTATAGAATACAAATAAGAATATAACATGAGCATGATTAAACTTCCCTAGGAACAAAAATGGTTTGCTGGTTGACCACACCTCCCTTACATTGAATAACTAATCGAAAGGTAGAAAGTTCAAGGTTTTCTCCTGAGCGAAAAAAGGAGGAGGCATAATATGTGAATGCCATATAACTAGAAGAACATTAACTTATCAATAGGAATGTGCATAAAAAAACTTTCCAAAACCTTATTGCTGAGGCAGTCTTGGTAAATTTCCATATGTGCTTATTACCGCAGGCTTACATTTATTCTTAGCCTCTTATTTCTATTCTGTTTTGGTGATGCCATGGTCTGGAGCTCTATCATCTGAAAGATCACTAGATACAGTTTGCTACAAGAGATATAAGGGACTCACTTGCTCATTTGACCTTTGAAACTGGCCCTATGGATGATGGAGGTGATCAATGCCTCCTCCAGGGCATGACATCCTCCTCCATGGAAAAAGCCTTGCCTGTCCCATACAAGGTGAGTTTGCTATTATGAAGCAAACTTAATTGCTCTGTTCTTCAGCTAGGTGACTATGGAAGACATGACCTCACACCTCCTGATGCATCAGGAGGAATGTGACTTGCTGCTCCCATTTCAATCTGTTATACAATAATGGAGTTCCAGACTCCTTATATTTATATCTGCAGCTATAGCTGTATGACAGAACTGACTGTCTTTTGGCTAATGGTTTTTGGCATGCATTTTTGAAACGTACATGCAATATTGAAATATAATTAAGGTACGAATGGGGGGGGGTAATGAACAGGGGGGAGGAAAAGGCCAATGATTCTTTGGACCTCTTAGAGTTATGGCATTTTTCTTGGCTGCCTGGCAGGATTAGATCTTGAGAGCACTGTTTTTTCAGTGGTTCTAGTGCTTCATGTTGGAATGTGGCCAGAAGACAATGTTCAACATCTGTGCCATGGAGTTATGGTGTTCCACAGGGATATATTTGGACTCGGTGATGTCAAGAAATGGAGATGTAGAGTAGGATGCCATTGTATACTAATAACAGCCCTGCTCCTAATACCAGGGAAACAATCTGCATTTTGAAAGTTGGCTAAATTCAGTGGTGGGATTCAGCCGGTTCACACCACTTCGGCAGAACCGGTAGCTGATTTTTTCTTGCCCTGGCCCAGAATGGACTTACGGAAGCGGCATCCACACAGAGAACCGGTTGTTCACCTATTTGAATCCCACTACTGGCTAAATTCCATTAAGAAACTAATTAAATACAGAGAAGATGGAGATGATATTGGTAAGAAGAAAGCTGGATTTTTAAACTAGAGCCTGTTTTGGATATGTTGCACTTTTTGGATATGTTGCACTTTTCCACAAAGTGCAGAGAGTGATCAGTGGGTTTACAGATGACAGCTGTAGCAAGGAATATGTTTGCACAATTATGACTAGCACAGACATGTCAAACACAAGGCCCGGGGGCCGGATGCGGCCCGCGAAGTGGTTTCATGTGGCCCACGAAGCCATCCTAGAAACAGTGAAAGAACGCCCCCCGCTGCCTTGGCCCTGGCCGGCTGGGAGCCAATGTACAATTTTGTGGTGGCCATCTATGCTGAAACGCATTCAGTCTTAGCTCCACAAGGCCGTCTGGAAACAGCGAGGAACCAGCCCCTGCTGCATCGCCCCCACCCCCTGGGTGCATGCTGGGGAGGCTCCAGTGGACCATGCCTTGGCACTTGCCCTGGTCCCACCCCCTTCTGCCAGAGACTCTCAGATCTGTCTCATTCCTGCCCAGGCCCCCACAGGCACCCTTGACACGAACGATGTAGAGCTGGCCATGCCCACCCAGTAGGCTACACCCACTCCATCCATGCCCACCCAGTAGGCCGCACCCACCCTGGCCACACCCACCTGGCCCCCCTGAGGGCAACCACAATGCTGATGCGGCCCTCAATGAAATTGAGTTTGACACCCCTGGACTAGCACATAACCTCTCCTGAGTCAGTTGGATCTATAGATAGTTATCCATATCTTGGTTATGGTATGCTTTGATAGCTACAATGCTCTTTGTACATGGAGAAGTCCTTGAGAAAATGTCCAGAAATTGCAATTAATGCAAAGTGCAGCTGTCAGTCTACAAAGCAGTGCAAGATAAAGAGCCTATCTGATGTCTGTGTTAAAATATCTTCCCTAGCTATCGATTACTACCAAGCAAAAGCTAAGGTGCTGTTGTTAATCTTTGTAAAGATGGTTTACAATCTGTGGGTTTGATTTTTCAACTACAATCAGCTCCAGTTATCCAAATTAAGTATAAGGTATAAAGTATAAGGTATAATGGTCTGCTCACAGTCTAATAAATATTCAGGTGATGGCTTGGAAATTCATTTTTTTCTGGGAAAATAATCCAGCCTGCTTACCAATTCTTAAGCTGTTAAATAAAACCTGAACTCTATTTTATGCCCTAAAAACTGGAAGGTAAATTAAGTTCTAAAATAAAACAATCCAGTTGTTGAGATTTCTGTAACTTTATCCCTTACTCTTTCAAAAAGTCTTGCTAAATAAATTTATGGGAATCTACCTTTTGGGTCAGATGGCCATCAAGAGCCTAAGAGCCAGAGACCAAAGGCTCAGAAAGTTAACTCTTGGGTAGTCAAAAAGGGCCCTCTCTGTGAGAAAATCTGAAGTTATGGAATATATTCATTAAGGAGTTGCATTTGGGCTCTACTCTTCCATAACAAAGAAGGTGCTAAAGACTAACATCACTAATCAAGTTTCAAACTGCTACTTATTTTAATGGTTGAATGTAATGTTGGCTATGATTTCAACTGCATCAATGACATCAAATTATGCATCAAATTATGCATCAAATTATTTTCTAATTTGCATTATTTGGTGCTGTAAGCTTCCTTAAGCATTGGAATAAACAAAACAGCAGAATATAAATTAAATAAATAACACATAAGTAATTAAATGCCTTGAGAAAGAGTAGGAAGTTCCTAAACTTTCAAAGGGGCAGCCTTGGACTTACTTTCTCAAGAGTGAGGAGAATTCTTCAATCTTGTCATTTTTTAGGCAGAATCTGAGCCAGGGAGCAAAGTCAAAGAAGAACCCAGATATGAAGATAAAAGCACACCTTGTTCTTCATTGTTTACACAGAAAGGACTTGTCAATGAAGGTTTCCAACAGAGTAGAACCTCTCCGGGATTGCCTCTAATGGATTGGAGGTAAGTCTTGTGTAAAATAATAGCAAAGGATTTGACTGCTGTTCTTTCAAGTCAATAAATGCTTAATTAGAGAGGACTTGTTGAAAGCAGGACTTAGTTTTGTGGGATGCTCATACTAGAAGATCATATCTTTGGCCAACAAGATTAGAACAAGTTAGCATCTGATCTTATTGCCCCAATTTATTAAAAATGGAAGGCTTGCAGGATTATTTGTAGTTGTGTTATTGATGAAACAATTGACTGTACCCTTTGGCAAAGTCCAAAATTAGGTATTAGATATTTTATTGAATATTGAACATTTGAGGTGATATTCCATGGCAAAACATTGTGAGATTTGACTTATCCCTGCTATTTATTTAATTAATTTAATAAATTTAAAAGGTGGCCCATCTTCAGTACATGACTCTAGGTCAGGGGTGTCAAATTCACAACATCATGTGACGTGTTGCGACGTGTTGCGACTTTTTCTCCATTGCCGGCAATGGGGTGGTTGAAGTTTTGGCATGATGCATCTGGTCCACGGGCCGGCAGTTTGATACCCCTGCTCTAAGTGGCCAACAATTAAAAACAGAATTAAAAAAACAGCAACCATTATGATTTTTAATGATTTTCCTGGTCTTATATTTAGTTTGCTATATATTTCATGTATTATTTTATTTGTTAACATGGAACCTGCCTACCCTGGATGGACTGCATGCTTAGGAAAATATTAGAGTTTTTTTTTTCCAAAAGCAGAAGAAAAATCAGAAACAATAAAATGCAATTATTAAATCAATATATGTGATGAAATGTCTAGCAGACTCTGGGAATTTGGAAGAGGAAAAAGGCCCCTTGTAAAGAAATCACCCCGGGGTTTTTGAGAAATAGACTTTAATTAAGGCAACTCTACCTTAATTAGGGTAGGCATAAGTCATGTTGGGAGAATTGCTTTGGTAGGAATTCAAGATTCAGTTACATTATCTACTAGCAAATAAAGGTTTTTCCTCAAATCCAAGTGGTTCTTATTTTCTGAGTTGGCCAGATTCACAGGCCATGACATTAATCTTGAAAGCCTGTCAAAGCAATTCTCCAGATCAGATGATACCTAGTATAATTAAGATAGAATTGCCTAGAGTCCAATTCTCTTTTTCAATCTTATAACAATGTTGCTTGAAACTCTTCAAACTTTCTTCATCTGGCCCCTTTGACTTTATTTGGATCATGTCTCTGAAATTATTATTCTCTACGGAGAAACCCTTGCAAGGTTCTAGCATTTCTTCCGTGCTAATTATGGAGAGATTTGAATTGCTACATTTTTGTCTATCTTAGGTTGTTTTTTGTTTTGTTTTGTTTTGTTATTTGTGTTATTCAGTACCAGTAGAAGGTATATGGTGCCCCTAGGACAAGGGTCCCCAACCTCCGTTCCGTGGAGTGGTACCGGACCGTGGTATGCCAGCAACCAGGCTGCACAAACAAGCAAAGCCCCATCCGTGGGATGCAGGCAGCACACAAAACCACGCACCCTCCGGTCCACGAAAAAACCTCTCTCCACGTAACTGGTCCCTGGTGCCCAAAAGGTTGGGGACCTCTGCCCTAGGTCACACTGATGGCGCCACCTGATGGTGATGCAAAGTTTTGCAATTTTAAAATGATTCAGAAGGCAGGGCACCCTTTAAGCTTTGGTGTCCTAGGCAAGGTCCTACTCGCCATTCGTCTGGCACATGAAAAAGATGAACCCTGATGCAATAGTGTTGTGGTTACAAAACCATAAGCATCTCCTTAAATCCTCTGAAATTCCACATTGCGAATTTTCAAGACTCATTTGGAGCCTTTCCCCCTTTTCGAAGTGAGAGGTTGAAAACCGCTTATTCGCGGCTCCTGCTCCCATTCAGCTTTTCAACAGTATCTGCTCTCTTTTCAATGAGAGTAAACAGTAGCTCGGGAGGAAGATGCAGATTCAAAGAGCTCTTAGATATTAGGTGAGTTTTCTCCCCCTCCCCCCCAACTAACCTTGAACATCGCACAAGGACAGGTTTCTTACCAACTCCTCTTCATGCAAAAGATGAAAACTACGGTGAAATGCAGGGGGGGGGGGAATGACAGGGGTGGGGAGAGAAAAGAGCCAGTCTATAAATCAACTCAGTTTCTGTCTAGTCATTCCTTTGCAAGATTGTGAGGTTGGCACTGTGGGTGATCATGGCATTGAACAGAAGATATGAGTTCATTCCTGTTTCTGTGAGGCCTTCTAGGCTGACAGATAACCTGACAGATTGTTTAACTGATATATACAGAATGGACAGATTTGACAGGAAGCCTATGCGTAGACATCCATAATATTATGCCTTAAGAGAACCTGTTTTGAGTTGCTCATATTAAGTACATTCTCTTTCACCCCAGATGCGTTATCTATTTTCCCCCCCTTCCTTTTTATGTTTCCACATACTGTGAGGACAGAGACAGGAAATGTCACACTTCAACCCCATGCATACTGTATCTTGTCATTTGCCTTGAATCTCCATCTTTTCTTTTTAAGTTGTTCAGGTAAAGGGAAATCTCTATCAGTTGCCCTTCCATTTTTTTGTTCCCAGAGTTTTTAACAGTAAGATTAATATCTTTTATTAAAGTCTAGGAAAAAAAATGTGCACTTTTATATCTACATTATAGATTTTTTTTTTTGCAAAAAAAATGGACAAAGTGCCTTTATGATTTGTGATTTTGATTATTAGAATTAAAATGGGGTAATTGAAAAGAATGAACTTTTTTTTGTAATTAAAGAGTAAGAGATAATTTTTTAATTGCACTTATGGTTGCTGCAAAGAAAACCGGAAGCTTCTTTTTTATTTTGTTCTTTCTTTATGCGTGTTTGTTTTTTCCTTTCCTTTTTCCTATTTTTTTGCTTATCCTTTTTATTAGTTTGAATGTGTTTTTATGTTTTTAATAAAATGCATGTTACAAATAGAAGTAAAGACTTTCTTCTTGGGCTCCACCAGTTGGCACTCTGAGGGGGTCCTTGGTGCTCTCTGAGCTTGGTTGTTTTCTTGCAGACATTTCATTACCCAAACCAGGTAACATCAGTGGTAGTAAGGAATGGCAGTTGCTCTCAGTTTATATTCTAGTGCAGGGGTCTTCAAACTTGGCCCTTTTATGACTTGTGGACTTCAAGTCCCAGAATTCTTCAGCCAGCGTGTCTGGCTGAGGAATTCTGGGAGTTGCAGTCCACAGTCATAAAAGGGCCAAGTTTGAAGACCCCTGTTCTAGTGGCTTGCCCTGTCAGTGTTGGTGGGTGTGGTCTTGGATGTTCTTTGGTTGGGTTGTTTACTGTTAGCCTGTTTGGCAGTTCCTTGATTAGGGTATTGTTTACTTCTTGATTGTTGGTCTGATGTTAATTTTGGTGTTAGTCTATGCTCATCTGGGTGTGGATTGTGGTGGGAAGGTGTTTTGGTCTTTTTGTTTCCTTTTTGGCTTGTTGACTGTCTCTTTTGCACAGTATGTAGATGTTGTTTATGTCTATTGATGGCCAATTGTCAGAGTGCCAGGAATTCTCTAGCATTTTTGGCTTGGTCTAGGATGGTCACAATTTCCCAGCTGAAACTATGGTTGAGTCTGCCCCTATGTTGTGAAATTAAGGAGTTTCCATTATGTCTTCTGACTGTTAGCTGGTGCTCATGGCTCTCTTTAATAGCTGGTAACTGTAGCATGCCTCTCCTGCCAGATCTGATGAGATGGGTAGACACAATCAAGGATAGGTTATCCTTCAAATAACCTGGCCTGATGCCACGAAGGGCTTCATAGGTACTGTAACTCCCATCTGGAATTGCATCTGGAAACATACCAACAACCCATACAGATCATAGAGCAGAGGTGTAACATGCACCAATCAAGGAGCACACATAGCTAATTGTGGTACTGCATTTTGAAGTACCTGCATCTTCTCGATGCTCTTCAAGGGTAGCCCGATGTAAACAATATAATACTGCAACATATTGCAGTAGTCTATTTAGGAAGTGAATAAGGTATGAGTGACTGTGAATAGAATCTTTTGGTCTAGGAATGAGTGCAGTTGGTGCACAACATGAACTGTGCAAATACCCTCCTGGCTTGAGCTGCCACTTTGTTCCTCAAATAGGAGACACAAATCCAAGAAAAGCCCCCAATTGCACCTGGTGCTTTTTGGGGTAGGGTAACCCCATCTAGAAGTAAAGATATAAAATTCCCAAAACCTGGAGGTCCTAAAATCCAGAACCATTCAATCTTGCTAGAATTGTGTTGAAGTCTATTCTTTTGCATCCAGATCTACACAACTTTCAGACAATGATATAGAACCTCCACAGCATTGTTTGGCTGGGCAGGGATAGAGATATATGCTGATGATACGTCATCCTGTGCCATTGGATGACCTCACCCAGAGCTTTATGTTAAAGTTAAACAGAAGAGGAGAGAGCACTTAAACCCTTTGGGATCCTGAAAATCAGGAGCCCCAGGTTAGACCTTACCCCTCTATCAACTCTGAGTAGAGCTGGCCTGAAAGGAAGGAAGAGAAATGAAATAAGAGAACCAGTGCAACAGAGTCTTACCCACTCCTGACCCCCAAAGCAAGGATACCATGAATGATGATATCAAAATTTTCTAAGAAGTGAAAAAGAGCAAGGCTGGATAAACCATTCATGTCTTGCTTTCACCAGAGGTCATCTACCAGTGTAATTAATGCTGGCTTCAGTCCTGTGCCTGAATTTCAACTAAAAAGCAAGGCTGGAGACCAGACAAAAGTGTCCAGCATAACTGAGCCTAGTGATGGTTTCTTGAGTAGGCAAGCCACTGCTTTTTAAAGGACCAGCAGAACTACCCTCTTTCTTAAGGAGGAATTGACCACCATCCTACACCAATGACATATTACCTCCCAGAAAAATCAACCAGGAGGGCCATGGGTGTAATATATAGGGGGCCAAGACAGTAGTCCCAAGAACCATGGACACTTGATCAAGATAAAGTCTTTCCATGTAAGCAAGCCTGAGCCTCAGTCACCTCTGTAGGATCTCCTTCTTGGC
Organism: Azemiops feae; assembly: GCA_023970755.1. Taxonomy (NCBI): domain Eukaryota; kingdom Metazoa; phylum Chordata; class Lepidosauria; order Squamata; family Viperidae; genus Azemiops; species Azemiops feae. The sequence goes on along the minus strand of JALGBA010000476.1, from coordinate 5,515 downwards.
TAGAGTCCAACATGGAATGAATCTGACTTTATCCAAAAACTTTGCAGGTAACCAAATCAGCTACCTCCAGGTAGATTATCTTAAATAAGGCTACCAGAGAGCTATCCATGGACAAATAAAGGTGGAGAAATATTAATATTTCACTGTCCCATCACCACAAGATGGGCCCCAATAGCAGCTGTGACTTGTACTTATTTGGATTCATTCCTCATTCACTCTCCAGAAGAGCTCTAGGTGCCTCTTCATCCATTTCCCTCAGTAACTCTATAAGCCAGGGACATTTTGGAATCCATAGGAAGACAGAGGCCATATGGATAGCATTGGCCCAAGGTCCCAATTGCCCTCTTATTCCTGGTAGTGACCAGGGCTTTGGTCAGCAGACTATCAAGAAAGGCACCCTCTGTAGCTGATCTTTGGTAAAATGTTCCTTTTTATGGCTGATAGTCTTCATAGACAGGATGAATTTAGTTCTTTCCACCTTAAGGTACCTGACAGATCTTTTTCCCAATATGTAAATATTCTTGAATAAATCTTCATTATATTTTATTAAGTAAACCAGGTAATTAACTGGTTCAATAGCATTATTAACCTTGCTATTTATTGGAAATACTTCAACTAATACAAAGAGGATTTGTCTTAATAAACCACTCTAAAATGAAGATTAGAAATTCTTCTTGCAGTTTCAGTAACTGATGCCAAACCCCACAGAGCTGGATAAGATCAAGGAAGTACACAAACTCTAATAAGAAAGCTTAATTGTTAGTTATGGGCTAAACAGAGAACCTTCAAAGCATGAGAGGCATTTATAGTGAATTCAGAAAGCTGAAGTCTCTTTTAATGATCTGAATTGCTGCTTGTCTCCTGACCTGAATTGTCATTTATAAGATAAAGAAAATGAACTTGCTTGCTGTCTATTCATTGCTTATGTCTACTCTCCCATTACTTTTCCAGCTAGCCCATAATTTCTCACAGCCATGAATTTGAAGTCTCTTCTTTGATACTATTTCCATTGCACGATGTTTTTGTGTTTGATAGCTAGTTTGGTGTCTTTCATATCTCACTTTCTAGGACAGTCAGTTCCTGAATATTATTGTTTACAAATATTTCTGTTACTTTATGATCTCTCTCGTATAGAGTCTCAAGGATCTTTCCTTCTTAATTTAACTTAATTTGTCTTCATTAGATTTCTTGCATTACTACTCTTAAATAGCCTTATCTTAGATGTAAATGCTGTGATTTTTTTATTTCGTTTAAAATATTTCCTTTCTTCTTTTTACTCATTTTCTTTTCTTGGCTGGCATTCTTGATTGACATATCCTCATTTGTCTTTTCATTTTTGACACTGAAGGCCCACATTCAACTGCTATACACTCTTCTGATCTTTCATCCGCTGTCTTTCCCTGGCTATCATAATAACTTGTTCTGAAAGCTACTTGGATCTTTTCCTCTTTGAAATTTGGGGAATATGTATGTCTCTTATCTCTTCTGATGGCCCCCTCAGGTTTCTTCTACATTATTTACATGTATCAAATCTGTTTCTTACATTGATCTTCTATTCTAGCTGTATATCCTTCTGGTCAAATCTTGATGGAACATACAACATTATAAATTTAACCTGTAAATTGGATATGAACCACCCATGATTTCTTCCACAAGCTGCATTTGATGGTGCCCTGGCTGATTGGATTGTATTTCTCCATTGATTTGATTCTGATTATTTTGACATTCATCCAGAGATTGTGTTTATGTGGCTTAAAGGAGGTTTTAGAGTGGGTCGTGCTGGTCCACTTAACTTAACATATTTCGAAAGCACACAATTCAGTATACTTCATATCTCCGATAATTTCAGGTTTTCCTTAGTTCCCATTTCTCACATTCCATGTAACCATTATCTGTGCCCAACTTCTTTTCAATACTGGGATCATAAGTCCATCTTTATGGTTTTGATTTGGCCTTCTTGTGACCTCCAATTCTACTCATCAGAGTTTGTCTCCCCCACCCTTAACTTCCAATACGGAAGGGTCGTCGTCTAGCTTCTAGACTTGTCTGAATGTTTCAATCCTATCCACACAGGTTTCTTTGCAATAAAATTGAAAGCAGGGTCCTTGGTACATTGATGATGTTACCTAGTTTGGTAATGAAATGTCTGCAAGAAAACCACTAGGCTCAGAGGGCACCAAGGACTGTAAGTAGCTTGTTATTATTTTCTTCTAGGCTTGGTTTTGGTTTTTCTTCTCTTTGATGGAATAGCTCTCTTCATGCCTGCAGAATCCCATCCCATTCTTGTGGCTTTCTTTTAGCTTCACCACTTACCCTTTGATCTTATTAGAAATGATTCTACTGTGCGTTCAAGATTCTGTTGCATATCAATAAAGTATTGTTCCAGTCAAAGAATCAATTTCCTCTTCTGACATCACAGTTGACACCAATCTTGAAACCCTGTTCTATCTTCCCTACCTTTTACACCCCAAGGAGTTAGGGTATAGCCGAACTGAGTTTCTCTCTAGTGTTTTATTTATTTCTAGGCCTAAAGTTTTTTGTTATATGTGTTGTTGCAACTATTTCTGCATTGTTTCTCCAATTTTTCTTAGGGAAAGAAACATTCCAATGGGTCACAGGTTGTCTATTAGGATATAACAGTGATGGCATGTGGGCATGACCTTGGGAGATAGGGCAAAGAGAGGCAGCCAAGGGAATGGTCAGATAAAAGGCAACTTGGCCCACAGTTGGAATGTGTTGGGGCAAGACAGGAGAGACCCTCTCTAGTTGCTTGGGTGATAAGGGGAATGGGGTGGGGGAAACATACTTTCAGATTTGCAAGATTTTATTAATGTTACTTTATAATAAAGGAGAATTAGCTAATCTGGCTGAGTTTCCTGTCTGGTCTACCTTGCAACATAGGCAATAACAGAGAACTGCAGAAGCCTTTGAATATGTTAGCCAACGCAATCAGATTTTTGGAAATAGTAAACTTATACGGAGAGCAAACAAAGTGCTGAAAACAAAGTGCGTGAAGACGGGTTCCTGGGAAGAAGGATTGCTTGGAGTATATTTACAGCGTATATATGCAATTTCTAGGTTTTTAAACCTGTTTTTATTTCTAAATATTACATTTCATAGAAATCAAATACAAGGAAAATATCCACATGAAGATAGCATTTTTGCAGATTGTGGCAGCTACTGTGAAGCTTCCATTTATACCTAAAAGCAAAACAGAATAAAACAATTTCCCCAAAGCTATATTTATTACTTTTTTTTCTTCTGAACCGTGCTGCACATTTAAAGACTGGAAAGACAGATTGCTCTAGATCTCTTCCAAAAATTCTTACAGCACAACTTTCTCTCCAATTTGCCCATTTTCTCGATGCAAACTAGGCTTTTGGGCTGGTTTGCTATAGAAATAAGCAAAGAGAGTATGCTTTCTCCAACTCAGGAATGGCATTTGCCAAATGTATATTTGGGTTCCTTGATAGCTTTTGCCTCAGTTGCATATTACTTTCTCTTTGCAGTGGGTTCCCTCCCTGTTATTTAACAGATTTTTTTTTCCCTTTTCCCTTTCCCCATTTACTTTCAAAGTGACTGTTTATATGAATTTTTCTGCATATCAATATAAATTGTCTGTCTTCCAGCCCAGCAGGTTTACAGCTACTTTTGTATTTAGAAACAAGGACCGCACCACGCTTAAGGCAGTATGGGAAAGTAACATCGCATTCAGAAACACTAAAAATAATATAATTACATTCAAAAACACTAAGGGAGGAATTTTTTTTTTTTAAAGGACCTTATGGCCCTCTTCTGCCAGATGAATAACTTCAAAGAGATGAGAGAGGTGGACTCCTTAAAACAGGGATCCTCAAATTTGGCCACTTTAAGACTTGTGGACTTCAACTCCCAGAATTCCCCAGTCAGAGACAGGACAAAACAAAATATAATCTTCCCTGTGGAACAACCCTTCTCCCGAAGATCCAGCAGGTCCCCTGTCTCCTTGCCTTCCAGAAGACCTTGACAAGCTGGCTCTTCCCCCAAATGTTGAGATAGGATGAGGCTGGGCCCAACAAGATGGTGCATGGAGGAATGTGAGACTGTTGTCCTGGGGTGCCATGAGTTTTTATAGAATTCTTATTGATATTGTTTGTTTACTCGTGTCAGAAGCATCACATTAAAATTATGCTATACGACATAAAGTTTAAAATACACAAGATTAAAATATGTAGAAGTTAAACAGATCTTGCCCCCCCCCAAAACTAACAACATTAATTGTGTTAATTGTGTTAAACATCACTGGAAGCTTTCAAAAAGAGACTGGACAACCATTTGTCTGAAATGGTATAGGGCAGTGATGGCGAACCTTTTAGAGACCCAGTGCCCAAACTGCAACCCAAAACCCACTTATTTATCACCGGGTGCCGAGTGGGCATGGCTGCGGTGGTCATGGCAGACTGGGTGGGTGGGGCCAGGGCAGTGGGGGCCAGTCCCTCACCATTTCTGGGGCACGACATGGGTGCTCACAGAGAGGGCTCTGATTGCTGCCTCTGGCACGCGTGCCATAGGTTCGCCACCACTGGTATAGGGTTTCCTGCTCAAGCAGGGGGTTGGACTAGAAGACCTTCGAGGTCCCTTCCAAATCTATTATTCGATGTTCTATGTTCTATCATGCTACCACGTGTACACTGATCAGGACACAAAGGGCAGGTATACATATGTGTTGTTGCCAGTGGTGGAATTCAAATATGTGAACAACCGGTTCTCTGTGTAGATGCCGCTTCCGGAAGTCCATCCTGGCCCTGGGCAACAAAAAATTAGTTACCAGTTCTGCCGAAGTGGTGAGAACCGGCTGAATCCCAGCACTGGTTGTTGCCTGCATATCACCACATTTATAAAGGGCAGAAGCTACCAGATAGCCCCATGTATTCAGAGTGTCTCTGGATCTTGTTGTATCCATGCACATCAACAATTTCCACGCTTCTCAGCTTTTTCCAGAAACCAGGTACCAGTTCCCCTGTTGGTTCTATCCAGTGTGGGTTCTTTGTAGCTTTCCATAGGTTCACTCTGTTTTCAAATTCTTCAAAGTCTTCCGTCAGCTTTTCCTGGATTTTAATCTCTGATGAGCTGACTGTAACACACACAGAGGGCGCTGTCGATATATCGATGATTTGAGCCTCTCTCTATATGCTGCTGCTTCTCTGAGAAGAACAGGCGGGGCAATGGCAGCTCTTGATGTTTATTTTATGGGTGTTGTTGTTTTCACTGTTTTGTGTTCCACTCATGGTTCTTATTACAACCCGGGCAGCTTTAAAAATAAATCAGGAATAAATGGATGCCTAAATTTAATGACTCAGACAAATGCTTTGTGTTACATAAGGACTAGGGGTGACATGATAGCAGTATTCCAATATCTCAGGGGTTGCCACAAAGAAGAGGGAGTCAAGCTATTCTCCAAGGCGCCTGAGGGCAGGACAAGAAGTAATGGATGGAAACTAGTCAAGGAAAGAAGCAACCTGGAACTGAGGAGAAA